>CM060921.1:218676805-220039305 GCA_030737875.1 Allium sativum
TTGAGTCCAACCAGGCTACTACGACAAACTTGAACTATGAACAATAAGCAAATTCCTCTTTTCCTGGCAATTTTGTGTCAAAATCGAGGGCGCTAAACTAAGTGTATGCTTGATTAAAAACATAATGGGTTAGCACAGAATGACATCTCTCTGGAAAATTGTCAATAAGATGAGGAATAACCAAAGTCTGATTCGTTTACAATCCAGAAGTCGTAGTCTAGAAACTCAAAGTTGACGCCCCAATTAAAGCAGAAGCAATTTCCTTCCTTGAACGATAACTAATCTTCTATTTGGTATTCCCTCTGCATATGGAATCTTGTTTTAAAACAAATTGCAAGTATGTGTTTCATAAAATATGAGCCATCATGCAAAATTACACAAGTTATCAAAAAGGTAGGGCTTGAAATCTGTAGTCGGTATATATATCGATTAACAAAGCTCAAGCATCATTGTGAATTCGGATTAGAATATCGTATCTATGCAGATAATGTTTGAACAAGTATAAACAGTCGAACGAAATTATCCTGTATAGGCACATCATTTAGTTTAAGTCTGAAAATTCGTTGTAAGTCATTCTTCAATGATTAACTAATCTGTTGTCAATATGGACGGTCGATGATGAAGTCTAAAGTCCAAAAATGTGCAAGTGCTTGTTTTATTATAGAACAGGTGGCATGAAGCATATAAGTTCAACTATTAAGTCGTAAGCTTGGGTCACTCGGAGTGAATGGTTCGAGTAAGTGCGCTTCAACACCGAGGAGTATGGGTCATCCGCTAGCTCAATAGCTCAGGTCGTTCAAACGACCCAAGGACTCAAGTCTCCAAATGACCCGAAGTCCCAAGTCGCTAGAACGACCTGAAAGTTCAGTGCATCCAACGACCCAAAACTTCAGATCACCCACCGGGTTAAAAATTTGGATCATGCATTGATATGAAGATGCATATCACCATTAAATTAAAGGCCATCGCAACGATGATTCAAGATAGCTAGTGCTACAAATTTTAAAGTTGCTAAAGCTCACACGTCTTCAAAACTTGAGCATTGGATGCAAGTTGGTGTGCAAAAATTCCGAAGCAATTATGCATTAACAATATGCCAAACCATGAAGCAATCAAAGTGAAGATTTTCAAAATGCACAGTGCTGATTCATACAGAAAAATTCGTGCATCATCAACAGGAAATATAACCAGTGAAGGTCCCTACTACATCACTATGATGAATCGATTCACGTACGGTCAACATATCAAACAATCTCACACACAATAGATCAAAAGCTCATAGAAAATACAAGTCATTGGCTAGTAATTCAAAGTCCAAACATATAAAGGCGTGATCAATTTCGGTAGCACCAAACTTCGAAGTGGAAAATTTAATTCGAAAAATACTCTGATAGCTCAACTAAAATTCAAAACACAAATCATCAAAATATGCAAAACTCATGATTAGGTTCTGTTTCAGTAAACAGCGAGACACCATCCACTATACCAAATTTTGGGATACAAACTTTTCAAAGTACACAACCAGGCCAAGTAAAAATAACATGTTGATTAAAACTCAAAATCACTAAGATCTGATTTGGAACACGGTCAACCCAACAGCAATCGCCTAAAAATCTAAATGATTAGGGCGGTAAGATCAATTGGATTAGAATTTTGAAGAAGAAATCATCATCTACAACAAATCAAGTTAGCCAAAAGTGATCGAATCTCGGGTACAAATCTATGTTGGCGTTGGAGAAGATCAGATCTTAGAAGCAATTCGAGCTGACTAAATTCATGGAAGTCATCGAGACTTGAATTTGAATACCATCTGAAACTCGTAGAGGATCCACGTTGATGAAAGGAAATCGAATTTTAGTGATTGCACTGAACATCCAGTTGGGAGTCGAGGTCGATTGATGGCGAAATAACAGACTGAAAGTGGAGAACTTTTTAGAAAAATGTGCCACTATTGAAATGCTTTTTGACTGAGAGAGATGAAGCAAAAGAAAAGGTCGGATCCAATAAAAATATATAAAGGCATACAACAGGCCTTTCGAACCCTACAAGTGAGCCCATGCAGTCCATACGATGGATATTCTACGGTCTGCTAGAATCACATATGTCCGATCCATTGAGTAACTTCATCACTGTTAAAATAGTTCACAGTCCATCAAAGAAAGCATCGGGAACATCGAAATTCGAAGCTCACAATTTTTATAAGTAAAACTTAAAAATTTTGAAGGAGCAAATGTTAACCCCGTTATTATAACGCGGTTGTCAAGCTCAATGCTAAGGATCAGTGACTGTGCACAAATCATGGGTCAGTCGAACGACCTGATTATGGATCGTATGTACTCATACTAGGCCGTTCAACATATTTGTAAGTATCAGCTCGCGTAAAACTAATACGTCGTTCGAGTTGAATTTGGTCATGGATCGGTCAATACATACGGGAGCGCAGCTATATACATGGATCGTTTCAGCTACTATATGGACACAAAGAAACACATGGCAAATATATAATATCAACATCTTATATTCCATGTGCATGGATCACAAATCATAAGTGAAAGAACGAAAATGGGCATGTGGCAAACTGTGATGATATGAAATGGCAAGCAAGGGTCATTCACGGGATAAGTAGGCAGATGGGTCGTTGGGCAATACATTACACAGATGGGTCATTTGTAAGCTAATATGGAAACAAATTTCCATATACGTGAAGCTTATGTGGCAATTATATAATAGTTGCATTGTTGTGAGGAATTCATGGTCTGCAGAACGCATTCGAGTAAGGTCGTTCTCTCATGCATGAATCAGGTCGTTTAAAGCCATGTCAATCCAAGCTGCCAGGTCACGCCGGTTTAATGGTAAGGGCGTTAATGATCTTTGAAGCACTCAGATAACGGGTTGTTGGGAAAGAATGGGATGTGAATTATAAATGGATGACAGCTGGAACACGTATAAAAGCAAGTCAGTTATAAGACATTATGCCCTGGTTGTTCACATTTATACCAGGTTGCTTGTGTAAAAAGCGCGTGCAGTCAGGTCGGGAAATTTATAATTGGGTCATCTTCTTGCACCAGGTCGTTCACCGACCCAAGGAATTGGGTCGCCCAATGACTTGAGCACCTATACACATGATTTTGTCCTTAACCACTCCAATCACTCCATGACCACACCTATTAATATCCCGTCCATTCCCACATGAAAGGGACCGATTTCTCCAACCACGAAGTGCTACCATTTTCATTTCTCAATGACTCCAAACCATCCTAACCTCCATTAAAGTTCTTCCAAGCTCCGATTCAACATCTCAATCATCATGAAATTGTCAAAGATCATCTAAGTGCTCGATTATTGAAGATCTACTTCAATAATCTTCACAACCAAAGAGATATAATCATTTCCATGGTGAAATCAAGAGAATCAATATATTAAAGAGAAGAAATAGAGAGAATTGTTGTAAAGAGAAAAGATGAGCAAAGTTATAAAAAATATATACCTTGTAACGTTGAGAGTGATAATGAAATCTCTTTTTAAAGTGGACGTAGGACAATCTGAGGCCGAACCACTATAAATCCCTTTCTTTTTATTGCTTTTGTGTTTGTGGTCACTCATAGTCTAGATCCATATAATTTGAAGGTGTATTCACACTTTCCAGGGTGTTAGAGATCAACTTTTGTCATTAACACCACCTTTACTTTAGTTAATGTTGTAATTAATTATTATTTTTAATTCAGGTGATTTTAGTTATTTTGAACAACTTTAATCTATAGTTTTATTGAATTTGTAAAAGTCGCAGAAAGGATATTGGATATCGGAAAATGAAATCCATTGAAGTTAAATATTCATAAAAGTTTTAAATGATTTAAATCGATTTGTAAGATAAATTTAAAGTGGTTCGATTTTAAAATCAAACCAAGATTTTTAAATATTTAAAGTTATAAAGGAAAGGAAATCAAGTTCTAAGAAGAGTTTAATTGAATTTTTACAAAGGGTGTTGTAAATTGATTTGATATATAATACGATTTTTATAAACAAAGTTTATAAAATAAATGTAAAGCTAATGCAACGAATTAAAATAAGTGTTTACTTAATTATCGAATTAAGTAAAAATGATTTGAAATTGAAAGGAGAAGAATTGGAAAAGGATCACTCGTATCATCCCTTCCATGTATAGTCCCTTGCCGTACATCGTACGGGTTCCATCACGTTATTCTATACTACTACAACGTAGTGTCACCATCCTTGAAGTCGCTCGGACTGCCATCCTTGTCCTGGCCAGATTCCCTTATCATGAATTATCGCGTGTTCATCTTAGGATTTACGCCACCTAGGACCCCTAGGGATTATGCTACCTATTGGACGTTTTCTAGATTCGATCAGGGTTTATGCCACCTAGGACCACTAGGGATTATGCCACCTATCGACTACGCCCTTTTTCCACGTAACGATCTAATCGATTGGCTCCCTACAAATCCTAGCTCGTCGTGTGTCGGGTGTTATACGGCCCAATCACGAATGTAGCTACTCTGTGCTAGGTCCACCCTAGGGTGTATCAAGCCCTAGGATGTCAACCACTGACACCATTTCAAGCACGCACAGTGTACAACTACAAGTGCCCACGCCTGCTTTTTCAACTCCGGACTACGTGCACGACCATAGTCCGCCTGAACCTACAATGGCGCACCAAACTCAGCCGTCATTTTGGTCGCTTACAATCAGCCCAGTAATCGTGCCCCACCCTAGCCTAGTCCCTAGGGTATCGTGATACATCCAAGAGGGTTACTGCTGAAAAGGACCGTGTAACTAGGGTTTCCGTCCAGCAGGTTAAGTGTTGTCATCTAAATTCAAGACTTAACCACTTATCAGTCTAGCATGTCCAGTTGGTTAAGTGTGGTCATTCAAGTTCGTGACTTAACCCGTCTACATGTCATGTCAAGATTGGCTAAGTGTTGTCATTCACGTTCATGGCTTAGCCCTACGAATCACGTATCAAGTTGGTTAAGCGTATTCTAGCGGTTCACGACTTAACCCTATCATGTCAAATTGGTTAAGTATATTTAAGCTTAACCCCATCAAATTACCGTGTTAGATTGGTTAAGTATATTCAAGCTTAACCCCATCAAATTACCGTGTTATATTGGTTAAGTATATTCAAGCTTAACCCCATCAAATTACCGTGTTAGATTGGTTAAGTATACTCAAGCTTAACCCCATCAAATTACCGTGTTAGATTGGTTAAGTATATTCAAGTGATTCATGACTTAACCCCATCAAGTTATCATGTTAGATTGGTTAAGTATATTCAAGCGATTCATGACTTAACCCCATCAAGTTACCATGTTAGATTGGTTAAGTATATTCAAGCGATTCATGACTTAACCCCGTCCACTAGTCAAATTATAATGGTTAAGTGTTACCCTCGTGAGTTTACTTAACCTTACCATGCCTCGCGTTGTACTAGTCGGGTGTTATCGACCCATTCAGGTTAAACTAACCCATCCTCTAATCGTATTATATGGTTAAGTGTCATCTAGAAATCAAGTCCGGTTTTACTTAACCCACCCATCCACGTTATATTGGTTAAGTGTCATTAGTCTAATCAAGTTACATAACCCACCCGTCCATGTCATATTGGTTAAGTGTCATTAGTCTAGTCAAGTTACTTAACCCACCCGTCCATGTCATATTGGTTAAGTGTCATTATTTTAATCAAGTGACTTAACCCACCCATCCATGTAATATTGGTTAAGTGTCATTATTCTAATCAAGTTACTTAACCCACCCGTCCATGTCATATTGGTTAAGTGTCATTAGTCTAGTCAAGTTACTTAACCCACCCGTCCATGTCATATTGGTTAAGTGTCATTATTCTAATCAAGTGACTTAACCCACCCGTCCATGTCATATTCATTTATTATTTACTAATGCATCAACCTCTCACATTGGACTTATTTGCGGTCATTGGATATGCCGGGCTGTTCCGGGCAGAATTACACCGCAAATCCATTCCAACCTCGGGTTCATGCATTACCACAATCTAATCTTTGCCTACGACCTCTCACATTAGACTATTATTGTTGTGGTCACTGGATATGCCGGGCGGTTCCGGGCAGGATTACACCACAACTCAAGTCTAACCTCGTGTCGAAGGCATCCGTTAGATTGTTAATTACATATGTGTCATCTAAGTCAAAATCCCCACTTTACATATTACTAAGCATATGCCC
Source organism: Allium sativum (assembly GCA_030737875.1). Taxonomy (NCBI): domain Eukaryota; kingdom Viridiplantae; phylum Streptophyta; class Magnoliopsida; order Asparagales; family Amaryllidaceae; genus Allium; species Allium sativum. The sequence continues at coordinate 218,683,024 of CM060921.1, forward strand.
AAGTTCCACCTTACATGCCCATGAAAATATGCACCCAATTCTAGCCACTTTACATATGCCCAATTCTCGCCTATTTGCATGTATGTCAAGTTTATGCCAATTTGCCCAAATCAAGTTCTAGCCAAAATTACATTTTGTCGCATTCATGCCCAAATAACCCACATCATGGTTCATGTTCCCAATTCCACTTATGCCTAATTTACATAAGCCCAATCCCTTGATTTAACTTACATAGCCCCCAAATCTCGTGATTTAATTCATATGCCAATTCATGTATGCCCAAACTTGCTAATTACATTGGCAATACCCTAAATTTCCCGTATACAAATCGCATGTAAATCGTAGTTTAGGCCTAGGTCCGAAATCGACCGAGGTTCATCAAAAGAAAATAAATAGGGGAAGGTAGAAACTTTGCATAAAACAAGATCCGAGAGAAAAACATCATTACATGCATGATAAGGACATGAAAGAGTGATTTGCAACATGCATAGGTTCAAATTAATGCTATAGCAACATCCCCAAAGGTCAAGATCAAAAATGAACAAGAAAGAACATGGATTGAATATCATGCATAGATCCAATTTCAACTTTATCACATGTCATATTCATGTTATCGTTTCAATCTAAAAGCATCTAGAACTTACAAATCGTGGCTAGAGGATTAAGAGCAAGAATCGTCATAGAATGGTGTTGAGATGGTGCTCTACTTCCTTGATTTGATGTAGAAAGCTTGCTCCTTTGTCATGGATCTAGTTTGAAAGCTCAAGCCTTTGAAGTTGGAGATGGAGGCCATGATCAAGAGACATTTTGGCAGCACTTAGTTGCTAGAATGATTTTTAGTGATTTAGGCTAGGTCTTAGGGTGTTTTTATAGAGGTTAGGACTAGTTTAGGCCCTTAGATTAACCCTAGTTTAGATCTGAACCACTGAAAATTGTCACAGGCCAACCAACCAGACCACACAAGCAAGCAGGTGCACCAGGCTAACCTGGCTCGACCGGGGAGGTCGACACCCAGGTCGACTCCCCAGTCGACCTGGGGGGGCAGTTCGACTCCCCAGTCGACCCCCCAGTCGACCTGGGGTAGGGCGGGAAATTTTCCCGCCCAAACTGTTTTGAGCTGATTTTGAATTTCGGGCTGAATTTTGAATTATTTGAAATCTTCTATGGGCCATATCTTGGTCATACGGACTCCGATTTACGAAATTTCGGACTCGTTTTCAAGCAGAATTTCGAGACGAACACAATGGCGTAAGCCGTTCCCATTAATTCTTAACTTATAATTTAATTCTGCCCTGATTTCTTGTTTTATCACGTTATTAAAATTTGGGTTGTTACACACTATCTTCTGGGTGAGAGATCTGAACTGTTTACAGATCACCAGTCGTTAAAGTATCTGTTCACCCAGAAGGAATTGAATCTGAGGCAGCAACGTTGGCTGGAGTTTCTTGCAGCATACGACTTTGAAATTATATACACTCCAGGGAAAGCCAATGTCGTGGCCGATGCTTTAAGCCGAAAGAATGAAATGATCGCTAGTTTTATTATCATGACTTCATTGATAGATAAAATATCTGCTCTTCAAAAGGATGATCACTTCATTCAGAAGATCGGAGAGATAATTCAAAGAGGCGAGCCCTCGAGTTTTCAAGTTGATAATGAGGGGATTCTAAGGCTGAAGGGTCGAATTTGTGTTCCAAACATTACTGAGCTCCGAAAGGAAGTGCTGGATGAATGCCACAAGTCAAAACTTAGTATCCATCCGGGAGTAAGCAAAATGTATAATGACATCAAACGCACTTTCTGGTGGAAGTCGATGAAGAGGGACATTTCTTTATATGTTAGTCGATGCCCTACTTGCCAACTAGTCAAGAGCGACCAACAGAAGCTGGCTGGATTGTTGCAACCACTGGACATTCCAGGTTGGAAGTGAGAACATATTTCCATGGACTTCATTGATGGTCTGCCCAGAACCAGAAAAGGAAATGACAGTATTTGGGTGATCGTAGATCGCTTCACGAAGACCGCCCATTTCATACCTGTCAGATCAAACAGAACTGCTCAGAGTCTGGCGTAGATATATTTCAAGGAAATAGTTAGACTACATGGAGTGCCGCTCAGTATAGTCAGTGATAGAGATACAATATTTACTAGTAAATTCTGGGAGGCATTTCAAGTAGAGCTGGGAACAAAGCTGAATCTAAGCACCGCTTATCATCCTCAGACAGATGGTCAGACTGAGAGGGTGAATCGTATTTTAGAAGATCTATTGCGGGCTTGTGTTCTAGATTTCGGTGGATCATGGGAAGACCATCTGCATTTGGCTGAATTCTCATATAATAACAGCTACCAGGCGAGCCTGACAATGTCGCCATGCGAAGCATTATATGGTAGACCGTGCCGATCTCCTGCTTGTTTGGTCGAACCCGGTAATAGACTTGTATTAGGGCTTGATATGATCCGAGAAGCTGCCGACAAAGTCGATTTTATCAAGAAACGATTACTCGCCACTCAAAGCCGCCAGAAGAGCTATGCCGATAGGAGAAGAAGAGATATATCATTTGATGTTGGCGACTATGTATATTTGAAAGTATCGCTGTAACAAACTGAATTTTAACAACATGTTAAAATCATAAATCTAGGCAGAATTAAATTTTAAGATCAGAATCAAGGGAAACGGGTTGTGCCATTGTGTCCGCCTGGAAATTCTGCTTGGAAACGAGTCCGAGTTTGCGAGAATCGGAGTCCGTATGAGGGAGATATGACCCTCCGAAGTTTCAGGAATTTTCAGAGTTCAAAACAGCTCGAATTCGAATTCAAAATTCGAATTTCAAACGCAGAACAGACTGGGTGGGAAATTTCCCGCCCGGACCCAGGTCGATTGGGGAGTCGACACCCCCAGGACCAGGTCGACTGCGCAGTCGACTTGGGTGTCGACCTGGTCCCCGAGCCCATTTTTGGGCCAGTGTTCGTTCTGATGTATCTAGTCCGATTTCTGTCCTGATTCATCTGCCTAAACCTATTTAAACAGCCCCAAACCTAGCCTTCTCTACACACAATTCTATTCTGCTTCTACTCTGCCTCTGTTCTAAAAAAAAATAAAAATGGCATCGCTACTCTGCTGGAATCAAAACTAGAAGCTAATCAACATCAACCTAAGCAACTCAATTCAAACTAGAGATTGAAGTTTCAAGCAACGACGCCTAGACCATATTGAATCAAATCAGAAGATTAATCAAGTTAGACGTTTCAACGTGACAACGAATCGATTTGTCCTCTCTTAGCCAATCAATGTAAGTTATAGTTATTTTCCAATTTAAATATTTGATTTTAATATGGCATTGAATTAAAGTGAAATTGGATCTAAGTATGTTTATCGATCCAGATCTATTTCTTTTGTTTCTTGAATCTTGAGTTTTTGACTTGTCCATCTTTATTATCATGTCAAGTTCATAATCTATTCAGCCTGTTGAAATCTTAATATGCCTGTGATGATGTTTTTCTCTCCGATCTTATTTTGATGCAAGATTCTACCTTTCCCCTATTTATTTTTTGATGAACCTTGGTCAATTTCGGACCTTGGCCTAAAATCGTGACTTGCGTACGATATGTATACGGGGGAATTATGGGATTATTGCCTATATGAATATGATGGAATTATTGGCAACATGAAATTGGATATTATCATTGTATTTGCCAGTTTGGGCTTGATATGTAAATTTTGGTATAATCTTGTTATGAGGAAATTTGCATAAATATTATATGCATGGAATTTGGCATAAATTTGGATCTATGTAATGTAACATGTAAATCAAGTCAAAATATTGGACAACTGGCATGTATTGTAATAAAAAGGTTATGGTTTGGGGTAACTACATCATGAATCACGATTTGGGGTTTATTAGATATGAAACTTAATACATGTAATGTTGGCTAGATCTTGACATATGTAACAAAGGCATGAAACTTGGTATATATCTAAATTGGCTAGGATTGGACACATATAAATTGATATATGTAATTTTGACGTGGATCGTGACATATGTAAAAAGCTAGAACTTGTTATAGGTAAATTGGTGTAAACATGGAATACATGTAGTTTGATGTGGAACTTGAACATATGTAAATTGGCTAGAATTGGGCGTATGTATATCGACATGAAGAGTTAGAACTTGGGCATATATATAAATATGTAAAGTTGGGTTTTGGGTAGTTGGCTTGTATTGTAAATAAAAAGGCTATAAATTGGCATAACTTTATAGCAAATTTTAGTAATACTTTGGGAACACGTTTTGGGGCAAAAACGTGAGTTATGAATTTGATAATAGGCATAAGTTGAAAACTAGAAACTTGACATGAAACTTGCTTAGAAATTTGAACATTGTTATAACCTGAACATGGACATGACATTTAGAATGAACTAGAAAATGGCCAACTCGAGGTTGGGTTGAGTTTGCAGTGTAATTCTGCCCGGAACCGCCCGGCAAATCCAGTTACTGCAAACAATAGGATCCAATGTGGGTAGTTGGTCATATCGCACTTGAAAACCCGAGGTCAGACTGAGTTGTGGTGTAATTCTGCCCAGAACCGCCTGGCATATCCAGTGACCACAACAACAGGTCTGATGTGAGAGGTTGGGGTGCATTAATGAATTAATGCCACTTGATAGGGTTAAGTCATGAACCGCTTGAATATACTTAACCAATTTGACACGATGACATGATAAGGTTAAGTAATATGACTGGACTAGTAACACTTAACCATTTTAATATGACTAGTGGATGGGGTTAAGTTAATATGCACTTAACTAATCTAACATGATGCGGGGAAAGGTTAAGTAACAATAGAGGATAACACTTAACTGACACAACATGATAAGTAGGTGGGTTAAGTCACGAACTTGAACGACCATACTTAACCAAACTTGACATGCTAGACTGACAGGGTTAAGTCATGAATCTGAAAGAATATACTTAACCAATTTGACACGATTGTTTGGTAGGGTTAAGTCACGAACCGCTTGAACATACTTAACCAACTTGACACATGATTCGTAGGGCTAAGTCATGAACTTGAACGACAACACTTAGCCAATTTGACATGACACATAGACGGGTTAAGTCACGAACTCGAATGACCACACTTAACCAACTTGACATGCTAGACTGATGGGGTTAAGTCTCGAATTTAAATGACAACACTTAACCTACTAGACGGAAACCCTAGTTACGCGGTCCTTTTCAACAGTAACCCACTAGATGTATCATGGTACCCTGGAACTAGGCAGGGTGGGGCACGATTACTGGGCTGATTGTGAGCGACCAGAACGATGGTTGAGTTGGTGCGCCATTGTAGGTTCAGGCGGACTACGGTCGTGCACGTAGTCTGGAGTTGAAAAAGCAGGCATTGGGCACCAGTAGGTTTACACTGTGCATGCTTGATTCGTGTCGGTGGTTGGCACCCTAGGGCTTGATACACCCTATGGTGGACCTAGCACAGGTGACTACATTCGTGATAGGGCCGTATGACACAGACACATGAACGAGATAGGACTTGTAGGGAGCCGATTGATTAATAGATCGTTCTGTGAGACCAAGTAATGGATCATTTCATGACATTGGGCAAGGGATCATTTTATAGTCAACACATGACACGGATACTAGTACGGTTGGTGCAGAGCAAATAGATATCATAGAAATATTTTAATGGTAAAGCAGAGAAATCTTGCGATGCCTGATAGAAATCTTGCGAAATTATACTTAGTTTATATGGAATGGAAACGTGGCGATGTTATACTTGATAAAAACCATATGAAGTTATTCTTAGTTATTTTTCCTGTAGCTTATCTTGTCATCATGCTTATGTTTACTTTCAGTTTATTCATGCCATGTTATCTTTACCTGTTTTTATGTTGAAAGTCACTAGGACTTACTCAGTCTTTATGACTGACCCGTTTTGTTTCGCCTCTTTTTCTTCCGTTCCCCCCCCCCCCCAGGTTCGCAGGGTGGGAATACAGCTTAGTTCGGATCTTACCAAGCTCCAAAGCTCTTTCATGTACGACTTGGATTTCTCTTGGCTATGGTTTGCTTTGCTTTATTGGGGAATGATTTATAACTATGGTTTTATGCTTCTTTACTATTGCAAGACAGATTTCGATGTAATTGACTTAATAGCAATTTGATGTAAAAGGCTTTAGACCTTACTAGATTTTAAAGCAATGAAATTTGGGTTTTCCTTCCGATGTTTTATTTATGTTCTGTCTTGTAATATTTCTGTGTATGTTTACCTAGATAATACTCCACCAAAGCTAGTGCATTCCCTTGTGGGTGGCCCTAGCGGAGGTGGGGTGTTACATTTGGTATCAGAGCAGAAGGTTACTAGACTGGGCAAAAGCTTTTAAAAACCTTCTGAAATTATTTTCAAAACGTTTACAAAGAAGCAAATTTTCAAGAAAATTTTGTTTTGATTAAAAGACATATTCCCCAAAGCCATATGCACTATCTTTTGATTCTCTCTTGAAATCTCTTCTCTCTCTTTTCACCATAGTTTCTAGGCAGCCAACATATGTCGGAGGGCAAAGATGTGCCCAACTTCCATCTGTAGCCGCAGTAGTTCTATCTACGTCTAATCTTATTTCAAGCTTTGTAGGGTTGTCGTGCGATGGAGGTAGCTTTCGAGAGACTTATCAACAAGCTATACAAGGATAGTAGGAACATAAAGAACACAAGCCTAAGAATGAGAAACTTGTTGAAATGGCTTAATCCACGAAGGAGGAAAAGGGTGAAAGGGAATAGGTCAAAAGTAAAAGAATAATAAAACCCAGGACAATAAAGAACATCGTTGGTATGGTAAAAAGGGACATGTAGTAAAGCACCATAGGACAAGGACAAGAGCAAAGAACAAGATCGTCGAAAGGGCAATTGTATGCTCTCACTACTAGCATACCTAAGAGAGGGGGTAACATTTCTGTTAAAAGTTTAGCTTCTCTTTTCTATCATACCATGGGAATTTTGTTTTTATACATCGCATCCTTTTAATTCTGCCTCGATAGTTGAGTCTCTGCACCTTAGTACTAGCGTAGTAGAGGATCCCATTTTTGTCTCAAATCCTGTTGGGGAATCGGCTCATGTATTCATGATTTGTTTGGATTTGAGAATGTCTATGCTAAGTGTTGAGTTTAGAAGTAATGCTTATGTTTATGTTTTGGGCTGTGGGTTGATTCTAGCGATGGAGTAGTTATCCAGTAAGGGTGTCATTCTCGGTTTTGAAAAGAGGGTAGTTAGACTCTTGACTTGCCTCGGTAATACCCTCGAAGTCGTGTGTAACCTTTAGGGTTCTCTCATGATTTGTTACCTAGAATCTCTTGATACATTTATTGATCCGCTCGAGTAGTGTTCACCACTAAGGCGGATGGTTCATTTCACTTATGCATGAGTTGTATAAAGTCACCTTAGTAAATACATTTGGCAACATGGTTGATATTTGTTATTTTCAAGAGATAGTTCTTCTGCGTGGAATACCTCCTAGTAAGTGAACGAGATCCAAGATTCACTAGTGAATTTTGGAGAGCTTGCATGAAACCATGAGTACGCAGTTATGATTAAGCCGAATATACTAGAAGAAGAATAAGTAAAAGTGGAACGAGAGGCAACAGTGGAATGAGTTCCAACTCATATTTTGGAAACAAGAATTAAGAAGCTACGGAATTGTGAAGTTAAAGACGGTCAAAGCACAATGGAGTTAAGCTTTAGGAAATGCGACTCAGAAGATTTAAGACTAGATACACGTTTCATATCTCTTTTTAAGAGTATATCCTTGGTCCCTCTTTTCCTGTAAGAGCTTGCTTGCATGTTATCTTTTTCCTCTCGGTCCTATTCTCAATCAAATTTCTGTTGCAAACCCCATAGGGAGTTTGACTCATCTGTTAGTAATACATTTTGGGGCTTGAGGGTGTTCGTTGGGTTGACTAAACTCTTTGGGTTTTATAGGATACGGGTTGGTTTTATGAAGGGATTCCCTTGTGACCTAAAAGGAGTCCATCATGCTTAGTTTCCTCGAAACATATATTGGTTTGATTGAGTAATTCTTTGGGTGTCAGCCTGATGTCGATTTCGGTCTCCGGGGCTGGTGCTTAGGGAGTTCTTCTCCTAATCAGTATATATGTGACGTAGATTTCCAGTTTTGACTTTGCCTAATGGGAAAAAAGTTTTTACTTGCTTCTATCTTTCGATCCTATCTAGAGAATCTTAGGTAGAACCCTATGGATGTAAACATGTGTTTGAGACATGTTATGATTGATGGTTGCAAGTGGCTGCAAGTGGTTGCTAGTGGTTGCTCGTGGATGCATTTACACATTAGGCACTAGATCGGCTCAGTCACCTTTCATATTGCATATGCATGAGTGTTTATACTTGTTTATAGATGAATTTGAATGTGTTATCATGTGGATGTTGCATATGGATGAATGGTTGTGCACACATATATTGTTTACATGATTAGGATTATTTGCATACATATGGATTCATGGCACGTAACATATTTTGCATTAGAAAGATCAATCAGGCCTGATCATTTGCATTAGACAAGGAACATATACACACACTTTCTGCATATGTTCATACAGCATTAGAAATCTATTAAGGACGATGGATGCTTGTGATTGATGATTGAGTAGATGGATGATTGGATGGTAGGACACATTCTCCTTAACTTGAAGATTTCGGGAACGAAATCCTTTAAGGGGGGGGGGGGGAGAATGTAACAACCCAAATTTTAACAACATGTTAAAATCATAAATCTAGGCAGAATTAAATTTTAAGATCAGAATCAAGGGAAATGGGTTGCGTCATTGCGTCCGCCTCGAAATTCTACTTGGAAACGAGTCCGAGTTTGCGAGAATCGGAGTCCGGTTGAGGGAGATATGACCCTCTGAAGTTTCAGGAATTTTCAGAGTTCAAAACAGCTCGAATTCGAATTCAAAATTCGAATTTCAAACGCAGAACAGACTGGGCGGGAAATTTCCCGCCCAGACCCAGGTCGACTGGGCAGTCGACACCCCTAGGACCAAGTCGACTGCGCAGTCGACTTGGGTGTCGACCTGGACCCCGAGCCCATTTTTGGGCCAGTGTTCGTTCTGATGTATCTAGTCCGATTTCTGTCCAGATTCATCTGCCTAAACCTATTTAAACATCCCCAAACCTAGCCTTCTCTACACACAATTCTATTCTTCTTCTACTCTGCCTCTGTTCTAAATAAAAATAAAAATAAAAATGGCATCGCTACTCTGCTGGAATCAAAACTAGAAGCTAATCAACATCAACCTAAGCAACTCAATTCAAACTAGAGATTGAAGTTTCAAGCAACGACGCCTAGACCATATTGAATCAAATTAGAAGATTAATCAAGTAGACGTTTCAATGTGACAACGAATCGATTTGTCCTCTCTTAGCCAATCAATGTAAGTTCTAGTTATTTTCCGATTTAAATATTTGATTTTAATATGGCATTGAATTAAAGTGAAATTGAATCTAAGTATGTTTATCGATCGAGAACCATTTCTGTTGTTTCTTGAATCCTGAGTTTTTGACTTATCTATCTTTATTCTCATGTCAAGTTCATAATCTATTCATCCTGTTGAAATCTTAATATGCCTGTGATGATGTTTTTCTCTCCGATCTTATTTTGATGCAAGATTCTACCTTTCCCCTATTTATTTTCTTTTGATGAACCTTGGTCAATTTCGGACCTTGGCCTAAAATCGCGACTTGCGTACGATATGTATACGGGGGAATTATGGGATTATTGCCTATATGAATATGATGGAATTATTGGCAACATGAAATTGGATATTATCATTGTATTTGCCAGTTTGGGCTTGATATGTAAATTTTGGTGTAATCTTGTTATGAGGAAATTTGCATAAATATTATATGCATGGAATTTGGCATAAATTTGGATCTATGTAATGTAACATGTAAATCAAGTCAAAAGATTGGACAACTGGCATGTATTGTAATAAAAAGGTTATGGTTTGGGGTAACTACATCATGAATCACGATTTGGGGTTTATTAGATATGAAACTTAATACATGTAATGTTGGCTAGATCTTGACATATGTAACAAAGGCATGAAACTTGGTATATATCTAAATTGGCTAGGATTGGACACATATAAATTGATATATGTAATTTTGACGTGGATCGTGACATATGTAAAAAGCTAGAACTTGTTATAGGTAAATTGGTGTAAACATGGAATACATGTAGTTTGATGTGGAACTTGAACATATGTAAATTGGCTAGAATTGGGCGTATGTATATCGACATGAAGAGTTAGAACTTGGGCATATATATAAATATGTAAAGTTGGGTTTTGGGTAGTTGGCTTGTATTGTAAATAAAAAGGCTATAACTTGGCATAACTTTATAGCAAATTTTAGTAATACTTTGGGAACACGTTTTGGGGCAAAAACGTGAGTTATGAATTTGATAATAGGCATAAGTTGAAAACTAGAAACTTGACATGAAACTTGCTTAGAAATTTGAACATTGTTATAACCTGAACATGGACATGACATTTAGAATGAACTAGAAAATGGCCAACTCGAGGTTGGGTTGAGTTTGCAGTGTAATTCTGCACGGAACCGCTCGGCAAATCCAGTTACTGCAAACAATAGGATCCAATGTGGGTAGTTGGTCATATCGCACTTGAAAACCCAAGGTCAGACTGAGTTGTGGTGTAATTCTGCCCGGAACCGCCCGGCATATCCAGTGACCACAACAACAGTTCTGATGTGAGAGGTTGGAGTGCATTAATGAATTAATGCCACTTGATAGGGTTAAGTCATGAACCGCTTGAATATACTTAACCAATTTGACACGATGACATGATAAGGTTAAGTAATATGACTGGACTAGTAACACTTAACCATTTTAATATGACTAGTGGATGGGGTTAAGTTAATATGCACTTAACTAATCTAACATGATGCGGGGTAAGGTTAAGTAACAACAGAGGATAACACTTAACCGACACAACATGATAAGTAGGTGTGTTAAGTCACGAACTTGAACGACCATACTTAACCAAACTTGACATGCTAGACTGACAGGGTTAAGTCATGAATCTGAAAGAATATACTTAACCAATTTGACACGATGGTTTGGTAGGGTTAAGTCACGAACCGCTTGAACATACTTAACCAACTTGACACATGATTCGTAGGGCTAAGTCATGAACTTGAACGACAACACTTAGCCAATTTGACATGACACATAGACGGGTTAAGTCACGAACTCGAATGATCACACTTAACCAACTTGACATGCTAGACTGATGGGGTTAAGTCTCGAATTTAAATGACAACACTTAATCTGCTGGACGGAAACCCTAGTTATGCGGTCCTTTTCAGAAGTAACCCACTAGATGTATCATGGTACCCTGGAACTAGGCAGGGTGGGGCACGATTACTGGGCTGATTGTGAGCGACCAGAACGACGGCTGAGTTGGTGCGCCATTGTAGGTTCAGGTGGACTACGGTCGTGCACGTAGTCCGGAGTTGAAAAAGCAGGCATTGGGCACCAGTAAGTTTACACTGTGCGTGCTTGATTCGTGTCGGTGGTTGGCACCCTAGGGCTTGATACACCCTATGGTGGACCTAGCACAGGTGACTACATTCGTGATAGGGCCGTATGACACTGACACATGAACGAGATAGGACTTGTACGGAGCCGATTGATTAATAGATCGTTCCGTGAGACCAAGTAATGGATCAATTCATGACATTGGGCAAGGGATCATTTTATAGTCAACACATGACACGGATACTAGTACGGTTGGTGCAGAGCAAATAGATATCATAGAAATATTTTAATGGTAAAGCAGAGAAATCTTGCGATGCCTGATAGAAATCTTGCGAAATTATACTTAGTTTATCTGGAATGGAAACCTGGCGATGTTATACTTGACAAAAACCATATGAGGTTATTCTTAGTTATCTTTCCTATAGCTTATCTTGTCATCATGCTTATGTTTACTTTCAGTTTATTCATGCCATGTTATCTTTACCTGTTTTTATGCTGAAAGTCACTAGGACTTACTCAGTCTTTATGACTGACCCGTTTTGTTTCGCCTCTTTTTCTTCCGTTCCCCCCCCCCCTCCCCCAGGTTCGCAGGGTGGGAATACAGCTTAGTTCGGATCTTACCAAGCTCCAAAGGTCTTTCATGTACGACTTGGATTTCTCTTGGCTATGGCTTGCTTTGCTTTATTGGGGAATGATTTATAACTATGGTTTTATGCTTCTTTACTATTGCAAGATAGATTTCGATGTAATTGACTTAATAGCAATTTGATGTAAAAGGCTTTAGACCTTACTAGATTTTAAAGCATTGAAATTTGGGTTTTCCTTCCGCTGTTTTATTTATGTTCTGTCTTGTAATATTTCTGTGTATGTTTACCTAGATAATACACCACCAAAGCTAGTGCATTCCCTTGTGAGTGACCCTAGCGGAGGTGGGGTGTTACAATCGCCGATGAGAGGAGTTATCCAGTTCGGTAAAACTGGGAAATTGGCGCCCAAATTCATTGGTCCGTTTCTTATTCTTGAACGGATCGGAACTCTCGCTTATAGGGTTAAATTGCCTGATTGGTTGCCGGGAGTGTAACAACCCGTATTTTAATAACGTGTTATAACCATAAATCTAGGCAGAATTAAATTTTAAAATAAGAACCAAGAGAAACGGGTTGCGCCACTGCGTTCGTCTCGGAATTCTGCATGAAATCGAGTCCGAGTTTTCGAAAATCGGAGTCCGTATGGCCAAGTTATGGCTCCCCAAAGTTTCAGAAAATTCCAGAGTTCAAAACAGTTCGAATTTCAAGTTCAAAATTTCGAATTTCAAATCCAGATAGCTAGGCGGGAAAAATCCTGCCAGTACCCAGGTCGACTGGGGAGTCGACTGGGCAGTCGACCCCCCCAAGACCAGGTCGACTGCGCAGTCGACTTGGTAGTCGACCTGGTCACCTAGCCTGTTTTTGAGCCAGATGTATCTGGTCTCGTTGCTTGTCCAGATTCACTCTCTAAACACTATATAAGCAGCCCTAGACCCCAGACTTTCTTTCACATTCTTGTCTGACCATATGTTGCTGAAGTTTTGACTGGAAGATAGAAAACAAGGAGGCTATTCAGGACTTTGTTAGTGCTACGTTGGTTTGGGGATTTGCTAGAGATTCTGCTTCTACTCTTTTTGCTTTCTCATTCTCTAGACTACGATCTGTAAGCCCTTTGTCACTCTTAGATTTAAACTGTAAATTTAACCTGAACATGATGTAAACTGAAATTATGCCTAAACATGATAACTAAGTTGGATCTACTCTTGTATATCTTGGATCTATGACTATCACTTTTAAATCTGTTATTTTGAATCTAGTTTTGTACACCCCAGATCTATTCATCTTAAATGTTGACTTGTGGAATATCAGTATGAACTTGATTTGGATATATTCATGTTTAATCTAAAACCCCTTTTACGATCTTTATCTTGCCATGCTTGTGATGTTGAATTTATTATTGGGGTTACTATCTTATCTCAATCCTCTACCATGTCTATCACCATATTTTGCCAAGTTTATGTTGAGACCCTATTTCATATGCCTGTAATGTTATAATCATCATGCTTAACTTGTGAACACCTTTGCCATTCTATGACTATCCTGTTTGTGTTATTCCCTATTTTGACATGTTGTATTAATGCGAATTCACGTACGTTGGGGATACGTTTTGGGGTAGATTAGGCAAACTTGAAAATTGGCTATGGAATTGACATGATATGACATGAAAATATGACATGAAAACTTGACATGAGAATAAGCTTGAAAACATGAATTTGGGACATGACAATTAGATAACTTGAAAATGGCCAACTCGAGGTTGGGTTGAATTTGCAACGTAAATCTGCCCGGAACCGCCCGGCAAATCCAGTAGTTGCAAATAATAGGACCCAATGTGAGTAGTTGGTCATATAGAACTTTAAACCCGAGGTTAGACTAGGTTATGGTGTAAATCTGCCCGGAACCGCCCGGTACATCCAGTAACCATAACCAAGTCTAATGTGAGAGGTTGGGGTGCGTTAAGTAAATTAATGCCACATGGTAGGGTTAAGTCATGGACCACTTGAATATACTTAACCAATTTGACACGTCGATTTGATAGGGTTAAGTCTTGAACTGCTTGTATATATACTTAACCAACTAGATACATGTTTGGGTAGGGTTAAGTCATGACCTTTTTAATGACAATACTTAACCCATTAGAAATCCTAGCCACGTGGTCCCTTTCAGCAGTAACCCACTTAGAAGTATCACGATACCCTGGGGACTAGGTAGGGTGGGGCACGATTACTGGGATGATTGTAAGCGACCAAGAATAACGGCTGAGTAAGGTGCGCCAGTGTAGGTTCAGGCGGACTAGGGTCGTGCACTTAGTCCGGAGTTGAAAAAGTAGGCATGGGCACCCGTAGTACTACATTGTGCGTGCTTGATTTGTGTCAGTGGTTGACACCCTAGGACCTGATACAACCTAGGGTGGACCTAGCACATGTGACTACATTCCGCGATTGGGCCGTACGACACCGTTACACGACGAGTAAAGCCAATCGATTAGGATGGACTATTGGACCCCGTATTGGGTCATTTCATGTTATTGGGCCTAGGGATCATTTCTGGATTTATACTTGACATGGATTTGGACACTAGTACAGTTAGTGCAGTAAACCTTGTATATGCGATGCCACTCTTATCCTGTTACCATTTATTATCATGCCAGCCCAGTTATTATCTTTATGTTTAATCTCAGTTTCTCATGTCCAGTTAACTTTATTAGTTTTTATGCTGATAGTCACTAGGGCTTACCAGTCTTTTTGACTGACCCAATTTCTTCCACCTCTTTTTCTTTCGTTTCCCCCCCAGGTTCTTAGGGAGGAAACCCTAGCTCTTAGCTTGGACTTTGCTTGCTTTCTGACAGCTCATGTACGGTTTGGTCTTGAGCTATGCTATGGCTGCACTCATGCTCTTTTTGGGGAATAATATTGGACTTATGTTGTTTTAAGTACTTTGCTTCTTTAGAACTTGATGTAATGAAATAATGACTTGGTATTTTGATGTAAGAGGTTTTGACTTTATTTTCCACGTAATGAGATTTGGTTTAATTTATATCCACTGCTTTATATACTCTGTTTAATTTATGTTCTATCTTGTGCTATCTCTGTGCCTGTTTACTAGATAATACCCCTCCAAAACTAGTGCATTCCATCTGTGAGTGACCCTAGCAGAGGTGGGGTGTTACATTTGGTATCAGAGCAGAAGGTTACCAGACTGGGCAAAAGTTTTTTTAAAAAAAATCTTTCTAAAAATTATTTTCAAACCATTTATAAAGAAGCATTTTTCAAGAAAAGTTCTATTTTTATGAAAAGGCTATTCCCCAAAAGCCATTAGCACTTTCCTTGTTTCCTCGTTTGAATCTTTTTCTTTTCATTTTTCAGCATGGCCGATCTTAACCTTCCCGAGGGAGTATCCATACCCGGATAGTTCCGAAGGTACTTGGAAGCTAGGGCCAACGATGCGGGCCCAACAGAAATCCCTCCTCGTCCTCCTCCAGTAGCCGCGGTTCCTCCTCCTCCTCCCAGCACCGCCTTCGCCAAAATATGCAAAGACTTTATAGGAATGGGCGGCAAGAGCTTCCTTGGAACTGAGACCTTCACTGAGGCACGAAACTGGTTAAAGGAGACTGAAGACCTATTCGTTATCTTCGATATGGAGGATCATAGGAAAGTTCAGTTGGCATCATGGTTGTTGAAAGAGGAAGCTGCATTTTGGTGGGAAGTCACCAACGCTACCAGACCAATTGAGACTTGGGCAGACTTTAGAGAGAGGTTTGGGCTTAAATTCTTATCGTCAGCGAAAACGAACCTTCAGATGGAGAGGTTCCTGGCACTCAAGCAAGGGGATATGTCTGTTAGGGAGTACGTGAATAAGTTTAATCAGCTTGCTCGGTTTGGTTTGGACTTAGTCAACACGGCTGAGAAGAAGGCTCTACGATTTTCTCGAGGATTGAACGAGCCACTCCACACTATGGCCATGACTCATGTGCCGACGGGGGCGACCTTTGAAAGCTTGGTGAATATGGCCCTACTTCATGAGGAAGACAAGGGGGACAAAAAGGAGGTTAAGCTTAATGAGACTCAGAACAAGAAGGTTGACTTCAAGAAGGGAGGCAACAAGAATAACAAGAATAACAAGGGCAACAACAATGCTAACAAGCCACGTGAGACGAGGAAGTGCAACTTTTGTGGTATCACGGGACATATAGCTAAAGACTGTAGGAGGAAGAAAAGAAAGTTGGGTGAATGCTTTCACTGCGGGGATACTGGACACATCAGTAAGGATTGCCCTAAGAAGCAAGGACAGGGGCTAGGGCAGACACAGCGAGCAAGACCTTCTGGAGGGCAGTTGCAGGCTCTCAACACCAC
The DNA here is from genome assembly GCA_030737875.1 of Allium sativum. Taxonomy (NCBI): domain Eukaryota; kingdom Viridiplantae; phylum Streptophyta; class Magnoliopsida; order Asparagales; family Amaryllidaceae; genus Allium; species Allium sativum. The sequence goes on from CM060921.1 coordinate 218,699,543, forward strand.
TCCAGCTCTTGACCGAGGTAGTAATATTTCTGCAGAAAGCCTTGTTTACATTTCTGAATTTCCTGTTCGAACCTTATTTGACTTTGGCGCATCGCATACTTTTATCTCTTCTGATATAGTTGAAAATCTGCACTTAAGTACTAGTCTAGTTGATGATCCCGTTAGTGTTTCAAATCCGATTGGGGGCTCCGCCCATTTATCTATGATTTGTGTTGATTTGAGGATTTCCATCTTAAGCGTGGAATTCACGTGTAATGCTTATGTTCTCGGATTTATGGGATATGGTTTAATTCTGGGCATGGATTGGTTGTCCAATTATGGAGCTATCCTTGATTGTGAACGAAGGGTAGTGAGGCTCATGACATGCCTTGGTAATACCCTTGAACTTTCTTCTAACCCGAAGGGTCCGGTCATGTTATGTTATCTTGAATCTCTTGACTCGTCCGTCGACAATCTTCAATCTGTGAGGGTGGTTCGAGAATATCCTGATGTTTTTGATGAGGTGAAGGGGTTACCCCCTAAACGCGAGATAGACTTCCGTATTTATCTTGTTGATAATGCCAAGACAGTCTCATTTCCTGTTAGTCATATGGCCCCGTGAGAAAGAAGAGAGCTCAGTAAACAAATCAAGGAGTTGCTCGAGAAAAATTTCATAAGGCGAAGCATTTCTGAATGGGGTGCTCCGGTGGTATTCGCTACTAAGGCGGATGGTTCGCTTCGTCTGTGCGTAGATTATCGTGAGTTAAACAAGCTGACGAAGAAGAATAGGCACCCACTACCAAGAATCGATGATCTTTTTGACCAGCTTGTGGAGCATCTGTTTTCTCTCAACTCGATCTAGCCACCGGATTCCATCAGCTTAGAGTGGCTGAGGATAGTATTGACAAGACTGCGTTTAGGACTCCAGATGGATTCTTTGAATGGCTCGTTATGCCGTTCGGTTTGACGAATGCACCCGCGTACTTTGTAGACCTGATGAGTAGGGTGTTTCGGGAGTTCCTTAACAAGTTCGTGGTGGTTTTTATGGACGATATTCTAATCTTCGCAAAGGATGAAGAAGAGCATGCTAGACACCTCAACGAAGTCATGGATACGCTTAGAGCACACTAGTTAAAGGCTAAGTTCTCCAAATGCCATCTTTGGAGGGAAGAAGTTCGGTTTCTTGGGCACGTAGTTTCTAAGCAAGGTTTAGCCATGGACCCCGCAAAAGTAGTTGCGGTACAAGACTGGAAAACTCCTAAGAACGCAACAGAGGTGAGAAGCTTTCTCGGTTTGGCGGGCTTTTATAGGAAGTTCATTAAGGACTTCGCTAAGATTTCAGCCCCTCTTACTAAGTTAACGAAGAAAAACCTAGCATTTTCATGTGACATAGAATGTGAGACTGCTTTCCAGAGACTCAAGAGAGCCCTCACCACAGCTCCAGTTTTAGCATTACCCGATGGAGTAAAAATGTTTACGGTGTACACAGATGCGTGCGACATGGGATTAGGCGCTGTCCTAATGCAAGAAGGAAGAGTGATATGCTATGGGGGTAGACAACTTAAAGTTCATGAGAAGAGCTATCCCACACATGACTTGGAGTTAGCCGCGATTGTTTTTGCACTTAAAGCTTGGCGCCATTATCTCCTAGGGGAGAAATTCGAGCTGTATACCGACCACAAATCGCTTAAGTATCTCTTTTTGCAAAAAGATTTGAATCTGAGACAGCAACGGTGGATGGAATTCTTGGCCTCATATGACTTCGATATAACTTATACCCCTGGCAAGGGTAACGTGGTGGCAGATGCGCTAAGTAGAAAAAGGTTGACTTTGAGTCCCTTATTTGTTGAAAGAAAAAGTCTAGAGTTTATAGCGACCTTTGATTTTACACATGCTGTTGAGTCATTGACTGGTACGTTAGCATCCCTTGAGCTGAGACCTACGCTTCTAGATCAAGTAGGGACATCGCAGAAAGAAGACCCACGGATAGTCGAAATCATGGACAAGTTAATCAGTGGTGAGACGTCAAGTCACCTTGGTAGGTATGCCATTGATGACAAAGGATGGCTAAGGCGTGATGGAAGGCTATGTGTTCCACTAGTGAGAGACTTAGTAAATAAGGTTCTCGAAGAGGCGCATCACTCGAAGATGACTATACATCCCGGAGGGGATAAAATGTACAGAGATATGAAACACATTTTCTTTTGGGCCGGAATGAAAAAGGACGTGGCAGAATTCGTCTCAAAGTGCATGGTGTGCCAACAAGTCAAGGCCGAATCTAAGAAGCCCGGTGGGCTATTACATCCTTTGGAGGTCCCGCAATGGAAGTGGGAAAGTATCTCGATGGATTTCATGGATGGATTGCCTAGGTCGAGGAAGGGGAATACTAGCATATGGGTCATTGTTGATAGACTCACGAAGAGTGCCCACTTCATCCCGGTGAAAAGCAAAAGGACTGCGTCAGGGCTAGCGTCTATTTACCTTCGAGAGATAGTACGGTTGCACGGGGTTCCTTCTAGCATAGTCAGTGACCGTGACCCAATTTTCACTAGCCAGTTTTGGAATAGTCTACAAGAAGCAATGGGTACGCAACTTAATTTAAGTACAGCCTATGACCCTCATACGGATGGGCAGACTGAAAGGGTAAATAGAGTACTAGAGGATCTTTTGAGGCTATGCATTCTTGATTTTGGTGGTACTTGGGAAGACCATCTCCCTCTCGTGGAGTTTGCTTATAATAATAGCTACCAAGCTAGCATAGGGATGGCACCGTTCGAAGCTCTGTATGGAAGACCGTGCAAGTCACCAACTTGTTGGTGGGAGACGACTGACAGAATTATACTTGGGCCTGACATGATACGAGACACTTCTGAGAAGGTGGAGTTGATACGAAAACGAATGAAAGCGGCCCAAGATAGACAGAAATCTTATGCGGACAAGAGAAGGACAGACCTAGAGTTCGAGGTCGGAGATATGGTTTCCATAAAAGTCTCTCCTTTGCGCAATGTGGTTCGTTTTGGAGCAATTGGAAAGCTAGCACCGAGATTCGTAGGACCGTTCCCTATCACTGAGAGGACTGGGCAGATGGCCTATAAGGTAGAGTTACCTGAGAGGCTGGCCGGAGTACACAATGTCTTTCACGTCTCGCATCTCCGAAAGTGCCTACATGAATCAGCTGAGGTGGTTGAGCCAAGCATCCTCGAAGGCGTAGAAGTGGAGAAAGAAGCAACGCTGAGGCGAGTTCCTATTCGTATCTTAGGGACGGAGATCAAGAAGCTAAGGAATCGCGAAGTCGAGCTAATCAAAGTACAGTGGAGTGAAGCCCAAGAAAACGCAACTTGGGAAACCGAGGAGAAGATACGCGCGCTTTACCCATTTCTTTTTTAGGGTACTTTCACGATCTCTTTTTCCTTCGAGCTTGTAAACCTTTCGTATCATGCTACCTATGTTTGTCTTGAGAACCTTAGAACCCTCTTTGGATGTAAACATGTATTTGAAACATGTTATGGTTGATGTTTGCAAATAGTTGCAAGTGTTTGCAAGTGATTTCTAGTGGATGCATGACACACATTAGGCACTAGATCGGCTCAGACACCTTTTCATGTTGCATTTGCATGGGTGCTTATACTTGTACATGGATGAACTTGTTATGCTATCACGTGGATGTTGCATATGGATGATGTTTGTGCACTCATGTAGAAATTTTAAGTTATGTTAGGAATTTGCGTACATGTTGGACTCATTACACTAACATATCTTGCATTAAGGAGGTTTACTGAATCAGTAACTGCCTGATCTTTTGCATTAGATAAGTTCATATACACACACATGCTGCATATGTTCATACAGCATTAGAGATCTTTCTAAGGACAATGGTTGCTCGTGAATGATGTTGTGAGTAGATGGATGTGGATGGTAGGATGCGTTCTTCCTAACTTAGAGATTTCGGGGACGAAATCCTTTAAGGAGGGGAGAATGTAACAACCTGTATTTTAATAATGTGTTATAACCATAAATCTAGGCAGAATTAAATTTTAAAATAAGAACCAAGGGAAACGGGTTGCGCCACTGCGTTCGTCTCGGAATTCTGCATGAAATCGAGTCCGAGTTTTCGAAAATTGGAGTCCGTATGACCAAGTTATGGCTCCCCAAAGTTTCAGAAAATTCCAGAGTTCAAAACAGTTCGAATTTCAAGTTCAAAATTTCGAATTTCAAATCCAGACAGCTAGGCGGGAAAAATCCCGCCAGTACCCAGGTCGACTGGGGAGTCGACTGGGCAGTCGACCCCCCCAAGACCAGGTCGACTGCGCAGTCGACTTGATAGTCGACCTGGTCACCTAGCCTGTTTTTGAGCCAGATGTATCTGGTCTCGTTGCTTGTCCAGATTCACTCTCTAAACATTATATAAGCAGCCCCTGACCCTAGGCTTTCTATCACATTCTTGTTTGACCATATGCTGCTGAAGTTCTGACTGGAAGATAGAAAACAAGGAGGCTATTCAGGACTTTGTTAGTGCTACGTTGGTTTGGGGATTTGCTAGAGATTCTGCTTCTACTCTTTTTGCTTTCTCATTCTCTAGACTACGATCTGTAAGCCCTTTGTCACTCTTAGATTTAAACTGTAAATTTAACCTGAACATGATGTAAACTGAAATTATGCCTAAACATGATAACTAAGTTGGATCTACTCTTGTATATCTTGGATCTATGACTATCACTTTTAAATCTGTTATTTTGAATCTAGTTTTGTACACCCCAGATCTATTCATCTTAAATGTTGACTTGTGGAATATCAGTATGAACTTGATTTGGATATATTCATGTTTAATCTAAAACCCCTTTTACGATCTTTATCTTGCCATGCTTGTGATGTTGAATTTATTATTGGGGTTACTATCTTATCTCAATCGTTTACCATGTCTATCACCATATTTTGCCAAGTTGATGTTGAGACCCTATTTCATATGCCTGTAATGTTATAATCATCATGCTTAACTTGTGAACACCTTTGCCATTCTATGACTATCCTGTTTGTGTTATTCCTTATTTTGACATGTTGTATTAATGCGAATTCACGTACGTTGGGGATACGTTTTGGGGTAGATTAGGCAAACTTGAAAATTGGCTATGGAATTGACATGATATGACATGAAAATATGACATGAAAACTTGACATGAGAATAAGCTTGAAAACATGAATTTGGGACATGACTATTAGATAACTTGAAAATGGCCAACTCGAGGTTGGGTTGAATTTGCAACGTAAATCTGCCCGGAACCGCCCGGCAAATCCAGTAGTTGCAAATAATAGGACCCAATGTGAGTAGTTGGTCATATAGCACTTTAAACCCGAGGTTAGACTAGGTTATGGTGTAAATCTGCCCGGAACCGCCCGGCACATCCAGTAACCATAACCAAGTCTAATGTGAGAGGTTGGGGTGCGTTAAGTAAATTAATGCCACATGGTAGGGTTAAGTCATGGACCACTTGAATATACTTAACCAATTTGACACGTCGATTTGATAGGGTTAAGTCTTGAACTGCTTGTATATATACTTAACCAACTAGATACATGTTTGGGTAGGGTTAAGTCATGACCTTTTTAATGACAATACTTAACCCATTAGAAATCCTAGCCACGTGGTCCCTTTCAGCAGTAACCCACTTAGAAGTATCACGATACCCTGGGGACTAGGCAGGGTGGGGCACGATTACTGGGCTGATTGTAAGTGACCAAGAATAACGGCTGAGTAAGGTGCGCCAGTGTAGGTTCAGGCGGACTAGGGTCGTGCACTTAGTCCGGAATTGAAAAAGTAGGCATGGGCACCCGTAGTACTACATTGTGCGTGCTTGATTTGTGTCAGTGGTTGACACCCTAGGACCTGATACACCCTAGGGTGGACCTAGCACATGTGACTACATTCCGCGATTAGGCCGTACGACACCGTTACACGACGAGTAAAACCGATCGATTAGGATGGACTGTTGGACCCCGTATTGGGTCATTTCATGTTATTGGGCCTAGGGATCATTTCTGGATTTATACTTGACATGGATTTGGACACTAGTACAGTTAGTGCAGTAAACCTTGTATATGCGATGCCACTCTTATCCTGTTACCTTTTATTATCATGCCAGCCCAGTTATTATCTTTATGTTTAATCTCAGTTTCTCATGTCCAGTTAACTTTATTAGTTTTTATTCTGATAGTCACTAGGGCTTACCAGTCTTTTTTACTGACCCGTTTTCTTCCACCTCTTTTTCTTTCGTCCCCCCCCCCCACAGGTTCTCAGGGAGGAAACCCTAGCTCTTAGCTTGGACTTTGCTTGCTTTCTGACAGCTCATGTACGGTTTGGTCTTGAGCTATGCTATGGCTGCACTCATGCTCTTTTTGGGGAATAATATTGGACTTATGTTGTTTTAAGTACTTTGCTTCTTTAGAACTTGATGTAATGAAATAATGACTTGGTATTTTGATGTAAGAGGTTTTGACTCTATTTTCCACGTAATGATATTTGGTTTAATTTATATCCGCTGCTTTATATACTCTGTTTAATTTATGTTCTGTCTTGTGCTATCTCTGTGTCTGTTTACTAGATAATACCCCTCCAAAACTAGTGCATTCCATCTGTAAGTGACCCTAGCAGAGGTGGGGTGTTACAGGGAGTTCATGATGTATTTCACATATCTCAACTTCGAAAGCACGTTCATGATCCAGAATTGATCGTGGAAGAAGCAGCTCAACAGGATATTGAAATTACTCCAGAATTAGCTGTGAGAAGAGAGCCGCTAAAGATCATTGGCAAAGAAACCAAAGAGCCGAGGAACAAGAAAGTTCACTTAGTCAAAGTGCAATGGAGTAGAGATCCGCGAGATTGTACTTGGGAAACTGAGGAGAGCATTCAGAAAGCCTATCCTAGATGCCGAGTGGATATCTCTGATTGACTCCGGTGCAAGGTACATTTACCATACTTTGCATTACCGATTAGTTCTCTACTCTGTTGTTATTTTCTTTCCATGGATGTGCACTTTTAATTCTATAGTCTGAATGATTTTAAAAGAATATAGAAATTGATTTGTATGATTTTGAAAAGTTAAAAAAACAATTTGATTGTTGTTTGTGTTGTATGATAGTAGATTTGATTAATTAAAATTATTAAGACGATAGTTAATTTAATCAATAATAGAACGAATGTTAGAATTTATTCGATTGAATTACACATTGAACTGATTAGAAAATAGATAGAAATATATACATGTGCATTATATATGTTTGAACAGGTAAATGGATAGTTGTTGAGTAAAGATTTTATTTGCGTGCCCGACAAATAGGTAAACCTTAATGAGTTGGATGCGAAATATTATTATATCAACTCCTGTGAATGCCATTGGTTGCGGAGTGCTGGTTATTCTGTGTGTAAAAATAAATGTCGCCATAGGATAGTTGTAACAACCCGTATTTTCAATAACCTGTAATAACATAAATCGAGGCAGAATTTAATTCTAAAATGGGAATCAAGGGAAACGAGCTATGCCATTGTGTTCGTCTCGGAAAAATACGCGAAATAGAGTCCGAGTTTTCGAAAATCGGAGTCCGTATGACCAAGATATGGCCTCGCGAAGTTTCACGAAAATTCCCAAATTAAAGTATACTTAATTAAGTGAAATGGGTTGTGTAGATATATATATATATATATATATATATATATATTGATATATATATATATATAATTGAAAATTTAATAAATAAATATGCAAAAATGCTCAAAACAGCGAATTGGGAGAGGGGAATAACCGAACCGGCCGATTTTTGAAGTCGACCCGAGCCCGCTGGGTCGACTAGGGGTTAATCCAGGGTGTTTGGCTGTCAACCCGTGGGCCGATTCGCTCAAGTGCAGATTTTGCATTTGAATGGTTCTCATGGTCCATCTTTAATCTAAAGGCCCTAGATGGTTCCTACACTTGACTTCTTCCCCAGGACATGCTTTGATGGCTTGGATTGAATCTAGGGTTAATCCTATGGCCTAAAACACTTGCCTAATCTATAAATAAGACCCTAACCTACCCTAATTCATTCATAATTAAACCTAGTGACTAAACTATGGCAAAATGCTAGCTCTCATGGCCTCCACTAATTTTATGAAGAGGGTTGCATACTAATCACTCTCTAATCAACTTCTAATCCCTTCTTAGCATCTTAATCTTCTTCATTTGGTGTTCAAAGTTGCTAGTTGTGAGTTTCTATCACTTTGATGATCTTTTGGTAAACTAATTGGATGAGATGTGATGAGATTTATGGTTTTGTATGTGGGTTAATGAGCTTTGAATCATATGATATGATGTTAGCATTAATCTTATGTTTATGCATGTTGAGTATGTAAGCTTATGCAAGTTTAATATGATGTATGTTATGTTTGCATGATGCTAAATATGCAAGTTGTGGGCTATGTAATCATATGCATGTTATGCAAGTTCATGGTAATATGCTATGCAAGTTACATGTTTGTTAATATGCAAGTTACATGTTTGTTAATATGCAAGTTACATGTATGTAAATATGCAAGTTACATGTTTGTTAATATGCAAGTTACATGTTTGTTAATATGCAAGTTACATGTTTGTTAATATGCAAGTTACATGTATGTAAATATGCAAGTTACATGTTTCTTTATATGCAAGTTACATGTTTGTTAATATGCGAGTTACATGTATGTAAATATGCAAGTTACATGTTTATTAATATGCAAGTTCATGATGACACATTATGCAAGTCTATAAGCTAATATGCAAGTTTGTTATGCAAAATGAATATGTAAGTTATGTGACATGTTATGCAAGTTCATATGCAAGTTATGTGTTTGTTAATATGCAAGATGGCACCTTTGAAACATGTTCATTCATATGCAAGTTGACACCTTTTATATGTGTTATATCATGAACGAAATTACGTGGGAACGATGGGGTAATTAAATGCATAAGTTAATAAGATTGTGTGAAATTAATATAATTATGCATAACACAAAATAAATAAACATAGTATGGGAATTTGCCTATTTGGTTAGGTGTACCCATACTATGTGTTGGGAATTTACCTATTGAGTTAGGTCTACCCCATGGGAATTTACCTATTAAGTTAGGTCTACCCATGTTAAGAAAACTTGATTAATTAGGGATAATTAATATAAAATTATGAGGGTGATTAATTAGGTGTAATTAATTGACTAAGACACGAGGTTGGACTCAGTTGTAGCGTAAAACTGCCCGGACCCAACCGGCTTAACCAGTTGCTACAAATGTTAGCCCAATGTGAGAGGTCTTAGGCACAAACTAAATACGTAATTAATGTAAAGACACGAGGTTAGACTCTGTTATGACATAAGGCTGCCCGGACCCAACCGGCTTAACCAGCGGTCATAAAAGACAGTCTAATGTGAGAGGTCTTTACAAAGGTTACGTTCTTAATTAATTAATTAAGAAACACTTAACCACATTAGCATGTAGAGGGACATGAGGGGTTAAGTGGGTGCCTCGGGTGGCATGAGAAAATCTAGTGGTTGCCTTGGGTGGCAATAGAAAATACGATTAGAATACTTAACCAAAATAGAACATGTAATTAAAACATGATTAAAGGGTTAAGTGGGATATACTAGAAAAAGGGACAAGCTTAGGTGGGTAGCTTGTGGAGGCCCATTTCAACCAGTAACCCATACGTATCTTTGTGGGCTCGACCCATGTCGAGGACGGGACACGCATACTGGGCTTGACTGTAAGAGGCAAACGGGTTAGCGGTGGCAACGCAAGTCCAACGGGCTTCATATGCGTGAGTGGGCCCGGGCTGGTAGGTAAGCCGTTGTTGCATCGAGTAGATATAAGCCGTGCACCTTTAGTTTCATCAGGTTGCCACATTGGGGAATGATACATCCCACGGTGGGGCCAGCACGGGTATCTACGTTAGGGAGCCGATCGAATGGGAAGTAGTGTGTACACCTAGTGGATTGTAGGGCCCCGTGGCGCCTACTTGGTCACCTAGGGGTACGCAGGTACTAATTAGTAAATTTTATAAGTCCTTGGGTGGGATCAACCTTTAAGTTAGGAACGACTGGTGTGGTGCAGTTTAGTAATTTACCTTAGGGAGGGTAGATGCGTCTTTATCCTTTATCTTCGTTTAGTTGACTGCTTAGGGTAGCCATTCATCCCTATATGTTACCGTATATCAGTTTATGTCTTCTCTGGTTACTTTAACGATTGTATTGTTAAAGTTATAGGACTCGCTCAGACTTATGTCTGACCCTGTTGTTTTTATCTTTTTCCCAACCCTCAGGTCCTACGGTGGATCCTAGCAGTAGTGGAGCTTGATCGGATTGCTGTTCCAGTCTTTAGGAGCTTGGATAGATGTAAAGCTCCAGTTATCCAGTTATCTTTTCTTTTGTTTGGCTATTGTATGAGAGTGGGATTATGTACTTCTTTATTTTGATGGATATTGTACTTGACCTTTATTGTGGTTTTATGATGTAACCAGACATGTTTTACTTCCGCTGTTATGAGATGATGTTTTAAAATTTCAAGTACTATTTATATCTGTCTTGTTGTAATTTTTCTGTTCTATATTCACTAAAATACTCCACCGATGCTATGGCATTCCCTTAGTGAGTGATCATAGCGGGAGTGGGGTGTTACAATAGTAACAATTAATTTTGAACTACATTACATGGCATACTTCTGGAAGATAGGCATACTTCATCATATACCACATAAGCGTTTGGAGCTTGTGTGACGAGGTGGAAGATTTACCATACGAGCGAGAGGCTTGTATGGCGGTGACTATATTTTACAGGTTGAACTGATGATTGATATGGACTATTTAAATTGTAACGATTAAATTTCCAGATTAATAAAAACCCCACATGGGTCTAGAGTTGACAATAATCACGTCTCTCTAGTTATTAGATACGGCACATGGACTATTTATTTCCCACACGGGACGAGGTGACGAGGATTTATCCTCTGGAGCATTTAAAATACACACTCCCTCATGCTTTGACAGGGTGACGAGAATTTATTCTCTGGAGTTATTATCTATACACGCTCCCCTGTAAACCCCAGAATATATCACAATAAATATGTGTATGCTTATTAGGATTTATTGGGTACCTAATACGGCCCAATAAATTTCCAAACCTCTCCCCGTACAAAGGAGGTTATGGCGAAATTTTTCGAAAATTCCGGGTGTTAGCCAAATTTTTGAAGAATTTGAAAATTCTCAGAAACTGAAAAGTTGGAGAATGGAAGCCGGATTGAACGTAGAGTTGATTAATCAAACCACTTTCGACTTTGTTCCTTTTCGGGGATGAAAAGTTTTAAGTGGGGGAGATTGTAACGACCCGGAAAATCTGAACCAATTTATTTAAATTGGCTAAAATGATGGATTTTAAATATTTAAAATAAATATTTTAAATAATCACAATGAAAAGTGAGTTTGAATCGATGTTTGAAAACGAATATAATTAATTCTAATTATAAACAAGGCCTGAAATGGCGCTGCAGTTTCAAAAACTAAATTCAAACTTTGTCGGACTGTACCGGGTGCAAAACAAAACGGATTTGAGTGAAACCAAAAATATTTAAATCTGTTAGTGAATACTTTTCTAATGAATCTGAAAAATCGAAGTTTCATAGCGGAAAGCAAAAGCTATGGCCAAATGAATTTTCAGAAAGGTCGCTATGGAATTTATATAGCCCGTGAAATTGGCCATTTTGCAAACGACCTCGGAATTCGATGAAACCACTTTTGTTGGATCCGGGATGTGAAGTTATTGCTAAGTTTCAAATTTCATAATTTTTGAAGCTAGTATGTGAGCGTGGCAAAGGAAAACGTGTTTTGGTCAATTACAGTTAAATTGGATCGACCAGAAGTGGGACTTTTTGCAAACGGTCTCAGAATTCGACGAAACTAGTTTTGTTGGGACTGTATTGTCAAAACATAGCTAGATTTATTTTTCTGGAATTTTTCGAATCAGTTTGTGGCCCTGGCAAATTGAAATGTACGTTCAAATCGAATATTGAATGTTCTATATTTTAAATTGAATGAAAACTGACTGAAATAGTCGAATGGGCCTACGAAACATATCCCATTGTGTTCGGAATGGGGGTAAAATGCTAGGGACGACAGTCGTTGGGTTTGGATTGGAGGTCGTGTCAGAAAACCCCTTTTTAAAACCATCGGCCAATAGAATTATTTCTTCATAATTTAAAAATAAAAATAAAATCAAAAAAACCCTCGCCGCTCTCCTGACATTGACGGAAGTCGTTTTCGCCGCTTCCCAAGCGATTTCTGGCCACCACGCTCATCTTCAGCTCCACCCCCAGTTGAACTTTTTGAAGAGCATCCTCCACTCTTCAAATCCATACCTTCCTCACCCCCTATCGCCTCGGCCACCTCAAGAATCGCGCAAGGAAAGAGCCGCTGAACATCACCATCGATCTGCCACCTCCGACCACCGAACTGGCTGTGCCTACCACCGATCTGAGCGCCATTCGTAGCTCTTCGACGCTGCAGCACCTGATCGAGACAACACTTCGCGGATCGAGCGAAAATTCAAAACCTAGTTTTGAACATCAAAGGAGGTATGCGGCCTGATTTATTTTCAACAGTTTTAACACCTTTAAACCGTTGCAAACTTTGAAAAATCATATCTTTTTCGTGTATTGACGAAATTTAGTGAAACAAGAGACAGTGGACTCGTGTGGACGTCTTCTACATTCTGGAAGAGACCGCATATTTTTCTGAGCCTTCTGCTATTTTTGGTGGAGTGGAACCCAATGTGAGATTTCTAATTTATAAACGATATGGAAAACGACGATGTATAAATTATATAGTCGATGTATGAGTTATATAAGCATTGTACACCTCTTGTATAAGCGTTGTATAAGTTGTACGTTCGATGTATAAGTTATATATGCATTGTAAAAATTATATATGTGTTGAAATAGAAGTGAAATGCTATATATATATATATATGCCCCTCGTCCACAAACCATGGACGATATTTATTGGTTGTGATTGGTGTGAAAATTGATCGATAGCGAATGGTTGATTGGAATTGTTTGTGGTTGATATTGATTGATTGTGGTTAAAAATACCCGTTTGTAGTTGAGAAATATTTGGTTGAAACCACATAGGATTAGTTTGTGGAAATGAAATAAATATACATGCCGCCTGCATGCGAACTAGATGCATGATTCCCCATTGTCAAAAACTGCGAGGTTTTAAGGTAGAGCGAGGAGTCGTACTAGGGACGGTCCCGGTTTTAACTACCCTGCCGTTATGCTGCCGAAATTTTGAATAATATTCATGTGTTTGAATTATTTTCATTTGTTGAAACTATATTTATTCGTTGAATAGAAAGCCTTCATGTGTTGAGTCGATATTCATTCGTTGAATTGAAATTCATGTGTTGAATGGTATTCGTGTTTTAAATATAAAAATCGCCTTTTTATCGATTTATATAAACTATAGAAAACCTTCATGTGTTGAATCGATATTCATTCGTTGAATTGAAATTCATGTGTTGAATGGTATTCGTGTTTCAAATATAAAAATCACCTTTTTATCTATTTATATAAACTATAGAAAACCTTCATGTGTTGAATCGATATTCATTCGTTGAATTGAAATTCATGTGTTGAATGGTATTCATATTTTGAAAGAAATTGTTTTATAATAAAAATCCTATTTTTATCACCTATATAACTATATAAAATAGTTGTGTTTTGAAATAAATTGTTTTACATTAAAAATCACATTTTTATTATATACATGAATTGTTAAAAATAGTGAAGTGTTGAAATAGAAGACAGTTGGATAAAAATATATTTTTTATCAAAAGTATGAAAAGAATATAGCTTTGAAATCGAATAATCGATATAGATATATAAATGGAATTGAAATATATCGAAAAACGAAGCTGCAGTTCGTATTTTGAAACCGTGATTTCAAACGATTAGTGTGGGAGATCCGACCATCGGATTTTCCCGAAATCGCAACCGTTGGGTTCGCTTTGGAAATATCTTTCCAACGGCACCAACTTTGTAAAAATCCAACGGTTGGATTGTCTGGAATGTTTAATTCAAATCTGAAGAAAAACAGCGCCAGAATCAATTATATTTATATATATATATAATTATATTAAATCGAATAACGACGCTGCAGTTCGTATTTTAAAATCGAAACTTCAAACGATTATACCGGGAGATCCGACCATCGGATTTTCCCGAAACTGGAACCGTTGGATTCGTTTTGAAAAGATCTTTCTAATGATGTAAATTTTGTGAAGATCCAAAGGTTAGATTTTTAGATATGTGTAAAGAAAATCTGAAGAAAAACAGCGCCACGGCCGCGTTATGGCCCGAAGCGTCGTTTTGAATAAATTGGCTATTTTAAAATAAATAAAAGTAGCGATAAATCGTTATAAAATATTATAAATGATATGGATGAGAAATTTAGAAACTAACTGAAGGTTGGCTAAGTCGAATGGTTTCTTGGGTATTGATCTGATGTTGGTTTCGGCCTTAGGGGTTAATATTTGGGAAATCGTTCTCTTATTGATTGACGATTAGTCACTAATGAATTGAAATGATGCATATGTAGTGTTTGTGTAGCACGTGTTTATTATATATGCGAGTTGCTCAGAAAAACCGGGTTTATCCCATTCTGAATAACTGAATCGACGATAAGAAATCGAAGATGAAGATGGTGGTCGAAGACCGGAGATCTTCACCTCGTTTGGATGGTAACCGAGGTCCTGATTGGGAGGCATCCCGAAATATGGATAATGAGTGGTGATCGTCCAGACGTACGTGGTGATCGATGGGTTTGCGAGGTATATAGTGCCTCCGGTTTCGTTCAGACCCAGAATGGACTTGCAAATGGACAGTGTGTCTGACATTGGAATTTATTCTATGTGATTGATAGCCATTAGTTGCATGGTGTGAATTGCCTGTGTGGCATGCTAAGATGCAGTGATCAGAGCTTCTGTTGAAAAGCAAAGTCTTGTGGTGATGATCAAAGCACCGCCTGTGTGGTGTAGCTTTGTGTATAATGTGAAATCGCGAGCCTCACACCCCGGTATGAACCAGAAACGGGAGAAAGAACCTCAGGGAGGGCCTGCGTTTCTTCCTAGCTAGAAGTGGTGTCAGTGGTTTTACCCGCCCTGACGAGTTTGACTTATGTGGTTGTTGCTGTTGCGAGGCGCCTCGGTTATATCGGTCGATCTGGGACCGATGGAGTCATTCGTTGGCTCACTTACGCCCCAAAGGGCGGAGAAACGTAGTGTTCAGACATTTTAATCCACTCTGTGTGGACCGACCCTGTCGCTCCAAGGGTCGATGTGTTCTGATCCTGAGGCTCGGGCTAGGCAGCCTCGAATTCGGTAAGGACTATCTTTTGCGATGGTTCATGACGGAAATCCAATTTCCAATTATGTTACTGTGCGGTTTTGATTGTATATATATATATATATGGCGACATGATATATGGTACCCATGCCGTATATGATTGATTGTTATGATTGAAATTGTTTTTGAAACATATAAACACTAGTAATAATATCAAATGCTTTTGTTTTATTCGTATCAATCATATTTTGGCCATTATAAGGTAAAACTCTATCCTCCGGTCTGCGTTGCATTGTGTGATGGGAACTGAGTCTTATAATGGCTTCATTTTTATAAAAAGCACTACGATGTTTAAAAGAAAGATTTGTTTTTAAAGCACTGGCAATCCAATGGAGTAAACCCGTTCCACGAAAGTGGCGTGGTCCTGTGATTAGCCATATTAAATGTGTTGAGTAGATTTCTCATACCAGTCCCATGACTGACTCGTAGTTTGTTTCACTTTCAAACTCGGGTGCCCCTTTTTCTACACGGGCAGCCTTGTATTCAGGTTTAGCTGGCTCTTTCTAGATAGCTGGAGCTGAAGATGGATTCTATCATTTATCTCTTTTTATGTTGTTCGGCTCCTATTGTACATTATGTTTTTTTTCCGCTGTAGACATATATGTATAGAAGAACTGTATTTGTACTAAGTATGATCTTGTATACTGTGTAACTCTGATGATTACGTTTATCCAGTATATTCTATTGTTCATTATCTGGTGTATTTATTTATTTCTGTTCTGCTATTATCATTTTATGTGCATATTCCAAGGATTACCCTTTCCACCGTCAGTACGGGGTTTGGGGTCATCTCATAAAGAATAGGTTTTTCAATACATAAAGAATAGTTTTTTCAATTATATAAAGAACAGATTTTTAACATAGAAAATGTGAGATTTTTATATAGATTCGATTTTTAAAAATCAAAAAGATAGGATTTTTCAAATCGAAAAGATAGGATTTTTCAAACCAAAAAGATAGGATTTTTAAACAAGATAAAGAGGCGATTTTTACTCATGTGTATTGCATATAAAAAGCTAATTTTTATTCATATGAGTTGCATTGAAAATATGATTTTTATTTATTTGAACAGCGAAGAAAAATGTGAGATTTATAATATATGTAGAGTAATAAATATGATTTTTTTAATGTATAGAAAATCATATTAAAAAAATGTGATTTTAATATGAACAACATGGAGAAGACTACGATGGAAATACGCTCAAATCCAGACTGTTCTGAATTTCAGAAATAAAGAATGGTGGAGTGGAACCCTTGGTGAGAACTCCTCACTTTTAATTTTTTTTCTAGTTTGAAATATATACTAGGATGCAGACGGTGCTTAGTAGCACCCGACACCCGTCGTCCACAGACCATGGATGACTTGTTTGTTTGATTGATGTGTTGTGAAAGTTGATTATGTGATGTGGAATGGAATAAAATATTTTATAGTTAAAAATATAATTTTTAACGTTGATGTGAATAAAATAGATATTCATTTACAAATCAGAACGATTTGTTTATGTACATCTATTTGAATGACATAGAGTGGGACGATAAATTTTGCACATCGCCCAACTGCACAAAAAAATGTGTGTGTTTGATTGATTGAAACCCCACACGGATGTTGGGATGATATTGACGTACACTAATCCCAATTGTTTAGTAGTATGTCGACCGATGGGTTGACAGGTTGTGTAAGCGTTAATTATTTATATTTAATGCTTATGCAGTTGTGTGGTGAACTTTGGATGATGGTTGATTATTTATCATTGCTATTATATACATGTGTTGTATAAAATCCATATAAATAACATTATATGGTAATTGAGTGTGTCTCATTCCAAGTTGGAAAATAAAATAAAATATACATATGTTGAATAAAATAAATATTCATGTGTTGAATAGCATAAATATTCATGTGATGAATAAAATAAATATTCATGTATTGAATAAAATAAATATTCATGTGTTAAATAAAATGAATATTCATGTGTTGAATGAAATAAATATTCATGTGTTGAATAGAATAAATATTCATGTGTTGAATAAAATAAATATTCATGTGTTGAATAAAATAAATATTCATGTGTTGAATATAATAAACATTCATGTGTTGATTAAAAGCCGTGTTGATTAGATTGACGCCATTTTGACGTGAATGATATTTATATCGATTTTATTCATTTTTATAATGAATATCGAAAAGTAATTGATTTCAAAGTATAATGTTTTGAAAATATTATCATTTATATATCGATGATATGGAATATTCTATTTTGATTAGAAATTGAATATGAAGTTGAAATCGTTTCGAAAACGAATTATAAAATACATTTTAAAAGGAAATCGATGAATTATATATCATATATATATTATATATATAATACAATAGCCTGAATAGAACGTGTCGCCCTGTGGCAGTTCGCGAATTTCGACCATTGACTTTGAACGGATATTACGGGAGATCCGACCATCGGATTCTCCTAAAACCGGAACCGTTAGGTTCGTATCGAAAAGATGAATATCAGAGATTTTAAATCTAACGGCTGGATTTGGAATTATGTCCAAATCAAATTTGGAAAAGGTCGTTGTAAGTGCAGTTCGATGGCCGTTGGTGGAAATCGACTGTACGGGCCTTGATAAAATTATTAAAAATAGTTATAATTTGTGTAAAATCATAAGAAATGATTTGGAAAGAATTGGATGAAAAATTCCATATTTGAAAAGATTATAATAGATTTTTATCGAAATGAACTAGTTTTGAACTAGAATTAAAATCCATTTATTTTTAAAATAAATAAATTGGATTTGAAATGGTTTTAAAAGTAACCAGAATTTCCAATAATTGAATTGGAACGGATTTGAATAGAAATTGTCTTTGGAATATTTTGATGTTGGATTTTGAGATTATACAGATATTGTTATGGAAATTTGAAAGACATATATATATATATATCGTTATTTCCTATACGATGTTTATTGGTTGTAGAATTTGATATTGAATATAAGTGTAATGACCTGGGTTTTTAGCTATCTTGGTTATCCGATATACAACACATATCGAACATCCAAGGATCGAAAATACCGGTCATTAATAGAAAGAAAAACAGAGGGTGAGGAAAGATAAGATAGAATCTTAGAATAGAAGAAGAAGAAGAACACAACATCAGAGTAACACGAACCTCATAGCGGAACAAATAACATATAATAGATAACATATCTTTGAAATAAACATATGTACTTGAATATACATCATTATCAAAGTACAACACAGCGGAAATAAACTATAGCTATATGATCCTGAAGCCTCCTGCTCCAAGCTCTTCCAGTATATCTGTAAATCCCGACTACTTGACTGCCCGTACAAATTTAGGCACCCAAGAGTTTAGGGGAAAACAAAACAAATAAACTCCGGGTCAGTCATGGGACTGGTATGAGTAAAACAGTTAAAAACAGTTCGAATAAGTAAACGATATCGCATAAGACCACGCTGTATAACAGAACGGGTTTTTCCCTTATGAGAATCCAAAATATCTTTATATCAAAAACCTTTTGATATTATAATAATGTCTATCAACCACAATATAATAATCATCTAGCAGAAACGCTTTCATCTCACGTTCTACATATATAGTATACAATCAAAACCGCAAGCACGTATTGGGTAATGGATTTCCAACTATGACAAGGTATGGAACCACCTTTCGCTAGTGTACCTCTAGAGAGGAATACACTGGATTCAACAAGAACATCTTGCAACCCGGCCACACATGACCGACCACTTATTTCGCTTGAGTGTATCGAATGTATATCACCAATAGTTGAGATCAGCAATTGTTTCCTGAATGGGACAGCATCAACAATAGATTTTTAGAAATAAATGAAACTCTATATTAGGTGATTATACACCCTACTTCGGTGCGACCGACTTAGCCATGCTACCTGCCCGATTTCTGTCATTTACCGGATGCGAGGCTAGAAGCTACGCTTTATCATTACACCAGATTCACTTTGAATGCCACATCGTCAAATCCATCAAATCACCGATTGACGTCCTCAACCATACATTATGTGTTAGCTAAAAGAAGTTTTCTTCCCCGCTTCCACTCTTGGTACGGTTGGAGAAATCAATATACTCTGTCAGACATCCGTCCATACAAGTCATCCAGGAACAGGATGAACCGAAGGCACTATTCAATACATCCATCTTAGACACGGTTATCTAAGACTTATACAATAGCCCTTGCACTTTACTCCGTCTTCAATTATCTTTGGCATATATGATTCGTAACGCTTATGCTAATACAGAGTGGTTCTTTGGATAATAATCCAACCGGTCTCTCCATATTAACAACGTTAAAATGGTCAAAACTTCGATAGTCTGTGATTTAACTATCAAAGAAAAACAGGTGTGCAAACAACGATATTATTTCCAGATGGAAATTATATCGATCAAACATCATTTAACATTTATCTCCTTAGTTCATTTTTCATCTCCTGTTTCCCTATATTCAACATTTCTTATTTTCTAAATTTATAAAATATATGTTATTACCATTGGAAAACATTTCCATTTCTTGTTTTCTATATCAGAAAACATTTCTGGTTCTTGTTTGGAAAACATTTCCAAAACTCCTACGTTTGGATTAAGCAGGTGTTTAGATAAAACATTGCTATGTCAACTCAACCATTTCCTTTAATTACTAAATTCACTTTACCATCCTTTACTGCCGAACCTTAGCCATTTCTTAGTTAAAACGAAGCCAATCAAGTTGGGGTAGAACTACCTCTCAGACCTTAACTGAACAACATTTCTAACCTTGAAATAGACAAAGTTCACCCTTCTAATTCTTTAACAAACTTCCTTACGTAACCTTTCTTTCGAATAACTATATTCGATTGACTCTTTTCACTTAACTCTATTCGATTTACTCTATTTGATTTACTCTATTCACTTAACTCCTGTAGAATAAACTATATTCGATAACTCCTCTAACTCTATTCGAATAAACTATATTCGTTTAACTCCTCTAATTCTATTCGAATAAACTATATTCGATTTATTCCTTTAACTCCATTTAACTCTATTCGAATCACTAATATTCGATAAAGTCATTTCAACTCTATTCAAATAAACTAAATTCGATTAACTCCATTTTAATAACTCTAGTTCGATTTAACTCTGTTGATTAACTCTTACTGGTTATCTCTAACTAATTAACTCTAACTGATTTATTCTAACCGATTAACTCTTACTGATTTAACTCTAACTGGTTTAACTCTAACTGGTTAACTCTAATTGGTTAACTCTTATTCTAATAACTAATATTCGATAACTCCTTTTACTTTATTCGAATCACTAATATTCGATTTAACTCTATTCGAATAACTAAATTCGATAACTCCTTTTTGAATAAACTATTCATTTATAAAGATTTACTTTTAGTAACGGTTCTTCACTTTACAAATGATTTCCTTTTTATAACTCTATTTATTTTCTAAATATTTCCTATCAATTCTATTTGTAATGATTTACAAATATTTCCTTTTCTATTATTCTATTTGCAAATACTTCCTTTTCAAATCTATTCTTTGATTTTATAATTTCCCTTTTCTAAATATCTCCTATTTATAAATATTCCAATTTATAAATATTTCTTATTTATAAATATTCCATTTATAAATATTTTATTTTCAAATATCATTTTGAAAATATTCCCTTATCAATATTTCGGTATGTTATGGTATTCAACATATCAAATCCGATGATCAGTATCGTCCAAACACATATAATCGACAACAAATTATATATCACATCATATATCAAAATATATGAAAAACAATAAAATAAATGTTGAGGAACCCAGTTGGGTTCCTCCAACTTGTTTCCCTGCATCACAGATGTTAAACAATATAGATAACATCACTTTCAGTTCCATATGATATATTCTATTAAACAGAATCAAATATAGGAATTCAACTAACTGACTAGCAGTTCAATCAAACAGTCAACACACAGTCAATCAACCAATATTTAACAGTTCTAAAAATACAACATGAAATTATAAACTGTTCAGAATTAGTGAGATTTACTCACATTGGACGATCATCATTAATAACGATAACCATCGCTTGATTCAGACGGACAATTTATTTTGCTATAAATTGTAACGAGCTCCGATGGACTTCCATTCAGTTCCATGTTGTAGCCACTGTCCATTCGATCCCATCGGATATTGTTTCGCTGAAAACCGATATCGTATGATGAAGTTGTTCATCTTCGAAGTTAATATATTGTTAATTTAAATAAAACATGGAATTTATTTTACTAGTGGGCCTTTACCCTTTGAATTCTCTTCGGACCATCTTCTTTTGAAACCCGACCCACCCTATTCGCTTTCTTCCCCAAATATCATGCCGTGACTTCCTCTTTTGCAGTTTGAACCCGCTGAAAGAAACACGTTGGCCATGTTTTCTTCCCAAACTCTTTTCTTAAATCCCCTTTTAAACAAATTACCATTTAAACCAAGATGGGCCTTACCCTATGTACTCGGCCCAACCATCAAAGTGAAAACCCATAGCCGCTCCAATACCTTCTTCCCCAACCCGAATAACATTACTTCTTCCCGAATCAAAATGAACTCCTGCACTGGCCATTACGGCTTCTTTCTTGCCTTCCCATCTCCTTCATCTTCTTACGAAGAAATCAAACAAAATTCACCAATGTATTTCTCCTCAAAAACACCTTCATTCCCATACCCTCAACCCGAGCTCGCACTCCATTATCAGAATCTGTCGCACTGCTTTACTGCTCAACCACAGAATCACGCACGACCTTTTCAGCCGTCGAACTCCACGGAAATTTCCCCAGACTCTCGAAATCACATTACGAACCCGTACACATGCCTAGATTTTCAAATAAAAGCCCCAATGTTTCACAAAACCTAACCCTAGTCTGCTGTTGAAAACCGATGAATTCCCAAATGTGCATCGCATCAGTTGAAATGGGTATTGGGTTATAGGAAATTATCTGAGTAATTCAAAAATGTATGTGTGGTGATTTATTTGAATTTATTTCAATTGATCTGGAATTTATGGTTCACGATTTTAATGAGGATGAAACAAACAGAACGGCGGCTACCAATTTTTGACAAGAGAAAATATGAGTTAGGGTTAGGAGATGGTATGGTATTTATAGGATAGGTTATTTATTTTTTATATTCAATTTTTATATTAAATTCTAAGCAAACGCTATTTTTCTTTGTCCTCAAAAATTCCTGTGATCACATATGACACCCAAAAATCACGAAACTGGACATGCAGCAATGGTTCGACATTACGGTCCCAACGAAACTGGTTTCGTCGAATTCCGACTCCGTATGCTCACACAGCGTGTTTTTTAAAGGTCAAATGATCGACTGTATTTCACTCTAAAAATCCGTACGACCACACAGTGACTCTAAAAATCACGAAACTTGACATCTAACAATAATTTAATATTGCGGATCCAACAAAATTAGTTTCGTCGAATTCTGAGGTCGTTTGCAAAACTGGCTATTTTTAACGCTCTGAATGACCCATTTAAATATATAAATATATTTAAATATAATTAAATTAAATATAAATAAATTTATATTATCGTATATATTCACAGTGGAATACCATACAGCTCTAGAATATTCCTATATGAATTTCTAACTTGATATTTCAAATCTGGGTCAACCCGAAATTCGATTTATATTGAAATTCCTTTTAAAAAAATAAATAATTCCTTTATAAATTATAAAGGAATTCCACAGCGACTTTTCTAGAATTTGATTTGGACATACATCAAAATCTACACGACGAAATCCCAATTTTTCTCTTCCACTAGAAAGATGTACTCCACCAGCTCCACACGTTTCTTGTTTCACATAAATCCGGCTTAAAACGAATCCTGTACATTCAGTTGAAGTTCAAATCGCCAAATTACGAATTGCAGCGCCATTTCAAGCTCGATTTTAATTATAATATAATTATACGTTCAAACTGTCGTTATTTAAATATATTCGTTATTCTAATTCAATTCTAAACTGAATTAAATATCACAGATGATCCAGTTCACACCATATTGTCATTTCAGCCAATTCTGATTATTTCAGAATTAAATATATTATTTAATGTATTATTTTAATTAAATATTAATCATTATTTAATTCCACGACCATTTAATTCACTATATCACTATTTATATAATTAAATAAATTAATTATAATACCTCTGCCAATGCGGGTCATTACAATCTTCCCCACTTAAAAAAAAATTCGTCCTCGAAATTGCTAAGGTAGAGAACGACCCTATCGACTGGTTAGAACATATTTGTTCACTCCATAACTTCAGTTTCAACTGAACCAATTTAATTTCAATTAAATTATTAATTAATTCTTTTCAACGAAAATTTTCAAAAATCCTGAAAATTTTATAACACCTTAACTTTTTGAAAAAAAATCGCCAGCACCTCCTTTGTACTGGTCAATACGTCAAACTCCAACTCGCCTCTCTGGGCCATCTGCATCCCAAAAGAAAATCAAACAGCCAAGTGGCTTGCCAATCAGGCTCATAAATCTGATATCCAATAGAAATATAAACTTGTACCTTTTGTCGGCATATCATTATATCCTTTCCACCTGTTATCAATTCAGTGAATACAAGGGTCATCCCAATCAAATTCCAATCTGCTTTTATCCACAACACAACCATTCGCTTATATCCGAGCCAAATATCATTTCAACTCGAGTTTCTTCTCGATTCCCAACTCTTAACTTGATTATCACATTACACTTCAAATTTGAATCCCACAATCCAATTTGTCTTGATATCATTCTAATTCAATCTCAGTTACCACTTTACTGGCTTTACTTCAATTCAATTTTGCTTTCACAAATTTTTGTTAAATTTGTTTTTAATTCAAACAGTCTTTCCCTGGGAGTTTTTAACAGTTTACTCTTTACAAAATTCAAATTTTCCTTTTGAACATGTCATTGAGCCCTTAATTAATATTCCATTAGTTGAATCACTTCTCTATTTCTTTATCAATATTTGTTAACCAAATATTTTCAATAACCATATTGGCCTTTTACGTTATTTGGAAAACATTTCTGAATATCGCCTTCCTTTATTTTCTAAACTTTAGAAAATATATGCTATTTATAATTGGAAAATATTCCAATTACTTATCTCCTTTTCGATCTCGTTTATTTCTATACTTAGGAAATATTCTTTATTATATTTCCGAGCTTACACTTATTTGGGTTAAAACGGATGTTGTGTAAAACATCGTTACGACAATCCAAATACTATATTCAACTAACTCTTATTAAACATTGATCTTTGAGCCTGAAATCTTACTATTTATTTGTCAATAATGAAATCAATCAAGTTGGGATATAACTACCTCTCAGACCTTGACTAAATAACATTTATAACGTCAAAACAGATATGACTACTTACTCGAATAATCAATACCATACAAATACTTATTCACTTTTAAACACGTATACGCTTCCTCTTTCGATTCTTACTAGATTTTATTCTTAGTCTTCCTTTGTTATTTTACTATTCTATTTCTAAGTTCGTTTCCTTATTGACTTCTATGTATATATCGATACGTTGATTTCTAACTATCAAATTATCTAAAAAAAATCTAACTCCTTAAATTCCCGGAAAAATTCGCAATAACCTCCTTTGTACCAGGAGCATCGGGATATTTCAAATAGCCTCCCATGGCCCTCACCAATCCAAAAGAAAAAGAAAAAAGCCAAGCAGCTAGCCGATACGGTGCATAAAATCTCATACATGAATTAAATACATACCTTTTCGTCGAGCATTCTATTTATATACCTTCATACCTTATCCATACCTATCTCATGTATATTTATACCTGCCCAATCTATTTTAACTATACCCGATCGTTTTAACTCAATTCGTTAATTTATTTTTTAATTAACTCTTTAGTCTATTTCACTTTTATATTTGAACATGACTTGTTCAAATATATTTTAACTTTCTTATTAACTAATTTGAATCCAAATTTCAAATTTAAGTTCTATATTCGATTTCGAATATCCATTTACAAATCCAATTCACCTTTCAAAGTTCAACTTCAAATTCAAAACTCGATTAACTAATTCCTCTTCAACTTAGTTAATTCTATTCAATTTCTATTCAAATTTTATATCACTTCTATAATTCAAATCTATATATCAAATTCCATATAGTAAATCCCATTTGAATTTCTATATTCAAATTCCATATATTTAAATTCTATATATTCAAATCCTGTATTTGAATTCCTTTATATTTTCTATATTCAATTTCTATATTTGAATTTCTATATTCAAATTCCATTTGAATTTATGTATTCAAATTCTATATCACTTCCATTGAATTTCATATATTCAAACTCCCTTTGAATTTCTATATTCAATTTCTATTTCAAACTTTCTTTATTCATTCTTTATTATAAATCCCATTTTGAAATTCAACACAACTTGTCTTTCCCAAAACAAATTCAAAAAAGTATCTCTGGTAGTGATTCGTCACTTACAACTCGAAAATGAATACTGATGATGCAGCTGTCATCATCAGAATCTATTTTCCAGCGATCGAAGTGAGTTCAATACTATAAAACCATTTTTAAACATTTCCACTTTGAAATTCATTTCAAAATATAATTCACACTGCTTGTAAAACTATTTAAAATCTCCCAGGATCTTAAATTTTCCTTACTTTTAATCCAAATCCATTTACAAACTCTTATCCAATTTTCCAGAATTTTAATTCAATTTATGGCTTAAATTTTAGATTTAACTCATCTGATTTCACGTGTTTCACTTATATGAATTCTGATTGGTTATTTACATAACCATTTAATTTATAATCTTACTCGATTATAAACAACCAGTATATCCAATATATTAAAATTTTGATATATATATATATATCTTCTCTATATCAAGATATACCTTGGGTAAACTTATTTTAATTTACCCTCTTTTCAAAGCATATCGTGACGACCCATCGTATTTGAGTGTTTAGTAACTCCTACTGATACAGTGGATCAAACTGAACGACCAGAACCCATAAACAACTCAACCAATAAGTCACCACAATAAAAAACAATTTTTATATCAATAACAAATACGTTCACTCGTATATATACACTCAACTCAATCTAGTGTATTATTAACCCCATCTCTACTGAGTCACGCCACAGAGCCAAGGTAATTCACTTAACCTTATGCTCTGATACCAACTATAATGACCCGGGTTTTTAGCAATCTGGGTTTTCCGATATACAAAACATATCGAACATCCAAGGATCGAAAATACCGGTCATTAATAGAAAGAAAAACAGAGGGTGAGGAAAGATAAGATAGAAACTTAGAATAGAAGAAGAAGAAGAACACAACATCAGAGTAACACGAACCTCACAGCGGAACGAATAACATATAATAGATAACATATCTTTGAAATAAACATAAGTACTTGAATATACATCATTATCAAAGTACAACACTTACAACAAAGCGGAAACAAACTATAGTTATATGATCCTGAAGCCTCCTGCTCCAAGCTCTTCCAGTATATATGTAAATCCCAACTACTTGACTGCCCGTACAAATTTAGGCACCTAAGAGTTTAGGGGAAAACAAAACAAATAAACTCCGGGTCAGTCATGGGACTGGTATGAGTAAAACAGTTAAAAACAGTTCGAACAAGTAAACGATATCGCATAAGACCACGCCGTATAACGGAACGAGTTTTTCCCTTATGAGAATCAAAAATATCTTTATATCAAAAACCTTTTGATATTATAATAACGTCTATCAACCACAATATAATAATCATCTAGCAGAAACGCTTTCATCTCACGTTCTACATATATATTATACAATCAAAACCGCAAGCACGTATTGGGTAATGGATTTCCAACTATGACAAGGTATAGAACCACCTTTCGCTAGTGTACCTCTAGAGAGGAATACACTGGATTCAACAAGAACATCTTGCAACCCGGCCACACATGACCGACCACTCATTTCGCTTGAGTGTATCGAATGTATATCACCAACAGTTGGGATCAACAACCGTTTCCCAAATGGGACAACATCAACAATAGATTTTTAGAAATAAATGAAACTCTAGATCAGGTGATTATACACCCTACTTTGGTGCGACCGACTTAGCCATGCTGCCTGCCCGATTTCTGTCATTTACCGAATGCGAGGCTAGAAGCTATGCTTTATCATCACACCAGATTCACTTTGAATGCCACATCGTCAAATCCATCAAATCACCGATTGACGTCCTCAACCATACATTATGTGTTAGCTAAAAGAAGTTTTCTTCCCCGCTTCCACTCTTGGTATGGTTGGAGAAATCAATATACGTGATCGTCTGGAAATACTCTGTCAGACATCTGTCCATACAAGTCATCCAGGAACAGGATGAACCGAAGGCACTATTCAATACATCCATCTTAGACACGGTTATCTAAGACTTATACAATAGCCCTTGCACTTTACTCCGTCTTCAATTATCTTTGGCATATATGATTCGTAACGCTTATGCTAATACAGAGTGGTTCTTTGGATAATAATCCAACCGGTCTCTCCATATTAACAATGTTAAATTGGTCAAAACTTCGATAGTCTGTGATTTAACTATCAAAGAAAAACAGGTGTGCAAACAACGATATTATTTCCAGATGGAAATTATATCGATCAAACATCATTTAACATTTATCTCCTTAGTTCATTTTTCATCTCCTATTTCCCCATATTCAACATTTCTTATTTTCTAAATTTAGAAAATATATGTTATTACCATTGGAAAACATTTCCATTTCTTGTTTTCTATATTAGAAAACATTTCTGGTTCTTGTTTGGAAAACATTTCCAAAACTCCTATGTTTGGATTAAGCAGGTGTTTAGATAAAACATCGCTATGTCAACTCAACCATTTCCTTTAATTACTAAATTCACTTTACCATCCTTTACTGCCGAACCTTAGCCATTTCTTAGTTAAAACGAAGCCAATCAAGTTGGGGTAGAACTACCTCTCATACCTTAACTGAACAACATTTCTAACCTTGAAATAGACCAAGTTCACCCTTCTAATTCTTTAACAAACTTCCTTACGTAACCTTTCTTTCGAATAACTATATTCGATTGACTCTTTTCACTTAACTCTATTCGATTTACTCTATTTGATTTGCTCTATTTGATTTACTCTATTCACTTAACTCCTGTTGAATAAACTATATTCGATAACTCGTCTAACTCTATTCGAATAAACTATATTCGATTAACTCCTCTAATTCCATTCGAATAAATTATATTCGATGTATTCCTTTAACTCCATTTAACTCTATTCGAATAACTAATATTCGATTAACGCATTTCAACTCTATTCAAATAAACTAAATTCGATTAACTCCATTTGAATAACTCTAGTTCGATTTAACTCTATTGATTAACTCTGACTAGTTATCTCTAACTAATTAACTCTAACCGATTAACTCTTACTAGTTTAACTCTAACTGGTTTAACTCTAACTGGTTAACTCTAATTAGTTAACTCTTATTCGAATAACTAATATTCGATAACTCCTTTTATTTTATTCGAATCACTAATATTCGATTTAACTCTATTCGAATAACTAAATTCGATAACTCCTTTTTGAATAAACTATTCATTTATAAAGATTTACTTTTAGTAACGGTTTTCACTTTACAAATGATTTCCTTTTTATAACTCTATTTATTTTCTAAATATTTCCTATCAATTCTATTTGTAATGACTTACAAATATTTCCTTTTCTATTATTCTATTTGTAAATGGTTTGCAAATATTTCCTTTTCAAATCTATTCTTTGATTTTATAATTTCCCTTTTCTAAATATCTCCTATTTATAAATATTCCAATTTATAAATATTTTTTATTTATAAATATTCCATTTATAAATATTTTATTTTCAAATATCATTTTGAAAATATTCCCTTATCAATATTTCGGTATGTTATGGTATTCAACATATCAAATCACGATGATCAGTATCGTCCAAACACATATAATCGACAACAAATTATATATCACATCATATATCAAAATATATGAAAAACAATAAAATAAATGTTGAGGAACCCAGTTGGGTTCCTCCAACCTGTTTCCCTGCATCACAGATGTTAAACAATATAGATAACATCACTTTCAGTTCCATATGATATATTCTGTTAAACAGAATCAAATATAGGAATTCAACTAACTGACTAGCAGTTCAATCAAACAGTCAACACACAGTCAATCAGCCAATATTTAACAGTTCTAAAAATACAACATGAAATTATAAACTGTTTAGAATTAGTGAGATTTACTCACATTGGACGATCATCGTTAATAACGATAACCATCGCTTGATTCAGGCGGACAATTTATTTTGCTATAAATTGTAACGAGCTCCGATGGACTTCCATTCAGTTCCATGTTGTAGCCACCGTCCATACGATCCCATCGGATCTTGTTTCGCTGAAAACCGATATCGTATGATGAAGTTGTTCATCTTCGAAGTTAATATACTGTTAATTTAAATAAAACATGGAATTTATTTTACTAGTGGGCCTTTACCCTTTGAATTCTCTTCGGGCCATCTTATTTTGAAACCCGACCCACCCTATTCGCTTTCTTCCCCAAATATCATGCCGTGACTTCCTCTTTTGTAGTTTGAACCCGCTGAAAGAAACACGCTGGCTATGTTTTCTTCCCAAACTCTTTTCTTAAATCCCCTTTTAAACAAATTACCATTTAAACCAAGATGGGCCTTACCCTATGTATTCGGCCCAACCATCAAAGTGAAAACCCATAGCCGCTCCAATACCTTCTTCCCCAACCCGAATAACATTCCTTCCCGAATCAAAACGAACTCCTGCACTGGCCATTACGGCTTCTTTTTTGCCTTCCCATCTCCTTCATCTTCTTATGAAGAAATCAAACAAAATTCACCAATGTATTTCTCTTCAAAAACACCTTCATTCCCATACCCCCAACCCGAGCTCGCACTCCATTATCAGAATCCGTCGCACTGCTTTACTGCTCAACCACAGAATCACGCACGACCTTTTCAGCCGTCGAACTCCACGGAAATTTCCCCAGACTCTCGAAATCACATTACGAACCCGTATACACGCCTAGATTTTCAAGTAGAAGCCCCAATGTTTCACAAAACCCAACCCTAGTCTGCTGTTGAAAACCGATGAATTCCCAAATGTGCATCGCATCAGTTGAAATGGGTATTGGGTTATAGGAAATTATCTGAGTAATTAAAAAATGTATGTGTGGTGATTTATTTGAATTTATTTCAATTGATCTGGAATTTATGGTTCACGATTTTAATGAGGATGAAACAAACAGAACGGCGGCTACCAATTTTTGACAAGAGAAAATATGAGTTAGGGTTAGGAGATGGTATGGTATTTATAGGATAGGTTATATATTTTTTTATTTGATTTTTATATTAAATTCTAAGCAAACGCTACTTTATTTGTCCTCTAAATTTCCTGTGATCACATATGATATTCAAAAATCACGAAACTGGACATGCAGCAACAGTTCGACATTACGGTCCCAACGAAACTGGTTTCGTCGAATTCCGACTCCGTATGCTCACACAGCGTGTTTTTTAAAGGTCAAATTATCGATTGTATTTCACTCTAAAAATCCGTAAGGCCACACAGTGACTCTAAAAATCACGAAACTTGACATCTAACAATAATTTAATATTGCGGATCCAACAAAATTAGTTTCGTCGAATTCTGAGGTCGTTTGCAAAACTGGCTATTTTTAACGCTCTGAATGACCCATTTAAATATATAAATATATTTAAATATAATTAAATTAAATATAAATAAATTTATATTATCGTATATATTCACAGTGGAATACCATACAGCTTTAGAATATTCCTATATGAATTTCTAACCTGATATTTCAAATCTGGGTCAACCCAATATTCGATTTATATTCAAATTCCTTTTAAAAAAATAAATAATTCCTTTATAAATTATAAAGGAATTCCACAACGACTTTTCTAGAATTTGATTTGGACATACATCAAAATCTACACAATGAAATCCCGATTTTTCTCTTCCATTAGAAAGATATACTCCACCAGCTCCACACGTTTCTTGTTTCACAGAAATCCGGCTTAAAACGAATCCTGTACATTCAGTTGAAGTTCAAATCGCCAAATTACGAACTGCAGCGCCATTTCAAGCTCGATTTTAATTATAATATAATTATACGTTCAAATTGTCGTTATTTAAATATATTAGATATTCTAATTCAATTCTAAACTGAATTAAATATCACAGATGATCCAGTTCACACCATATTGCCATTTCAGCCAATTCTGGTTATTTCAGAATTAAATATATTATTTAATTTATTATTTTAATTAAATATTCATCATTATTTAATTCCACGACCATTTAATTCACTATATCACTATTTATATAATTAAATAAATAAATTATAATACCTCTGCCAATGCGGATCATTACAATAAGCCGATATATTTTCTATTCAGAGCCTTGTATTTAATATCGAATGTGATTTTGGGTTGTCGTGAATGGTATCTTTAATAATACCATTCTTAGACCTAACGGAGTTAAGAAAATCAGGAAGCCAAACTGGAGATTAGTTAAGTTGAATGGTTTCTTGGGTATTGATCTGATGTTGGTTTCGGCCTTCGGGGTTATTAATTAGGGAATTGTTCACTTGCTAATTTACGGTTAAAGGGTGATGGAATAGAATGTGATTTTGGGTTTATCGTGAACCGTGTTTTAAATGACATTGGTTCTTTAACCCTGTTAAAGACAGGATATGATTTCCCAAGTTAAAAAATCATTGATAGTAATTTTTGGGAAGATTAAAACCAAGTGGAGTTTTAATTAACCTTTAATTAGATTGAAATGATCGAGAATGGAGTATCACCTGTTTTGCTCCAGGCGATAGTTAAATCTTTAATTAGATTTGAACGTGAAATGGTAATTGAATTTACCGATAACACCGTGGTGTTAGATATGAAGTATTACCAGTTTTACTTCATGGGATGAATAGGTTGGGATTGGGAAATTAAAACAAATGATTACTTCAGTAAGGTTCGTTAATCCCGACTAGTTTGGATAATCCATAATTTGGTTTGAATTGATATTCAAAAGAAGATTAAAGAATAAATTTAAGGAATTTATCTTTAATAAAATTAATGGGAACCTTTCCCAGAGTATAAGAATATTTGAATAAAAGAATATTCTGAATTGGAGTGAGGCGTATGTTGTGTTTGTGTAACACTTGTTTATTATATACGCGAGTTATTCAGAAAGACCGGGTTTATCCCATTCTGAATAACTGATTCGACGATGTGTCGAGGATGAAGACGGTGGTCGAAGACTGGAGTTCTTCACGTCGTTTGGAGAATTAATGATGATCTTGATTGGGTTGTACACCCAAGAGGAGGGAATCAGTTGGTGATCGTCCAGACGTACTTGGAGATCGATAGATATCCGAGGTACAAGGTGCCTCCAGTTTCGTTCAGACCTAGAACGAACTTGTAAATGGACTGTGTATCTGACATTGGATTTTATTCTATGCGATTGATTTCTATTAAATATATATCTATTTGGCAGCGGAGAATTTATTCTCTTGCTTAACGCCCTTCTCTGAGACGTACGAGCTCAGAGGTTATATACTGATGGATATCAATCGCATGGAGCGAACTGCCTGTGTGGCATGCCTAAGTGGAAAATAATCAAGGATTTTGTTGAAAAGCAAAGTCTTGTGGTTGATGATCAAAGCACCGCCTGTATGGCATAGCTTTTTGTAACGTAGATTCGCGAGCCTTACACCCTGGATGTGAACCAGAAACGGGAGAGGACATCAGGGAGGGCATGCGTTTCCTTCTAGCTAGGGTGGTGTCATTGACCTACCAGCTCTAACATTTATATTATTTTCACATGTGTGGTTGTTGGATTGCGAGGCGCCTCGGACATATCGGTGACTATATGGAGCCGATGGAGTCATTTGGCTCATTGATGCCCCAAAGGGCGGGGAAACGCAATGTTCAGACATTTTAATCCACATCGGTGGACCGGCCCTGACGATCCAAGGGCCCTCCTGAGTCTAGGTCCTGAGACACAGGCTAGAGCATCTCGAATCGGTAGAGGACTATCTTTTGCCTCGGTTCACAGATGGAAACCCAACTTCCAATACGTGACATTTGCGGTTTTGATTGTAGAGCCTAGTATGGCGACATGATATATGGTACCCATGCCGTCTATGATTGATATTTATGATTGAAATTGTTTTGACACTTATACTAGTATCAAATGATTTGTTTTTAACGTACCAAGCATGTTTGGCTATTATAAGGGAAAACCCTATCCTCCGGCTGGTGTTGCATTGTGTGATGGGACCTGGGTCTTGTAATAGCTTCATTTTTTCCAAAAAGCATTGCGCTGTTCTGTTATATGCACTGGTATTCTTGGGAGGAAACCCGTTCCGTGTTATACGGCGTGGTCCCTTGATATATCTGATTTAAAGTAAAGCTTTAAATAACTGTTTTAGTTCTCACACCAGTCACATGACTGGCCTGGAGTTTATTGTTTTAACCTAAACTCTGGGTGCCCCTATTTTCCACACGGACAGCTAGTAGTTTTGATTTTGCAGATTTATATTCATAGGATCCTGATTTATAGCTGAAGCGGTATTCAGAAAGCTCTGTATCTGTGTATCTGTTTTCAGTTGTGCTTTGTATTGTTTTTCCGCTGCGATGTATTTAAATGTAATTTAAATCTCTGATATTTTCTGTGTAATATTTATCCATACTCTGTATATTCTTGTATTCTGATGGAATTGTTGTAATAAATAATGAAATATTCTTCTGTTTGTGTTTCGATGTGGCTTGTCCTCAACTCAATCTGTGATTTCCCATAAGGGGGATTTCGGGTTGTTTCACAGAACCTCATCTCGATTATCACTAAATCGAATGCCATTCAATTCCAATTTCTTTTATTAAATTGGAAAACTTTACTTTGGAAAATTTCCACTAAATCTTAATAAAACAATTATAAATTCCAAATCATAACTTCACTGTTAATTCGGTCAAAGAACGAATGTTATTTAAAACATTGTTCGCTATAAACCCAAAATCCACTTTTCATTCAATTCCAATTCAATATTAATTAATTCGTAAACATTTTCAAAATCTTAATTAAAAGACTTATTCTTTTCTCAGCCGGGTTTAAGAACAGTGTCATTTAAGACACCATTCACGAGAAACCCAAAATCCAATTTGATATTGAATACAAGGCTCTGAATAGAAATGAATATCGGCTTATATTCAATATCAAATTCTGAAGCTAACGGATATCATATTGGGAATAACGATATCAATATCTTCCAAATTTCCATAACAATATCCGCATAATTACGGAATCCAATATCGAAAATATCCGAAGATAATTTCCATTTAAACCCATTCCAATTTATTCGTTGGAGAATTTTGGTTATATTAAAACCCTTTACCAATCCAATTTATTTGTTTAAAAACCATTGGATTATTATTATAGTTAATAACTTGTTCATTCAGATAAAAATATATTTTATTTTTCAAAACTTGGAATTTTTAATCTAAAATCTTTCCAAATCATTAATTATGATTTACATAATTTTTCCATATTTTTAATAATTTTATTAAGGCCCTTACAACCGATTTCCAATAACGGCTACCGAACTGCATCCATAGCGACCTTTACATAAATTGATTTGGACATAATTTAAAATCCAACCGTTCAAAATTAAATCTCTTATATTCATTGGAAATATCTTTTTGATACGAACCCAATGGTTCCGGTTTTAGGAGTATCCGATAGTCGGATCTCCTGTTACATCAATTTGAAGTT
Source organism: Allium sativum (assembly GCA_030737875.1). Classification (NCBI taxonomy): domain Eukaryota; kingdom Viridiplantae; phylum Streptophyta; class Magnoliopsida; order Asparagales; family Amaryllidaceae; genus Allium; species Allium sativum. The sequence goes on from CM060921.1 coordinate 218,734,952, forward strand.
AATGGTTGAAATTCGCGAACGCTCGCTATGCGGCGCGTTCTATTCTAACCATTATATATATGTGTGTGTGTATGTGTGTGTGTGTGTGTATCATCGATTTCTATTTAAAACATATTTTATAAATCGTTTATAAATTCGTTTTAAAAAACGACTCCAACTTCCATTTAAATTTTTAATCAAAATTGAATATTCCATTATATGACAATTTTATACAGTGCATGTATATGTTAAAATTTTTTTTTTTTTTACTATCTAGTGATTATTCCATTACGTGACAATTTTATATATCTCATATATAAGCTAAAATAATATTTTAGCCAACCAATATTTATTCCATTACGTGACAATTTTATATATCTCATATATATGTTAAAAATTATATTTTTATCAATCCAATAATTATTCCATTACATGAAAATTTATATATCGCATATTATGTAAAAAATAATATTTTTAGCGAAAAAATAATTATTTCAATACATGACCATTTTATCCATTTCTATTTTTATACAATGCATATATATTTTTTGTAATAACACGGAAAAGCATAACCAATTTAAATTTTTTATTTTGGCAATTTTAATGAATTTTGAATATTTAAAATGAATTATTTTAAATAATAACGACTAGAAATATATTTTGAATAGAATTAGAATGTATAAATTTATTTAAATCGAATTTAGAATATAAATATTTATTTTAACTATAAAAGGAATTAGAAATGGCACGGTAGTTTGAAAATTCGATTTTAAATTTCAAATGAATGTACAGGATTCAAAATAAACTGGATTTTAGTGAAACCAAAAATATTTGAATCTTTTTGAAAATATCTTTCCAACGAATCAGAAAAATCAAAATTTCATAGCGGGAATAAAACGTTATGTCCAATTGAAAATTCAGAAAAGTCGGTGTGGAATTTATATATATGGCTCTTAAAAATAGCCATTTTGCAAACGACCTTCGTTTTCGATGAAACCACTTTTGTTGGAATCGGAATTTCAAGTTATTGCTAGATTCCAATTTCCATAATTTTTTAAATCAATATGTGAGTGTGGCAGAAGAAAACGTGTTTGGTTAATTTCAGTCAAATTGGATCGACCAGAAAATAGTCATTTTTCAAACAGTCTCCAAATTCGATGAAATTAGTTTTGTTAGAACCGTATCGTCAAAATATAGCGAGATTTCAATTTCCATAATGTTTGGAGTCGATATGTGGCCGTACGGGATAAATTGTGAATTGAACAGTCATTTAACCCAAAAATAGAGTTTTCTGAGCAAACGGGCTCGGAATTCGACGAAACCGGTTTTGTTGGGACCATATCGTCAAGACATAGCAGCATGTCAATTTTCATCGCCAACGAAGTTCGTGTTTGGCTGGGGCATCGATAACGATCGATTGGAGACAGCATGAACTAATAAAATATAAAAATAATACACCCCACTACTATATAACACCCCCACCACTTCATAAACACTCATTTATTCCTTCTCCCCAAAATTTGCAGCAGCCCCTTTTGTAAATTTGCAGAAAAGCCCCCGAATACAAAAACTTTTGTATCTCTCAATCCAACAACAATTATCACAAATGGTTTCTAGGTTTTGAAGATTATCATGGCCTCGACCTACCACAAAAAGTTGGGGACCTATCGTTGCACGATTGGGAGAAATCGGTGGTCAACGCTTGAAAATCAGTTACGGTTTTGGGCATTTTCTGGCCAAACCATTAGGTGATAGCTCAGTTGAGGAAGTTGTAGAGGGGAGAGAGATGGACAACTTTGTCTAAGGGTGGTCAGGCTGATAATGGCCTTGGTGATCAGAAATTGAAGTTCAACGGGAATGGGATTTTCTGGCCAACAACGAACTAAGATTGTCAATTTATGGCCAACCTATGGCGTTTCAGGTGGAGATCAACAAGGGGGGTCGGTGCGGCTAGGGGAGGCGGTTCTAGTGGCGGGGGTGCATGACACCCAGATGGACGGCGGTCGGTGTAACACCCCACATCCGCTAAGATCACTCACAAAGGGAATGCCTTAACTTCGGTGGACAGTTATAGGTAAAAGATACAGATAAATTACAAGACAGACAAAATTAAAACAGCAGAAAATAGAACTTTACTTTATTGATCAAATAGTTTGTACAACAATTATTTTCTAATACCAGAATATTTGTCTTACAAAATAAAGAAGCATAAAATAGCATTTATATTCCCCAATATAGTATGAGCCTGCCATAGCAATGGAAAAGAGAATCCAAGAAAAACTTTGACCATTCTTCAAGCTTGGAAAGAAAACTGAGCTAAGTAGTAACGTTCCCTCCCTGCGGACCTGGAGGGAGGGGAACGGAAGACAAGAAAGCGAAAGAAAACAGAGTCAGACATAAAGTTTGGTAAGTTCAGTAACTTTCAGCATGTGAACAAGTAAAAACAACACGACATGGATTAACTGAAGATAAGACAATACCATGGTGATAGGGCTAGCAAGATAACGCAAGATATGCTAAGGCAAGATAAAACTGAATGTACTGATAAACTGGATTTACCGACAAGCTGAATATACTGATAAACTGAATATGCTTCCATACTTTCTCTGCTTTGCGATTACCCTGTTATTCTGGTTTCTATATTTCTGCACCACCTAACTAGTAATCTGTATAAACTAATAGGAATAGATACGTGATCCCAATCCTCGCAATTGTGGTTGTTTCAGGTGTACATCTATTATTTATTACCTAGGTCTAACCTAGGTTTTTCTATCGAGCGCATTCTAGATCCAACCAGGGTTTTCACTACCCAGGGCTACTAGGGTTTATGCAACCTATTGAACGTTTTTCGGATTTTAGGGTTTACGCGACCTAGGTCCATCTAGGGATTATGCTACCTACCAAACGATGCCCCTTATTCTAGGACACAATACCTGGAGCGGTATATGTTCCTAGACTTTTCCCACGTATGTGTCGCGAATCGTTATCGCTGTCTAGATGCACATGTCCTCTGTATTTGCGACCCGAGTCTCATGGCAGGGAAAATCAAGAAACACGGAACTCGGTCGGGAGCTTTCAGATATCTGCCGATGCAGATGTAAAGGTCTGTTTTTCCAGTGGCTATGGTCCCACCTGACCCCTCCCTCAACTAATGAAAGGCACACCTTGAAAAATGAGAACTATACGCAGGCCCCCCTATGCCCCCACTAACCTATGGCCATCCGCAACCATGACTAGATAGCAAGTATATGGTCTTTTGGAGTTCTCCGCCTTTCCGCTTCACGTATCTCGATTGACTCAAGATGGTAGGTAGACGACGAGTTGCTATCACAGGGCTACTGGTCTCGCCGAATCACGCTGGTCCATCCTAGTCTTTAGGTCGCCTTATATTGCAACCAAGGCATACCCTTGGTTCTTCTAACGCAGACCTTAACCTCTATGAGTCTAGGAGGATCATCTGCAGCCTCACAGAGGGATACCAAGAGTACCCTCACGTCCCATCGAAGCCTCATGTTTCGTACCCCAGTTCGTTGGAGCCTTCTTTAAGATCAGATAGACGTTCGCTCCTTCTCGTATTCTACTAAGGTTTACTACTTAGTTCCCTTAACCAAGGTTTATTACTTAGTTTCCTGAACCGTCGTTTTCTTAACTAAGGTTTACAACTTAGTCATATTAACTAAGGTTTAGTACTTAGTTCTCTTTCTCTTCAAGTTGGATTGGTTAAGTGTCATTAGTCAATTCAAGTTAACTTAACCCATTCATTTGTCATGTTAAACTGGTTAAGTTTTATCAGTAGTTCATGTTGACTTAACCCTACCACAAATCAAGTTATATTGGTTAAGTATTTCTTATTACTTAACCCCACCCCTTCATCTTGTATTGGTTAAGTGTTCCCTTAGTTAACTTAACCCTAACATCTGTTTAATTCACATGTTCTAATGGTTAAGTATTGTCCCTTCATGTTTTAACTTAACCTTGTTCATTTGTCACACTATGATGGCTAAGTGTACTAAGTTTACTTTACTCCACCTTCTAGTGTAGTTAACATGTTAAATTGGCTAAGTGTATTTTACTTAACCCCACCTTCTAGTCTAGTTAACATGTTAAATTGGCTAAGTGTATTTTACTTAACCCCACCCTCTAGTCTAGTTAACATGTTATAACGATTAAACCTTTTCTTAACCTCACCCACTTGTTTAGTCAACATGTTATAACCGTTATTTAACCCCTACAAGTCTTGTCTTGTTAACATGTTAAGTTGGTTAAGTGTTCCTATGGACTTAACCCTCCCATTCTAGCTTAACTGTTTCTTAGCTTTAAACTATTCATTTAAAGCACAACCACTCACATTTGACAGATATTATTGCGGTCACTGGATGTGCCGGTCGGTTTCAGGCAGATTTACACCGCAACTCAGTCTAACCTCGGGTCCTTTTTGGGCTCAATGCTCTAACCACCCACATTAGATAGGTATTGTTATGGTTGCTAGATTTGCCGGCGGTTCCGGGCAGTCTTACACTGTAACTCATCTAACCTCGGGTTAGGCATATTTGTCTTTCCTAGATTTACATATTTATCCTTTTTGTCTATATGTAAATTGCTAAAAACTCTTTTAAACAAATTTGGCCTATATCATATTTATTTGTCATGCCCACTAACATACCTATATTCTAGGCCCAAATCTTGATTTACCTATCATTTAACCCAACTTGCAGTTTTATGCCAATTTAGATCTAGTATTCCCATTTACAGTTCATGTCAAAACTAGATTTGATACTCTAGTTTACAATTTATGCCTAAAGCTTAGTTTACTTGCCAATACTAGATTTAATATATCAAATTACATCTTCTATAATTCACGTCAAATTACCCCAATTTGCATCTAATATTCATGTTATAATACGTGCTCTAAATTATGCCAAATAATATAGATTTCATGTTATACCCAAATAACCCCGCATTCATAATGTATGTATACCATGATTTCACAAGTTTTCTAAATACTCATGAAATGAAACTAAAAAGGGAATAGAGGATAAACATGAGAATTGACATAAAAGAATAGGCATGCAAAAGCGAGCCAAATATAAGGATAATGGATCCAATGGCTTTGGTGTACATAATAGCGAATAGGAATAAACTAAGCAAGTCATACCCTAGGTATGAGATCCAACAAAATGCCAGGTCGGTGTACAACATGGTTTGTAACTATAGTGTTATGGGCATAAACAATTAACCATAATAGTCTTAGGCAATTAACCACAATAGTCATAGTCATGGTCATAGGTAGAAATCTCATAGTTATGAATCGTAGGCGATTAACCACAATAGTCATGGATAATTAACCAAAATAGTCCTAGGCAATTACCATAAATAGTCATAGGCAATTAACTGTAATAATTTTTAAGTCATGGTCATAAACAATAGTCTTATGTTCATAATCATAGGCAATAATCTCATAGTCATGAGTCATAAGTGATTAGCCACAATTTCCCTTGTCATAGTCATAGGCAATAGTCTTATGCTCACAGTCATAGGCATAGCATAGTCTTATGTTCACAGTCATAGTCTTAGGCCATTAACAATAGTTTCAACGTCATAGGCATAGTCACAATCTCATCGGTAATTAATCACAACAGTTTTTAATTAGATCCAAAGGCATATACAAGCACAGATTCAAATGAGACGATCATGCATATTCTTATATCCATTTAATTACATGCCACAAACAGATCTAGACGTTCAAATCTAAAAAGTAACTGACTTACATTGATCGGTTTCAAAAAAGGATAATCAGATAGCATTGGTGATTTGCTATGATTTGCATGATGTTGCTCGCAACCGTCGAATTAGCCTTTGATTCTCTTCTTAAAGCTTTAATCTTGAGTTGAATCTCCAATTTGAAGAGGAACTATAACTTATTTTAGTGGAGAATTAGATTTATTTTAATGGTGGAGGTTAGAATAAAGAGAAGCAGCATGTAGATGCCTAAGAGAATTTGTGTGAAGAAACATTAGGTCTAGGCATTCTTTTATAGGTGTAGAGAGTGTTTTAGAGCCCTTAGATCATCATAGAACTAATCCAGACCATACATATCAAGAGGAGCCAATCAGGAAGCGCCACGCAAGCCCTAATGACAAAACACACTCAGAAAATCATCCAAAAACTGACCAGGCCGACCAGACCTGGCCAGGTCGACCTAGGGTAGGTCGACCCCCTGGTCGACCTAGGGTAGGTCGACCCCCTGGTCGACCTGGGTACCCAGGTCGACACCCAGGTCGACCCCCTGGTCGACCTGGGTCCTGGGCGGGAATTTTCCCGCCCAGCCCAATTCTGACTCAGATTTTGAATTTTGACTTTATTTCGGGCTGTTCGAATTTTAGATTGAATTCTGAAACTTCCGAAGACCATAACTTCTTCATACGGAGTCAGATTTACGCAAACTCGGACTCTATCTCAAATAGAATTCCGAGACGAACGCAACGGCGTGACCCATTTCCCTTAATTCCTCTTCTAAAAATTAATTATACCTTAATTTGCGAAACTTAATGTTACAGAATTACGGGGTGTTACATTCTCCCCCTCTTAAAAGGATTTCGTCCCCGAAATATTCAAGTTAGGAAGAATGTATCCTACCATCCAATCACCCATCTACTCAACCATTCAATCACAGGCATTCATTGTCCTTAAAAAGATTTATAATGCTTTCATGTTCATATGCATAGTGTGTGTGTATATGTCTTTATCTAATGCAAAATCAGGCGGTCTACTGATTCAGTTGACCTCCTTAATGCGAATTTTGTCAGTGCCATGCATCCAATCATTTATGCAAGCATCCCTAGTTATGTAAATACTACATGTGTGCATAGCCATTCATCCATATGAAACATCCATATGATAACATATCAAGTTAAATCCGTTAAGCAAATACATATATGCTAATGCAATATGAAAGTGACTGAGTCGTTCTAGCGCCTATAGTGTGTATATGCATCCACGAGCAACCATTTGCAACCATCAATCATAACATGTTTCAAATACATGTTTACATCCATTGGCTTCAACCTAAGGATCGATGATACGCCCTAGAGGATATACCTTAAAAGCTAGAATGTATGCATAAAATTCTAGAAAAAGAGATCAAGGATGCGCCCTTAAGAAAAAGGGTATGATGCGCGTATCTAGTCTTCAGTCTTCTAAGTCGCATCTTCTTGAGCTTCACTATTTTGTACCTTATCTAATTAATCTTCACGATTGCAAAGCTCCTTGACCTTCATTTCCAAAACTGTCGTTGATCGGATAACTGGTTTTGCATTGTCAACTGGATATATGCGGAAGTCTATCTCGCGTTTTAGGGGTAAACTCCTAACCTAATCAAAAACATTTGCGTACTCATGGACTACCCTAACGGATTGCAAATCATCGATAAATGCATTAAGAGATTCTAGCTAGCTAAGCCTAATTGATTCTTTACACGGAATATCGAGGGTATTTCCAAGGCAAGTCAAAAGTCTAACTACCCTCCTTTCAGAATCACTAGCCAGCCAACCCATGCCTAGAATCAACTCATAGCCCATGGAACCAAAAACATAAGCATTACGCTTAAACTCAACACTTAATATAGTTATTCTCAAATCCTTACAAACCAAAGGTAAACGGGCCGAACCACCAATTGGATCTGAGACACTAATGGGATCTTCTACTATACAAGTACTAAGGTGCAGAGACTCAACTATGGAAGTAGATATGAACAAATGCTAAGCGCTAAGATCAAAAGAGTACTAACAGGTTGATCAAAACGAAAAGCTAAACTTTTCCAACAGAGACTTTTACTATCTCTCTCTCAGGTATTCTGGTGGTGGAAGCGTGCACTCTCCCTTCTGAAAATCCTGTCCCTCGTCCTTGCCCTTGTCCTTAATTATATGCCCCATTATACCATGGAAAAGATACTTCCTCTCGTCTTACGTTTTATAATTCCTTTTTTTCTTGGTGAGTCGAGTTTATATCCATGAATTTCTCATCCTTGCGTTGAGCTCCCTAGCCGAGCTCCCTCATCCTCATCTTTACCATCCCTGTGTAATCATATTTACAAGTTTCTCAAAAGCTGCCTCCATCGCACGGAAAACCCTTCAAATCTTGAAAGAAGACTAGCTGCAGGTGAAACTACTATGGCTGTAGATGGGAGACGGGCACTACTTTGCTCTTCGATAGGTATCATAGTCTTATCAAGCCTACGGAGCTGTGTCGCGATGAGGTTACCTCCCAGAAAGCTAGGAGCCCCGAAGACTCAAGAAAGAAGGGGACAAGAATTCAAACAGGGGATCAGAAGATAGTGCATATGGCTTTTGGGGAATATGCCTTTAAAACAAAACTTTTCTTCTGAAAAATGCTTCTTTAAAAACCGTTTTGCAAAAAAAAAAATTTCAAATCATTTATCTGATCCGGTAACCTTCAGCTCAGATACCACGTGTAACACCCACATCCGTTAAGGTCACTCACAAAGGGAATACCTTAACTTCGGTGGAGAGTTGTAGGTAAAAGATACAGATAAATTACAAGACAGACAAAATTAAAATAGCGGAAAATAGAACTTTACTTTATTGATCAAATAGTTTGTGCAACAATTATTTTCCAACACCAGAATATCTGTCTTACAAAATAAAGAAGCATAAAATAGCATTTATATTCCCCAATGTAGTATGAGCCTGCCATAGCAATGGAAAACAGAATCCAAGAAAAACTTTGACTAATCTTCAAGCTTGGAAAGAAAACTGAGCTAAGCAGTAACGTTCCCTCCCTGCGGACCTGGGGGGAACGGAAGACAGGAAAGCGAAAGAAAACAGAGTCAGACATAAAGTCTGGCAAGTTCAGTAACTTTCAGCATTTGAACAAGTAAAAGCAACATGACATGGATTAACTGAATACAAGAAAATACCATGATGATAGTGCTAACAAGATAACGCAAGATATGCTAAGGCAAGATAAAACTGAATGTACTGATAAACTGGATCTACCGACAAGCTGAATATACTGATAAACTGAATATGCTTCCATACTTTCTCTGCTTCCATTATCCTGTTATTCTGGTTTCTATATCTTTGCACCACCTAACTAGTAATATGTATAAACTGATAGGAACAGATACGTGATCCCAATACCCGTGGTTGTGGTTATTTCAGGTGTACATCTATTATTTATTACCTAGATCTAACCTAGGTTTTTCTATCGAGCGCATTCTAGATCCAACCAGGGTTTTTGCTACCCAGGGGTACTGGGGTTTATGCTACCTATTGAACGTTTCTCGGATTTTAGGGTTTACGCGACCTAGGTCCAATTAGGGATTATGCTACCTACCGAACGATGCCCCCTAGTCTAGGACACACTACCTAGAGTAGTATATGTTCCTAGACTTTTCCCACGTATGTGTCGCGAATCGTTATCGTTGTCTAGATGCACATGTCCTCCGTATGTGTGACCCGAGTCTCGTGGCAGGGAAAATCTAGAAACACGAAACTCGGTCGGGAGCTTTCAGATATCTACCGATGTAGATGCTACGGTCTGTTTTTCCAGTGGCTATGGTCCCACCTGACCCCTCCCTCAACTAATGAAAGGCACACCTTGAAAAATGAGAATTATACGCAGGCCCCTAATGCCCCACTAACCTATGGCCATCCGCAACCATAACTAGATAGCAAGTATATGGTCTTTTGGAGTTCTCCGCCTTTCCGCTTCACGTATCTCGATTGACTCAAGATGGTAGGTAGACGACGAGTTGCTATCACAGGGATACTGGTCTCGCCGAATCACGCTGGTCCATCCTAGTCTTTAGGTCGCCTTATATTGCAACCAAGGCATACCCTTGCTTCTTCTAACGCATACCTTAACCTCTGTGAGCCCAGGCGGATCATTTGCAGCCTCACAGAGGGATACCAAGAGTACCCTCACGTCCCCTCGAAGCCGTGTGCTTCGTACCCCAGTTCGTTGGAGCCTTCTTTAAGATCAGATGGACGTTCACTCCTTCTCGTATTCTACTAAGGTTTACTACTTAGTTCCCTTAACTAATGTTTACTACTTAGTTTCCTGAACCGTCATTTTCTTAACTAAGGTTTACAACTTAGTCCTCTTAACTAAGGCTTACTACTTAGTTCTCTTTCTCGTCAAGTTGGATTGGTTAAGTTTCATTAGTAAATTCAAGTTAACTTAACCCATTCATTTGTCATGTTAAACTAGTTAAGTGTTATCAGTAGTTCATGTTGACTTAACCCAACCACAAATCAAGTTATATTGGTTAAGTATTTCTTATCACTTAACCCCACCCCTTCATCTTGTATTGGTTAAGTGTTCCCTTAGTTAACTTAACCCTAACATCTGTTTAATTCACATGTTCTAATGGTTAAGTATTGTCCCTTCTTGTTTTAACTTAACCTTGTTCATTTGTCACACTATGATGGCTAAGTGTTCTAAGTTTACTTAACTCCACCTTCTAGTGTAGTTAACATGTTAAATTGGCTAAGTGTATTTTACTTAACCCCACCTTCTAGTCTAGTTAACATGTTATAATGGTTAAACCTTTTCTTAACCTCACCCACTTGTCTAGTCAACATGTTATAACAGTTATTTAACCCTTACAAGTCTTGTCTTGTTAACATGTTAAGTTGGTTAAGTGTTCCTATGGACTTAACCCTCCCATTCTAGCTAAACTGTTTCTTAGCTTTAAATTATTCATTTAAAGCACCAACCACTCACATTAGACAGATATTGTTGCGGTCACTGGATGTGTCGGTCGGTTCCGGACAGATTTACACCGTAACTCAGTCTAACCTCGGGTCCTTTTTGGGCTCAATGCTCTAACCACCCACATTAGATAGGTATTGTTACGGTTGCTGGATTTGCCGGGCGGTTCCGGGCAGTCTTATACCGTAACTCAATCTAACCTCGGGTTAGGCATATTCGTCTTTCCTAGATTTACATATTTATCCTTTTGGTCTATATGTAAATTGCTAACAACTCTTTTAAACAAATTTGGCCTATATCATATTTATATTTCATGCCCAGTAACATACCTATATTCTAGGCCCAAATCTTGATTTACCTATCATTTAACCCAACCTGCAGTTTTATGCCAATTTAGATCTAGTATTCCCATTTACAGTTCATGTCAAAACTAGATTTGATACTCTAGTTTACAATTTATGCCTAAAGATTAGTTTGCTTACCCATACTAGATTCAATATGTCAAATTACATCTCCTATAATTCACATTAAATTACCTCAATTTGCATCTAATAGTCAAGTTATAATACGTGCTCTAAATTATGCCAAATAATATAGATTTTATGTTATACCCAAATAACCCCGCATTCATAACGTACGTATACCATGATTTCACAAGTTTTCTAAATACTCATGAAATGAAACTAAAAAGGGAATAGAGGATAAACATGAGAATTGACATAAAAGAATAGACATGCAAAAGCGAGCCAAATACAAGGATAATGGATCCAATGGTTTTGGTGTACATAATAGCGAATAGGAATAAACTAAGCAAGTCACACCCTAGGTATGAGATCCAACAAAATGCCAGTTCGGTGTACAACATGGTTTGTAAATATAGTGTTATGGGCATAAACAATTAACCATAATAGTCTTAGGCAATTAACCACATTAGTCATAGTCATGGTCATAGGTAGAAATCTCATAGTTATGAATCATAAGCGATTAACCACAATAGTAATGGATAATTAACCAAAATAGTCCTAGGCAATTACCCTAAATAGTCATAGGCAATTAACTGTAATAATTTTAAAGTCATGGTCATAGACAATAGTCTTATGTTCATAATCATAGGCAATAATCTCATAGTCATGAGTCATAGGTGATTAGCCACAATTGTCCTTGTCATAGTCATAAGCAATAGTCTTATGCTCACAGTCATAGGCATAGGCATTGTCTTATGTTCACAATCATAGTCTTAGGCCATTAACAATGGTTTCAATGTCATAGGCATAGGCACAGTCTCATCGGTAATTAATCACAATAGTTCTTAATTAGATCCAAAGGCATATACAAGCACATATTCAAATGAGAGGATCAGGCATATTCTTATATCCAATTAATTACATGCCACAAATAGATCTAGATGTTCAAATCTAAAAAGTAACTGACTTACATTGATCGGTTTCAGAAAAGGATAATCAGATAGCGTTGGTGATTTTCTATGATTTGCATGACGTTGCTCGCAACCGTTGAATTAGCCTTTGATTCTTTTCTTAAAGCTTTAATCTTGATTTGAATCTCCAATTTAAAGAAGAACTATAACTTATTTTAGTGGAGAATTAGATTTATTTTAATGGTGGAGGTTAGAATAGAGAGAAGCAGCATGTAGATGCCTAAGAGAATTTGTGTGAAGAAACCATAGGTCTAGGCATTCCTTTACAGGTGTAGAGAGTGTTTCATAGCCCTTAAATCATCATAGAACTAATCCAGACCATACATATCAAGAGGAGCCAATCATGAAGCGCCATGCAAGCCCTAATGACAAAACACACTCAGAAAATCGTCCAAAAACTGGCCGGCCGACCAGACCTGACCAGGTCGACCCAGGGTAGGTCGTCCCCCAGGTCGACCCCCTGGTCGACCTGGGTACCCAGGTCGACACCCAGGTCGACCCCCTGGTCGACCTGGGTCTTGGGCGGGAATTTTCCCGCCCAGCCCAATTCTGACTCAGATTTCGAATTTTGAATTTATTTCGGGCTGTTTGAATTTTAAATTGAATTTTAAAACTTCTGAAGACCATAACTTCTTCATACAGAGTCCGATTTACTCAAACTCGGACTCTATCTCAAGCAGAATTCCGAGACGAACACAATGGCATGACCCGTTTCCCTTAATTCCTCTTCTAAAAATTAATTATACCTTAATTTGCGAAATTAATGTAACAGAATTACTGGGTGTTATAGTCGGAGAATTTTCCGTCGACGCGAGTTTGGGGGTAAACGCGATTTAAGGTGAACAATGGGGAGGTGGTGGCGGCGGTTGGTGGCATGGCGGCGTGGTGCGTAGGGGGTTCCAGTGGTGGCGGTGGCTCATCCCCAGGCGGCCTAACTACGGTGAATGACGGAGGGGAAGGGTGGATGCAGCAGTTGAACGTGTTTTGGGGGGTAATTTAGTTTTAATTATTTAATTAATTATTTAATTAATTATTTAATTTGAAATTTAAACTTCGTACGTCCATAACATTTTGCTACGAACTCTGATTTTCATGAAACTAGATCCATTGTGATCGTGGAGTCAAGAGCTTCGCAACAAAACTGACCGCGTCCTATTTGGTACAAGTTGAAATTTGGGAAAATTCGAACCCGAACTGTTCAGAAACTCAGATAAAAACTGAAGGAGTAGATGCCAATGTGAGCATTTCTCACTAAAATTATTTTTGTATAGTTATTTATTTTATAACTACTTATATGAACTGCTCTCCGTCGTCCACAGACCATGGACGACTTGTTTGATTGTATTTTGTGTGAAAATTGATTGTGATATGAAATGAAAATTATAATATTCATGTGTTGAATAAATTATTTTATCGTTAAAAATATAATTTTTAACTTGTACATGAATAGAATAAATATTCATTTACAAATCAGACGATTTGTTTATGTACACCCATTTGAGTGATATGGATTGGGACGATATATTTTATACATCGCCCAACTGCACAAATAAAATCTGTGTTTGTTGTTTGAAAACCCCACACGGGTATTGGGATGATATTCGACGTACACTAATCCCAATTGTTTAGTGGTATGTCAATCGATAGGTTGACAGACTGCTGTAAGCATTAATTGTTTTTATTTAATGCTTATACAGTGTAGGATGCACTCTGGATGATGGTTGATTGTTTATCATTGCTGTTATGTACATGCGTTGTATGGAATCCACATAATCAACATTATATGGTAATTGACTGTGTCTGATTCCAGTTCAGAAAAAATGAATATTTTAAAATAACGAATATTTTAAAATAATATTCAGTAAAAGATCAGAATCTGATTTTGATGTCCGATTTGGGATGGACATGAATATATTTAAATATATAAAGCCGTGTTGATTAGATTAACGTCATTTTGGATGTGAACGATAATTATATCGATTTTATTTATTTTTACAATGAATATCGAAAAGGAAGTGATTTCAAAATCTGTTGTTTTGAAAATATTATCATTTATATATTAATGATATGAAATATTCAATTTTTATTTGGTATTGAACATTAAGTTGAAATCGTTTTGAAAACGAATTTTAAACGATTTATAAAATATGTTTTAAATGGAAATTGACAAAATATATACATATATATTATATATTTAATGGTCTGAATAGAACGCTCCGCGCTGTGGCAGTTCGTGAATTCGACCATTGACTTCAAATGGACATTACGGGAGATCCAACCGTCGGATTCTCCTATAACTGGAACCTTTGGGTTCGTATCGAAAAGAGCTTTCCAACAATATAAGAGATTTGAAATCTAACAGTTGGATTTGGAATCATGTCCAAATCAAATTTGGAAAAGGTCGCTGTAAGTGCAGTTCGATGGCCTTTTACGGAAATCGACTGTACGAGCCTTGATAAAATTATTAAAAATATAAATAATTTGTGTAAAATCATAGTAAATGATTTGGAAAGAATTACGATGAAAAATTCCATATTTGAAAGGATAAAAATATATTTTTATCGAAATGAACTAGTTATGAACTAGAATTATAATCCAATATTTTTAAATAAATAAATTGGATTTGAAAGATGTTTTAAAATAACCATAATTTCCGATATATGAATTGGAATGGATTTAAATCGAAACTATCTTCGGAATATTTCAATATTGAATTCTGTGATTATACGGACATTGCGGTGGAATTTGGAATATATATCTATATCGTTATTCCAATACGATATTTGTTGATTTCAGGATTTGATACTGAATATAAGCCGATATATTTTCTATCTAGATCCTTGTATTTAATATCAAATGGGATTTTGGGTTTGTCGTGAACGGTGTCTTCACTAACACTGTTCTTAAACCCAGTTGAGAAAAGATTAAATCTTTTTATTAAGATTTAATGAAGTTTTTTAATTAATTTATATTTAATTGAAATTGAATTGAATTGAATTTTGGGTTTGTCATGAATGGTATCTTTAATAATACTGTTCTTAAACCCAATGGAGTTAAGAAAAATAGAAAGTAATTGGAGATTAGCTAAGTTGAATGGTTTCCTGGGTATTGATCTGAAGTTGGTTCGGCCTTCGGGATTTATACTTAGGAAACTGTTCTCTTACTAATTTATGGTTAGAGACTGATGGAATGTGATTTGGGTTTATCGTGAACTATGTTTTAAATGATATTGGTTCTTTAACCCAGTTAAAGATAGGAATTATTTTCCTAGAAGTTGAGTAATCATTAAGTAATGATTTTTGGAAATTAAAATTGAATTAGAGTTTTAATGAATCTTTGAATAGATTGAAAGGTGAATTTGATAACTAAAATTATCAAATTCAAGAAATGATCGAGAATGGAGTATCATCAGTTTTGCTCCAAGCGATAGTTAAATCTTTAATTAGATTTGAACGTGAAATGGTAATTAATTTTACCGATAACACCGTGGTATTAGATATGAAGTATTGCCATTTTTACTTCATGGGATGAATAGGTTGGGATTAGGAAATTAAACAAATGATTACTTCGGTAAGGTGCGCTAATCCCGATTAGTTTGGATAAGCCATAATTTGGTTTGAATTGGTATCCAAAGAAAGATTAAAGAATAAATTTAAAGAATTTATCTTTAATAAAATTAATGGGAACCTTTCCCAAAGGATATGAATATTTAAATAAAAGAATATTCGGAATTGGAATGAGGCGTATGTTGTGTTTTTATAGCACTTGTTTATTATATACGCGAGTTATCTAGAAAGACCGAGTTTATCCCATTCTGAATAACTGAATCGACGATGAATCGACGATGAAGAAGGTGGTTGAAGACCGGAGGTCTTCACATCGTTTGGATGATTACTGATGTCTTGATTGGGCTGTACACCCAAGACGAGGTAATAAGTGGTGATTGTTCCAGACGTACTTGGAGATCGACAGGATATGCGAGATCCTCTCTCCTGTATTGGACATATGGGATAAGGAATAAGGTGCCTCCGGTTTCATTCAGATCCAGAACGAACTTGTAAATGGATGTGTATCTGACATCGGATTTCATTCTGTGTGATTGATAGACATCGGTTGCATAGCGTGAATTGCCTGTGTGGCATGCTGAGATGAAAATGATCAAGGCTATTGTTGAAAAGCCGAGTCTTGTGGTTGATGATCAAAGCACGACTTTAATATAGCATAGCTTTGTGTAGCGTTAATTCGCGAGCCTCGCACCCCGGTGTGAACCAGAAATGGGAGAGGACCTCAGGGTGGGCATGCGTTTCCTTCTAGCTAGGAGTGGTGTCTGGGTTTTGCACGCCCAGATATTTTACTTATGTGGATGATGGATAGCGAGGCGCCTCTGATATATCGGTCATACAGGTCGATGGATGGTATGGTCTTTATATAGACCAATTTTACGAAACGCATGTCGTCTAGGATCCTGAGGGACGGGTTGATGATCCAAGGTGTAGTTGCGGCTGTATCCTGAGGGGTGGGCTAGAGCGTCTCGAATTCGGTTAGGACGATCCCTTGCCTTGGTTCACAGACGGAAATCCAACTTCCAATACGTGACAATTGCGGTTTTGATTGTAGAGCCTAGTATTGGCGACATGATATATGGTACCCATGTCGTCTAGGATTGATACATTTATATCTGAAGTTGTTTTATACACTATGCACTTATAATAGTATCAAATGATTTGTTTTTAATGTACCAAGCATGTTTGGCTATTATAAGAGAAAACCCTATCCTCCGGCTTGCGTTGCATTATGTGACGAGACCTGGGTCTTATAATAGCTTCATTTTTCCGAAAAAGCATTGCGCTGCTTTGTTATATGCATTGGTATTCTTGGGAGGAAACTCGTTCCGTGTTTTACGGCGTGGTCCCTTGATATATCTGATTTTAAAAGTGAAGTTCGGATAACTGTTTTAGTTCTCACACCAGTCACATGACTGACCTGGAGTTTATTATTTTAACCTAAACTCTGGGTGCCATTATTTTCCATACGGGCAGCTAGTAGTTTTGGTTTTGCAGATTTATATTCACATGATCCTGGTTTACAGCTGGAATGATATTCAGAAAGCTCTATATCTGTGTATCTCTTTCAGTTGTGTTTTGTATTATTTTCCGCTGCATTGTAATTTGTAAACCTTTGATATTTATCAAATGTATATTATTTGTTCATACTCTATATATTCTTGTATTTGATGTAAATTGTTGTAATAAGCAATGAAATGTTCTTTTATTTGTGTTCTGATTCGTCTTATCATCAACTCAATCTGGGCTTTCCTTCACGGGGAAGTTCGAGTCATTATATTTGGTATCGGAGCTTTGGTTTACAGAGCTCGGAGAACAAGACATATTATAACCAAACGAAAGAATTCATCAGATATTGGATTAGTAATATCCAATGAGAATGGCTTGTTAGAGATGGAAGCAGTAGTATCCTAGAATGAGTCGGAAGAGTGTTATTTTAAAATAAAAATGAAAACAAATTTTGTTTTGAAAATTTCAGTCTAATTATACGTATTTGAATATTTATCTTAGATTGATTTGGACAATCGAGTATATGGAGATTTTGAATATATGTGTAATTAACATGTATTCGAAGCCTCAAATATACTGGATAGATATAGAATCACGCTCTAGTCGCCCGTAGATGATCCTGATGATCGCTATAGCATCATCAGTGCTTGTGTTCGAGTTTCGAAGGTGGGATATCTATATATTTCCATTGGCTGGTGTGAGAACCAAAATTAGATAGGATTATTTGTTGTGATTTGGCATCAAAACATAATTTTGACTATATATGTAAAAGATACATGTTGGAAAATTTAATCAACTAATTGATTGCTGGTTGTGTTGTTTGATTATTAGTTTCACTAATTAGAATAATGAAACCAATAGGAATATGAATGGTAAATATAATCAAATTGTGTTGAATGTTGAACTGAGTTGAAAATTTATTGGAATTGCATTCATATACATGTATATACATTGAACAGGTTATAGCAGGGAAGCTAAGCAGAGGAATAAAATTGTATGTCCAACAAATAAGTACATGTTTACTATAATTTCTTGGGTTTGGATGATTTTATGAGCTAATTGGCTAGCCGCTTGGCTTTTTCTTTTTCTTTTTGAGACGGGAGGGCCTGTGTGGCGGTTTGTGGATTTTCCCGGTGCTCCCCGTACAAAATAGGTTATGGCAAAATTTCTCAAAAATTTAGGGTGTTAGCCAAATTTTTGAAAAATTAGAAATTCTTAGAAACTGTAAAATTGATGAATGAAAGCCAAACTGAAAGTTGAGTTGATTAGTTAAACAACTTTCAGCTCCGTTCCTTTTCGAGGACGAAAAGATTTTAAATGGGGGAGATTGTAACAACCCATAAAATCAGAACCAATTTAAATTTTTTATTTTGGCAATTTTAATGAATTTTGAATATTTAAAATGAATTATTTTAAATAATAACGACTAGAAATATATTTTGAATAGAATTAGAACGTATAAATTTATTTAAATCGAATTTAGAATATAAATATTTATTTTAGTTATAAAAGGAATTAGAAATGGCGCGGTAGTTTGAAAATTCGATTTCAAATTTCAAATGACTGTACAGGGTTCAAAATAAACCGGATTTTAGTGAAACCAAAAATATTTGAATCTATTTGAAAGTATCTTTCCAAGAGTCTGAAAAATCAAAATTTCATAGCGTGAATAAAAAGTTATGTCCAATTGAAAATTCAGAAAAGTTGCTGTGGAATTTATACATGTATTTCGATATATATATATATATATATATACACACACACACACACGGCCCTTAAAAATAGCCATTTTGCAAACAACCTCCGTTTTCGACGAAACCAATTTTGTTGGAACCGGAATGTCAAGTTATTGCTAGATTCCAATTTCCATAATTTTTGAAATCAATATGTGAGCATGGTAGAAGAAAACTTGTTTGGTTAATTTCAGTCAAATTGAATCGACCAGAAAATAGTCCTTTTTCAAACGGTCTCCAAATTCAACGAAATTAGTTTTGTTAGAACCGTATCGTCAAAACATAGCGAGATTTCAATTTCCATAATTTTTTGAGTCGATATGTGGCCTACGGGATAAATTGTGAATTGAACAGCCATTTAAGCCAAAAATAGAGTTTTCTGAGCAAACGGACTCGGAATTCGACGAAACCAGTTTTCTTGGGACCGTATCGTCAAGACATAGCAGCGTGTCAATTTTCATCGCCAACGGAGTTCGTGTGTAGTCGGGGCATCGATAACTGTCGATTGGAGACAGCGTGAATTAAGAAAATATTGAAATATTACAATGCACTACTATATAACACCGCCACCACTTCATAAACACTCATTTACTCCTTCTCCCTCAAATTTTCAGCAGCCCCTTTTGTAAATTTGCAGAAAAGCCCCCGAATAAAAAACATTTATATCTCTCAATCCACCAACAATTATCACAAATGGTTTCTGGGTTTTGAAGATTATTATGGCCTCTACCTGCCACAAAAAGTTGGGGACCTATCGTTGCATGGATTGGGAGAAATTGGTGGTCAACGCCTGAAAATCAGTTTCGGTTTTGGGCATTTTCTAGCAAAACCATCGAGAGTTAGGTGATGGCTCAGTTGAGGAAGTTGTAGAGGGGAGAAAAATGGACAACTTTGTCTAAGGGTGGTCGGGCTAATAATGGCCGTCGTTATCAGAAATTGAAGTTCGATGGGGATGGGATTTTCTGGCCAACAGCAAACTAAGATTGTCAATTTTTGGCCAACCCATGGCGTTTCAGGTGGAGTCAACAAGGGGGGTCGGTGCGGCTAGGGGAGGCGGTTCTGGTGGCGGGGGTGCACGACGCCCAGATGGACGGTGGTCGGAGAATTTTCCATCAATGCGAGCTTGGGGGTAAACACGATTTAAGGTGAACGACGGGGAGATGGTGGCGGCGGTTGGTGGCATGGCGGCGTGGTGCATAGGGGGTTCCAGTGGTGGCGGTGGCTCGGCCCCAAGCGGCCTGATAACGGTGAACGATGAAGGGGAAGGGTGGCTGCAGCAGTTGAACGTGTTTTGGGGGGTAATTAAGTTTTAATTATTTAATTTGAAATTTTAAATTCGTACGTCCATAACTATTTTTCTACGAACTCTGATTTGCATGAAACAGGATCCGTTGCGATCGTGGAGTCGAGAGCTTCGCAATAAAAATGACCGCATCCAATTTGGAGCAAGCTGAAATTTGGGGCAAATTCAAACCCGAACTATTTAGAAATTCAGATAAAAATCGATGGATTGGATCCCAATGTGAGAATTTCTTACTAAAATTATTTATGTACAGTTATTTATTTTATAACTACTTATATGAACTGCTCCCCGTCGTCTACAGACCATGGACGATTTGTTTGATTGTATTTTGTTGTGAAAATTGATTGTGATGTGAAATGAAAATTATAATATTCATGTGTTGAATAGATTATTTTATCGTTAAAAATATAATTTTTAACGTGTATATGAATTGAATAAATATTCATTTACAAATAAGACGATTTGTTTATGTACACCCATTTGAGTGATATGGATTGGGACGATATATTTTACACATCGCCCAACTGCACAAATAAAATCTATGTTTGTTTTTTGAAAACCCCACAAGGGTATTGGGATGATATTCGACGTACACTAATCCCAATTGTTTAGTGGTATGTCAATCGATAGGTTGACAGACTGTTGTAAGCGTTAATTATTTATATTTAATGCTTATACAGTGTAGGATGCACTCTAGACGATGGTTGATTGTTTATCATTGCTATTATGTACATACATTGTATGGAATCCATATAATCAACATTATATGGTAATTGACTGTGTCTGATTCCAATATATGAATTGGAATGGAATCCATATACCCAGAATTTCCAATATATGAATTGGAATGGATTTGAATCGAAACTATCTTCAGAATATTTCGATATTGAATTCCGTGATTATACGGACATTGTGGAAGAATTTGGAAGATATATATATATATATATATCGTTATTCCTATATGAAATTTGTTGATTTTAGATTTTATATTGAATATAAGCCGATATTTTTTTATTCAGAGCCTTATATTTAATATCAAATGGGATTTTGGGTTTGTCGTGAACGGTGTCTTCACTAACACTGTTCTTAAACCCAGTTGAGAAAAGATTATATCTTTTCATTAAGGTTTAATGAAGTTTTCCAATTAGTTAATATTTAATTGAAATTGAATTGAATTGAATTTTGGGTTTTCGTGAATGGTATCTTTATTAATACTGTTCTTAAACCCAATGAGTTAAGAAAATTAGAAACTAATTGGAGATTAGCTAAGTTGAATGGTTTCCTGGGTATTGATCTGATGTTGGTTTCGGCCTTCGGGATTAGTACTTAGGGAATTGTTCTCTTACTAATTTACGGTTAGAGACTGATGGAATGTGATTTGGGTTTATCGTGAACTGTGTTTTAAATGACATTGGTTATTTAACCCAGTTAAAGACAAGAATTATTTTCCTGGAAGTTGAATAATCATTAAGTAATGATTTTTGGAAATTAAAACTGAACTAGAGTTTTAATGAATCTTTGAATAGATTGAAAGGTGAATTTGATAGCAAAAATTATCAAATTCAAGAAATGATCGAGAATGGAGTATCACCAGTTTTGCTACAAGCGATAGTTAAATCTTTAATTAGATTCGAATGTGAAATGGTAATTAATTTTATCAATAACACCGTGGTGTTAGATATGAAGTATTACCAGTTTTACTTCATAGGTTGAACAGGTTGGGATTGGGAAATTAAACAAATGATTACTTCAGTAAGGTTCGCTAATCCCGACTAGTTTGGATAAACCATAATTTGGTTTGAATTGATATCCAAAGAAAGATTAAAGAATAAATTTAAAGAATTTATCTTTGATAAAATTAATGGGAACCTTTCCCAAAGGATATGAATATTTAAATAAAAGAATATTCATAATTGGAATGAGGCGTGTAACACCCCATGTCCATTAATGTCACTCACAAAGGGAATGCATTAACTTCTATGGAGCGTTTTAAGTGAATATAGAACAGAAAATCACAACAAGACAGATATGAAATTGTACTTGAAAATTTAAAACTTTATTTATTGCAACGGAAGGTAAATATGTTTGGTTACATCACCAAAACCCAAAGACTAAAGTCAAGTACATAATATCCATCTTGACAAAATCAGAGTACATAATATAAAAAGCATAATCCCATAAATAGCCATAAAAGAGATAGGTTGAGCTTTACTTCAGCAATCCAAATCCAAGTGCTCCCAAAGAGATCCAAATCAAGCTTCCCACCCTAAGAACCTTGGGGGGGGGGGGGG
This sequence comes from Allium sativum, assembly GCA_030737875.1. Taxonomy (NCBI): domain Eukaryota; kingdom Viridiplantae; phylum Streptophyta; class Magnoliopsida; order Asparagales; family Amaryllidaceae; genus Allium; species Allium sativum. The sequence continues at coordinate 218,757,499 of CM060921.1, forward strand.
AAGGAAGAAAAGAGGTGGAAACAAAGGGGGTCAGACATAAAGTCTGGCAAGTCCGATAACTCCAACAATATAATTATCAAAGTAACTAGGATAAGACATAAGCTTGGTAAATAAGGAAATGACTGTGAATTAATGGCAAGACCAAGCAACCAAAAATAATAGGATGAGCAAAGATAACGTTAAAGGCGCTTCCCAATCAATATAGGGTAATTACTATACTCTACCGTACTGTACTGTACTGTACTAACACTAATTGCACCCATACTAGAAACTTGATCCCTCTTGACTAAATAGAATGATGATAGCTTCGTGTACTACTAGATGTACCCACTATCCCCACTAGATGTACCCCTTCAATGGTAATTCCATGTACTCCTAGCTGACGTCATAGGTGCCGCCTGCTCCTATCTCCACTAGGTGTACCCCTTTAATGATTAAATAATAATGGTAGCTTCGTGTACCCCTAGCTGACTACATAGGTGCCGTCTGCTCCTATCTCCACTAGATGTACCCACTACCCTGCCCTATTCGATCGGCTCCCTAACTCGTAGATACCCGTGCTGGTCCCACAGTGGGGTGTATCACTCCCCTAAAGTGGCAACCCAATACAACTTAAGGATGCACGGCTTATACCTACACGATGCAACAACGTCTTACATACCAGCCCGGGCCCACGCACGCACATGACCCCGTTGGACTTGCATTGCCACCGCTAACCCATTTTGGCCTCTAACAATCAGGCCCAGTAGGCGTTTCCCGTCCTCGACTTGGGTCGAGCCCACAAAGATACTTAATGGGCTACTGGACTGAAAAGGGCCCCCACCAAGCTTCCCACCTAGGCTTGGTCCCCTCTAATACATCCCACTTAACCCCATGTCCACTTACATGTATAAATTTGGTTAAGTGTTTTCTAATTTAACCTAGTCTCACCCTTTTGTTTAATTAACAGGTTGTATTGGTTAAGTCTGTGGGCCTATATACACAAATATTACCCACCTACCCAAGATTTACTTAACCCTCTCACTGGTTCAGACATATTAATTTACGGTTAAGTTTGTGGGCCTATATGTACTAATATTACCCACCTAACCAAGATTTACTTAACCCACTCATTCCGTATAACCCAGTTTACTTAACCCCCAACTTAAACTTAAGTTCTTACAATCCCTAGGGATCAGATTTGGTTAAGTAGTCCATTTCATTTACCATGTCCATTTTTAATTAATTAATCAATTAATTAAAACCTTTCCCTTCATAGGTGTCAATACCTATTTTATCCAATAATTTGAATTACATGTCATAATTGTTTATATTCAAATTACTCCATTTTTCTAATCGTATTTCTCATGACATCCACATGTCACCCACATGTCACCCACTAGATTACTCATGCCACCCAAGACACCTACTTAACCCCCTCATGTCCCACTACATGCTTATCTGGTTAAGTATTTCTTAATTCATTAAGGTCGTAACCTTATAAAGACCTATCACATTAGACTGACATTTATGGCAACTGGATTTGCCGGGAGGGTCCGGGCAGTCTTACACCATAAAAGAGCCTAACCTCGTGTCTTTACAACTGTTACGCTTTTAATTTGGGCCTAGGACCTCTCACATTGGGCTACCATTTGTGACTACTGGATTTGCCGGGCGGGTCCGGGCAGTTTTACGTCACAAATGAGTCCAACCTCGTGTCCTAAGCATTGATTATCACTTATAATCCTTTAACTCAATTTGAATTATTTTCCCTATTCAAATTATCAATTAATTCCAAATTTAACGATGTCCATAATTGACTCAATTATGTCCATCCATTTATGGTATGCAAAATTATACCAATTTCGTCATAAATTTATTATATGTCATTAAAGGCCTTTAATCTCACTATTTAATATCCCTATTCAAATTCAAATTAATTTACATATATGACTCATTTACATTCCAATTCACATTTATTAACATAATATTTTCATCCCATATTTGGATTAATTATTCCTAATCAAATATGTTAATAAAATTCCAATTATCTTTATGACCATAATTCACATTAATTATGTCCATATATCACTTTACCAATTAATATTTCAATTTACATATATGCCTCTTTTAAGGCCATTACATGCCAATTCACATTTATTAACATAATCAATATTTTTCCCATAACCCCCGCGGCGTCCGTTCGCATAGAATATATGATAGACTAAGAAATACTCTAACACATGAAAAAGGGAAAAACACCACATATTCACATAACATACAAAATAGGCCTAACTTGCATATGAGAATTTACCACATAACCTGCATAAACTCATCGATCTAAACATAGGCCTAAAAGTATGAACCTACATGTTATGAACAAGATTTTCATCACAAAACTTACATAGGCAATAACCAAAAACTTGCATAACATGATTCATGTTCCAAACTCATATTTTTATATAAACTTGCATATGTGATTTATGCAACATAACAATGGTGTAAATTTACCTCTAAATATACAAACTAGCATGTACAGATTTGGCATGTAACTTATGCATATCATAGCCTAACTTTTGATCTAAAATAGATGTCATAATATTTACTAACTTGCATGTGATTTATGTCTAAATCAACATCTAATCTTGCATACATACATATGATCTATCATATGAATCAACATAACCAAACTAGCATTTAAACAACATGATGATTTGATTACACGTAAGCCAATCGTAGAATTACAACATAGATCATAACTTTACAACATAGATGACAACATAAAATCATAGAATTTACAACATGTATGATAACATCACAATTTAACAACATAATCATATCATACGGTCAATAATTCACATCATATCCATATAATCCACAATTATATCTAATCTTACTTAATTTAATAATTATCTTGATTAGAGAAATCGAACTTGCCTTTCGTGGTTAAAGAATTATGAACAATTGATCAAACTTGATGCAGAATTGTTGTAGCGACGTTAGTTGATTCGTTGTTGAAGCTCTAAGCTTGAATTTGGTAGAATTGATTAGCTATCTTCCTCTTTAGTTGGCGGCGGCTACACTGAGTTCCATGGCGACGGCATAACGGCTTTGGTTCCAATTTTAATTAGGTTTAGGGTTAGCATTAGGATGTATTTATAGGTGTAGGAAGTTATTTAGGACCATTAGATTAACCCTGAACCATGAGAACCAATCAAATGCAAAATCTGCATTTGAGCGAATCGGCCCACGGGTTGACAGCCAAACACCCTGGATTAACCTCTAGTCGACCCAGCGAGGCTCGGGTCGACCTCAAAAATGGGCCGGTTCGGTTATTCCCCCTCCCAATTCACTGTTTTGAACATTTCGCATATTTATTTATTTAATTTTTAATTTATATATATATATATATATCAATATATATATATATATATATATTTCTCTGCGCAACCCATTTCACTTAATTCTTTTCTAAAAATTAAGTATACTTTAATTTGTGAATTTTAATGTTATAAAATTACGGGGTGTTACATTCTCCCCTCCTTAAAGGATTTCGTCCCCGAAATCTCCAAATCAAGAAGAATGTATATCCTACCATCTAATCGTCCATCTACTCAACCATCAAACACCAGCATCCATTGTCCTTAAAAGACTTCTAATGCTTTAATGTTTATATGCACAGTGTGTGTATATGTACATATCTAATGCAAAATTAGGCGGTCTACTGATTCAGTCGACCTCCTTAGTGCAATTCATGATAGTGCCATGCGTCCAATATGTATGCAAAAGATTCCTAATGATGCATATTAATTCTATATGCGTGCACAACCATCCACCCGAATGCAGCAACCATATGATAATACAACCATTATACATCTATTTTACTAAATACATACATATATATGCAATATGCAATATGAAGTGACTGAGCCGATCTGGTGCCTAATAGTGTGTGTATATGCATCCACGAGCAACCACTAGCGAACACTTGCATCCACTTTGCATCCATCATACATAACATGTCTCAAACACATGTTTCAACCATAGGATTTCCCTAACTAAAGGTCAAAGACACTAGCGAGAGGACATACTAAAGATAAGATAAGCACAAGCTAAGCGATAAAGGAGAAATTAAAAGACATACCCTCGAAAAGAAAAGGGTACAATGAACGCATCTTCTCTTCCATCTCCCAAGTAGCGTTACTCTCATCGTCTCCCCATTGTACTTTGACTAGTCTGACCTCTCGATTTCTCAACTTCTTGATCTCCGACCCAAGAATGCATGTAGGAGCTCGTCGAATCGTCGCATCACGCTCTATTTCCACCTCTCTAAGCAAGCTCGGCTCCACTACCTCCGCGGTCTCGTGTAAGAACTTCCTCAAATGTAATACATGGAATACGTCATGTACACCACTAAGTCTCTCAGGCAACTCCCCTTTATATGCCATCTGACCAATCTTCTCCTTTATAGGAAACGGCCCTACGAACCTTGGTGCTAATTTCCCAACGGACCCAAAGCGAACAACATTCCGTAATGGAGACACTTTGATAAAGTCCATGTCCCCAACCTCAAACTCAAGATCTGTCCTCCTCTTATCCGCATAAGATTTTTGCCTATCTTGCGCTGCTTTCATTCTTCTTCGAATCAAATCAATCTTCTCTGAAGTCTCTCTAATCATATCGGGCCCAAGTAAGATCTTATCCGTAGATTCCCACCAACGTGTAGGTGAACGACAAGGTCGTCCATAAAGAGCTTCGAAAGGTGACATGCCAATGCTAGACTGAAAGCTATTATTATATGTGAACTCTACCAATGGAAGATGCTCTTCCCATGTACCCCCAAAGTCTAGGATACATAGCCTCAAAAGGTCCTCTAGAATACGATTCACCCTCTCGGTTTGGCCGTCCGTCTGAGGATGATATGCGGTGCTCAAACATAACTGAGCCCCTACCGCTTCTTGTAAGCTCCTCCAAAATTCGCTAGTGAAGATAGGATCGCGGTCGCTTACTATGCTAGAAGGAACACCATGCAAACGAACTATCTCTCGGACGTATACAGAAGCTAACCATGGAGCAGTCCTCTTACTCTTCACGGGAATAAAATGGGCGCTCTTAGTAAGTCTATCTACTATAACCCAAATCCCCGTATTACCCTTCCTCGATCTTGGTAATCCATCAACAAAATCTATCGAGATACTATCCATGTGAACTCATCGCAACTATCCATCTCCCACGCAAGCTGTCCTATTCGAACTCGATATCCCCCAAGCACAAGCCCCAAAAGCCTAAACCAATATCAAACAAGCACCCACCTCCTCCGATTTCAGACAGTCTAAGTGAGATGATACTAGCAAAACAAATAATTGGGCACTTAACCGACTCTGGTTGTCCTCGTCAGTCTTGCTTCAAAACCATCACTAATCACCTAACTGACTTTGCATTATCCCCTAGACACACACGAATACCTCGTGCCTCTAGGTAAACCCCGCACTTCATCGAAGACGTCACTATACTCACGGACCACACGAAAAGATTCCAAATCACCGTTGGATACGTCAAGAGATTCTAGACAGCTAAACGTCACTGAACCCCTAGGGTCACAAGAAATATGAGGGTCTTTCCATAATGAATCAATAGTCTAACTACCCTCCTTTCACAATCTAGGATGGCACCTCGCCTGGGTAGCCAATCCACCCCTAGAATCAAACTATAGCCCGTGAAACCAAGGACGAAGGCGTTGCATTCAAATCCAACGTCCAAGATAGACACTCTCAAATCCCGACAAACCATTGAAGGATGAGCCGAACCACCAAAAAGATTTGAGACTAGGATGGGATCCTTAACTAGACTAGTATTTAGGTGCAGTGTTTTCAATTAACGAAGCAGAAACTAACGAGTATGAAGCGCCAGAATCAAACAAAGTTCGAACAGGATGATAAAGGAAACCAAATTTCTACCTGGACGGTCCTACCCCTATCAGGTATACCAGCCGTGAGGGAATATAACTACCCTGCCTCTTTGGACAATCCTAATAAGGTGTCCTATTTCTCCAAAAGGATAACTACTAGCCTTCTTGTTCACATTCCCCATTCGTGACCTTCCACCAAGATGAGGTTTCATCCTTCATTAACCAACAGCTATTTGAACCTTCCTCCCATCGTCTACCTTAAAGGTATCAACAAGCCCTCCACTTCCTTGAACTAACTTCTAGCCGACAAACTTCTAAGTCCCTTGAAGTGATTTTTCGTCCTTCGTATGGAAGTCCCTATTTATCTTAGAAAAAGCATCTATACGCGGAGGGGAAATCCAAAAAAGAGAAAGAGGAAGAGATTCAAAACGGAGAGTCGAAGGAAGGATATATGGCTCTTGGGGATTATTTTTTTTAAAACAAACCTTTCTTTCAAAAATACTCTTCTACAAACATATTTTTGAAAGTATTCTTTATAAAAATGCTTTTGAAAAATAGTTTCTCAAAATATCTTATCTGTTCTGGTAACCTTCAGCTCTGATACCACGTGTAACACCCCATGTCCATTAATGTCACTCACAAAGGGAATGCATTAACTTCTATGGAGCGTTTTAAGTGAATATAGAACATAAAATCACAACAAGACAGATATGAAATAGTACTTGAAAATTTAAAACTTTATTTATTGCAACGGAAGGTAAATATGTTTGGTTACATCACCAAAACCCAAAGACTAAAGTCAAGTACATAATATCCATCTTGACAAAATCAGAGTACATAATATAAAAAGCATAATCCCATAAATAGCCATAAAAGAGATAGGTTGAGCTTTACTTCAGCAATCCAAATCCAAGTGCTCCCACAGAGATCCAAATCAAGCTTCCCACCCAAAGAACCTTGGGGGGGGAGGAAGAAAAGAGGTGGAAACAAAGGGGGTCAGACATAAAGTCTGGCAAGTCCAATAACTCCAACAATATAATTATCAAAGTAACTAGGATAAGACATAAGCTTGGTAAATAAGGAAATGACTGTGAATTAATGGCAAGACCAAGCAACCAAAAATAATAGGATGAGCAAAGATAACGTTAAAGGCGCTTCCCAATCAATATAGGGTAATTACTATACTCTACCGTACTGTACTGTACTAACACTAACTGCACCCATACTAGAAACTTGATCCCTCTTGACTAAATAGAATGATGATAGCTTCGTGTACTACTAGATGTACCCACTATCTCCACTAGATGTACCCCTTCAATGGTAATTCCATGTACTCCTAGCTGACGTCATAGGTGCCGCCTGCTCCTATCTCCACTAGGTGTACCCCTTTAATGATTAATTAATAATGGTAGCTTCGTGTACCCCTAGCTGACTACATAGGTGTTGTCTGCTCCTATCTCCACTAGATGTACCCACTACCCTGCCCCATTCGATCGGCTCCCTAACTCGTAGATACCCGTGCTGGTCCCACAGTGGGGTGTATCACTCCCCTAAAGTGGCAACCCAATACAACTTAAGGATGCACGGCTTATACCTACACGATGCAACAATGTCTTACCTACCAGCCCGAGCCCACGCACGCACATGACCCCGTTGGACTTGCATTGCCACCGCTAACCAATTTTGGCCTCTAACAATCAGGCCCAGTAGGCGTGTCCCGTCCTCGACTTGGGTCGAGCTCACAAAGATACTTAATGGGCTACTGGACTGAAAAGGTCCCCCACCAAGCTTCCCACCTAGGCTTGGTCCCCTCTAATACATCCCACTTAACCCCATGTCCCCTTACATGTATAAATTTGGTTAAGTATTTTCTAATTTAACCTAGTCTCACCCTTTTGTTTAATTAACAGGTTGTATTGGTTAAGTCTGTGGGCCTATATACACAAATATTACCCACCTACCCAAGATTTACTTAACCCTCTCACTGGTTCAGACATATTAATTTACGGTTAAGTTTGTGGGCCTATATGTACTAATATTACCCACCTACCCAAGATTTACTTAACCCACTCATTCCGTATAACCCAGTTTACTTAACCCCCAACTTAAACTTAAGTTCTTACAATCCCTAGGGATCAGATTTGGTTAAGTAGTCCATTTCATTTACCATGTCCATTTTTAATTAATTAATCAATTAATTAAAACCTTTCCCTTCATAGGTGTCAATACCTATTTTATCCAACAATTTGAATTACATGTCATAATTGTTTATATTCAAATTACTCCATTTTTCTAATCGTATTTCTCATGACATCCACATGTCACCCACTAGATTCCTCATGCCACCCAAGGCACCTACTTAACCCCCTCATGTCCTACTACATGCTTATCTGGTTAAGTATTTCTTAATTCATTAAGGCCGTAACCTTATAAAGACCTCTCACATTAGCCTGACATTTATGGCAGCTGGATTTGCCAGGCAGGTCCGGGCAGTCTTACACCATAAAAGAGCCTAACCTCGTGTCTTTACAACTGTTACGCTTTTAATTTGGGCCTAGGACCTCTCACATTGGGCTACCATTTGTGACTACTGGCTTTGTCGGGCGGGTCCAGGCAGTTTTACGTCACAAATGAGTCCAACCTCGTGTCCTAAGCATTGATTATCACTTATAATCCTTTACCTCAATTTGAATTATTTTCCCTATTCAAATTATCAATTAATTCCAAATTTAACGATGTCCATAATTGACTCAATTATGTCCATCCATTTATGGTATGCAAAATTATACCAATTTCGTCACAAATTTATTATATGCCATTAAAGGCCTTTTATCTCACTATTTAATATCCCTATTCAAATTCAAATTAATTTACATATATGACTCATTTACATTCCAATTCACATTTATTAACATAATATTTTCATCCCATATTTGGATTAATTATTCCTAATTAAATATGTTAATAAAATTCCAATTATCTTTATGACCATAATTCACATTAATTATGTCCATATATCACTTTACCAATTAATATTTCAATTTACATATATGCCTCTTTTAAGGCCATTACATGCCAATTCACATTTATTAACATAATCAATACTTTTCCCATAACCCCCACGGCGTCCGTTCGCATAGAATATATGATAGACTAAGAAATAGTCTAACACATGAAAAAGGGAAAAACACCACATATTCACATAACATACAAAATAGGCCTAACTTGCATATGAGAATTTACCACATAACCTGCATAAAATCATCGATCTAAACATAGGCCTAAAAGTATGAACCTATATGTTATGAACAAGATTTTCATCACAAAACTTACATAGGCAATAACCAAAAACTTGCATAACATGATTCATATTCCAAACTCATATTTTTATATAAACTTGCATATGTGATTTATGCAACATAACAATGGTGTAAATTTACCTTTAAATATACAAACTAGCATGTACAGATTTGGCATGTAACTTATGCATATCATAGCCTAACTTTTGATCTAAAATAGATGTCATAATATTTACTAACTTGCATGTGATTTATGTCTAAATCAACATCTAATCTTGCATACATACATATGATCTATCATATGAATCAACATAACCAAACTAGCATTTAAACAACATGATGATTTGATTACACGTAAGCCAATCGTAGAATTACAACATAGATCATAACTTTACAACATAGATGACAACATAAAATCATAGAATTTACAACATGTATGATAACATCACAATTTAACAACATAATCATATCATACGGTCAATAATTCACATCATATCCATATAATCCACAATTATATCTAATCTTACTTAATTTAATAATTATCTTGATTAGAGAAATCGAACTTGCCTTTCGTGGTTAAAGAATTATGAACAATTGATCAAACTTGATGCATAATTGTTGTAGCGATGTTAGTTGATTCGTTGTTGAAGCTCTAAGCTTGAATTAGGTTGAATTGATTAGCTATCTTCCTCTTTAGTTGGCGGCGGCTACACTGAGTTCCATGGCGACGGCATAACGGCTTTGGTTCCAATTTTAATTAGGTTTAGGGTTAGCATTAGGATGTATTTATAGGTGTAGGAAGTTATTTAGGACCATTAGATTAACCTTGAACCATGAGAACCAATCAAATGCAAAATCTGCATTTGAGCGAATCGGCTCATGGGTTGACAGGCAAACACCCTGGATTAACCCCTAGTCGACCCAGCGAGGCTCGGGTCGACCTCAAAAATGGGCCGGTTCGGTTATTCCCCCTCCCAATTCGCTGTTTTGAACATTTCGCATATTTATTTATTTAATTTTCAATTTATATATATATATATATATATATATATCAATATATATATTTCTCTACGCAACCCATTTCACTTAATTCTTTTCTAAAAATTAAGTATACTTTAATTTGTGAATTTTAATGTTATAAAATTACGGGGTGTTACAAGGCGTATGTTGTGTTTTTATAGCACTAGTTTATTATATATGTGAGTTATTCAGAAAGACCGGGTTTATCCCATTTTGAATAACTGAATCGGCGATGAATCGACGATGAAGATGGTGGTTGAAGACCGGAGGTCTTCACATCGGTTGGATGATTACTGATGTCTTGATTGGGTTGTACACCCAAGACAAGGCAATAAGTGGTGATCGTTCCAGACGTACTTGGAGATCGACCGGATATGCGAGGGCCTCTCTCCTATATTGGACATAAGGGGCGAGGATTAAGGTGCCACCGGTTTCGTTCAGACCCAGAACGAACTTGTAAATGAATGTGTGTCTGACATCGGATTTCATTCTGTGTGATTGATAGACATTGGTTGCATAGCGTGAATTGCCTGCGTGGCATGCTAAGATGCAAATGATCAAGGCTTCTGTTGAAAAGCAGTGTCTTGTGGTTGATGAACAAAGCACGGATTTAATATAGCATAGCTTTCTGTAGCGTTAATTCGCGAGCCTCGCACCACGGTGTGAACCAGAAACGGGAGATGACCTCAGGGAGGGCATGCATTTCCTTCTAGCTAGGAGTGGTGTCTGGATTTTACATTTCCTTCTAGCTAGGAGTGGTGTCTGGATTTTACATTCCCAGATGTTTTACTTATGTGGAGGATGGATAGCGAGGCACCTCGGATATACCGGTCATATGGGCCGATGGATGGTATGGTCTTTATACAGACCAATTTTACGCCCCATAGAGTGGGGAAACGCATTGTTCAAGAATTTTAATCCACTAACGTAAGTGTGGACCGGCCCTGACGATTCAAAGTGTAGTTGCAGTTGTATCCTGAGGGGTGGGCTAGAGTGTCTCAAATTCGGTTAGGACGATCCCTTGCCCTGGTTCACAGATGGAAATCCAACTTCCAATACGTGACAATTGCGGTTTTGATTGTAGAGCCTAGTATTGGCGAGATGATATATGGTACCCATGCCGTCTAGGATTAATACATTTATATTTGAAGTTGTTTTATACACTATGCACTTATAATAGTATCAAATGATTTGTTTTAACGTACCAAGCATGTTTCTCTATTATAAGGGAAAACTCTATCCTCCGGCTTGCGTTGCATTATGTAATGGGACCTGGGTCTTATAATAGCTTCATTTTTTGCAAAATGCACTGCGTTGTTTTTTTATATGCACTGGTATTCTTGGGAGGAAACCCGTTCCGTGTTATACGGCGTGCTCCCTTGATATATCTGATTTTAAAAGTGAAGTTTAAGATAATTGTTTTAGTTCTCACACCAGTCACATGACTGACCTGGAGTTTATTGTTTTAACCTAAACTCTGGGTGCCCTTATTTTCCACACGGATAGCTAGTAGTTTTGGTTTTGCAGATTTATATTCACAGGATCCTGGTTTACAGCTGGAATGATATTCGGAAAGCTCTGTATCCGTGTATCTCTTTCAGTTGCGTTTTGTATTATTTTCCGTTGCATTGTAATTTGTAAATCTCTGATATTCATCAAATATATATTATTTGTTCATACTCTGTATATTCTTGTATCTGATGCAAATTGTTGTAATAAGCAATGAAATGTTCTTCTGTTTGTGTTCTGATTCGTCTTGCCTGATATTTATCAAATGTATATTATTTGTTCATACTCTGTATATTCTTGTATCTGATGTAAATTGTTGTAATAAGCAATGAAATGTTCTTCTGTTTGTGTTCTGATTCGTCTTGTCCTCAACTCAATCCGGGCTTTCCTTCACGGGGAAGTTCGGGTCGTTATATTTTTCACTTCGCATATATTTTTCACGTCGCATATATTTATTTTCACATCATATATATATATATATATATATATATATATATATCACATCGCATCTATATAATTTTCGCATCGCGCACACACACACACACACACACACACACACATATATATATATATATATATATATATTTCACATCGCATATATTTATTTTTCACATCGCATATATATTATTCTCGTCGCATATATATTTTACAATGCGTATATATGATTTATACAGCGCATACATATATTTTACAATGCAAATATATATATATTACAACACATATATATGATTTGTTACTCCATTTCATTTTGAATTTAGAAATCTCACTTCAACAACCACAAAGTGTCTTTCCACATTGTTTGAAATACGAGTGTCATATATTCAAACAATGGTTCTTGTGCAGATGAGACGTGAATATTTCATATGTTGAACTCAAGCAATGTCACATACAACAGATAAAAAAATCATCACTGGCAATTCATATATTTTCAGTTATAAAATAAATTAATGGTACAAACATTTTAGTGAGAGAATTCTCACCTTGATTGGTTTGTCGCTAAATATTGTCAAACGATCGATTGATCGAATCTGACATTTTCCTCAATCAAAAATTGAGACGAGCTCCAAATCATCCCAAATCAGTTTCATTGCGTAGCTCTCATCAATTCGGTTTCAACGGATCATGTTTCACTGAATTCCAAATTTTTTTGAAAAAGTTATCTATTTTAAAAGATCGTATACGTTATAATGTCATAAACAATGTAATTAATATTAACTTAACCTTCAATTATCGCCCTTAATCACCATTACCAGCCTAACTTTTCTCTCCTCTTAATGTAAACATACGCACGACCACATACTAAGTTCGTTTACCGTAAATTTTGAAACTCAACCGTAATTTTCATTATTAATCCAACAAAATTGGTCTCGTCGAATTCTGAGCTTCCTAGCAAAATTTCACTTTTTAAGGGCGAGGAGATTAATTTAAAAATCGACTTTTTAAATTTTCCAAAAACAAAACTTATAAATTAATTTAATAATTTTTCTGGGTTTGTTTTAAGTCAAATAAAATATAAAAACTACTTTTAAAATTATTCTCAAATTCTATTTAGCTAAAAGAACCAACTTATATTTTCATATTCATTAAAATAGCTTAAATTAAATTTTAAAATTGGTTCTGAAATTCCGGATTGTTATAATAAAAATCAAAACAGATAATTATTGTACACAAAATTTAGGTTAAAAAGGTTACCTGTGGTGTTATTGACTATGATTTTCTTTGATTGTGTTCTTCACAGTACGGAGAAGAAAGTGGTCTACTGTTTATGCATTGAGTTACTTTGTCCACGAAGATGCATGTAGCATCTTTAAAGACAAATTGTTTTCTTTTTGACCTTGTCTCCAATTTTATCCTGGATGAATGTACCCAATTATTCAATTTATGAAGTAAACCAAAGCACAAAGCAATAAAAAAGATATATGAATTTATATTTTTCTGAAAACTAACAACTTTTAGTATCCAATTAGTCAAATTACTAGGTCAAAATATTCGAAGGAGCAATCAATTAACCAAATTACATTACATAATTAATGATAGATCAATTTTATAGCCATTTTTCAAGGAAAGTCAAAACAGTTTATCTTTTCCAAAAAAGAAAATTCTTAGTAACTTGTAATATATGAGTGTTATTTTTTTAATAAAAAGTTTGCATGCCTGTATTTGTAAACACTAACTAGTAATTATCATCTTTCAATTCAAGCAATATCATCAACAAACACTAACTAGTAATTATCGTAGATCGATTCATAATAAAAGAGTTTGCATGGGTAAACACTGATTATCAATTAAAATTGATCGATTAAAGCAATATAATCAACAAACGACAACCAATTAAGCAATAACAGACAACATTTAGGGAAAAATTATACTTACTATTCAATCATTGTTAATTGAAACTTACTTTTTTAGTAGATGCTTGATCTAGGAATATGGAAAAGATCGATTTCGTCAAAATGTTGTTTTGGTAAAGGTTGAATGTACTGATTCGGCCGATTTAGTAATTAGGTTTTATTAAATTAACTAGAAGCGGCAAATGACAAATGTCCTGGAAAGTAATTATTTGCAACCCGTTTCCTAGGAATTAATTGTATAAGCTAAGTAAACCCTTATAGTAAAATCCCCCTTTGGGAATTGTAGTACTAAAAGTTTTATTTAGATTAAGATTGTGGATAGCTGTGTAATAACCTGCTTTTTTTAACGATTTAAATTCTGATTTAAATTGATATTTTTATTTTGAGAATATTCTATCGTTTTTTATAACGAGAATTTGTAATTTGAAATACGTACAGTGAGAAATGGCCACTGTGAACATTTCATCGGAAAATTTGAATGTTTGTTAGACGCGCATTTTTCAGTGTAAAGCTGCGCGTAACAGTTCAAATTTTAGCGATTTTATAATCTTTCCGAATCCAGTTCGGACAAACATGAGAAATATTTTATTTGTTGTCAGTAATCCAATGACGAAATTCGTTTCATGAAAATAAGATGTTTTGACCTTCGTTTTCCGTTCGCATTTTTACGTTAAAAGGGGTCTGTAACACATTTTTGAACGGAGCATCCTGACATTGCAATTTATATACCGTTGAGTCCGTCTCGTCGTGTTGATTACCACAATATATTCGTTTATCAGTTTCGGTGCTCGGTTCACGTTGTAATTGCGAAAAGGCTCACACAGTTCATTTTTGAGATAAAACCATTTGAGTTTGACGTGTCCCTATTGGAATTCTGTATATTTTTCAAGTCATTTTTGGTCAGCAAAAACTTGTCATTTTATTTTATTAAACCATCTATTTTTTATTTATTTTTTCGGAAGCTTAGCATGGGAATGATATATGTTCTAATGCATGCACGTGTGGTTCATTTCATAATTTGAAAGCCATTTAAAATGTCTTCTTATAAAAATACATGCCCCTGTGGTTCATTTCATGATTTGCAAGCAGGTGTGGTTCATTTTAAATGTCACCTTATAACTAACAATGCATGCACACGTTACTTTTAATTCCTATGCCATTTTAATTTTATTCCTTTGCTCCGTGTTTTAAATTCCAAAGCAACTGTTTCGAACTTTTCAATACCGAATTTTTTGTTGATTCCAAAGGCCTCGTTCCATCTACAAAAGAATAATTCAATTCCAAAGTCCGAAATGAGTGCTTGGTGCATTTAAAACCGTTCTGATTATTAAATGTGGCAACTTCTCTTCCATTCTCATTTTTTCCTATCCCACTTTTCTTTCTTCTTCTTTAAGCACAACAGCACGTTCTCCCCATCCCCTTCCATATATGTATAATTTCCAGGAGCCTTCTCCTTTTCACCACTTCCTTCATCATGTATGCCCTTTTCCACCACCGAATAAAACAAGGTCCATTGGCACTTCTCTCCTCTTCTCGTTTAAAAGTGGTTTATTCCATATATATAAAATAAAAATACAAAGAAGGGCCTCATGCTCTTCTCTCCTGTCACTGATCGTTGTTCCATCATGTTGAGCCGATCAACCGCAAGCCCGTCTCCTCCTCGGCGAGATCCACCTCATCCATTTGATGGCCGTGACCTATATTTATTTGCTGAGTTGTTTTTTTTTTCTGTCCGAGCCCGTTGCATGACCACCTGCGTTCGCCGGAGATTAATCTGCATCGCCAGCGCTGACGTGGGTCCTAGTGCTCTAGCCAAGCTTGGACGAGCTGTGGTTTCCTTTTGCGCTGTGTCTTGGGTTTGCTTGTGCGCTTCCTCATGTATATATACATATAAAAGTTGCACTGAAGTTTTACTGTGAATGCTTCTCTACTGTCCTATCATGTTTCAGAAATTGAATGTGATTTTTTTTCGGCTACTTTGAAGAGAAACTATTGCTTGATGAAGTTTGTTTCTTATTAGCCGTGATTGAGTTTGTTACTGAAGCCATTAGTTGTTCCTTTATTCAAAAAATAACCTTTCTGGAATCGTGACTTGTCGGATGTCAACTCTTTGAGATGTTTTTTTGCGAAACTTGGTATGATTAGTTCAAGGAAAAAAAGAAGTTTGGTCTCGCTGACTTGATCTGGATAAACCGTTGATCGGATTTGGTGTTATTGTATTTTTTAACCGTAGTACTACCCGGATTTTTCGTTCTATTCTCATGTTTGTCCATGTCATCATCTCTTTCCCATGCCAGGAAGGTGAGTTTATCTCACACCTAACTTACATTATTTCATAGATGTTAGATCAACTAAATGAACTGTTATGAAATGTATAGGATTGCCAGTAGAAATTGTTTGTTTAAATTGTACACTTTCATATGTGACACGATATTCATATGACTGTATGTGCATCGATTATATATGACTATGATGCGATTGATGATATGTGATGATTTGTTATGTTGTAGATACCCCTAGTCAAGGAAAAATCACTAGGGGTTGAAATGATATATACCCAAATGGACATTAGATTAGGGAAAAATCGTTATGGGTTGAAATGATAGAGCTGAACGATTTTTACTGAATTTGGGATCGCGGGTTGAAATGATAGACCCGTAGGAATTTTATAAATTGCGGGTTGAAATGATAAATATCCCTATCACTTAAGCATAGGGTAGAAATTTAAATACAAACATCGTTGGTCATGTTTTTATAGTAAAGTAATTTGAAAATTTGAGTTTTAAATAATAATTTAAGATTTTATATTTTATATTTTATATTTTTATTTTAAGAATTTTAACCTTAAGTTTTGTAAAAATTTAAATTATATGTTTTAAAATGATTTTGAGTAAAAATTGTTTTAAATACTAATTTGAGATTTTATCTATAATTTTATTTATTTTAAACCATATCATTTAATCATATACGAAATTTAAACTTATATATTAATATTTTCTTTAAACCTATTTTATATTATTTTAAATTTATATATGTTTATAATTATTTTCTAATTATTATTAGAATTTTATGAACATATATATTTATATCTATTGATTTTCAAAGGTTAATTTCTTATATATACATATATATATATTTTCAAATTTTAATTTATCTTTTACATATATTTTGCAAACTTTAAACTCAAAGTTGGTTTAAGTTAAAATTGCACGACTTAAATTCGAGATTTGAAGTTGTAAAAACGATGTTTGATTTTAACGATGAACTCATATGAGATATGAACTTGAATTCAAATTGAATTGAACTTAAAGTGACTAAATGTGATTTAGAATATATATAATTGTATATACGGAATTGATTTTTTTTAATCGTTTAGTTGAATTATGAAATTGTGAAATCGAAATTATAAGAGGTTTTAAACGTATGATTGGAATTGTACGACTTGAGTAAATAAGATATGATTTGTCGAATTTGAAATATAAGAGTTTGATTCGAATTTTAAGTAATAAATTTGAATTTATGATTTGAGTTATAATGATACGATTTGTATTGATTTATATAAGCGAAATATGAGATTTTGATTTAAAGTTTATGTATTGAATTTGAACCAAATATTAGATGTTATGAATCGATTGATACGATATCTTATAATGGTAAATTTGAAACAATTGAATGGTTTGAACTTGAGTTTTGATGAATATAAGTAAACCAAAATATTATCGAAGTAAATATTTTGTATCAATTTAAATGGAAATTGCGATCGTTAAGATATGATTTGAAAATAAGTCGTTTTCGGATCGAAATTTGTTATGTAAATAATTTCGGAAAATTATATAAAACCGAAGTTAAATAGTATAGCATTAGTTTATACTATATTTTGAGATCTTTATGATATGGTTTTGTAATTGATTTGATTAAAGCGATATAAGTGAATTATTACAGAATTAATTAAAACCAAAGTTAAATATTTAATTTTGAATTTGATTTGAATCTGAGTATTCTTATAATGATTTTTATAAAGTGATTTATAAAATATTGACCACGATGTGAAAAATGTAAATGATTGGTTGTTAAAGAGACCGGGATCGGATATTGTCATATTCTCTGCCAATACCGAAAACCACTTTAACAATTGTGTACGCGGTGGAGTTCCAGAATGAAGTAGGATTGATTTAGAGGCGATTACTGAATTTGAAGAAAGAGAACGATGATGGATAGCCTTGACCTTCGAGTCATAATTAAAATGAATAAAACAGGAGTCATACCCAGTTTATGTGAGCTAGCTCCTCTTAGCAGACATGCTTCTTCGATACCATATATATTACTTCGTGATTGATTAGCGCCTTTGATTTTTGGAGTATTGTCTGGGGTGGGTGGGTGTCGCAGCTATGCGTTACCACCGGCCTGGGACCGCAATCCGGTAGAATCCTACTGATGGGTATTACCTCGATGCCTTGTCATATTTATCATGATCAAGCTCCCTACGATTTTGATTTAACGTTATCGTATCACGGCGCATCCCCATCCACTGACATACTGGTGTTTTATATGCAAACTGTACGATAACGGTATAAACGGTGTAAGGGTAAAAATGTAATCCCGCTTACGCTATTTTAATATGTTATACTTAACCATAGACACTATTATAATAGCGTATTATATTATATGATATTAGTTTAATGGATCCTTAGAGGATTGTGATCTCAAACATCCTTTAATTTACTGATGCATTTCATTGAACATTTCATTTGAGTTGATTTACTTCTATGAGAATGTTAGTCCTGATCCGAGTTGTTTTGTTTTGCATTATTGCTCCGGTCAGATCGAGTAATACAGCTTTCGTGGTTCACTCTTGGTGTTTATATTGGATTTGCTCACTTGTATCTACCTATTTAGTTGTTCCAGTTCAGCTATTTCTTGATGTTCTGTTTCATACTGTTATCTTTTATTTATGTACTAGAGATATTGTATTAGACTTCCGCTGTATTATTTACGTAAACTTTGTTGTAAAATTTACTGAGTAGCTTCATGAACAACTATTATATTACGTATTTTCCACTGCGAGATATTATATTTCTCTATGTCTGTGACCCTGTAATTTATTCTATTTACCTCAAAAGCAAATAACATTTTGTCATTTCAAACGGTTTGAGTCGGTTTAAATACCGGCTTGAAGTGGACGAAAGACGGTATGTTACAAGCTGTCAGGTAAGTGGGAAATTATATACATCGTTTACAATAACTTATCTAATTCGCTTAATTAGATCTGAATTATATGCCTAAAAGTTATTAGATTTGTTTATTTGTTTTTATTAAATCTGAAATAATAAGTTGTGGTATGAACATTGAATTTATAGGCCTTTTGGTTAATACAATTTTATTGCCTAAAATTGATCTTAGGTTTGTTTTGGCTATTGTAAACATCTCGGATCTGGAAATCAATCCCTAAATCATTATTACATTTGTAGTAATTATTCCAGATT
The DNA here is from genome assembly GCA_030737875.1 of Allium sativum. NCBI lineage: Eukaryota > Viridiplantae > Streptophyta > Magnoliopsida > Asparagales > Amaryllidaceae > Allium > Allium sativum. Next base: position 218,777,048 of record CM060921.1, read on the forward strand.
CTGAGATTTGGCATTGATTCGTGGTTTATGTAAATATTGATTAAAAAGATATGCTGGTTTGTGTTCGATACGGTTTGGGGTTTCACTTGGTTATTGTAAATATGCCTTTTTTGTTCTTCTTTTTTTATAAAAAGGCATTATTTGGAATCATCAAGAAATATGTACAAATCAAATATGAATGGATGTGTAAATTCGCGTATGTTTGTACGTAGTTTATAACATCCATTCCAAAAATACGCATATTTCATATTTCTTGTGATTTGAAATATGTCTATTCCTCTTTCAACTATTTTGGGCAACAATAACTACAATTATTAGCATTTTTATAAGATTACGAATTTTAAACAATATTAAACATAAAAAGTTTGTTTTGGTCATTAGTTTAGACCAAAACATGAATGGTTAATAATAATAAATAAAGGGAGCGACTATATAAACACAAAAGTTTGACATAAATAACAAGACACAAAATCTTAGCCACATGATTAATTTGTCTTCATGTGAGAGGTGCAAATCATGGGACAATCCTATGGTCTAAATTTTATGTCCCTCTGTGTCTAAATAGACTTTCCCATAAATAAAACTTAGTAACTACATTAACCGTGGCTAAAATATAATTATATATGTATATATATTATCCGTCCAAATCAACATAAATAATATTAATATATTATAATAAATGTTTGCTGTTGTGAGTTTGATTAGTTTCCGTTTTATGGGAATATATATGCGTTGATGTGGGAAATTGGTTATCTGTGCATGCTAACCCCCAAGTGTAAGTTTAACAGTAAACTTATAATCCGAATATCCAAAATATAAGAAATGTAAAGGGACATACGACTTTTTTAGTGGTTCGGCACTAACGCTACGTCCACTTTATAGTAATCATTCATCATATATATGTTGATAACAATGATTGTACAAGTTCGGACAATTTATGTATACAAAGTTGGACAATTGAATAACAAATAACTTGTTAATTCATAACTTTGACCAAAATGCCCTTCTTCTTCGTTGAGCCAAAGTGTAACAATATTCAAGAAATGGCTTCAATGTCCAAAAGTATGTATGTATGTCCAAAATATGTCCAAAAGTCCAATTAAATGCCAAAATGTTGTAGACAAAAGTTTATGTAACGTTTACAAGTCCAAGAGATGTCCAAAAGCCATGAAGATGATGACGGCAACCATTAATGGTGTTTAGGAGCTCCAATCCCGTATGCCAAAGTGTAGGTAAAGTCCAAAAATGTCAACCCCTTAGAATGCCAAGCAGGGGGAATTTATAGGTGAGTTTGGAGGCTTCAGCCCGAATTTCATATCCCGAGGTGATGCGAAATTCACATACAGAAAACTTAGCCAAAAAACCATGTTGTTTGCCGAAATTCACATCCCGGGTTGGTAAGTTCGAAAATTGTGATCCAGGTGTGTCGATCAAGCAAAAACAGGTGATCCGCACATTACTTCTGAGTTTGCCAAGACCCTTCACCACTTCGTATCCCTGGGCGATGATGTGAATTCACATCCTGAGATGTGATGCGATCCAAGAAAATTGGCGGATCTTCCTGATGCGATCTAAGGAAATCGAGTTTCCAAATTTAGATCTGGCATTTCGCATCCCGCTAACCAGCCAAGTTTTCGCATCCCATGATGCAATGCGATTAAGGGAAAAGGCGTATCCACCTATGTTGCTTAAAGGATTTCGAATCCTGAAATTCGTACCCGCTTCACCAAATGTCAAATGAAGAGAGTACATTCTGATCGTATGAAAACGTGTGATGGGGCTAGTGAGGATTTTGCCGAGGCAAACTTTGTGTCGGGAGAGTTCTTATCCCATAGGGGATGGGATATGAAATTTGTGTCCCGAGAAGCATATGAACACGTATACCAAAGGATACGGTCTTCTTAAACCAATGTTTCCCAGGCTTTTTTGCCAAATTTGGATGGTGTCAGGGAAGAGGCGCACACATGCTTTTAAGTGATCTTCATGTGTTGATCATGTACTTTTGGAGTGTCGAACTTGGCACTTTGCCAGATGGTTGACTCGATAGTTTTTCTGATTGCGCTGCGTCGCCTAAGCTTTTTTAGGTGATTTGCGTAGTGCGCACAAGCCTTTTTGAGTGATCGACACACGTTTGTCACACGTAACTAAATTGATGCTGATTACAAGAATGAAATATATTTAAACTTTATCTCGAGTGTGTCACGACTTTGACCAAATCGCTTTGTGCTTTTTGATGACATTCTCGACAGTCGAGCGCGTCGCGAGCCGTGAGCTTGATGTGTGACTGCTTTGACAAAAAAGAATGTTAACACTTTGCCCCTTAAACATGTCTTGCTTGATTGGAGGAATATGTGTTTTGCGAGTTGACCGGAAATTTGTAAATCTGTGAGATGAGATTTGGAAGAAATCCGACGATCGTTGAGATCGCAATAGAATAGAAATCCGACGATCACCGAGATCGTAATAGAATGGAAAACTAACGCCCACTGAGATCGCATTATACTGGAAATCCGACGATCGCTGAGATCGTATTAGAATAGAAATCCAACAATCATTGAGATTGTATTAATATAGAAATCCTACGATCACTGAGATCGTATTTTGATAGATTATTGAGTCCAAGATGCCTGTAGTCCAGAAAATAAGAAGTCGTGGGTTTGTTGGGTCCTATCAGAACAAGTATGTACCTGTAAAAAGGGTTTTTGTACTTGGTGGACCAAGTCATATGATATTATGTACTTGACGGGCCAGGTTGCTAAGATTCCCACGCTAGGAGGGTGAAGGTAAGGAACTTCCGTACTTGGCGGACAAAGCCGTGAAGTTTCTATGCTTGTTGAACCCCCTTTGGGGAATCCTAATGCTTGGTGGCCTAAGTTTTGGAAAGTCGTGAACCAGAGTCCGAAGTTTATGCTTGACTGATCAAGTGGAGACCGAAGTCCTTATTTTATACTTGGGGGACCAAGTGTGGAACCGTAGCCCGAATTTTATACTCGACTGATCGAGTGTGAAGCCAGAGCCCTTTTTATACTCGACTAAATGAGTGTGGAGCCAGGGCCCTTTTTTATAGTTAGCAGACCAAGTGTGATGTTGGAGCCCTAAAGTAGTTTTTATTGATACCATAGAAGTACAACGGTCGATAGTCCAACCCAGAGCACGACTGGAGACTACAAGTCGGTTCCATGCGTGTGTGGCTAACTTACCGCTTTGATTACAAGTAAAGAAAGTAAAAAAAGGCGAGAAGTTGCCAACAACAAGAAAAACATAAGTAATGAACCAGAGTCCAGAAAAACCAAAAGGATCCGCAGAGCCGGATCAGTTGATTATAATGCCTTGGGGACGTCCAGTCCTGCCCATATCCCGAGATGTAGTAGGGAACAGAGCGCGTGGTGCTACTACTCTTGGATTCCTGACGTACTATGTTAGTTCGTTGCGCCTGACGAGTGCCTCGAAAAGATCGCGAAACTGCCTGCAATGGTTGGTGTCATGACCTGGCAGTTCTTAGAATAAACAGTAATTATCGGAGATTGCTCTTTTTGGAGTTGGATCCCTCTTGGGAGGCTTTTGGAAAGGTGCAGTTTCCTGAATGTCGAGATAAATTCTTTCCTAGCCATGAGTGAGCCCAGTGTATGTTGGGAACTTTGGCTCAAAGCGAGGTCGTGTATTTTGGTTGTCCCAAGAGTTACCCTTTTCTTTTTTGGGTTCAGACGGCTCTTCGCCTGTCGCAGAGTTGAATTGATGCACAGGTTTTTCGTGATGGACCGAGTCTTCCTTCCTCAGAAATCTTTCTCGTTCGAAGTAGAATTCGGCAAGATCCCTTGATGGGTCCCGCCGTAATGAGATTTTGAAGTCTGTTTTGTTAAGAATGCCGGAGACGGCAACCATTAGAAACATGGATGGATTCGGCCTATCGACGAGGACATCGCCACGTTAAACCTCTCAAGAGATGTCCAAAAGTCATGAAGATGATGATGGCAGCAATTAATGGTGTTTTGGAGCTTCAATCCCTTATGCCAAAGTGTAGGCAAAGTCCAAAAATGTCAACCCCTTAGAATGCCAAGCAAGAGGGCATTTATAGGCGAGATTCGGAAGCTTCAGCCTGAATTTCGTATCCCGAGGGCTGCGAAATTCGCATGCCGAAAACTTAGCCAAAAAACAATGTTGTTTGCAGAAATTCGCATCCCGGGTTGGTTGGAAAAATGTGAACCGCATGTGTCGATCAAGTAAAAACAGGTGATCTGCACGTTACTTCTGAATTTTTCAATTCCCTTCGCCGCTTCGTATCCTTGGGCCATGATGTGAATTTGCATCCTGAGACGCGATGCAATCCAAGAAAATTAATGGATCTACCTGATGCGATCCAAGGAAATCGATTTGCCAAATTTAGATATGGGATTTCGCATCTCGCTGCTTAGCTAAGTTTTTGCATCCCAGGATGCGATGGGAATAAAGGAAAAAGGCAGATCCTCTCATCCTGCTCAAAGGATTTCAAATCTCAAAAGTTGTACCTGCTTCATCAAAAGCCAAATGAAGAGAGAATATGTTGATCCTGTGAAAACGTGTGATCGGGATGGTGGGGAGCTTATCACGGCAAGCTTTATGTTAGGAGTGTTTGTATCCCATTGGGATATGAATACATGTTCCAGGTGATACGATCTTCTTGAACCAATGTTGCCCAGGCTTTTTTCCCGAATTTGGATGGTGCAAGGGCAGAGGCGTGCACATGCTTTTGAGTGACCTTCACGTGTCGATAACGTATATTTGGAGTGTTAAACTTGGCACTTTGCCTAATGGTCGACCCGATAGTTTTTTTTTTTATCGTGTTGATTCGTACAAACTGTTTTAGGTGATCGGCGTGGTGCGCATAAGCTTTTTTGAGTGATCGACACACGTTTATCGCACATGACCAAATCGATGTTGATTAAAAGAATGAAATATATTTATACTTGATCCCGAGCATGTCACGACTTCGACCGAATCACTTTGTGCTTTTTGATGGCGTTCTCAAAGGTTGAGTGCGATGTGAGCATGAACTTGACGTGTGACTACTTTAACCAAAAAACGTGTCAGCTATATGGAATTATAACCCATGTAAAATGGAAATGAATACTACGATCGTTATAGCAATAAATATAATTGATTTGCTATTAATGAATAAAATTGTCATAAGTAAGATAATAAATGTTCTAACCATATTTGATTAGGGAAAATGAATTGAATATGATAGACATGCCTAAATGGTTACAATTCGAATTGTGTTAGGAATAAGAATCGTAACTCCAAATATATATATATATATACACACACACACACACTACAAGAGAATACGGCTATTCTAATGGCTGGTTGCTGTTAGCGGCCGTTTGAAGCCGTTGGAATAAATAAAACGAACTCTAACGATTTCCAACGGAACCAACGGAGCTATTCCAACGACCTTCAACGGTGACCAGCCGTTGGAAACCGTTTCAAACTAATGACCAATAAGCCGTTGTTGGAAAAACCGAGTGATTTTTTTTAATAACAACAAGCCTATTTCCTTCCAGCCACACCGTTTCCAATCAATTCCACACATGTATAACATATATATATATATATATATATATATATATATCAATAACAATATAAACAACCAACATAAATCAAATAAACATCAACACAAACAAAATAAATCATCTAAATATCAAATACCAGCTCATCCATGTCACATGCCTACAAACCATCAAAATACATCCAAAATATCATCCTCGCCTACTCTGTGTTAATATATACAACATCAAAACAAAATCCTCACCATCTCCGAGTCAATATATACATCGTACAGTCATAAACACACAAAAAACATACCTCAAGCATCATCTTCATTACCGCCGGAAGCACCAGACGACGAAGGAAAAGTACCATGATTGTGTACATACTCCGCAACCTTTTGATTCAGCTGCTCCATCTGTATAGCCTGCAGACGATTCTGCTCCTGCAACTGCTTAACCATTGCACTAAGCTCCTTAATTTCTGCTTTTCCTTGGGCCTTTTGAGCTTGTCGAACCTACAAATATATGAATAACAAAAGCGTTATGCCAGCATATAAAATATTATAACACTATATATAAATGCTAATTTGTTGTATGTATGCAAAAGAATTAATTGTCGTTAGGTTTCCGAAGTCATAACGTCTACTCCGCTGGGTCAGGTTCATAACAGCGTCAAATATGTTATCTTCCTCCTCCGGTGCTAGCTCGTCATGACCAGACTCCTCAAGCGCATGAGTCTGTGCCTCCTAAAACGTTGCCTATAATGCAAAAAATAATTCGAGTTGAAAAATAATATAATGTTGTTTTTATTTTACATTAGTTAATAATTAATAAACTTATCGGTGTGAGTTATAGAATTTAAAATACGCATACATATGCAGTTGTCGCTCTATCATGCCATATGCATACATATACAATTCATAATAATTATGATATGATGAACCGTTAAAAAATACAATACATGCTACACATGTATCATATTGTGTATGTGTTGTGTGTATGAGTGTACATTTGTTATCGTTAAAATTGTATAACTTGGATAAATGCAACATTAAACATAGATAAATGTAATGTGAATAATTGTGAAAATTACCGTTTATTACTCGGTCCTCGTCGTTTTCTGATTTAGACTCGGTTTCGTGTTCTATGTTATTTTCCGCTATACTCTCAAATGCTTCGACTAATACATTTGTTTAATTATTTAAAGGTCCAAAATTAGTTTAATCGTCTGTAATTGTTATTTCAACATTTTTCTCCAAATCTGCTTGATAGGCTTGTTGGTTAGGAATATTCTTTCCATCGAACGTAAATTTTGCCTTGGTTTTAAAAACCGCAGACCAATCAGCTTTGTCCCCTTTTAGATATTGATAAAGGGTGTAATAAGCTTGTAGGGCTTGTTTGCCTTGGCTTTAAATTTTTCTATGATGGTTGGTCATCCTGTTTCCCATTACAAACACAATAGTAATTACATTCCGTAAATCATATCACTTCAAACGATTTCACAAAATTTTGGCAGCATTTCCTCTGCGTTCCTTGTATCGTACACAAATGTGTGTGTACAAGGAACGTAAAGGAAATGTCATCGAAATTTTAGAAACCGTTTAAAGTGATATGATTTATGAAAAATAAATACTTTATAGTGTTTGTAACTTGCCTAATATAGGGAAAAATCCGACAAATGATGTATCAAATGAATAGAGATGTTCGTTTTGTAGAAAAAACGAATATCCATATAACGATCATATACAACACTTGTCATACGGAGCCAAATAATTTATAAGGGTTTAAATATTTGTTTATATTAAATTTTAATATATAATTTGTTTATATTTTACCGTTTTATTACATATGTACTAAATTATATATTGTTACAATTTTTTGAATTCTAACTACGATGATTCCTATCAAAATCACTTATACACCAAATCAATTCACATGTTTGCATAAGCACAAAACTAGTAATCGCACAAATTATCAAAAATTACGATCACTTCTAGCATAATATATACTTCCTATTTGCATAAATTATACTATCTGCAAACTATATCACATACATAAGTTCAAAACTAACCAAATCAACCTACACAAACACGATATACTAAATTAGAAAATTTTGCAATTGGAAATAATTTGATCATTATGGTGACGATAATAATAGCAATTAGAGGGTAACATGACGTAATATACATACACTAACAAGTAGAAATCAGTCATATTTAAAATTAGGCCTTAAATAGAAAAAAAAACCAAAATATTAGGTTTAGGGAAATTACCCGATTTGGCAAGCTAGAAGGGTGGAGACAGGATGCAACAGTTCCTAGGTGGCATTGGAGGTGGTTGAGTTGGTGTTTGGAGTGGTCAGTTGATTGGACTTAGTAATTTAATGATGCGAGGTCAATTTCCTTATTCGATAGAAGTCTGCACTTTCCAACAGACAGATATATGTACAACTGATGAGGGATACCATTAACCATAGGAATCTGCGACGATAGTTAATTTCGTAGCGAGGATTATTTCCTAAAGTGAGGTTTATTTTAGGTATGAGGTATTAAGTAGTTGTAGGACCCGCTTCCCTCCCAAAAGAGGAAACTTTAAACAGGGAATAGTTTATAAGTGTAAGCCTGTGTCGAGATAGAGGTATTAAGTAGTAAGATCCACCCTTAAAAGGGTACTAAGTGATCACGTACCTCACATCCGCATAAACAAGAAGTACTAAATGACTATTGGGTACGAGCTTAATAATCCCTACGTTGGCCCGCTTCCTCTAGGTAGTAAGTGACTGGGGCGAGTCTTTCTTAGAATTACACATTAAATAACTGCTACAGAGGTTCCATAGGTCTGCATATCCTATGGAAAGTAGTAAATGGTTAGGGGATTATCGAATAAGGTCAACAGGATAGTTACATGGGGTCCGCTGGGGGAAGGTCATAAATGATGAGATGTTGCCTACCTATAATGTAGGTTATAAGCGACTGCTTACTATCTCTCGCCTTATGCGGGGCATGAGTATATGTGTGAAAGATGGAAGCCTTAAATTAGTAGGACTTGTAGCAAGTGTCATCTAATTTATATTAGTGCAAAATAAACCACCGGATAAGGTATTAAGTGATCAACAGGTCCGGCTAGGGTCTTAAGTGATCGAAAAGATCCACCCTTATATTATATTGGTAGTGGGATCTCAAGCGATCAAAATCATCCACTCTTATCTTATATAGATAGTGAGGTCTTAAGTGGCTATGTATAAATCATTAACTTCCTCATGGAATAGTGAGAAGTTGAGAGCCCGCTTCTTAGTTTTTGGTAATTGATTAGATGGTGGTTTAAAGGAAACATATTTGTGCGTAAACGTTCTATCTCTGTATTGCGATATCGTTATGTTTGAGATACTATCTTGGGTATGGTAGTTTGTCGTTGTGCGTAAATCTTTACAAGATTAAGTTAGAATTACAAGCCTTGTTAGAATATGTTTTGGTTCTAACCAAACAGGATACATTTGTGTATTGTAGATAGTATTATACATTTTATACTCACCAGGACTTGTTGTTATAACGCCTCTCCTCATAACAACTCTCCGGTTTAGATCGGGGAAGACATGTCTTAGCAGGTATTCAGTTTGGTTTTTTGTTATCGTCCTCTCATGCCCGATATCGATGTGGCGATATGCTTTAAGGTAGTCGCCTTAGTCGGTATTAGTTATATTTTTATGTTTCCGCTGTGAGTTAGTTTTATTTTACTATGAATATGCTCATACTCATTATTTACATATACCAGATTTATACTCTCCATTTTTTGATGGGTTTGAGTTTCGATTTTTATCGAAATTTCGGCTTAGAAAAGTGTGGGATGTTACAATATCTCTTACTTTGTGATTGATTGGTGATCAACTTCAATTTACGGGGTAGGCGGTAGTCGCGGCTATGCGTAACCACTAATCTCATTCTACAATCCGGTAAAATCCTACTGTTGGGTGTAGCCTCGGTGCCTTATCATGTTATCCTGATCGAGCCCCCTTTGATTTTGATTTGACGTTGTCGTATCGCTGTAGATCCCTATCTACCGACGTACTGTTGTTTTATATGCAATGTGTACGACAATATCTGTAAACGACATAAGGTTAAAAATATAACTTCGCTTACGTTATTTTACTTATATTTACTTTACTGAATAGACACTATTATAATAGCGCCTTATATTATATGTATCTAGTTCCACGGATTCTTAAAGGATTTGAATCATAAACATCTTCTGTATTACTAATGCATTCCATTTAACATTTCACTTGAGTTAATACACTTATATGAGAATGTTAGTCCTGACTTGAGTGTTTTATGTTTTGCATAATGCTCGGGTCAAACCGAGTATTTCAGCTTTGAGATCCCACCTTCTGGAGCTAGGGATTTCCTGAAGACTTATTTATTTATTCTCTACTTCTATTAATTCCATATGTATTAGAAAACCATATATATTAATCTTTCAATGTATTTATTTATTTAAATTCTGATATATTGTGTAAATTTATTCCGTTGTGAGATGTTTTATTTTTCAGTGTTTGTGATTCTGTTATTTGATTCTTATTAAACCCTATGTCAATAAGAATCTATTGTTTCGAACGATCTGAGTTGGTATAATTATCGATTTAAATGAATGGAAATAACAGGTCATTACAATGTAGTATCACTTCTACAACAAGAAATCGATAGTATTTAGCATCGATAGATACAAGAAACTGCTAGTGTAAAGTATTTCGAAAAAGGAGAGCTTTATTCCATTTCAAATCCATCTTACGTCCAACTTGGATGAGCTTATGTATCGAATCATATTTGCTATTAATTCTTTATTATAACTTTCATCATTCACTAAAATAATGGTTTATGGTTGCTTATACCTAGGGCTGTCAATGAATACCCGAAAATTTTGAATTTCGTCGCATCCGTATCTGAAAAACGGATAAATATATCCGATATCGAAAAAAGTGATGCGAATGCGGATATGAAGACATCCGTATTCTAATATTATCCGTTCAAACTTTTCAAAATTATAACTTAAATTATATACATTTTAGTATGTCAAAAGATGTAAATTTATCGTTTATTAAGTTTAAAGTTCAAATTTTATGCGTAAAATACATATTAACTAGTCAAAATTATTTGTAATCATCATGTTCATTAATTTTTAACGCTTTAATAATCAATGGATGGTAAAATATTTATATTAAACTTATCTTTTTTCATTTATGTTTCTTAATTTATCGATTGCTTGCGGATAAGATAATTATTCGATATTCGTCCGTATCCGCGGATACGAATATCCGATATTTGAAAATAATTTTGGATACAGATACAGATGTGACACTATTCGTATCCGAAAGTATCCGTTGACAGTCACCCCAACAGTTCTAAAGATGGGGATTCTAAAAAGTGAAAAACTTATTAAAAATCCAATCAAATATCACGTAAAAACCAAAATGATTATGCAGAGGGTCAAGAAACGATAAACCTTAAAGTTGACTCTATATTAACTTCCAATCTAGCGTCCAACAATAGCGTAAAATACATGCAAAAAGTGAGCGTACATTATCTACGGAAATGACTATTTGAACACAAAACTAAACATAAATTGAAAGACATAAAATCTGAAATGTTGGAACATTTTGTTCTTACATATAGAGGTGGAATTTAGAAAGTAATCTAATGGTTGGGATTAATTTTATCACCAATTATATCAAAATATTGTGTCTAAATAGGCCAATATATTATAAAATACGTGGATAACCATCATTCATAATCTCGTGCCACTCTGCTGTTGTTTAAAAGGAATTTCTGTCGGCTGGGAAATGCAACTTAATGAGCATGCAAACACATGCGTGAAAATGTGGATTGCGAAGGTTCATGCTGCGTGTTTATTTCAATAGACATATCCAGCAATCAAAGACTATTAATACCAACAGCAGTACTGGACGGTTCAGAATATTGGAAAAATGTTTCCGTAGACACAGGCGACCCATATAAATAGGATTCATAATCATATCAAAATGCAGCACCAACAAAGTTGATCGATGTGGCTCTCAAACTTACCCATCTGTTGCATTTATGAGCAAGCGTCTAAAGGATAAGATTTGAAAACACAGTGTCCAAACTATCTGTCTTGGGCTATGCTGCCCGGCTGCAAAATCGGGTAAAATGTGCGTGCGTAGTAGTACAAAAGTGGGATATCAGGAGGGTCAATTTAGTAAATTCACGCGCATTTGTTGCGAGACTTCCAAATTTACTGTTTCTTCCCTCAGCTTTTGACAAAATCAAAGCCTGGCGTTGCAGCATTTTCAATCTGTCCTTGTTGCATCAATCAGTATATATTTCATACTGCTGAAAATTGTCTCATATTTCAACAAGACGATCATAAATAGATGCTTTGAGAAGCTGTTATTCATATTTTGTGTGAAAAACGCACCTTAAATTACGATGGAACTGAAGGGCGAAAATAAATTGATAAACAATTATGATGCCCACAACCGCATTAATGTAATATTTAACATGGAGGCCAATGGAAATCAATGAACAATTATGATGCCCACAACCGCATTAATGTAATATTTAACATGGAGGCCAATGGAAATCAATGAACAATTGAAGCTCAGTGTACTTCTACCAACTATTACGTCTAATTTTTCTTCTTCAAGAAGTGTATACAAATTACATTTGTACAACTAAAGCTAAGCTAACCAGGGGATTCAAGTAATAAACCAGAATAGTTTTAACTTGTCTAGCTTATATTCTTCCAATCAACCTGGAAGGTAACAACTAATATCAATATCCGTAGGATCAATAACAGGAATGGCCTTCGATATGTCTTCAGTGGAAAACGGAATGCTGTACCCACAATATAGAAAGAAAAATACGGAGTAAGGTTGTGTAACAAACAGTAGTATAAATGCATAAAAAATGTTCAAACTGGACGATAAACTTATGTAGACAAATAATCATATGAAGTAAAGAAGAATTTGACATCAATTTATGGGTTAAAAATATTCCAACAGCAGCGCTTATAACATACTGTCAAAAAATATTTTATTTTTAGTTACTTAGAACTCTTCTTTTCGGGAAGAAAAGGCATTAACTTATGCTAAAATGATATCACTTGTTTGACTCCACAATAATTGTAGCAAAATTAATTAAAATTGTTTGGAAGTTCCCAAATGTTAGTCACTGAATATATCCGTTCGACAATGATAAAAGTTTACCAAGAGATGATATTACGCTAATAATCTATGTTACTTCAATTATCTACTCCATATCACTCTCAATTACAAAAGTTATCGTGCAAGAGATGACACTTGTTTTTTTCTTTTTTTCTTTTTCACAACGTTCTTAATTATCAAATTAACATATTTTTGTGGTCACTAAAACGTTCGAAAGACATACAATAATCGGCCTAACTCATGCAACTTCATTCTCGGAAAATGATACAATTAGTTTTAGTTTTAGAAACGAACATCGATCCAAAAAATGAAACAGAGAACGAAAAATAAAGGATACTACCATGCACACAATCAATAAAATATATCATATCCAAAAGTCATCCCCATAAATTTAAGTCTGCAATAAATCAATTATAGTATTGAATGAACTAGTTACTTGGATGAAATAATGTACAACCTTTAACAATCCATCTCTCTCAAATACAAAAGGGGTGCTGCAAAACAGAGGTGCTTCGGAAAGCACCTCACACACACACACACACACACACACACACACACACACACACACACATATATATATATATATATAGGAGGGTTCCATGGCACCCCAAATTTGTAGCACCCCTAAAGCCCCTCAATGAGAGTCACTCATTTATTATTAAATAGGATGGTGGGGGGAGAGAGAGTTAGTGGGAGGAGAAAGAAAGGGGATTGTGTGGTGGAAATCAGGGAGACTAAAGGGGTGCTACACTATTTGGGGTGCTCTTGATCCTATCATATATATATATATATATATATATATATATATACACACACACACACACACACACTTATACACACACACACTAAAGCACAATAAACTATTTTTTCATTTTCATTCCATTCAGTGATGGATTTTGGAATTTCGATTCTGTTTCGGAAAATTTGGAAATTCCACTATAATTTCATTTGCAAATTCCGGTTGGTTTTATATATAAATATATACATATTCAATATTTAACATGAATTTAAAATATATCCTTCGGACTATGGATAGCACACATTTGGATTAGAAAATGTACAACCTTTGACAATTTTAACACAAATTATTTATACAAATTAATCCAAACTACGTTTCAACATTTTTGTTTCAATTTCAGTCACACCAATTTTGTTGACTTTAACGTAACTTTGGAAATTTCACTTCTGATTAGGTTTTGGATTCTAATACTTTTTTCTATAGAAATGCATCAATAGATAGCGCATACTTGTCACGAAACATATATATTATGCATGAAAAGGTTGATTTGATCATTAAGTTTTAATTCCTTTTCAAATTATTTCTGCTAATTTTGGTTGGAGTTAAACAAAATTATCGCTACCATTTGTGAAAACTATTAAGTCATTTGACTGTTTTTTATTATCGTGTTTGATTTGTTTTTGTTTTTAACTCTTTTACATATTATTTTTCAGTTGTATTACATCTATGGAATCACAGAGACAAATCTTGCAGTGTTGAGGAAATCCACAAAACAATAATAATGTGGGTGCCCTGTAGCTGATGCTACATAATCCAAAATTTTATATTATGAGTGAATCTAGTGCACGCAAACTTCGCATAAAAATAAAGGAAATCCTATGTGCTTGCATTAGACGTCGGTTTAAGTCCTGAACACTACAAGGTTAATTACCATAGGTGAATTCACCCAAAAACTAGCCTAGCGGACTGCATTCTGCACCGCATTCCACCTTTTGGTGGGAATGCGTAAGTAAAGGATGTATTGACAGAGAAACAGAAACATTTTAGAAATTTGTGTGACAATATTATAAGTTGAGTATGATAGTGGAATCATAGAGACAAACCACAAATGGAGTTGTACTGAAAATAACTCACCTCATGTCGTCATCCAATAGAAATGAATTCGTCATGAGATTTGAATCTTTATTCATTAGCTCTCTCATTGTTGCAACTACCTAACAATCCATTTACAATGTTCTTTGTAAGTCAATATTTGGAGGTATAAAATAGGAAATAAAAAGTGTAGTTAGCACACCTCATCTGATACACTCTGTGTATTATACTTGTCGTCCCAGTACATTGTGCAGATTCTGTAAATCTGTTGCACACTTAATGCCTATTCATCCAAAACAAACTGGATCAGATTAGCTCATTGCATGCGAGAAACATAAATCAAATTTCTAGCCACCACATCAAGCACACAAATTAATAGTGTATATAAGTCAGAAACAAACATACAGGACACAGGTCTTGCTGTATCTCATCAAGAGGTTTTTTCCGTTTCTGATGTATTATCTGAAACATAAAGAAAATGAAAACTATTTAATTTTAGATAACACATACAAAATAATGAAGCTTTCATGTTCATACCAGAAATCCAACAGCTTGTCTAATATATTTTAGCTCATGCCAAGAAGTTCCTGCAAACTACATGGCAGACAAGTTATGAACAGTGTTCTAAATCTAGGCTATCTTATCCAAGATTAGGTTTATCGCCTTTGCAAGATGAAATACTTTTTTTTTTTTTTTTTTTTTTTTTGAAAGCCTTGCTTGTTTGGGATCAATGTGCACAGAAATATAAAGTTCACATCTAAGAACTCAATCCAAGATTCTGGACATGCTTTTTGCTTGGACAAATATTAGTCTTAGGCTCGAGAACAAAGGGAGGAAAGAAAAAGAAAAAAAGCTTATTTCAACTTCAAGCTTCATTCCAAACTTATTACCAAAATAGGCCAAATTTATAGTTTATACTTGCACACCTTGAAAACGTGCGAGTACTTTTTTTTTGGGTGCTGGCAAGATTTCAAACAATGCAGAAATAGTTGAACAGTGCCTGTTTTTGTAGTAAGTCTTGAGTAAGGCCTAAGATTCAAATAGGTTTCTTTCTCGAGCATGAAACTAAAAGTTATCCTATTTGCCTTACACGGCCTTTAAACAATTTTAGATGAGACAAATTTCAATTCAGTTACTAGTTACTACTAAAATCCTTTGCATTTTATCCAAATGATCCACAAAAAAATACTGATTTTTTTTCATGTATTTTCAATATTCAAACAAGAAGAATTCGCTCTTCCACTGCCAATTAAAAAGTTGGATATCGATGTTATTTTAACCTAATGACAAATCTTATGGATGGATCTTTATACTCCATTGCCCAAGTAAAATTCAAATTATATTTTATTTCTATAGAAAACAATTGAAAAAACATTTTGCCCTGAGAATTTTACCCTGAGATGGTCAAGAAATGCACTACAAACTTGTTTTTTGTAAGTCCTCATACAATATGAAATATCATATGTGGATATTCCAAAACAAGACATAACCAAAATCCCAGGCTTAAAACCTTGGTTATGAAGAATTGAGCTACACTGAAAAATCAATACTTACTTCCTCTGTAACATCAGCAATCCATTTTTCAAGCAATGCAATTCCAGATTTCACAAACTCCCCATTAGAAAAGGTGCAGCATTCTCTCCTCAGAAGTAAACTGATTAATAATAATAAAAAGATACTTACAAAAGGCCAGATTTAGCATACACCAAAATAAAGTCATCTCTTACCTATTAAAAAGTTGAACGTTAATGAAGGAGAAAACCTGGGTAATAAGCTTGCGGATGAAAAACGAAGGCACCTGGTTGTAGTTAGTGGAATAATATAAGAAACATTAGTACAAATTCATTACTTAGAGAAACAGGGTAAACAAAAGGTTGAAATATTGACTCTATACGAAAATTATTCCACTGTTTATATGGAAAATTTTGACTCCATATGGAAAATAATATAAGGCTCAACACCACAGCAATTCAGGTGATGCTGTCTATTCTTGCAGCAGGAAACATGGTCCGAGTGCTCTGGTATTAAAATCCATTTTCAATTTGCCATAATTATTTACCATCAGTTGAGCTTAAGATAAACATTGGTGAAAATATAACCCAATCCCTTAAAATCAGGCCCATTATCTACCAGACCGATCCTGATCCTTTTCGGTCCATTGACCATTCTTGGTTTGTAATCATTTGCACCTAGATTTGTTACTGAGTTGATACGCAGCACAGATTTGACTAGAATGAGTTGAATGTAGTTGAATTACTAACGACAAGGGTCGTATGTAGCAAGCAATTGAATTTAGTATCCATAACAAGATGACTAGGAATTTGCTTGACATATTATGCAGAATATAATATTGAGTTTAGGAATAGTATCTTTTTGTTTGGTTTCAAAATTTTATACAAGTTTTAACCACAAAAGCAAAGGTATAGATTCAATCAATCAAGATTATGCAATTCACCTAAAAGCTAAAACAACCATCCCACAAGCACAGTGTCAGCGCACTTAATTGGCAGCTCACTATACTGCGTTCACATCAAACTACTAGCAATCATATTTTTCCAATTGTCAAGAGAAAATTAATGATATTCTAAGAGTGGAATATATCTAACAAACTGAACTGCGGAGATTTATACATGCATATACAAATTATATGGAAAAAAAAAAAACTTACATGATTATTGCGTAAACGAGCTAAGAGTGAATCTAAGAACTTTACAATACCCTCCCAGTGTGTGCTTAATGGCTGTTGAGTTCCAATACCATGAGATTTAGATGTTCTAGTAGAAGAAACTCGAGTTAATTTTGGTGCCTGAAATACCAGGAATCAATAATTGAGCAGACCATGCAAAATAACAACATGAACAAACACATATTTAAATTGTTGTGCAGAGGAACTTCCACTCAATATCATCAGATCTCAAATTGATAGAAGCCAAGTCAATGCATGCGTAACATATTGCAATGGTATTTTTAGTGCCCTCTACATGAACACTCCACATAACTGAAAGAGATGCAGAGTAACTGTTGATCGGCAGCTATTGCAGGTTGTATTAACACTACATTGAAGCCATATTATTGGTAACAAAACATTCAGGCTGCGATTAAACTAATACAGCTAAAAATGCCTATCAGTTTTCCTCTAGTATAAGCTTTCAGAAAAATAACTAGCAAAGTTTTAAGTATCTTTCATGTCGCCCTCGAGAACCACTTTTTGGGAGAAACAAGATTTCAAACGTATTTTTCAACTGATTTGACGATCATCCCGCCAAGATGTTAAGATCTCAGCCGGAGATATGGAGCAAGACGTCGGTCAGAAATTTTGTCTTGATTCCGATGTCTAAACTTTGATAACAGGAATCGCTGATGTGAGTATATGGATTCATGATCAAGATCAACACGGTAGCTAAGAGAACAAATGGAACAAGGGATCCAAAATCGCTAAAATTAAGCCAGCGAGAAGAAAATAAATGGAATGAGCACTCTTGCGACCATTGCCAACAGTAATCAGAATATTATGGCAAAATCTGTCAAGAAAACTCAGTATTGTGGTGAGTACTATTGAAAATACTCAGAGAGTTGCAGCAAGTATTGGCACCTATATCCGTGCAGGCTGGAACTTCAAAACGGGAGTACTGTTCTAAGACTGTTCTATTTGGCAATACTCATGATTATGACATTTGAAATGAATAGATTTTTTAGATATTTGGGCTATGTTTCGGCAAGGTGTACAGAGGATTCAAGGATATTTAATGATAATGAATGCATAGAAAAATTATGATTAGCCACCATATAAATTCTCTTAAGGTATCAATCATTGTCAATGAATGCTACAGATGATAAAAATTACGTTACAATTCTGTAAAGTTAGCATCAGACTGGAAATTTTTTCTAACGTCTGAATTTCCAAAATGAATTGACACGAACAGGGATCAGACTACTCACGAAACCACAATGTCTTGTGTTTTTCTTTATTATTCACTTCTATTATCTTTAAAATGTTGATTCAAATTTACCCGACTGTTTGATCGATTAATTATTTCGTTGAAATATCATACAAGTTTCTCCAGTATATTGAGTTATTTGTTGTGAGACAAAACACTGAATTTAAACCAGGACAAGTTTCTTTCATATGATGAAAGAAAAGCTGTATGTGGATCATTCATTTGAAAATTACATGGCTCAACCTTCAAGGTTACAAAAGATACCAGCAAATTGTATACAAACTGAAACTATAGAGTTGACAGTAATACAAGAAGGCATATAATTTGGAATTGCAAAGGCTAAAGTAATCAAGGCATACAAGGTTCCAACATAGGTCATTGCGAACATTTTTTTAATCCGGTAAATTGAGAATCTAGAATAATGGTAACTTAGAGAGAAAAACTGCCCCCCTCTCCCTCTCCGCCCCTCCCTCTAGAAGGTAGCGTTGTCGAATTCACAGCTGGAGACAAAGGAGACAGCGATAGGAGACATAATTAAAACAATATGCTTGTAACACTCTTCCGGTGAAAGGAAATCGGTGAAAAGACTGAACACACTCCACCAAAGGTTTAGACTAAACAGGATTAGAAATAGGCTCACAAGTTAGGAGAAAACTAGTACTCAATATAACAAGGATCCAATTTTACTCCTAATAAATAAACAAATTATGAGACATTTAGCAACCAACAGTAAAGGGGGGCAGCAAAAAGAACAAGATTCGAATAAAAATTATATACTCAATAGGTTTTAAATTATGTTACATTAGCTGCATTAATGAAATGAACAGACAATCCAAGACGAGAAAAATATGCATGAAGTACTTGTTCTTACCTGAATGCAATGACTTAAAAGTGGTGAGAGCTCTTTTTTTAAATTATCCCGAAGTAAACCAAATAATTTCTCCAGGCAAGCAGTTAATTGCTGCTTAAATAAAATTGCTGGATATTTTGCATCCACAAAAGACTCGCTATTTTGGGATCCCATGATCTGCAATGGAGTTCTCAAAGCCTACAATTGATCATGCAAACTTTTTATTATTATATCAGTAATAACAATGATGGACAAAATCAGGATGATGTTACACTCAACAAAAACATTGTGATATTTAACATACAGGTTTAATTGGACAAAGCGACCCAAGGTTTCCAAAATTAGATTCAACTGGTAAATCGTAAAATTCAAACTTTGAATCAAAAGGGGATATAAATCGTAAATCGTGGATTCAATAAACCTATATTTTAAAATTTGCACATGCTTTGAAATTGGTTTTGATGTTTGAATTTCTACATCTAAACCTAAAGCATCATTTTCTTTTTTGTTCCAATTTTACTTTGTTTAAAAATGATTAAAATTGGAATTGTAGATCCAGATAAGTATAATGAATATATTAATTTGGATTGACTGATTCTTATGAAATGTGGTATTAGTTGGGTTTGAATTGGAATATAAATTGAATCGTGAAGGAAGAGATTGGATTTGAAACGGGGTTCAAATCGTAGAATTTTAAGATTTTTGACAACAATAAGACAAACAATCCGAATAACCTAGAGAATTCATTAAAAAATATAAAGGACAACGGAATGAAAATTGGTCGCAAAAATGGGGACAATACTAATAATAACAAATAAATCAACGGTCAAATATAAGAAAGATAGAGTAAAATAAGTATAGAAAATGGATGAACGTAAAACAAAACCGTACAAAAAGAACACATACATATGATCTAGGATCAATAGCACCCTTTTGTAACCCCTGGATATCGGCCAAAAGTTCTTTTAAAATATTTGTTCTTTCTCTCTCATGTCACATGGACCAAATGTTTAAATATAAATTCGTGGTTGACATCAAGGGGTTGCAAATGGTATTAAATAAAGGGGGGGAGGGCATTGATCCTAGCTCTCTCTCTCTCTCTCTCTCTCTCTCTCTGTGTGTGTGTGTTTTTGTGTGTGTGTGTGTGTATGTATATATATGTATATGTATGTATGTATGTATGTATATGCATGTGTCTTGATTTTTAGAATATAATATACATAAAAGTGTGGATAACAAGAAAGAAAAAAGATGGAACTTTTTATTTACTGAGTTTGAATTAATAACCTCATTTGCATACCGATAGCATCCTAGAAGCTATGCGGTCGAAGCATAAGGTTGTAAAGATATGTAATAACATTTAATATATAGTAAACATATTTCTATTAACATTGAGAGTTGTACTGGTGACTCCGTTCTGTTATGGTAATGGTTACCGTTACATTTCACAAATACCATTACCATACCGTTTTTATTTGTAAGTCAAAATTGCATACCGTTACCAATAGACTGGTATACCAAAGACTGGTATACCGATAATCTGGTAACTGTTACACGGATAATGGTTAAATGACCATTTATCTTAAAATAATAATTACTTAACGTGTATTCAAACCATATGCCTGCTTCATTATACAATTTATAGTGTTACTTAAAAAAGATATAAAGAAAAAAAGTGTATTTAACATTATTTCATTTAATTACTGAACAAAATTTAATAATTCCATGTAATAAAGCATGCTACAAGAATATACATATGTTATAAAATGACTGGTAAATTACCGTTACTGCTGGCATTGAAGAAATGTTACCGAAGATTTACCATAAAAAATGGTAAATTTACCGTTACCACACTGATTAAACTGGAATACCCGTTTTGCTTAAAAATAGTAACCGATAGACTAATAATGGTATGGTAAATGGTACATTTACTGTTACCATAACAACCCTAATTCATATACCATTTCTTCGGATCAAAAAGCATAGGGAAGTTCGAACTAAAAAAAATAAAATTACACAGAAGTATTAACATCAAAGCTACTACATTTGTTATAAAAACATATGTTTGAAAATTACCACTCAAAGTTACCATATTAAGAGCATGGTCGAGGGGAAAAAAATGAAATGATTAAACTAGCGGCAAATAGAGGATTGCAGAAAGAAACTATTTTTTGTTGATTACCTGTGACGATTTTCCACTTGCGCCTGGTGTAGAACGTCGAGAAGGTGTAGTAAGTAATCCATTTGGACGTAAATTTCTCTGCAGTAGGCATAAAAGTGCTGACGTATTGGACAACCAGTAAGGCAACATGTCATTATCCCCATCGGCCTAGCATTTACATAACACAATAAAAAAACAATGTCAACGCAAGACCAACCATCAGCAAGAAAATAATGATGATATTTCCAGCCCCTGCAGTACATATGAAAATGAGTGGTATGGAGGGTCAAAGGCTATTCAACATTACCAATTTGACGATGATAATGGTCCATCATATCAAACTTTAGGTGCTTTTGATAGTACAATGTTTGGTTCTAAGCAAGGTTGTGAAAATTGCTAAGCATGGGTATGTATTAAAATTTAATCAATTAGATGAAGATTAATCAGAACTGGTATGTATTAGAAATTAATCAATTAGATGGTGATAAATCACAACTAGACATTTCCGATAGCTCCTGTATTTCGGATTTAAAAAATTAATATTTGGTTTAGTATTATTCGATCCAAATTACAAATTTGGGGTTCTGAATGGATTAGAAGCAGCCAAGGAGACCGCCTAAAAATAGCACATGGATGTTTATGTGGCATCAAGCATCAAATAATGCTAAGCAGACCCAAACTACCCATTATGATCCTCAGATGAGGTGGCAAGCCTTTTCTAGATGGGCCTAGACGGATGGGTTGGTGGTAAATCTCGCCTAGCACCTAAGTGGAGCCTACTAGGAGGCCTAGAAGGATTTTTACAACAGAGGTTGCAAAAAAAAGTATAAAAATTGCAAGGCATAAGCTGCATAAATGAATTTCTGATTGTATGTCAAATGATTGTGGCAATTTACTCAATTACCAACCTTGATTACATCATTGATGGCTTCAACTATAAAATCAAATATAGTGGTCCGCTCAGCTTCAAAGGCATGCCAATGGAGAAGACATTTGTACAATGTACATGCTGCAACTGGTTTTCCATCCACGAAACCTAAATCTTCTTTAATACATCTTTGAAGTATTTCATATTTTTCCTGCATCATTGTTCGCAATGTATGAAGTTTTCCCTCACAAGCTGATAAAAATGTTGTGAAGAATGTGTACTGCTAGAAACTTCACATCCAGACATGGATAATATGTGTTTCAAATGATCAAAAAAATTCACCAGTGATAACAAGCACTTATTGCCAGTATAACATGACCTGTAGAATAAAATAATAAAGGATTCAATAGTGTAACTGACCTTATGTTTGTCAGCCGTAATTCTGGGCCGCCTTGATTCTGACATTGAGCGTGTTGAAGGAGTGTTATATTTTGTTGGTGTAGGAGTTCCCTATTATCAAGGTAAGAAACAAACCAAAATTGAGAAAATAGATTAAAATGATGTTTTGTAGTTTTTTTACTACCAATCTGAATATCAACAAGGATTTAAAAAAAATGGACACTTGAAGAAACATAACAAAATCAAACATACATGTACAATCATCTGGTTGACATTTTCTGGCAGAACTCCACCAACGTATTTCTGTATTGCAATACATGGCAGAAATAAATAACTTTGCCAACAAAATTATTTGGATCACATAATGGCAAGGCAAACAGTGACAGGAAAAAAGAAGAATATGGCAAGGCAAACAGTGACAGGAAAAAAGAAGAAAAAGATACAAGGGAACAATTAACATCGTGAAAAACATACCTCGGAGGGAGTTTTAGGAACCAAAGGAAACTTGTTTTGTGGTGATGAAAAGTTCATTGAATTTTGCCTCATAATATGATTTTCATTTTCAAAACTTGAGAGCTTATCTTCCAAGCTGAGAGACCATGTTAACAAATCATTAAAAATGGGAGACGAAAATATAGAAACATAAGAGGTAAGTGATAAGATGATAATTGAATTCATAAAAGGACAGCAACGTAAGAAAGCAAATGCATGCACCTCAGTAGAAAATAAAAGTAAAACATGCTACATGTCAGTTTAAAGTATAGTGGAAACACACCTCTGAAAATTTTGTTGAAGTTGTGTATACTTTGCTTCAACATCTTTCAACTTATTCATTGTTTCAATATTATGTTCTTGAACTCTTTGCAGATCAGTTTCCAATTCTGACTCCCTTCTTGCTGACATTTTGAGCAAGTTCTAGCCACCGAAACAAAACAAAAACCCAAAAAAAACTTCCTCAGTCGTCGCCAGTTTAACAGATGCATATTGTATATATTTTAGCAAAAAACTGACCATAAACATGAATGGAAGCACAAGACAATTTGTGATACATTGAAGTCATCTATGATGACACAAACCCAAATGTTAAGAAAACAGATTCACAGGATGAAAAACGTTCAAAATATAAGTTGCAGCTAATATCTATATGCATAAAGGAAATATGATACATTGAATAACAGTGTAGAGTAGTAAAGTGAACTACTGTGGCAAGGAGAAAAGATGTAGTTCTTTATTTTTATTTTATTTTGAATAAATAGGCATGGAGAAAAGTAGTTATAAATGCTATGAATTCTATCAAGGATAGAGAGGGAGGGATAAGGAAGGGAGGGTATGATTATAGAGTTCAAGGTAGACTGAAGGAATAAAGAAGGTGGAGAAAACAGGACAGAACAGAAGAAAAGACCCAAAAAAAATATAAGCATGACTCCAAATTCTTACAGCTATTTACAATAAATGAATAGATAAACGAATAATTTCCACACCTGCAGACTAAGATTCTCCTTCCTTACTTCAGCCATTTCATTGAGTGAGGATTCCAACATTGTCTTGTCCCTTGTTAGGACATCAATCTTTTTTTGTAGCAATAAATTCTTTTCCTGCTCACATTTCATGTCAAACTTGGCAACATCCAACTCCTTGTTCAATAATTGTACTTTCTTTTCAAGGTCCATAACTTTAGCTGCCCTTTTCTCCTCAAGGACAGCCTGCATTACGTATAATAAGATATTTGCAACATACATGAGATCGATGAAATGATAAGATCTGACTATTTTAATAGACCAAACCTTTAGAATCCTCAAGACAAGCAAACAATTTTTCAAGATAATATATATCCACTGATTGTAGCCTAGCACAATTTTTTCAACATTAATGAAAATCATTTAGAAAAAAAAACTGAGTACCAGTTGAAACTAATAACTAGCAATGCCTAGGAACAATGCTATGATTGAACTCATGGTAAATTGCTTATGCAAGCGATTAGGTGTCACCCTGTATCAGCAACATAATCTCAAGGAAAGAAGGGAGTAATTTGTTGATGATAAGGGAAACGAGAAAATGATACAGAACCAGAAATAAGATATGAACTACGCAAGCAATCATTTCATGGACGATTTAGTCAGTTCATATTGATCAATATTGTCTTAAACAGCGTATGAATCAGAAACAAGTTAATTGGTGATGTTTCGTCTGTGTAACACCTCATGCAAATTTTACATGGTTAAAAAAAAAAAAAAAAAAAAAAAAAAAAAAAAAACTGACGAAATTAAAATTCTCTTCATATGAGTAAAATAGTGTAAATCAGCCTCAGGTTTGATCATTAGAAATTTTCGTTGTTTCAATCAATTTTGAATGTTCCGGGTTGTTATCAGTTTCAGCTTTGGTTCAATTTCAGATTCTGGTATTTTTTAACGAAAAATGCACTGATAAAATTAAATAAAGTAAATAACTACTTTTAAACTAAGCCAAAAAACATAATTACTTAAACTAAATAGTCAATAATCTAATTTAGATCAAGTGGAACCCTAAACAACCAATTAATTAAATTATCCTAACAACCAATTAATTAATTAAACTACTCTAACCCAAGCCTTATCCAGCATGTTTGCTATTGTCAAGAATCTTTAAATCTTATGATTTGAATTCCAATTCAGATTGGATCTCTCTCTTTACGAATCGAATTATATTTCGATTCGAACTTAGTTAAAACTACAATTTAGAAAGCACTCAACTTAGACTGACATGCTTAACGTACTTATTTTGATTTCTAATTCTGCTTTTTTCGAAATAAAAATGGAATAAAGTATAAAACTATGTTTTAAGTTTAGCTGTAGAAGCTCAAACATTAAAATCAATTTCAAAAGTGCTTAAACTTCGAAATATGGATCCTTTGAATGTATGACTTTCGATTTGAATACTCTTTTGATTTGAAGTCTAAATTTTACGATTTAAATCCCATTTATAAAACCTTGAACCAGTTATAAAATTTGAAACATTCTGAAAATGATAGGTTAATATAATCCATACTGGAACTTGTTTCTAAATTTCTTTCTTTTCCTTTTCAATACACTCTCTTCATGTTCAAAGGCTGTTGAATTCTATTCTATGTTTTCTATGTCGATTTTCTAAAAATAAGGTTATCTTAATAATCATGATGGGAACAAGAATTCATACAGGATTTCAGTTTGGTCATCACCGATTCACCAGTGTGATAGGATCGGATGTGCCAATTGGTACCTTGCCTTAGTATTAATGATAATTTAATATTATGATAGTGTATGAATAAATAATTCAATATAATTCGAGCAGTTTTGGTCATGCAACAAATCGTGCATTTTTTACATGTTAATTTTTTTTTCCAAATTATCAGTTGTATATGGAAAAGATATGAATAGTAAGTGTTTAATCATTATGCCAAACAAACAATGTAAATGAATGTGATCACATGATTGGAATATCATTTATAAAATGACTGGTTATGCCTCGAAAGAGTGTTCCATTTTCCTTTGTCTGACAAAAAATACAAATTCCACCATTGATTTTTGGATGAAATGCTTATGGTAAATGGAACAAAAGCAATCAGTTTTCCTCGAACATCTTTAAGTGTAACGTCATGATGTGTAATTCCAAATTAATCTTTAGACAAAAAGTGGCTAAGCATCTTTTGAGATGCAAAGAAATTTGATATCAGCTACATACTGATCATGTCCCAATAAACACTATCTATAATGTTGGGATAAATATTGAAAAATGATGGTAAAATATAGTATACATGTGACATGTCACAACATTGATATCGGCTACAGTCTACAGATTAGTCAAATAGTGATATCTAAAATGTATTGGCACTCCTCACTACTAGTATTATTATTATTAGTTCTTAATGGCCAGTCTTAGGACCATCACCCTAGCGGACCATCACCCTAGCGTATGGTGGGGAAAAAAAAGAGGCAAATTTTCTCTCAAATGTATGTACCATTTAATAAATTTGATAAAGGTAGCGATAACATCAATCACTTACAAAACAATTTTATACGACAGTGCCAAAAGAATTGGTTGTATTCATTTAATTTTCTGAAACAAGACTAAACAGTAAAAAGTCTCGGAGATATCATGGTTCGTTGCATATTAGTAAAGGCTTCTTTCAATGTATTATTGATGTTGTTGCTGTTATTAGAATTCAAGCCATTTTTACAGAAAATAATTTGGCAGGCAGACAACGGTATCTCTGAAGCTGTATGTAATACTTTATGCAAATGTTGTAAATATATGTTCAATACAGGAAGTATACACTATGCTAAGGATTTCTTTTGTTCTGAAAATATTGTTTGAAACTACTTTTAGGAGATCGGCTCTGGACATGTTAAGAAAAACATCACTACAGGTAAGTCATAGAATCACTGGAAATTAGGAGGCGAAGATTCTGGGTGATATATTTGTTAGAAATATGAAAAGAAACCTAATGAGACTTGAATTCTATAGAAAAATTATAAAGGTAATTCCTTTAGTTAATTACCAGAATACTTTCAAGGACTGATTGCCAGAAAAGGGATATGTGAATAGTGTTTATCACAAGAATGTCCTAGGCTCATGATTGACGAGATATTAAATTTTTGTGAGAATTTTGAAAGGACCAGTCCACTTGCTTCAGTCTCTTTTAAGTTGTTAACAAAGGTCCACCACTAAATTTAAATCGAACAAGTGGACTATAAATGACAAAACAAAACTCTATAGCATAAATATATCAAAACTCATACCCGTAATCTCTTCTCAATGGTTAATCTCAAATTGAGGTCTGACAATTTCCTCTCAAGTTTAGATTTTGCATCTTGTAGAGCACCAGTTTCCCTTGCAGCCTGTAAATTTTGGTGACATAATATGAGATTATTTAATAACAAAATATGCTTAGGAGTGAAAAAAAAAGAGAGCATAAGAATTTGGTTTATTTATAGTGGAAATTAGGGACACATCCCTATTTTCTAAACTTGCTTGTTTTTCATCCTTCCATTTTATACCCTAGTTTTTACCTCCCTATTTTTTGAATTTTTTTCTTTTTCACTTCTTCCGTTTCCAAATTTAAGTGCAGCAACAACAACAAGAATTACGGCTGTTATGAGTTATAAAAGTATATTCTAAAAGCGTATATTACTGTTAGCAAAGTTACCCAAATCTCCCCCATTGAATTTCACCTAAAAAATAGGGATGTAATTTACAAAAAGAAAATTGGGAAGGGCACAATGCCATTTTTTTTTAATGATCATAAGCATGTATGTCAAAATCCCCCTTATAAAGTTCAAAGTTAAAAACTTAGTATGACAAAATTTTATCACTGACGGCTCGGTATAGTAACCAAGTCATCATTCAGAAGAGTGATATTCCAAATCGATCCTCATTGAAATCAAGGCTAAACACTGTGCGAGCATGCGTGAACAGCATTCAAACAAATAGCAGAGTTACTGCAAAACATTGTTTTTAAAAATGTATGCTGTGCATGTCCTCATGGAGCTCACTGTATTGCCTGTTATTCATTACAGATAAGCTGAACGAGGCAACCCGACCGACTGAAAGTCACAGGACGCTCGGGATAGTAACCAAGTCATCATTCAGAAGGGCGATATTCCAAGTCTATGCTCATTTAAATCAAATACAGAATCTGTGCATGCACGATTGCATGTGTGAAAAGAAACAATCGCTGTTTATAGAAATTTCAAGAGCACCAAAATGTATGACCAAGTAGCCAAAAGCATTTCACGAATGAACAGTAATCCTATGTAAAGAGATAACGCCATCTCATGTTATCAAATTGTACCTGTCGAAGCCTTCTAAGTTCTCTTCTTGCAAGTTTTTGCCTCCAAGCACACTGAATGGACACAATAGCTCTTCTACAATTGTGAAACTTGGTACATGCCTTGTGCATTTTCCATGAAGTCTTAGTAATCACAAAAGCATGTTAGTTGGATTAGCATCAAGAGAACAAAGATTACCCCCCCCCCCCCCCCCCAAAAAAATGTTGGCTTGGTATTGTATAAAAAAAGCAATTGAAAAAAGGTTAGGAAGTAAATATTAATTATAATTAATTAATTAATAAGCAGTTTTTGTGCCAAAAAATATAAAGAATTGAGTTCGTTTATGGGTGAAAAATGATTGAAAGTGGAGTGACATTTAAATGACTTTTGGAGGCAATGAAGTGTAATTGAAGATGAAAGAAAAAATGTATGAGCAACTGGATCAAGGTGTTTTTAACAACTAGTTTTGTAGAAATGGTTGTTTTTAAGTAATTTTGTTTGTCCAGCATGTCAATTATGAATTTCCCTTATAGCTATCATAATTTTAGCTAATTCTTGAAGTTCTAGACCGACTTTGCTTTTATGCATAAGAAACCTAGTAGAATTATACATGCACGTAGGAACTTACAAAAAACCACATGTATATTCTTGTGTTCTAAAGAAATTTATAATGGACTGTTTTGATTTCTAATTCATGATTTCAATCAGATTACAGACTTATCAAATATGGAAGAATCCATTATTTATTGATTAGGAAATCAAGTAAGATCTAAGAAAAGAAAATCATTGAAGATTTCACTTCATAATGACCCATTACACTAGTATCTAGAATAGACAAATTCTTAACATTTATCAAATTAGGGGAGAAAGATGTCAACCCATTGTTTTAATTGCTAGTAACAAATTTCAACCATTATACCAAAATGTTTAAAATTACGTTAACATAAACTAATGCATGATTCTAATAAAACCTGACTCAGAATAAACATTCATGTTATTGTTCAACCATTATACCAAAATGTTTAAAATTACGTTAACATATACTAATGCATAATTCTAATAAAATCTGACTCATAGAATAAACATTCATGTTACAGATAAAACTGAAACATCATTACATAAGCACTTTGTTTCTAACTAAATGTGAATTAAGCTAGAGTAACTATGATCTTAATGAGTGTATGACTCATTTCATCCCAACTCGAGTTAGCAGCAAAACCTTGTAAAATAAAATTAGAGTAAAAAATATGACAATGCCAAAACATATAGTGGAATTTTAGCAATTTGACTAATTTGAATCGCCACGTAGATAAATTGTTTAAAAGAACTGCTGGTTTAGATGTTTTATCAAAAGATGAATAGAATTTGAATCAAAGAAAAATGGATAATTTTTTATAATTATATAAACACGTGCAGATGCAACTCATTTAAGAATATGAATACCTGGATCAATTTAGCAGCCTTGTGCTCCCTCAAAAGCTTGAATGTACGTCGAATGGAGAAAGAGCGAATAGAAGACTGAATAAGCAAAACAGCGGCGTACATATGAACATAAGCACGACGCAGTAACCACTTTCTAGTGTTTTTCTGAATCAATATTGCTGCTGCTACTTGTTTTTTTAGTTCAAAAGTGGTTCGAGCCAGATAACCTATAAAATAAACAAAAATTTGATAAAGATGAAGAAAATAAGACAAAAATAAGAGAAAAGGGTGCTTCGGACGCGGTTTTATTTTATTAAAAAAAAAACTGTAGGTTGTCCCCTTCAATATATATGGGCTTTAACTCTACTACCATGCAAATCCATGGTAGTAGATCATATCAGATATCCAATAGATATATGCAAACTTATATCATTAATCACATCAATATCATCAGTGTGACAGTAAATTACTAGTTTACGATTTGCATATCACTGACTTCAGTGTTGTAAACGTTAGGAACAGCTCGGAAATAGGCAGAAAAACAACCCATCAAACAGGACTGAGTCAGCTAATTTTGTTTGATTGGTCAAACCCTTCAATGGTTACCAGTCCTAAATAAATGTCATGCAATTTTCAGAAAAGTACTGGTACTACCGAGTTATGTTTGATTTACACCAAAACTATGTTCAGTCTACACCAGCCCTAAGTTATGTTTAATCTTACATAAAATTAGTGACAAGCAAAAACAAATATCTTTATTGTGTTATATGAACAATCCTATTGCTTCTCAAAAATACTGTGGGAGACAATTTTATTAACATGAATATATCATAATATCACAACTTAAACCATGATTTTATTTTGAATTCTAAAATACTCGCACAAAATAGTTTGAAAAAAAAAACTGAAATTTACAACCAGCAAAAATGTTTATTAATGCAATCAGCAAACACCAATTATATAATCACATGTTACAATATCATATTTCTTGTTTTCAGTAACTGCCTTGATCGAGCATAATGACAAACCTCTACAATATGCTTGGAGGGTAATTGCAGCAACCTTGATAAGGACAAACTTTTTGTGAATGACGTATCTTCGGAAATGACTCTGAATTATTTTTGCAGCACAGTCTAAAATTTCGATTCGCCGAGAATCTAAAATTGCAATTTGACCAACCCTAAGAAAAACTTTGGTTCTACCCAACTGAAGAGGAAAACATGAATATAAATAATCAAGTTAGCCATTAGAATATAACATTCATAAATCAGGACCATGAGGCTGCTTGCATTGTGATGTTATAATACAGATAAGGGGCCAGCTATTTAGACATAATTGATGACAAAAAGCATTCTAGACCGTTTGATCTTTTTGTCACCATATGGAAAGTGAAAATCAGGGGGCAATCCAATGATGAAGATCCATTATGTCACCAATTGTGTCTATATTTTGTGCCTCAATATACTTTCCCTCCGATGGAGCCGGCTATTTAGACACAAATGATGACACAAAGCGTTCTAGATCCATTGGAATTTTTTGTCCGTGGAAAATGGAAATCAAAGGACAATCCAATGGTGTAAATCCATTATGTCACCAATTATTTCTATTTTTGTGTCTCGATAGACTTTCCATTATGTCACCATTTTGTGAATTTGAAAGAACAATCAGATGATAAACTGAAGCAGAACATCAAATGACAATAGGTCACTGATAATAATGCGGGAATAGCTATTTTTATCTGCATATGCATACATATGAATGCTGTATAGAGTTGCAGCAGTATTAGAAATGACCAAATGATAAGCAGTCAACGTTATGAAGAGGAAACAAAAATTTCACTGATGAAAAAAATGAAAAAATAACAAAACCACGGTCCATTTAATATTCATTGCATATTCATACAGCAGACTTGATTTCACTGAGACTTAGACAAAGATTACCCTTCTACCTCCTAACACTCTTTCTATTTCATCATGCTGTATAGAACGTAAAACGCATGCGCACGCACAAGCACGTATGCATGCGCGCACACTGCACATACATACATACATATACATCAAAATAGAAATCGTCGAGCAATAAGAAGTCATTGCAACTTTGCAAACATTGACACAACAAAATGAAAATATTGACATCAACTGAAGGAAAGCACCTGATAATTTTCAAGCTGCAGCTTTTCCAAGATTCCTTTTGTTATGGTCATATCATCATAACTGTACAAAAAGGACAAGCTTATTAAAATGACTCTGCATATCTCCCCCAAGAAAAATAAAATGCATTAAATAAATCTTGCTCAGTAGGTTAGGTGACCTGCTTCAAATTTGATTAGCAATAACATCAGACTGCGTGAAGAGGTGAGGGAAAAAAAAAAACCTTTATGTTCTTATTTTTTACAGACGTAGATTAAAGTTAACATCAAAACACAGCTGGTTCTTAATATATCTACAGATTCCATCACAAAATTAGATTATTAACAAGATAATCACACCTAAGTTGTTGATTTTTTAATTAATTGCATATTAATTATTTCTAGACATATCAAACTGCTATCAAGATAACAACATTTATGCGGTTTTCTTTTGAGTCAGCATGAAATAAGAATACAAATTTTGTTATATCATAATGTTGTAGCAGGTTAAATGCCACTAAGAAGTATCACTATTGGTAATGGCACAAAGCAAATTATTGTCACCTCCCATCCATTAGCTCCGGACATATGATCCCAAATCGATCAACAAATTCCGAGTAAGTCCTTCGCGTTGGGTAACCAGCAAGACTAATTCGAACAGCCTCTAATACACCCTGAAAATGAGAACACCATTGATATCACTAAGTTTAAATACTCTGTACATCAAACATGTATACAAGCATCCCATGATCATAAACAGTTCTAACAAAAAGGTTGATTTTATTTTGTCACCCTCAAAGAAAAACTTGCTATATAACTGGGAAAAAACTGATGATGACAGAGCCTTAGAGAGAAAGCAGGCAAATGAAGATAATGTTGTAGACTTTGTAGGGAAACAATACGAAAATCAACTATCCAAAGAAAATTGGTTATGGACCTGCACTGTTCAATCTAGTCAACATCTTTTTCAATTATTATTTATGTAAAAAGTTAGAAAGATAGATTAGTTGAGATTAAACTTGGATTTTCAATCCTTAGCAGTCCAAAATGAAGGGAATTAGAACTCCAAGTTTTGGTAAAATAATTTTATGAAGCTGCAGTCAAAAGCACCTATTCAATATCCCTCAATTGTGGTTGAAAGAACTATAATAAATTTTGTATAGTGATATAGACTAGTGCATGACATGCACGACCTGTTCGCAGATGCACATAATGCAGCGATGTGGTATGAAAATGGAAGGGTGTCTATGAAACTTTAATAACAGTTGGTAAGACAAACACCAAGAATTCTCTGCAGTCAATTACCCTTATAAATGCTGAAGGTTAGATTGGATAAACCTATCAATGGATAATCCAAAAATCAAAACAAACAAAAAAATCTGAAACTCATCAGCATCCGTATCTGAAAAAGGGATAAATATCGAATATCCGAAATATATCCATCTGGTGTTTATCACGAATATAGCTTATATTATGTATCAGTGATCAACGGATAAGATAAATATCTAACATCTGTCTCCATCCGACATACGATGATCTTGGTATCCGCGTAGACATGCCTATATTAGAGTAGCTAATTTGGGAGTTGCATGACTATACATTTATCGTTGACAAAGATTTCCGTATTCGGGCTAAGATAAATACTAAATAAGTGATATTTATACACTTCATATTAGCTTCTAGAGAATACCAATTCACGGCCCAATATTACATGATAAATATGCTATTCACACTTAAAAAATGTAATTGTTGTTCCCAAACAAGTTAAAAACTAAGTTTAGAATAGGGAAAACAAGTAGGTTTTGCTGTCTAAGAACAAAATTAGTATCAAAACTGGTCACCTGACTCATCTCTGTTACATGGACCAAACACAGGCTGGTATTTGCTCCTCAAAGACCTCAGAAGAAAAGATAAGGATTCTTTGAGGAATAATTCCATAATTCCACATCGCAAATTGCGTTTTTCGACTATTATACACTGAAATAAATCTCTCTCTCTCTCTCTGGGGGGGGGGGGGGGGGGGGGGGGTTGACAATTGCGTAGGTTCCTATAGGCTCCCACTCACAAACATGTCAATGGATACCCATAAGTTCAAAAATTCCTTTGCATTCCAGTTTGAAAATAAAAAGGTATTTAATATCTGGAAAAACAAATAAGCATCCAACCGGTTTTTATTCAAATAGTACTATGTACAGTCCAATAAATGATTAATATTTCCTCTTTTATCAAAGTAATAACGCATGTTTGCAAAAATAAACGCATATTAATTACTCAAAACTATTTTAATCATTGTTTTTTTTTCCATGAGCATAAGTGCAAAAATGATTTTAAAATCACCAAAATTTCTGTTGATTTATTTAATTTTATTTTCTGAAATTTGTCAATTGTCAAGGATAGCCAAAGATTCGTTATCCTGCCACTATCCACGAGAATGGATACCCAATGTCAGAAAATTGTTTCAAACACGGACACAGATATGACACAGTCTGCATATGTTTGTATTTGTTGATAGACCTGCTCAACACACACATGGGCATCATCATATGACCGTCACTAAATACCATGAAATGTATTTTTGTACCTCAGTCAGCACGTGGATTCTACTGCAACCATTGTGTTTACAGCTACTCTATTCAAGTGGCCTAACATCACTGAGGGCAACAATTTCAACTAAAAACAAGACTACAAATTATTGTGACATCCCACAGTAGGCACATCACAAAACATATATACTAACTAAACCACCTTCGGTCTTCACTACATGACCAAGTGATATTATAGTTTCTTGCTCAATGTTAAGGTGTTCTCAAACAAAAATTAGTGTTGCATAAACAATTTCGTTAAACCTTCGTTAATGGAATGGGACTAAATCAGCAACTTTCAGAGGTACACCGCTCGAGGGCACATCACCAATTATCCAAATGGATGATCTCAAATACTCTGGATAGTTCACTGAACTAAACAATCTTACTATGCTAATATAAATTGTCTCTAGCTATACTGAAGATTGCATCTAAGCATTATTCTGATAAATTAATTTGAGATGGATCTTTGATATTAATTTGATACCTTTATTAAAAAGTGCAATCATAATATATATCTGCTCAGCCTTGCTAAAGTAGGTTGTATCAGATCTTCATGCCTATACTTAGGATTATCAGCGAGTGATTGTGATTGTCAAGCTCAGACGTAAGGGATTAGAATTAAAGAGGAATAACTTGATATTTGCTAGTACATAATGCCCGTTATGTTGATAAATTTGCCCATACTGTTTTAGCTTAGATCAGTCAACCAATAAGAGCGCAAGTTGCAATTTAAAACTTCTCAATCTTTATGTGTCGAAAGAAGCTTCTCAATCTTTACAAAAGTTCCAATGTGCTAAGCAAAACGGGGAGATGAAAAAAACTTGCTAATAGTTTAACAGAAATCAACCACCATTCCCCCCCCCCCCCTTTTTTCTTCTTCCCTCCTCTTCCTCTCCTTAGCCTGTTCAAACCTCAGCTTTCTTCAATATACCTCACATCGACACCCAAACTAAGTACGCTTGCATAAACATGTTCACTTGGAAGCCCAGTATCTAGTTGGGCTGGGCTCTTAACAAACACAAAATTGAATTAATCACTTGTGAATACTGCTTAAAAACCAAATTACAGAAGGAATGTTTCTACAAAACATGAAATTGCAGCTTGAAATCTAGCAAGTCCAAACATAAAACAACACGATTCAGGCTTATGGTATATTTATCCATACCCCACAACGAAGTTGATGCAAAACAGCTTGATTCTCAAACTTCTGAGGGCGGTTCACAGAATTAGGCTTTATACAGCGAACATAGTGAGGCTCTGTTGTCTTGAGTGTTTCCATTAGAGCTTGAAGTTGATGCTTCATAATATCAAGATAGCAATTTCAACAGTTCAAGTAAGTAAACCGAATTTTCACTCAAATAACAAAGATACATTTGAACAAGAAAAGGGACAAATGCATACCTTGAATCTCAAAGATACAGAAGAAAGCTTATAAGAAGACCTTGAGGAATCATCGGGTAACAAAGGAAAAAGTCCAGATATAAGATGACAATTTGATGAAGATAGTAACTTGCAATGCTCTGTGATGACATAGTCCCGATTTTTATCCAAGAAGAAGTCGGTTTGATAAGTCACCTGTAAACATTGTGATATAATCAATATATGCTATATCTCAACTGTACTGACAGTGACATAATGTTTTACATCAGATATAAGGACCTACCTTTCCAGCATAATGGGTTATGGTAAAGTCAGTTTCAGAAACTCTGTTTTTTTCCAATCTTGGATGCTTCCCAAAGCTTTGAAACAGCTTTGTTGAAAATGTTTCATGTGTTGACTTTGGGAACATGCTGAAAGAAATTAATCATGGAAGAGGATAACTGAATTTCTCATGAAATTGAACTCCAAAAAACAAAAAATGTATCAAATTTTTTTTTTTTACCAAGCTTCATCTAGAAGAGAGATTATTCCAATCGGTCTCTGAAAAACGGTGTATTTAAGAGTGAATAAGCATGCAACAGAAGTATCAATGATAATAAGTCATCCTTAATGGAAACATAAATGCAAGCACATTCTACATATTCACTCTAATTTGTAACTAAAAGAAAAGGTTGATGAGAATATTGTACGTATGACATGCAATAGATAATAACCACTCTAATCAAGATATCACATGTTTCTATAATCACATTAGACACTATGAACTGACTTAACGTAATCTCATGGGTATACAAAAGAGGAAGGGTAAAGCAGATTTTCATTGTATAAAGAGGAAACAGATCAAAAACAAATAATGCAATAGATTTCAAAGCAACTTGCTGCTACCATTATGACATTCAAGGTATTAAATCTCGGATTTTGATAGTGTCTCGTCTCGAAAATTTTACACACAATACATCGTACAGGACGACAGCTCGGACGAGATGACTGTATCCCGGTGTACAACTCGGACTGACATCTCGGATTACCTTGAGCATGATATAATTGACATTTGAAAGTTTTTATAATAACTGTTATCTCAATATAAACTTTTTAACATACGTATCATACATAAAAAACAATATAATTTTTTTAGAAGATAACGATAGCATGATAGATTTGGTATTGATTAAATGAATTCTATTCATCTGAATATTAAATATAAATCATAAATAAAGTCTATTATTTTTGCTTACCATTAGAAATTAAAAACACAATTTGAAAACTAGTACAAATTTGTTAAAAATTTCTTTTTAACCCAAAAAAGAAGTAAAGAAATATAATGAAAAAACATAATTTCGTATGAGATCTTAGTGCAAATTCACTTTGAGATCTTATTATCTTGGACGATGAATGTTAAATAAGGTATAAACAATATTTAATGTCTCGTTTCGCTCAACTTTGAAAATGAGACCGAGCGTGATTTTAGGTATGATAAACGAAATCTGAAACAGTGATGGCATTGTCCATAAGAGTAATTTTGCATCTGAAAATTACTGTGTTATTCATCCACTATAACACTCTTACATACGCAGCATATGTCATAATATTATTTAAACTTAGTTTAATAGCCAGGTTTGGTGGGAGAGGAAGGAATGGTGCCTAATTGTGGCAACCAATTTCAATGTTGAGATCATGAATGGAATCGTTTAGCACTATCAATTCAATATAAACCCATATTACATAACTCTATGATAACTATATGTGCACTTAAATGATATAAAAAAAATTGACAGTTATGAAGCCAGCACCATAAAGATGATTAAGCTTGCATGCAGTTTGCCCAACCTTACGAATTTTATCAAATGAATGCAGATGATGAAAGCTATCAGAGATCATGCATCTTCAATGCTAAACATAGGTTTTCCATATGCCAATAGTTCAAAGATTAACTCTCATGCAGAAAAGCGGAATAGGTTTTGTGCTATTGTGAAACAAAATAGAGTCTAAAAAAATAATAAGTTTTAGTTTTAGAGTCTAGAACCATATAAAAGGCCTACAATTTTTAGTAAGAACAGTGTTTCGGTGTTTCTTACATAGAAATTCAATGGGATCGGACTCTAAGTAAGGAGAAAGCATAATTAAAATCCTACGATGACACCTGTTCGTTTGCCAAGAATATGAACAAATTTCAAAAGAGAAAAGGATTAAAAAAAATAAAGTTAAATGTGTGTGTATGCATATGCTAGCAATAATGCCTTGTTGAAATTACTTTACATATATTTTACCTCGTTTGTATTTTCCTTTATTTACCCTTTTTATATTTTACTTTATTGTGTTTCCTTTTCACATTTTGTATTTCTTTTATATGTTTACTCAACCTTCTAGTAAACATAACCAGCATAGTTTTCATCAAGCAATTAGTAAAAGATTCTCCCTCCCTCCCTCCCTCTCTCTCCCTCCCCCTCCCTTTTTTAATTCCTTTTTCTTCTGTTATCCTATTTCTATTCTTGTTAGATACTTCAACATGGTTCAAAGCTTGATTTAATGTTCCAACATAATATCAAAAGATGACACTGGAAGTTAGTAAAATGTTAATGAAGTCTGCTTGAGTAAAGTTTGTAGTTGTGTTTGAATGAATGATTTGTTTGGTTAAATTTGGAATTGGCTTGGCTGAAGTCTGTAATATTAAGCACTAAGTGAGGCAATGCAACAGAAATTTCATGCCTAAGCGCTCAATCGTCGCTTAAGTGACACTAAAGCATCGCTTAAGCGCTGCTTGATTTCTGACATATGATGTTAGCATTTATATAAATTTATAAAAATCGGACTATTGTGTATCATTTGTGCATGCACAAATTGATCACAAAGAACTGAAGTTAACTTATGAATTCATGAGTTCAAAAAGAAAAATTTCACATCAACTATTCCAAAAAAAACGTTCAGTATAACTATGCACATTTCATAAATACAACCTTGTCTTCATAGAAAATACCACTGGCCGTCCATCAGTTAATATCATAAAAAATAAGGCTAATATCATAAAGAATAACAAATTTTTGTTAGGCAATGTGGCTTTTTTTGCTATAACCCCTATTTTTATTTTTTTCTCAATTGTGCTTACTCATCGCTTAAATGTAAGAAAATCACATATAAAGACCAATTAAGTATGTTTAAGCCCTCACTGCTTAATTTTGTTGCTTTTCAAAAAAAATTAAGTGTTCCATATATGTTTAGCACTTAAGCACGTTTTTGATAATATAGGTTGGAGTTAGTATTTATTTTAGTACAAACTGACAAGGCTTATTGTTTTACGAAGTAGATGGTGCTGAACTAGATGGTGCTGAACGTTGACAGATTGTTATATTTGCTCATTTGTGTGGTACGTTTACTGAAGATAAACATTTATTCATTTATTTGAGAGTGGTTTGCAAATGGCAAACTCTTGACTCTTTGGATTGAAATTTTCTGAGCAGATACGTGCATGGTGCAAACATTTGTTTGATTTGGTATTCGAAGTTCATTTGATTCACGTTTATTGAAGTGGTTCAATCGGTGTTTTGTTGATTTCTCGAGTTGGCAAACTCTCGACAAATCAACATCATGTGTTCAAGGGAATGACATTCGAGATGCATCACCTTCAGATTTTTCATTACTGAGATTGCCTTCTGTATATTTTGCATTTTTCCTTTTGATTTACATGTTCGCTTCACCTCCATATATACATGTTATAAGTATGATGTGGTGTATTACGAATTAAACAAGCAACTCAATAAAAATGTGCTCTTTGAATTTATCGTTTATTCTTCTATCTATTTTTTTATATATTTTATTTTGGTTTGTTGAAGTATTTTAACATGGTATCAAAGCTTTGTTTGGTGTTTTAACATGGTACTGAATCATCATTGATTCATAACATCATGTTTACTATGATTATAGTTTATAAAGATGCATGAAATTTGTTGCTCGAAAATTGAGTTATCAGAGAGTGTTTTAAACGAATTGTGGTTAGTTTGGATCAATAAGGTGTTTATTTGGAGCTGGTTTTGGTTTTGAAATTTGTTTGTGGAGAGTCTCTGCATGCGTAACCGACTCATCAGGATGGCAGTAACACTTGCTGATTTGTGATAAGAAGACCTTCCAATATAATTTGTGGTAAAGCGTTGAATGCAACCTTCTACGCATTCTATTGGTTTGCAGCCAAATGTTGAATGTAAAAACGACATCTAAAAGGCCAAGTTGGCACTACTGTGTGAACTCTAGGAAATTTAGTCATTGGTCGTTTATCAAATTGCTTATGTTCCCGTTCATCGGGCTGCTTTGTATTTCTAT
Source organism: Allium sativum (assembly GCA_030737875.1). Lineage (NCBI taxonomy): Eukaryota > Viridiplantae > Streptophyta > Magnoliopsida > Asparagales > Amaryllidaceae > Allium > Allium sativum. The sequence continues at coordinate 218,817,424 of CM060921.1, forward strand.
GATTCATCGGATTGTTTTGTGTTTGTCCTTGGGTATTTTTGTATCATTCGAATTGCTGTCATCATTCGAGTTTCCAAATGTTGTTTCTCAATATTGTCTTGCCTCTTATATTAAAGATATGACTGGAGTTAGTCTGTTGCAACATCTAAATGTCTGCATCTTTGGATGGTTTTCTGTTTAGCTAACTCTTGATGCTTTGCATCATGAGCATGAGGGGATGTCAAGAATTTCCTTTCTGAAATTATCTTCCAATATTTTGCCATGTTTGTATTTTCCTTTATTCACCACTTTGTACTCGTCTTTATTGTATTTTCATTCCACAATTTGTTTTCCTTGTATACATTTACTAAACCTCTAAGAAAACATAACTGTAAATATACTTTATGTAAGAGGTTTTCAACAACCAACTAGTAAAGATGTAGCCTCAAAAGTGTGTGTTCTTCTCCCTCTCTTTCTTCTTTTGTCAGTCCTTTTTGTTTGTGTTTTTGTACCCGATTTCTATTCTTGTTAAAATTTTCAACAATATGCATTGATAGATGGATGAAAGCGAACTTTTAATGAATAATATAATTTTACAACAATGCATTTACAAAATTTCAAAACAAATATTCATAAATATATTTTAATTTATATTCTAAGATGTTCTAATTTCATTCTCACTTTAAACTTTTCCGAAAATTGTGTTATTCAGAAAAAAAAAATACATGTACTTCTAGGTTTAAGATAATTGCAATGAATTACTGAATATGCACTGTCTTACATTATTATGTCAATACAAGCAATTGCTTTAGGACGTTCTGCTACCCGTATAAAAGCTTGTCACTTACTGAAAAAAATCATAGCTGAGGCTGATTCGTAATCACTTATTAAATATTTGTGTGCTTGGTAAAACATCGGTAATATGATGCTGATCCTATGTGATTTCCAATAAGAGAAGTACAATATTGATCATGATTGCTCATATCCTGTAAGGGAAAAGTAAGGAGTTGTCCAGAACTACGATTTAATTTAAATTCTTCTTATAAGAAGAAGTAAGTATGTCTTGCAGATCATGACATGAGAACAAAATACATATTGAACTTTATAAATTGAATATGGCATTAGTAGAATAAGAAAAAATAGTTCAAGGTAGAAAGTAAGAACTATGAATATCTTTCATGTTAGACATCTTGGACGCATTAAGTAAATAAGAAAGAAACATTATATTGTTTCTTGATGTTTTAGTTAGGTCTTAGGCTTTACTTGCAGTATATAGAGTTAATGCAGGTACACTTGGCCTTTTACTTTAGCTCTATATTTATTAGGAATTGATCATCTGAATAGACAACTAAAAACCTTCTCAATCAACTACAAGCATCTTGGTTGTTTACGATCCAAGTAGAAATAAATTATTGTATCCTGATGTTTTGTTGGATTTATTTGTTTGAAAACTACTCCATCATGACGTCAATCCCTCAAGATTACTGGAAGTTTATAAAACTAATGCAGCTACGTTTAAACTTAGTTTTTTATTTTGACAAGATATTCAGAGGGAAATGATAGTCTGTGAATGAAACCTTCTCAATCAAGTCCAGAACATCTTGGTTGTCAATGAACTCGATATAGCTCCAATTTATTTCTTCATTGCTGTACTCTTCTTGCTCCATCTTGAATACATGCTGATTAACAACAAACAACAGGTACTTACTAAAAATGAAAAAAATTGGGCATCACAAACAATAATTCTTTGCAAAAACTAGTGAGTACCTCATTGAAATGTTGTTGAAGTTTTTCATTAGCAAAGTTGATGCAAAACTGTTCAAAGCTGGACAAGCGATAACACATTAATAAACTCAGAAGCACCTCCAGGATGAAAGATATCGATACTCTATTTATGCTCACAATATAACCACTTAACCTATTTTATGCACACCATCCTAAGTAAATAAAACACAAAGAAATGTGAGTGCGTGTGTTTATAAACAACTAAGATAAATTACCGAAAAATTCATAAGTTCCTTAGAAAATAATAGGGCCTATTAGATAGTTTTCAAATGGAATTTTCCACTTAATTTTAACCAATCATAGGTTCAACCAAAGTTCGCATTACACTTGGGTACAACCTAACCAAGCTTACAATTAATATATCCTAGTACCACCAACATAAACAGCAAAGATCGATGATTTTTTTTTACTAATAGTTCGATTAGAAACGCAATTATTTGATCCAACCGCGAAATTCCAAAAATGCCCAAACAAATCTTTTTCTTTATATATCACTTAAAAATAGGATCTAATATTTAATCTTTTTACAAATTCAAACTGTGTTTCTACTAATATCAAAAATCTTAATTCTCTTAGAATTAGGATCTAACAAATAAACATTTTTTACAACATTGTTCTTCATTAATTAACAAAAATAAAAATTATAAAAAAAATAGAAATTGTAAGTTAGAAATGAAAACTCAAAACTAATTACATAAGATTTCAAAGCAACGATATAACTAAATATTAGTGTAAATCATTTTCTCTTGAATGTATTAACATATACAATTTCTAAAAATATAATTCACGTGCAAAATATGTGTCGCATGAAGCTCATGCCATAATGTTCGTATACGATAATATATGCGTACATGTATACATTGCATGCACACACACATATGCATACATATAATGTATATAAGTATATAAATATTTATATTGTGTGTATACAATTTAACTATAACATTTATATTTAATTATTTACTCATATATATGTGTTTGGAGAAATCCACATCCTTAATTTTTTGTATTCATGATTTGTTCCTAGCTCAATTTCAGTTACCTATAGATATCAGAATTTGATAATTTTTAGTTGACTCAATCTACACATAACAAGTATCATGTCTTTAAAAACCTTACCTTATTTGTCGATTTTTCCGACTACATATTGATTCTCCAAAATCAAGGATTATAATAAATATTTTTAATATATATATATATATATATATATAACAGTTACAATACTTTGATCTCACTCTTTTTTGGTGTCAGCATGAACTACCAAAAACGCTCATACCATAAATACCAAATTTTAATCTAACAATTAAATTTCTTTTATAAATTCAAAACACCATTAACATATATTATCAAATCTTAATATCACTAAAAACATGATCAAAAAATATATATATATACAAAATCAAAACATATGTCCGCAAATACTATCAAATTTTAATTTCATTGAAAATTGAATCAAACAGATAAATTACTAATCAGTAATATAAATTAAAATTCAAACTTAAAAATAAGGTAAAATGTCATTTCCTTTCGAATGTGCTAAGCATTTACAATTTGAAGAAAAACAATTTGCTATTAAGCACTTGCCATTATCAAGCAAGCGCGAAAAAATTACTGCAACTCTCATGATTTTCATGGTGTACAAGTATCAAAATACGATAATGTTGTTAAAAACAGCACTGACGATATCTAGAACACTAAAAATTATCAAATTTTGAAGAACAAGAATATCTAAAATCGGACAGATCACAGGTATACTAGAAAAAAAGAGATCCCTTAATATACATATAAACATACACACAACCATTCAATTTTGATTATAATATTAACTCTGATAGCTTAAAAAATCTTAGGACATAGGATATGCATTATATAAGCTCAATATAAAGGACATTATTTTTATTATTGTTACTAGAATATACTGCATATATGTGCATTAATATCTAGACATATTTATTTTTCATTTAATTAAAAAAAATGAGTGGAAGGATATGTATTGTAAGTGTGAACGTTTTGACAGCCAAAACACTTGTTTTGTTGGTGGTGTCAGTGACATATTATGGTGAAATTCCATTGACGAGTAATTGCAAAAAGATGGTGGTGAAGACTGAAAATCAGGGGAATGGCTCCGTATATGCATAGAGATATTTCTGCAATTTCAATATTACACCATGAAAATCTTATTTATTGAATTCTCTTTATTAATGGTAGAGATGAGTTATAAGAGTCAACTTCTACCACTTAATTATTATTTTCATGCTACACGTCTTGCATTAAAAAAGTTTTGGATTATGTAGTCTTTACCAACACAAGTGGTTGTCTTTAATTTGTAAAATTAACCTTGAATCAAATTGTGATCGTACACAACTTTTTTATCGTTCTTTTGCGAGCATGTGTATTATCATGTTGATAATTCAATTTGTCAAAACATTGAGATGTCAATAAGCAATGCAATAAGTTGAATCCAACAATAACAGTAAATCTCTTAATAATAAATCAAAATATATGTTGTGAAGTTGACGTGTAACCATCAAGTATATGAACCATGATTATTTACTACGCATTGAGCACAAATGCACAAAACCTTCATGGAGCATTTGAACAGGACGCGGCTAACTACACATGAATTTTTGAATTACTACACAATTTATTAACAAATTCGTTCATTATACATGATTATTAACTAAACATGACTACTGCAATTTTGATCTTCTTCTACTAAAAGATATCCAGCAAAAAAAATTACTCATTTTGCAAAAAATATCATTGAACATCAGTTCAAACCTTGAAGCACAAAAATCTTTTTTAAAGTCAAAAACCAAATAGGAATATTTTATTCACGAACCAAAAACTAAAACATTCTCAACCTAAGTTCTAATTTGCTCGATGACCCAAAATTTGATATGTAAAACGGAATATGGTATGTTAAATTATTATGGAAAGTGTGTTCCATCATTATTATGTTAAATCATTGTAGAAAATGTGTTTCATCAGTATTCAATTGTCACATTTTCTCAAAATAAAAATAAAAAATCCTTAACATAATTTATCTACAATAAAAATCACTTTGATTAACTAATAATGTTTGTCGCAAAAAAAAAAAAAAAAAAAAAAAAAAAAAAAAAACATTAAACATTTGCTTTTATTACTATTCACAAAAGTAAAACATATGTACAACTATTTAATTACATTACCTTGTTGCAAGTTTGGTCAATTATTAAAAAGCTAAATTTATAGTTAAAAAATGATACCTATTAACGATTGATTTCATGTTAGAAGCTTGTATAACTTGTTATATATAAGCAAAAAAATAGTGACATGTAGGACAATGTTTTTGTACATCTATTTAATTGCGTTATTTTGGCAAATAGTTTGTATAATGAGACATATTTCACTAATATAACGTTTTTGTATGTGCGTTTAATTTATTTAATTTTTACATGCTTAATTTGTATTGCATTTTTTTTAACGTAGTTTTTTTAATAGTTATATAGTACGTCTGGATCACATTAACCTACAAAAGTATATAATTAAAATTTTACATCAATTATTCTAGCCATAAACGTAACCAAACGGAGGTCTAACATCAAGGTTGGTTTGCTCGCAGCACATGATTATGTCATATTCAAAATCAAATGATATAAGTCCATCGACTTATGTTGAGATTATTACATAAGAAAATGTCTTTTCACTTCAGCCAAAACATATGTGTCTTCAATCGGAAGAAAAAATCAAAAAGAAATAGACAAGTAGAAAAAAGGCATGTGTTCTTTCACCGTATGTCATGTGCACGTTTTGCATCATTTGGTGCTTCTTCTCATATGTTTCACATCATAGACACAAAAGCCCCAATCATCGCATCGTCTCATGCACCATAGTGTGTCTATTTATAAGTACAATAAAAATAATATTAAATTTACCTTGCATTAAACATGATATTTAATAATATGAAGAAAAAAACCTGATGTTTTCATATATAAAAGTTGTATTTCAGGGACTGAACTTATATGGGAGGAAATGGGCGAAAGCATTATTAAATTGAAACTTGATTTTATTGGAGAAAGTAGAATGTTTACCATGCGGATATCAAGTTTATTTGCAAAATCATTGAGCACAGTCATAAAGATATGAATATCAGCTTATTACAACGCATCTATTACAAAATTCACATTTGTATGATTACTGTTATATAAGGTTTCCCTTGAGCTTTTACTAAACTTTTCACTTTCGGCGCAAGAACTTTGTGAAAGAAGAAAATGAATAGTGAAATAAACTAATTATTTGATATTTCAACTAGTAAATGTTGTCCAGGTTCTACTTTGGTACATGCACTACTATAAAAATTTGGATTGTTAGATATCCATGTGTTACCAATGACAAAGGGTGTGTTCATGTAACTATAGTTCAGTGACCGATGGTTCAGCTGATGATAGTCCAATATGTGATGGTTCATTGAATTTGCATTTTTATACACAGTGAAAGTTAGAGTTGATTTTTGATGTAAAGTTACGTTGTTTATTTTGCTATTTCAATTAGTTACTAGTGTGTAACCCGTGCGTTGCACATGACGATAGTATTAAAAATAGCATTTATCATTTTAATATTAAAAGAACTTTGTTATGCAATATACAATAATTTTGATTAAATATATAAACATATATTAAAATTATTATTTTTGTTTGTATGTATTTGAGAAACGAAATAATTTTATTATTTCTGTTAATATGAATATACTATGCATGTTGAAACTAACGTATGTTAGTAATTTATTAGATGAATTAACAAATATTATATAATGAAATTTGTTTAATTAAGCTAAATTTAAAATTATGAAATTAGTTTAAATATATTGACTTATAGTAGGACGAACTGAGAAAAAATTTGTAACAGATGTATGAATTTGTTGTGGAGTTATTGACCTAAAAAATAATTTTTTGATATGATGTATGATAAATTCGTGATATAAATGAATCATAATTGATTTGCAAACTAACTTTGTTCATCGCATAATTTATGTTTTGTGATTTGTAAATTTTCATAGTTGAATGGAAATATGTTGTTTTTTCTTAACATGAATATATATATAAGGAAACTTTATTTAGACATAAAATAAGGACACAAATTTGCATACAATAAATCTCAACCACTGGATCCTTCCATGAATTGCACTCTCCACATAAAAACAAACAAATCCAACGGTGGAAGCTTTGTGTCTCTCTCTTTGTGTTTAATTTTGTGTCCAAATAGCCGGGCTCATATATATATATATATATATATATATACACACACACACACACACACACATATATTAGGTATATATATAGGAGAAGTCTATTTAAACACAAAAAACAGGCACAATTGGTGATACAATGAATCTTCACCACTCGATCATATCTTGATTTCCACCTTCCATACAAAGACAAGTGATCTAACGGCTGAGATTTTGCATCCCCTAATTTATGTCTAATTTTGTGCCTAAATTGTCATCTTGATATATATGTGTGTGTGTATGCGTGTGTGTATATATATATATATATACACACACACAAACACACATTCCAATTAATGTATATTTCCAAGACCCATTAGAAAAATGGACTTAATATTTACCAAGATTAGTTAAATAAATTTAAGACTTCATAAGTAGTTTAAACACATGAGTTCAAATATAAAATATCTAGAAAGAGTTAGGCGATCCAATAAACAATTTAGAAATGTTAAAATGTAGGTACTTGAAACTATTTTTTTTCTTCAATATATGATAAGTTTTTTGAGATAAATGGATAAAAAGTTATTTTTGTTATTGTTGTTTATGTATATTATTTATATTATGTGACTTACTTAACTTTATATTTGAATGAAAAACTAATTTTTTGGCCTTGGTTGATATGAATATGGCATGCATTTTGAAACAGTGTATTTATCATTAATTAAATGAATTAACTACTATTTACTGATTGAATTTATTTATCAAATCTAAGAGCACATAACTAATTCAAATTTCAAATATATTGACTAAATGAATTTAATTAAAAGAGTGTATTTATCATTAATTAAATGAATTAACTACTATTTACTGATTGAATTTAGTTATCAAACGTACGATGCTAAGTGATATCGAGGGCAGTTTTGTAAATAACTAAAAAAACTTGAAATACAAGTGTTTAACGTTAATATTACAATGCATTGATGCGGTATAGGTTAAATACATTGATATAAATGAATTAAACTATGAACTTCTGATTGTTATTTGTGTATATAATTATGTTATGTGATTGACGTATTTATATACCCATTCTCATTTCTGTTAATATGAGTATAGTTAATATTGATGTGATTTGTTAGGTGAATCAACGAATAATAGTTTATTTAAATAGTTTTCATATTATGTATTTAATTACAACACATGGCCTCAAGTGTAAAATAATAGAAAAGAATAAAGAGGCGCTTTGTAAATGATTATAGAAAATTAAAATTGCCGGTAGTTGAAGTAAAAAACATAATTTTGTCATTCTTAAGTATTTATAAGAAATATTAGCTAATTAAATTAATTTAAACTTAAATTATTGGTTATGTAATTAATTTATATATGTGGATGCACGTATAAAATATTAGGAGTTAATTGATAAATTATCTGTAAATATTTGCAAAATTTTATAATGCCCATACTAGAATGTTAAATGAAATGAGAGGTAAAATGATAGAGAATTAGTAAGTAGGTGTAAAATAATAAAATATACATAGAGGATTAAGGAAAAGAGAGTAAACTTCTAGAACTGATGAGAGAGCTTCAAATTCTTTTGATTTACTATTATTTAATAGATTATCAGCTTAGTAATTAATAAAATTATGAAAAACAATTATTAATTACTGATTATTAATACATAATTGAAATTTGATAAATTATCATTTACATTTAGTAATTAACAACTTATGATTGATAATTAACAGCTAATAACAAACATTCAATAACCAAATTTATTTAACACAAAATAAAATTTTGATGATACAAAAGTTTTAACAAATGATCTTCTACTTTAAAGTTGACAGGTAATGTTAAGATTAATTCACATAATTAATATTTTGAATATAATTATTGACTTTTATATAAAAGGAAATAGCAATTAATAAATTATGGGGACAGCTATTTGAATACAAAATTAGACACAAAGCCTCGACCGTTGGATCTTTTTGTCCTTATATGGAAGGAAGGAATTCAAGGGGGGATCCAATAGGGGAGATCAATTGTATCACTAACTGTGTAAAAAAAATTGTGTCTAAATAGACTTTTCCATAAATTATATATCAATTATTTGCCAAGTTTTTATAAAAATTAATAATTAAAAACTATATTGTATATATAACTAATATAATTAAGAATTTGTAAAGTATAACAATGTCATTCAATTTCAACATTAATGTAAATATAGTAAATTTTATCAATTTAATTTAATCTGTAACCAAACAACAAAATATAAAGCCTTATATCCAACTTAAGGAGCTTAAATCGGATGTAAGGTTGTACATCTTTTTCGAACTCTAAGGAGAGCTTTTTTGTGCAGTTCAAATTTAACATTCACCGCCGTAGACCTCCTTACATCTGACCTGCTTAGCACCAGGTCAAACTAAGGTTGAGCGGTCACATGAATGGTCAGCGGTGGCAATGTTCATTCAACTTCCATCAAAAAGCCACATGCTATTTACATGTACGAACCATTGAAAAAACTGTGCCCTACTTCTAAATGCATGTATGAAGGTGTAATGGTTGTCTTTTACAATGTTATCAATTTTAAGAAACCTGTTATTCTTGAAGCATTCGAACCCATAGATGTCCAGCACTCCAATTTGTGACTTAGAATCCAGGTCTTGACCAACAGATTTATTGATATTATCGACAAGCCTGAATTGACCATCATACAGCAAAAATTAGTAACACGCATTAGGTTGTTGAGAGAAATAGCATACTGAAAGGAAAAAATAGCTTGCCAATCAAACAGGCGAGCATATACAGTCTTGGCAAGAGCATCACGGTTGGTAACTGAAGACGCACAATCAAGTGCTTTAACTATTTTTCCTTCATTAGTGTGTATCGAGCGGGAACACAAAGTTGCAAACAGAAGGTCAGCATCAACCCTGATGAACAAAATAAGTACCAAATAACCTTTAAGCTGCCTTAGCTAATATAAATATCTGAGTTTGCCGGCAGTAACAAAACAAGTATACTAGCACTATCACGTGGACGCTATTAACCATAGAGATACACAGTGCTTCCAATCAAATATGGCTGGTGTGCTTGTACATTCGGATATATAACCGCTTGAATGTAAGAATAACGGTACATAAAAGTTGACGCTTTTTAAATGTTATTGGTAAAAGAATTCAATTCACCATATTTTATTTACACAATATACAGACATGTTGACCTGTTTCTCTGCAAAAATTTACATGACTGGTATTCTTAATCCTTTTTTTAGTGTGGTTTTATTTTAAAAAAATGACTGTCTGGACAGCATTGCAGTTATGCAGAAAGAATATGGCATATTTATCCCCCTTTCCATAGAATTAGGACTGAGGTAAAGAGGTTGTAATAAACTTAAACAGGATTCATAAACAAAATTCATGGTATTTATTCTTGCTCTTGTTAAGGTCAGTTCAGACTATGCAATAGTGTGCATACACTCAGAAACAAAGTACTTGCATGAATAACTCAGCGGCCATGTGGAGATGAAAATTAGAGCTCTTGTCCTTAATAACTGATGAATCGTATTCTTTTCCAGGTGAAAATTCAATATTCCCAAGATGAAGTATAGCCGCTAGGATGCGAAATATTGCTTCCTATAACAAATAATTAGAGTGCATAATTGTGACTATCATATATACAGATACAAACACACATAATACCGTAAGCATGGAAACACTATAATTAAAGCTTTACTTGATCATCAAAACTGATGCCAACTATATCCATCGCCCTCCTAGTCTTCAGATATTCCTCAGCATTGCTTACTCCGTCAAGTTCATAGGTTCTACTCTGATTCAAATAATGAAAATTGCTTGGAAGAGAAAGACTGAATTTCTCTGCATCCTGAAACAGATATAAAATTGATGTCTACAACTGAATGAGGGGAAAAAATGATGGGTTATGAAATGTCGAATGCATAATTATATCCAACTTCCATATGTTATGTCCCTTCTAAAAGTATGCCTCATCAAAATTATCTGACTACAAACGGAAGTGAGCTTTTTTCAGAAAATTATATATATATATATATATATATATATATATATATATATATATATATATATGAACACAAAATTAAACACAAAGAGAGAAACACAAAGCCTCCACCGTTGGATTTGTTTGTCATATGTGGAGAGTGTAATTCATGGTAGGATCCAGTGGTTGAGACTTATCGTGTGCAATTTTGTGTCTAAATAGAATTTCCCTATATATGTATGTGTGTGTGCGCGCGCGCGTGTGCGTGTGTGTGTATACACACACTCTGCATATATAATAGCTTGAAAAATATCCATGCATCCATTTAACTGCCCAAAAATAGTTATACGAGTGCAAACACAAATTAGACAAACAGGGAATATCACAACGTTTACATTGATATGTGTTGACACACGCGAATGGCCGTCTCAAAGCAAATCAAGGCCCTAGACAGTATTTTTCAGAAAACGCTTTAGATATTTGACAGAAAATTTTAGCATTTAAATTTTTTATTCAAATTCCTTGTAAATCTACAATACATAATCTGATGGGCATAATATTTAAAGAGGAAAATTGGATAGTGGGCCTAGTTGTATAATTTTAGTCAGGTAATGAATTATTTGGAAATAGTAAACTTATAATGATTGCTACACCACAATCATTCCAGCCGATAGTGATAATGTTATCACTATCCATCGGTTAACGCTTGTTCCTTATAACCAAAACAAGGTGGAATCGCTATAAAGAGGCTCGTCGCATGCATGGACTAAAAAGAGGTCAAAGAGGAAACAATCTTTATTGCTTATCGTATGTCGTCAGTGTTAATACTTGTAAGTGGAAATTAGGTTAAAGGGCTTCTTTTTGTAGGATAATAAGTTTTAAGAACAGTACTTCTGAATAAAATTTAAAGACAATTTTGCAGGAAAAAAATAAAAGCGGTTATCTTTTTAAGTTATACGGGAAAAAGATAAATTCATTTATCATTATTTATGTATAACGTAAAAAGATAACCACTTTTAGCTTTTTCCTGCAAAATTGTACTTAAAACTAATTTTTTAGAAGTGATGTTCTTAAAATTTATTACCCTGAACAAATAAGCCTTTTAATTGAAAATTCCCAACTTGTAAAGTATCGCCAATGCTGGGCTTAAAGCTTGTCACCTACATTAAGACTCAAAGTATATCGATTTGCTCGATAAGGAGGGACTCGTTAGCACTTAGCATTGGAAATGTACGCGCACTCAAAGCTTATAGTCTTTGCAAGAGAAGCTCTCTTATCTCCTTATCGAATGAATCATCAAGGAAGTCTATCGACCTGCACGATAGATTCAGTTCAAAGCCATGGGAATAAACCTCCTAAGCATGTCATCTTCCATGTCGCGCATGTTAGAAATAGACCTTATCAACCTTAGAAGGGCTTGCCACCTATATGCCTTATCGTAGTCGTCTTCAAGCCTTATCACTCCAACCCTTGCCGCCTTCATCAATAATCCTTGTCGTCATTCATCAATGAACTGGAGACTGTACCGATGTCTAGGTACTCTATCAATCCATTAAACATCATTCAAGCCATGGAAGCATTGTCTAAGCTAAAGCATTGAAGACATCATGTCGCCTATATGCCTGGGCCTTTCCAAAGCAATAGGAACGACAAAGCTGATATAAAGTTAGGAGGTAGAAACGTCAAGGTGCCAAGGAATAAGTCTATCAACTAACTTGATAAGCATATCTGCAACAAGGATCAAGTCGACATACCATGCTAACTCTATAAACAAAGGCCGAAGGGCACTAAAGAAGGGATTGGATCCTCTAGCCTCTACTCATCATGTCTCATTGGTACTTCAGTTCACGGTTGTAAACCATAAAGTGAATTGACGATACTTGATTTCATTCCGACAGTCTTCTTATTACCCTTGTACATCATCAAAAGATAGGACAACGAGTTTATTAAGAATTTTGTTTTCTATTCTTATCTACTTACTCTTGCTTACTGAGTCATGCCTACTAGATTTTATCTAAGTAGTTGATAAGTCCTTACCGACCGAATCGACAAGCTTATTTTGTACAGGATTGAAATCTTCTAAAATTTATCTACTTGATCAACAAAATCTTGCTGATCTTGTTTGTTGATTCTTATCTACTAGACTATACTTACAAGACCATATCTACTAGTTTAATAAGACCTTGTCGATTGGATGGACAAGCACTACCTGATTAAGATTGTAATCCACTTGCTCAATAAACCCTTGTCGACTGGGTTGACAAGTTTACCTCCACTGGAGTGTTAACCAGATTTCTTGTTAACAATGGTATATATTTTGATACAACTTTTTTCTTCACGACCTTTCACGAATCAGGTAATTACGTTCTATCACTAGAATATTAATTGCACATAATATTTAACAGAATGCCAATATAAAACAACTTTTGTAAAGAATTTCACCATACACATTTGCTTTCAACACTAGGTTGAAAGCCACCACACATAAACCAAATCTTTGGTTACTGCCACGTCATGATTATTTAAAGTCGCAATAAATGGACAAAATTTGAGATATATTGCCTTATAGGCTGTCAGGTTAATGCACACGCTATCACCATGTATTGTCAACTTCCGTCTATGCAAGGCCCCTGTAATGTACTAATGTGATGCCCTAGGCAGTTTCCAATTAGAGTCGGCCTTGTGTGTACATAAATATACACACATATGTATGTATGTTTGTACGTACGCATGTGTGTATGTGGAAAAGGGGGGGGGGGGGTGGGGGGGAGAAGAAAAAAAATTCTTTAACAGGTATGGGTAGGAAAAAACAAGACTTGTGTTATCAATATTTGGACAGCTTCATGAACCATTAATGATTTGAACAAAAATGGGGATCATGAGCTAACCAGCAATACCAAAATCAACAAAAAAATTAGCTTGTATTCAGTGTTAGATATGAGAAAACCTTTTTCGACTTAGAGTTTTCAGATTGAGAGAAACACAACAAATTTAGAAAATAAAATGTTTTAGTCAATTCATCAATGGAAGCAATATTTTTTTCTACTTGTAACTATAAAATCTACCTCGTGTAAAAATTGAATTATGATGATTAACCATGGTTTAAGAAAAGTGCAGCACAAGATGCTGCGAAAGACCCAAATGGAAACTGGAAAGCCTAAGCTTGTAAAATTGAACAGATTTTTTATGCTACTTTACACTTCCTACTCACATTGGAAGCAAAATTTTCTATGAGATAATCCTAACCAACCATCTAGGAAATTAATTGAACTAATTTAGACAATAAATTTTGGAATTCACATATTGTTTGTTCAAAACGGTATAATTGCTGGATTTTCAAAGAACAAAAATAACCTTTTAACTCCACCAAGTAGTTAATATCCTAAACAATGGAACTAAATTGTCGAATGGCCAAATATACTGTCATGCAAAAATCAAAAATTACCATGAACGGTATATACCTTCCCAGAAGCGCAAAGTTGATAAAAGCAATGATAGTTCCTCTCAGGATCATTTATTTGAACCACACGGGATCTTTCTAAGAGATAAGTTCTGATAGCAGCACCGGATATTCTACCTTTACTGTCAAACTGAATTTCGACAAATTTTCCAAAACGACTGCATAGAATGTTATGGGTAAGAATTTATGACAGTAATTAGATTGTGTGTATTTTGAGCATACAAAATAGTAATCAACAAAATTTACAAGAATGTGTTTTTCGATATGCATAGATCAATATATCAGGTCTCCAAACTTTCATGCCTTTTCCAAGCATAATTATATATCTTTCATATTAAAACACATCCTATAACGAACAAATAACATGAGTAGTTAAAGTGTTGCCTGCTTTTGTAACTCTATACCTGAAAAAGGATATAAAACAGATGAATCATCTTTACCTCCAATGCAATTTAATATTTCATGTCTTCCATATCTAAACTGTATGTAATGCAAACAATTTGCAGTACATTTTTCACTAGACATCATACCAACATTGTTTGCTCAACTTTTCAAGAAGAAGAGAAATTACCACATTATTCATTACTGCACAATTAAAATAGCAAATCAACTGGCCTCCATCGACAACGTAATTACTTCAACTTTATACATCATCCCTCATGCTCCACGAAATCCACTACAGCTTCAATTTTAACAGGTCTTTTGGCAATTGTCTTAATATATATGAGGATAACTAAAATCATAGGTCCCCATTCACACCAACCATTGTATCAATACCGGGCTAAAAGTTGAAAATATTATTTTACATCAACACTAATGGTATCACTTCACAAAATCTGAACTCGTTGAAAACAGTTTCCCTTGTATGTGTTGGTGACAATATGAAAGACAAACTGTCAGTATGTATCTAGTAATGTGATTAGTGCCAAATGGATGGACACAGGACAGTTGATATAAAAATAGGCCACAATCGCCAAAAACAATTGAGAAAATGTAATCAAGACTCACAGAGGAATCCAACAAAAAAGGGGATTCATGGTTAACGCAGCATAAATTTAAACTTACCTAGAATTATCATTACGAATTGTCTTTGCATTACCAAATGCCTCCAAAAGGGGGTTTGACTGCATTAACATATGAAAAATGTCAACAAATTGGGTTGTAACCGCTTCTACTTCAATGCAGAACTTACTTCCAGAACTTGTTGCTCAACTGAACGATCATCAACCGAAGATCGGCCTCCAACATATGTTAGATATTGCATTATGAGCTTTGTTGTCTCAGTTTTCCCAGCTCCACTTTCACCACTAACCAAAATAGACTGACTACGAGCCTCATTTATCATAGCTCTAGTTCAGTAAAAGGACATAATTTTTTTTAGTGTCAAACGAGCTTCAAAGGTATGATGTATGGATGGTAAAGGCATATAAACATTGATAAATGGCAGACCTGTATGAAGTATCCGCTATAGCAAAGACGTGAGGGCTCAAATCTCCAAACCGAATACCTCTATACTGCTCCATCATATGAGCATTATAAAGATGGGGAAGTCTTGTAAATGGGTTGACTGCTATCAGTATGTTCCCTGTATATGTCTATAAAATTATGAAGGGTCAAGCTACAACCACAAGGAACAAAATTAACATATTATACATGCTTTAAAGTCTCTGTCTGATCATACAAATGAATTTCATTTGAATTTTGTTAAGATAATAGTGCAGGATAAAAAATATGAAAATCTCAATCGAAGTGAACATTAGTCATTCAATTACGATGATTCTATATTACATTACAATTTATATTTTACATCACCCATAATTTTAAAAATTAGATAAACAGATAAACGAGATTCCAGCTCACTAAACACATCAAACTCAAAGTCAAAAGATAAGCTTATAATAATTAATTTTTGCAGCTGGAATTGAATCGACTAAAATAGGAAGGTATAATACAGACGTTTGTGGCAAATTCCTCAAAATTGGAGATGGAAACCTTTCACGCCGTACATATAATCAAAAATACCATCTTAATCTCATTTATCTGGGTCAATCCTCATGCTAATTATCCAATATTAAAAGAATAATATAATAAACCCTAGTATGTGTACGTAAGCCTTGCAAATCAGTTTTCACTGCATTAAGAAAAATTCGTTCCTAAGTGGTTAAACCATTTGATTTAGGAGGCCAAAATATAAATTACATGATCGGTGATAAGTTACCAATGTAAATAATTAAGATAGAGGCAAAAAACTCAATCAAACTTCAAAGAAGATTAAACAATTGGACTACGATGCATGTCTTTATAATCACTGGCATTTACATCTCTAACCCCCCAACCCCTCTTCCTCCCCCCCTCCTTAAAAAATTTGGAATTCAATCTTAAAACCTCTAGCTTTATTTAAAAAACTTACTGCTAGACTTAAAGTCTCTGATATGCCATAATACAAAATTTTAAGACGATTAAATAGAAAAAGGTTTCCATATAGAGACATCAAAGCAAGGACATGCTTATGACTAGAATATTAAATGAATCAACGACCAAAAATGTAAAGTTAATTAGCGAAAACCGGAGAGGCAAAGGTCGCTTCAAAATTATTCTGAGTACTCAATACTATTTTGATTTTACTGTTTTTATCATGCATTTCATTTGCAGACGGGTTTCAATATTATTATTATTTTTATGAAATTCATAGAATATGGTTTATACTTTATATATAGTATAAGCAAATCCATACACAAAAGACGGTAAAGAAAAACACGCTTTAAATGCACAATACTACAAGCCTATCGATCATGCAGTCTTGTCTTTTGCTTACAACCCTGCGGTTGAATGCTCTGATTTCGCATTGCTGGGCATATTTTGAGTATGTCCTCAAAATCATAATGATAGCACCATATCGTGCCCCAACTTCAATAATGCCAATTATGAAATTTATACTGTTTAAAAAAACTTCAATCCTTCGCACTTTGTTCCACTTTTAACTATATAGTTAATACGGTCACAATGTATCTCTTTTGACTATACTGTGACTAAATTATCAAATGAAATCAACAAAAAATATGCAAAGTTTGTTAGTGAAACGCGCAAGTAATCATTGTTTCGAAATTGTTCTGAAAAAAGTATCAGCATTATCTTAGTTTTACTATTTTTTTCGTGTATTTCATTTGTAGATTAGTTCAATTTCTCATAAAACTCGTAAATGCAATTTAAGTATACTATTAATTTGATTTATAGAAACGGGTAGAGGAAAGTAAACTTTAAATGCACAGTACTACTAAACCTATTGGTCAGGCAGTCTTTTAACTTCATAACCCTACCGTGTTAAATATTCTGCTTTTGTCTTGATGGGCTAATTTTTGAGTCTATCTTCAAAATCCATAATGATAGCACAATTCATGTCCCAACTTCAATAATGCCAATTATTATGAAATCCTTACAGTTTAAAATTTTCAATCCTTAGCACTTTGTTTTAATTACATGTCATTACGGCTGTAATATCTCATAGACAAAAGAAATTTATTGCTACCTGATTATTATTACTATCTTTATAAATGATTTCCTTCTTTTCTTCATTTTGTACTATCTTGGTCGTTTATTTTGTTAAGACGCCATTTTTGGATACAAATTACACAACGCAACCACAACAGAGTTTTCATTAACTGTAATATACCCCCTAAGATTCAAAGACAGACCTGCACAGAGGCCAAGATGGACTAGAGTCCCAGTTCCCAATATGGAAACTAAAATAGGAAATATATTGCTTAACAAATATGGTGATCAATAATAAATATAACGACTTAAGAAGTAGATGAATATGCCTAGATTTATTGTTAAAGCTGAATAGGGATCTAAGAAGAACTTAAAAAAAATTGGTTTCCCATAGTATTGAAGGATAAGAAGAAAATATGAATTAAAGAAGAAGCTTTATTTGTGTGCATGTCAGTTCAATGTTAACAATAACTAATTTTTTGTGTGAATCCTCCAAAAGCTACATAATATTGGCCCCGTATAGAAAACAGAAACGATTGTTCGTCCCTAATAAATAAATAGAAACTAAAAATAGAAACTAAAAATGGAAACTGAAACAAAACCTTGCAGAATATAAAGCCGAACTGAAATGTTTCTTTGTTACGCTAGCATACTGTATTTGTCAGTAAATGCTAATATATCTTCATTGGTTCATTTCCCTTCAATGTAACAGAAAATACATAAACCGACACATTCAGAGCAATAAATAATTAGAAAAAAAGTTACAAGATACACAATTTGAAAGTAGAGTTAATTTCAGCCCATCCTGAATCAAATATCTGGATCAGCCATTGCTGAGATTTGTCGAAGCAATAGATACTGCTGACTAGCCGATAAGTAACATACATCAGATTATCATAAATACTAAGTTGAAAACAGCAATTCATATCAATCTGTCAACTATCAAAAAAGTCAATTCAGGGATCACTTACATATATCTCATTGAGACTGTATCGTCTAGCTAAATTATAAAGCACTTCTGGCTCGCTTAGATAAGTAAGTTTAGTCATATCATCTACTCCTCCAAGATCAACATCAGGATCCCTTGGTAGCAATTTGTCTACACTGACATTGATCTTCACGAATTCAAAAACAAAATTACAAAAATTAACATTGACTTCAAGTAATCAATTAATAAAAAGGTATACTCGTCACCTTCTTTCTCAGAGCAGTAATAACAGTCGCGAGCTTATCACTTATTTCAATCACTTCCGCCTCAGCCCATGCCAAGTCCTTGTCTTCTATCCAAACTTTCACGCCTTTGCGGAAGCTCATTTTTCTTATGGGTTCAAAAACCCTAAAACTCTAGAATACTGAATGAGCAAACGAAATGATGACCGTACAAACGAGAAGGAGATGTACAGAGTTAATAATTCAAAATTTAGGGCTTTATAGGAATAGATGGAGATTAAACTCAATTTGACACAGCAAGCGTTTGAATTCGAAAGTATGTCCTACCAGCAAACATTTAGGATTTATGATGACAGTTTTCTGGGAAGAAAAGTACGGAATATATAATTTAAACGGCGAAGTTTGTTTGATTGGGTAATTCAAATATTTTACGCTTCCTTAGCGGTAAATTAAGAAGCTAAATATCTTGCACCAGCGGAAGCCAACAACAGCTCCTGTTAATGGATGGAGAATAAATTTGAGCTGATAGGTTTTTCATTTGCAAGTGCTGAATTACCATTTTGTTGAGTTTTCCACCGTTTCAAAATTCGAAAAAAAAAAAAAAAAAAAAAAAAAAAAAAAAAAAAAAAAAAAAAGACTGCCTCACAGTGCAACATCACGGAGTGGTGTTGTGAATTCACCACGCAATGCTATAGCTCTGGTTACTTCAGAGCAACTCGTAGTAATACTACATGGTGCTCTAAAAACAACACGTAATATCACTGAACGGTAAACAGAAAATTCTAAAAATAAAAATAACATAAATTTAAGTACGAAGAGTATTTTCGTATATAATTTTTTTCATTAATGTAGGGGCAACTAAGCAAATTGCTGAATTGAAATAGAATTTGTCTATTTCCTTTTCAACTCCAATCAAAAAAGAACAACGAGTTATTGATCCAAACGTCCACAAAAATAAGAAAAACCGAAAGAAAAATTACGATTTATGGATTAATTATATATTTCTATCATGGAAAAACATCATTATTATTTCATGGTAAAAATGACATTCTACATTTCTTCACTCTTCTTATGTTGACATCACAAATTTAATATCAAAAATACAAGATTTCCATTTGTAATGATATTCAATTCAAATTAAATTAAATAACAGTGAAATGAATGAAGATATTATCAAAATTAATAAAATTTAAAAATATCAATGAAAAACCTAGTTTCTATTCGACAATAAAATTACATACAAGATTTCATTGCTAAATGTTGTAATATTTCATCATATCCTTTTTTTCAAAACAAGGGTAATTTGTATATGAAATAGGGTGAAAAGGGAATATGCGGGGTGTCATTCTTTTTTATAAACTACATCGGTGGAAAAGGAAAAATTAGAGGTGTTGATAGTACCACCCAAAATAAAAATAAAAGATAAATAAAAATAAAATACAATTATGTACTCTTTCACAACCTGATGTTTGAAATTTTAATACCAAAATGTGATGTTAGCCACAAAATGAAAATTTTGTACCTTTTTGTATAGGGTTGGAGTTATAACTTTCTAATACCATGTTACTAGCGCAAACTTCAATATTTTAGCAGTAGAATTTTTTATAATCAAAACTTGGGTGTTAAGTTCTTTTTTTCTTTTTGTTTATTATGTGTTATCTCTCCGTTGGGGATGTAAAACGAGTCAGACCAGACCAGACAAAAGTATGTCCTACCTCGGTTCTATAAGAGATTTTAATGAACATGGATCGGGCAAGCTTTAAGTTTGGACGTTGCTCTTACAAATCAGACAACAAATGGATAATTTTCGAACAGTAGAAAAACGTCGAACATTTTTTGTAGGGCATTTTGTTGAGCATTTTTTTTTTTTTTTATCATTGTTTGTCTTAAATGAAAATCTTACGGACATGAATTAGACATTTTACTATCTCGAACCGAGTCGGAGGTCGAACATTTCTAAAAAAATTATAGCACTATTCTTCGTTAAAAAGATTGTTTACTTCCATCACTTTTTAAGTCTCACTGGGTTTGATAATCATGTAACATCTGACCAATTTTTGTAGGTACGCAATGTCTTTTCATATACAACTTTCCCATCAAAACTGTGTATATTTTTGTCATTTCTCTCTAATTCTTTAAATTTAAATAGATATATTTCTCAATTTAACATTCTTTGTTTTAGGTATTGTTGTGATTGGAGTTGAAAATGAGGTTTTCCAACTTATAGTTTTGAAGATGGTATATTATACGATTTGTGAAGGAACTGAATCAGTCTGCAACATATGAAATAAATAGATTTCAAGTAAAATTCATAATGGGGTTATATTGGATTTATGAACTCTAATGATTTACACTAAATCTAATGTAGCAATTAAATAAAATCATATTTATTGTAATCTTTATATTACATTTGAGTTACCATATTAATTATTGTTTATTTGGAATATGTAATATATACGTTCAATAATATATATTGTAAGTGATTTAAATACACACACATGTGTACGTACATTTAGTTTAGTTAGGTATTTATGTTCTATCATTTTTTTATCTAAATGATCGTAAATGTGACAACTGTGCGACTTGTTAGGAGTTATATTTATCACTGTTAGATATAATAAATGTAGACATAAGTTTGAAATGAACGACATTATTAAGAAAAGACACGTCGGCATATCATAGTGATTTAACTAGATAAGGCATGGTGGAAAATATACACGAATAGATACTGGGATATCCATCTACCATGCATATACTAAACATGTTCATGTATGCATGTATGGGAGTATAGTGTGTTAAATCATTTGGCATAAATATAATGCATAAAAGTTTTAGAATTTTTCAATTTTTGGTTAGTATTGAATTTTCGGCTTATCGATTTCTAGTTATAAACATTAAAATTGAATTTTCCGCAAATAATTTATGATTTAAAGTCTCCATGTGTTCTTAAACATTGCATGAATGATGTAGCATATAAAATCTTTCATATTTAAATTATTAATGCAATTTTTGTTATGGAAAAGTCTGTATAGACACAACTGATGACACAACGAATCTCCACTATTGGGTTACCCTCTTATTTCCACCTCTTATATAGAGACAAATGATTCAATGGTCAAGATCTTGTGTGCTTCCAATTTGTGTCTCATTTTGTGTCCAAATAGTCATCATCTTCTGTTATCACTTAAAACTTTCGCATGCGCACCTTAAATCTGATTTAAATACAACGAATCTTTTGATGATAGTATACTATTAAAGGTCCCATGCACACACGTAAATGCATTAAATCTCTTTTAAATACGCGTGCCTAATAATTATGATATTTATTATTGATTTAACAAATTGCATCAGCAATACAAATATATATATATATATATATATATACACACACACACACATACAAACATATTCAAAATGAATATATATCATCGATTTTGAAATATTAAATAAATATTTGTTAAAGGTTTAAACATTTTTTGATCTGTTTTAGGTATGTAAAACATGGTATAAAGACAAGGCCATAAACAAAATAAGTTATTTTTAATGTTAACCTATAAAAGTTCCCACATCAAAGCTGTGAGTTAATGCCTCATTATCATCCTGTAGTAATTCTGTTATGATTTTGCCAAATAACCTCAAAAATAGTCTTTTCACTTTAAGTCCTGCTATATTCCATTATTCCTAATATATCACATTATTTATGTTATATTCTGTTATTCTCGCTATATCTTCTTTAAAAGATTACATTTATACATTATAAAAATTATGAAATTTGTTTTTTTAATTAAATTTTCTAACATATATTTTTAGAAACAAAAGGAGTTTAATATTCCATTAAATTCACGTGTTTTTACTTAAAATTAAGAATGTACCAACTATAATTTAATTGAATGTTAATTTTTTATTTAATCATTTTCATATATTTATAAACATTAAGCATGAGTTTTATATGCTACTTCAGAGTCGTTTGTTACATCCTCAATATTTTCTTGTTTTATTTTCGCTGCGACATTTTGTACCCCTAGCGCATTGAATCCGCTGGGCGTTTTAATTACACAACATAAAAGAAAGTTTATATATTTGGTTGAATTTCATTGTAAACATATGTACTGCAAGGTATTAGAGACTTTTAGCTAATTGTTGAAACATGTTACTCACACAAGATTTTAGTATGATAATTAACTATATGTGTAAATAATGTTAATGAATGTATAAAAATCAAAATGAAATATAATAATAGGACATGAAAAGTCCTGCCCTTTGTGGCACCTTGTTAAAAATCAAAACAAAATAAGATGATTGAACCTAAAAAGTCTTTGCCCTTCGTGACATTTTTATTTGAGATTTCTTTTTGTTAGCCACAAAACATGGTTGACACTTCAAACTGATAAGTTCCTTGTAGAACTCTTAGTTAAGTTGGATTTACTCGAGTTGCACCTTCCGATTTAAGAGGAGGTTAAGGTATCCATTGAAATCAAATAACTTTGTTGTATAGTTTTAAATGAATTTTCAGTGTTGAAAGTTTCTTTGAATCCTATCATTAGTCTTTATGCTTTCTAGAAGTGTGTTCCTGTTGAAATAAGGATAATTGTTGGAAGCTTGAAGCTCTAACTTTGAATTTTATTTAATATTGAAGGTCCCGGTGTGAGTAATCTTGGTTCTGATCGTTTTGATTCTAAAGATTTCGATTAGAGCCTATTGGTCCCATTGGGTTATCTTAATCCTTAATTAAATTACAATCGCAGTTATAATACTAATCTGAACTCTTCTAATGTTACTAAACGTTAGCCTTTATCTCATTAAGATGAATGTCTATGTAGACTGGAGTTGCTTATAAGGCTTCAAAATAGGTTATTAGGATTCATTCCATTAACAGATAGATTTCGGTTGAAATCTTGGATATTAGGTCCTTATATCCTAATTATACCCTTTTGTAAGAGTTGATATTTCCAATTAAAATCGCCGATAGGAGAATTTCGGTCAAGTTAAGAAGTTTCGGACACCTTGGATAACCTTTAATGAGTTTTAGGTTTCGTAGGGTTTTGGTACTATAACCATTCAAATGAATTCTTGCCATCTTGTTCCATTTATTAGGCCTTTTTAGAGGTATTTAAAGTTACTTTCACTTGCGAAGCATCCAAAGCTCAAACCTACAAAGTTAAGATACACTAATATAATAATAATTCAATAATTACCATTGTATTACTTTAGCTGATCTCAATTAAATCTTCTTTAATGGTTGAAGAAAGTACATTGATTTAAGTATTTCAATTTCTTAAAATCCTTAGATTGGTTTAGGAATTAGGGTTCACAACTTAGAATTTTAGATGCAAGTGAGAGAATGAAGAATTCAGTCTGGATTCTTGATGCCTAAGGTCATATTTATATGTGCAAGCTTATCCCCTCTCTACCTTAGATCCTTCTCCTTGATGCTTTTGCGGAAGTGCGTCTGAAGGCTTAATCCAAAAGCGACTTTAATAACATGCAGTGTGTGCTTTCGATGCGGCCTGGACCTAAAGTGAGAAACTTAGAGCAGAAGTAAGTCCTTCTGAGCATTTTCTAATTGACACTCACTGTGAAGCCTTTGGGTCTACCGGAGGGAGTCCTCTGAACGAAAGACTTGGTTCTTGTATTAAGAATTATGTTTTCAATAGGCCTTTGTTTTCTCTAAAGGGCTAGTTCTCCTTATGTGATAAGAATTTTCTTCAAGATTATATGGTGGAACATCCTCTTCGAATCAGTCGAAGGATGCATTTGGTTCAATAGTTATGAAGTAGCTTTTCTTCGACTTGTTTGAAGATTGTTGTTTTGTATGATCTTCCCTTTGGTTCCATCGAAGGGGCTTTCTTTTGTTGAAAGGAGTCTTTTACTCTTTTAACTTTTCCACGAGAGTAAGTTGTGATAAAGTGCATTCTTTTGGACCAAAAAGCTTCCTTCTCGTGACATTCCTTCATCGCGACTTTGCTCCTAATACGACCTTCTTGGATTCCTACCGATCTGATCATGTAAATGATTGGGCAAGTTTTCCTGGAGTAAACCCTATGTATCGATCCATGCATTTGAAGTGACCGGAACATGCCATATTAGGGGTGTCAATGGGTCGGGTCGGTTTCAGGTCAAGTCGGGTTCGAGTTGATTTTTAAAGGGTCGGGTCAGCCTATTTATTAAACGGGTCATGAATAGCTCAACCCGAACCCGACCTATTTATAAACGGATTAACCCGACCCAAATCGTGTAACCCGTTTAATTTGGCTGGGTCGGGTCATAAGTCGGTCATGGCGGGTCGGGTCATAAATCAATCATAAATAGGTCGGGTCAACCAATATAAGGTATAAGTGGGTCAAATTCGGGTTCACGGGTCAAATTCGTGTTCACTGGTCAAATGGGTTGTAAACGAGTGGGGTTAGCCCATAAAAATATAAATGGGTCAAATTGGTTTGGCAGGTCAATCTGAAACCCACCCATTTATAAACGAGTTAAATTTGAGTTGACCAGAAAATGACACGCCAATTAAACGGGTCGGTTTAAGATGCTAATCTTTATGCAGGTTTCGGGTCGAGTTTCGGGACGTGTAGGAAATTGACAGCCCTAATGCCGATCGTGATTTTTGTGATTATTGATCCAAACTTTCTGAAGTGGTTGGGCAAGTGCCGGATTGATCTGATCCTTGGTTTTCGAGGTGATCATACTGTGTCGATCATGCTTTTCTAACGTGATTGATTTATCATGTTTGTGATCGGTCAAGTGAAGATGGAGTGATCCAATGAGCCAGTCAGGCTATTTTTGAGTTATCGGACGATGCCTAGAGGTGATCGATCTAAACCGGGTTATTTTTCGATTTCCAAGCGAACATCAATTCTAACACTTAGTTCAAGTTTGTACAAATCCATGCTCGAGCCACGAGTGATTCAGATGTCCAAGTCCAAAGCATAATTTGGCCTTGCTAAAAGTTGGGTTAATAATATACGACTGGAATCCTTACCTGATATTTGAAATCAAAATCTGAATCCCGTTTCAAGCAGAGCTTATTTCAGGCCTTTTCTTCAAAGCAGTGGTAGGGCATGTTCTTCTTTCGAACAAAGGCAGGACGTACTTTAAGTGCTCCCTTTGAGCTTTCATTTCCTTCTTTTAGACGAGGCATAAGCAGAGATAGGGTGTGCTTACTCTTTAAAGCAGAGGCAGTGCGTGCTTAGTCGAACCAGATGTAGGGCTTGTTCTAAAAGGATAGAGGAAAAACATACTTCATTCGGAGCTGGGCGCATGCCCCAGGCTTACCTATCCCTCCTCTAGAGGGTGCCTAGAACATACCACATTAATGGTGGAAACAACGACTTATCGATGCATCAGTCATGCCTTATAGGCGAGATTGATGGCTTACCCCTCCTACCTCCAAGAGGTGCCTTAGCCATGCTTTCTTGGCGTGATAAAGGGATTTAGTCAATGTTGAGCGCATGTACCAAGGCTTTCACTTCCTCTCTTTCGGAAAGTGCCTTGACTATGTCAAGAACGTATTCCAAATAAAAGAGCATTTCACTTCCAACCATGTAAGATCTCTTATTTTATTTACTAATGGTATAGACTTTCTTTGTCCTTGTATCCATTTAGTACTTCTTATCCAAACCACAATTTTATTGATTCCATTTAATCATTTGTTTAAAAATTTGTTTAACTATCCTTGTCAGAACAAGTTAATGGTCATTCGTTCCGAGACTCTACAATGATTTATTTCATCCGTTCATCATATGATTGTGGAAACATGATCCTTCTTTATCTCAATCATAGTTTGGCACTTTCTTATTTAAAGGCTGGTGGTCCAATTCTCCCTTAGTTAAAAAGTAAATATTCGCAATTGAGGTAATTAGGTAGCAATTTCGGCAATCGAGACTTAAAATCCTTCTTAGAAGTGTTTAGCTTTAGCCTCTAAGGATTTGACTTCGAATCTTCATCTCCAATTATTTAGATTTTTTAATCCTTTTGAGATTTATAGACTGGGTAAGACTTGCTTACAACTCCCTTTTTTCTAACTCTGGTACTCTTTGGTAACCGTAAAACGATGTTGATACCTTTGTATTTGGTAGCCGTCTTCAAGCAAAGACATCACAATCTTCCACTATTTTCTTTTTAGAAAAATCCCTTTGGAATAGTTTTAGATGGCTTTTCTCATTTGTAACAACAAAATACACTCTTTCTCCAGGGCTTGTCTGAAGGCAAAGAAAACTTTTGATCCAACATGACTTTAATTATTGGGATCATAAGCTTTAACCTTCTTTTTATTAATAATATTTAAATCTTTCATCCTGATTGGTTGCTCATCATAAACTTCGGTCCATACAAGCTGATTCCATCGTACCCTAGCTCGGATTGAATCAGACTTTTACCCTCATTAGTTGTCGTTGAGAGGGAGGCGGAGGGGATACAGATATCTCCCTCTTGTAAGATTGTTGGAACTTCGTATACTCTTTCCTTAATCCGCATGTGGCTTTTTCCAAACTTTCTTTTGGATTACGAGAAACTTTCTTCGATTTACAGCCAATCCTTTTTAGTTCACAAAGAATTTTCCTTGAACTATAACATTCTTTCTCAGGTTATTAGGCCTTCTTTTAAGATTATAATCCATATTTAATCCATCGAAAGCAATTCTTACTATTAATCCACTAAAGTCAATTGAATGTAGAAGGTTAAAGGGTTTAGAGGTTCGACCCCTCCCTTTAGAACCAAAAATGTTATCCACTAAAATGGTTAACACCCCCAAAGTGGTAGATTCCTTATAAAACTCTTAGTTAAGTTGGATTTACTCGAATTGCACCTTACGATTTAAGAGGAGGTTAAGATATACATTAAAATCAAATAACTTTGTTGTATAATTTTAAATGAATTTCCAATGTCGAAAATCTCTTTGAGTCCTATCATTAGCCTTTGGTGCTTTCCGAAAGCGTGTTCCTTTTGAAACAAAAATAACAATTAGATGCTTGAAGCTTTAACCTTAATTTTTTTCCAGTATTGAAGGTCCTCGTGTGAGTAATATAGGTTCCTGTCAGTTTGATTTTGAAGGTTTCGATTAGAGCCTGTTGGTATCATTGGGTCATTCTAATCCTTAATTAAATAAACGTAGTGATAGTATTCATCCAAATTCCATTAAAGTTACTAAACATTGGTCTTTGTCCCATTAAAATGAATGTCAATGTAGATTGGAGTTGCTTCTGAGGCTTCAGAATAGATTATTATGATCCATTCCATTAATAAATAGCTTTCGGTTGAAATCTGGGGTACCAGGTCCTTATATCCCCATTATACCCTAGGTTGATATTTCCAATTAAAGTCGTTGATATGAGACTTTTAATCAAGTTAAAAAGTTTCATACACCTTGGATAACCTTTGATGACTTCCATACTTCGAAGGGTTTTGGATCTAGAACGCTTCATATGAATTATGGACATCTTATTCCATATATTGGACTTTCTGAAGGTATTTAAAGTTACTTTATTAGTGAATCTCTTTCGGAGCATCCAAAGCTCAAATGTAAAAAGTAAAAATATAATAATAATTCAATAACACCTTAATTGATCTTAATTAAATCTCCTTTTTATTAATGTTTGAAGAAAGTACAAGATTTTAAGTATTTCAATTCCATAAAATTATTTATGAATTAGGGTTTTTGGCTTAGAATTTAGATACAGGTGAGACAATGAGGAATTCAATCTAGATTCTGGACCTCTAAGGTCATATTTATATGTGCATGTTGACCCTCACTCGTGTCTTAGATGCATCTTCTTGATGCTTTCGCAGAAATGGATCTGGAGTTTGAATCCAAGATGGCTTTAATAATATGCAACTTGTGCTTCCAATGCGACCTAAACCAAAGTGAGCAACTTAGAGCGAAAGTAAGTCCTTCTAACCATTTTCTAATTGACACTCACTACGAAGCCTTCGGGTCAACCGAATAGATCACTCCAAACGAAAACTTGGTGCATCTATTGAGAACTATGTTTTCAAAGGTCTTTTGTTCTAGGGACTTCGAAGGGCTAACTCTCTTTATATGGTAGGAATTTTCTTCTGGATCATATGGTCGAAACGTCCCCTTCGAATCAATCGAAGGGTGCATTTGGTTTGATAATTACTAACTAGATTTTCTTCAGGTTTTTTAAAGAATGTTGCTTTGGAGTGTGCCCTTCGGCTTCATCAAATGGGCTTTATTTTTTTTAAAGGAGTCTTTTTGGGAGTTAGTCGTGATGAAGTGCATTCGTTTGGGTCAAAAGCTTCATGCTCTTGACATTTCTTCACCATGGCTTTGCTATCGGCTCTATTGCAGTCATTTGGTGCTAACATTTTTTGTAATAACCCTATTTTTGTGATTTCCTATAAAAAATTAATTAAATAAGGTATTAACGAGTTATTAATACAATAAAAATTATAAAAACATTTTATAAAACATCCACAGTATCGAAAATCTCATGAAATAGCTCATGAAATCAACAACGAAAATCACATAAAATTTGATAGATTCGAGTAATTAGACATTTTATAAGTGATAAAATAGATTTACTATTCACCAGTTCGGTGTACAAATAGGCAACAATATTGGCTTATTTGTTTTAGAATTTAGCCTAAGGAAACTCCTCACAAAATCATCTCGGGTTACAACAAAATCAGTAGCAAAATTTACTTAGAAATCACTCAAAACTCAGGTGCAAACATCAAAACATTTAGGAAAAATTTTCCTGCACAAATCACACTATAGAGGTAAACTCTAATAATACATGGGTCGAACCCCAAGTCAACCCTAAGAGCCTTGGGTCGACCCGCAAGTCGACCCTGAGAAGGCTTAGATCAACATAAGGATTGAGATTTCACCTAGGCGTGATTTCTCCTCCAATTCAAACTGTGACACCGCACGTCCCTTAATGTCATCCATACGAGGATGCATTAAGTTCTGTGAAGCGCAATAATAATACAGAGACTAATTTCGTAAGACAGAATATAAAATGCAAAGGAAAATTTTCAAACTTTTATTATAAAACCTAATTCAACATTACATTTTCAAATGCCATAAGTAATAATCATAACCATCTTTCTCGTGGAAATATAAATCATTAGAGCACAAGTACAAAACTATACAATCATATCCCTCATAAGCCATAACAATAAACATAGAACAGAAACTGAAGCAATACATAGAGTGAGAAATAATCCAAGTCCAAGCTGAATCAAAGAATCACGGTCAATGTTGCAGTACACCACCCTAAGAACCTGGGGGGAGGAAGAGAGAGAAGAATAAATAGGTTAGACATAAAGTTTGGCTAGTTCCAGTGATTTTCAACATAAGCAATAGGTAATAAATATCAAGACAGATCAATAACACTAGATATGAAATACAGTAAAATACATAAGTACGAAACAAACGAGATAAGGTAAGATTGAGTAAGCTTCTCATTCATGTCCAAGAACAAAATTTTACACCAACTATCAGAATAACAGTATTAGGTTTTACCCTAATTATTACCCAGTGATCGGCTCCTTACAGATGCGAATAACATATGCTTGCTATAGCAGTCGGGGATATCAGTCCTGAACCCATCAACTTTAAAACACACAGCCCTATCCGTCGGTGTTACAACATCTTATCTTCCACCATCAGACCCATGCACGCTCATGATTATGCCGGAACATGCCGGTACCTACCTCCAAGATTTGAAGCACTTATAATCATCCATCAGTAAAGTGTGCCCTAGTCCCTACCTAGTGTGGGACTTGTCTGATAACATGTGGGTACTGATTGATATGGATTTCAAGAAAATAACATATTTACACAAGCCATCCCTAGGCTTGATCCCCCATGTAATCTAGGATTTTAAGAGTTCCCCCGAAATATATTAACAGCAGATGTTGAACCTCTTAGCTTATTAATCAAACAGGTTCAGCTTAGTAGGTTTAGGTTTATTAATAAGCATTGTATAACCCTATGTTATATTTCCCGGTTGTAAATGACATTTATTAAATGTAACAACTCTTCCCCAAACAGGCACCTGCTTAGATGTATATAGATTACAGTAACATGTTTTACTTAATTTACGTTTGATTTGTATATCTTCCCATAACATGCCCTACTTAATATCAATTAAGTTCAACCTATTCGGATTAACATGTTTACAATCTTCCTTTATAATTATCTCAATTATACAGCCAATGGTTCTCATATTCCAGTATGCCCCAAATCTCCTTTTTGTTGTCATTACATATTATCCCAATTTTACGCAATTCTAACGAAAAAGACCTAGGCTCTCGATGGTCCAGGCTCAACGCAAAATAAAAGGGAAAGGGAGAAATATAACCAAACTCAGTTATAAACAAAAATAGGCATAATAAGATTGTAAATAAAGCAGTAACATAAAGGGGATAAGGAAGATAGATGTACATATAAACAGGTAATAACTGAAAATGAACATGTAATCGACAGTAATAAAAGAACAGTAACATATAAGAATTAAAACTTATAAATACTATTACTTTTCAGATCCAATATGTATTTACTATCAAAATCCTTTTTAAATTGCAAATATAAAAATAACATGAAACTCAAAGTGATATGTATTAGTACTAGAAAAAGCCTTTGAAATAGTTGTTGTAGAAGAAAAACAAGAATTATCCCTTCAATCTATGTTCTAACAGCACCCCGACATTTTCTTAATTTTATTTTTGAACATAATTTAGAGGAGGAAGAAGATGAATAAATGTTTGTGTGTTAGAAAATGGTGAGGCTGCTATCCTATTTATAGATAGTTAGCATAATCTAAACCATACGATATTAGGTTTTGAAATCAAATCGTTAAAGACACATCACCGTTGAGTCAACAAGGAATAAAACACACAAAACAGTCCAGGTTCAGGCGTCTGCCTGCTCGAAGGTGGGTAAACCCACCAACTACCTAGGTCGACACTGGTGTCGATGAAACACCCCACCTCCGTTAGGGTCACTCTCAAAGGGAATGCCCTAATTTTGGTGGAGGTTTATAAGTACAAGTCACAGATATACAAGACAGATATAAGAACACATATTTGTAAACAGCGGAAGAACAACAAACTTTATTTCATAAAGTCAAATACGTGTTACAACAACATCCTTTCCAAAAACATAACATAACACTTTCATAATCTGTCTTGAGTACATTATTTAAGGAAGCATAAATAAAACATAGATAAACTGCAAAAGCCCCATAGTGGATTGTCCAAAGCCATAGTTCAAAACAGGAAAGTCCAAGCAATACATTTCTCTTCTTCAAGCTGGATGTTGAGGTTGATCAAGCTGCTGTGTTCCCTCCCTGAGGACCGGGGGGGGGGAACGGAAGAAAGAAGACGAAAGAAAAGTAGAGTCAGACATAAAGCCTGAGTAAGTCTAGTACTATTTTGTCTATGAATAAAGAACTGGGTATGATAAGTATAAACAAGAAGTGGGCATGCACTAAAAACTTGGTTAAGTTGTCTAGGGTCGAATATACTATCGTACCCCATGTTGATCTCTGAACCCATATAAACTAGTTTCCAACTGGCACCCCATAATCAGGGTGATGTGATCCATTCTATGATGATCGGCTCCTACTCGCATAGTTACATTTGTCTTACGGCCCCCGATGTTGTAGTTACCTATGCTGGTCCCACCATGGGGTGTATCAAGTCCCATAGTGGCAACCCGACACAACCTTAGAGTGCACAGGTATGCTACTGGTGTCCAGTGCCTTATTTTTCTGCACCGGAGTGTGTGCACGCCCGCACTCCGTTAGAACCTACACTGCTACACCACCGCCGTCGCTTTGACCTCTTACAATCAGCCCAGTAATCGTGCCCCACCCTGCCTAGTTTCAGGGTATCCTGATACACCTTCTAGGGTTACTGCTGAAAAGGGTCCCCCGTTACTAGGTTTTCTATCTCTAGCCAACATGCTAAGTTGGTTAAGTGTTTCCTAACCTAACCCCACCAGTTCGTTTAGTTTAGCATGTTCCATTTTGATTAAGTCTTTAGTTCACTTAATCCTATCAATCCTGACTCAGCCTTAATTGTTTTATTAAGGCCCTGACCTCTCACATTAGACAGGTATTGTGGTGGCTGCCTGTTGCCGGTTGGTTCCGGGCAGTCTTACGCCACAACTCAGTCTAACCTCGGGTCCTTGCTGGGCTCCATGTTTAACCTCCCACATTGGATAGGTATTGTTGTGACTACTGGACAGCCGGGCGGTTCCGGGCAGGTTTACATCACAACTCAATCCAACCTCGGGTTAAACACATCGTATTTTCTACATTTACATATCTTGTCATTCTTCTTTATTTCTTATATGTAAATATTTGCGGCCCATTATTAAGTCAATGGTGTAAAGGTTACACCAATCAGGGGCCCAACCCATACTTGAACTTGGGCCCTTCTATTTTATATTTTCATTCATTAGTAATTTTAACCCAACGTTATTTTCCCCCGTTTTACACGTCCGTTTATATATATTGGGCTTAGCCTTTTAAAGCCCAATTTAGCCATGCGAAAAGGGGAGGCTTAAAGCGTGATTACATACACAAAGAGGGGAAGGTGAGCGCATGAACTTGCATATGACGTTGGAAATACATAATAGAAACTGGTGTACTTGCATATATATACTTTGGTCATAAAGCATAGGTGACATGAACCAAACCATGTAAACTTAAGATAAGAATCTAAATTAGGTGTCACATAGTCTTAACTACAACATAGACCTATGTTCTTATTTAGGCATAAACATAAACAAGTTATGTTCATAAGGTTTCTACATGTTTACAAAGGGGATACTTTGTTACTAACACAAAAGCATAGTTCAACTTAATCATGATTTAAGTCTAATCACATAACGATGGTATAAATATACTTATGCATAAATATTCCTAAACATGGTGTTTGCTTTAAACTTGCAAAAAGGGATTTTTGAGTCTAACCTAGCCATGTCTCACATATGTCATCATATAATTCTTGTAAACAAGATAGACTTAATCATGGATTTCAATTATGCCAAATATCATTCATAGCCTAGCCATATTCATAAGTTTGCAAAAGCATGACTTAATACATGGATTATGGTGTCAAAATTCCAACATAGTTTCATATGAACTATAACAACCAAACTTGTTTCAATTACTTGCAAAATGATTTATGCACAAAAATATACATCATGATGGCATAATAACAAAGCCCCAAACTTGCATGAATTTCAATCAACTACATACATGTAGCTTCAACATAGATTACATAATTTGCGAAATATTCCAAACGCATACTTGCATAGAACTACCGCATGTAGTTCTTTATAATGAATAACATAAATTTTGCACAAATATGAATTACTTTATTATCCCAATTCAAGCATACAAATCAGCACAGTTATTTATTCATACCAAAGTAATACTCTACTTACAATGGTTGCGGCGAATTCTCTAATTAAGAGATATGATTCCTTTGTTGAATTGATTGGCTTTAGGTTGCTTGAATTGCTTTAGGCTTTAGAACTTTCTTCCTAATTCTCTCTCTAGTTGGCGGCTACTCTTAGTCGTTCCTCAGCAACATGGCGGCTATGTTCTTAATTTCGAATGAATAGATTAGGGTTTAGTCTAGGGTTGTTTATATAGAGGTTAGGAACTGATTAGGACCCTTGATGTTGCTTGGATTGATTATAGCCATTCATTAGATAGAGAGACCAATTAGAACTTGCCACCTAGCCCTAATGACAAAGCAGACCACAGAGAATCGGCCAAACACAGACCTGGCCAGCCAGGTTGACTGGGCTCGACCAGGTCGACACCCCTGTCGACAGGGCTGTCGACAGCCCTGTCGACATGGGTAGCCCAGGTCGACAGCCCAGTCGACCTGGGTGGCCTAGGCGGGTGTTTATCCGCCCTGGCCCATTGGGCCCGATTTTTAATTATTTTATTCTGTTTTGAATTTTAAATTTAATTCAAAACTTCCGAAGGCCATATCTTCTTCATACGGACTCCGTTTTTCGAAAACTCGGACTCTATTTTGCGTATTTTTCCGAGACGAACGCAATGGCGTATCCCGTTTCCCTTAGTTCTTTGATTTCAGATTAATTATACTTTAATTTGCTAATTTCACAGTTATAGAATTCGCGGGGTGTTACATTCTCCCCCACTTAAAAGGATTTCGTCCCCGAAATCTTCAAGTTAGGAGGAATGTATATCCTAACATCCAATCATCCATCTACTCATCCATCAAACACGAGCATCCATTGTCCTTAAAAGACTTCTAATGCTTCATGATCATATGCGAAGTGTGTGTGTACATGTACTTATCTAATGCAAAATCAGGCGGTCTACTGATTCAGTTGACCTCCTTAATGCGAATTATGTAAGTGCCATGAATCCATTATGTATGCAAATTTTCCTATTCTTGATTCTACATGAGTGCACAATCATTCAATACAGATGCAACATCCATATGACAACACATTAAAGTTCAACCATATACGAATGCAAACATATATGCATATGCAATATGAAGTGACTGAGCCGATCTAAACCCTAGATTGTGTGTGTATATGCAACCACGAGCAACCACTAGCAATCACTTGCAACCACTTGCAACCATCATACATAACATGTTTCAACTACATGTTTCCATCCAAAAAAAAAAGATTCTATCTAAAAGATACGGTCGAGGAAATATACCTAAAAAGATAGATAAAAGCGCAACTTAAGGAAAAAGGAAAGATCAAGGATATACCCTCGAACAGAAAAGGGTAGGCAGTACGTATTCTAGCTTCAGTTTCCCAAGTCGCGTCTCCCTCGGCGTCGCTCCACTGAACTTTGACGAGCTTGACTTCGCGGTTGCGTAGCTTCTTCACTTCCGTTCCTAAGATGCGGGTTGGAACTTTTCTTATGGTTGCTTCGCGTTCCACTTCGGCCTCTTCGAGTATATTTGGCTCTACCACTTCAGCAGACTCATGCAGACATTTTCGGAGATATGAAACGTGAAAAACGTTGTGGACTCCAGCCAACTTCTCGGGTAGCTCTAATCTATAGGCCATTTTCCCAATTTTCTCGATAATAGGGAATGGCCCTACGAACCTTGGTGCTAGCTTTCCTGTGGTTCCAAAACGAACAACGTTTCTTAGTGGTGATACCTTGAGAAAAACTCTGTCTCCAACCTCAAATTCAAGGTCGGTCCTTCTCTTGTCGGCATAGGACTTTTGTCTGTCTTGGGCCGTCTTCATCCTTCTTCGTATTAAGTCTACTTTCTCTGAGGTCTCTCGGATCATATCTGGTCCAAGTATGAGCTTATCCGTGGACTCCCACCAACAAGTGGGCGATCGGCACGGTCTTCCATATAAAGCTTCGAAGGGCGCCATTCCGATGGTTGCTTGATAGCTGTTGTTGTAGGCGAATTATACCAAAGGAAGGTGGTCTTCCCATGTCCCTCCGAAGTCAAGGACACACAGTCTTAAGAGGTCTTCCAAAACTCTGTTCACTCTCTCTGTTTGGCCGTCGGTTTGGGGATGATAGGCTGTGCTCAAGCATAACTGCGTTCCTACTGCTTCTTGCAGACTCCGCCAAAACTCGCTGGTGAAGATGGGGTCTCGGTCACTAACAATGCTAGATGGTATTCCATGGAGTCGAACGATTTCCTTAAGGTAAAGTGATGCTAGGGATGAGGCAGTTCTTTTACTTTTGACAGGTAAAAGTGGGCGCTTTTAGTAAGCCTATCCACTATTACCCAAATGCTAGTGTTGCCTCTCCTAGACCTAGGCAGCCCATCGATGAAGTCCATTGAGATGCTATCCCACTTCCACTGCGGGACCTCCAGAGGATGTAGCAGTCCGCCAGGCTTTTTCTGTTCCGCCTTAACCTGTTGGCACACCATACACTTAGAAACGAACTCTGCCACGTCCTTTTTCATGCCGTTCCAGAAGAAAGTCCTTTTTATGTCTTTGTACATTTTATCTCCGCCTGGGTGTATCGTCATCTTGGAGTGATGTGCTTCCTCGAGAACCTTCTTTATTAAATCTTTTGTCTGTGGGACGCAAAGTCTTCCATCTCGCCTTAGCAAACCCTTATCGTCGATGGAGTATCTGTTGAGGTGACTTGAAGTCTCACCCCTAATTAGCTTATCAATTATTTCCACAAGCTGAGGGTCTTCGCGTTGTGCTGCCCCTACTGAATCCACTAAAGTTGGGCGCACTTCGAGAGATGCTAGCAAGCCTGGTACGAAATCGGAGGAGGGCCTAAAGTCGAAGCTGGCTATAAACTCTAGGCTTTGTCTTTCAACAAACAACGGGCTTAGGGTCAATTTCTTTTGGCTCAACGCGTCTGCCACTACGTTGCCTTTGCCCGGAGTATAGGAGATTTCAAAATCGTACGAGGCAAGAAACTCCATCCATCTTTGTTGCCTCAAGTTAAGATCCTTCTGCGAGAAAAGATATTTCAACGATTTATGGTCAGTGTAAAGTTCGAACTTCTCACCTAGGAGATAGTGTCGCCAAGACTTGAGTGCAAAGACGATGGCGGCTAACTCAAGATCATGGGTTGGGTAGTTCTTCTCGTGCACCTTCAATTGCCTCCCGCCATAAGCTACTACCCTTCCTTCTTGCATTAAGACGGCGCCTAGCCCTGTCCCACATGCATCCGTATAAACAGTGAACATCTTGCTCCCATCTGGCAGCGTCAAAACTGGGGCTGTTGTGAGAGCCCTTTTCAGTCGTTGGAAAGCAAATTCGCAATCCAAATCATAATTGAACACTAGATTCTTCTTAGTCAATTTCATGAGCGGAGCTGAGATTTTCGCAAAATCCCTTATAAATTTTCGATAGAAACCTGCTAGACCTAGGAAGCTTCGGACCTCAGTCGCATTCCTTGGTGTCTTCCAATCTTGTACCGCCACTACCTTCGCAGGGTCCACTGCTAACCCTTGTTTGGATACTATGTGCCCAAGGAACCTCACTTCTTCTCTCCAAAAGTGGCATTTGGAGAATTTGGCTTTTAGTTGATGGACTCGCAAAGTTTCCATGATTGCCCTTAAGTGTTGAGCATGTTCCTCTTCACTCTTTGAGAAGATAAGGATATCATCTACGAAGACTACTACGAATTTGTTGAGGAAATCTCTAAATACCCTACTCATCAGGTCCACGAAGTAAGCAGGTGCATTTGTCAAGCCGAAAGGCATGACAAGCCATTCAAAGAAACCGTCTGGGGTTCTGAACGCCGTTTTATCGATGCTATCTTCAGCTACCCTTAGCTGATGAAAACCGGTTGCTAAATCGAGTTGGGAGAAAACAGACGCTCCTACAAGCTGGTCAAATAAATCGTCAATTCTAGGGAGAGGGTGCCTATTCTTTTTCGTTAGCTTGTTGAGCTCCCTATAGTCAACACATAGACGGAGTGAACCATCCGCCTTTGTAGCGAACACCACCGGAGCGCCCCATTCTGAAATGCTCCTCCTAATGAACCCCTTTTCTAGTAGCTCCTTAATCTGTTTACTGAGCTCTTTCCTTTCTCGTGGAGCCATATGTCTAACGGGCAACGCAACGGGCTTTGCATTATCTACAAGATATATGCGGAAATCTATTTCCCACTTCGGAGGCAAGTCCTTCACCTCTTCAAAGACATCCGGATATTCCCGGACCACTCTAACTGATTGCAAATTTTCAACAGAGGCATCTAGCGATTCAAGATAACTAAGCATAACCGCATACGAGGGATTACAAGAAATTTCCAAAGTATTACCGAGCTGGGTTAGGAGCCTAACAACCCTTTTCTCACAATCAAGGATGGCCCCATTACTGGATAGCCAATCCATACCCAAAATCAAACCATAACCCGAAAAGCCCAAAACAAAGGCATTACATTGAAATTCTACACTTAGAATAGAAATTTTCAATCCCACACAGATCATAGACAAATGAGCTGGGCCCCCAATTGGGTTTGAAACAATTAAGGGGTCCTCTACCATACTAGTTTCTAGGTGCAGAGATTCTACTAAAGCAGACGAGATAAAGGAGTGTGATGCGCCAGAATCAAATAAAGTGCGAACGGGGTAATCATAAAGATAAAATACACTTTCTACAGAAGTATTTATACCTCGCTGTTGCAGAGGTGGCGCTTCTAGCACATGGACCTGTGCCCCTGGGGTGGATCCAGCCCTCTGCCCCTGTCCTCGTTTCTTTGGGCAGTCCTTAGCCCTATGGCCTGTCTCACCGCAAGAAAAGCACCCACCATTCTCCTTGGCCTTCTTTTTCCGGCAGTCCTTTACTAAGTGCCCCACTTTGCCACAGAAATTGCACTTCCTCTTCTCTTTGTTGCCTTTCCCGCCTTTCTTAAAGTCTGTCTTCTTGGGCTGCAAACCCTCTTTCTTCTTGCCCTTATCCTCTTCATTCAGCAATGCCATTTGCACCAATCTTTCATACGTGGCTCCCATGGGTATATGGGTCATGGCCAAACTGTGTAATGGCTCATTCAACCCTTTGACGAAACGGAGAGCCTTCTTGTACGGGGTGTTGACTAGGTCAAGCCCAAACCTAGCCAGCTCATCAAACTGATTCACATACTCTCTGACCGTCTTGTCCCCTTGCTTAAGAAATAAGAATTTTTCCAACTGCAAACTTCTTTCTGCATCTGAGAGAAATTTAGTCTCAAACCTTGCCCTAAAGTCCTCCCATGTCTCCACTGGTCTTTCAGCATTAGTGACTTCCCACCAGTAGGAAGCCTCACCCTTCAATAGCCACACTGCCAATTGTACTTTTTGTCTATCTTCTACCTCAAAGATGATGAATAGGTCCTCAGTTTCTTTCATCCAATTTCTAGCTGCTACGAAGGACTCAGTCCCATGGAAATCCCTTCCTCCCATAGCTTTAAAATCTTTGCATATCTTAGCGAATGTGTTTCCCCGAGGAGGAGGTGGAGGAAAAGGTGCTGCTGCAGCTGGATGATTTCCTTCCGCTGGGGGAGGATGAATGGTAGGACCTGGCTGAGTGGCTCTTGCTTCTAAGAACCGTCTAAACCAACCAGGTATTGGCACCCCTTCCGGCAAGTTAAGTTCTTGGGACATGCTGAAACAAAAAGGATAGATTCAAAACGAAGGATAAGAGATAGTACCTATGGCTTTGGGGAGTGGACTTTGCCTTTTCAAAATAAAATAATATTTTTCTTTTTAAAAATGCTTCTTTAAATTTCCTTTTTGAAAATAATTTTTCAAAACTTTTTATCTTATCTGGTAAACCTATGCTCTGATACCAAGTGAAACACCCCATCTCCGTTAGGGTAACTCTCAAAGGGAATGCCCTAATTTTGGTGGAGGTTTATAAGTACAAGTCACAGATATACAAGACAGATATAAGAACACATATTTGTAAACAGCGGAAGAACAACAAACTTTATTTCATAAAGTCAAATACGTGTTACAACAACATCCTTTCCAAAAACATAACATAACACTTTCATAATCTGTCTTGAGTACATTATTTAAAGAAGCATAAATAAAACATAGATAAACTGCAAAAGCCCCATAGTGGATTGTCCAAAGCCATAGTTCAAAACAGGAAAGTCCAAGCAATACATTTCTCTTCTTCAAGCTGGATGTTGAGGTTGATCAAGCTGCTGTGTTCCCTCCCTGAGGACCTGGGGGAGGGGGGGGAAACGGAAGAAAGAAGACGAAAGAAAAGTAGAGTCAGACATAAAGCCTGAGTAAGTCTAGTACTATTTTGTCTATGAATAAAGAACTGGGTATGATAAGTATAAACAAGAAGTGGGCATGCACTAAAAACTTGGTTAAGTTGTCTAGGGTCGAATATACTATCGTACCCCATGTTGATCTCTGAACCCATATAAACTAGTTTCCAACTGGCACCCCATAATCAGGGTGATGTGATCCATTCTATGATGATCGG
The DNA here is from genome assembly GCA_030737875.1 of Allium sativum. Taxonomy (NCBI): domain Eukaryota; kingdom Viridiplantae; phylum Streptophyta; class Magnoliopsida; order Asparagales; family Amaryllidaceae; genus Allium; species Allium sativum. Next base: position 218,858,422 of record CM060921.1, read on the forward strand.
CTCCTACTCGCATAGTTACATGTGTCTTACGGCCCCCGATGCTGTAGTTACCTATGCTGGTCCCACCATGGGGTGTATCAAGTCCCATAGTGGCAACCCGACACAACCTTAGAGTGCACAGGTATGCTACTGGTGTCCAGTGCCTTATTTTTCTGCACCGGAGTGTGTGCACGCCCGCACTCCGTTAGAACCTACACTGCTACACCACCGCCGTCGCTTTGACCTCTTACAATCAGCCCAGTAATCGTGCCCCACCCTGCCTAGTTTCAGGGTATCCTGATACACCTTCTAGGGTTACTGCTGAAAAGGGTCCCCCGTTACTAGGTTTTCTATCTCTAGCCAACATGCTAAGTTGGTTAAGTGTTTCCTAACCTAACCCCACCAGTCCGTTTAGTTTAGCATGTTCCATTTTGATTAAGTCTTTAGTTCACTTAATCCTATCAATCCTGACTCAGCCTTAATTGTTTTATTAAGGCCCTGACCTCTCACATTAGACAGGTATTGTGGTGGCTGCCCGTTGCCGGTTGGTTCCGGGCAGTCTTACGCCACAACTCAGTCTAACCTCGGGTCCTTGCTGGGCTCCATGTTTAACCTCCCACATTGGATAGGTATTGTTGTGACTACTGGACAGTCGGGCGGTTCCGGGCAGGTTTACATCACAACTCAATCCAACCTCGGGTTAAACACATCGTATTTTCTACATTTACATATCTTGTCATTCTTCTTTATTTCTTATATGTAAATATTTGCGGCCCATTATTAAGTCAATGGTGTAAAGGTTACACCAATCAGGGGCCCAACCCATACTTGAACTTGGGCCCTTCTATTTTATATTTTCATTCATTAGTAATTTTAACCCAACGTTATTTTCCCCCGTTTTACACGTCCGTTTATATATATTGGGCTTAGCCTTTTAAAGCCCAATTTAGCCATGCGAAAAGGGGAGGCTTAAAGCGTGATTACATACACAAAGAGGGGAAGGTGAGCGCATGAACTTGCATATGACGTTGGAAATACATAATAGAAACTGGTGTACTTGCATATATATACTTTGGTCATAAAGCATAGGTGACATGAACCAAACCATGTAAACTTAAGATAAGAATCTAAATTAGGTGTCACATAGTCTTAACTACAACATAGACCTATGTTCTTATTTAGGCATAAACATAAACAAGTTATGTTCATAAGGTTTCTACATGTTTACAAAGGGGATACTTTGTTACTAACACAAAAGCATAGTTCAACTTAATCATGATTTAAGTCTAATCACATAACGATGGTATAAATATACTTATGCATAAATATTCCTAAACATGGTGTTTGCTTTAAACTTGCAAAAAGGGATTTTTGAGTCTAACCTAGCCATGTCTCACATATGTCATCATATAATTCTTGTAAACAAGATAGACTTAATCATGGATTTCAATTATGCCAAATATCATTCATAGCCTAGCCATATTCATAAGTTTGCAAAAGCATGACTTAATACATGGATTATGGTGTCAAAATTCCAACATAGTTTCATATGAACTATAACAACCAAACTTGTTTCAATTACTTGCAAAATGATTTATGCACAAAAATATACATCATGATGGCATAATAACAAAGCCCCAAACTTGCATGAATTTCAATCAACTACATACATGTAGCTTCAACATAGATTACATAATTTGCGAAATATTCCAAACGCATACTTGCATAGAACTACCGCATGTAGTTCTTTATAATGAATAACATAAATTTTGCACAAATATGAATTACTTTATTATCCCAATTCAAGCATACAAATCAGCACAGTTATTTATTCATACCAAAGTAATACTCTACTTACAATGGTTGCGGCGAATTCTCTAATTAAGAGATATGATTCCTTTGTTGAATTGATTGGCTTTAGGTTGCTTGAATTGCTTTAGGCTTTAGAACTTTCTTCCTAATTCTCTCTCTAGTTGGCGGCTACTCTTAGTCGTTCCTCAGCAACATGGCGGCTATGTTCTTAATTTTGAATGAATAAATTAGGGTTTAGTCTAGGGTTGTTTATATAGAGGTTAGGAACTGATTAGGACCCTTGATGTTGCTTGGATTGATCATAGCCATTCATTAGATAGAGAGACCAATTAGAACTTGCCACCTAGCCCTAATGACAAAGCAGACCACAGAGAATCGGCCAAACACAGACCTGGCCAGCCAGGTTGACTGGGCTCGACCAGGTCGACACCCCTGTCGACAGGGCTGTCGACAGCCCTGTCGACATGGGTAGCCCAGGTCGACAGCCCAGTCGACCTGGGTGGCCTAGGCGGGTGTTTATCCGCCCTGGCCCATTGGGCCCGATTTTTAATTATTTTATTCTGTTTTGAATTTTAAATTTAATTCAAAACATCCGAAGGCCATATCTTCTTCATACGGACTCCGTTTTTCGAAAACTCGGACTCTATTTTGCGTATTTTTCCGAGACGAACGCAATGGCGTATCCCGTTTCCCTTAGTTCTTTGATTTCAGATTAATTATACTTTAATTTGCTAATTTCACAGTTATAGAATTCGCGGGGTGTTACAGTCGACCATAGGGTTGATACAGGGATCGACCCATGTAGGGTTGGGTCAATGCTGACCCTTGCTTTTCTGAGTTTGTTTATTTTAAAATGTTTTAAATTTAGTTCAAGCTTCTTTAGCTCATAACTTCTTCATACTTAGTCCAATTTACCAAAACCAAGAGTCTATCTGAACCAGAATGTAACACCCCATAATTTTAAAAGACATCAAAATGATAAATTAAAGAACACTTCATTTAATAATTGAAGTTAGGTGAAACGGACTGCGCGGGTTGCGTTCGGCTCGGAACTCTGGTCAAGATAAACACCTGGTTTGCATAAAACGGACATCGTATGAAGAAGTTATTAAGGTCAGAAGTTTGTATATGCATAATAGGAATATATATAAACAAATTAATCCAGAAATTCAATTTAAATTCGAAAATTAAACGAGGCGGGAGGACGTAGGAAATCGGCCCATTGGGGTCGACCCTGTGCCCTCAAGGTGTCGACCCATGGGTCGACCCCTCAACAGGGGTGTCGACCCCAGGCTTGACCCCCCTTGGCGCACCTGGACGTTTTCTGGCTTTGTTCGTCAGCTGGTGGCTATATAAAAGACCCTATACCCATTGTTTTATTCATCTAAATCAATGGCGATGATGATATGCTGCTCCAACTCAGATTAAATTAGCCTTTTCTTTAGCAACGACGATTCATACGTATTCAAATATCGCTTATTCAACATCAACACGCTTTTCTCAGTTTTCTTAGATCCATTCTCTGTGAGTTTATGTTGCTTTTAGATATAAACACCTAAAATGTAATCTTGACATGTATATGAATTTGGATCTAAGATAATGCCTAATCAGTTTTGTTATCGTATTTTCATCATATCTGTTCTTATATACATATTTTGTCATTATGCCCAGTTCTGTCACTATATGCTTATTCAGTTGCTATGCCTATTTCTGCCATCATATGCCTGTCTTGTTATCATGCTTATTTTTGTTCTCTTCCCTTATTCTTTCCCTTTTTATTTTTGTAACCAGGCTACCTTTGAGCCTAGGCATACCGCTGAAATATGCGAACGCGTGAAATTGGGAATGAGGGAAAAACCTTAAAATTGGGGCATAGCTTGTATTGGGAAATTGGGGGCATAACTTGAATTGAAAACATGAATATGGATTGGGGCATAAACCAAACTGTTATTAAAGACCTACATTTGGGGAATATGGTACATGTTGAGTATGACTTGGGAAAGGGGCATGAAAACCTATAATGAAATAGGAATAATTGTTAAAGAATGAGCCTAGATTTACAGTAATTAGAAACTGTAACCATGCTCAGACACGAGGTTAGATTACACTTATGGTAGAAGCCTGCCCGGAACTGCCCGACATATCCAACATCCACAAGTGGTAAATCTAATGTAAAGGGTCTAAGTGCATAAATACGTGACGGTGCTATGACACGAGGTTAAGTCCGACTTGTGGAAGAAGTCTGCCTGGACACAACCGACATATCTAGCACCCACAAATGGTAGACTTAATATGGGAGGCCTAGCGCATTATAACCATAAATAAATGAATGGTAATGAACTTGTAATATTTAACATGTTTGAATCCATAAGGATTGCATGAATCTGTTAATTTGAGTAGGGGTTAAGTAGACTTGCTTGAATCGGTGGGAGGGTTAAGTTAATCTTGTTAAATATGTGAGGACGGGTTATACATATGAACCAGACAAACTTAACCGGTTGGGCTTATGCGATATTGTTAAACTAGTGGGCATAATCTATTAAAATCCTAGTAGTGGGGATGCAACCCTGGGGGGAAGCTTGTATCATCTGGTGTGTGGGACCCGTATCAATCAGTAAACTATATCGCTATCAAACGGAGAACCCCGAACTAGGTCGAGGTCAGGGCACGCTTATTGAGCTGGTTATAAGAGGTCATTTGGGAGGAAGATGTCTGAGGCGCATTCCATTGGGCTCATGTGCGTGCATGGGTCCGCCTGCTCGGGAAAATAAGGCGTTGTGACATCAATAGATATAGCTGTGCACCTTGGAAATAAGGGGGTTGACACTTTAGGAAGTGAGACATCCTATTGTGGGGCCAGCAAAGGTATCTACGGGTTAGGGAGCCGATCAATTGGGGTGGTAATTAGGGTACATCTAGTCTCGCCTGCTTAGGAGCCCGTTATTATCGTTGGGGATAACACCCATCAGTTCTATTGGGCTACCTGTTATTGCATGGGGTAAAACCTCTCACTAAAAGTACACCTAAGTCTACCAACTTGTACTTTTTGAGATTATCTTGTTTCGGTTATACCAGTATTGGTGCAAAATGTGAAAGAGAAAAGTGTTAGGGAAGCTCTGTTTATCCTGTTTACCTTGTCATACCTGCCTTATATGTTGTATCTTTCTTATCCAGTTTATATGTCGGTCATGATGCTTTTACTTATTTATATGCTAAAAGTAACTGGACTCGCCAGACTTATGTCTGACCTATTTTGTTTCCTCTTCTTCCTCTTCCGTTTCCCCTCACGTTCTCAAGGTGGGAATACTCAGGCTTAATCAGGATTCTTCTTTCATTCTGCTTAGAGCTTCTTAGATGTACCGCTTAATTTCATATCTTCTCTACTATGGCTATGTTTTGGGACTATGCCCTTTTTATGTTTATTGTACTCTGATGATTTTAGTACAAGATAGAAGTTTTAAGTTGATGTACTGGGCTTCATGTATTTCAGACTTATGATGTAACCATGTTTTGAACCACGATGTTTTCTGCTTAATAAAGTTTGAAATTCCGCTGCTATTTTATATCTGTCTTGTAATGTTCCTGTTTCTCTTTACCTATAACGCTTCACGAAATTTAATGCATTCTGGTAAAGAGTGACATTAACGGACGTGGGGTGCCACATTTAGTATCAAAGCCGAAGGTTACCAGATCGGATAAAAGAATTCGAAAATTTGTTTCAAAAAGGTTTTAATAGAAACCATTTTTAAAAGAAAAGTTTGTTTTGAAAAACACATTCCCCAAAGTCATAGGAAATATTTTTTGATTCTCTGTTTGAATCCCTTTTTCCTTTTGTTTTCAACATGTCTGGGGAACCCAATATTCGGAGGGTGTTCAAATACCAGCTTGGTTCCGTAGGTATCTAAAGGCTACGGCACCTGCTGGAGGCCAAGCAGACGCCCCTCCCCCAGCTGCACTCGTTGTTCCTCCTCCTCCCCCTCCGTGGGCAGATAATTTCTCTAAGATATGTAAGGATTTCTGCACTTGAGTGGAAAGCCATTCCGAGGGACATAGACTTTTGTATAAGCAAGGAATTGTCTCAAGGAGACAGAGGATATGTTTGGGATTTTTGAGGTTGACATCGTAGGAAGATTCAGTTGGTCGTTTGGAAGCTGAAAGATGAGGCCTCGTTCTGGTGGGAAGTGACGCAAGCAGGGCGTCCAGTGGAGACTTGGGACGATTTCCAATAGAGATTCGAAATGAAGTTTCTCTCTTAACCCGAGCAAAGTATGCAAATGGAAAGGTTTATGGTACTTAATCAAGGGGAGCATGTCTGTGAAATAATATGTTAATAAATTCAATCAATTGGAGAGGTTTGGTTTGGAGCTAGTTAATACCCTGCACAAGAAGGCTTTGAGGTTTTCTAGAGGATTGAATGAATCCTTTCATAAGTTGGCTATGTCTCATATTCCAATGGGGGCAACTTTTGAGAAACTCGTTGATATGGCATTAATGCACGAAGAAGATAAAGGCGAAAAGAAAGAGGCTAAGGTTGAGGCCAAAGAAAGGACAACAACAACAAAAGAAGGGCGGAAAGAACGATAAGGCTAAAGATAAGAGGAAATGTCATAACTGCGGACGCGAGGGTCATTTAGTCAAAGACTGCAAAATAAGGAAAAATGCTTGTTTCAATTGTGGAGAGGACGAACACTTTTCTAAGGAGTGCCCGAAGAAGCAAGGACAAGGTCAAAGGGCAGGATCTTCGGGAGGGCAGGTGCATGCTCTCATGGCCAGTGCGCTAGACCGTGGTAGGAAAGTTTCCGTTGAAGGTTTGATTTCTCTTTCCAATCATCCTGTTAAAACTCTTTTTGATTCGGGCGCTTCACATTCTTTCATATCTGATTCTATGGTTGAGTCTCTACACCTTAGTACTGGTATGGTTTTGGATCCCCTAGTTGTCTCAAACCCCATTGGGGGTATGGATCATCTATCTATGATTTGTCAGGGTTTGAGAATATATGTGATGGGTGTAGAGTTTGAATCTAACGCATATGTGCTTGGTTTCATGGGCTATGGTTTGATTATAGTGATGGATTGGCTAGCCATGTATGGTGGCATTCTGTATTGTGAGAGGAGGGTCATTAGACTTTTGACTTGCCATGGGAGGACCCTTGAGATTTCTTACGACCTGAAAGGGTCTGTCATGCTTAGTTTTCTAGAGTCACTTGATGCATTTATCGATGATCTGCGATCTGTACCAGTAGTCTGTGTGTATCTTGATGTTTTTGGGGAGGTTCGTGGCTTACCTCCGAGGTGCGAGATCGATTTCCATATATACTTGGTGGACAATGCAAAGCCATTTGCATTACCTGTGCGCCACATGGCTTCAAGAGAAAGGAGGGATCTTAGCGAGCAAGTAGGGGAGCTACTTGAGAAAGGATTTATTAAGCGAAGCATATTTGAATGGGGCGCTCCAGTAGTATTCACCACCAAGGCGGATGGTTTGCTTCGCTTATGCATGGATTACAAGGAGTTGAATAGGTTCACTAAGAAAAATAGGCACCCACTTCCGAGGATAGATGATATGTTTGACCAACTTTTTGGTGCATCTGTTTTCTCTCAGTTAGACTTGGCCACAGGGTTTCATCAGTTGAGGGTGGCCGAGGACAGTATATACAAGATTGCTTTTAGAACTCCAGATGGTTTCTTCGAGTGGCTCGTCATGCCTTTTGGGTTGACGAATGCACCCCGCCTAATTTGTTGATCTGATGAGTAGGGTGATTCAGTAGTTTCTAAATAAGTTTGTTGTGGTCTTTGTTGATGACATCTTGATTCTCTCGAAGAATGAGGAAGAGCATGCCCTACATTTGAGGGAGGTTATGAAGACTCTTTGTGCACATCATCTTAAGGTGAAATTCTCGAAATGCCATTTTTGGAGAAAGGAAGTGAGATTTCTAGGGCATGTGGTCTCTAAAGACGGGATAGCTGCAGATCTCGCGAAGGTAGTTGTAGTTCAAGATTGGCATATCCCAAAGAATGCAATAGAGGTGTGAAGTTTTCTTGGATTAGCAGGCTATTATAGGAAGTTCATTAAGGACTTCGCAAATATATCATCCCCACTCACCAGACTGATGAAGAAAAATATGACATTTTCTTGGGGTATAGACTGTGAAGATGCTTTTCAATGATTGAAGAGGGCTTTGACAATAGCCCCAGACTTGATTTTGCCTGATGGGAACAAGGTGTTCACAGTGTACACTGATGCATGTGGTACAGGGCTTGGTGTGGTTCTAATGCAAGAGGGAAGGGTAGTATGTTATGGAGGTAGACAGCTAAGAGTTCATGAGAAGAACTACCCTACCCATGACTTAGATTTAGCTGCCATAGTATTCGCGCTTAAGATTTGGCACCATTATCTACTAGGAGAGAGATTCAAGTTGTACACCGATCATAAATATCTCAAGTACTTGTTCTCGCAGAAGGATCTCAATTTGAGGCAACAAAGATGGATGGAGTTCCTAGCATCCTATGACTTCGAGATTGCTTACACCCCTGGCAAGGGAAATGTGGTGGCAGACACATTGAGTAGGCAGAGGATGACATTTAGTCCTCTGTTTGTGGAGAGGAAAAGCTTGGATTTCATATTAACTTTTGATTTTAGACCCTCTACCGAGTTTACATCTGGTTTATTAGCATCACCAGAGGTGCGACCTACTCTTTTGGATCAGATAGGGACTTCATAGCGAGAGGATCCACAAATTTCAGACATCTTGGATAGGCTCAGTAGAGGGGAAACTTCTAGTCACCTCAGTAGATATTCCACGGACGATAGAGGGTAGTTGCGACGAGATGGAATGCTTTGTGTTCCCCGAGTTGGGAGTTTGTTAAAGACAGTCCTTGAGGAAGCCCATCATTCTAGGATGACTATTCATCCAGGCGGTGATAAGATGTATAGAGATATAAAGAGGGTTTTCTTTTGGGCTGGAATGAAGAGAGATGTAGCAGAATTTGTTTCTCGATGTCTGATTTGTCAACAAGTCAAACTGAAACAAAAGAAGCCCGATGGTTTACTACATCCTTTGGAGGTCCCATAATGGAAGAGGGTGTGCATCTCAATGGATTTCATTGATGGTTTGCCTAGATCGAGGAAAGGCAACACCAGTATTTGGGTTATAGTGGACAAACTTACTAAGAGCGCTCATTTCATTCCTATTAAGAGTAAGAGGACGGCAGCATGGTTGGCAGCAACTTTCCTTCGTGAGATAGTCCGTCTTCATGGAGTACCTTCCAGTGTCGTAAGTGATCATGACCCAATTTTCACCAGTGAATTTTGGAGGAGCTTGCAAGAGGCATTGGATACACAGTTGTGTTTGAGCACCGCTTATCACCCTCAGACAGAAAGGGTGAACATACTTCTTGAGGATCTTATAAGACTGTGTATCCTAGACTTCGGAGGGACTTGGGAGGAGCATTTTCCTTTAGTAGAGTTCGCCTACAACAACAGTTATCAGGCTAGTATTGGCATGGCACCCTTTGAAGCATTGTGTGGGCAACCCTGTAGATCGCCGACTTGTTGGTGGAGTCTACAGAAAGACTTCTACTTGGACCGGATATGGTTAGAGAAACTTCATAAAAGATTGATCTTATCCGTAGGCGCATGAAGACAACTCAGGACTGGAAGAAGTTTTTCGCTGATAGGAGAAGGACTGATATTGAGTTTGAGGTTGGAGACATGGTTTTCATCAAGTTATCACCTTTGAGGAATGTGGTTCGTTTGTTGTAATGCCCCACCCTGAGACCCACATTAACAAAGAGAATTACAAGGTAATTCCATCTGCTAATGTGGAGAATAGGGCTTGTTGGGGGCGACCAACTATAAACTTGTCTTAACTATCTACTGGACATGTCGACAATTGGTATTTTTTTTTTTTGAACAACTTACATGGATCGACATATCCAATAAACAATTAAATTAATTCTCATCTCATTAAAGTTTGAAAATTTTAAATGCAATAACAAGTTGAAACAAAAACATAGGACAACGGATAAAATTGGCTGTTTCAGCTAGCAACATCAAAATATTTAAAAAAACACTCCGTAAGAAAGTTGTTGCATACACTCATTCTTATACACCGAAATTCAGAAGAATAAGCTAATATACATATATATATATATATATATTTAAAATATTTTTATAAAGAAAATAGGACTTTTAATGATTTTAAGAAACACGCACATATATATAAGCTTTATAAAGAAAAACCCTTATTTAAAGAGATTACCTAATTAAAATACTTTGAAATACTAAATAACTTAATTAAAAATCTTTTGAAATGACTTAAGAACGTTTATTTTCCAAACCATTGATTTTAAGAATTCACTAAAACTTAGCTAGATTTAAAATAAAATCATCAAGAATACTCAATGTTGATTTTAACCGATATTAAATTTAAATGGAATTTAAATCAAATTAAATTACAGATTTCCTCAAATCTGAGCTAGTCTATAGATGGACATCATTGCTATCTAATAACATCAATTTTCATCAAAGGAATGTAATTAGAATTGTCGAAACGGCAAAATATCATCAAAATTTGAAATTAAATAATCTGTTGGGAAATTGGCACCAAGGTTTGTATGACCATTTCCCATAACAGAAAGGATTGGCCTAATGGCCTATAAAGTAAAGCTACCAAAGAGACTGTCCGGCGTTCATGATGTTTTCCACGTTTCTTATCTTGCATGATACCGCAGGAGTAGTGGAGCCAAGTATGCTTAAGGAAGTAGAGGTGCAACGGGAGGCGACAGTTAGACGAGTTCCTACTTGTATTCTTGGATCAAAGGTTAAGAAGCTACGCAACCGAGAGGTCAAGTTGATGAAAGTTAAGTGGGGAGATGACCAAGAGGGTGCAACTTGGGAGACCAAAGACAAGATTCGCACTTCGTACCCTTTTCTTTTCAAGGGTATGTTCTTAACTTCTTTTTCCAAAGCTTTTGTTCAGGCTTGTTTCTTTCATTTAGTATATCCTATCGATCGAATCTTCGACCTTTAGGTAGGGGAACCCATGGATGAAAACAAGAGTTTGAGACATGTTATGATTGATGGATGCAAGTGGATGCAAGTAGATGCAAGTGTTTGCTATGGTTGCTTGTGGATGCATATACACACATTGGGCACTAGATCAGTTCAATCACTTACATATTGCATATGGATGTGTGTGCATTTTAAATTTTTTTATGGATAAAAATGGGTGTATCATCATATCGAAGCTGCATTTGAATGAATGATTGTGCACGCATATAGAACTTACATGTTATAATTGGATTAATTGCATACATGTTGGATTCATGGCACTAACATACCTTGCATTAAGGAGGTCAACTGAATCAGTGGACCGCCTGATCTTTCGCATTAGTAAAGGAACATATACACACACCTTTGCATATGTTCATATAAGCATTAGAAATATTTTAAGGACAATGGATGCCTATGATTGATGGATGAGTAGAAGGATGTTGGATGTTAGGATATACATTCTTTTCTTAACTTTGAGATTTCACGGACGAAATCCTTTAAGTAGGGGAGAATGTAGCACCCCGTAATTTTATAAGACACCAAAATGGTAAATTAAAGAACACTTAATTTAATAATTGAGATTAAGTGAAACGGATTACGCCATTGCATTCTTCTCATAATTCTAGTTAAGAAAGACACTTGATTTGCGTAAAACGCACATCATATGAAGAAGTTATTGAGGTCAGAAGTTTGTATACGCATAAGAGGAATATATTTAAAAAAATTAATCTAGAAATTCAATTTAAATTCGATAATTAAACGAGGCGGGAGGACGCGGGAAATCGGCCCGTTGGGGTCCACCCCGTGCCCTTAGGGAGTCGACCCATGGGTCGACCCCTCAACAGGGGTGTCGACCCTCCTATGCGCACCTAGACGTTTTTCTAGCTTTGTTCGTCGGTTGATGGCTATATAAAGGACCCTATAACCATTGTTTTATCCATCTAAATCAATGGCGAAGACGAGATGATGCTCCAACTCGGATTAAATTATCCTTTTCTTCTGCAATGATGATTCGTGTAACACCCCACATCCATTAATGTCACTCTCAAAGGGAATGCATTAACTTTCATGGAGTATTATTGGTGTATAGAACAAAATATAACAAGACAGATACATATATTGGTACTTGAAAATTTTAAAACAACTTTTATTGCAGTGGAGAAATAGTTTGGTTACAACATCATCAAAAACCAACAATAAAACCAAGTACACTTAATATCCATCTTGACAAATTGTTTTCTGAGTACATAAAGTAAAAAGCATAACCCCAACATAAGTAGCCATAAAAGAGATAAGTTGATCTTTACTTTCAGCAATCCAAGCACTTCCAAAAGAGAGAGAAAGAGATCCAAATCAAGCTCCACTAGCACTAGTCCTACCCTGAGAACCTGGGGGGGGGGGGAGGAACAAAAGAGGAGAAAACAAAGGGGGTCAGACATAAAGTCTGGCGAGTCCAATAACTTTAACAATATAATTATTAAAGTAATTAGGATAAGGTATAAACTGGTAAAACAAGGAATGACTATGAAACAAGTTGGCAAGACAAAACAAACAAGAGGAATATTCTGGCGTTAATCTCACTCCTAATCACTATAGGATAATTACTATACTGCACCATTACTAGTCACCCTAAAAGTTGATCCCGCCTACTGAACATAATAATCATAATGGTAGTTTCGTGTGCCCCTAGCTGTCTTCATAGGTGTCGCCTGCCCCTATCTCCACTAGTACCCACTACCCCCATGTGATCGGCTCCCTAACTCGTAGATACCCATGCTGGTCCCACAGTGGGGTGTATCACTCCCCAAAGTGGCAACCCGATACCACTAAAGATGCACGGCTTATATCTACACGATGCAACAACGTCTTACCTACCAGCCCGGGCCCACTCACGCACATGACCCCGTTGGACTTGTGTTGCCACCACTAACCCGTTTTGACCTCTTACAATCAAACCCAGTAAGCGTGTCCCGTCCTCGATTTAACTCGAGCTCACAAAGGTACTTAATGGGTTACTGGTTTGAAAAGGGTCCCCTATGCTTGACACAAGCTTTCCACCTATGCTTGGTCCCCACTAGGATTTCCCACTTAACCCCTTCTTATTCATGTCTTCTTACATGTTTCAATTTGGTTAAGTGTTTCTAATCGTATTTCACATGTCACCCATGTCACCCACTTAACCCCCATGTCCCACCTTATGTTTATCTTGGTTAAGTGGTACTTAATTCATTATAACCGTAACCTTGTAAGACCTCCCACATTAGACTACCATTTGCGGTTGCTGGATTTGCCGGGCGGGTCCGGGCAATCTTATACCGCAAACGAGTCTGAGCTCGTGTCTTTACAATTGTTACGCATTTAATTTATGCCTTCGACTCTCACATTAGACTACCGTTTGTGGTTGCTGGATTTGTCGGGCGGGTCTGGGAAGTCTTATACCACAAACGAGTCTAACCTCGTGTCTTAGGCGTTTATTATTACACATAATTATTTCACCCCAATATGAATTAATTATCCCTATTCAAATTGTCAATAATTTCCAAATTAATCTATGTCCATAATTGTCACCTAAATTATATCCATACTTTTCGGGTATATAAATTATACCAATTAGTGTCTCAAATTAATTATATGCCTTTAAAGCCATTTTATGCCAATTCACAATTTGCATAATTAATATTTTCCCATTGTCCCCACGCTATTTGTACGTTTTAATATGAAATATGTTAGACTCGCAAATAGTCTAACTCATAAAAAGAAAAGAAACATCACAACTTGCATAACACATAAAATAGATCTAACTTACAAATAAGAATTATAACATAAGTTTGCATAGCCAATAATTTGCATAGGCAATGGACATATAGAACATAAATTTGCACAAACTACCATGGATCTAAATATAGATCTAAACATAAAAGTGTGAACTTGCATATATGAATATGGGTTTCACCTAAATTTGCATATGTGGAATATGGTTTTCACCTAAACTTGCATATGTGAATATAGTTTTCACCTAAAAATGTGAATATAATTTTCACCTAAACTTGCATAACACATAAAATAGATCTAACTTGCAAATAAGAATTATAACATAAGTTTGCATAGCTAATAACTTGCATATGGATTCTTACAAACTTGCATATGAATTTAAACATGTAAACTAATATCACATATTTTACATACAAACTAGCATATGTATGCACTTGATTCACATATAAACTTGTGTATAATTCGCATACAGACTTGCATAAGATTCACATACAAACTAGCATATGATTTACATCCCAAAATTGCATATAAATTGATGTCATAAAATGAATCAAGTTAAACATATGTGATTGGACATATGAAATAGAACTACCAATATAAATTAACAAAACTGCCATATGTTCACCAATAGACGATAACAAAGTTAAGTAACATCACATGATTCAACAGACATATTCTCATAATCCAAATTATAACTCATCATAATTAATTTATTAATTATTTTGTGAAAGAAATTGTACTCACAAAGACGGATTAGAGAATAGAATAATTCGTTCGTCGTTTATATTGGAATTCTGACTAGCAATTCCTAAGCTTTTAAGAAGAAGAACTATTCTAGCAGCAGCATGGTGGCCAAGAGACTAATTTAGTTTAGTTTTAGAGCTTGAGTCTATGTGTGCTTATATAGAAGTTTAAATCAACCTAAGCCGTTAGATTATCATAGGAGCAATCACAACAGTCCAGACTAGATAGAGTTATCCAAAATTGCCACATATGCCTTAGTGACTCAGCAACAGGTCAGGAAAGACTCGGCAATAAGTCAGAATCGTCACAGTCCAGATCTGCCCGGGGGGGGGGGGGGGTAGGTCGACCCCCAGGTCGCATTGTATATGGGAGGTCGACCCCCTGGTCGACCTGCCCTGGGGCGGGAAAAATCCGGCCCAACCCGCTTCCTTGTTTGAATTTTGAATTTTAATCTGAACTGTTATTAATTTATTTAAATTATTGAAACTTCTGAGGGCCATAACTTCCTCATACGAAGTCCGATTTAAGAAAACTTGGACTCTATTCCAAGTAGAATTTCGAGACGAACACAATGGCTTACCTCGTTTCCCTTAATTCTCAATTTAACAATTAAGTATTCTTAAATTTGTTAATTTTAATATTTAAAATTACGGGGTGTTACATCCTCCCCTCCTTAAAGGATTTCGCTCCCGAAATCTCCAAGTTATGGAGAATGTATATCCTAACATCCAATCATCCATCTACTCAACCATCAAACACATGCATCCATTGTCCTTACAGGATTTCTAATGCCGTATGAACATATGCAAAAAGTGTGTGTATATGTTCCTTATCCAATGCAAAATCAGGCAGTCCACTGATTCAGTTGACCTCCTTAATGCAAATCATGATAGTGCCATGCGTCCATTATACATGCAAAAGAATCCTAACGATACATATTACTTCTACATGTGTGCACAACCATTCATCAAAATGCAGCATCCATATGATAACACAACCATTATGCATCCATTAATTTAAATATGCACACACATTTATATGCAATATGAAAGTGATTGAGCCGATCTAGTGCCTAATGTGTGTGTACATGCATCCACGAGCAACCACTTGCAACCACTCGCAACCATCAATAATAACATGATTCAAATACATGTTTACATCCATTGGTTTCTAACTAAGGATAAAGAATAGGACCGAGGAGATATACTTAAAAGATAGATATAAGCATGAATAAACTTATGGAAAAAGAGACTAAGGAGGTACCCTCAAAAAGAAAAGGGTTGGCTGGGCGTATTTTCCTCTCAGTTTCCCAAGTCGTGTCTTCCTCAGCGTCACTCTATTGAACTTTAACAAGCTTGACCTCACGGTTGCGTAGCTTTTTGACTTCCGTACCCAGGATACGAGTTGGAACTCTTCTCACAGTCGTTTCTTGTTCCACTTCTACTTCCTCTAGTATACTTGGCTCCACCACTTCCGCAGACTCATGTAAGAACTTTCGTAGTTGAGAGACATGAAAAACATTATGAACTCCTGCCAGTCTTTCGGGTAGTTTTACTCTGTAAGCCATCGTCCCAATCCTTTTAATGATAGGAAATGGTCCTACAAATCTTGGTGCTAGCTTTCCTACGGACCCAAAGCGAATGACATTCCTCAAAGGAGATACTTTAAGGAACACCCTATCTCCAACCTCAAACTCAAGGTCGGTCCTTCTATTGTCTGCGTATGACTTCTGTCTATCTTATGCAGCCTTCATCCGTCTTCTTATCAAGTCCACCTTTTTTGAGGTTTCTCTAATCATGTCTGGACCAAGTACAAGCTTGTCTATAGACTCCCACCAACAAGTTGGTGATCGGCATGATCTTCCATATAAAGCTTCGAAGGGTGTCATGCCTATGGTGGCTTGGTAGCTATTGTTGTAAGAGAATTCCACCAAAGGAAGATGATCCTCCCATGTCACTCCAAAGTCAAGAATGCACAATCTCAAGAGGTCTTCCAATACTCTGTTCACCCTTTCCGTCTGACCATCAGTTTGGGGGTGATAGGCTGTGCTTAAGCATAATTGTGTGCCTACAACATCCTGCAAATTCTTCCAAAACTCACTCGTAAAGATAGGATCTCGATCACTCGCTATGCTGGAGGGTATCCCATGGAGTTGAACTATCTCTTTAAGATAAATGGATGCTAGGGACGAGGCAGTCCTTCTACTCTTAACAGGTATAAAGTGAGCGTTTTTAGTGAGCCTGTCCAATATTACCCAAATACTAGTATTGCCCCTTCTTGACCTAGGCAACCCATCAACAAAGTCCATCGAAATGCTATCCCATTTCCATTGTAGGACCTCTAGAGGATGAAGCAGACCGCCAGGCTTCTTCTGTTCCGCTTTGACTTGCTGGCATATCAAGCACTTAGCGACGAACTCAGCTACATCCCTCTTCATTCCATTCCAAAAGAAAACCCTTTTTATATCTTTATACATCTTGTCTCCGCCTGGGTGTATGGTCAGCTTAGAATGGTGTGCTTCTTCGAGAACCGTCTTCACTAAATCCCTTGCTTGCGGGACGCATAGCCTTCCATCCCCTCTCAACCAACCCTTGTCATCGATGAAGTATCTATTGAGGTGACTAGAAGTCTCACCCCTAACTAGCTTATCCATCATATCAACTAGCTGAGGGTCTTCACGTTGCGCGGTTCCTATTGAGCCCAAAAGAGCAGGCCGCACCTCTAGCGATGCTAATAGACCAGGTACAATTTCAGAGGAGGGTCTAAAGTTAAAGTTTGCTATGTACTCCAAGCTTTGCCTTTCTACAAAGAGAGGACTCAAGGTCAACTTCTTTCTACTCAAGGCGTCTGCTGCCACATTGCCCTTGCCAGGGGTATAGGAAATCTCAAAATCATATGAGGCCAAAAATTCCATCCACCTTTGTTGTCTTAAGTTAAGATCTTTCTGTGAGAAAAGGTACTTTAATGATTTATGGTCAGTAAACAATTCAAACCTTTCTCGTAATGGGTAATGACGCCATGACTTTAGAGCAAAAACAATGGCAGCTAGCTCCAAATCATGAGTTAGGTAGTTCTTCTCATGTACCTTCAATTGCCTTCCCCCATAACAAACTACCTTGCCTTCTTGCATCAAGACAACGCCCAACCCTGTACCGCATGCATCTGTGTATACGGTAAACATTTTGCTCCCATCAGGAAATGTCAGAAATGGGGTTGTTGTTAGAGCCCTTTTCAAACGTTGGAAAGCAATATCGCAATCCAAATCCCAAGAGAAAGTTAGGTTCTTCTTTGTCAATCTTGTGAGTGGGGCTGAGATTTTTGCGAAGTCTTTAATGAACTTTCGGTAAAAGCCCGCTAGACCGAGAAAGCTTCGGACTTTGGTTGCATTCCGTGGAACCTTCCAATCTTGCACCGCAACTACTTTTGCGGGGTCCACAGCTATCCCCTCTTTGGACACCACATGTCCAAGAAACCTCACTTCTTCTCTCCAGAAATGGCATTTGGAGAATCTGGCTTTCAGCTGATGTGCACGAAGAGTATCCATGACTTCCCTTAAATGCAAAGCATGCTCTTCTTCATTCTTCGAGAAAATAAAAATGTCGTCTACGGAGACCACCACAAACTTATTAAGGAACTCCCTGAACACCCTGCTCATCAAGTCAACAAAGTAAGCGGGTGCGTTTGTCAAGCCGAAAGGCATGACAAGCCATTCGAAGAAACCATCCGGGGTTCTGAACGCAGTCTTATCAATGTTGTCTTCAGCCACCCTTAGCTGATGAAACCCGGTAGCCAGATCTAGTTGGGAGAAAACCGACGCATCCACAAGCTGATCAAACAAGTCGTCTGTTCTTGGAAGTGGGTGCCTATTTTTCTTGGTCAGTTTGTTTAGCTCCCTATAATCAATGCATAGGTGAAGTGAACCATCCGCTTTGGTTGCGAATACTACTGGAGCACCCTATTCAGAAATACTCCGCCTTATAAACCCTTTTTCGAGCAACTCTTTGACTTGCTTGCTGAGCTCTTTTCTCTCCCTTGGAGCTATGTGTCTAACGGGTAAAGCTACGCGTTTTACATTATCAACAAGGTATATACGGAAGTCTATCTCCCGCTTTGGAGGTAAGCCCTTCACCTCTTCAAATACATCTGAGTATTCACGGACTACTCTAACCGACCGCAAGTTTTCAACAGACGCATCAAGAGATTCTATGTTGCTAAGCATAACAGAATGTATGGGATTACAAGAGATTTCGAGAGTATTTGCCGAGGCGTGTCATAAGTCTAACCACTCTCTTTTCACAATCGAGGATGGCACCATTACTGGATAACCAATCCATGCCTAGAATCAACCCATAGCCCGTGAAGCCAAGAACGAAGGCGTTGCATTCAAACTCAACATTCAAGATAGACACTCTCAAATCCCGACAAATCATTGAAAGATGAGCCGAACCAACAATAGGATTTGAGACTACTATGGGATCCGTAACTAGACTGGTATTTAGGTGCAGTGTTTCAACTAACGAAGCAGATGCAAACGATTGTGAAGCGCCAGAATCAAACAAAGTACGAACATGATGATCAAACAAAAAACCAAACTTTCAACAGAAATGTTTCTACCTCTCTCCTATCCTGGTTCCATGAGAGAATGAACCTGCCCTGGTACCATGAGAGCCTGAACCTGCCCTCCTGAAGTAGACCCTGTCCTCTGCCCTTGCCCTTGTCTTCTCGGGCAGTCTTTAATCAGATGTCCTACCTCACCACAGTTGAAACAGCCAGTCTTCTTCTTCTTCCTGCAGTCCTTGCTCAGATGTCCTGGTGTTCCACAATTAAAGCACCTTTTCTTTCCTTTGCTATTGTTATCCTTACCACCTTTCTTAGGTTGCTGCTGTGACTTCTTTTGATCCCCTTTCTTTTTCGGTGCCTTAATAGCATTAGCGCCTTTCTCCTCTTCATGCATAAGCACCATGTCAACCAGTTTCTCAAAGGTAGCCCCAATAGGAATGTGGGTCATAGCTAACCCATGTAGCGGCTCATTCAAACCTTTAACGAATCTCAGGGCCTACTTTTCAGGTGTGTTCACCAAGTCTAAGCCAAATCTCGCCAACTGATTGAACTTGTTGATGTACTCCTTTACTGATAAACTCCCCTGCTTCAACGCCAAGAACCTCTCCATGTATAATTTCTCTTCTGCTCATGAGAGAAATTTCATCTCGAACCTATGCCTGGAATCCATCCATGTTTCCACTGGACGTTCTCCATTCGTGACCTCCCACCAAAACGAGGTTTCGTCCTTCATTAACCAAGCAGCTAATTGGACCTTCCTTCTATCTTCTATCTCGAAGATACCAAGCAAATCCTCCACCTCCTTAAGCCAATTTCGAGCTTCAACAAACGTATCTGACCCGTGAAAACGTTTCCCGCTCATTGCCCGAAAGTCTTTGCATATCTTCGAAAAAGTATCAACGCGGGGGATGGGGAGGAGGAGGAGCGGCTGCAGCTGAGGGATGAGGAATGTCTGCTGGGCCTGCGGCGGTGGCCCTAGCCTCCAGATACCTTCTGAACTAGGTTGGTATCGGTATTCCCTCGGGTATCTTGGGTAACCCAGATATGCTGAAAAGAAAAAGGAAGAGATTCAAAACGGGGAATCGAAAGAAAGATATATGGCTCTTGGGAGTTATGTTTTTAAAACAAACTTTTCTCTTGAAAATACTCTCCTTAAAACATATTTTTGAAAGTATTTCTTTATAAAATGCTTTTGAAAAAAAAAACAGTTTTTCAAAATCTCTTATCTGTTCTGTTAACCTTCAACTCTGATACCACGTGTAACACCCCACGTCCATTAATGTCACTCTCGAAGGGAATGCATTAACCTTCATGGAGTATCATTGGTGTATAGAACAAAATATAACAAGACAGATACATATATTGGTACTTGAAAATTTTAAAACAACTTTTATTGCAGTGGAGAAATAGTTTGGTTACAACATCATCAAAACCAATAATAAAACCAAGTACACTTAATATCCATCTTGACAAATTGTTTTCTGAGTACATAAAGTAAAAAGCATAACCCAAACATAAGTAGCCATAAAAGAGATAAGCCGATCTTTACTTTCAGCAATCCAAGCACTTCCAAAAGAGAGAGAAAGAGATCCAAATCAAGCTCCACTAGCACTAGTCCCACCCTGAGAACCTAGAGGGGAGGGAGGAAGAAAAGAGGCGAAAACAAAGGGGGTCAGACATAAAGTCTGGCGAGTCTAATAACTTTAACAATATAATTATTAAAGAAATTAGGATAAGGTATAAACTGGTAAAACAAGTAATGACTGTGAAACAAGTTGGCAAGACAAAACAAATAAGAGGAATATTCTAGCGTTAATCTCGCTCCTAATCACTATAGGATAATTACTATACTGCACCATTACTAGTCACCCTAAAAGTTGATCCCGCCTACTGAACATAATAATCATAATGGTAGTTTCGTGTACCCCTAGTTGTCTTCATAGGTGTCGCCTGCCCTTATCTTCACTAGTTGTATCAACTATCCCCATGCGATCGGCTCCCTAACTCGTAGATATCTGAGCTGGTCCCATAGTGGGGTGTATCACTTCCCAAAGTGGTAACCCGATACCACTAAAGATGCACGGCTTATATCTACACGACGCAACAACGTCTTACCTACCAGCCCTGGCCCACGCATGCACATGACCCCGTTGGACTTGCGTCGCCACCGCTAACCCGTTTTGACCTCAAACCCAGTAAGCGTCTCCCGTCCTCGATCTAGCTCGAGCTCACAAAGATATTTAATGGGTTACTGGTTTGAAAAGGGTCCCCCATGCTTGACACAAGCTTACCACCTATGCTTGGTCCCCACTAGGATTTCTCACTTAATCCCTTCTTATTCATGTCGTCTTACATGTTTCAATTTTGTTAAGTGTTTCTAATCGTATTTCACATGTCATCCATGTCACCCGCTTAACCCCCATGTCCCGCCACATGTTTATCTTAGTCAAGTGTTACTTAATTCGTTATAACCGTAACCTTGTAAGACCTCCCACATTAGACTACTGTTTGCGGTTGCTGGATTTCACCTAAATTTGCATATATGGAATATGGGTTTCACCTAAACTTGCATATGTGAATATAGTTTTCACCTAAAAGTGTGAATATAATTTTCACCTAAACTTGCATAACACATACAATAGATCTAACTTGCAAATAAGAATTACAACATAAGTTTGCATAGCCAATAACTTGCATATGGATTCCTACAAACTTGCATATGAATTTAAACATGTAAACTAATATCACATATTTTACATATAAACTAGCATATGTATGTACTTGATTCACATATAAACTTGTGTATAATTCGCATACAGACTTGCATAAGATTCACATACAAACTAGCATATGTAAAAACATACTTGCATAAGATTCACATACAAACTAGCATATGATTTACATCCCAAACTTGCATATAAACTGATGTCATAAAATGAATCAAGTTAAACATATGTGATTGGACATATGAAATAGATCTACCAACATAAATTAACAAAACTGCCATATGTTAACCAACAGATGATAACAAAGTTAAGTAACATCACGTGATTCAATAGACATATTCTCATAATCCAAATTATAACTCATCATAATTAATTTATTAATTATTTTGTGAAAGAAATTGTACTCACAAAGATGGATTAGAGAAGAGAATAATTCATTCGTTGTTTGTATTGGAATTCTGACTTGCAATTCCTAAGCTTTTAAGAAGAAGAACTATTCTAGTAGCAGCATGGTGGCCAAGAGACTAATTTAGTTTAGGTTTAGAGCTTGAGTCTATGCGTGCTTATATAATATTTTAAATCAACCTAAGCCGTTAGATTATCATAGGACCAATCACAACAGTCCAGACTAGATAGAGTTATCCAGAATTGCCACCTATGCCCTAGTGACTCGGCAACAGGTCAGGAAAGACTCGACAACAGGTCAGAATCATCATAGTCCAGATCTGCCCGGGGGGGTAGGTCGACCCCCAGGTCGACCTGTATAGGGGAGGTCGACCCCCAGGTCGACCTGTATAAGGGAGGTCGACCCCCTGGTCGACCTGCCCTAGGGCGGGAAAAATCCCGTCCAGCCCGCTTCCTCCTTTGAATTTTAATCTGAACTGTTATTAATTTATTTAAATTACTAAAACTTCTTAGGCCATAACTTCCACATACGAAGTCCGATTTACGAAAACTTGGACTCTATTCCAAGCAGAATTTCGAGACGAACACAATGGCGTACCTCGTTTCCCTTAATTCTCAATTTAATAATTAAGTATTCTTAAATTCGTTAATCTTAATATTTAAAATTACGGGGTGTTACAATTCATACGTATTTAAAGATCGCTGATTCAACATCAACACGCTTTTCTCAGTTTTCTTAGATCCATTCTTTGTGAGTTTATGTTGCTTTTAGATATAAACACCTAAAATGTAATCTTGACATGTATATGAATTTGGATCTAAAACTATGCCTAATCAGTTCTGTTATCACATGTTCATCAGATATGTTCTTATATACCTATCTTGTTGTTATGCCCAATTCTGTCACTATATGCTTATTTAGTTGTTATGCCTATTTCTGCCATCATATGCCTATCTTGTTATCATGCTTATTTTTGTTCTCTTCCCTTCTTCTTTTCCTTTTTATTTTTATAGCCAGGCTACCTTCGAGTTTAGGCACACCGCTGAAATATGCGAACGCGTGAAATATGGAACTAGGGAAAAACGTTAAAATTGGGGCACAACTTGTATCGGGAAATTGGGGCATAACTTGAATTGAAAACATGAATATGGATTTGGGGCATAAACCAAACAGTGATTAAAGACCTTAATTTGGGGCACATGGTACATGTTGAATATGATTTGGGAAAGGGGCATGAAAACCTATAATGAAATAGGAATAATTGTTAGAGAATGAAAATGCCTAGATTTACAGTAATTAGAAACTATAACCGTGCTTAGACACGAGGTTAGATTGCACTTGTGGTAGAAGCCTGCTCGGAACTGCCCGACATATCCAGCATCCATAAGTGGTAAATCTAATGTGAGGGGTCTAAGTGCATAAACATGTGACAGTGCTCAAACACGAGGTTAAGTCCGACTTATGGAAGAAGTCTGCCCGGACCCAACTGACATATCCAGCATCCACAAGTGGTAGACTTAATGTGGGAGGTCTAGCGCATTGTAACCATAAATAAATGAATGGTAATGGACTTGTAATACTTAACCTGTTTGAATCCATAAGGATTGCATGAACTTGTTAACTTGAGTAGGGGTTAAGTAGACTTGCTTGAATCAACGGGAGGGTTAAGTTAATCTTGTTAAATATGTGGGGACGGGTTATACATATGAACCCGACGAACTTAACCAGTTGGGTTATGTGATCTTGTTAAACTAGTGGGAATAATATGTTGAAATCCTAGTAGTGGGGATGCAAGCCTAGGGGGAAGCTTGTATCACTATAAGAAAAACGATTTTTTGTTGCAAAAATCAGTGGCTTTTATTATCAAATGCAAGCAAAAGTGTTTTAGGACCAATGTAAGCGCGTAAAAAAAATTCACATTCCCGCCTCTTTGTAAACACTAGTCCGCGTGTCTAAGGGAAACGTAACCGACCTATTCTCTTTTCCTATTCCTTCTACTTAACATTTTTTAACCCTCATTCATTTTTCCTTCTTTTTCTGAAAAAAAAAACCCTAGCTTTTTACCCCTTTCAATCTCCCGCTTATTATTTCTTAGTTTAATTCGAATTTGTAAAGACTATCTCGTTCAACGTTGGTATGGATACCAGTAGAGGCGGTTCATCTTAGCGATGCTACAAAGCGATTTGATTCAATTCCTAATCATATTCAAGATCATGAAATCGATAAAGATAGAAATGTATAAAAACAAACTTGATTTATCTAATTTTGTTTGGATCCTATCATATAGGGTTTTGAACAGTTAAAATCTGTTGAGTGTTAATTTCTGCAACCACAAACCAAGACAGTTGATTTATGCAGACAGTGTTTGTAAATGGGTTTTATATATAGGGTTTTAAGTTACTTTTGAGCTTTGGGTTTTGATAGTATACCGGATCAAATTACTTCTAAATCGAATGCGTTTTTAACTCTGGGGGTTGACAGTACACCAGAAAAAATTACCAAACACTGTTGATTTCTAGTGTTTGCATCTGAATCGAATGGGTTTTGAACATCTTTTGTACATATATGTTGATTGCCTGAACTATAGTATATACTGATTGGAATTTAATATGGACATTGATTTTAAATGTTAATATGTTCATTTAAATTGCTTGATTGAGTACTTGCAACAATCATATTACATTGATATACATACATACATATATATATATATATATGTGTGTGTGTGTGTGTGTGTGTGTGTATGTATGTATATGTATATACATAGGAACCTTGCAATGCATGAATTATATATGTGAGTTACTCAGTATACAAAATTGTGCAGCTTATGACTTGGGAGTTTATGAATTTTGCAATATGTGATATTATGCAAGTATATCAGAATGTGTTTATGTATGTTAATTTAATTTGTTTTCTTCCATCTGATTTGCATGTATAAGAGTATACATGAATACTGAAATTGTGCAGTATAAAAGAGTGACACTTTACTGATACATTTCATAAAAATTTCTCTGTAGGCTCAGGAGAACCCAAAGGGACAAAGACAATTTGTTTTAGGCTTTTGTCCCATTAATATCAATAATCGAGATTCCAAAATTTGTGTTAGGCCATCAACGATCAAGTTGAACCTGAACCGTATTTGCAGTCTTGATATTGATATTTATGAGGCTAGAGAAAAGTGAATTGATGTGGGTAACTGAACAGAAAAACAGGTTCAAAACAGGTATACCAACATTGCAATCAGAATGTGTTTATGTATGTTAATTTAATTTATTTTATTCCATCTGCTTTGCATTTATAGGAGTTTATATACGTGAACAATGAAATATGCCATATATCTATTGTGATTGAACATGTGAATCCAGACTG
The DNA here is from genome assembly GCA_030737875.1 of Allium sativum. Classification (NCBI taxonomy): domain Eukaryota; kingdom Viridiplantae; phylum Streptophyta; class Magnoliopsida; order Asparagales; family Amaryllidaceae; genus Allium; species Allium sativum. The sequence continues at coordinate 218,883,845 of CM060921.1, forward strand.
CCCCCCTCCCCCCACACACATACATATATATATATATATATGCAAGGTTTTTAAAATGGGATTTAAATCGTAAATCTTAAAGTTTATATTTCAAATCGAAACGGATTTTAAATCGTAAGTCATAGTTTCTGAATATCATTACTTATGGGTTTCATATGCACTTTGAATTTGATTTAGATGTTTGAATTTCTACAATTAATTTAAAACTCAAATTTTTTCCCTCCAATTTCATTTTTATTTTGTTTTAAAAGCATTATCAAGTGATTGTGAATCTAAATAAGTATATTACATATGGTAGTTTGAGTTGAATGTGTTTTTTTATAACTAAGTTTGAATCGTAGTGTAAAAAACGAATCGTAAAAGGAGAGATTCAAGTTGGATTGGGATTCAAATCGCAAGATTTTAAAAATTTTGACAACATTGTGTGTGTGTGTAGATACATACACACACAATGATATACATGAAAGATTAATACTTTTAAATATAGCTATATATATGCCTACTTGCCTTGTGTATGACATTATGGTAAATATATGTTTAATGTACAAGTACGACTTTTGCATGCACATCAGCACATGCATATGTATAATATATTAACATATAATGATTATGAGCATATAGACATAGATAGTGTAGGTGAAACTATGTTTTGTATCTGTGAAGCATGAGCACATATGTTTATGAGTGGTGTATATATCAAGTGTGTGTGAACATTTCAAGAAATCTCATAAATTTGAGCAAGTTAATTTTGTGGCCAAGGGGTCTAATTTGTATGAGATGACAATAAATCTGTCTTGGGAGTTACTAAATTAGGTTAATTTGACTTCGGAGTTACTAAATTAAGTTAATTTGACTCGGAAGTTACTAAATTAAGTTAATTTGACTTGGGAGTTACTATATAAAGTTAAGTGACTACGTACATTCAGTTTATCTTGGAGGTAAGAGAGGTATTGATCTCCTATCATTGAATTGTCAATTAATTTGAAACGAAACACTTACATGGTAGGATCTCCTATCAAAGTTCATTGTTAATGTATAGTAGTGCTGTCAGGAGATATATTTTAGATCCATGCTGGCAGGTGTTTAGTATTTTTAGGATACTACAACTTATTTCCATGAAGGTGGAACATTCTCGTGTTACTAAGACACAAATCACGAGTTCTAAGCATATACTTGGAGATAAGAGAGGTATTGATCTAGCTTTCTGTGTTCTGGTTGAGGAAACACTCTAAAATGTTGAAAAATTTAAAATAAAGTTTTCAATCATTAAAGAGCTTCAAAATTCAGTAAATCAATTTTAGAAAATAAATAAGTTTCAACGGATCAATTTAGTAACTCCCAAGATAAGTCGAGTTTAGTTGGTTTGTTAACCGAAACAAATTATTAAATAGTAAGCGATATAAATATTTGTCCACATGATCAAATTTATCATTTCGGAGCGTTTCCTCAACCAGCCCACAAAATGCTTGCTCAATACCTCTTTTTTCTTCAGGTGTATGCATATAACTCATGATTTAGGGCTCAATAAAACGGGAATGTTCCATCTTCATGGAATTTGGTCGCAGTATCTTAAAATTACTGAACATCCCGTCATGGTTCTGGAATTTACTTTCTGGCAGTACTACTTAACAGTGTCAGGATCTTCAAAAGTTTGTGTTGTCTAATGAATGTTACATTGGTTAACATGCTTATTTTTTGTGCATAGGCAGATCACTCAAGGATTATGTAATGGTACAAGGATTATGTAACATTCTAATACATTTTATACAAAATTTCCATGTATGCTCTGGAGAAGCATTATGTTACGTAGTGTAACACCCCATAATTTTGTTAACATAAAAGAGGATAAATTAATAATAATTAATTTAATATTCAAAATTAAGGGAAACGGATTGCGCTATTGCGTCCGTCTCGAAATTCTGGGAAAGATAGACATTTGGTTTGCGTAAAACGGACACCGTATGAAGAAGTTATGAGAGTTTAAAGTTTGTATACGCACAGAAGAAAAATGTGTATACATATGAGTCAGAACCTTATCCAAAATCGTTCAAAAATTGAAAAAAGAACCGCTCTAGGAGGTCGATCCCCTAAGGGGGTGTCGACACTGGGGTCGACCCTCCTACAGGGGTGTTGACACCCTTAGGGCTGATGTGGCAGTCAGTTTCAGAGGGGCTGACAGCTATAAATACATGGTCATTTCTCTTGTTTTCTTCATTGAGAATCCATGGAGGCCAAACTATGTCGGTTTCTGAACTGAACCGAATTATCTTCTACAACTATCAACTTAGGCAAATCAGTTAGAGATTCAAGATCCATTCTTCTTCTATTTTCTAATCCAAACACTATGAGTTCTTAGTTGCTTTTAGATTTAAATATTTAAAAGTAACTTGATATGACTATAGTTTGGATTTGTTCATGTGCCTATATTATACTGGATCTAATGTAAATTGTGAACATATGACATTCTAAATTGGTTATAACTTGGATCCAAATCTCTATCTTGTCGGATCTATTGTAACTTTTGTGGCATTCTATGATGTGGATCTTGACCTAATTTGTGTTAGATCTATTTTTAACTATTGGATCTGAATTATGTGGACATCTAAATTATTACTCAGATCTAGTTTATCACCTTGTGCCTATCATATTTGATCTAATCCAGTTGGATATCTAAATTGTTAATTTAGATTCAATTATGCTCATTATGACATCATAGTTATGTTAGGATTAGTTAACTGCCACAAGTTCATCAGATTTATGCTTATATGTCCACCTTATCACCATACTAGTTTACGTTTATGCCAGAACAATCACCTTTGCCATATTCCCATCACTTTTCCCTTTTTATTGTTTATGACTAGGCTATTATCTAGCCTAGGCATGCCACAAATTATGTGAATCCACTAGTTAGGGAACAGGGGAAAAAGATTAGAATTGGCATAATTTAAATAATGTTTATATGAATTGGACATATAATTCATAATGGGGAAAAAGGGGGCATAATCACCTATAACGACATAGGTGAATTTGGATAAGAATGTAATATCTAGGATTACAATTAGAAATTGTAATTGCACTTATGACATGAGGTTAGGTTGCATTAGTGGTGGAAGTCTGCCCGGACCCGACCGGCATATCCAGCAACCACTAATGTTGAACCTAATGTGAGAGGTCTAAGTGCACAAATACAAATCGGGCTAAGATACGAGGTTAGGCCTAACTTGTGGAAGAAGTTTGCGCGGACCCGACCGGCATGTCCAACATCCATAAGTTGTAGGCCTAATGTGGGAGGTCTAGCCCATTATAAACCATAAATGGACATGGTAATGAATTGGGCTACTTAACCTAATCTAATCCATAGGGATTGTATGATTATGTACTAAAATTAGGGTTAAGTAAAATTGGTTGGACAGTGGGTGGGTTAAGCAAATCTAGAGGGGGTGGGTAATATTTACATATAGGCCCACAAACTTAACCCGATAAGGTTATGTAATTAAAGACACCAAGTGGCATACATAACCGATGGAAATAACAAAGATATGTAATTAAAGACACCTAGTGGTATACATAATCAAATGGAAAACCTAGTGGGGGATACAAGACAAAGGGGAGAGCTTGTATCATATTATGTGGGAGTCGTTCCATCCAGTAACCCGGAGTAGGTATCAAAAATGTACTCCGAACTAGGTCGGGGAAGGGGCATGCTTATTGGACCGATTGTAAGAGATCCAAACGTGTAGTTCGGTGTGGGCAGCGTAAACCGACTGGGCCATGTGCGTGCATGAGCCGGGCAGAGGGTGATAAGACGACCGTGACACCTGTAGATATGGGGCTGTGCATATCAACGGAGGGCTGCCACTTTCGGACGTGGTACTTCCTATAGAGGGACCGGCATAGAGTATCTACGCAGATAAGGGAGCCGATCGATTAGGGTAGTAGTTGGGGTACACTTGGACGTATGCCTAAGTCTACCACCTTATAGTGGAAGGGATCATCTCATTCTGGATATACTAGTAATAGTGCAGAGCAATCATTAAGGAATCATATACACCTTATCCTGCCTACTTTGTCATACCTCCCTTTTATGTAGTTATCTCTCTCTCTTATCCACTTTATATGCCTGTAATGGTAGTTTTATTTATTTACTTGTTAAAAATAACTGGACTCGCCAGACTCTATGTCTGACCCTTTTTGTTTCCTCTTCTTTCTTTCGTTTCCCCTCTCCCTAGGTTCTCAGGGCGGGAACTCTCAGGCTTGACCGTGATTCTGCTTACTTTTGTTGGGGTTGTTGATATGCACGGCTCAAGCTCCTATCCAAGTTGCTATGGTTATATTTTGTTTTGGGAATTTTATTTCTTTTATGTACTCTGATATTTTTGAAGTACAAGACAGTAGCTTTTATGTTGTAATGGGCTTTTGTATTTCAGACATGTGATGTTTTGGGCCACCGTATCTTATGATAAATAAAGTTTTTATTCCACTGTTATTTTATATGTCGATCTTGTAATATTTCTTTTCTGTTTACTATAACGCTTCACGAAACTTAATGCATTCCCTTTGTGAGTGACATTAACGGACGTGGTGCGTCACACTTGGTATCAGAGATGAAGGTTACCAGTTTAGATAAAAGTTTTTGAAAGCTATTTTCAAAAAGGTTTTAAAAGAGAGTATTTTCAAAAAGAAAAGTCTGTTTTGAAAAACATTCCCTAAAAAGCCGTAAGTAATATCTTTCGATCCCTTGTCCGAATCTCTTTCCTTTTCTTTTTTAGCATGTCTGGGGAACCCAACATTCCAGAGGGCATTACGATACTAGGATGGTTCCATAGGTATCTGGAGGCCACGACGTCTGCCGAAGGCCAAGGAAACGTTCCTCCCCCAGCTGCACCCTTTGCTCCTCCTCCTCCTCCTCGTGCAGATAACTTCTCAAAGATCTACAAAGATTTCCATGCTATGGGAGGGAAGTCATTCCATGGAACCGAGACATTTGTGGAGGCGAGGAACTGGCTCAAGGAGACCGAGGACTTGTTTGTAATCTTTGAAGTAGAGGATCAAAGAAATATTCAGTTAGCTGTTGGGCTATTGAAGGATGAAGCTTCATTTTGGTGGGAGGTAACTCAAGCAGGTCGTCTGGTGGAAACTTGGGATGACTTTAGACAAAGGTTTGAGATGAAATTCCTTTCCAAGCTAAGAAGAGCATGCAGAAGGAGAGGTTCTTAGCACTCAAACAAGGAAACTTGAGGTTAAAGAGTATGTGAACAAATTTAACCATTGGTAAGATTTGGACTGGAACTGGTAGACACTCCGCATAAGAAGGCTTTGCGGTTTGCTAAAGGGCTAAATGAACCCTTTCATGGGTTAGCCATGTCCCATATTCCAATGGGAGCCACTTTTGAAAGACTTGTTGATATGGCCTTGATGTATGAGGAAGAGAAAGGGGGAAAAAGGAGGTTAAAGCTGAGGAAACAACACAAAAAAAGAAGACATGGCCCAAGAAAGGACAACAACAACAGCAACAGAAGAAAGGAGGAAAGAATGACAAGGGTAAGGAGAAAAGGAAGTGTCACAGTTGTGGGAAAGAAGGCCACTTGATCAAAGACTGTAAAAGAAGGAAGAACACTTGCTTCAATTGTGGAGAAGTCAGACACTTTGCTAGGGAGTTCCCGAAGGAACAGGGGTCATAGGGACAAGGTCAAAGGGTAGGAACTTCTGGAGGGCAGGTGCATGCTCTCGCGACCAGTGCTCCTGATAGAGGTAGAAAAATTTCTGTGGAAGGTTTAATTTCTCTTTCAAACCATTCTGTTAGAACACTTTTTGATTCTGGCGCTTCACATTCATTTATATCTAGTTCTGTGGTTGAATCTCTACACTTAATTACTAGTATGGTAGTGGATACCATAGTTATTTCAAACCCCATAGGTGGTTCGGCTCATTTTTCTATGATTTGTCGGGGTTTGAAAATATCTGTGTTAGGCGTCGAGTTTGAGTGCGACGCGTATATGCTCGGGTTTATGGGCTATGGGTTGATTCTAGGAAAGGATTGGCTTACCAGTATGGTGCCATTCTGGATTGTGAGAAGAGTGTCGTTAGGCTTCTGACTTGTCATGGGAGGACCCTCGAGATTTCTTGTGACCCCAAAGGTCTGTTATGCTTAGGTTCCTAGAGTCTCTTGATGCATCCATAGATGATTTGCAATCTGTTCTAGTAGTCTGAGATTATTTTGATGTTTTTGATGAGATACGGGTTTTACCTCTGAGGCGCGAGATCGACTTTCATATATATCTGGTGGACAATCCAAAGCCATTTGCATTACTAGTGTGCCATATAGCTCCAAGGGAAAGGAAGGAGTTAAGTAAGCAAGTAGGGGAGCTACTTGAGAAAGGATTTATCAGACGAAGCATAACTTAATGGGGGTGCTCCAATTGTATTCACAACTAAGGCGGATGGTTCGCTTCGTTTGTGTGTAGACAATAGAGAATTGAACAAACTCACAAAGAAGAATAGGCACCCACTTCCGAGGATAGACGACTTGTTTGACCAGCTTGTTGGGGGCTTGGTATTCTCTCAGTTAGACTTGGCCACGGGGTTTCATCAGTTGAGGGTGGCTGAGGACAGTATAGACAAGACTACTTTCAGGACTCTGGATGGTTTCTTTGAATGGCTAATTATGCCTTTGGGCTGACGAATGCACCCGCCTATTTTGTCGATCTGATGAGTAGGGTGTTTCGGGAGTTCCTAAGTAAATTTATCGTAGTCTTTGTTGATGATATTTTGATCTTCTCCAAGAGCGAAGAAGAGCATGCCCAGCATTTCAGAGAAGTTTTGAAAACTCTCCGTGACCATCAGCTTAAGGCAAAGTTCTCCAAATGCCGTTTTTGGAGAAAGGAGGTGAGATTCTTAGGACATGTAGTCTCCAAAGAAGGGATAACTTTGGATCCCGCAAAGGTAGTTGCAGTGTAAGATCGGCAAATTCCAAAAATGCAACAGTGGTGAGAAGCTTTCTTTGGGTTGGTAGGTTATTATAGGAAGTTCATTAAGGACTTCGCAAACATATCAACCCCACTCACCAGGATGACAAAGAAGAATTTGGCGCTTTCATGGGTTATAGATTGTGATGTTGCTTTCCAATGACTGAAGAGGGCTTTGACAACAGCCCCCGTCTTGACCTTGCCTGATGGAAGTAAAGTGTTTACCGTTTACACTAATGCATGTGGTATAGGGCTTGGTGCGGTTCTGATGCAAGAAGGGAAAGTAGTGTGTTATGGGGGTAGACAGTTGAGAGTTCACGAGAAGAACTACCCTACCCATGATCTAGAGCTAGCTTCCATAGTATTCGCGCTTAAGACGTGGCGTCATTATTTACTTGGAGAGAAGTTCGAGTTATACACCGATCATAAATCTCTCAAGTATCTGTTCTCACAGAAGGATCTTAATTTAAGGCAAATAAGGTGGATGGAGTTCTTAGCTTCTTATGGTTTTGAGATTACTTATATCCCTGGCAAGGGTAATGTGGTGGCTGACGCACTAAGTATGCAGAGGATAGCCTTAAGTTCTCTGTTTGTGGAGAGGAAGAGCTTGGAGTTCATATCAACCTTAGACTTTAGACCCTCCATCGAGATTTTGCCTAATTTGTTTGCATCGCTAGAAATATGACCAACTCTTATGGATCAGATAGGATCTTCGCAGCAAGGTGACCGACAGATTTTAGACATCATGGATAAGCTCAGAAAAGGGGAGACTTCTAGTCACCTCGGTCAATATACCATAGATGAAAAGGGGTGGCTGCGACAAGATGGAAGGCTTTGTGTCCCTCAAATTGGAAGCTAGATAAAGGCAGTTCTGGAAGAAGCCCACCATTCTAAGATGATTATTCATCCAGGTGGTGATAAGATGTACAAAGACATGAAGTGGGTTTTCTTTTGGGCCGGAATGAAGAAAGATGTGGCCGAATTTGTTTCTCAATGCTTAGTTTGCCAACAAGCTAAAGCTGAGCAAAAGAAGCTCGGTAGTTTACTTCATCCTTTGAAGGTTCCACAGTGGAAATGGGAGAGCGTCTCTATGGATTTCATAGATGGTTTGCCTAGATCAAAGAAAGGCAACAACAGTATCTGGGTTGTGGTAGATAGACTTACTAAGAGCGCTCACTTTATTCCAGTTAAGAGTAAGAGGACGGCATCATGGTTGTCAGTAATCTATGTCCGAGAGATAGTTCGTCTTCATGGGGCACCTTCCAGCATCGTGAGCGATCGTGACCCCATCTTCACCAGTGAATTTTGGAGGAGCTTGCAAGAAGCATTAGGTACAAAGTTGTGTTTGAGCACCGCTTATCATCCTCAGACAATGGACAGACGAAGAGGGTGAATAGAGTTCTAAAAGATCTTTTGAGGCTATGTATTCTAGACTTCGGAGTGACTTGGGAAGAGCACCTTCCTTTAGTAGAGTTTGCCTACAACAATAGTCATCAAGCTAGCATTGACATGGAACCCTTCGAAGCATTATATGGACGACCCTGTAGATCGCCAACTTGTTGGTGGGGATCTACAGAAAGACTTTTACTTGGATCAGGGGTTAAGAAGCTACGCAAACGAGAAGTCAAGTTGGTGAAGGTTCAGTGGGGAGACAACCAAGCAGATGCAACTTAGGAGACCGAAGACAAGATTTTGGGCTATGTACCATTTTCTTTTCAAGGGAATGTTCTTAACTTCTTTTTCCAAAGCTTTTATTTTCACTTGCTTCTATCATCTGAGTATATCCTGTCAATCAAATCTTCGACCTTTAGGTAGGAAATCCCATGATTGTAAACATGTGTTTGAAACATGTTATGTTTGATGGATGCAAGTGTTTGCTAGTGGTTTTCTGTGGATGCATGTACACACACGTTAGGCACTAGATCGGCTCAATCACTCTCATACTGCATATGAATGTGTGTGCATTTTTCTTTTCTTTTAATGGATGAAAATGGATGTATTATCAAATGGATGTTGCATTTGGATGAATGATTGTGCACACATATAGAACTTACATGTTATAGTAGGATTATTTGCATACATATTGGATACATGGCACTAATATACATTGCATTAAGGAGGTCAACTGAATCAGTGGACCGCCTAATCTTTGCATTAGTATAGGGATATATACACACACCTTTGCATATGTTCATACAAGCATTAGAAATCTTTAAGGACAGTGGATGCTAGTGATTGATGGATGGTAGGATATACGTTCTTCTCAACTTGGAGATTTCGAGGACGAAATCCTTTAAGTGGGGGGAGGGGGGATGTAACACCTTGTAATTTTATTAACATAAAAGAGGATAAATTAAATAATAATTAATTTAATATTTTCTAATCCAAACACTGTGAGTTCTTAGTTGCTTTTAAATTTAAATATTTAAAAGTAAACCTGATATGACTATAGTTTGGATTTGTTCATGTGCATATATTATACTGGATCCATTGTAAATTGAGAACATATGACATTCTAAATTGGTTACAACTTGGATCTAAATCCCTATCTTGTCGAACCTATTGTAACTTTTGTGGCATTCTATGATGTGGATCTTGACCTAATTTGTGTTAGATCTATTTTTAACTATTGGATCTGAATTATGTGGACATCTAAATTATTACTCAGATCTAGTTTATCACCTTGTGCCTATCATATTAGATCTAAACCAATTGGACATCTAAATTGTTAATTTAGGTCTTTTTATGCTCATTACGACATCATAGTTATGTTAGGATTTGTTAACTGCCACAAGTTCATCAGATTTATGTTTATATGTCCACCTTATCACCATACTAGTTTATGTTTATGCCAGAACAATCACCTTTGTCATATTCCCATCACTTTTCCCTTTTTATTGTTTATGACTAGGCTATTATCTAGCCTAGGCATGCCACAAATTATGTGAATGCGCTAATTAGGGAGTGGGGGAAAAAGGTTAGAATTGGCATAATTTAAATAATGTTTATATGAATTGGACATACAATTCAAAATGGGGAAAAAGGGCATAATCACCTATAATGACATATGGATAAGAATAAAATACCTAGGATTACAATTAGAATTTGTAATTGCACTCATGACATGAGGTTAGGTTGCATTAGTGGTGGAAGTATGCCCGGACCCGACCAGCATATCCAGCAGCCACTAATGTTGAACCTAATGTGAGAGGTCTAAGTGCACAAATACGAATCGGGCTAAGACACGAGGTTAGGCCCAACTTGTGGAAGAAGTCTTCCCGGACCCGACCGACATGTCCAACATCCACAAGTTGTAGGCCTAATGTGGGAGGGCTAGCCCATTATAAACCATAAATCGACATGGTAATAAATTGGGCTACTTAACCTAATCTAATCCATAAGGATTGTATGATTATTAATCAAAGTTAAGGTTAAGTAAAATTGGTTGGATAGTGGGTGGGTTAAGCAAATCTGGAGGGGGTGGGTAATATTTACATATAGGCCCACAAACTTAACCTAATAAAGTTATGTAATTAAAGACACCTAGTGGTATACGTAACCGATGGAAATAATACAGATATGAAATTAAAGACACCTAGTGGTATACATAATCAAATGGAAAACCTAGTGGGGGATAGAAGACAGTGGGGGAGAGCTTGTATCATATTGTGTGGGGCCCGTTTCATCCAGTAACCCGGAGTAGGTATCAAACATGTATTCCGAACTAGGTTGGAGAAGGGGCACGCTTACTGGACTGATTGTAAGAGATCCAAAGGGGGAGTTCGGTGTGGGCGACGCAAACCGACCGGGCCATGTGCATGCATGAGCTGAGCAGAGGGGAATAAGACGACCGTGACACCTGTAGATATGGGGCTGTGCATATCAGCGAAGGGTTGCCACTTTAGGACGTGATATATCCTACGGTGGGGTGACACAGAGTATCTACGCAGATTAGGGAGCCGATCGATTAGGGTAGTAGTTAGGGTACACTTGGACGTATGCCTAAGTCTACCACTTTATAGTGGAAGGGAACGTCTCATTCTGGATATACTAGTAATAGTGCAGAGTAATCATTAGGGAAGCATATACACCTTATCATGTCTACCTTGTCATACCTGCCTTTTATGTAGTTATCTCTCTCTTATCCACTTTATATGTCTGTCATGCTACTTTATTTATTTACTTGTTAAAAGTAACTGGACTCGCCAGACTTTATGTCTGACCCTTTTTCTTTCCCCTTCTTTCTTCCGTTCCTCCCCCTTCCCCAGGTTCTCAGGGCGGGAACTCTCAGGCTTGACCATGATTCTGCTTACTTTTATTGGAGATGCCGATATGTATGGCTCAAGCTCCTATCCTTGTTGCTATGGCTATATTTTGTTTTTGGGGAATTTTATTTCTTTTATGTACTTTGATATTTTTGAAGTACAAGACAATAGCTTTTATGTTGTAATGGGCTTTTGTATTTCAAACATGTGATGTTTTTGGACCACGGTATCTTATGATAAATAAATTTTTTATCCCGCTGTTATTTTATGTGTCTGTCTTGTAATATTTCCATTCTGTTTACTATAACGCTTCACGAAACTTAATGCATTCCCTTTGTGAGTGACATTAACGGACGTGGGGTGTCACACGTAGGGGACGAAGATAATTAGTTTTAATCTCCTCTCCCATCAACATTAATAATCGAGATTGCAAATTTCCATGTTAGGCCATCAACGATCAAGTTGAAACTGAACCGTGTTTGCAATCTCGATTATTAATGTTGTTGAGGCTAGAGGAACCTGAATTGATGTGGGAAACTGAACAGAGATCCGATCAACCTAAATTGGTGTTATAGAATAAATGATTATGCCATACATGGGGAGTTTGAGATCTGGTCTTACATTTGTTCGGACAATTATGTTTCTGCGTATATGAATATGTCTACAGTTCAAAAGGCTCTTCAAGTTTGTCCCATCGCTGGGAACTCTACAGGCATGCCTGTTACTAACGAAAATTTCACCTATTTTGTTAATTTATCGTTGTTATATGTCTTAACAAATTCTGATTGCTTATAGTCTCGTTCGATTTTCTACGAGACAAACTGATTTGGTATGATTTCTTATTGTTGCATGTTAGCACATTTTAACCTAAAACTAATCCTAAGTTACTGATTTTAAACTGGTTCGCGTTCTGATATATTATGCAGATTAGTAAAGCCCAGAATATCTACGAGAACATGATTGCATGTGCATGTTAGGCCATCAATATAAATAATAGGAGGCGGGAAAACAGGTAAACCTTAGGTACATTTAGGGTAATTCAAATCCCATATACAGATGCATACATGCATGTGTGTGTGTGCGTATATGTGTGTGTATGTATGCATATGTTTCAGCTAAGATCGTTGATCATGGAGAGAAATAACATGGCTATTTACGTGTCCCGTGTACAAATGACATGCTGAAAATTATCAAGGAACATGGTTGAGTGATGTTGTACTTTAACGATTTGTGGATACCAGGAAACATGGCTGAGTTCACCATTTCAATGGAAGTAAGTTAGCACATAAACATTTGGTTGCCTATGCGTAATATGATGCTCATTTTGTTGTATACAGTTTGACTAATAGGTCATTTAATATGTCCTTGTGTTAGATAATGTTGATCTAGGAACTGCATGTGGAAGTGCTTTCGAGTCTGTTGCCTTAACATTATCGATCCAAGTTAATTTATACTACTTTATTATTTACATGAAAGAAACGTATAGAAGTTTTCTTTAGTTGAGATTAGTATTTTGTATTGTCACTTGTGTTCAGTTGCTGCTAAAGCTACGCATTGGTTCGAAGATCGATGTACGAATCACAACATCGAATCTGAAGGAAACAAAATTAAGGATTTCTGCTACTTGCAAAATTTTCCTGTTTTGTTATCCTTTACATTTTTACAGTTTCGAACTCTAGCCAAATGATTTATGCTACTTTTGTTTGCACTTGCATTACCTGGTATGTGCAGTCATGTTTTGCGGTGACTCATAATCTGTTGGCCATGCTACACTTGGCAGCATTGATCATTCGTTGGCCTTGTAATGCGTTTCCTGGCATGCTGCATTTTCTTACCTTGATATTCCATGCTCATTGTTCATTGCTCCATTTTGTTTACTAACTTATTTGCATTTGCACTATACTGCGGTGATGGTCCATAACTCGTACACTTGAGTTCGCCCTTATTCTAGTTGATCATATTCATTTGACCTCTGTTTATTGTCGCTGTGTCTTTGCACAGACCATACTTTGAAGTTGTACTGCTATACATTTGCAAGTTGGGTTTCAATCTCTTGTCTGGGACAATTTTGTTAAACACGGTTTGTTAACATTTGTGTATCTTGTTGTGAAATCAGGGAGGAGATGTCTGACTATATGTTGCATCACTTCAAAGAGCAAAGTGGTTATTGTACTAGATGTGTAAATTATGGTTATAGCATTTTTTTTGTATAAATTGTGTAAATTTGTATATCAGAGTGGTTGTTGTATGTGAGTTTGGTCATTTGTACAGAAAACCATTGTACTAAAGTGGTTATGCATATTTTACTTGATTATATGGTTAATTGTTTTTCTGATTGTTTGAACATGACGAGTATGTGAATGATTATTGTTTGATATTGTAGAAACAAAATAGACTATTAACAGGAAATAATTGCAGGGAAAAAAGCAAATTAATTAATAATTTTTAGTAGCGTTGAATAAACGCAACCGAAAAACAAGGGTACAATTGGAAATTTTTATTAGTAGCATTAAAAGCTTTTTTATGGCATTTAAAAAATGCTACAGAAATTATTTGGTGGCATTTAGTAAACGTTACAAAAAAAGAAATTACAGTGGTATAAGTTATCATGCTTGCATATCCATCATTTGAGTCTCCAACAATTATTCCAATAATTACATATCTGATTTGACCGATGGACGAATATGCAAGCATACGTTTTGTAACGACCCGGAAAATCTGAACCAATTTAAATTTTTTAAATTGGCTAAAATAGTGGATTTTAAATATTTAAAATACATATTTTAAATAATAAAGATGAAAACTGAGTTTGAATCGACAATTGAAAAGGAATATAATTAATTCTAATTATAAACAAGGCCTGAAATGGTGCGGTAGTTTCAAAATTTGAATTCGAACTTTGACTGACTGTACCGGGTGGAAAACAAAACGGATTTGAGTGAAACCAAAAATATTTAAATCTGTTAGTGAATACCTTTCTAACGAATCGGAAAAATCGAAGTTTCATAGCGGAAAGCAAAAGTTATGGCCAAATGAATTTTAGAAAGGTCGCTATGGAATTTATATAGCCCGTGAAATTGGCCATTTTGCAAACGACCTCGGAATTCGACGAAACCACTTTTGTTGGATCTGGGATGTTAAACTATTGCTAGGTTTCAAATTTCATAATTTTTGAAGTCAATATGTGAGCGTGGCAAAGGAAAATGTGTTTTGGTCAATTACAGTTAAATTGGATCGACCAGAAATGGGCCACTTTTCAAACGGTCTCAGAATTCGACGAAACTAGTTTTGTTGGGACCGTATCGTCAAAACATAGCTGGATTTATTTTTCTGGAATTTTTTGAATCAGTTTGTGGCCCTGGCAAATTGAAATGTACGTTCAAAATCAAATATTAAATGTTTTATATTTTAATCTGAATGAAAACTGACTGAAACCGTCGAATGGGCCTACGAAACATATCCCATTGTGTTCGGAATGGGGGTAAAACGCTATGGACGATAGTCATTGGGTTTGGATTGGTGTTCGTGTGTGAAAGAGGGTATTTTTGAAAAAAAAATATAAATAAAAAAGAAAAATCCTATTGGTCCAACTCACTTTCTCTCTCCCTGTTTCTCTCCGAAACCCCCCAGGTCGACGGCGAATATTGTTCAAACCTTCCCGTTCGATTTCTGATCAATCCACGCATCAAAATCCATAGCTCCAGTTGAAGTATTTGAAGAGCTCGAGACGAGCTTCAGATCCATAGCAGTTTCGGATTTTATCGTGGAGTGAATCGCCTGGATCGACGGTAGGAAGTTGCGGCCTTTCCGCCGCCGCCACGAACACTGGGGCCCACCGAGTGCCACCATACCCACCTCGATTTGTGCGCCCTTCGAAGCTCTACAACGTGGTGCTGACGGATTTCCACCTCGCTTTAAGGATTGGCCGAAAACCTTAAACCTAGTTTTGAACATCAAGTTGAGGTAATCAGCTGTGTATATTTTAAATCAATTTTAACACTTTTAAACCGTTGCAAACTTGTAAAAATCATATCTTTTTGCTGTGTTATTGAAATTCTGTGAAACAAGAGACAGTGGACTCATGTGGACGTCTTCTACATTTTAGAAGAGACCGCATATTTTTTTGAGCCTTCTGCTATTTTAGGTGGAGTGGAACCCAATGTGAGATTTCTAATTTATAAACGATATGGAAAACGACGATGTATAAACTATATAGTCAATGTATGAGTTATATAAGCGTTGTACACCTCTTGTATAAGCATTGTATAAGTTGTACGTTCGATGTATAAGTTGTATATGCATTGTAAAAATTATATATGTGTTGAAATAGAAGTGAAATACTATATATATATATATATATATATATATATATACGCCCCTCGTCCACAAACCATGGACGATATTTATTGGTTGTGATTGGCGTGAAAATTGGTTGATTACGAATGGTTGATTAGAATTGTTTGTGGTTGAAATTGATTGATTGTGGTGGAAAAATACCCGTTTGTGGTTGAGAAATATTTGGTTGAAACCACATAGGATTAGTTTGTGGAAATGAAAAAAATATACATGCCACCTGCGTGCGAACTGGATGCATGATTCCCCATTGTCAAAAGTTGCGAGGCTTTAAGGTAGAGCGAGGAGCCGTACTAGGGACGGTCCCGGTTTTAACTACCCTGCCGTTATGCTGCCGAAATTTTGAATAATATTCATGTGTTAGAATTATTTTCATGGGCTGAAACTATATTCGTGTGTTGAATGGAAATTCATCTATTTAACGACATTCATGATTTGCAATAAAAATCACCTTTTTATCTATATATACAAACTATAGAAAACCTTCATGTGTTGAATTGAAATTCATTCGTTGAATAGAAATTCATGTGTTGAATGGTATTCGTGTTTTAAATATAAAAATCACCTTTTTATCTATATATACAAACTATAGAAAACCTTCATGTGTTGAATTGAAATTCATTCGTTGAATAGAAATTCATGTGTTGAACGGTATTCGTGTTTTAAATATAAAAATCACATTTTTACTCTATATATACAAACTATAGAAAACCTTCATGGGTTGAATCGAAATTCATGTGTTGAATGGTATTTGTATTTTGAAAGAAATTGTTTTATAATAAAAATCATATTTTTATTACCTATATGAACTATATAAAATAATCTTATTTTGAAATAAATTGTTTTATAATAAAAATCATATTTTTATTACCTATATGAACTATATAAAAGAATCGTGTTTTGAACTGAATTGTTTTACAATAAAAATCACATTTTTATTATATACATGAATTGTTAAAGATAGTGAAGTGTTGAAATAGAAGACAGTTAGATAAAAATATCATTTTTATCAAATGTATGAAAATCATATAGTTTTGAAATCGAAGAATCGATATATATATAAATAGAATTGAAATATATCGAATAACGAAGCTGCAGTTCGTATTTTGAAACCGTGATTTCAAACGATTAGTGCGGGAGATCCGACCATCGGATTTTCCTGAAATCACAGCCGTTGGGTTCGCTTTGGAAATATCTTTCCAACGGCACCAACTTTGTAAAAATCCAACGGTTGGATTGTCTGGAATGTTTAATTCAAATCTGAAGAAAAACAGCGCCAAAATCGATTATATATATATATATATATATATATATATATAATTATATTAAATCGAATAACGACGCTGCAGTTCGTATTTTGAAATCGAAACTTCAAACGATTATACCGGGAGATCCGACCGTCGGATTTTCCCGAAACTGGAACCGTTGGATTCATTTTGAAAAGATCTTTCTAATGATGTAAATTTTGTGAAGATCCAACGGTTAGATTTTCAGATACGTGTAAATCAAATCTGAAGAAAAACAGCACCACGGCCGCGTTATGGCCCGAAGCGTCGTTTGAATAAATTGGCTATTTTAAAATAAATAAAAATAGCATAATTCGTTATAAAGTATTATAAACAATATGGATGTGAAATTTAGAAATTAACTGAAGGTTAGCTAAGTCGAATGGTTTCCTGGATTTTGATCTGATGTTGGTTTCGGCCTTCGGGGTTAATATTTGGGAAATCGTTCTCTTACTGATTGACGGTTAGTGACTAATGAATTGAAATGATGCATATGTAGTGTTTGTGTAGCATGTGTTTATTATATACGCGAGTTGCTCAGAAAGACCGGGTTTATCCCATTCTGAATAACTGAATCGACGATAAGAAATCGAAGATGAAGACGGTGGTAGAAGACCAAAAATCTTCACCTCGTTTGGATGGTAACCGATGTCCTGATTGGGAGGCATCCCGAAATATGGATAATGAGTGGTGATCGTACAGACGTACGTGGAGATCGATGGGTTTGTAAGGTATATAGGGCCTCCGGTTTCGTTCCGACCCAGAACGGACTTGTAAATGGATTGTGTGTCTGACATTGGAATTTATTCTATGTGATTGATAGCCATCAGTTGCATGGTATGAATTGCCTGTGTGACATGCTAAGATGCAGTGATCAGGGCTTCTGTTGAAAAGCAAAGTCTTGTGATTGATGATCAAAGCACCGCCTGTGTGGCGTAGCTTTGTGTATAACGTGAATTCGCGAGCCTCACACCCCGGTATGAACCAGAAACGGGAGAAGGACCTCAGGGAGGGCATGCGTTTCTTTCTTGCTAGGAGTTGTGTCGGTGTTTTTACACAGCCTGACATTTTACTTATGTGGATGATGGATAGCGAGGCGCCTCAGATATATCGGTCGATCCGGGACCGATGGAGTCATTCGTTGGCTCATTTACGCCCCATAAAGCGGGCAAACGTAGTGTTCAGGAATTTTAATCCACATCGGTGGACCGGCCCTGTCGCTCCAATGGGTCACTCGAGCTCTGATCCTAAGGCATGGGCTAGATTGTCTCGAAGTCGGTAAGGACTATCTTTTGCCTTGGTTCATGACGGAAATCCAATTTCCAAATACGTGACTGTGCGGTTTTGATTTTGTGTGTGTATATATATATATATATATATATATATATATATATATGGCGACATGATATATGGTACCCATGCCGTCTATGATTGATATTTATGATTCGAAATTGTTTTTGAAACATATAAACACTAGTAATAATATCAAATGCTTTTGTTTTATTCGTATCAAGCATAATTTGGCCATTATAAGGTAAAAATCTATCCTCCGGTTTGCGTTGCATTGTGTGATGGGAACTGAGTCTTATAATGGCTTCATTTTTATAAAAAGCATTGCGATGTTTAAAAGAATTATTTGTTTTAAAAGCACTGGCAATCCAATGGAGTAAACCCGTTCCACGAAAGTGGCATGGTCCTGTGATTAGCCATATTTTAAATGTGTTGAGTAGATTTCTCATACCAGTCCCATGACTAGCTCGTAGTTTGTTTCACTTTCAAACTCGGGTGCCCCTTTTTCTACACGGGCAGCCTTGTATTCAGGTTTAGCTGGCTCTTTCTGGATAGCTGGAGCTGAAGATGGATTCTATTATTTATCTCTTTTTATGCTATTCAGCTCCTATTGTACATTATGTTTGTTTTCCGCTGTAGACATTTATGTATAGCTGAACTGTATTTGTACTAAGTATGATCTTGTATACTGTGTAACTCTGATGTTTATGTTTATCCAGTGTATTATTTGTTCATTATCTGGTGTATTTATTTAATTCTGTTCTGCTATTATCTGTTTATGTGTTATATTCCAAAGATTACCCTTGCCACCGTCAGTACGGGTTTTGGGGTCGTCTCATTTGGTATTAGAGCTTTGGTTAAGCTTAGTTCTGGAATATAACATATTAACGAACTCGTCAGAAATAGAACTAGTAGTGTTGTAGGACGAGTAACTCATTACAGATAGGATCAGTAATATCCTAGTATGAGTAAAGCAGAATGAAATAACACCTAGATAGACGCATTTACATTCAAGTATTTGTCTCTATATTTTGAAATATCTTTTCTGTTGACCTGACACTTTGTCTGCTAATTGCAGACGCTCTAGAAAATGAGTGCCAGAAACAGAAGAAGTAATACTGACCCGGATATAGAAGGCCTATTCATGAAATATAGAAATCTGGGTGGAAAACCCTTCTCGGGCGAAGAATCTATTATGAGAACACAAACATGGATTCGTTCGGCTGAGAAAATCTTTGAAGGATTAAAGCTGAGTGATGACCAGAAAAGATTACTGGCCTCTTGGGCACTCAAAGACGAAGCTTTGTTCTGGTGGGATTCAGTTATTAAGGATAATCCAGAAGGTGATATCACCTGAGATAGATTCAAAGTGATTTTCCTGGAAAGATTTACTCCTCCTGAAGCAATTGAACGGCTATGTGATGAATTTTCTTATCTGATACAAGGAGATATGACCATTCCCGAATATCATAAGAAATTCAATGAACTTTCTCACTTCGCCCTTATCTAATTCAGAATCCGAAGAGGAAGAATTTGAGATTTATCAATGGGCTTCAAAGAAAATATCAGAACAGTGTAATGAGGAATGTGAAGCTTCCTTTTTCTAAAATGATATACATGGCTTACCAGTACAAAGATCTAGACAAGAAAGGCATGTTACGCTACGAAGAGGAGGTCAACTCTAGCAATAAAGTTGAGTCTGAAACTAATCGTCCTGAGGCCAGTACAATGTCTGAGGTCAGTAAGGAGCCTAAAATCAATCGGAATAGGACCAGATCTGAAAAAGAACCAGCAACGACTGCCATATGCAATAACTGCCATAAGCCAGGGCATTTTCAGGGGAATTGCAAACCCTTGAAGAAGCGAATAAAGAGTGAATCTAAATCTGGTAAGAAGTTTCAAGAGAATAGAAAGTGCAGTCAATGCCATCAAACCGGTCATCTTTCAAAGGCCTGCCCCCTATTCATAAAACCTGAAGCAGTACGTGTAAATGAAGTGGCAGAAGTGCCTGCATCTTTGTCTGCTCGGGAAAAGTCTGATGTTTTAGAAGGCACGCTTAATGTCAAAAACATTCCAGTTAAAGTGTTGTTTGATACAGGCGCGTCGCGAAGCTTTATTGCAAAGAATGTTGTTAAGAAACTAGATTTGAATTTGAAGAAGCTCAGAGAACCAATGAATGTCCAAAATCCGGTTGGGGGTTCCATCGATCTCAGTTGGGTTTGTGCAGTACCTGTCTCTTTTTCCTGCTATAAATTCCCTACTATCTCTATCGTCATGAATTTTACTGAATTCGATCTTATTTTGGGATTGGATTGGTTAACCAAATATGAGGCAGAGGTTAGATGCGCAGAGAGAGTTGTTAAGGCAAAGGCCCAATCAGGGAATTATATAACCATACCATGTGAAGGCCCGAATTCAAATAGAAAGGACTTCTGGGCAGCTTTGGATGTTTCTCCAGCTCAAATAGAAAATATCCCTGAAGTCACAGAGAATATTCCCGACCTCGTAAAAGATATTCCTATCGTCAAGAATTATGCGGATGTGTTCGAAGAAGTTATTCGCTTACCTCCGCAGAGGGAAATTGATTTCAAGATCGCTCTAATCCCGAATGCAAGGCCAGTAGTTCACGCTATTCGAAGAATGTCCTTGAAAGAGAAAGAGGAATTAGACAATCAAACGAGACAGCTGGTATGGAAGGGTCTGATCAGGCCTAGTTTCTCTGATTGGGGAGCAGTAGTGGTGATTGTCCCAAAATCTGACGGTACTCTGCGACTATGTGTGGATTATCGTGATTTGAACAAGCAGACCATAAAGAATAAATATCCATTGCCGTGAATCGATGATTTATTGGATCGTCTGAATGGAGCACAAGTATTTTCAAGGATGGACCTAGCTACAGGCTTCCATCAGCTTCGAATTGCCGAAGAGTGTGTTCCAATGACAGCATTCAGAGGTCCAGACTTATTCTACGAGTGGTTACTAATGCCGTTCGGCTTATGTAATGCTCCAGCTTACTTCGTCGATCTGATGAATAGAGTGTTCAGAGGGGTTTTGAATAAATTTGTTCTGGTTTTTATTGATGATATTCTAATCTTCTCTAAATCAAAGGCCGAACATGAAAAGCATCTGGAACAGGTTCTAGAAATTCTGAGAAGGAACGTTCTAAAAGCCGAACTATCCAAATGCATATTCTGGCAAGATGAAGTAAAATTTCTAGGCCACGTCGTATTGAAAGAAGGAATTGCTGTGGATCCAAGTAA
Organism: Allium sativum; assembly: GCA_030737875.1. NCBI lineage: Eukaryota > Viridiplantae > Streptophyta > Magnoliopsida > Asparagales > Amaryllidaceae > Allium > Allium sativum. Next base: position 218,905,264 of record CM060921.1, read on the forward strand.
AATCATAGCTATTCAAAACTGGAAACAGCCCAGTACCCCTATAGAAGTCCGCATTTTTCTCGGATTGACTAGTTATTACCAGAAGTTCGTTAAAAAAATTTCAAAGATATCTGGTCACTTAACGAAGCTTACAAAGAAGCACTCAAAATTCAAATGGACTCCAGAATGTGAGGAGGCTTTTGAAGGGCTAAAGTTAAGATTAACGACTGCTCCAGTGTTAACCATTATCGACGGCAATCAGGATTTAAAAGTCTGGATGGATGCCTCTAGAGAAGTCCTTGGCGCAGTGTTAATGCAAAGGAGTCAAGTGATTGCTTATGCTAGCCGTCAGCTGAAGCCGCACGAGAAAAACTACGTCACTCATGATCTTGAGTTGTTGGCTATCATATTCTCTTTGAAAATCTGGAGACACTATCTTCTAGGTGAGAGATTTGAATTGTTTACAGATCACCAATCGCTAAAGTATATGTTCATCCAGAAAGACTTGAATATGAGGCAGCAACGTTGGTTAGAGTTCCTTGCAGCATACGATTTTGAAATTATATACACTCCAGGGAAAGCCAATGTCGTGGCCGATGCGTTAAGCCGAAAGGATGTAATGATCGCCAGTTTTATTATCACGACTTCATTGATAGATAAAATATCCGCTCTTTAGAAGGATGATCACTTCATTCAGAAGACCAGAGAGATAATTCAGAAAGGCGAGCCCTCGAGTTTTCAAGTTGATAATGAGGGGATTCTAAGGCTAAAAGGTCGAATCTGTGTTCCTAACATTTCTGAGCTTCGAAAGGAAGTGCTGGATGAATGCCACAAGTCGAAACTTAGTATCCATCCTGGAGTAAGCAAAATGTATAATGACATCAAACACACTTTCTGGTGGAAGTCGATGAAGAGGGACATTTCTTTATATGTTAGCCGATGCCCTACTTGCCAGCTAGTCAAAAGCGACCAACAGAAACTTACTGGACTGTTGCAACCGCTGGACGTCCCAGGTCCAGGTTGGAAGTGGGAACATATTTCCATGGACTTCATAGATGGTTTGCCCAGAACCATAAAAGGAAATGACAGTATTTGGGTGATCGTAGATCGCTTCACGAAGACCGCCCATTTCATACCTGTCAGATCAAACAGAACTGCTCAGAGTCTGGCGCAGATATACTTCAAGGAAATTGTTAGACTACACGGAGTGACGATCAGTATAGTGAGTGATAGAGATCCAATATTCACTAGCAAATTCTGGGAGGCATTTCAGGTAGAGCTGGGAACGAAGCAGAACTTGAGCATCGCTTATCATCCTCAGACAGATGGTCAGACTGAGAGGGTGAATCGTATTTTAGAAGATCTATTGCGGGCTTGTGTTCTAGATTTCGGTGGATCATGGGAAGACCATCTGCATTTGGTTGAATTCTCTTATAACAACAGTTACCAGGCGAGCCTGACAATGTCACCATTCGAAGCGTTGTATGGTAAACCGTGCCGATCCCCTGCTTGTTGGGTCGAACCTGGTAATAGACTTGTGCTAGGGCCTGATATGATCTGAGAAGCTGCCGACAAAGTCGATTTTATTAAGAAGCCATTATTCGCCGCTCAAAGCCGCCAAAAAAGCTATGCCAATAAGAGAAGGAGAGATATATCGTTTGCAGTTGGCGACTATGTATATTTGAAAGTATCGCCGATGAGAGGAGTTATCTGGTTCGGTAAAACTGGAAAGTTAGCGCCTAAATTCATTGGTCTGTTTCCTATTCTGGAACGGATCGGAACTCTCGCTTATAGGGTTAAATTGCCTGATTGGTTGCCTGGAGTGCATGATGTATTTCACATATCTCAACTTCGAAAGCACGTTCATGATCCAGACTTGATCGTGGAAGAAGCAGCTCAACAAGATATTGAAATTACTCCAGAATTAGCTGTGAGAAGAGAGCCGCTAAAGATTATTAGCAAAGAAACCAAAGAGCTGAGGAACAAGAAGGTTCACTTAGTCAAAGTGCAATGGAGTGGGGATCCGCGAGATTGTACTTGGGAAACTGAGGAGAGCATTCAGAAAGCCTATCCTAAGTGTCGAGTAGATATCTTTGATTGACTCCGGTGCAAGGTACATTTACCATACTTTGCATTACCATTTAGTTCTCTACTCTGTTGTTATTTTCTTTCCAGGGATGTGCACTTTTAATTCTATAATCTGAATGATTTTAAAAGAATATAGAAATTGATTAGTATATTTTTGAAAAGTTAAAAACAAATTGCTTGTTGTTTGCATTATGTGATAGTAAATTGGATTAATTAAATTATTGAAACGATAGTTAATTTAATCAATAATAGAATGAATGGTAGAATTTATTTGATTAAATCACACATTGAACTGATTTAAAAATAGATAGAAATATATACATGTGCATATATATGTTTGAACAAGTAAATGGATTTGCTGTTGAGTAAAGATATTATTTGCGTGCCCGACAAATAGGTAACCCTTAATGAGTTGGATGCGAAATATTTTTATATCAACTCCTGTGAATGCCATTGGATGCGGAGTGATGGTTGTTCTGTGTGTAATCATAAACGTCGCCATAGGATAGTAACAATTAATTTTGAACTACATTACATGGCATACTTCTTGAAGATAGGCATACTTCATCATATACTACATAAGCATTTGGAGCTTGTGTGATGAGGTGAAAGATTTACCATACGAGCGAGAGGCTTGTATGGCGATGACTATATTTTACAGGTTGAACTGATGACTGATATGACCATATAAAAATGTAACGATAAATTGCCAGATTAATAAAAAGCCCACACGGGTCTGGAGTTGACAATAATCACGTCTCTCTAGTCATTAGATACGGCACATGGATTATTTATTTCCCACACGGGACGAGGTGATGAGGATTTATCCTCTGGAGCAATTAAAATACACACTCCCTCAGGCTTTGACAGGGTGACGAGAATTTATTCTCTGGAGTTATTATCTATACATGCTCCCCTGTAAACACCAGAATATATCACTATAAATATGTGTATGCTTATTAGGATTTATTGGGTACCTAATACGGCCCAATAAATTTCCAAACCTCTCCCCGTACAAAGGAGGTTATGGCGAAATTTTTCGAAAATTCCGGGTGTTAGCCAAATTTTTGAAGAATTTGAAAATTCTCAGAAACTGAAAAGTTGGAGAATGGAAGCCAGATTGAACGTAGAGCTGATTAATCAAACCACTTTCGACTTTGTTCCTTTTCGGGGACGAAAAGTTTTAAGTGGGGGAGATTGTAACGACTCGGAAAATCTGAACCAATTTAAAATTTTTAAATTGGCTAAAATAGTAGATTTTAAATATTTAAAATAAATATTTTAAATAATAAAGATGAAAACTGAGTTTGAATCGACAATTGAAAAGGAATATAATTAATTCTAATTATAAACAAGGCCTGAAATGGCGCGGTAGTTTCAAAATTTGAATTTAAACTTTGACTGACTGTTTTAAGGATTGGCCGAAAACCTTAAACCTAGTTTTGAACATCAAGTTGAGGTAATCAGCTGTGTATATTTTAAATCAATTTTAACACTTTTAAACCGTTGCAAACTTGTAAAAATCATATCTTTTTGCTGTGTTATTGAAATTCTGTGAAACAAGAGACAGTGGACTCGTGTGGACGTCTTCTACATTTTAGAAGAGACCGCATATTTTTTTGAGCCTTCTGCTATTTTAGGTGGAGTGGAACCCAATGTGAGATTTCTAATTTATAAACGATATGGAAAACGACGATGTATAAACTATATAGTCAATGTATGAGTTATATAAGCGTTGTACACCTCTTGTATAAGCATTGTATAAGTTGTACGTTCAATGTATAAGTTGTATATGCATTGTAAAAATTATATATGTATTGAAATAGAAGTGAAATACTACATATATATATATATATATATATACACGCCCCTCGTCCACAAACCATGGACGATATTTATTGGTTGTGATTGGTGTGAAAATTGGTTGATTATGAATGGTTTATTAGAATTGTTTGTGGTTGAAATTGATTGATTGTGGTGGAAAAATACCCGTTTGTGGTTGAGAAATATTTGGTTGAAACCACATAGGATTAGTTTGTGGAAATGAAAAAAATATACATGCCGCCATCGTGCGAACTAGATGCATGATTCCCCATTGTCAAAAGCTGCGAGGCTTTAAGGTAGAGCGAGGAGCCGTACTAGGGACAGTCCCGGTTTTAACTACCCTGCCGTTATGCTACCGAAATTTTGAATAATATTCAAGTGTTAGAATTATTTTCATGTGTTGAAACTATATTCGTGTGTTGAATGGAAATTCATCTATTTAACGACATTCATGTTTTGCAATAAAAATCACCTTTTTATCTATATATACAAACTATAGAAAACCTTCATGTGTTGAATTGAAATTCATTCGTTGAATAGAATTTTATGTGTTGAATGGTATTCGTATTTTAAATATAAAAATCACCTTTTTATCTATATATACAAACTATAGAAAACCTTCATGTGTTGAATTGAAATTCATTCGTTGAATAGAAATTCATGTGTTGAACGGTATTCGTGTTTTAAATATAAAAATCATATTTTTACTCTATATGTACAAACTAAAGAAAACCTTCATGTGTTGAATCGAAATTCATTCGTTGAATTGAAATTCATTCGTTGAATTGAAATTCATTCGTTGAATTGAAATTCATGTGTTGAATGGTATTCGTATTTTTAAAGAAATTGTTTTATAATAAAAATCATATTTTTATTACCTATATGAACTATATAAAATAATCTTGTTTTGAAATAAATTGTTTTATAATAAAAATCATATTTTTTTTACCTATATGAACTATATAAAAGAATCGTGTTTTGAACTGAATTGTTTTACAATAAAAATCACATTTTTATTATATACATGAATTGTTAAAAATAGTCAAGTGTTGAAATAGAAGACAGTTAGATAAAAATATCATTTTTATCAAATGTATGAAAATCATATAGTTTTGAAATCGAAGAATCGTTATATATATATATAAATAGAATTGAAATATATCGAATAACGAAGCTGCAGTTCGTATTTTGAAACCGTGATTTCAAACGATTAGTGCGGGAGATCCGACCATCGGATTTTCCCGAAATCGCAGCCTTGGGTTCGCTTTGGAAATATCTTTCCAACGGCACCAACTTTGTAAAAATCCAACGGTTGAATTGTCTGGAATGTTTAATTCAAATCTGAAGAAAAACAGCGCCAGAATCGATTATATTTATATATATATAAATATAATTATATTAAATCGAATAACGACGCTGCATTTCGTATTTTGAAATCGAAACTTCAAACGATTATACCGGGAGATCCGACCGTCGGATTTTCCCGAAACTGGAACCGTTGGATTCGTTTTGAAAAGATCTTTCTAATGATGTAAATTTTGTGAAGATCCAACGGTTAGATTTTCGGATATGTGTAAATCAAATCTGAAGAAAAACAGCGCCACGGCCGCGTTATGGCCCGAAGCGTCGTTTGAATAAATTGGCTATTTTAAAATAAATAAAAATAGCGATAAATCGTTATAAAGTATTATAAACAATATGGATGTGAAATTTAGAAATTAACTGAAGGTTAGCTAAGTCGAATGGTTTCCTGGATTTTGATCTGATGTTGGTTTCGGCCTTCGGGGTTAATATTTGGGAAATCGTTCTCTTACTGATTGACGGTTAGTGACTAATGAATTGAAATGATGCGTATGTAGTGTTTGTGTAGCACGTGTTTATTATATACACGAGTTGCTCAGAAATACCGGGTTTATCCCATTCTGAATAACTGAATCGACGATAAGAAATCAATGATGAAGGCGGTGATTGAAAACCGGAAATCTTCACCTCGTTTGGATGGTAACTGATATCCTGATTGGGAGGCATCCCAAAATATGGATAATGAGTGGTGATCGTCCAGACGTACGTGGAGATCGATGGGTTTGCGAGGTATATAGGGCCTCCGGTTTCGTTCCGACCCTGAACGGACTTGTAAATGGATTGTGTGTCTGACATTGGAATTTATTCTATGTGATTGATAGCCATCAGTTGCATGGTATGAATTGCCTGTGTGACATGCTAAGATGCAGTGATCAGGGCTTCTGTTGAAAAGCAAAGTCTTGTGATTGATGATCAAAGCACCGCCTGTGTGGCGTAGCTTTGTGTATAATGTGAATTCGCGAGCCTCACACCCCGGTATGAACCAGAAACGGGAGAAGGACCTCAGGGAGGGCATGCGTTTCTTTCTAGCTAGGAGTTATGTCGGTGTTTTTACACGGCCTGACATTTTACTTATGTGGATGATGGATAGCGAGGCGCCTCGGATATATCGGTCGATCCGGGACCGATGGAGTCATTCATTGGCTCATTTACGCCCTATAGGGCGGGGAAACGTAGTGTTCAGGAATTTTAATCCACATCGGTGGACCGGCCTTGTCGCTCCAAAGGGTCACTCGAGCTCTGATCCTGAGACATGGGCTAGATTGTCTCGAAGTCGGTAAGGACTATCTTTTGCCTTGGTTCATGACGGAAATCCAATTTCCAAATACGTGACAGTGCGGTTTTGATTGTATATATATATGGCGACATGATATATGGTACCCATGTCGTCTATGATTGATAGTTATGATTCGAAATTGTTTTTGAAACATATAAACACTAGTAATAATATCAAATGCTTTTGTTTTATTCGTATCAAGCATAATTTGGCCATTATAAGGTAAAACTCTATCCTCCGGTTTGCGTTGCATTGTGTGATGGGAACTGAGTCTTATAATGGCTTCATTTTTATAAAAAGCATTGCGATGTTTAAAAGAATTATTTGTTTTAAAAGCACTGGCAATCCAATGGAGTAAACCCGTTCCACGAAAGTGGCGTGGTCCTGTGATTAGCCATATTTTAAATGTGTTGAGTAGATTTCTCATACCAGTCCCATGACTGACTCGTAGTTTGTTTCACTTTCAAACTCGGGTGCCCCTTTTTCTACACGGGCAGCCTTGTATTCAGGTTTAGCTGGCTCTTTCTGGATAGCTGGAGCTGAAGATGGATTCTATTATTTATCTCTTTTTATGCTGTTCAGCTCCTATTGTACATTATGTTTGTTTTCCGCTGTAGACATTTATGTATAGCTGAACTGTATTTGTACTAAGTATGATCCTGTATACTGTGTAACTCTGATGTTTATGTTTATCCAGTGTATTATTTGTTCATTACCTGGTGTATTTATTTAATTCTGTTCTGCTATTATCTGTTTATGTGTTATATTCCAAAGATTACCCTTGCCACCGTCAGTACGGGGTTTGGGGTCGTCTCACGTTTCATGCTTGTTTGAGTAATAGCAATGAGATTCCCCAATATCATGCTAAGAATAGCTAGGATTTCAAAAAGAAGATGCCATTCGTTTGATGAAAAATAAAAAGGAATATCGAAAATTTGCATGACTGAAGCTAAAGCAGCTACTTTTGAAGTAACAGAAAGAAAAGCAATGACTGGATTAAAAAAAGTGCAACCAATTTGCAACGATTTTTAGTGCCATGTTTTATCGTAACGATTATCGAAATGCTACCAAAAATGGTTGGTAGTGTTTTTTGGGCGCTACAGAAAATCGTTATTCTTGCAGTGTATCATCTGGTGCGTGGGATCCGTATTAGTCAGTAACCTATGTCAGTATCAAACGGAGAACCCCGAACTAAGTCGGGGTCAGGGAACGCTTACTGAGCTGGTTATAAGAGGTCACTTGGGAGGAAGATGTCTGACAACGCGTTCCATCAGGCTCATATGCGTGCGTGGGTCCGCATGCTCAGGAAAATAAGGCTCTGTGACATCAGTATATATAGCTATGCATCTTGGAAATAACGGGGTTGACACTTTAGGAAGTGATACATCCTATTGTGGGGCCAACATGGGTATCTACGGGTTAGGGAGTTACGGAGCCGATCGATTGGGGTAGTAATTAGGGTACATCTAGTCTCGCCTGTTTAGGAGCCCGTTATTGTCGTTGGGGGTAACACTCGTCAGTTCTATTGGGCTACCTGTTATTGTATGGGTGAAACCTCTCACTAGAAGTACACTATACCATATTTTACTTGTTGGGATCATCTTGTTTCGGTTATACTAGTATTGGTGCAGAAAGAGAGAGATAAAAGTGTTAGGAAAGCGCTATTTATTCCATTCCGTTTATCTTGTTTACCTTGTAATACTTGCCTTATATGTTGTATCTCTCTTATCCAGTTTATATGCCCATTATGATGTTTTTAACTTATTTATATGCTAATAGTAACTGGACTCGCCAGATTTATGTCTGACCTATTTTGTTTCCTCTTCTTTCTCTTCCGTCCCCCAACCCTCCCCGGTTCTCAGGGTAGGAATACCCAGGCTTGATCAGGATTCTTATTTCATTCTGCTTGGAGCTGCTCGATGTACTGCTTGATTACGTATCTTCTCTACTATGGATATGTTTTGGGGATTATGCTCTTTTTATGTTTATTGTACTTTGATGATTTTAGTACAAGACAGAAGTTTTAAGTTGATGTACTGAGATTTATGTATTTCAGACTTATGATATAACTATGTTTTGAACCACGATGTTTACTGCTTAATAAAGTTTTAAATTCCGCTGCTATTTTATATATGTCTTGTAATGTTTCTGTTTATATTTACCTATAATACTTCATGAAACTTAATGCATTCTGATAAAGAGTGACATTAACGGACGTGGGGTGTCATATAGAATTTCGTAACGAATGCAACAGTAAAGTCTGTTTTAGCCAATTCTAAATATTGTATTAATTAATATTCATTTTGTTATCTTCTTCATGTAATTATGGTGTATTGAGTTATGGGGTGTTACATTATCCTCTTCATAAAGTATTTTGTCCCCGAAATCTCCAAGTTTAGAAGAATGTTATTAATGCTAAGAACCAACACTCATTTACTCATCCACCAACCATTAGCATCCATTATCCTTAAATTTTTTAATGCTTTGTATGGGCATATGCAAAGGTGTTATGTATATATCCTTTTACTAATGCGAAAATCAGGCGGTCTACTGATGCAGTTGACCTTCTTAATGCAATATATATATATATATGCCATGTATCCAATATGTATGCAAAAGAATCCTGATAGTACATATAAGTACTATACGTGTGCACAACCATTCACCAAAATGCAACATCCATGTGATGATTCAACCATTTTAATCCATTGAAAAATTAAAAAAATGCGCACACATCCATATGCAGTATGTAAGTGCTTGAACTGATCTAGTGCCTAATGTGTGTGTATGCATCCACAGCATCCACTAGCAAACACTGACATCCACTTGCAAACACTGACATCCACTTGCAAACATCAAACATAACTTGTCTCAAACACATGTTTTCAATCATATGCATCTACCTAAGGATCAAGATTCAAACGATAGGAAAAGAAAACTTGAATTCAAAAGCTTAGAAAGAAATAAAAAACGTACTCTTAAAGAGAAAAGGGTAAGAAGCGTGAATCTTATCTTCTGGTTCCCATGTCGCATCGTCACGATCTTCTCCCCATTGCACCTTCACCAACTTGATCTCCTTATTGCGTAGCTTCTTAACTTCTGATCCAAGTATACGGGTAAGAACTTTTCTAACTGATGTTTCTTTTTCAACTTTAACATCCTTAAGGGTAGTAGGCTCTACTACCTCTGATAAATCATGTAGACACTTTCTTAAGTGGGAAACATAGAACATGTCATGAACTCCCGTCATCTTCTCTGGTAGTCTAACTCTGTAGGCCATCTGGTTTATCCTCTCAACTATGGGGGAATGGCCCTACAAACCTCGACGCCAACTTCCTTACCGAGCCAAGCGAACAACATTCCTTAAAGGTGACACCTTGATAAAGATCATATCTCCTAACTCGAACTCTAATTCAGTCCTTCTCTGACCAGCGTATGATTTCTCCTTGTCTTGGGATGCTTTCATTCGTCTGCGAATAAGGTCTGTCTTCTCAGAAGTCTCTCCAACCATCTTAGGTCGAAGTAGAAGTCTGTTAGTAGACTCCCACCAAGATGGAGGTGAAATGTAGGGTTGTCCATAAAGTGCCTCGAAGGGAGCCATATCGATACTCGACTGATAACTATTATTATAGGCAAACTCAACCAATGGGAGATGCTCCCTCAAGTCCCTACGAAGTCTAGGATACACAGTCTTAATAAATCCTCGAGAACTCTATTGACCCTCTCAATCTATCCATCCATCTAAGGGTGACAGGTTGTACTAAGTCATAACTGTGTCCCTAATGCCTCTTGCAAGCTTCTTAAAAACTCACTTGTAAAGATGAGGCCACGGTCACTAATTATACTGGAAGGTACCCCATGAAGTCGGACAATCCCTCTAAGGTATATCAAAGCCAACCACGCTGATGTCCTCTTGTTCTTGGCGGGGATAAAGTGAGCTCTCTTAGTCAATCTGTCTATTATAACTAGGGTTGTCAATTTCTTACACGACCTGAAACCCGCACGAAAATTAGCGGGTTAACCCGACCCGTTTAGTTAGCGGGTCATTTTCGGGTCAACCCGAATTTGACCCGTTTATAAACAAGTGGGTTTAGGGTTGACCCGCTAACCTAATTTTGACCCGCCAAACCCGATTATAATCTGTATGCTCATATATTCTTGTGTAACTTATTATATTTTACTAATTTATTCTTGTATGTCGTTAGTTATATATTTTTTGTAACAACTATTCTCTTCCATACTGTTAGTCTTTTATGTATGCAGTATGCTCATATATTCTTATATATGGAAAATGATTTTGGATATGGTGATTCCATGCTTTATACATCTGCTGCCTATTGGTGATTTTGTAACTTGATGCCGGTTGGTGATTATATAATAGTGCTACATATTGACGATTTGGTTCTTTTGTTGTTTATATTAGTGGAAAATATTTGTTAATTGGTCAAATGGGTAAACCCAATACGACTGGTTTAATTAAACGGGTTACATGGGATGGCTCGGGTCAACCCATTTATAAACGGGTCGCGTTAATTGTAACAACCCAGAAAATCAGAATCAATTTAAAAAAAAATTATTTTGGCTATTTTACTGAATTTTGAATATTTAAAATGATTTATTTTAAATAATAACGACTAGAAATTTATTTTGAATAGAATTAAAACGTATATATTTATCTGAGTCGAAGTTAGAATATAAATATTTATTTTAATTATAAAAGGAATTGAAAATGGCGCGGTAGTCTGAAAATTCGATTTCAAATTTCAATTGAATGTAAAAGATACAAAATAAACCGTATTTTAGTGAAACCAAAAATATTAGAGTCTATTTGAAAATATCTTTCCAACAAATCTGAAAAATCCAAATTTCATAGCGGGGATAAAAAGTTATGCCCAGTTGAAAAATTCAGAATAGCCGTTATGGAAATATGGCCCTTAAAAATAGCGATTTTGCAAACGACCTCCGTTTTTGTCGAACCAACTTTGGTTGGACTGAAATGTCAAATTATTGCTTGATTCCAATTTTCATAATTTTTGGAATCAATATATGAGCGTGGCGGATCTAAACGTGTTTGGTCAATTTAGTTTGAATTTAATTGACTGGAAAATGACCGTTTTTCAAACGGTCTCCAAATTCGACGAAATTAGTTTTGTTAGGACTGTACCGTCAAAACATAGCTAGATTTATTTTTCTGGAATTTTTGGAGTCCGTATGTGGCCCCAATAAATTGAAATGTACGTTTAAATTAAATATATATATTGATTTATATTGTAATTTAAATGAAAACTGATTGAAACAGCCGAATTGGGTTATGAAACACATCCTATTGTGTTCAGAATGGGGGTAATTAGCTAGGGGCGACAGTTGTTGGGTCTCATTTGGAGATCGAATTTAAAAGTTGACTTTTTTGGAGAAGAAAAAAATAAATATATAATATAATATATAATTTACACTAACCCCCTTTTCCCTCTTTCTCCTCCCGTCAGTTTCAGGAAACAAAACAAAAAGAAGAAGAAGAAGAAAAGAATGGAGCTGCCGCTCCTAAGCTCGACGTCGATCAGGTGATCGCCACCCCCAGGCGTGTCGCTGTTCGCCAGTTCCCTCCCCGCCGCAGTCGACGCCCCTCTCCCCCTTTTTCTCCAATCCAAACCCAAGCCTAAGCAAAGCCCCCAACCCCAAATCGAGCAAACCCTCCTCCGACGCGCTGCAGACCCGCGCCACCCAGTGCACCACCTCCTCCTCAACCGAGCACCAGAAATCGTACCCCCTTCTTCGAACCTGCGAGAAAAAGGTAATCTTTAATTTATAAAATCAGTTTTCATTTGTAAAATCAGTCTTTAATTAATAAAATCGGTTTTATTTATACAAAGGTTAGATTTTTATTTATTTAAAAGTTAAGATTTCATTTTTATAATGATAAAGATTATATTTTTATAGCGAAAAGATCATATTTTTCTATAGGAAAAGATTACATTTTTATAAAGGGAAAGACTATATTTTTATATAAAGAAAGATTATATTTTTATAAAGGAAAAGGTTTGATTTTTAAAAGTATACATCGATATAAAAATATGATTTTTATGTTGAAGGAGAAGTTAGAAATATATGATTGTTATGTTACAAAGATACCATTTTTTTAAAATATATAAAAATTCGATTTTTATATATGAAGTAGCGAAATAAAGAAGTGATATATATATATATATATATATATATATATATAACAACGATATAAAAATGTGATTTTTAATTTAAAAGTGGCAATAAAAAATCGATTTATATATATATATAAAGTAGCCAAAAAAATTCGATTTTTATATATGTGACTTTGAAATAAAAATACGATTTTTATACAAGTAGCGAATTAAAAATATGATTTTTATATAATAGAGAATATAACAATATTATTTTTATACAAGTAGCGAATTAAAAATATGATTTTTATATAATAGAGAATATAACAATATTATTTTTATACAAGTAGCGAATTAAAAATATGATTTTTAATATAAACTATGTGAAATATATTTCATTGAAAACACGGTGAAGGACACAACGTGCGAGAAACAAATCCAAACCGTTCAGAAATAAAGAATGGAGGATTGGAAACCAAAGGTGAGAACTCTGCACTATAATTTTATTTATACAGTTATTTATTTTATAACTGCGTATATGAACTGCTCCCCGTCGTCCACAGACCATGGATGACTTGTTTGTTTGATTGTGTTGTGAAAATTGTTTATGATGTGAAATGGACTGTATAAAATATTCATGTGTTGAATAAAATATTTTATCGTTAAAATTATAGTTTTTAACATGTATATGAATAAAATAAATATTCATTTACAAATCAGATGATTTTTTTATGTACACACATTTGACTAATATGAATTGGGATGATAAAATCTTACACATCGCCCAACTGCACAATAATATTCGGTATTTGTTGGTTGAAACCCCACATGGGTATTGGGATGATATTTGATGCACACTAATCCCAAGGGTTTAGTTGTATGTCAATCTATTGGTTGACAAACTGTTATAAGCGTTAGATATTTATATTTAATGCTTATGCAGTGTAGAATGCACTCTGGATGATGGTTGATTGTTTATCATTGTTGTTCGATACATGTGTTGTATGAAATCCATATAAATAACATTATATGGTAATTGACTGTGTCTGATTCCAGTTCTGAAAGAATGAATATTTTAAAAATATCGATTACTTTAAAATAACTAATATTTTAAAATAATATTCAGTAATGGATCAAAATATGATTTTGATGTCCGATTTGGGATGGACCCGAAAATATTTAAATATATAAAGCCTTGTTGATTAGATTAACGCAATTTTGACGTGGATGATATTTATATCAATTTTATTCATTATTTTAATGAATATCGAAAAGGAAGTGATTTCAAATCTAATGTTTTGAAAATATTATCATTCATATTAGAATATTCAATTTTGATTTGAAATTGAATATGAAGTTGAAATCTTTTTGAAAACGAATTTAAAACGATTTATAAAATACGTTTTAAAAGGAATTAAATGAAATATATATATATATATTATATATTATATATATATATTTAATGGTCTGAATAGAACGCACCGCGCCGCGGTAGTTCGCGAATTCCGACCATTGACTTCGAATGGACATTGCGTGAGATCCGACCATCGGATTCTCCTCAAATCGGAACTTGGGTTCGTATCGAAAAGAGATTTCCAACGAATATAAGAGATTTGAAATCTAACGGTTGGATTTGGAATTATATCCAAATCAAATTTGGAAAAGGTCGCTATAAGTGCCGTTCGATGACCGTTTATGGGAATCGACTGTACGGGCCTTGATAAAATTATTAAAAATATCAATAATTTGTGTAAAATCATAATAAATGATTCGTAAAGAATTAGGATGAAAAATTCCATATTTGAAAAGATAATTTTTTTTTATTAAAATGAACTAGTTATGAACTAGAATTATAATCCAATATTTTTAAATAAATAAATTGGATTTGAAATGGTTTTAAAAATAACCAGAATTTCCAATATATGAATTGGAATGGATTTGAATGGAAATCATCTTCGGAATATTTCTATATTGGATTTCATGATTATTCGAACATGTTATGGAAATTTGGAAGATATATTTTATATCGTTATTTCCAATATGATATTTTTTGGTTTTAGAATTTGATATTGAATATAAGCCGATATAATTTCTATTCAGAGCCTTGTATTTGATATCGAATTGGATTTTGGGTTTGTCGTGAATGGTCTCTTTATTAACTCCGTTCTTAAAACCAGTGTGAAAAGAATAAATCTTTTAATTAAGATTTAAAGAAGAATTACCAATTAATTAACATTTAATTGGAATTGAAAACGGAATGTGAATTGGGTTTATTGTGAACTGTGTTTTTAACAACATTCGTTGTTTAACCCGATTTACAGTGAAATGGGATTTGGAATTTATAAATCTTTTTATTAATATTTAACGGGAATTTTCCAATTTAATATATTAAATTGGAATTGAATGGAATTCGATTTGATAATAATCGAAGTGAACTTCTGTGGAGGAAGACTGTTAATAAATATGGAATTTAAAAGGCTTTGCTATTATTCCATTTATGTTATTAGTCGGATACGGAAATTGATATCGATTATATATTGATTTGTTTTTCCGTGAAGATTCCATAATTAATGGAATGTGATTTGGGTTTATCGTGAACTGTGTTTTAAATGACATTAGTTCTTTAACTCAGTTAAAAGCAGGATTACATGTCTATCATTGTATTTCGAACTGTATGGTTGATCTCTGCTAAATATATATCTGTTTGGTGGCGGAGAATTTATTCTCTTGCTTAACACCCTTCTCCTAGACTTACGAGCTCAGAGGTTATATATAGGTAGAAATCAAAATTACGGTGTAGATTGTCAATGCGACATGTTTGTGTTTCCAAAGTTAAATAAACATTAATTTTTGGGAAGATTAAAACTAAGTGGAGTTTTAACGAATCTTTAATTAGATTTAATTGTGAAATGATAATTTAAATTATCAAATTTGGGAAGTGATCGAGAGTGGAGTATCAACAGTTTTGCTCCAAGTGATAGTTAAATCTTTAATTAGATTTGAACGGGAAATGGTAATTAAATTAACCGATAACACCATGGTGTTAGTTATGGGGTAGTACCAGTTTTGCTCCATGGGATGAATAGGTTGGGATTGGGAAATTAAATAAATGGTTACTTTGTTAAGTTGTGTTAATCCCGACTAGTATGGAAAACCTTAATATGGTTTGAATTGTTATTTAAAGGAAGATTAAAGATTAAATTTAAAAGAATTTATCTTTGATAAAATTAATGGAAACATATCCCTAAGAATGTGATATTTGAATAAAAGAATATTCTGAATTGGAATGAGGCGTATGTTGTGTTTTTATAGCACTTGTTTATTATATACGCGAGTTATTCGGAAAGGCTGGGTTTATACCCATTCTGAATAACTGATTCGACGATACGTCGACGATGAAGATGGTGGTTAAAGACCGGAGGTCTTCACATCGTTTGAATGATTACTGATGTCTTGATTGGGCTGTACACCCAAGATAAGGTAATAAGTGGTGATCGTCCAGACGTACTTGGAGATCGACTGGATATGCGAGGACCTCTCTCCTGTATTGGACATATGGGACGAGGAATAAGGTGCCTCCGGTTTCGTTCAAACCCAGAACGAACTTGTAAATGGATGTGTGTTTGACATTGGATTTTATTCTGTGTTGATTGATCTCTATTAAATATATATCTGTTTGGCGGCGGAGAATTTGTTCTCTTGCTTAACTCCCTTCTCTGAGACGTATGAGCTCATTGGTTATATATCGATAGATATCGGTCGCACGGCATGAATTGCCTGTGTGGCATGCTGAAATGCAAATGATCAGGGCTTCTATTGAAAAGCAGAGTCTTGTGGTTGATGATCAAAGCACATGTATAGCATTATTTCGCGAGCCTCACACCTCGGTATGAGTTAAAAACGGGATAAGGGATCCAAGGAGGACATGACGTTTCTTTCTAGCTATGGGTGGTGTCGGGGTTTTGCAAGCCCTGACATTGATATATTTTTACCTTTGTGGTTGTTGGAATGTGAGGCGCCTCGGATATATCGGTCTCTACGGAGCCGATGGATATAGGTCCAATAGGTTCGGGAAACGTGTGTTCAGGAATTGCCAATCCACTAACTTAAGTGTGGACCGGCCTTGGAGGAGCCAAGGGTCTTCTGCGGGAGATCTTGAGGCATTTTGCTAGAGTGTCTCGAAGTCGGCGAGGAGTACATCTCTTGCCTCGACTCATGACGGAAATCCAATTTCCAATAAGTGACATTGGTGTTTTTGTATTTTTTTCCGCTGCACTGTAATTTGTAAATCTATGATATTTATCAAATGTATTTTATTTGTTCATACTTTGTATATTATTGTATTCTGATGTAAATTGTTGTAATAAGCAATGAAATGTTCTTCTGTTCGTGTTCTAATTTGTCGTGTTCTCAATTCAATCTGGGCTTTCCTTTATGGGGAAGTTTGGGTCGTTTCAGTTTGGTATCAAAGCTTTGGTTTACAGAGCTCGAGGACAAGACACATTAGAACCAAACGAAAGGATTCATCAGAGATTGGATTAGTAATATCCAATGGGAATGGCTCGTTAGAGGTGGGATCAGTAGTATCCTAGAACGAGTTAGAAGGGTACTATTTAATAAAAACAAACTTTGTTTTGAAAATTTAAATCTTGTACGTATTTGAATATTTATTTTATACTGATTTTGGACAATCTTGTATAGAAAGATTTTGCATATACGCCTTGCAAACGTGTATTCGAAGTTTGAATATACTGGATAGATATCGAATCACACTCTAGTCGCCCAGAGATGAAACTATTGATGACTATACAGCATCAGTCGTTTGTGTTCGAGTTTCGAAGGTGGGATATCTATATATTTCCTACTGACTGGTGTAAGAACCAAAACTAGATAGGTTATTGTTGTGATTTGCATCAAAAATATGATTTTTGATTATGTATTAATGTTATGCATTTGAAAAACTAATCAACTAATTGATTGCTGATTGTGTTGTTTGATTATGGGTTTAATTTATTAAATTTTGAACCATTAGCCAAAATCGAACCAAAATATTGAACTGACTTGAAAATTGTTTGAGATTGCATGCATATACATGTATATACATTGAACAAGTCATAGTAGGAAGCTAAGCAGAGGAATAAAATTGTATGCCCAACAAATAGGTCTATGTTTACTAATTTATTGGGTTTTGATGATTTTACGAGCCAATTGGCTAGCCACTTGGCTTTTTCCTTTTCTTTTTGAGATGAGAGGGCCTATGTGGCGGTTTGGGGATTTTCCTGATGCTCCCCGTATAAAGGAGGTTATGGCGAATTTTTTTGAAAATTTTGGGTGTTTGCCAAATTTTTGAGAAATTAGAAATTCTTAGAAACCGAAAAGCTGAAGAATGAGAGCAAGAATGAAAGTTGAGTTGAATAGATTAACAACTATCAGCTCCGTTCCTTTTTGAGGACGAAAAGATTTTATGTGGGGGAGATTGTAACAACCCGAAAAATCAGAACCAATTTTTTTTTTTTAATTCTGTATATTTTAATGAATTTTGAATATTTAAAATGATTTATTTTAAATAATAACCACTAGAAATTTATTTTGAATAGAACTAAAACGTATATATTTATTTGAATCGAAGTTAGAATATAAATATTTATTTTAATTATAAAAGGAATTGAAAATGTCGTTCAAATTTCAATTGAATGTACAAGATTCAAAATAAACCGAATTTTAGTGAAATAAAAAATATTAGAATCTATTTGAAAATATCTTTCCAATGAATCTGAAAAATCCAAATTTCGTAGCGGGAATAAAAAGTTATGCCCAGTTGAAAATTCAGAATAGTCGATATGGAAATATAGCTCTTAAAAATAGCGATTTTGAAAATGACCCCCGTTTTTGACGAAACCACTTTGATTGGATCCGGAATGTAAATTATTGCTTGATTCCAATTTTCATATTTTTTGGAATCAATATGTGAGCTTGGTGGATTTAAACGTGTTTGGTCAATTCAGTTTGAATTTAATCGATTGGAAAATGACCGTTTTCAAATGGTCTCCAAATTCGACGAAATTAGTTTTGTTAGGACCGTATCATCAAAACATAGCCAGATTTATTTTTCTGGAATTTTTGGAGTCCGTCTGTGGCCCCAATAAATTGAAATGTAATTGATTTATATTGTAATTTAAATGAAAACTAATCGAAGCAGCCGAATTGGGTTACGAAACAAATCCCATTGTGTTCGGAATGGGGGTACTTAGTTAGGGGCGACAGTATTTGGGTCTCATTTGGAGATCAAATTTAAAAGTTGACTATTTTGGAGAAGAAAAAAAACAAATAAATAATATAATATATAATTTACACTAACCCTCTTTTCCCGCTTTCTTTTCCCATCAGTTTCAGAAAACAAAAAAACAAAAGAAAAGAACGGAGTCGTCGCCGCTCCTAAGCTCGACGTCGATCTGGCGATCGCCACCCCAGGCGTGCCGCTATTCGCCAGTGCCCTCCCCGCCGCAGCCAACCCCCCTCTTCCCTCTCCCCCTCTTTCTCCAATCCAACCCCAAGCCCTAAGCAAAACCCCCAACACCAAATCGAGCAAACCCTTCTCCGACGCGCCGCAGACCCGCACCACCCAGTGCACCACCTCCTCCTCAACCGAGCACCAGAAACCGCCCCTATCTTCGAACCAGCAAGAAAAAGGTAATCTTTAATTTATAAAATCAGTTTTCATTTGTAAAATCAGTCTTTAATTAATAAAATCAGTTTTATTTATACAAAGGTTAGATTTTTATTTATTTAAAAGTTAAAATTACATTTTTATAATGATAAAGATTATATTTTTATAGAGAAAAGATTATATTTTTCTACAGGAAAAGGTTACATTTTTATAAAGGGAAAGATTATATTTTTATTTAAAGAAACATTATATTTTTATAAAGGAAAAGGTTTGATTTTTAAAAGTATACGTCGATATAAAAATATGATTTTTATGTTGAAGGAGAAGTTAGAAAGATATGATTGTTATGTCACAAAGATACGATTTTTTCTTAAAATATATAAAAATTCGATTTTTATATATGATGTAGCGAAATAAAGAAGTGATTTTTATATATATAACAATGATATGAAAATGTGATTTTTTATTTTAAAAGTGGCGATAAAAATTCGATTTTTATATATATGAAGTAGCGAAAAAAATTCAATTTTTATATATGTGCCTTTGAAATAAAAATACGATTTTTATACAAGTAGAGAATTAAAAATATGATTTTTGTATAACAGAGAATATAACAATATTATTTTTATATAATTAGCGAATTAAAAATATGATTTTTATATAATAGAGAATATAACAATATTATTTTTATACAAGTAGCGAATTAAAAATATGATTTTTAATATAAACTGTGTGAAACAGATTTCGTTGAAAATGTGGTGAAGGACATAACGTGCGGGAAATAAATCCAAACCGTTCAGAAATAAAGAATGGAGGAGTGGAAACCAAAGGTGAGAACTCCTCACTATAATTTTCTTTATACAGTTATTTATTTTATAACTGCATATATGAACTGCTCCACGTCGTCCACAGACCATGGACGACTTGTTTGTTTGATTGTGTTCTGAAAACTGTTTGTGATGTGAAATGGACTGTATAAAATATTCATGTGTCGAATAAAATATTTTATCGTTAAAAATATAATTTTTAACATGTATATGAATAAATTAAATATTCATTTACAAATCGGATGATTTTTTGATGTATACACATTTGACTGATATGGGTTGGGATGATAAAATCTTACACATTGCCCAACTGCACAAATAATATTTGGTATTTATTGGTTGAAACCCCACACAGGTATTGGGATAATATTTGATGTACACTAATCCCAATGGTTTACTTGTATGTCAATCGATTGGTTGACAGACTGTTATAAGCGTTAAATATTTATATTTAATGCTTATGCAGTGTAGAATGCACTCTAGATGATGGTTGATTATTTATCAATGTTGTTCGATACATGTGTTGTATGAAATCTATATAAATAACATTATATGGTAATTAACTGTGTCTGATTCCAGTTGAGAAAGAATGAATATTTTAGAAATAACGATTATTATAAAATAACTAATATTTTAAAATAATATTCAGTAATGGATCAAAATATGATTTTGATGTCCGATTTGGAATGGACACGAAAATATTTAAATATATAAAGCCGTGTTGATTAGATTATCGCCATTTTGACGTGAACGATATTTATATCGATTTTATCCATTTTTTTAATATCGAAAAGGAAGTGATTTCAAAATCTAATGTTTTGAAAATATTATCATTTATATATCGATGATATAGAATATTCAATTTTGATTTGAAATTGAATATGAAGTTGAAATCGTTTTAAAAACGAATTTAAAACGATTTATAAAATATATTTTAAAAGGAAATCGACGAAATATGTATAATATATATATATATATATATTATATATTTAATGGCCTGAATAGAACACACCACGCCGCGGTAGTTCGCGAATTTCGACCATTGACTTCGAATGGACACTACGGGAGATCCGACCATCGGATTCTCCTCAAACTGGAACCGTTGGGTTCGTATCGAAAAGAGCTTTCCAACGAATATAAGAGATTTGAAATCTAATGGTTGGATTTGGAATTATATCCAAATCAAATTTGGAAAAGGTCGTTGTAAGTGCAGTTCGCTGACCGTTTATGGGAATCGACTATACGGGCCTTGATAAAATTATCAAAAATATCAATAATTTGTGTAAAATCATAATAAATGATTTGGAAAGAATTGGGATGAAAAATTACATATTTGAAAAGATAAAAATATATTTTTATCAAAATGAACTAGTTATGAACTAGAATTATAATCCAATGTTTTTAAATAAATAAATTGGATTTGAAATGGTTTTAAAAATAACCAGAGTTCCCAATATATGAATTGGAATGGATTTGAATGAAAATCATCTTCGGAATATTTCGATATTGGATTTCGTGATTATACAGACATGGTTATGGCAATTTAGAAGATATATTTTATATCGTTATTTCCAATATGATATTTGTTGGTTTCAGAATTTGATATTGAATATAAGCTGATATAATTTCGATTCAGAGCCTTGTATTTGATATCGAATTGGATTTGGGTTTGTCGTGAATGGTGTCTTTATTAACACCATTCTTAAACCCAGTGTGAAAAGAATAAATCTTTTAATTAAGATTTAAAGAAGAATTACCAATTAATTAACATTTAATTGGAATTGAAAACGGAATGTGAATTGGATTTATTGCGAACTGTGTTTTTAACAACATTTGTTGTTTAACCCGATTTACAGTGAAATGGGATTTGGACTTTATAAATCTTTTTATGAAGATTTAACGGGAATTTTCCAAAGTAAAGTTTTCCAATTTAATATATTAAATTGGAATTGAATGGAATTCGATTTAATAATAATCGAAGTGAACTTCTGTGGAGGAAGACTGTTAATACATATGGAATTTAGAAGGCTTTGCCATTATTCCATTTATATTATTAGTCGGATATGGAAATATATCTGTTTGGCGACGGAGAATTTTTTCTCTTGCTTAACTCCCTTCACTGAGACGTACGAGCTCAGAGGTTATATATCGATAGATATCAGTCGCATGGCATGAATTGCCTATGTGGCATGCTGAAATGCAAATGATCAAGGCTTCTGTTGAAAAGCAGAGTCTTGTGGTTGATGATCAAAGCACGACTTTAATATAGCATAGCTTTGTGTATAACGTTAATTCGCGAGCCTCACACCTCGGTATGAGTTATAAACGGGATAAGGGACCCAAGGAGGACATGACGTTTCTTTCTAGCTATGGGTGGTGTCGGGGTTTTGCAGGCCCTGACATTGATATATTTTTAACTTGGTGGTTGTTGGAATGTGAGGCGCCTCGGATATATCGGTCTCTACGGAGCCGATGGATATAGGTTCTATAGGTTCGGGAAACGTGTGTTCAGGAATTACCAATCCACTAACGTAAGTGTGGACCTGCCTTGGAGGATCCAAGGGTCTTCTGCGGGAGATCCTGAGGCATTTGCTAGAGTGTCGAAGCCGGCGAGGAGTACATCCCTTGCCTCGATTCATGACGGAAATCCAATTTCCAATATGTGACATTGGTGTTTTTGTAAAAAAATTTTGCTGCATTGTAATTTGTAAATCTATGATATTTATCAAATGTATTTTATTTGTTCATACTCTGTATATTCTTGTACTTTGATGTAAATTGTTGTAATAAGCAATGAAATGTTCTTCTGTTTTTGTTCTGATTTGTCGTGTTCTCAATTCAATCCGGGCTTTCCTTTATGGGGAAGTTTGGGTCATTTCAGTTTGGTATCAAAGCTTTGGTTTACAGAGCTCGAGGACAAGACACATTAGAACCAAACGAAAGAATTCATCAGAGATTGGATTAGTAATATCCAATGGGAATGGCTCGTTAGAGATGGGATCAGTAGTATCCTAGAACGAATTAGAAGAGTATTATTTAATAAAAACAAATTTTGTTTCGAAAATTTAAATCTTATACGTATTTTAATATTTATTTTATATTGATTTTGGACAATCTTGTATATACAGATTTTGCATATACGCCTTGCGAACATGTATTCGAAGTTTGAATATACTGGATAGATATCGAATCACACTCTAGTCGCCCGGAGATGAAACTATTGATGACTGTACAGCATCAGTCGTTTGTGTTCGAGTTTCGAAGGTGGGATATCTATATATTTCCTATTGACTGGTGTGAGAACCAAAACTAGATAGGTTATTGTTGTGATTTGCATCAAAAATATGATTTTTGAATATATATTAAAGTTATGCATTTGAAAAACTAATCAACTAATTGATTGATGAATGTGTTGTTTGATTATGGGTTTGATTTATTAAATTTTGAACCATTAGCCAAATCAAATCAAAATATTGAACTGACTTGAAAATTGTTTGAGATTACATGCATATACATGTATATACATTGAACAGGTCATAGCAGGGAAGCTAAGCAGAGGAATAAAATTGTATGTTCGACAAATAGGTACATGTTTACTAATTTATTGGGTTTGTATGATTTTATGAGCCAATTGGCTAGCCGCTTGGCTATTTCCTTTTCTTTCTGAGATGAGAGGGCCTATGTGGCGGTTTGGGGATTTTCCCGATGCTCCCCGTATAAAGGAGGTTATGGCGAATTTTTTTGAAAATTTAGGGTGTTAGCCAAATTTTGAAAAATTAGAAATTCTTAGAAACTGAAAAGTTGAAGAATGAAAGCCAGAATGAAAGTTGAGTTGATTAGTTTAACAACTTTCAACTCCGTTCCTTTTCGAGGACGAAAAGATTTTAAGTGGGGGAGATTGTAACAACCTGGAAAATCAGAGCCAATTTAATTTTTTTATTCTGGCTATTTTAATGAACTTTGAATATTTAAAATGATTTATTTTAAATAATAATGACTAGATATTTATTTTGAATAGAATTAAAACGTATATATTTATTTGAATCAAAGTTAGAATATAAATATTTATTTTAATTATAAAAGGAATTGAAAATGGCGCGGTAGTCTGAAAATTCGATTTCAAATTTCAATTGAATTTACAAGATTCAAAATAAACTGGATTTTAGCGAAATCAAAAATATTAGAATCTATTTGAAAATATCTTTCCAATGAATCTGAAAAATCCAAATTTCATAGCGGGAATAAAAAGTTATGCCCAGTTGAAAATTCAGAATAGTCGCTATGGAAATATAGCCCTTAAAAATAGCGATTTTGCAAACGACCTCCGTTTTCGACGAAACCACTTTGCTTGGATCTAGAATGTCAAGTTATTGCTTGATTCCAATTTTCATAATTTTTGGAATCAATATGTGAGCGTGGCAGATTTAAACGTGTTTGGTCAATTCAGTTTGAATTTAATCGACTGGAAAATGACGGTTTTTCAAATGGTCTCCAAATTCGACGAAATTAGTTTTGTTAGGACCATATCATCAAAACATAGCTATATTTATTTTTCTGGAATTTTTGGAGCCCGTCTATGGCCCCAATAAATTGAAAAGTACATTTAAATTAAATATATATTGATTTATATTGTAATTTAAATGAAAACTGATCAAAACAGCCGAATTGGGTTACGAAACAAATCCCATTGTGTTCGGAATGGGGCTAATTAGCTAGAGGCGATAGTCGTTGGGTCTCGTTTGGAGATCGAATTTAAAAGTTGACTTTTATGGAGAAAAAAATAAATAAATAATGTAATATATAATTTACACTAACCCCCCTTTTCCCTCTTTCTCCTCCCGCGGTTTCAGGAAACAAAAAAAAAAGAAAAGAAAAGAATGGAGTCGCCGCTCCTAAGCTCGATGTCGATCAGGCGAACGCCACCCCCAGGTGTGCCGTCGTTCGCCAGTGCCCTCCCCACCGCAGTCGACCCCCCTCTTCCCTCTCCCCCTCTTTCTCCAATCCAAACCCAAGCCCTAAGCAAAACCCCCAACCCCAAATCGAGCAAACCCTCCTTCGACGTGCCGTGGACCCGCGCCACCCAGTGCACCACCTCCTCCTCAACCAAGCACCAGAAATCGCCCCCTCCTCTTCGAACCAGCGAGAAAAAGGTAATTTTTAATTTATAAAATCAGTTTTCATTTGTAAAATTAGTCTTTAATTTATAAAATCAGTTTTATTTATATAAAGGTTAGATTTTTATCTATTTAAAGGTCAAGATTACATTTTTATAATGACCAAGATTTTATTTTTATAGCGAAAAGAATATATTTTTCTATAGGAAAAGATTACATTTTTATAAAAGGAAAGATTATATTTTTATATATAGAAAGATTATATTTTTATAAAGGAAAAGGTTAGATTTTTAAAAGCATACATCTATATAAAAATATGATTTTTATGTTGAAGGAGAAGTTAGAAAGATATGATTGTTATGCTACAAAGATACGATTCTTTTTTAAATATATAAAAATTCGTTTTTTATATGTGAAGTAGCTAAATAAAGAAGTGATTTCTATATATATAACAACGATATAAAAATGTGATTTTTATTTTAAAAGTGGCGATAAAAATTCGATATATATATATATATATATATATATATATATATATATGAAGTAGCGATAAAAATTCGATTTTTACACAAGTAGCGAATTAAAAATATGATTTTTATATAATAGAAAATATAACAGTATCATTTTTATATAAGTAGCGAATTAAAAATATGATTTTTATATAATAGAGAATATAACAATATTATTTTTATACAAGTAGCGAATTAAAAATATGATTTTTAATATAAACTGTGTGAAACAGATTTCGTTGAAGACACGGTGAAGGACATAACGTGCGGGAAGCAAATCCAAACCGTTTAGAAATAAAGAATGGAGGAGTGGAAACCAAAGGTGAGAACTCCTCACTATAATTTTCTATATATAGTTATTTATTTTATAACAGCATATATGAATTGCTCCCCGTCGTCCACATACTATGGACGACTTTTTTGTTTGATTGTGTTGTGAAAATCATTTGTGATGTAAAATGGACTGTACAAAATATTCATGTGTCAAATAAAATATTTTATCGTTAAAAATATAATTTTTAACATGTATATGAATAAAATAAATATTCATTTACAAATCGGATGATTTTTTTATGTACATATATTTGACTGATATGGATTGGGACGATAAAATCTTACACATCGTCCAACTGCACAAATAATATTCAGTATTTGTTGATTGAAACCCCACACGGGTATTGGGATGATATTTACGTACACTAGTCCCAATTGTTTAGTTGTATGTCAATCAATTGGTTGACAGACTGTTATAAGCGTTAAATATTTATATTTAATGCTTATGCAGTGTGAGAATGCACTCTGGATGATGGTTGATTGTTTATCAATATTGTTCGATACATGTGTTGTATGAAATCCATATAAATAACATTATATGCTAATTGACTGTGTCTGATTCCAGTTCAGAAAGAATGAATATTTTAAAAATAACGATTATTTTAAAATAACTAATATTTTATTATTTTAAAATAATATTCAGTAATGGATCAAAATATGATTTTGATGTCCGATTTGGAATGGACACGAAAATATTTAAATATATAAAGCCGTGTTGATTAGATTAACGCAATTTTGACGTGAACGATATTTATATCGATTTTATTCATTTTTTAATGAATATCGAAAAGGAAGTGATTTCAAAATCTAATGTTTTGAAAATATTATCATTTAAATATCAATGATATAGAATATTCAATTTTGATTTGGAATTGAATTTGAAGTTGAAATCGTTTTGAAAACGAATTTAAAACGATTTATAAAATACGTTTTTAAAGGAAATCGACGAAGTATATATATAATATATATATATTTAATGGCCTGAATAGAACGCGCCGCACCGCGGTAGTTCGCGAATTTCGACCATTGACTTCGAATGGATATTACTGGAGATCCGATCGTCAAATTCTCCTCAAACTGGAATCTTTGGGTTCGTATCGAAAAGAGGTTTCCAACGAATATAAGAGATTTGAAATCTAACTGTTGGATTTGGAATTATGTCCAAATCAAATTTGGAAAATGTCGCTGTAAGTGCAGTTCAATACCGTTTATGGGAATCGACTGTACGGGGCTTGATAAAATTAATAAAAATATCAATAATTTGTGTAAAATCATAATAAATGATTTGGAAAGAATTAGGATGAAAAATTCCATATTTGAAAAGACAAAAATATTTTTTTATCAAAATGAACTAGTTATGAACTAGAATTGTAATCCAATATTTTTGAATAAATAAATTGGATTTGAAATGGTTTTAAAAACAACCAGAATTTCCAATATATGAATTGGAATGGATTTGAATGGAAATCATCTTCGGAATATTTCGATATTGGATTTCGTGATTATACGGATATGGTTATGGAAATTTGGAAGATATATTTTATATCGTTATTTCCAATACGATATTTGTTGGTTTCAGAATTTGATATTGAAAATAAGCCGATATAATTTCTATTTAGAGCCTTGTATTTGATATCGAATTGGATTTTGGGTTTGTCGTGAATGGTGTCTTTATTAACACCGTTCTTAAACCCAATGTGAAAAGAATAAATTTTTTTTATTAAGATTTAAAGAAGAATTACCAATTAATTAGCACTTAATTGGAATTGAAAACGGAATGTGAAATTGGTTTATTGTGAACTGTGTTTTTAACGACATTCGTTCTTTAACCCGATTTATAATGAAATGGGATTTGGAATTTATAAATCTTTTTATTAAGA
Source organism: Allium sativum (assembly GCA_030737875.1). Lineage (NCBI taxonomy): Eukaryota > Viridiplantae > Streptophyta > Magnoliopsida > Asparagales > Amaryllidaceae > Allium > Allium sativum. The sequence goes on from CM060921.1 coordinate 218,933,257, forward strand.
TTTAACGGGAATTTTCCAAAGTAAAGTTTTCCAATTTAATATATTAAATTGGAATTGAATGAAATTCAATTTGATAATAATCGAAGTGAACTTCTGTGGAGGAAGACTGTTAATACATATGGAATTTAAAAGGCTTTGCCATTATTCCATTTATATTATTAGTCAGATACGGAAATTGATAACGATTATATATTGATTTGTTTTTCCGTGAAGAATCCATGATTAATGCAATGTGATTTGGGTTTATCGTGAACTGTGTTTTAAATGACATTAGTTCTTTAGCCCAGTTAAAGGCAGGATACATGTCTGTCATTGTATTTCGAACTATATGGTTGATCTCTGCTAAATATATATTTGTTTGATGGAGGAGAATTTATTCTCTTGCTTAACACCCTTCTCTGAGATGTACAAGCTCAGAGGTTATATATAAGCAAAAATCAATTGTAGGGTGTAGATTGTCGATGCGACATGTTTGTGTTTCCAAAGTTAAATAATCATTAATATTGATTTTTGGGAAGATTAAAACTAAGTGGAGTTTTAATGATTCTTTAATTAGATTGAAAGGTGAATTGATAATTTAAATTATCAAATTTGGTAAATGATCGAGAGTGGAGTATCACTAGTTTTGCTCCAAGCGATAGTTAAATCTTTAATTAGATTTGAACGGGAAACGATAATTAAATTTACTGATAACACCGTGGTTTTAGTTATGGGGTAATACCAGTTTTGCTCCATGGGATGAATAGGTTGGGATTAGGAAATTAAATAAATGGTTACTTCGGTAAGGTGCGTTAATCTCGACTAGTTTGGAAAACCTTAATATGGTTTGAATTGATATTCAAAGGAAGATAAGAATAAATTTAAAAGAATTTATCTTTGATAAAATTAATGGGAACATATCCCTAAGAATGTGAATATTCGAATAAAAGAATATTCTGAATTGGAATGAGGCGTATGTTGTGTTTTTAAAACACTTGTTTATTATATACGTGAGTTATTCGGAAAGGCCGGGCTTATACCCATTCTGAATAACTGATTCGACGATAAGTCAACGATGAGGATGGTGGTTGAAGACTGGAGGTCTTCACATCGTTTGGATGATTACTGATGTCTTGATTGGGCTGTACACCCATGACAAGGTAATAAGTGGTGATCGTCCAGACGTACTTGGAGATCGACCGGATATGCGATGACCTCTTTCATGTATTAGACATATAGGACGAGGAATAAGGTGCCTCCGGTTTCGTTCAGACCTAGAACGAACTTGTACATGGATGTGTGTCTGACATTGGATTTTATTCTGTGTTGATTAATCTCTATTAAACATATATCTGTTTGGCAGCGGAGAATTTATTCTCTTTCTTAACTCCCTTCTCTGAGACGTACGAGCTCAGAGGTTATATATCGATAGATATCAGTCGCATGGCTTGAATTGCCTGTGTGGCATGCTGAGATGCAAATGATCAGGGCTTCTGTTGAAAAGCAGAGTCTTGTGGTTGATGATCAAAGCACGACTTTAATATAGCATAGCTTTGTGTATAGCATTAATTCGCAAGCCTCACACCTCGGTACGAGTTAAAAACGGGATAAGGGACCCCAGGATGACATGATGTTTCTTTCTTGCTATGGGTGGTGCCGGGGTTTTGCAAGCCCTGACATTGATATATTTTTACCTTTATGGTTATTGGAATGCGAGGCACCTCGGATATATCGGTCTCTACGGAGCCGATGGATATAGGTCCTATAGGACCGGGAAACGTGTGTTCAGGGATTGCCAATCCACTAACGTAAGTGTGGACCGGCCTTGGAGGATCCAAGGGTCTTCTGCGGGAGATCCTGAGGCATTTGCTAGAGTGTCTAGAAGCCGGCGAGGAGTACATATCTTGCCTCGACTCATGACGGAAATCCAATTTCCAATACATGACGTTGCGGTTTTGATTGTAGAGCCTAGTATTGGCGACATGATATATGGTACCCATGTCGTCTATGATTGATACATTTATATTTGAAGTTGTTTTCATACACTTTACACTATAATAGTATCAAAATGGTTTGTTTTAAACGTGCCAAGCATGTTTGGCTATTATAAGGTAAAACTCTATCCTCCGGCTTGCGTTGCATTGTGTGATGGGACTTGAGTCTTATAATAGCTTCATTTTTCCAAAAAGCATTGCGCTCTTTGTTTTATGCACTGGTATTCTTGGGAGGAAACCCGTTCCGTGTTATATGGCATGGTCCCTTGATTTACTTTATTTTTAAAGTAAAGATTTAGTAACTGTTTTAGTTCTCACACCAGTCACATGACTGACCTGGAGTTTGTTGTTTTAACCTAAACTCTGGGTGCCCCTATTTTCCACACAGGCAGCTAGTAGTTTTGGTTTTATAGATTTATATTCACAGGATCCTGGTTTACAGCTAGAACGCTATTCGAAAAGCTCTGTATCCATTTATCTCTTTTGGTTGTGTTTTTGTATTATTTTCTGCTGCATTGTAATTTGTAAATCTCTGATATTTATCACATGTATTTTATTTGTTCATACTCTGTATATTCTTGTACTCTGATGTAAATTATTGTAATAAGCAATGAAATGTTTTTCTGTTTGTGTTCTGATTTGTCGTGTTCTCAGTTCAATCCGGGCTTTCCTTTATAGGGAAGTTTGGGTCGTTTCATTAGGGTTGGGGGAAAAATGACCCGTTTAATAAACAGGTTAACCTGACCTGTTTATAAATCAACCCGAACCCGACTTGACCCAACCCGAACCCGACCCGACATGACCCATTGACAGCCCTAGGTTCGGGGATTACCTCCGAGGTGCAAGATTGATTTTCATATATACTTGGTGGACAATGCAAAGCCAGTTGCATTGCCTGTGCGCCATATGGCTCCAAGGGAAAGTAGGGAGCTTAGCAAGCAAGTTGGGGAGCTATTTGAGAAAGGGTTTATTAGACGAAGCATATCTAAATGGGGTGCTCTGGTGGTGTTCGCAACTAAGGCGGATGGTTCGCTTCGCTTATGTGCAGACTACAGGGAGTTGAATAAACTCACCAAGAAGAACAAGCACCTACTCCCGAGAATAGATGATCCGTTTGACCAGCTCGTTGGTGCATCTATTTTCTCTCAGTTACACTTGGCCACAGGGTTTCATCAGTTGAGGGTTGCCAAGGACATTATAGACAAGACTGCTTTTAGGACTCTAGATGGTTTCTTTGAATGGCTCGTTATGCCTTTTGGGTTGACAAATGCACCTGCCTATTTTGTTGATCTGATGAGTAGGGTGTTTATGGAGTTTCTAAATATGTTTTTGTGGTCTTTGTTGATGACATATTAATTTTCTCGAAGACGGAGGAAGAGCATGCCTTACATTTAAGGGAGGTTTTGAAAACTCTACGTGCGCATCAGCTTAAAGCGAAATTCTCCAAATGCTATTTTTGGAGAAAAGAGGTGAGATTTCTAGGGTATGTGGTATCTAAAGATGGGATAGTAGTAGATCCCACAAAGGTAGTTGCAGTTCAAGATTGGAAAATCCCAAAGAGTGCAATGGAGGTGGGAAGCTTTCTTGGGTTGGCAAGCTATTATAGGAAGTTCATTAAGGACTTCGCAAAGATATCAGCCCCACTCGCCAGGCTGACGAAGAAGAATCCGACATTTTCTTGGGATGTAGACTGTGACGGTGCTTTCCAGCGATTGAAGAGGGCTCTGACGATATCCCCAGTCTTGACTTTGTCCGATGGGAAAAAAGTGTTTACAGTATACACTGATGCATGTGGTACAGGGCTTGGTGTGGTTCTGATACAAGAGGGAAGGGTAGTATGTTATTGGGGTAGGCAGCTAAGAGTTCATGAGAAGAACTACCCTACCCATAATTTAGATCTAGCTGCCATAGTATTCGTGCTTCGGACGTGGCACCATTATTTGCTTGGAGAGAAGTTCGAGTTGTACACCGATCATAAATCTCTTAAGTACTTGTTCTTGCATGAGAATCTTAATTTAAGGCAACAAAGGTGGATGGAGTTCCTAGCATCTTATGACTTCGAGATTGCTTACACCCCTGGAAAAGCTAATGTGGTGGCAGACGCATTGAGTAGGCAGAGGATGGCCTTAAGTCCTCTTTTTATGGATAGGAAAAGCTTGGAGTTTATATCGACTTTTGACTTTAGACCCTCCACCGAGTTTTTGCCTGGCTTATTAGCATCGCTGGAGGTGCGACCTACTCTTATGGGTCAGATAAGAGCTTCGCAGCGAGAGGATCCATAAATTTCAGACATCTTGGATAGGCTCAGTAAAGGGGAGACTTCTTGTCACCTTACTAGATATTCCACGGACGATAGAGGGTAGTTGCGAAGAGATGGAAAGCTTTGTGTTCCCCGAGTTGGGAGTTTGTTGAAGACAGTCCTTGAGGAAGCCCATTGTTCTAAGATGACTATTCATCCAGGTGGTTATAAGATGTATAGAGATATGAAGAGGGTTTTCTTTTGGGCTGGGATGAAGAAAGATGTGGCGGAGTTTGTTTCTTAATGTTTGATTTGTCAGCAAGTCAAAGCTAAGCAAAAGAAGCCCGACGGTTTACTTTATCCTTTGGAGGTCCCGTAGTGGAAGTGGGAGAGCGTCTCTATGGATTTCGTATATGGTTTGCCTAGATCAAGAAAAGGCAACACCAGTATTTCGGTTATAGTAGACAGACTTACTAAGAGCGCTCATTTCATTCCAGTTAAGAGTAAGAGGATGACAACATGGTTGGCAGCAGTTTACGTTCGTGAGATAGTCCGTCTTCATGGAGTACCCTCCAATATTGTAAGTGACCGTGACCCTATTTCACCAGTGAATTTTGAAGGAGCCTGCAAGAAGAATTAGGTACAAAGTTGTGTTTGAGCACCGCTTATCACCCTCAGACCGATGAACAAACAGAAATGGTGAATAGAGTTCTTGAGGATCTTTTAAGACTGTGTATCCGAGACTTAAGAGGGACTTGGGAAGAGCACCTTCCTTTAGTGGAGTTCACCTACAACAACAGTTATTAAGCTAGTATTGGCAGGGCACCCTTCGAAGAATTGTACGGACGACCCTGTAGATCACCGACTTGTTGGTGGGAGTCTACATAAAGACTTCTACTTGGACCATATATGCTTAGAGAAACTTTCGAAAAGATTGATCTTATTAGAGGCGAATGAAAACAGCTCAGGATAGGTAGAAGTCCTACATAGATAAGAGAAGGAATGACAATGAGTTTGAGGTGGGAGACATGGTTTTCATTAAGGTATTACCATTAAGGAATGTGGTTCATTTTGGATCTGTGGGGAAATTGGCACCAAGATTTGTAGGGCCATTTCCCATAACAGAAAGGATTGGCCAAATGGCCTATAGAGTAAAGCTACCAGAGAGACTATCTGGCATTCATGATGTTTTTCATGTTTCTCATTTGAGGAAGTGCTTGCATGATACTGCAGAAGTAGTTGAGCCTAGTATATTGGAGGAAGTAAAGGTGGAACAAGAGGCGACATTTAGACGAGTTCCTACCCGTATTCTTAGATCAGAAGTTAAGAAGCTACACAACAGAGAAGTCAAGCTGATGAAGTTTAATGGGGAGACAACCAAGAGGATGCAATTTGGGAGACCGAAGACAGGATTCACGCTTCGTACCCTTTTCTTTTCAAGGGTATGTTCTTAACTTCCTTTCCAAAACTTTTATTTACGCTTGTTTCTATCATTTAAAGTATATACTATCGATTAAATCTTCGACCTTTAGGTAGGAATCCCATGGATGTAAACATGTGTTTGATATATGTCATGTTTGATGGATGCAAGTGTTTGCTAGTGGTTGCTCATGGATGCATATGCACACACATTAGGAACTAGATCTGCTTAATCACTCTCATACTGCATATGGATGTGCGTGCATTATTTTTAATCTCTTTTAATGGATGAAAGTGGATGTATCATTATATGGATGTTGCATTTGGATGGATGGTTGTGCACACATATAGAACTTACATTTTATAATAGGATTATTTGCATACATATTGGATTCATGGCACTAACATACATTGCATTAAGGAGGTCAACTAGATCAGTAGGCCGCCTGATCTTTCGCAATAGTATAAGGACATATACACACACCTTTGCATATGTTCATATAAGCATTAGAAATCTTTTAAGGACAATGGATGCCTGTGATTGGTGGATGAATAGATGGATATAGATTTTAGGATATGCATTCTTCTTAACTCTGAGATTTTGGGGACGAAATCCTTTGAGTAGGGGCGAATGTAACACCCTGTATTTTTAACAATGCTAAAGATGATAAATTAAAGAATAATAAATTAGATATTCGGAATTAAGTGAAATTGGCATCGCCATTGCGTTCATCTTGAAATTCTGGTCAAAACAGACACCTGGTTTTCATAAAGCGGATACTGTATGAAGAAGTTATTAAGGTTTAAAGTTTGTATATGCATAAGAAGAATATATATTTGGATAAAATAAGTTCAGAAATTCAAAACAGTTCAAATTCGAGCAGAAAAAAGGGAGCGGGACATTTCCTATCCATTGCTGTCGACCCCATCAAGGTGTGTCGACCCATGGGTCGACTCCATAAGGGGGGTGTCGACCCCCCTGTAATTCCAAGACAGTATTCCGTTTTCTTTACGTAGACTCCTTTCTTGGCTAGATTCGTTGATTCTAGGTTATAAATAAGACCCTATACTCATTGTTTTCTTCACTCAAAAATAATGGAGGACTAGATGCTGCCTCTGCCCAGATTAAATCAAGCCTTTTCAGCAATCAAGTCATTCAAGTTTAGAGATCTATGATTCAATACCTTGAATCTTTCTTCTATTTTCTAGATCCAATCACAGTGAGTCTACCTTAATTTTAGATCTAAATGCTTAAAAGTTAATCTTGACATGATATAACCTGGATCTAAGCCTATGACTATTTGAATCATATCAAATCTGCTATAACCTGTGTATCTAAGTTATTCTGACATAACTATGAACTAGATCTAATCCTATGCCTATTTATCATGTCAGATCTGCCATTATTTGTATATCTAATTCACTAATTAGATCTCATCATGCTTGTTTATGACTATGACACTATGCCTAAAAAGTTTTATTATCACATATTCATCATATGTTTCTTTATGCCTATCTTATCATTATGCCTAACTTTGTCACTCTATGTTTATTAATTGCTATGCTTATTTTACTGTCATATGTCAATCCTGTCATTATGATTACTTGTGACACCCCACATCTGTTAATGTCACTCAATAAGGGAATGCATTAAGTTTCGTGAAGCGTTATTGGTAAACAGAAATAGAAATATTACAAGATAGATATAAAAGCAACTGCGGAATATAAAACTTTATTTATAATAAAGCATCGTGGTTCAAAAACAACACATGTCTGAAATACACATAAACCATTACATCATAAAAACTACTGTCTTGTACTTTAAAACATCAGAGTACATAAAACGCATAATTCCCTAAATAAAGCGTAGCCATGGTAGAAAGGATAAAAGCTTGAGCCATACGTCAAAGCAGCTCCAACAAAGTAAGCAGAATCACGGTCAAGCCTGAGTATTCCAGCCCTAAGAACCTGGGGGGGGGGGGGGGAATGGAAGAAAGAAAGAAAAGGAAACAAAAAGGGTCAGACATAAAGTCTGGCGAGTCTAGTTACTTTTAGTAAGTAAATAAATAAAGTAGCATGACAGACATATAAAGTGGATAAGAGAGATAACTATAAAAAAAGGCAGGTATGACTAGGTAGAAAGGATAGGGTGTATCCGCTTCCTTAATGATTACTCTGCACTACTACTAGTATATCCAGAATGAGATGATCCCCAACATGTATGAAATGGTAGACTTAGGCGTACTTCTGGTGAGAGCTTTTAACCCCATACAATCCACATGTAGCTCCAATAATTGACTACTAAACTTACCAGAGTCTAGATGTACCCTAACTACTATCCTAATCGATCGACTCCCTACTCCGTAGATACCCTGTGCTGACCCTACAGTAGGATGTATCACTTCCTAAAGTGGCAACCCTTCATTTTCAAGTTATGCACAACCATAACCACTGATGTCATAGCGTCTTGATTCCCATGGCAAGCCGCACCCATGCACGCTTATGACTCCATTGGTTTCCTACGCTGTTGACACCGCCCCTTCGTTTTGGATCTCTTACAATCAGCCTAGTAAGCGTTCCCCTACTCCGACCTAGTTCGGAGTACTCGTTTGATACCTAGATGAGTTACTGACTGAAACGGGTCCCACACACAAGAAGATACAAGCACCCCCTAGGCTTGCATCCCCACTACTAAGATTTCAACTGCTTATGCCTAACATTCCAACATGTAAAACATGTTAAGTTGTCGGGACGATATATGAAAATATTACCCCACCGCTACAAGATTTACTTAACCCTTACTGATCCAAGCAAGTTTACTTAACAAAGTTGTTTAACCCCAAAGTATAAAATAGGTTAAGTTTGTAGGCCTATATATATAAATATTACCCACCACCACAAGATTTACTTAACCCGCCCACTGTTTCAACTAAGTTTACTTAACCCCTATTCAAGCTAACATGTTCATACAATCCCTATGGATTCATCTAGGTTAAGTATTCCAATTCGTTACCAAGTCCATTTATGCTTATAATGGGCTAGACCTCCCACATTAGGCCTACAACTTGTGGATGCTGGATATGTCGGTCAGGTCTGGGCAGACTTCTTCCACAAGTTGGGCCTAACCTCGTGTCTTAGCCCCTCTCGTATTTGTGCACTTAGGCCCCTCACATTATATTCAACATTTGCGGTTGCTGGATATGCCGGTCGGGTCCGGGCAGACTTCCACCACAATTGCAATATAACCTCGTGTCATAAGTGCCATTACAATTTTATAATTATTGTAATCCTAGGCATATTAATTATTAACCAATTAATTATACCTATGTCTTATAGGTGTTCATGCCCATTTACCCAATTATATTCATAATGGATTATATGTCCAAATTTATACTTTTCATTCAAGTTATGCCGATTCTAATGTTTTCCCCCGTTCCCTAACTGACGTATTCACATATATTTGGCATTATGTCTAGGCTAGAAAGTAGCCTAGACATAAACAATAAAAGGGAAAGATGACAATAATGATTATTTTAACAAAAGTGAAATAAACATGTAATTGGCATAGTGATAAGGTGGACATATAAAAATAGATCTAGTGAGCATGTGATAATAAAACTAGATTTAACATACCAAGGATGTCATAATAGGCATGAATAAATAATGAAACACCCCGCCTCCGTTAAGGTCACTCACAAAGGGAATGCCTTAACTTCGATGGAGCATTATAGGTAAAAGATGCAGAAAAATTATAAGACATAACAAATAAAGCAGCGAAAAAATAAAGACATTTTATAAACAACATAATTTAGTCAAGCTTTTAAAACAATTTCCTCAATCATACTTAAATGTAATACATATAACTTCTGTCTTGATTTAAAAACTTCCAAGAATAAAAGAAGCATAAAAACAATGATATTCCCCAATTAAGCATGACCCAGCCATAGCAATGGAAGAGAGAGAGAATCCAAAGCAATACACCAGTTAATCTTCAAGCTGGGAAAGAGAAGAGGTCCAAGCTAGGCTGAGCTATTCCCTCCCTGGCTACCTGGGGGGGGGGGGGGACGGAAGAAAAGAGGAGAAAAACAAACTAGGTCAGACATAAATCTGGTAAGTCCAGTGATCTTTCAGCATGCAAACAAGATAAATGATCATGACATGAATAAACTGAAAATAGGACAATACCATAAAAACAAGATAACTAAAGATAAGATAAGATAAGTGCAAGGTAAACTGAAACTCCTACTTTTTCTCTGCTTCGCTACTACCTAGTTATTCTGATTTTTATATCTATCTCTGCACCACCTAGTATTCTATATAAAATGATAACGTGATCCCAATCCCCGTAATTGTGGTAGCCTTCAGGTGTACATCTATCATGAGGATTCCACCTTAATCAACCTAATTGCCATGAACATGTTAGATGTACCCTTACTACCCTATCGATCGGCTCCCTACTTGTATTCATGTTCCATGTGTCTGTGTCAATCAGCCCTCTCTTGCGTGTAGATACCCTGTGCTAGTCCCACCATAAGGTGTATCAATCCTTATGATAGCGACCCGAAACGATTCAAGATGCACATTATATAACTACTGGTACCCAGTGCTTGCTTTTTCTCACTCCAGAATACGTGCACGCCCGTAAATTGTCAGAACCTACACCGACGTACCCCCTGCCGATGTTTTGACCGCTTATAATCAGCCCAGTAATCTTGCTCTACCCTGCCTAGTTTCAGGGTACCATGATACATCTATGTGGGTTACCGCTGAAATGGGTCCCCGTTACTAGGGTTTCTTATTGGTTAAGTTTGTGGGCCTATATATACAAATATTACCCACCTACACGAGATATACTTAACCCTCCCACCGATTCTAGCATGTTTACTTAACGATTAAGTTTGTGGGCCTATATTTACTAATATTACCCACCAAACCAATATGTACTTAACCCTTCCATTGATTCAAGCATGTTTATTTAATGGTTAAATTTTGTGGGCCTATATTTACTAATATTACCCACCAACCCGATATGTACTTAACCCTTCCACTGATTCAAGCATGTTTATTTAATGGTTAAGTTTTGTGGGCCTATATTTACTAATATTATCCACAAACCTGATACGTACTTAACCCTTCCATTGATTCAAGCATGTTTATTTAATGGTTAAGTTTTATGGGCCTATATTTACTAATATTACCCACCAACCCGATATGTACTTAACCCTTCCACTGATTCAAGCATGTTTATTTAATGGTTAAGTTTCGTGGGCCTATATTTACTAATATTACCCACCAACTCGATATGTACTTAACCCTTCTACCGATTCAAGCATGTTTATTTTGATTAAGTTTTGTGGGCCTATATTTACTAATATTACCCACCAACCCGATATGTACTTAACCATTCCACTGATTCAAGCATGTTTATTTAATGGTTAAGTTTTGTGGGCCTATATTTACTAATATTACCCAACAACCCGATATGTACTTAACTCTTCCACTGATTCAAGCATGTTTATTTAATGGTTAAGTTTTGTGGGCCTATATTTACTAATATTACCCACCGACCCGATATGTAGTTAAGCTCCCGCACATTACGCCATATTGGTTAAGTGTTGTCCGTTCATGTTAACTTAACCCACGCATTCATCATGTCATGTTGGTTAAGCATTTCTTATTAACTTGACCCTCCTCACTTATCATGTTGGATCGGTTAAGTGTTTCCTATTAACTTAACCCCGTTCGTTCATCAAGTTATATTGGTCAAGTGTTTCTTGTTAACTTAACCCCACGTATTCATCTTGTTGTATTGGTTAAGTGTCATCAATCAATTCAAGTTAACTTAACCCACCTACACGTCATGTTACTTTGGTTAAGTGTTGCCTTCTTGTGTTAACTTAACCCTACCACAAATCAAGTTATATTGGTTTAAGTGTTGCCCTCTTATTTTAGCTTAATCTTTCCATAAATCAAGTTATATTGGTTAAGTGTTGTCCTCTTATTTTAACTTAACCTTTCCATAAATCAAGTTATATTGGTTAAGTGTTTCTTATTACTTAACCCTACCCACTTGTCTAATTAGCATGTTATAACGTTTAAGTGTTCTAAATTTACTTAACCTCACCCACTTGTCTAATTAATATGTTATAACGGTTAAGTGTTCTAAATTTACTTAACCTCACCCGCTTTCCTAATTAACATGTTATAACGGTAAAGTGTTCTAAATTTACTTAACCTCACCCACTTGTCTAATTAACATGTTATAATGGTTAAGTGTTCCAAATTTACTTAACCTCACCCTCTTGTTTAGTTAACATGGTGTATTGGTTAAGTGTTACCTTAATTAACTTAACCCTACCATTCCTGTCTTAGCTTTGATTCTTTTATTAAAGCACCAACCACTCACATTAGACATGTATTGTTACGGTCACTGGATGTGCCGGTCGGTTCCGGACAGTTTTATATCGTAACTCAGTCTAACCTCGGGTTCTTTTGGGCTCAATGCGCTAACCTCCCACATTAGATCTATATTGTTACGGTTGCTGGATTTGCCGGCCGGTTCCGGGCAGTCTTATACCGTAACTCAATCTAACCTCGAGTTAGGCATATTCGTCTTTTACTAGATTTACATATTTATCCTTTTATGTAAATTATCAACAATTTATTGTCATGGCCCACTTTCCCTTTAAATCAAGTTCATAATTCTAGGTATATAGATTATACCATTTTCATGCCACTTGTCATGTTTATGTGTCAAACATGCCAATTACATGTAATTTCATGTTTTTCCCAACGTTACCCCCGTTGTACGTTCGCAAAATAACATAAAATGTTAGGCTCGATATTTTAGCTTAACTTATAAAACAAAAGGGGGAAAAAGAGGAACTTGCAACATTCTAACATAATACAAAAATATGGATCTAACTATTTATGTGTCATATGAATTTGGCATAGAACAATATATTTTTAATTATGAACTTGCAAACTAGATCTACGCAACATGAATCATAAGCATATGGATTTACATAAAACTACACAAATTAAACTTGGCATGTAGTTGTGAATTTGCATAGGGGTTGAATCAAGTTAACATAGATCTAACATAAAGGCATATGGATCTAAACATATAAGGTTGTTAATTTAAACATATAGGTTTACATAACCATGTTTTAGCCTATAAACTTGCATGTATTCATAACATGATAGCATCGCCAAACTTGCATATAACATGATAGTTTCTCATTCCCAAATTCCTATACAACATCAATAGATTCATTCACCAATTTCTACATAACATGATGGGTTCGATAAACCACAATAGTTCATAGGCATACATGATAGAATAGACATGAATCAACATCACATACAACTTGGTACAATTCTATTTTATAATTCATTACAAATCATATCTTTAATTTATTCACATCTGAAAGATAACTATACTTACAAACAAAAGGAAATTCTTGATTTCTGGGATCAATATTCTGAAACTAAATAGCTTTCCCTTGAAGTAGACTAGTTGTTCTTTTAATTTTAGACTAAGTTTGATTTGATTTGAAGCTTCTAATCTTGCTTTCTAGTTGAATGAGAATGGCGACTACTCTAGGTTGAGTGTTGATAGCATAACAGCTCTAGGAATATTTTTGTGTGGCTTAGGGTTTAGATTTAGGTTGCTTATATAGAAGTTTGATTTAATAGGAACCGTCAGATTAACCTAGAGCAAATCAAAACCATCCAGACAAGATAGAATAGCCACATCAACCTTAAATGACTCAGCAAAGAGTCAGAATCGTCACACAAAGGAAAACGTCAGATTTCAGATCTGACCCGAAGGGGAGGTCGACCCCCAGGTCGACCTGTATATCGACCTGGCCTAGGGAAGGTCGACCCCCTGGTCGACCTGCCTTGGTATTTAATTTTCTGAATTGTTTTATATAGTTTTCTGAAAGTTCCGAGGGCCATAACTTCTTCATACGAAGTCCGGTTTTTGAAAACTTGGACTCTATTCCAAGTAGAATTTCGTGACGAGCGCAATGGCGTAACCCGTTTCCATTAATTCTTACATTTGAAATTAATTATTCTTTAATTTGTTATTTTAATATTCTTAGAAAATACAGAGTGTTACATTCTCCCCTCCTTAAAGGATTTCGTCCCCGAAATCTTCAAGTTAAGAAGAATGTATATCCTACCATCCAATCATCCATCTATCCAACCATCAAACGCAGACATCCATTGTTCTTAAAAAGATTTCTAATGCTTTCATGATCATATGCATAGTGTGTGTACATGTCCTTATCTAATGCAAAATCAGGCGGTCTACTGATTCAGTTGACCTCCTTAATGCGAATTATGTCAGTGCCATGAGTCCATCATGTATGCAATTATTCCTAACCATACTTTCTACATGAGTGCACAATCATTCATATAAATGCAACATCCATATGATAACACATCAAGTTTTAATCATATACAAATAATTCACTCATGCATATGCAATATGAAAGTGACTGAGCCGATCTAGTGCCTAATATGTGTATATGCATCCATGAGCAACCACTTGCAACCATCAATCATAACATGTTTCTAACACATGTTTACATCCATTGGCTCCTACCTAAGGATTAAAGATATGACCTAGAGGACATACCTAAAAGGATAAAGACTTGCATGCATATAAAATTTTCAGAAAAAGAGGAATCAAGGGTATACCGTTAAAAAGGGTATGATGCGCGTATCTAGTCTTCAGTCTTCTAAGTCGCATCTTCTTGAGCTTCACTCCACTGTACCTTATCTAATTTAACTTCACGATTACGAAGCTTCCATTTACAAAACCCACTAGCAAAGATAGGACCTCAATCACTTACAATTCTAGAGGATATCCAATGTTGTCGAACTATCTTTCTAAGATAAACAGATGTTAACCATGATACCAAGCGTATGTACTAAGATGATTAGAGGTCTCTCTTCTACTTAGCTTATCCATCATGTCATAAATCCGAGGGTCTAAAGCTAAAGGTTGCTATGTACTCTTAAGGTCAGTCTTACTTAGGGCGCCTGCCACAACCATTTATTTCTCACATAAACCATCCTAGTCGAACTCGACATCCCTCAAGTACAAGCCCCAAAGGCCTAAACCAATATCAGACAAGCACCCAAGGAATACCTCCTCCGAATTTGGACGATTTATGTGAGATGATACTAGCAAAACAACCAAACAATTGAGCACTTAACCAACTCTGGCTATCCTCGCCAATCTTGCCCAAAAACTATCGTTGATCGCATTATAGGCTTTGCATCGTCAACTAGATATATGCGGAAGTCTATCTCGAGTTTTAGGGGGGAAAACCCTAACCTAATCAAAAAAATCTGCGTACTCATGGACTACTCCAACGGATCGAAAATCATCGATAAATACATAAAGTGATTCTAAGTAGCTAAGACAAACTGATCCCTTAGGATCGCACGAAATTTGGAGGGTATTCCCGAGGCAAGTAAAAAGTCTAACTCCCCTCCTTTCGCAATTACAAGCTAACCAATCCATGCCTTGAATCAACCCCTAGTCCATGAAACCAAAAACATAAGCATTACGCTTAAACTCAATACTTAATATAGCTATTCTCAAATCCTTACAAACCAAAAATGAATGAGATGAACCACCAATTGGATTTGAGAAAATAATGGGATCCTCTATTATACAAGTACTAAGGTGCAGAGAACCCATGGAAGCAGATATATACAAATGTGAAGCGCTAAAATCGGAAGGAGTACTAACAAGATGATCAAAGGGAAAAAATCTTTCAATAGAAATCTTACTGCCTCTCTCTCAGGTATGCTGGCGGTGAGAGCATGCACTTGCCTTCCGGAAAATCCTGTCCTTTGTTCTTGCCCTTGCCCTTAATTATACGACCCATTATACCAAAATAAAGATACTTCCTCTTGTTTTAGGTTTTACTATTCTTTCCTCCCCTCCTTTGTGAACCAAGTCTATATCCATGAGTTCTTCATCCTTGTGTTGTGCTCCTTAGCCAAACTCCCTCATTCCCATCTTTACCATCCTTGTGTAACTTGTTGACAAATCTCTTGAAAGCTGCCTCCATCACATGGAAAATCCTACAAAGCTTGAAAGAAAATTAGCCGTAGGTGAAACTACTGCGACTATAGATGGAAGTGGGCGCTTATTTGCCCTTTGATTGGTGTCGTAGTCTCTTCAAGCCTACAGAACCATGCCGCGATGAGGTTACCTCCCAGAAAGCCAGGAGCCCCGGAGACTCAAGAAAGAAGGAAATAAGGATTCAATCAGAGGATCAAAGGATAGTGCATATGGCTTTGGGGAATATGCCTTTAAAACAAAAAATTTCTTTTGAAAATGCTTCTTTTAAAACCATTTTGAAAATGAATTTTTAATTCTTTTATCTGATCTGGTAACCTTCAGCTCTGATACCAAGTGAAACACCCCGCCTCTGTTAAGGTCACTCATAAAGGGAATGCCTTAACTTCGGTGGAGCATTATAGATAAAAGATGCAGATAAATTACAAGACAGACAAATAAAGCAGCGGAAAAATAAAGACATTTTATAAATAACTTAATTCAGTCAAGCTTTTACAATAATTTCCTCAATCATACTTAAATGTAATACATAGAACTTCTGTCTTGATTTAAAATCTTTCAAGAATAAAAGAAGCATAAAAACAATGATATTCCCCAATAAAGAATGAACCAGCCATAGCAGTGGAAGAGAGAGAGAGTCCAAAGCAATACACCAACTAATCTTTAAGCTGGGAAAGAGAAGAGGTCCAAGCTAGGCTGAGCTATTCCCTCCCTGACTACCTTGGGGGAGGGGGGGAGGAACGGAAAAAAGGGGCGAAAAACAAACTAGGTCAGACATAAGTCTGGTAAGTCCAGTGATCTTTCAACATGCAAACAAGATAAAGGATCATGACATGAATAAACTGAAAATAGGACAATACATTAAAAACAAGATAACTAAAGACAAGATAAGTGCAAGGTAAACTGAATGCGCTCCTACTCTTTCTCTGCTTCGCAACTACCCAGTTATTCTGATTTTTATATCTATCTCTGCACCACCTAGTAATCTGTATGAAATGATAACGTGATCCCAATCCCCGTAATTGTGGTAACCTTCAGGTGTACATCTATCGTGATGATTCCACCGCAATCAGCCTCATTGCCATGAACATGTTAGATGTACCCTTACTACCCTATCGATCGGCTCCCTGCTTGTATTCATGTTCCATGTGTCTATGTCAATCAACCCTCTCTTGCGTGTAGATGCCCTGTGCTGGTCCCACCATAAGTTGTATCAATCCTTATGATAGTGACCCGACACGATTCAAGATGCACAGTGTATAACTATTGGTACCCAGTGCCTGCTTTTTCCCACTCCGGAATACGTGCACGCCCGTAAATCGTCGGAACCTACACTGATGTACCCCCTACCCGCTGTTTTGACCGCTTATAATCAGCCTAGGAATCGTGCCCCACCCTGCCTAGTTTCAGGGTACCATGATACATCTATGTGGGTTACTGCTGAAATGGGTCCCAGTTACTAGGGTTTCTTATTGGTTAAGTTTTTGGGCCTATATATACAAATATTACCCACTACACGAGATATACTTAACCCTCCCACCGATTCTAGCATGTTTACTTAACGGTTAAGTTTGTGGGCCTATATTTACTAATATTACCCACCAACCCGATATGTACTTAACCCTTCCACTGATTCAAGCATGTTTATTTAATGGTTAAGTTTTATGGGCCTATATTTACTAATATTACCCTCCAACCCGATATGTACTTAACCCTTCCACTGATTCAAGCATGTTTATTTAATGGTTAAGTTTTGTGAACCTATATTTACTAATATCACCCACCAATCCGATATGTACTTAACCCTTCCACTGATTCAAGCATGTTTATTTAATGGTTAAGTTTTATGGGCCTATATTTACTAATATCACCCACCAACCCGATATGTACTTAACCCTTCCACTGATTCAAGCATGTTTATTTAATGGTTAAGTTTTGTGGGCCTATATTTACTAATATTATCCACAAACCTGATACGTACTTAACCCTTCCATTGATTCAAGCATGTTTATTTAATGGTTAAGTTTTATGGGCCTATATTTACTAATATTACCCACCAACCCGATATGTACTTAACCCTTCCACTGATTCAAGCATGTTTATTTAATGGTTAAGTTTCGTGGGCCTATATTTACTAATATTACCCACCAACTCGATATGTACTTAACCCTTCTACCGATTCAAGCATGTTTATTTTGATTAAGTTTTGTGGGCCTATATTTACTAATATTACCCACCAACCCGATATGTACTTAACCATTCCACTGATTCAAGCATGTTTATTTAATGGTTAAGTTTTGTGGGCCTATATTTACTAATATTACCCAACAACCCGATATGTACTTAACTCTTCCACTGATTCAAGCATGTTTATTTAATGGTTAAGTTTTGTGGGCCTATATTTACTAATATTACCCACCGACCCGATATGTAGTTAAGCTCCCGCACATTACGCCATATTGGTTAAGTGTTGTCTGTTCATGTTAACTTAACCCATGCATTCATCATGTCATGTTGGTTAAGCGTTTCTTATTAACTTGACCCTCCTCACTTATCATGTTGGATCTGTTAAGTGTTTCCTATTAACTTAACCCCGTTCGTTCATCAAGTTATATTGGTCAAGTGTTTCTTGTTAACTTAACCCCACGTATTCATCTTGTTGTATTGGTTAAGTGTCATCAATCAATTCAAGTTAACTTAACCCACCTATGTGTCATGTTACTTTGGTTAAGTGTTGTCTTCTTGTATTAACTTAACCCTACCACAAATCAAGTTATATTGGTTAAGTGTTGCCCTCTTATTTTAACTTAACCTTTCCATAAATCAAGTTATACTGGTTAAGTGTTGCCCTCTAATTTTAACTTAACCTTTCCATAAATTAAGTTATATTGGTTAAGTGTTTCTTATTACTTAACTCTACCCACTTGTCTAATTAGCATGTTATAACGGTTAAGTGTTCTAAATTTACTTAACCTCACCCACTTGTCTAATTAATATGTTATAACGGTTAAGTGTTCTAAATTTACTTAACCTCACCCACTTGCCTAATTAACATGTTATAACGGCTAAGTGTTCTAAATTTACTTAACCTCACCCACTTGTCTAATTAACAGGTTATAACGGTTAAATGTTCTAAATTTACTTAACCTCACCCTCTTGTTTAGTTAACATGGTGTATTGGTTAAGTGTTACCTTAATTAACTTAACCCTACCATTCCTGTCTTAGCTTTAATTCTTTTATTAAAGCACAACCACTCACATTAGACAGGTATTGTTACGGTCACTGGATGTGCTGGTCGGTTCCGGGCAGTTTTACACCGTAACTCAGCCAAACCTCGGGTTCTTTTGGGCTCAATGCGCTAACCTTCCACATTAGATCTATATTGTTACGGTTGCTGGATTTGCCGGGCGGTTCCAAGCAGTCTTATACCGTAACTCAATCTAACCTCGGGTTAGGCGTATTCGTCTTTTACTAGATTTACATATTTATCCTTTTATGTAAATTATCAACAATTTATTGTCATGGCCCATTTTCCCTCTAAATCAAATTCATATATTTAGGTATATAGATTATAACATTTTCATACCACTTGTCTTGTTTATGTGTCAAACATGACAATTACATGTAATTTCATGTTTTTCCCAACGTTACCCCCGTTGTACATTCGCAAAATTACATAAAATGCTAGGCTCGATATTTTAGCTTAACTTATAAAACAAAAAGGGGAAAAAGAGGAACTTGCAACATTCCAGCATCATACAAAAATATGGATCTAACTATACATGTGTCACATGAATTTTGCATAGAACAATATATTTTTAATTATGAATTTGCAAACTAGATCTACGCAACATGAATCATAAGCATATGGATTTACATAAAACTACACAAATTAAACTTGCACGTAGTTGTGAATTTGCATAGGGGTTGAATCAAGTTAACATAGATCTAACATAAAGGCATATGGATCTAAAAGTATAAAGATCTAAACATATAGGTTTACATAATCATGTTTTAGCCTATAAACTTTCATGTATTCATAACATGATAGCATCGCCAAACTTGCATATAACATGATACTTTCTCATTCCCAAATTCCTTTACAACATTAATAGATTCATTCACCAATTTCTGCATAACATGATAGGTTCGATAAACCACAATAGTTCATAGGCATAAATGATAGAATGGACATGAATCAGCATCACATACAACTTGGTACAATTCTATTTTATAATTCATTACAAATCATATCTTTAATTTATTCACATCTGAAAGATAACTACACTTATAAACAAAAGGGAATTCTTGATTTTTGGGATATGTATTCTGAAACCGAATAGCTTTCCCTTGAAGTAGACTAGTTGTTCTTTTAATTTTAGACTAAGTTTGATTTGATTCGAAGCTTCTAATCTTGCTTTCTAGTTGAATGAGAATGGAGGCTACTCTAGGTTGAGTGTTGACCGCATAATGGCTCTAGGAATATTTTTGTGTGGCTTAGGGTTTAGATTTGGGTTGCTTATATAGAAGTTTGATTTAATAGGAACCGTTAGATTAACCTAGAGCAAATCAAAACCATCCAGACAAGATAGAATAGCCACATCAGCCCTAAATGACTCAGCAAAGAGTCAGAATCTTCACACAAAGAAAAATGTCAGATTTCAGATCTGACCCAAAGGGGAGGTCGACCCCCAGGTCGACCTATATATAAGGAGGTCAACCCCCTGGTCGACCTGGCCTGGGGTAGGTTGACCCCCTGGTCGACCTGCCTTGGTATTTAATTTTCTGAATTGTTTTATATAGTTTTCTGAAAGTTCTGAGGGCCATAACTTCTTCATACAAAATCCGATTTTCGAAAACTTAGACTCTATTCCAAGCAGAATTTCGAGACGAACGCAATGGCGTAACCCTTTTCCATTAATTCTTACATTTGAAATTAATTATTCTTTAATTTTTTATTTTAATATTCTCAGAAAATACGGGGTGTTACAAATAAGGATTCGTATTTCCAATTAATGATAGTTTTAAATTAATCATCACATGATAGGTAATTTTAAGATCTACAAATGTGACATGATAAATTAACCATAAGAGAATTAGATCTATAAAGGTAGATCTAGCATGACATGATTAATTAACCACAAACGAATTAGATCTGTAAAGGTAGATCTAGCATGACATGATAAATTAACCACAAGCGAATTAGATCTAAAAAGATCTAGCATGATATGATAAAATAATCACAAGCGAATTAGATCTATAAAGGTAGATCTAGTATGACATGATAAAATAACCACAAGCGAATTAGATCTAAAAAGGTAGATCTAGTACGATAATAATTTAAGATCCACAGTTGTGATATGACAAATTAACCACAAACGAATTAGATCTAAAAAGGTAGATCTAGCATGACATGATAAACTAACCACGAGCGAATTAGATCTAAAAAGGTCTAGCATGATAATATTTAAGATCCGAAATTGTGACATGACAAATTAACCACAAGCGAACTAGATCTAAAAAGATCTAGCATGATAATATTTAAGATCTGCATCATAGTTATGTCATAGATTCAAAAGTCCCAATAGATCGGATATGATAAAGATTTAGATCCAAGTCATAAAATATTATAAATTCACAAATTATGATAGATCCAATATGATACAATCACAGGCATATATCCAAATCATAGTCATATCGCGTTTACTTTTAATCATTTAAATCTAAAACTAACTAACTCACCGTGTTTGGATTTAAGAAGATAGAAAAGAAATTGTTGGTGTTGAATCTCAGATCTATAGTTGAAACGCTTGAATCTTTTTTTTAAACTTGATTTTGGAGAAGAATAGGCTATTTAATTGAAGTTGCAGCAGAGCCTCGCCGTCACCATTATTTTTCCAATGAATAAAACCTAGGTTTAGAGTCCTTTATATAGCTGCTGCACCCTAAATCTGGACACCTCGTGCATCTAGAAACATAGGTTGACTATACTCCCTGAGTCGACCCCAGTGTCGACCCCCAAAAGGGTCGGTTTAGCGTTTTGGCTTCCCGCTTTGTTGTTTTGATTTTTTTTGAATATTTTCTATTTAATTTTTATATATCTATATATATTTTTCTCATATGCATACAAACTTCAAGGCTTAATAACTTCTTCATACGGTGTCCGTTTTACGCAAACCAAATGTCTATCTTGACCAAAATTTCGAGATGAACGCAATGGTATAGTCTGTTTTACTTAGTTTGCAGTATTTAATTAAGTTATCACATCATATTCATTATATAATGTAGTTAAAATGTCTAAAGTTTTCGGGGTGTTACATTCTCCCTTACTCAAAGGATTTCGTCCCCGAAATCTTCGAGTTAAGAAGAATGTATATCCTACCATCCACATTCATCTACTCATCCACCGATCACCAGCATCCATTATCCTTAAAAGATTTCTAATGCTTATATGAAAATATGCAAAGGTGTATGTATATGTCCTAATACTAATGCAAAGATCAGGCGGTCTACTTATTCAGTCGACCTCCTTAATGCAATGTATGTTAGTGCTATAAATCGAACACGTATGCAAATAATCCTATTATAACATGTAAGTTCTATATGTGTGCACAATCATTCGACCAAATGCAACATCCACTTGATAAAACATCCATTTTCATCCATTAAAAGAAAAATGCACACACATCCATATGCAGTATGAGAGTGATTGAGCCGTTCTAGTGCCCAATGTTTGTGTATATGCATCCACAAGCAACCACTAGAAAACACTTGCATCCACTTGCATCCATCAAACATAACATGTCTCAAACAAATGTTTGCATCCATGGGTTCCCTACCTAAAGGTAAAAAATTCGATCGATAGGATACAGACGAATGATAGAAACAAGTGCGAATAAAAGCTTTGAAAAAAAAGTTAAGAAAATATTCCCAAAAAGGAAAGGGTATGAAGCGTGATCTTTGTCTTCAGTCTCCCAAGTCACATCCTCGCTATCTTCTCCCCATTGCACTTATATTAACCTAACCTCTCTGTTGCGCAGTTTCTTAACCTCTGATCCAAGTATACGGGTAGGAACTTGTCTAATTGTTGCCTCCCGTTCTACCTCTACTTCCTCACGCATGTTCGGCTCAACTACCTTTGCTGTATCGTGTAGACTCTTCGATAAATAAGAAATGAGGGAAAACATCATGAATATCCACACATATGCGAAGCAAGCTGTACGCCTTAGTTGCGAATACCACCGGAGCACCCCATTCAGATATGCTTCGCCTAATAAACCCTTTCTCAAACAGCTCTCCTACTTTCTTGCTAAGCTTCCTCCTTTTTCGTAGAGCCATGTGGCGCACGGGTCATGCAACTGGCTTTGAATTGTCTACCAAATATATACAAAAATTGATCTCGTGCCTTGGAGATAAACCCCGAACCTCCTCAAAAACATACGGATACTCACGAACTACCACTACAGACCATAGATCATCGATAAATGCATCAAAAGATTCTAGGAAACTAAGCATGGCAGACCCTTTTGGGTCACAAGAAATCTCGAGGGTCCTCCTATGGCAAGTCAAAAGTCTAACGATCCTCCTCTCACAATCGAGAATGGCACCGTACATGGCTAGCCAACCTATCCCTAGAATCAAACCATAGCCCATAAAACCGAGCACATACACGTCGCACTCGAACTCAACGCCCAATATAGATATTCTCAAACCCTGACAAATCATGGATAAATGAGCCGAACCACCAATGGGGTTTGAGACAACAATGGGATCCACTACCATAATAGTATTTAAGTGCAGATATTCAACCACGGAACTAGATATAAATGGATACTAGATATAAATGGATGCGAAGCGCTAGAATCAAAAAGAGTTCTTATAGGATGATTGGAAAGAGAAATCAACCCTTCCACAGAAACTTTCCTACTTCGATCTAGAGCACCAATCGCGAGAGCACGCACTTTCCCTCCAGAAGCTCCTGCCTTTTGACCTTGTCCTTGTTTCTTCGGGAAATCCTTAATAAGATGCCCGACCTCTCCACAATGGAAACAAGCGTTCTTCCTTCTTCCGCAATCTTTGCTTACATGACCCATTTGCCTCAACGAAGGTATCTCGAAACCTACGAAACCAGCCTGGTATCGTAACGCCCTCTGGGATAGTAGGTTCCCCAGACATGCTGAAAAAGAAAAGGAAAGAGATTCAGACAAGGGATCGAAAGATATTACTTATGGCTTTTTGGGAAATGTTTTTCAAAACATACTTTTCATTTGAAAATGCTTCCTTTTTAAAACCTTTTTGAAAACAGTTTTCAAAAACTTTTATCTAATCTGGTAACCTTCAGCTCTGATACCAAGTGTCAACAGTGGAATTTAAAACTTTATTTATAATAAAGCATCGTGGTTCAAAAACAACACGTGTCTGAAATACACATAAACCATTACAACATAAAAACTACTGTCTTGTACTTTAAAACATCAAAGTACATAAAAAACATAATTCCCCATATAAAGCATAGCCATAGTAGCAAGGATAAAAGCTTGAGCCATACGTCAAAGCAGCTCCCACAAAAGTAAGCAAAATTATTAAGCCTAAGTATTCCCGCCCTGAGAACCGGGGGGGGGGGGGGGGGGGGTGGGGGGAGGGGGGAAACGGAAGAAAGAAGAGGAAACAAAAAGGGTCAAACATAAAGTCTGGCGAATCTAGTTACTTTTAGCAAGTAAATAAATAAAATTAGCATGACAGACATATAAAGTGGATAAGAGAGATAACTACAAAAAAGGCAGGTATGACTAGGTAGACAGGATAGGGTGTATACGCTTCCTTAATGATTACTCTGGACCACTACTAGTATATCCAGAATGAGATGATCCCCAACATGTATGAAATAGTAGACTTAGGCGTACTTCTGGTGAGAGGTTTTAACCCTATACAATCCAGAGGTAGCCCTAATAATGGACTCCTAAACTTACCAGAGTCTAGATGTACCCTAACTACTACCCAAATCGATCGACTCCCTACTCCATATATACCATGTGCTGGCCCAGCAGTAGAATTTATCACTTCCTAATGTGGCAACCCTTCATTTTTAAGATGTGCTCAACCGTATCTACTGATGTCACAACGTCTTAATTTCCATGGCAAGTCGGACCCATGCACACACATGACTCCGTTGGTTTCCTACGCTGTTGACACTGCCCCTTCATTTTGGATCTCTTACAATCAGCCTAGTAAGCGTGCCCCTACTCCGACCTAGTTCAGATTACTCATTTGATACCTAGATGTGTTACTGACTGAAACGGGTCCCATACACAAGATGATACAAGCTCCCCCTAGGCTTGCATCCCCACAACTAGGATTTCAACTGGTTATGCCTAACAGTCCAACATGAAAAACGGGTTAAGTTGTTGGGCCTATATATGTAAATATTACCCTACCGCCATAAGATTTACTTAACCCTCACTGATCCAAGCAAGTTTACTTAACAAAGTTGCATAACCCCAAATTATAAAATAGGTTAAATTTGTGGGCCTATATATATAAATATTACCCACCGCCATAAGATTTACTTAATCCGTCTATTGTTTCAACCAAGTTTACTTAACCCCTATTCAAGTTAACATGTTCATACTATCCCTATGGATTCATCTAGGTTAAGTATTCCAATTCGTTACCAAGTCCATTTATGGTTATAATGGGCTAGACCTCCCACATTAGGCCTACAACTTGTGGATGCTGGATATGCCGGTCGGATCTGGGAAGACTTATTCCATAAGTTAGGCCTAACATCGTGTCTTAGCCCGTCTCGTATTTGCGCACTTAGACCCATCACATTAGATTCAACATTTGCGGTTGCTGGATATGCCGGTCATGTCCGGGCAGACTTCCACCACAAATGCAATCTAACCTCGTGTCAAAAGTGCTAATATAGTTTTCTAATTACTGTAATCCTAGGCATTTTAATTATTAACCAATTAATTGTACCTATGTCTTTATAAGTGTGCATGCCCATTTACCCAATTGTATTCATAATGGATTATATGTCCAAATTTATGCTTGTCATTCAATTATGCCAATTCTAATGTTTTCCCCCATTCCTTAACTAATGCATTCGCATATATTTGGCGTCATGTCTAGGCTAGAAAGTAGCCTAGCCATAAACAATAAAAAGGAAAGATGACAATAGTGATTATTTTAACAAAAGTGACATAAACATGTAATTGGCATAGTGATAAGGTGGACATATAAAAATAGATCTAGTGAGCATGTGATAATAAAACTAGATCTAACATACCAAGGATGTCATAATAGGCATGAATAGATTCATATTTCCAATTAATGATAGATCTAAATTAATCACCACATAATAGATAAAGTTTAAGATCTATAAATATGACATGATAAATTAACAACAAGCGAATTAGATCTATAAAGTTAGATCTAGCATGACATGATAAATTAACCACAAACGAATTAGATCTATTAAGGTAGATCTAGAATGACATGATAAATTAACCACAAGCGAATTAGATCTAAAAAGATCTAGCATGACATGATAAATTAACCACAAGCGAATTAGATCTATAAAGGTAGATCTAGTATGATATGATAAATTAACCATAAGCGAATTAGATCTAAAAAGGTAGATCTAGTATGATAATAATTTAAGATCCACAACTGTGACATGAAAAATTAACCACAAGCGAATTAGATCTAAAAAGGTAATCTTGCATGTCATGATAAATTAAACACAAGCGAATTAGATCTAAAAAGGTCTAGCATGATAATATTTAAGATCTACAATTGTGACATGACAAATTAACCACAAGCGAATTAGATCTAAAAAGATCTAGCATGATAATATTTAAGATCCGCACCATAGTTATGCCATAGATTCAAAAGTCCCAATAGATCGGATATGATAAAGATTTAGATCCAAGCCATAGAATATTATAAATTCACAAATTATGATAGATCCAATATGTTCAATCACAGGTATATATCCAAATCACAGTCATTAATCGTTTAAATCTAAAAGTACTCACCGTGTTTGGATTTTAGAAGATAGAAAAGAAACTGTTGGTGTTAAATCTCAAATCTAGAGTTAAAACGCTTGAATCTTTTTTTTAAACTTGATTTTGGAGAAGAATAGGTTTTTTAATTGAAGTTGCAGCAGAGCCTCGCCGTCACCATTATTTTTCCAATGAATAAAACCTAGGTTTAGAGTCCTTTATATACCCGCTGCCCCCTAAATCTAGACACTGTGTGCGTCTAGAAACATTCAGCCAATTCGACCCAGGGGTCGACTCATACTCCCTGAGTCGACCCCAGTATCGACCCAGCGGGCCTTGGGTCGACACCCCCAAAAGGGTCGGTTCGGCGTTTTGGCTTCCCGCTTTGTCGTTTTGATTTTTTTTGAATATTTATTTATTTAATTTTTATATATCTATATATATTTTTCTCATATGCATACAAACTTCAAGGCTTAATAACTTCTTCATACGGTGTCCATTTTACACAAACCAAATGTCTATCTTGACCAAAATTTCAAGTATAGTCTGTTTTACTTAGTTCACATTATTTAATTAAGTTATCACATTATATTAATTATATAATGTAGTTAAAATGTCTAAAATTTTCGGGGTGTTATATTACTTATGTTCTCTTCCCTCCTTCTTTTACCTTTTTAATTTATAGCCAGGCTACCTTCGAGCCTAGGCATACCGCTGTAATATGCGAATGCGTTAAATTGAGAACGAGGGGAAAACATTAAAATTGGGGCATAATTTGTATTGGGAAATTTGGGCATAACTTGAATGAAATATATGAATTTGGATTTAGGGCATAAATCAAAATTTTGATTAATGACCTTAATTTGGGGCATATGGTTCATTATGATTATGACTTGGGAAAGGAGCATGAAAACCTATAATGACATAGGAATAATTGGTTAATAATGGAAATGCCTAGAATTACAGTAAATAGAAACTGTAATCGTGCTTAGACACGAGGTTAGATTACACTTGTGGTGGAAGTCTGCCCGGAACCGCCCAGCATATCCAACGACCACAAATGGTGAATCTAATGTGAGAGGTCTAAGTGCATAAACATGAAATGTGTTATGACATGAGGTTATGCCCGACTTGTGGAAGAAGTCTGCCCAGAACCGACCAGCATATCCAGCATCCACAAGTTGTAGGTTTAATGTGAGGGGTCTAGCGCATTATAACCATAAATGAATAAATGGTAATGTATACTTAACCTGGTTGAATTCATAGGGATTGAATGAACATGTTAACTTGATTAGGGGTTAAGTAAACTTGCATGAAACAGTGGGAGGGTTAAGTATATCTTGGGGTGGTGGGTAATATATATAGGCCCACAAACTTAACCTGTGGGGTTATGCAATCTTTTACTCTAGTATGTCATAACATGTGGAAAACCTAGTAGGGATGCAAGCGTAGGGGGAAGCTTGTATCATCTTGTGTGTGGGACCTGTTTAAGTCAGTAACCCATATATAGGTATCAAACGAGTACTTCGAACTAAGTCGGAGTCAGGGCACGCTTACTGGGCTGATTGTAAGAGATCCAAACGAAGGGGTGGTGCGGGCGGCGCGTTTCGATGGGGTCATGTGCGTGCATGGGTCTGGTAGAGGAGGTTTAGACGCCGTGACATTAGTAGATATGGTCATGCACATCCTGAAAACAAAGGGTTGCCACTTTAGGAAGTGATACATCCTACTATGGGGCCAGTATAGGGTATCTACCGAGTAGGGAGCCGATCGATTGGGGGTAGTAATTAGGGTACATCTAAACTCTGGTATGTTTAGGAGCCCGTTATTATCCTTAGGGGTAACTCCGGTATGTTGGGCTACCTGTTGATTGTATGGGTTTAAACCTCTCACTAGGTATGCCTAAGTCTACCATCTTATAGTTGTTAGGATCATCTCATTTTGGTTATACTAGTACTGGTGCAGAGAAAGAGAAAGTATTAGAGCAGTGCAATACATTCTATCATGTTTATCCTTTTTCCCTTGTCATACCTGCCTTTTTTTTTGATGTTATCTCTCTTATCCACTTTATATGCCTATCATGATACTTTTACTTATTTATATGCTAAAAGTAACTGGACTCACCGGACTTTATGTCTGACCCATTTTGTTTTCTCTTCTTTCTCTTCCGTCCCCTCAGGTTCTCAGGGTGGGAATACTCAAGCTTGATCATGATTCTGCTTTCATCCTTCTTGGAGCTGCTTAGATGTACTACTTGATTACATATCTCTCTACTATGGCTATGCTTTGGGGATTATGCTTCTTTTATTATTGTACTCTAATGTTTTAAGTACAAGACAGAAATTTTAATGGTATACTGGGTTTTTTTGCATTTCAGACATATGATGTAACCATGTTTTGAACTGCGATGTTTTCTGCTTAATAAAATTTTAAATTCCGCTGCTATTTTATTTCTGTCTTGTAATGTTTCTGTTTCTGTTTACCTATAATGCTTCATGAAACTTAATGCATTCTCTTAATGAGTGACATTAACAGACAAGGGTGTCACACCTCTTCAGTCTTAACTTCTTTCTTCTCCTCTTTCCCATCCTCAAGCATCAAAACCATGTCCACAAGTCTTTCAAAAGTCGCTTCCATAAGGATATGCATCATTGCCAGTCCTTGGAGAGGTTGATTCAACCTTCTCGCGAATCTTAAAGCCTTCTTGTGAGGAGTGTTTACCAAATCCAAGCCAATTCTTGCCAGTTGATTAAAACTATTATTGTATTCCTTCACTATCGTACTTCCTTGTTTCAAACGTAAGAACTTCTCCATTTGCATTCCTTCCTCAGCTTGCAATAAGAACTTCATGTCAAATCTATTTTTAAACTCATTCCAAGTGGCCACTACCTGCCATGCCTGAGTCACCTCCCACCAATACGATGCTTCCTCTTTCAGTTGCCAAGCGGCCAACTGAATCTTTCTTCTGTCATCTAGCTCCAACAAATCGAACACATTCTCCGTCTACCTAAGCCAATTGCGCACCTCCACAAAACTTATGTACCACGAAATGGCATTCCTCTCGTCACACAAAAATCTTTACAAAGCTTAGAGAAGTTGACTACAGGATTGGTTGGAACTCATACGGCTGCAGCTGGGGGTGGGATATTTCCTTGTATTTCGGCAGATGTCGTAGCCTCTACGCATATACAGAACCATGTTAGAATGGGAATGCCCTTGGGGAAGTTAGGAGCCATAGACATGCTGAAAAGAGAAGAAACAAGGATTAAAAAAATATCGAACGAATATTGTAAATGACTTGAGGGGATATATTTTTCAAAAGTAGGTTTCACTTAAAAATATTTACGCTGAAAACAATTTTTCAAAATAATTTTCTCTAATCTTGTAACCTTAGGCTCTGATACAAAATGTGACACCCCATGTCCCTTATTGTCACCCATATGAGGATGCATTAAGTTTTTTGAAGCACAATAATGATACAGAGATTAATTTCACAAGATAGAATATAAAATGCAGCGGAAAAGTTTCAACTTTTATTATAAAACCAAATTCAACATTACATTTTCAAATGCCATAAGTCATAATCATAACCATCTGTCTCGTGGAAATATAAATCATCGGAGTACAAGTGCAAAAACATAAAATCATATCCTTCATAATCCATAACAATAAACATAGAACAAAAACTGAAGCAATACATAGAGTGAGAAATAATCCAAGTCCAAGCTAAATCAAAGAAACACGGTCGATGCTGCAATCCACCACCCTGAGAAACTGGGGGAGGGAAAGGAAGAGAGAGAAGGAAAAACAAAATAGGTCGGATATAAAGTCTGGCGAGTTCCAATGATTTTCAGTGTAAACAATAGGTAAATAAGTATCAAGACAGATCAATAACACTGGATATGAAATACAGTAAAATATACAAGTACGAAATAAACGAGATAAGGTAAGATCGAGTAAGCTTCTCATTCATATCCAAGAGCAGAATTTCTGCACCAACGATCAGAATAACAAAATTAGGGTTTAGCCTAATTACTACCCAGTGATCGACTCCCTACAAACGCGAATAACCTGTGCCATCCATGGTAGTCGGGGATATGGATATCAGTCCCGAACCCATCAACCTTAAAATACACAACCCTATCTGTCGGTTTTACAGTATCTTATGTTCCCTCATTGGACCCATGCATGCTTGTGACTCCACCGGAATGCTTATGTACCCCTCCAAGATTTAAACCACTTATAATCATCCATCAGTAAAGCATGCCCTAGTCCCTACCTAGTGCGGGGCTCATTTGATAACAAGAGGGTACTGATTGATATGGATTCCAAGCAAACAGCAGACTGGCACAAGCCACCCCTAGGCTTGGCCCCCTAAGTAATCTAGGATTTTAAGAGATCCCCAAAATATATTAACAACAGACGTGGAACCTCTTAGCTTATTAATCAAAGAGGTTTAACTTAGTAGGTTTAAGTTTATTAATAAGCATCATATATCCCTATGTTATATTTCCCGATTGTAAGTGACATTTATTAAATGTAACAACCCTTCCCCAAATCATACAGGCACTTTCACAGATGTATATAGATTACAGTAACATGTTTTACTTAATTTACATATGATTCATATATCTTTCCATAACATGTCTGTAACACCCCACCTCCATTAAGGTCACTCATAAAGGGAATGCCTTAACTTTGGTGGAGCGTTTTAGTAGACAGAACAGAAATTTAAAAGACAGATAAATAATACTTGAGAAATTATAACTTTATTACAGCGGAAAACAGAAATCAGTTTGGTTACATCTTTACCAAAAACTCAAGTACATAAAAATCAGTCTTGTTCAGAAAAATCATCAGAGTACAAAATTTTAAAGTCATAATCCCCACATAAGCTGCCATAAAGAGTCAAGCCATACTTTAAGCACGCTGAGTACTTCAAGCAGAAGAAATCCGGATCAAGCTAAAGTATTCCCTCCTTGGAAAACCCGGGGGGGGGGGGGGGGGGGGGGGGGGAACGGAAGAAAAGGGGCGAAAACAAGCAAGGTCAGACATAAAGTCTGGCAAGTCTAGTGATTTTCAGCATATGAACAGATAATAATAATCATGGCATGAAAATAAAACTGGATGAGGGATAACAGTGACAGAAGCAGCAGATGTACTTAGGTTAAACAGAAGAAACAGAATAATATTACTTTTCATTTCTCTGCACTAATACTAGTATAACAGGATTAGGCGTCACCCTAATGCCTAAACTGAAGCAGAAACGGAATAATTTCCACAGAAACAGAACGCTAATAATGGGCCTTTACCACCCGAACAGAAACAGAATGCTAATAGTGGGCCTTTACTACTCGAACAGAAGGTACAGAAACAGATTTATCCCTACGGAAACAAAATATAGAATTAGGTGTACACTAGTAAATGGGCCTTTACTTCCCGAACAGACGGTACCACACAGACAGGTGTTGCCACCCAACAGAAACAGACGGTACCAATAGAAACAGACAGAACTAAGTGTACCCTAAAACCCTACCCCAAGCGATCGACTCCCTAAACATAAATATCCTGCGTCGGCTCCACAATAGGGTGTATCACTCCCTAAAGTGACAACCAATTGGCATAGGCCTATTTACAGATGTCACGACGTCTTACATCCTCAGAGGCAGACCGGGATCCATGCACGCACATGACCCGGTTGGAACTCACCATCAACATCCCTCGCCATTATCAGAATGAACCACTTATAATTAGTTCAGTAAGCGTGCTCGGACCCTACCTACTGTTGGGTCAAAGTTTTGATACCAGAAAGGGTTACTGACTAATATGGGTCCCAAACAACATATGACACAAGTAATTCCCCTCCTAACCTTGTGTCCCCATACTAACAGATTTCAGATTAATTTGTTTACAAGTTCATACATACAGAGTTCAGATCAACTAGTTCACAGATCAGACAAGTTTTCTGACTAACGGATCAGATATACGGATTTAACAGATTTACAGATTTGTCTAACTTTGTAATTGGGCCTACAGATTCATGAAACGGGTTTGTTAAATTCATTAGTCCAATTGGTTCAGTCCTATCCACCCAACACGTTTTAGACATCAAATTTATCCCAGATTTGCATTAATTAAATATTGATGCACAGACCTCTCACATTAGGTCGGTAGCTTGTGGCCGCTGGATATGGCAGGCAATTCCGGACAGACTTTTGCCACAAGCCAGAACTAACCTCGTGTCTAAGCATATTTTAGTTATGCCTACGACCTCTCACATTAGACTGACAGTTTTGCGGTAGCTGGTTAAGGCAGTTAGTTCTAGGCAGGCTTCTACCGCAAACAGAGTCTAACCTCGTGTCATGGGCAATTCATTCTAATACAGATTTTTCAGATATCCAACTAATTCTGTTTATTTAACAGATTAAACTTCTGTACAAGTTACAGCAGATTATTCGAGGTTCTATTAACAAGTTTTGCTCAATTTTAAATCGAGCCTACAGATTCACATACTTCAAATTTCAGCATTTCAGTTCCAACAGATTACGTCATTCAACAGATTAAACAGATAACAGATCTTGCAGATTAGGCTATTTAGCAGATTTAGAAAATAAGGCAATTTAACATAATCAGTAGATTAGGCAATTCAATCTAATAAGCAGTTTAGGCAATATAACAGAACTAGCGGATTAGGCAATATAACAGATTTAGCAGATAACAGATTTAGCAGATTATATATATATCATCTTTTGCCTAATCATAAATTTAGCCTAAACTCACTTGCCAAATCATGGTCATAATTCATAATACCACATCTTGCTCCTATTTTTTAGTTAAACATTACACAGTACAGAATATTCTCCAAAAATCACGATAAACAATATTGATTATGCCAAATTATAGCCTATGATGCCAGATATCCAAAAACCATTATTTAGGCGCATTCACATTAATAGTTATCCCGTTTTTGTATAGGTCTCTATGCCTAAGTCACATATTCCTTTTTCAAGTCATGAATTTTTACATAAAAGAATATGTCCCAAAAATCTAAAATTTTGAACTATAACATGTAGTATGTCCTCAACATGCCTTATCACTCATGCATAACATGTTGTAATTTATCTTTAAACTCTAACATCAGACCTTGATTTAAGACATGCATTATGCCCCCAAGTTTCAAGTTGTCCTATAATTCCCCTTCTCCCAAATCATAAATTATCATACCTAGTATGAACATATCTAGATCTAACATATGTTTATTTCTCAAATTAACTACAGATCTAGATTACAACATGTACTATGTATCTAAATTAGTTTCATGTTTACGGTTAAATCTACGCCCGAATCCCAAGTCATAAGTCCAATATATTTTATGCCTCAATCTCAAGTCATATGTTAAATATGCCACATGTCCAATTATATGCCTCAGATTTTATGTCATGTCCTCAAATCAGTCCTGTCCAATTATGCATCATTCATTATTTGTCCCAAACATTTTAGCGTTCGCGCGTTAATCTCTTATGAGATTTGGCTCAGGCTCGTGGTAGCCTGGCTATAGAACAGAAAGAAGAAAGAAATACAGACATAACCTCAAATTCAGATTTACAATTCATGTCACAATCATAATTAACGTTTATAGGGGAAAATAACTGTACTTGCCTTACGTTGTTTAAGAAAGGAAATAAACTGTTTTTGACGCAGAAATGCTGAATTACTCCTCTTTAGTTGTTGTAGATCTATACTTTGATTTGAGATTTGATTTAGCTTTTAATTCTATTCAGGTCGGAAGAAGATGCATCAATCCAAGTTTTGATTCCAGCAGGGTAGCGACGCCATTATTTTATTTAATAAGAACGGGGGCAGAGTATAGGAATGAAATTGTGTAGCATAAGGTTAGAGAAGAATGGTGTAAAGAGAATGGGGCTAGGGGTCTGTTTATATAGGGTTTCAAACTAGTTAGAGCCATCGATGAAGCTAGGGTTAATCAAGGCCATCCATCTCAAGAGAAGCCAATCAGAAAGTGACAAGTTAGCCCTAGTGACACAGCAGAGCTCATAAATTCGACCAGAACCCGACCAGGCCAGCCAGGGTCAAACCAGAAAGCTGTGCAGGTTTTCTCTTGGCTTGGGCGCACTTGGGAAGTGCGCCAATGTAAATTTGTACTGGCGCACTTCCCAAGCGCGCCAGTGCAATCTTTTTTTTCCTATTTAGCCACCAAACTTTATTCGTCCATATCTTCTTCATACGGTGTCCGTTTTACGCAAACTCGGACTCTATCTTAAGTAGAATTCCGAGATGGACGCAATGGAACGACCCGTTTCCCTTAATTCCCATATTTGAAATTAAGTATTCTTAAATTTTAGTAAATCTGATTATTCGAAAATTCGGGGTGTTACATCCTCCCCTACTTAAAGGATTTCGTCCCCGAAATCTTCAAGTTAAGAAGAATGTGTCCTACCATCCAATCATCCATCTACTCAACCATCATCCACAAGCATCCATTATCCTTAGAAAACTTCTAATGTTGTATGAACATATGCAAAAGTGTGTGTATATGTTCCTTATCTAATGCAAAGACCAGGCGGTCCACTGATTCAGTTGACCTCCTTAATGCGAATTATGTCAGTGCCATGGGTCCAACATGTTTGCAATTTTCCTATTTGATACATATCATTCTTATATGAGTGACAACCATTCATTCATATGCAACATCCATGTGATGAGTCAATCATTTTGCATCCACAGAAATTGAAAATACTCACACATCCATATGCAGTATGAGAGTGTTTTCGAGCCGATCTAGTGCTTAGTGTGTGTATATGCATCCACAAGCAACCACTAGCAACCACTTGCATCTACTTGCAACCATCAAACATAACATGTCTCAAACACATGTTTACACCCTTTAGTTTCTACCTAAAGTTCGAAGATTCGATCGATAGGATAGTCGAATGATGGAAGCGAGTGCAGATAAAACAAAAACTTGGTTTCCATTAAACCTTGGTTGAGAGACAAATTCCCCTAAGTATCAACCCCGAAGACCGAAATCAACATCAGATTGACACCCAGAGTATTACCCTCTTAGACAATGTCAACCTTACCAGAAATATCCAGATGCTTACAGACTACTAGTACAGATCAGATTATCGAACGATTCTTAGAAAACTAAGCATGATAAAACCCAGAATGTATGCGTCCCACTTGACGCCTAACACAAATATCTCTCAAACCCCAATCTATCACAAGCAGATGAGTTGTAACCCTTATGGGTTTGAGCCTACAGTGGAATCAGAAACAATACTAGTATTCAAGTGCAGAGTACCGATTACAAAATCGAAATGCCAGAATCAGAAAAGAGTTTCAACTCAAAAATCAGATAAAGAAATTAAACGCCCTACAGAAAGTTTTCCTATTTCTATCCTATCCACTAGCCTCGAGAGTGTTCGCCTGCCTTCCAGAAGTTGGTCCTGCCCTCTGCCCTTGCCCTCGTTTCTTCGGACAGTCCCCAGTGAAGTGTCCCATCTCACCACAGTTGAAGCAAGTGCCCTTTCTTTTTCTGCAATCCTTGTTCAGATGAGTCGAGCTTCCACAAGTAAAGCACTTTTTCTCCTTCTTATCTTCAGACTTTTCACCCTTCTTTTGTGTTTCCTTTTTGGGCCATGTTTTCTTGTTCTGTGGTTCTTCCTTCTTTGCCTCTTTCTTGTCGTTGTCTTCCTCGTGCAGTAGTGCCATATCCACCAATCTCTCGTAAGTCACTCCCATGGGTACATAGGTCATGGCTAGACTATGCAGTGGCTCGTTCAATCCTTTAACAAAGCGGAGAGCCTTTTTATGCTGAGTGTTGACTAAATCCAGTCCGAACCTAGCCAGTTGGTTGAACTGGTTGACGTATTCCTTGACCGTCATACTTCCTTTCCTAAGAGATAGGAACCTTTCCAGTTGTAGAGTTCGTTCTGCTTGCGAGAGGAATTTCATCTCAAACCTTGTTCTGAAATCCATCCATGTTTCAACCGGTCTTTCGGCGTTAGTGACTTCCCACCAATAGGAAGCTTCGTCCTTGAGCAACCACACCGCCAATTGTACCTTCTGCCTATCGTCCACCTCGAAGATAACGAACAGATCCTCAGTTTCTTTGAGCCAGTTACTTGCTTCTACGAATGATTCAGTTCCCTTGAAATCCTTTCCACCCATGGCCCTAAAATCTTTACAGATCTCTGAAAAAAGCAATTGCACGAGGAGGGGGCGGAGGAATCGCTGCAGCTGGAGGAGGGATATCTGCTGGGCTTGCATCGTTGGCCCTAGCCTCTAAGTACCTCCTGAACCAGCCAGGTATTGGCACGCCCTCTGGAAAGTTAAGATTCCCAGACATACTGGAATGAAAGAAAAAGATTTAAAACGGAGAACGGAAAAGATAGATATATGGCTTTTTTGGGGATTATGTTTTTCAAAATAAACTTTATTTTTGAAAATACTTCCTTTTTAAAACCTTTTTGAAAATAGTCTTCAAAAACTTTACCTAATCTGGTAACCTTCAGCTCTGATACCAAGTGTAACACCCCACCTCCATTAAGGTCACTCGCAAAGGGAATGACTTAACTTTGGTGGAGCGTTTTAATAGACAGAACAGAAATTTACAAGACAGATAAACAATACTTGCGAAATTATAACTTTATTACAGTGGAAAACAGAAATCAGTTTGATTACATCTTTACCAAAAACTCAAGTACATAAATATCAGTCTTGTTCAGAAAAATCATCAGAGTACAAAACTTTAAAGTCATAATCCCCACAGAAGCTGCCATAAAGAGTCAAGCCATACTTTAAGCACTCTGAGTACTTCAAGTAGAAGAAATCCGGATCAAGCTAAAGTATTCCCTCCTTGGAAAATCTGGGGGGGGGGGGGGAACGAAAGAAAAGGGGCGAAAACAAGCAAGGTCAGACATAAAGTCTGGCAAGTCCAGTGACTTTCAGCATATGAACAAATAATAATAATCATGGCATGCAAAACTGGATGAGGGATAACAGTGACAGGAGCAACAGATGTACTTTGGTTAAACAGAAGAAACAGAATAATATTACTTTCCATTTCTCTGCACTAATACTAGTATAACAGGATTAGGCGTCACCCTAATGTCTAAACTGAAGCAGAAACAGGAACGGAATAATTTCCACAGAAACAGAATGCTAATAATGGGCCTTTACCACCCGAACAGAAACAGAATGCTAATAGTGGGCCTTTACCACCCGAACAGAAGGTACAGAAACAAAAACAGATTTATCCCTATGGAAACAAAATGTAGAATTAGTTGTACACTAGTAAATGGGCCTTTACCTCCCGAACAGACGGTACCACGCAGACAGGTGTTGCCACCCAACAGAAACAGACGGTACCAACAGAAACAGACAGAACTAAGTGTACCCTAAAACCTTACCCCAAACTATCGGCTCCCTAAACATAAATATCCTGTGTCGGCTCCACAATAGGGTGTATCACTCCCTAAAGTGACAACCAATTGGCACATTCCTATTTACAAATGTCACGGCGTCTTACATCCTCAGAGGCAGACCGGGATCCATGCACGCACATGACCCGGTTGGAACGGACCATCAACACCCCTCACCATTATCAGAATGAACCACTTATAATTAGTTCAGTAAGCGTGCCCGGACCCTACCTACTGTTGGGTCAAAGTTTTGATATGAGAAAGGGTTACTAACTAATATGGGTCCTAAACAACAGATGACACAAGTAATTCCCCTCCTAACCTTGTGTCCCCAGACTAACAGATTTCAGATTAATTTGTTTACAAGTTCAGACATACAGAGTTCAGATCAACTAGTTCACAGATCAGACAAGTTTTCAGACTAACGGATCAGATATACGGATTTAGCAGATTTATAGATTTGTCTAACTTTGTAATTGGGCCTACAGATTCACGAAACGGGTTTGTTAAATTCATTAGTCCAATTGGTTCAACCCTATCCACCCAACACGTTTTAGACATCAAATTTATCCCAGATTTGCATTAATTAAATATTAATGCACAGACCTTTCACATTAGGTCGGTAGCTTGTGGCCGCTGGATATGCCGGGCGGTTCCGGGCAGACTTCTGCCACAAACCAGACCTAACCTCGTGTCTAAGCATATTTTAGTTATGCCTATGACCTCTCACATTAGACTGACAGTTTTGCGGTCGCTGGTTAAGCCGATTGGTTCCGGGCAGGCTTCTACCGCAAACAGAGTCTAACCTCGTGTCATAGCCAATTCATTCTAATACAGATTTTTCAGATATCCGACTAATTCTGTTTACTTAACAGATTAAACTTTTGTACAAGTTACAACAGATTATTCGTGGTTCTATTAACATGTTTTGCTCAATTTTAAATCGAGCCTACAGATTCACATACTTCAAATTTCAGCATTTCAGTTCCAACAGATTACGTCATTCAACAGATTAAACAGATAACAGATCTTGCAGATTAGGCTATTTAGCAGATTTAGCAGATAAGGCAATTTAACATAATCAGTAGATTAGGCAATTCAATCTAATTAGCAGTTTAGGCAATATAACAGAACTAGCGGATTAGGCAATATAACAGATTTAGCAGATAACATATGTAGCAGATTATATATGTACCATCTTTTGCCTAATCATAAATTTAGCCTAAACTCACTTGCCAAATCATGGTCATAATTCATAATACCACATCTTGCTCCTAATTTTTAGTTAAACATTACACAGTACAGAATATTCTCCAAAAATCACGATAAACAATATTGATTATGCCAAATTATAGCCTATGATGCCAGATATCCAAAAACCATTATTTAGGCGCATTCACATTAATAGTTATCCTGTTTTTGTATAGGTCTCTACGCCTAAGTCTCATATTCCTTTTTCAAGTCATGAATTTTTACATAAAAGAATATGTCCCAAAAATCTAAAATTTTAAACTATAACATGTAGTATGTCCTCAACATGCCTTATCACTCATGCATAACATGTTGTAAATTATCTTTAAACTCTAACATCAGACCTTGATTTAAGACATGCATTATGCCCCCAAGTTTCAAGTTGTCCTATAATTCCCCTTCTCCCAAATCACAGATTATCATACATAGTATGAACAGATCTAGATCTAACATATGTTTATTTCTCAAATTAACTACAGATCTAGATTACAACATGTACTATGTATCTAAATTAGTTTCATGTTTACGGTTAAATCTACGCCCGAATCCCAAGTCATAAGTCCAATATATTTTATGCCTCAATCTCAAGTCATATGTTAAATATGCCACATGTCCAATTATATGCCTCAGATTTTATGTCATGTCCTCGAATCAGTCCTGTCCAATTATGCATCGTTCATTATTTGTCCCAAAAATTTTAGCGTTCGCGCGTTAATCTCTTATGAGATTTGGCTCAGGCTCGTGGTAGCCTGGCTATAGAACAGAAAGAAGAAAGAGATATAGACATAACCTCAAATTCAGATTTACAGTTCATGTCACAATCATAATTAACGTTTATAGCGGAAAATAACTGTACTTGCCTTTCGTGGTTTAAGAAAGGAAATAAACTGTTGTTGACGCAGAAATGCTGAATTACTCCTCTTTAGTTGTTGTTGTAGATCTAGACTTTGATTTGAGATTTGATTTAGTTTTTAATTCTATTCAGATCGGAAGAAGATGCATCAGTCCAAGTTTTGATTCCAGCAGGGTAGCGACACCATTATTTTATTTAATAAGAACGGAGGCAGAGTATAGGAATGAAATTGTGTAGCATAAGGTTAGAGAAGAATGGTGTAAAGAGAATGGGGCTAGGGGGCTGTTTATATAGGGTTTCAAACTAATTAGAGCCGTCGATGAAGCTAGGCTTAATCAAGGCCATCCATCTCAAGAGAAGTCAATCAGAAAGTGACAAGTTAGTCCTAGTGACACAGCAGAGCTCAAAAATTCGACCAGGCCAGCCAGGGTCAAACCAGAAAGCTGTGCAGGTTTTCTCTCGGCCTGGGCGCACTTGGGAAGTGCGCCAATGTAAATTTGTACTGGCGTACTTCCCAAGTGCGCCAGTGCAATCTTTTTTTTTCCTATTTAGCCACCAAACTTCGTTCGTCCATATCTTCTTCATACGGTATCCGTTTTACGCAAACTCGGACTCTATCTTAAGCAGAATTCCGAGATGGACGCAATGGAACAACCCGTTTCCTTAATTCCCATATTTGAAATTAAGTATTCTTAAATTTTAGTTAATTTGATTATTCGAAAATTCGGGGTGTTACAATGTCCTACTTAATATCAGATTAAGTTCAACCTATTCGGATTAACATGTTTACAATTCTTCCTTTATAATTATCTCAATTATACAGTCAGTGGTTATCATATTCCAATATGCCCCAAATCTCCTTTTTATTGTCATTACATATTATCCCAATTTAACCCAATTTTACGCAATTCTAAAGAGAAAGGACTAGTCTCTTGATGCCTAGGCTCAGCGTAAAATAAAAAGAAAAAGGAGAAATATAACCAAGCTCAGATATAAACAAAAATAGGCATAATAAGACTGTAAATAAAATAGTAACATAAAGGGAATAAGGAAGATAGATGTACATATAAATAGGTAATAACTAAAAATGAACATGTAATTGACAGTAATAAAAGAACAATATTATATAAGAAATAAAACTTATAAACACTATTACTTTTCAGAACCAATATGTACTTACTGTCAAAATCCTTTTTAA
Organism: Allium sativum; assembly: GCA_030737875.1. Classification (NCBI taxonomy): domain Eukaryota; kingdom Viridiplantae; phylum Streptophyta; class Magnoliopsida; order Asparagales; family Amaryllidaceae; genus Allium; species Allium sativum. The sequence goes on from CM060921.1 coordinate 218,974,752, forward strand.
ATTGCATATCTAAAAATAACGTGAAGCTCAAAGTGATATGTATTAGTTTGAGAAAAGGCCTTTGGAATAGTTGTTGTAGAAGAAAAACCAGAATTATCCCTTCAATCTATGTTCTAGCAGCACCCCAACATTTTCTTAATTTTATTTTTGAACATAATTTAGAGGAGGAAGAAGACGAATAAATGTTTGTCTGTAAGAAAATGGTGAGGCTGCTAGCCTATTTATAGATAAGTCAGGATAATCTAAACCATATGATATTAGGTTTTAAAATCAAATCGTTAAAGACACATCACTGCTGAATTAGCAAGGAATAAAACACAAAAAACAGTCCAGGTTCATGCTTCTGCCTTCAGCTGGGTCGACCCACCTACTACCTGGGTCGCAATAGTGTCGACCCTAGGGTCGACCCATGTAGGGTCGAGTCGACTCCTGACCATTGCTTTTTTGAGTTATTTTTATTTTAAATTATTTTAAATGTTTAGCTCATAACTTCTTCATACTTAGTCCGATTTACGAGAGCCAAGAGTCTATCTGAACCATAATTTCATAATGAATGCATCGGTAATGTCTATTTTAGCCAATTCTGAATATTTTATTAGTTAATATTCATTTTGTTATCTACTTCATGTGCTTATGTTATATTAAACTATGGGGTGTTACACAAACTTTGACACTGAATTTTAATATGATACAAAGGTTGGAATGACATGAAAATTGTTACGCAAAAAGATCAATAATAATACTATCATTAAAAAAGGTTTGGCACGACTTCAGCAAGAAATTAAAAAGTTATAACATTACAAAGTTCGACAAAGAGATTATTTTCTTCAGTAAACATAAAGTTAAATTTCCATGTTTATAAAGATACGATTTCTCATTGAATCAACTGTATATGACCACAAACAATTGTAAAAATTCGAAGGCGTGAGTTATACTCATAGATTTAGCGATTTATAACAATTTACAATAGAGAATTTGAGCAAGGATTAAGCTTTCGATTTGGTTTTATCTCTCATCTACCTGGTTCTAGTTTGAGTTTACAACCTATTTTAACTATTTAATTTGAGTTTGGAAATGGATGATTGAGTTTCAGGTGAGAATTCCTTAATTTTCCTTCACTATGTCTTCATTGTTTTAGGGAAGAAAGCTTCAGGGGAAAGAGTACGTACTGGGATAAGGTTCTAAACTTTTTTCCCTTCAATTTTTTTAGTTAAGTCTTAATTAAAGCCCAATTAGGCTATTAACATTTGGTTTAGGCCATATTAGGTTAAATAAGACCATTTTACATACAAATCACTTTATTATCTCATTTTTCAGCACTTTAACATTAAAACACATAGTTTATCTTATTAAAAATGAATACAACATATTAAAAATATTTTTAAATTGGAAGGTGTGAGTGAAAAAGCTTCGTTATTGGTGAAAAGATCGTAAATGGCGTTATGGCTTTACCCAAATTTCATATCTCTCCCTCTCGCATCTGATTCTCTTCCTTTTTCACTCTGATTCTCTCACTTTTCCTTTATTTTTTCACTTCCCCAGCCATGTTCATGCCACGTGCGATATTCTTCTCCGATCATCTGTTTACCTCCTCCAGATCTAAGCTTCTACAATGATACTTTCTGAGTAACAAAACTCTTTTATTTCTCTTCAATTTCATCCTAATACATAGTCCTCTTCAGTTCCCTTTCTGATTTCATTCTCATCCACAACTGCGACTAGTTCAGGCAACTACTCGTCTCGATGAATTATTCAACCGTTGGTTACTTATATGGATGATTACTATCACTTACGTGGAGTTTGCATACGGCAACAACTCCTTTTTTGTTTTGCCGTTTTTGCGTCTCGACTCTGGTCTGTGATGGCACGTCATGCTTATCTGGTATTCAGTTTAAGTATTGTTCTCATCTTGTAGGTAGTACTTGAAGTTGGTTTGGGGGCAACTAGAGAGATCTGTCGTTTTTAGTGGTGCTTGGTTGTTTCTTTGGATTTTTGATGCCTAGATCCATGGAATGTATTGGAATTCTACTCCCTGTTTAACTTGATTACCACTGTCCGTAATTGTCATGGATGTCTGGCTCATGTATGGGTGGGTTTCCACCTCTCATTGATGGTAAAAAACGAGATGCTAACGCACTAAAACTTTTCTGTTGATTTTGGGTGAGCGCCATGCCTGCTTGTACTAATATGGGTTTGTGATACTTACAGTACAGTTGAATTTGTGCTGAGAGGTTTTCTACAATGGCCTTCTTCGTTGTGTCATGGGTTTGGCGAGCTAGTTTATGGCATGTCATCGATAGCACAATGATGATATAGGTGAAGCTAATAGCACTCAAAGTTGTTGTGCCCTTCGGTGTGCTCTGTTCTTTTCCTTTCTCTTCTTTGGCTACACTGTTTTGGACACTATGTTAAATCACCATGTTAACTGTGCATGGTACTGCATCAACTCTGGTATGAAGCTCAAGAAATCAGCACAAGCTATAGTATGTAGCATGCTGAAGCCTCTGTACTGTTCAACTATTGTTTGTACTATGGACCTGTCATGTTAATTTGTCGGATACCCTATGCTTAATTAAAAACAGTTTATCTATTTCATTCGTATTCAAATGTAATACACTACGTATGTAGTATGTAATGTACTCTTCTTACGTGGAAAGTTAGGTCATATGAGGATGTAATTATTATAGTGTAGTAACAAAGCTAGCTCTAGTGCTCTAAGCCTGTATAGGTATAGTGGACAGATCACTATAAACTATATATGTGGTGGACGGTCCACCTTAAAAGCCGAATGTAGCCGACTATCAACTATAGTCACCTGTACTATATTATAGTTTTTCTTATTGGTTATAATAAAAAGGTGTTTGGGTCACCTTAAAAATCGGTTGGCTTTGCCAAAAGAATATTTTTAAACCTTTTTAAACGCAAAGATTCTATTGACATAAAATTTATAATTTACGGCCAAATTGTACATTTTACACTTTATGCACAAAATTTACATTTTAATGCAAAATATGAACAAAGCACAATATCTTGATATAAATAAATTATGCAATCATATCAAAATTATTTTGACACATAAATATTGAATTTTCATCAATATTTACATTTTTATATTTTATTTACAAGTTAATTATATTTGGGAAAACCCAATTTGGGCTAAAACTCATTATGCCCAAATATATTGCAACTTTGCAATATGCCACAGTAAATTTTTATAATCACCTATTTTAACTTAGTTTCACTTGATAAATTTTTTTCATAACTTTACTTTCAATGTTTTTGTTTATTACAATTTAACCACAAAATTGAACGTATATACCCAAACACCTTATTTTATCAATTTAAATAATTAAATTACCAATTTCTTCAAATTCCAAAATTAACACAAGCCCAACGTCAAAATAAACTACCTTTCACGGTTCATTTAATGTCTTAACATTATTTTGGAACTTATAGTTTTCTTTAATCGTTTATTCTATTTCCTAAAATCACCATGTTCGAATGTCTCGTAATAATATTTAATTAATTCCTACCAATAATGTTAATTGGATGCATTGACCAGAATTCTTAAAGTACTCAACGAACAATTCGACATAATAAATAATTATAGAGATCTTCCCTTTTGGTTGTATTTTTTTATTATCACTAATACACTTATTTTATTTTAACTAAATACAGCCCATCGATTAATTTTCTTGCATAGCTCATAAAATTAGGTGCTTAACCGAAAAATTCTATTTGTTTTCATTACACACTCTGATTTATTTAAATTACTGACAGTTTATTCCTGTTTAAGATTTCAATTAATCATCTTGATTATTAGTCAAATATCCCATAACTAAGACTCATAAGGATGAACATGATGAGTGAGAAATAAATATAGTTTTGGGGCGTTAGCATAATGGTTCCCTAACTAGACAAATAGCCACACCAACGACAGAATAGGAGAAACTAGTATGAGAACAGATCATCAATATTACAAGGTGATTAAGTTTTCAGTCTCACAACGATTACTTGAGTTCCTAGTTCTCTTGACAGACATCCTCGCGGGAGGATGATGCATAAGCTAAGTATTGTAAATAAGATTAATATAGAAGTCAACTGCTTGCTTGGGTAGTAAACTAGAAACAAGTTCAAGCACAAAGGAAGATTTATAGCTATAAAAATTTAAGAAATGTCACCATCATCTCAAAATTCAGGTAAATATGTAAGATCTTCGAAATCACACTTAAAATCACGAAATACAAGATATATCAAGACAATCTTATAAGATTAATCTTAATACACAATTACTCAGCTTTAGGCTTCATCTTAAATGAGCTGATCCATTCCCAAAATATTTATCTTTTTTTTGGCAAGGCCGACCGATTTTTATATTGCTCTGTAACACTATTTTATTAAAATAGAATTGAAGTACAGGTTTTAAACAACTTACTTAACAATAAGTGCTAGCTCCTTCCACACAAGGAAGTTAATCCTAGCAAATAAGATTACATTATGAAATATATATAGAAAGCTACATAATGACTAAACAAGTTCATTCAACAAAGAAATGCATCTTTGCATGCATGCTACAATTGACAGAAGTTGCAGCCACTTTCATCCGAGTCAATCATTATCAAAGAGGCTACCCACCCCCATTACACTCTTCTTACTCCTCGTGATGTATCCAGGGTGTGAGCAGATCTTGGAGAGTGAACTTTTGACATGAGCTGTCAGACCAATAGGGTGGAGCTTTGTAACCTCGTGGAGCCGGAATGTTTGCATAAGGACATTCCTTTTCTTTTTGTTATTGCTGGACTTTGGTTCTTCGCCAATGTTAATTCCAACATTAGAAACTCCCTCCAAGTCAGTGGTAAGACAGTTTCTTTACTACATCGAGATGGGGGCCAGTTCAAAAACTTTTTTAATGACAGGTGAAGTTGGTTTACTTTTGGGTACGTGAACAAATGCCAGAGCAACAAATTCATGTTCATTCACATAAACTGTTCCATTTCCATATTCTGCTTCCTTAACTAATTCGCTAGCTTCAAGAGTATCTTCCTTTTCAATAATTTCAGTGCAAACAACATCACTAACGAATACACCTGAAAGCATTTCAACTATTCTACGGATTTCTCCCTTTTCATACTTCGTACCAACGCCATTTGAGGTGGCCTAACATTCATTCGAAAATCCTTTTTCAAATTGAGACTGCTAGACCTCGGAAGCGAATTTGCATGTAGGCAGCGCTGAGAGACCTTATTAAGATTGCAAAAGCTACCGTTGACTCTATCTATTCATCGATCCATTGGCTCCCTCCCTTTCCAAGAATGAATGAGCTGCTCGCCTTCCATTTTCATCAAATGACTGCCATTTAAAGACAAAAATCCAAACTATGTGATAAAGCATCAAATTTATTTCCAAGTTCAGTTTTAGTCATAACCTTATTCATTGCAATCCCCTCACCTGTCTGAAGCCCAATGCCATTGGCTATATCATGATTTTTTTTCTTGTTTACAACTTTAGTCCAAGCTGTTCTCTTCAGGTCATAGGTTTTAGATTTACCTCTGATTATTGCAGCAGTCTTAGATCTCAAATGTTCACCACTACCACCAAGTGTGATGCCAACTCCATTATTTGTCACATCCTTGTCTTTACAATTATTCTTTAGATTATCTCCATTGTGAAAGAACTTATCTATAGTATTCCCAAAGCACTTACACTTTACACAAATATCTAGTTGCTAGATATATTGTTCAAAGAATTGCTATTTAGTTCCATCAGGCAAAATGGCAGGGAACTCGGTTGGTAATAAACTCTCCGGTGACACCTCAACCAAACATTTTGCATACATGAGTTTATCTAGAGTCTCAGTAGCAACATCCATACATAAAAACCTACCAATACTTGATGCTAGCCAACTGATTCCTATATTCATCCAAGCATAGAGTGGTATGTTGTTTAACTTAAGCCATACTGGCACGTTTTTAATGCTGCTGCATCTAACACTACAATATTATGGTTTGATGATAAACAATTTGCTCTTAATTATTACTGGATCAGAGTTTAATATTCTCTTCCTATCCTCGGGATTTGAAAGCAGAAAAAGGAATATTTTACCTATAGATTTAATTTTAGTTCCTCCAACAAGCTTCCAAAGTCTTTGCAAGTGATTTGTAACAGCGGTATAGGAGAGCGACACATCCAGGAGCCATTCAACCCTACCTGCTTCATAAAATGCTTCAGAAGGAATCAACACTTTCATAGAGTATTACAGTGGTATCGTAGAAGGATAGAAAACTCCAACATTCTTTGGTTTATTTTCAAAGAGGGAGGTCCATCTCTGGTAACCAATGGTAGAGGGAGGTAAAGGAATGGATAGAGAAGAGGCAACTAAGGAGGGATGCGGAGGCTCGGGAGAGGGTGGTACTGGTTGCAGTGATGGATCTGACAAAGGGAGAGAGGAGCAGTTGGATTTGAGAGGTAGGGATGGGCTCAAGATAAGAGGGTGTAGTTTAGCAGAGAGGACGGAATTCCAAACATCTAAGTGTCGGAAAACTAAATCATTAGGGGTTAAAAAAACAAGATAGAACATAATCTCACACTCGCAACTGATAACACATAATATATAATAAGTCTTTATAAACTGAAAGAAATTTTATTTAACACACATATACAACATGTGAGTAAACAACTAACACTAACCTGGACAGTGATAACAACCTATCAAGACTAATTCAGATAACATAAATAACACTAGCATAGTGGAAATAAGAATCTATAAAAGCACGTCTTGGACTCCAACTCCTTTTCTAAGCTACAAGAACCTAAACCAACTTGCTAAATATGTTTCGTCCGACCTGAGCATTATCATTAAATAACGTCTAGGTCAGGCTGGAAAATAGCATGAGAAAAACTCAAATAAGAAGAAACTTTATTTCTTATTAGTTTATAAAATATTTTGAAATAAAATATAAATCGAAAGACCACGCTGCATATAAACACGGATGGGTTTTTACCTTACGATAACCAAAACACTATAGAATATCTCATGATATTATAATAGTGTATAAATACAAGTACATATTAATCTAGCCGTGATTGTTACATTTACTAAATTCTAGCAAAACAGGTATACAACTAAAACCATAAAAAGCTAATATTGGAGTTTGGATTCCGTAAAATGACTAGGTACCACCAAAAATGATACACCTCTAGAAGATGTACTTGAGGACCACAAGAACTTCTCGCTCCTCGGCGATACAGAAGCAACCTACCACTCAACTTGATAGTACCGAATATTTTACCTTAGTGATTGAGATCAGTAACCGCACCGAAGCGTACATAAAAGCGTCAATATTGAATCTAGAATTGGTGGTGACAATACTCTGCTGTTTACCCATGGTATGTTTGGAGAAATCAATTTGTGATTTGGCGGGTATGACGATGTGACAGTCAAAGTGAAGAAAGGCGTCGTTTGTAAAAGATTACATTATGGCCTCTAGCCTCACAACCAAAAAATGGAAAAAAATCGGGCAGGCCGCACGGCTAAGTAGTTAGCTGCCAATTAGGGTGTATTGTTACCTGATCTAGAGAAATTCTATTTGCTTCTTTATTATGTTTCGATGCTGTCCCTTTCGGAAAACGGTTGCTGATCCTAACCGTTAGTGATAATACATTCGGTACACTCAAGCGAAATGAGTGACCGGTCATGTTTAGCCTAGGTTACAAGATGTTCTTGTTGAACCTGGTGTATTCCTCTCTAGAGATACATTGTCGGAAGGTGGTCCCATACCTTGCTAGTTGGAATTCATTACCCAATAAGCGCCCGCGGTTTTTGATTATATATTATGCATGTGGAACGTGAGATGAAAGCGTTCTGCTAGATGATTATTATATTATGGTTGATAGACACTATTATAATATCAAAATAGTTTGATATAAAGATTATCATTTCTTGCAAAAGGATCTTGAATGTTAAATCAAGTGTTTTGGATTCTCATAAGGGAAAAACCCGTTCCGTGTTATACGTCGTGAACTTACGAGATATCACTTATTTTTCCAAACAGTTTTAAAGTGTTTACTCATACCAGTCCCAGGACTGACCCAGAGTTTATTTTGTTTTGTTTTCCATAAACTCTTAGGTGCCTAACTTGTACGGGCAGTCAAGTAGTCAGATTTTTACAGATATAATTGGAGAGCTGGAGCAGGAGGCTTCAGGATTATATAGCTATTATTTATTTTCGTTGTGATGTAAGTGTTATACTCAAATGACAGATTTGTATTTCCAAGTTATGTTGTATACTATATTTTATTCGTTCTGGTGTGAGATTCGTGTTTACTCTGATACCATATGTTCTTCTTCTTCTTCTATTCTAATTTTCTATCTTATCTATCCTCACCCTCTAACTTCTTTCATTAACTATCCGTTATTTCCGATGCTTGGATAATCGATATACATTTATGTCGATTACCAAGTTCGCAAATTCCTCGGGTCGTTACAATGGTATCAGAGCTGAAGGTTAAGTAATTACCTTGTCTCTGTGGCGTAACTCAGTAGAGATGGGGTTAGCAGTACCCTAGATTAAGTCTGAGTGTATATATACGAGTGAACGTATTTGTAGATTTTATAAAAATGGTTTTATATTGTGGATATTTATTGGTTGAGTTGTTTATGGATTCTGGTCGATCAGTTTGATCTACAGTATCAGTATGAGTTTATAAACACTCGAATATGATGAACCGACACAGTATGTTTTGAAAGAGGGTAGATGATATAATTTACCCAAAATATATTTTGATATAAAAGGAATTATTAATATTTAAACTATTATAGTATATTGGATGTGTTGGTTGTTATTATAATCAAATAAGATTATAAAAGTGAAATGGTTATAAATAACCAGTCAAATTTCGTATAAGTGTTACGAAATGAATTGTATCTGAATTTAAATCAGAATTGGAATTAAATTCCTAAAATTTGGACAAGTGTTTGTAAATGAATTTGGATTAAATATATAAGAATTTTAAATTTGTTTTACAAGCATTGTGAATGATATTTTTAAATGTATTTCAAAATGAGATGTTTAAAAATGATTTTGAAAAAAGTGATATAGTATTGAACTCACTTCGGTCGCTGGAAAATAAATTCCGATGTTGATTCGTACATCATTGGTGTTCATTTTCGAGTTTCTAAGTGATGGATTACTTCCAAAATTTTTGTTTTTGAATTGTTTTGAGAAAAGCAAGTTGTTTTGAATCCTAAAAAGGAAAGTTTGATTTTTCTGATATGGTAAACTGTTTAAACTCCAAGGAAAAGATTGTTTGAATTAAAACAAATTTATACAGAAATTGGGAAAGCAAATTGAATTGAAACCAATTAACTGGAAATTGTATTGGAATATAATATATCAAGAAGAATCATATTTTGAATTGTGAAGAAAAGAATATGAAATGGTTTTGGATTGGTCTGTTAAGAGTTTGGAATCGAGTGATTAAATTTGAGGATAACTGATTGGAGATTGATTGGGATGACAATTGTTTATACTGGATTGATAACAGATGGAGGTGATAGAGTTAAATGCCCGACAAAAGGTACAAGTTTATTTATATATGAGTTTGGTGATTTATGAGCCTGTTTGGCAAGCCGCTTGGTTGTTTGATTTTCTTTTGGGTTGGAGAAGGCCTAGAGGGGCAAGTTGTAGTTGTACCAAATTGAGCCGTACAAAGGAAGTGTTGGCGAAATTTTCCGAAAATTTAAGGTGTTAGAAATTTTTCAGAATATTTGAAAATTTTTGTTAACAGAAATGAATTAATAATTTAGCTAAAATAAATTGGTTCAATGAAACTGGAGTTAAGAAGTAAACAAATAATTTATAACCCAGTTAATAGGGTTTGTTTTCTACCTTAGCAATTTCTAGGACGAAATTATTTTAAGGGGGGAAGAACGTAACGTACCGTATTTTTACGATGTAATAATTTATTTATTTAATTATTTGAATAGTGATTTAAACATTTAAATAGTTATTTAATTAAATAATATTGAATATTTAATTAATATAAATAATTTAATAATATATTTAAATTCCGAAATAGTCAGAAATAGTAGAATTCACAATATTGTGTGAATTGGATTATTTATAATATTTAATTCAGTTTAGAATTTTATTATAATAACGAATTTATTTATAAATGTCCTTTGAACGTATAATTATATTATATAATTATAATCGAGCTCCAAATAGTGCGACAGTTCGTAATTTGGCGATTCGAACTTTAAACGAATATACAGAACCCGTTTTAACTCGGATTTCTATGAAACAAGAAACATTCGGAGCTGGTGAACGATATTTTTCTAATGGAAGAGAAAAATCGAGATTTCATCGTGTAGATTGCGAGATATAATCAAATTTTTGAAAAGTCGCTATGGAATTTCTTTATAATTTATAACAATTTATTTATATTATAAAAGGATTTTTAATATAAATTGAATACTGATTTAATCTGGATTTAAAATGTCGAGTTATAAATTTAGATAGGAATATTCTGGAGCTAAATGATATTCTATTATGAATATATACGATAATATTAATTTATTAATATTAAATTAAATTGTTTTTAAATATATTAATTTTTAAAATGGTTTATTTTAGACCTCAGAAAATAACAATTTTTACAAATGACCTTCGTTTTCGAAGAAATTACTTTTTAGGATCTGGAATATTAAATTATTGCTAGATTTCAATTTTCGTGATTTTTGGAGTCACTTTGTGGCCGTACGGGATTTTAATGTGTAAAATAGTCGATAATTCGACTTTAAAAATATGTTGTGTGAGCAAACGAACTCGGAATTCGACGAAACAAGTTTCATTGGATCCGTAATGTCAAACTCTAGTTGTATGTCCATTTTCGTCGAATTTGGATATGTTGCGTGACTGTATGGATTTTTAAACAACGAATATCTATAACGATTGATTATAATCGAACAAAATAATCAATTAAAAATAAAAATAAATTATTATTCCTATCCTATAAGTTCCAACTCCTACTGCCTAACCCTAAAAACTATTTCTCTCTGGTCAATAAAAGAAAAACCGCCGCTTTGTTTCAGCCAATATCAAAGTGTTCGATCCTTTGGAAAATCGAAATAAAATCCCTTAAATCTCAAAACAACTATATTTGAATTTGTTATGCGTTTATCTTCCTTCCAGTATTTGGTTTATGTAGTTCGACATCACAGGCATTGCTGTCTTTTTCCAGCGTCAGAGCGTTGGCGGTAAATGTGTGAAGAGAAATGGTAGTGGAGGAGGAGGCGCACCCAACGGTGCCGGTGCGGTCACCTGCGATGATCGGAGATGGCCGGAGGGATGTAGGAAATTTGCATCAATGTTTTTTTAGGAAAGGGGAAAACTGTGGCCTGAAACTTGAGAGCGTGATGCGTGCGAGGTTGAACTCAGGAGGGTAGGGAGATGTGGCTTTCGAAGTAAGAAGTGTTGATGATTTTTTGTGTGGAATCAAGTGCTTAAAAATGTCGATGTCCTCCTTGGTGGATCCCGAGTGCTGCTGGAACGCGATGCGTGAAAGAGGAACTCAAGTTGAACAAGACTGAAATAAGGGGAGTTTTCATTGAGAGAAGATTGCAGGAGGTTTCAGTTTTGCAAACAATGATGGAACGATGGAGATAAGTGGATGTGTAAATCGGAAAATGGCTTATGGGATTGAACAGCAGTTCGTATGTGTTGAGGAAGGAAGGAGCACAGTGGATTGGGTGGGTTGACTGGTGACATGGCCAGAATTGAGTGTAAAGCCCAAGTTTAAATATAAAAGTTAGTTTATTGTAATTTAAAACAATATACGAACTTATAACCTAAATATCTTGTACCCACATTACCAGAATTTCAAGCAGTCAGATCCGTTGGGATCATACGGACGACGGCTACATAAGGGAACTGATGGGGAGTGAATTGGAGCTCGTTACAATTTATAGCAAAATAAATTGTCTATCTGAATCAATCGACAATTATCGTTATTTAACGATGATCGTCCAATGTGAGTAAAACTCACTAACTCTGATTAGTTTATATTTTTATAATGTACTTCTAGTAATGATAAATGCTGATTGACTGCTGCGTGATGATTGTTTGGTTGAATTGCTTATTTATTGGTTAAAATTATAGATAACGATATATATATATAAAAATCTTTAATCAAATATTGATTCTGTTTATCAGAATATTTCACATTGGAATGAAATCGATGTTATATTATATTGTTTAACATCTGTGAATTCAGAGAAATAGGTTGGAGGGACCCAACTAGACTCATCAACATTTATTTTACTGTTTACATATATTGTGATATATGAATGAGTATATAATCTGTTATTGATTATGTGTGTTTGGATGATATTGATCATTGTCATTTGATATTTTAAATACCATAAGAAACCCTTGGATGTAAAAAGGAAAATTTCAATGTGTATATTGAAATAAGAATATTATTTAAAATCAACAGTTTTATAAAAAGGGAAATTTCAATGCGTATATTGAAATAAATTATTATATAAAATCAAGGGATTATATAAGAGAGATTTCAAGGTGAATATTGAGATAAAGGAATTTTATAAAATCAACAGATTTTATAAAAGGAAATATTTGAAAAAAATAAATTAAATTATAAAAAGGGGATTTCGATTTATAATAGAGATATGAATTGATTTATTTAAAACAGATATTAAATAAAAATATGTTTTTAATAAATAAATTGAGAAGAATGATTTTGAAATAATGTTTTTAAATTAAGGAAAATATTTATCATTTGATAAATAAAGATATATAAGTCTGAACTTATATAAAGAAGTAAACAGATAAATGGAGCAGATTAATTTATAAATAATATTTTATAAATTAAGTAAAATATTTATCATTGGATAAATGGAATATATAAGTCAGAACTTATATAGAGAAGTAAGAATCGATTTTAACATCGATATTTGAAACTGAATATGAACGTAGTGTTAACAAGACTTATTAATGGAATTATTAAAGTGTTGAATATAAAATAAGATTTTATATGAATTGTTTATAAATAGAAGTATAAATAGAATGTTTAAAATAAGATAATATTTTAAATACGAAACCAAACTGTTTTAATTATATAAAGAATATACAATTCATATTGAATATGAATAATGGATTAAGGCAAGTATTTTTGCAAAGAAGAAGATTATAAAAGAAATGTTATTCATATTGAATATGAATAATGAATTAAAATAAATGTTTTGAATATAAAAACATTTATAAAGAAGATCGGATTTTTGAAATAGGAATTTAAATAGAAATGAAATTTCAAATGGCTAGGAATAAATAACTTGTTTAATAATAAAAACAAGTAGTGTGATTTATAAACAATGTTTATAAATAAATTAAAAATAATTATCAGTGGATAATTTGGATTGTAAATTCAGCAGTGAATATAGAAGAGAGTTAATCGAATATTAATTATTCGAAAGAGAATTAAATCGAAGGTAGATCATTTGAAAAAGGAGTTAATCGAATTAGTTATTCGAAAGGAGTTAATCGAATTAGTTATTTGAAAAGAGTTAATTGAATTAGTTATTCGAAAAGAGTTAATCAAAATTAGTTATTCGAAATAGAGTTAAATCGAATATAGTTTATTCGAAAGAGAATTATACATTGGGATTCGATTATATCGAATGTAGGAAGGTACTATATACTTTCCGTTTTTAAATCAAGATTCATTTATTTATTTAAAAAATTACTATTTTTCAATTTAAGAAAACAATATAATTTGGAGTTAGATTATATCGAAAGTAGAGATTATAACGTTATTGTTATAACCAACGTTTTATAAAAGAACAGGATTTATAAACTGAATTCGAGAATTGCGTAAGCAATGATTTGATAAAAAGATAAGAAATAGAGTTAAAGAAATTAGAAACTGACTAGAGATTGGTTAAGTTTAATGATTTCTGGGGTATCGATCTGATGTTGGTTTCGGCCTTCGGGATTAATACTTAGGGAATCGTTCTCTTACTAATTTAGGGTTAGAGACTGATGGATGTGAAATGATAGTTGAGCGTGAATAAGAAATGGAAACGTTTTCCAATGTTAATAAGGTATATTATCTAAATATAGAAAAGAAGAATTTATGGAGATATGGAAATGGGTAACTGAATAAATTAATGATGAATTAATTTAAAAAGAGAAAAAGTTGACTGATGATTGACCAGTAAGATTTCCATTTGGAAATATGACCGTTGTTGTACACATGTTTTTCTTTGATGGTTAAATCACCGGCTATCAAACTTTTTGACCATTTTTCTGTCGTTAATATGGAGAGACCGAGAGCAGATTCATTATCTGAAAACCACTTTGTATGGATGTTAGCATTGCGAATCAAATATGATGAAGATAATTGAAGACAGAGTTATGCAAGGGTTGTTCTGGCGATCTTAGGGAAATTGCCTAAGATGGATTTATAGAATAGTGCCTTCGGTTTGTCCAGTCCCAGGACAACCTGTATGGAAGAATGTCTGATAGAGTATATTTAATAGATCGCATAAGTTGATCTCTTCAAATGTATTTACGTTTGGTGGTAGAGGAATTCGTTTCTCTTAACTGTTTAGCCGTGGTATGTTTGGAGAAATCAATTTGTGATTTGGCGGGTATGACGATGTGACATTCAAAGTGAAGAAAGGCGTGGTTTGTAAAAGGATACGTTATGGCCTCTAGCCTCACAACCGAGAAACAAAAAAAAATCGGGTAGGCCGCATGGATAAGTGGTTAGCTGCCAATTAGGGTGTATCGTCACCTAATTGCAACGACCTGGAATTTTGGAACCAATTTAAATTTTTTATTTTAGAATTTTTTTATGGATTTTGGATATTTATAATAATTTATTTTAAATAATAATGATTAAAAATTTATTTAAATCAAAGTTAGAATGAATATATTTATTTTAATTTTAAAAGGAGTTAGAAATAGCACGACAGTTTGAAAATTTGAATTTGAACTTTGACTGAATGTACAAGATTCAAAATAAATCGGATTTTAGTGAAACCAGAAATTTTTAAATCGGTTTAAAAATATCTTTCCAACGAATCCGAAAAATTAAAATTTTATAGCGGGAATAGAAAGTTATGGCCAGTTAAATATTCAGAATAGTCGCTATGGAATTTAATATAATATATAGCCCGTATAAATAGCCATTTTGCAACGACCTCCGTTTTCGATGAAACCACCTTGGTTGGATCCGGAATGTCAAATTATTACAAGATTCCAATTTTCATAATTTTTGGAATTAATATGTGAGCGTAGTAAATTAAAACGTATTCCGTCAATTTTAGTTGAATTGGATCGACCAGAAAATGGCGATTTTTCAAACGGTCTTCAAATTCGACAAAATTAATTTTGTTAGGACCGTATCGTCAAAACATAGCTAGATTTATTTTTCGGGAAGTTTTGGAGTCAGTATGTGGCCCATATAAATTTAAATTAAATAATTAAATGTTTTATATTTTAAATTATATAAAAGAGGCCCGAGACAATCAAACGGGCTGATGAGACCTAGCCTATTGTGTCCGGAACGGGGGTATTTGCCTAGGGACAACTCTTGTTGAGCTGAAATTGGAGCTACCGAAACTTAACGGGTTTATTTGCAAAACTAGGAATATAATATTATTTTATTATAAATATCTCACAACTAGCAAACCCTAATTCTCATATTTAAACAGTCGCCGCTTCACAAGAAACCAACGCAATCATCCCATTTTGATTCATGAATTTCTTTCAACATCCACACTAATTCAATCAACTTCTGGAAAAAAAATGAAAGAGATTTTCACTATCTTTAATATGATACGGACATGATCAAGTTCAATGAAGAAATGTGGCCGGAAATCGCCCTCCAACTCACGTCGTTTGCCATCATATCTGGCGAGGAGGAGATGGCCGAGTTGGCCGAACCTGGGCGCGATGGCGGAGCTTCCCTAGGCCGATGTGACGACCCCAAAACCCGCACTGACAGTGTCAAGGGTAATCTTTGGAATATAACACAGAAACAGATAATAGCGGAACAGAAATAAATAAATACACCAGATAATGAACAAATAATACTGGATAAACAATAATCATCAGAGTTACATAGTATACATGATCATACTTAGTACGAATACAGTTCAACTATACATAAATGTCTACAGCAGATACAAACATAATATGTACAATAGGAGCTGAACAACATAAAATGAGATAAATGATGGAATCCATCTTCAGCTCCAGCTATCCAGAAAGAGCCTGCTAATACCTGAATACAAGGCTGCCCATGTAGAAAAAGGGGCACCCGAGTTTGCAAGTGAAACAAACTACGAGTCAGTCATGGGACTGATATGAGAAATCTACTTAACACATTATATAATTTGGCTAATCACAGGACCACGCCACTTTCGCGGAACGGGTTTACTCCATTGGATTGCCAGTGCTTTAAAACAATTAAATCTTTTAAACATCGCAATGCTTTTTATAAAAATGAAGCCGATATAAGACTCAAGTCCCATCACATAATGCAACGCAAACCGGAGGATAGAGTTTTACCTTATATCGACCAAAATATGCTTGATACGAACAAAACAAATCATTTGATAATCAGACTCCAACTGTAAACTAGCAAGAGGACGACCCCCTAAGTATTAACCCCGAAGGCCGAAACCAACATCAGACCAATACCCAGGAAACCCCCATCTTATCTCGTTTATAGTCAGTTTCTAATTTTATAATCAATCATAAATATCAATCATAGACGACATTAATGCCCCATACCACTATGTCGCCATATCTGGGTATACAATCAAAACCGCACAATCACGTATTTGGAAATTGGATTTCCGTCATGAACCAAGGCAAAAGATAGTCCTTACCGACTTCGCGACTCTCTAGCCCGAGCCACAGGGTAAGTACTCAGTCAAACCCTTGGATCATCAGGGGCGGTCCACCGATGTGGATTAAAATTCCTGAACACTGCGTTTCCCCACCCTTTGGGGCGTAAGTGAGCCAACGAATGACTCCATCAGTCCCGGATCGACCGATATATCCGAGGCGCCTCGCAACAACAACAACCACATAGGTGAAAAATAGTATAAATGTCAGCCAGTTTAAGCACTGACACCACCTCTAGCTAGAAGGAAAAGCATGCCCTCCCTGAGGTCCTCTCCCGTTTCTGGTTCATACCGGGGTGTGAGGATCGCGGATTCACGTTAAACACAAAGCTACGCCACACAGGCGGTGCTTTGATCATCAACCACAAGACTTTGCTTTTCAACAGAAGCCCTGATCACTGCATCTTAGCATGCCACACAGGCAATTCACATCGTGCAACTGATGGCCATCAATCACACATAATGAATTCCAATGTCAGACACACAACCCATTTACAATTCCGTTCTGGGACTGAACGAAACCGGAGGCACTATATACCTCGCAAACCCATCGATTTCCACGTACGTCTGGAAGGTCACCACTCATTATCCATATTTCGGGATGCCTCCCAATCAGGACATCAGTTACCATCCAAACGAGACGAAAATCTCCGGTCTTCGACCACTGTCTTCATCTTCGATTACTTATCGTTGATTCAGTTATTCAGAATGGGATAACCCCGGTCTTTCTGAACAACTCGCGTATATAATAAACAAGTGCTACATAAACACGACATACACTTTATTCCAATTCATTAGTCACTAACCGTCAATCAGTAAGAGAACGATTTCCCAAATATTAACCCCAAAGGCCGAAACCAACATCAGATCAAAACCCAGGAAACCATTCGACTTAGCCAACCTTCAGTTAATTTCTAAATTTCACATTCCAAATGGTTTATAATATTTTATAACAATTTATCACTATTTTTATTTATTTAAAAATAGCCAATTTATTTAAATGACGCTTCAGGCCATAACGCGGCCGTGGCGCTGTTTTTCTTCAAATTTGATTTACACATATCTGAAAATCTAACCATTGGATCGTCACAAAATTTATATAATTAGAAAGATCTTTTCAAAACGAATCCAATGGTTCCAGTTTCGGAAAAATCCGACGGTCGGATCTCCCGGTACAATCGTTTGAAGTTTTGATTTCAAAATACGAACTGTAGCGTCGTTATTCGATTTATTTTAATTATATATATATATATATATATATATATATATAATCGATTCTGGCGCTGTTTTTCTTCAGATTTGAATTAAACATTCAAGACAATCCAACCGTTGGATCCTTGCAAAGTTGGTGTTGTTGGAAAGATATTTCCAAAGCGAACCCAACGGTTTCGGTTTCGGGAAAATCCGATGGTCGGATCTCCCGCACTAATCGTTTGAAATCACGGTTTCAAAACACAAACTGCCGCTTCGTTATTCTATTCATTTTAATTATATATATATATATATAAATATAATCGATTTTTCGATTTCAAAACCCTATTCATTTCATACCTTTGATAAAAATGATATTTTTATCAAACTAACTTCTATTTCAACACTTCACTATTTTTAACAATTCATGTATATAATAAAAATATGACTTTTTATTGTTAAACAATTTATTTCAAAACACGACTATTTTATATTAGTTCATATAGATGGTAAAAATATGATTTTTATTATAAAACAATTTCTTTCAAAACACAACTATTTTATATAGTTCATATAGATGATAAAAATATGATTTCTATTATAAAACAATTTATTTCAAAACACGAATACCATTCAACACATGAATTTCCATTCAACGAATGAATTTCTATTCAACACATGAAGGTTTTCTATAGTTTGTATATATAGATAAAAAGGTGATTTTTATATTTAAAACACGAATACCATTCAACACATGAATTTCCATTCAACGAATGAATTTCAATTCAACACATGAATGTTTTCTATAGTTTATATATATAGATAAAAAGGTGATTTTTATAGTTGAAACACGAATACCATTCAACACATGAATTTCTATTCAACGAATGAATTTCAATTCAACACATGAAGGTTTTCTATAGTTTATATATATAGATAAAAAGGTGATTTTTATATTTGAAACACGAATACCATTCAATACATGAATTTCTATTCAACGAATGAATTTCAATTCAACACATAAAGGTTTTCTATAGTTTATATATATAGATAAAAAGGTGATTTTTATTGCAAAACAATTTATTTCAAAACATGAATGTCGTTCAATAGATGAATTTCTATACAGCACATGAATATAGTTTCAACACATGAAAATAATTCTAACACATGAATATTATTCAAAATTTCGGTAGCATAACGGCAGGGTAGTTAAAACTGGGGCTGTCCCTAGTATGGCTCCTCCCTCTACCTTAAAGCCTCGCAGCTTTTGACAATCGGGAATCATGCATCTAGTTCGCACGCAGGCGGCATGTATATTTTTTTCATTTCCACAAACTAATCCTATGTGGTTTTAACCAAATAATTCTCAACCACAAACGGGTATTTTTCAACCACTATCAATCAATTTCAACCACAAACAATTCTAATCAACCATTCGCTATCAACCAATTTTCACATCAATCACAAACAATAAATATCGTCCATGGTTTGTGGACGAGGGGCGTATATATATAGATATATATATATATATATAAGCATTTCACTTCTATTTCAACACATATATAATTTTTTACAATGCATATATAACTTATACATAGAACGTACAACCTATACAACGCTTATACATGAGGTGTACAACGCTTATATAAGTCATACATCGACCATATAATTTATACATCGTCGTTTTCTATATCGTTTATAATTTAGAAATCTCACATTGGGTTCCACTCCACCAAAAATAGCAGAAGGCTCAGAAAAATATGCGGTCTCTTCTAGAATGTAGAAGACGTCCACACGAGTCCACTGTCTCTTGTTTCACTAAATTTCGTCAAGAAATGAAAAAGATATGATTTTTACAGTGAAATAAAAAACGGTAGCGCTTTAAACTGCTATTAAATAGTTTAAAATAAAAACAGTCGTTATACCTCAGGTTGGGTTCGAAACTAGGTCAAAGCTGGAGGTGGGCGCTACAATATTCTCCAAAGGGGCATGGGGTTTTGTCGCGTGTAGGAGGAGGAATCGGAGGGAGAAAGTTTGAAGGGGAGCCGCCGTTCAAAACGAGGGTTACGGGGAGAGAGAATGTGAATGATGGCCAATAGGATTTTTTTTATTTTATAATTTTTAAAATCTCCAAAATACCCTCTTTCACACACGAACACCAATCCAAGCCCAACGACTGTTGCCCCCAGCGTTTTACCCCCATTCCGAACACAATGGGATATGTTTCGTAGGCCCATTCGACTGTTTCAGTCAGTTTTCCTTCAATTTAAAATATATATCATTCAATATTCGATTTGAACGTACATTTCAATTTGCCGGGGCCACATACTGATTCTAAAAATTCCCGTAAAATTAATCTAGCTATGTTTTGATGATACGGTCCCAACAAAACTAGTTTCGTCGAATTCTGAGATCGTTTGTAAAGTGGCCCTTTTCTGGTCGACCCAATTTAACAGTAATTGACCAAAACACATTTTCCTTTGCCACGCTCACATACTAGCTTCAAAATTATGAAATTTGAAACCTAGCAATAATTTAACATCCCGGATCCAAGAAAAGTGGTTTCGTCGAATTCCGAGGTCGTTTGCAAAATGGCCATTTTCACGGGCTATATAAACTCCATAACGACCTTTCTGAAAATTCATTTGGCCATAACTTTTGCTTCATACTATGAAACTTCAATTTTTCAGATTCGTTAGAAAGATATTCACTAACAGATTTAAATATTTTTGGTTTCACTCAAATCCGTTTTGTTTTGCACCCGGTACAGTCAGTCAAATTTTGAATTCAAATTTTGAAACTACCGCGCCATTTCAGGCCTTGTTTATAATTAGAATTAATTATATTCATTTTCAAATGTCGATTCAAACTTACTTTTCATCGTTATTATTTAAAATATCTATTTAAAATATTTAAAATCCACTAAAATATCCAATTTAAAATTTTTAAATTGGTTCAGATTTTCCGGGTCGTTACAATCTCCCCCACTTAAAACTTTTCGTCCCCGAAAAGGAACAAAGTCGAAAGTGGTTTGATTAATCAATTGTACGTTCAATCTGGCTTCCATTCTCCAACTTTTCAGTTTCTGAGAATTTTCAAATTCTTCAAAAATTTGGCTAACACCCGGAATTTTCGAAAAATTTCGCCATAACCTCCTTTGTACGGGGAGGGGTTTGGAAATTTATTGGGTCGTATTAGGTACCAAATAAATCCTATAAAGCATACACATATTTATAGTGATATATTCTGGTGTTTACAGGGGAGCGTGTATAGATAATAACTCCAGAGAATAAATTCTCGTCACCCTGTCAAAGCCTGAGGGAGTGTGTATTTTAATTGCTCCAGAGAATAAATTCTCGTCACCTCGTCCCATGTGGGAAATAAATAATCCATGTGCCGTATCTAATGACTAGAGAGACGTGATTATTGTCAACTCTAGACCTGTGTGGTTTTTTTTTATTAATATGGCAATTCATCGTTATAATTTTATATGGTCCATATCAGTCATCAGTTCAACCTATAAAATATAGTCATCGCCATACAAGCCTCTCGCTCGTATGGTAAATCTTCCACCTCGTCACACAAGCTCCAAATGCTTATGTGGTGTATGATGAAGTATGCCTATCTTCTAGAATTATGCCATGTAGCGTAGTTCAAAATTAGTTGTTACTATCCTATGGTGACATTTATTATTACACACAGAACAACCAACACTCCGCATCCAATGGCATTAACAGGAGTTGATATAATAATAAAATTGCGCATCCAACTCATTAAGGTTTACCTATTTGTTGGTCACGCAAATAATTTCTTTACTCAACAGCTAATCCATTTACCCGTTCAAACATATATAATGCACATGTGTATATTGCTATTTATTTTTAAATCAGTTCAATACGTGATATAATCGAATAAATTATACCATTCATTCTCGTATTAATTAAATTAACTATCGTTCTAATAATTTAATTAATCCAACCCACTATCACACAACACAAACAACAAGCAATTTGTTTTTAACTTTTCAAAATCATACAAATTAATTCATACACTCTTTTTAAATTAATCAGACTATAGAATTAAAAGTGCACATCCATGGAAAGAAAATAACAACAAAGTAGAGAACTAAATGGTAATGCAAAGTATGGTAAATGTACCTTGCACCGAAGTCAATCAGAGATATCCACTCGACACTTAGGATAGGCTTTCTGAATGCTCTCCTCAGTTTCCCAAGTACAATCTCGCGGATCTCCACTCCATTGCACTTTGACTATGTGAACCTTCTTGTTCCTCAACTCTTTGGTTTCTTTGCCAATAATCTTGAGCGGCTCTCTTCTCACAGCCAATTCTGGAGTAATTTTAATATCTTGCTGTGCGGCCTCTTCCATAACCAAGTCTGGGTCATGAACGTGCTTTCGAAGTTGAGATATGTGAAATACATCATGCACTCCAGGCAACCAATCAGGCAATTGAACCATATAAGCGAGAGTTCCAATCCGTTCAAGAATAGGAAACGGACCAATGAATTTGGGCGCCAATTTCCCTGTTTTACCGAACCGGATAACTCCTCTCATCGGCGATACTTTCAAATATACATAGTCGCCAACAACAAATGATATATCTCTTCTTCTCTTATCGGCATAGCTCTTCTATCGGCTTTGAGCGACAAGTAGTCATTTCTTAACGAAATCGACTTTGTCGGCAGCTTCTCGGATCATATCTGGTCCCAATACAAGTCTATTACCAGGTTCGACCCAACAAGCAGGAGATCGGCACGGTCTACCATACATTGCTTCGAATGGCGACATTGTCAGGCTCGCTTAGTAGCTGTTGTTATATGAGAATTCAGCCAAATGTAAATGGTCTTCCCATGATCCAACGAAATCTAGAACACAAGCCCGCAATAAATCTTCTAGTATACGATTCACTGTCTCAGTCTAACCATCTGTCCGAGGATGATAAGCGGTGCTCAAGTTCAGCTTTGTTCCCAGTTCTACTTGAAATGCCTCCCAGAATTTGCTAGTGAATATTGGATCTCTATCACTAACTATACTGATCGACACTCCGTGTAGTCTAACAATTTCCTTGAAATATATCTGCGCCAGACTCTGAGCAGTTCGGTTCGATCTGACAGGTATGAAATGGGTGGTCTTCGTGAAGCGATCTACGATCACCCAAATACTGTCATTTCCTTTTCTGGTTCTGGGCAAACCATCTATGAAGTCCATGGAAATATGTTCCCACTTCCAACCTGGAACGTCCAGCGGTTGCAACAATCCAGCCAGTTTCTGTTGGTCGCTTTTGACTAGTTGGCAAGTAGGGCATCGACTAACATATACTGAGACGTCTCTTTTCATAGCCTTCCACCAGAATGTTCACTTGAGTTCGTTATACATTTTGGCCACACCGGGATGGATACTCAGCTTCTATTTGTGACACTTGTCTAACACTTCCCTTTTGAGCTCGGGGATGCTAGGAACACAAATCCTTTCTTTCAATCTCAGGATTCTGTTGTTATCTATTTGAAAACACGAGGGTTCGCCTTTCTGAATGCTTTTGATCATATCCTTAATAAAATTATCATCCTTCTAAAGAATAGATATTTTGTCAATCAAGGAAGTCGTAATAATAAAGCTGGCGATCAATACATTCTTTCTACTCAGTGCATCGGCCACGACATTGGCTTTCCCTGGAGTGTATAGAATCTCAAAATCGTATGCTGCAAGGAACTCTAGCCAACGTTGTTGCCTCAGATTCAAGTCTTTCTGGGTGAACAGAAACTTTAACGACTGATGGTCTGTAAACAGTTTGAATTTCTCACCCAGAAGATAGTGTCTCCAGATTTTCAAAGCAAATACAATGGCCAACAACTCAAGATCATGAGTGACATAGTTCTTTTCATGTGGCTTCAGCTGACGGCTAGCAAAAGCAACAACCTGACCTCTTTGCATTAATACTGTGCCAAGGCCTTCTCTAGAGGCATCTGTCCAGACTTTCAAGTCCTGATTGCCGTCTATAATCTTAACACTGGAGCCGTTGTTAATCTTAACTTTAGCTCTTCAAAAGCCTCCTCACATTCTGGAGTCCACTTGAATTTCGAGTGCTTCTTTGTAAGCTTCGTTAGGTGACTAGATATCTTCGAGAAATCTTTAACGAACTTCCGGCAATAACTAGCCAATCCAAAAAAACTGCGGACTTCTGTAGGAGTACTAGGCTGTTTCCAGTTTTGAATAGCTGTGATTTTACTTGGATCCAAAGCAATTCCTTCTTTCGATGCGATTTGGCCGAGAAATTTCACTTCATCTTGCCAGAATATACATTTGGAAAGTTTAGCTTTCAATACATTCCTTCTCAGAATTTCTAGAACTTGATCCAAATGTTTTTCATGTTCGGCTTTTGACTTAGAGAAGATTAGAATATCGTCAATAAAAACCAGGACAAACTTATTCAGGACTCCTCTGAACACTCTATTCATCAAATCGACGAAGTATGCTGGAGCGTTACATAAGCCGAACAGCATTACTAACCACTCGTAGAATAAGTCTGGACCTCTGAATGCTGTCATAGGAACACACTCTTCGGCAATACGAAGTTGATGGAAGCCTGTAGCTAGGTCCATCCTTGGAAATATTATGCTCCATTCAGACGATCCAATAAATCATCGATTCGTGGCAATGGATATTTGTTCTTTATTGTCTGCTTATTCAAGTCACGATAATCCACACATAGTCGCAGAGTACCGTCAGACTTTGGGACAAACACCACTGCTGCTCCCCAATCAGAGAAACTAGGCCTGATCAGACCCTTCCATACAAGCTGTCGTGTTTGATTGTTCAACTCTTCTTTCTCCTTTAGGGTCATCCTCCGAATAGCGTGCACTACTGGCCTAGCATTCAGAATTAAAGCAATCTTGAAATCGATTTCTCTCTGCGGAGGTAAGCTAACGACTTCTTCGAACACATCCGCATAATTCTTGATGACAGGAATATCTTTGATGAGGTCGGGAATATTCTCCGTGACTACAGGGATATCTTCTATTTGAGCAGGAGAAACATCCAAAGCTACCCAGAAGTCCTTTCAATTAGAATTCTGACCTTCACAGGGAATGGTTATATAATCACCTGATTTAATCTTTGCCTTAACGACTCTATCGGCGCATCTAACCTTAGCTTCATATTTAGTCAACCAGTCTAACCCTAAGATAAGATCAAACTCTATAAAATTCATGACGACTGCGATGGTAGGGAACCGATAACGAGAAAAAGAAACCGGCACTCCACAAACCCAACTGTGATCGAGGGAACCCCCAACCGGATTATGGACAGTCATTGGTTCTTTGAGCTTCTTCAAATTCAAATCCAGTTTCTTAACCGCATTCTTTGCAACAAAGCTTCGTGACATGCCGGTATCAAACAGTACTTTAACTGGAATGTTTTTGACAGCAAGCGTGCCTTCTAAAACATCAGGCCTTCCCGGACTAGCTGAGGGCTCAGAAGTTTCTACTACTTCATTTATATGTACGACTTCAGATTTCTTGGAGAGTTGGCACTCCCGTGCAATATGACCTGCTTGGTGACACTTATGGCATTTTCTTTCATCATGAGACTTCTTTTGTTTTTGAAGCTCTGCAATTTATCGACAAATGCCCCTTCTTATGGCAGTTATTGCATATGGCATTTGTCACTGGTTCCTTCTCAGATTTAGCCCTTTTTCTCTTAGCACTAGGCTTCTTACTGACCTCAGACATCGTACGGGCCTCAGGACGATCAGTTTCTGACGCAACTTTATTACTAGAACTGACTTCCTCTTCGTAACGAAACATACCTTTCCTGTCGAGATCCTCATACTGGTAAGCCATGTATATCATTTTAGAAAAATGAAGCTTCACATTCCTCATTACACTATTCTGATATTTCCTTTGCAGGCCATGAATAAATCTCATATTCTTCCTCTTTGGATCTTGAATCAGATGAGGGGCAAAGTGAGAAAGTTCGTTGAATTTCTTATGATATTCTGGGATGGTCATATTCCTTTGTATCAGATAAGGGAATTCATCACATAACCTCTCTGTTGCTTCAGGAGGGGTAAATCTTTCTAGGAAAATCACTTTAAATCTATCCCAGGTGATTTCACCTTCTGGATTATCTTTGATAGTCGAATCCCACCAAAACAAGGCTTCTTCTTTGAGTGCCCAAGATGCCAGTAATCTTTTCTGGTCATCTCTCAGCTTTAAACCCTCAAAGATTTTCTCAGCAGAACGAATCCAAGCTTGTGTTTCCATAATGGACTCTTTGCCTAAGAATGGTGATCCACCCAGATTTTGAAATATCTTGAATAGAACTTCTATATCTGATTCTGGCTGCGGGAGCACAACGAGTTCATTAGCTTGTCGAGCCATTCGATTATTTTTTCTGTTTCTGTCACTCATTTTCTAGAGCATCTGCAATTAGCAGACAAAGTGTCAGGTCAACAGAAAAGATATTTTGAAACATAGATACATATACTTGAATGTAAATGTATCTATCGAGGTGATATTTCATTCTGCTACTCATACTAGGATATTACTGATCCTATCTGTAATGAGTTACCCGTCCTAGAACACTACTGGTTCTATTTCTGACGAGTTCGTTAACATGTTATATTCCAGCACTAAGCTTAACCAAAGCTCTGATACCACGATGTGACAACCCCAAAACCCGCACTGACGGTGTCAAGGGTAATCTTTGGAATATAACACAGAAACAGATAATAGCAGAACAAAAATAAATAAATACACCAGATAATGAACAAATAATACTGGATAAACAATAATCATCAGAGTTACACAGTATACAGGATCATACTTAGTACAAATACAGTTCAGCTATACATAAATGTCTACAGCGGATACAAACATAATATGTACAATAGGAGCTGAACAGCATAAAAAGAGATAAATGATGGAATCCATCTTCAGCTCCAGCTATCCAGAAAGAGCATGCTAATACCTGAATACAAGGCTGCCTATGTAGAAAAAGGGGCACCCGAGTTTGCAAGTGAAACAAACTACGAGTCAGTCATGGGACTGATATGAGAAATCTACTTAACACATTATATAATTTGGCTAATCACAGGACCACGCCACTTTCGCAGAACGGGTTTACTCCATTGGATTGCCAGTGCTTTAAAACAATTAAATCTTTTAAACATCGCAATGCTTTTTATAAAAATGAAGCCGATATAAGACTGAAGCCCCATCACACAATGCAACGCAAACCGGAGGATAGAGTTTTACCTTATATCGACCAAAATATGCTTGATACGAACAAAACAAATCATTTGATAATCAGACTCCAACTGTAAACTAGCAAGAGGACGACCCCCTAAGTATTAACCCCGAAGGCCGAAACCAACATCAGACCAATACCCAGGAAACCCCCCATCTTATCTCGTTTACAGTCAGTTTCTAATTTTATAATCAATCATAAATATCAATCATAGACGGCATTAATGCCCCATACCACTATGTCGCCATATATAGGTATACAATCAAAACCGCACAGTCATGTATTTGGAAATTGGATTTCCATCATGAACCAAGGCAAAAGATAGTCCTTACCGACTTCGCGACTCTCTAGCCCGAGCCATAGGGTAAGTACTCAGTCAAACCCTTGGATCTCAGGGCCGGTCCACCGATGTGGATTAAAATTCCTGAACACTGCGCTTCCCCGCCCTTTGGGGGCGTAAGTGAGCCAACGAATGACTCCATCGGTCCCGGATCGACCGATATATCCGAGGCGCCTCGCAACAGCAACAACCATATAGGTGAAAAATAGTATAAATGTCAGCCAGTTTAAGCACTGACACCACCTCTAGCTAGAAGGAAACACATGCCCTCCCTGAGGACCTCTTCCGTTTCTGGTTCATACCGGGGTGTGAGGCTCGCGAATTCACGTTAAACACAAAGCTACGCCACACAGGCGGTGCTTTGAGCATCAACCACAAGACTTTTCTTTTCAACAGAAGCCCTGATCACTGCATCTTAGCATGCCACATAGGCAATTCACATCGTGCAACTGATGGTTATCAATCACACAGAATGAATTCCAATGTCAGACACACAATCCATTTACAAGTCCGTTATGGGTCTGAACGAAACCGAAGGCACTATATACCTCGCAAACCCATCGATTTCCACGTACGTCTGGACGGTCACCACTCATTATCCATATTTCGGGATGCCTCCCAATCAGGACATCAGTTACCATCCAAACGAGATGAAAATCTCCGGTCTTCGACCACCGTCTTCATCTTCGATTACTTATTGTCGATTCAGTTATTCAGAATGGGATAACCCCGGTCTTTCTGAACAACTCGTGTATATAATAAACAAGTGCTACAAAAACACAACATATGCTTTATTCCAATTCATTAGTCACTAACCGTCAATCAGTAAGAGAACGATTTCCCAAATATTAACCCCAAAGGCCGAAACCAACATCAGATCAAAACCCAGGAAACCATTCGACTTAGCCAACCTTCAGTTAATTTCTAAATTTCACATTCCAAATGGTTTATAATATTTTATAACAATTTATCACTATTTTTATTTATTTAAAAATAGCCAATTTATTGAAATGACGCTTCAGGCCATAACGCGGCCGTGGCGCTGTTTTTCTTCAAATTTGATTTACACATATCTGAAAATCTAACCATTGGATCGTCACAAAATTTATATCATTAGAAAGATCTTTTCAAAACGAATCCAACGGTTCCAGTTTCGGGAAAATCCGACGGTCGGATCTCCCGGTACAATCGTTTGAAGTTTCGATTTCAAAATACGAACTGCAGCGTCGTTATTCGATTTATTTTAATTATATATATATATATATATATATAATCGATTCTGGCGCTGTTTTCTTTAGATTTGAATTAAACATTCAAGACAATCCAACCGTTGGATCCTTGCAAAGTTAGTGTCGTTGGAAATATATTTCCAAAGCGAACCCAACGGTTTCGGTTTCGGGAAAATCCGATGGTCGGATCTCCCGCACTAATCGTTTGAAATCACGATTTCAAAACACAAACTGCCGCTTCGTTATTCTATTCATTTTAATTATATATATATATATAAATATAATCGATTTTTCGATTTCAAAACCCTATTCATTTCATACCTTTGATAAAAATGATATTTTTATCAAACTAACTTCTATTTCAACACTTCACTATTTTTAACAATTCATGTATATAATAAAAATATGTTTTTTATTGTTAAAAAATTTGTTTCAAAACACGACTATTTTATATTAGTTCAAATAGATGGTAAAAATATGATTTTTATTATAAAACAATTTCTTTCAAAACAAGGCTATTTTATATAGTTCATATAGATGATAAAAATATGATTTCTATTATAAAACAATTTATTTCAAAACACGAATACCATTCAACACATGAATTTCCATTCAATGAATGAATTTCTATTCAACACATGAAGGTTTTCTATAGTTTGTATATATAGATAAAAAGGTGTTTTTTATATTTAAAACACGAATACCATTCAACACATGAATTTCTATTCAACGAATGAATTTCAATTCAACACATGAAGGTTTTCTATTGTTTATATATAGATAAAAAGGTGATTTTTATATTTGAAACACGAATACCATTCAACACATGAATTTCTATTCAAAGAATGAATGTCAATTCAACACATGAAGGTTTTCTATATTTTATATAT
Source organism: Allium sativum (assembly GCA_030737875.1). Lineage (NCBI taxonomy): Eukaryota > Viridiplantae > Streptophyta > Magnoliopsida > Asparagales > Amaryllidaceae > Allium > Allium sativum. Next base: position 219,004,604 of record CM060921.1, read on the forward strand.
AGATAAAAAGGTGATTTTTATATTTGAAACACGAATACCATTCAACACATGTTTTCTATTCAACAAATGAATTTCAATTCAACACATGTAAGGTTTCTATAGTTTATATATATAGATAAAAAGGTGATTTTTATTGCAAAACAATTTATTTCAAAACATGAATGTCGTTCAATAGATGAATTTCTATACAGCACACGAATATAGTTTCAACACATGAAAATAATTCGAACACATGAATATTATTCAAAATTTCGGCAGCATAACGACAGGGTTGTTAAAACCGGGGCCGTCCCTAGTACGGCTCCTCGCTCTACCTTAAAGCCTCGCAGCTTTTGACAATGGGGAATCATGCATCTAGTTCGCACGCATGCGACATGTATTTTTTTTTCATTTCCACAAACTAATCCTATGTGGTTTTGACCAAATAGTTCTCAACCACAAACGGATATTTTTCAACCACTATCAATCAATTTCAACCACAAACAATTCTAATCAACCATTCGCTATCAACCAATTTTCACATCAATCACAAACAATAAATATCGTCCATGGTTTGTGGACGAGGGCGTATATATATATATAAGCATTTCACTTCTATTTCAACACATATATAATTTTTTACAACGCATATATAACTTATACATCGAACGTATAACCTATACAACGCTTATACATGAGGTGTACAATGCTTATATAAGCCATACATCGACCATATAATTTATACATCATCGTTTTCTATATCATTTATAATTTAGAAATCTCACATTGGGTTCCACTCCACCAAAAATAGCAGAAGGCTCAGAAAAATATGCGGTCTCTTCTAGAATGTAGAAGACGTCCACACGAGTCCACTGTCTCTTGTTTCACTGAATTTCGTCAAGAAACAAAAAAGATATGATTTTTACAGTGAAATAAAAACCAGTAGCGCTTTAAACTGCTATTAAATAGTTTAAAATAAAAACAGTCGTTATACCTCAGGTTGGGTTCGAAACTAGGTCACGGCTTTTCATCCAAACCGTTCAGTTTGAGGACGATCAGATCCTACCACCTCGAAGAGCTACAAGAGGCCTTGCCGGCGCTGGTGGTTGCATGGGAATCGACAGCTCAGGGAGGGAGATTGACGGCTTCGAAGTCGGCGTCTTCCTCACGTTGGATCTCGATGAACTCTCCACAATCACGGGCGAGACAAGGATGGATTCAAAGCTGGAGGTGGGCGCTACAATATTCTCCAAAGGGGCATGGGGTTTTATCGCGTGTAGGAGGAGGAATCGAAGGGAGAAAGTTTGAAGGGGAGCCGCCGTTCAAACGAGGGTTACGGGGAGAGAGAATGTGAATGATGGCCAACAGGATTTTTTTTTATAATTTTTAAAATCTCCAAAATACCCTCTTTCACACACGAACACCAATCCAAACCCAATGACTTTTGCTCCTAACGTTTTACCCCCATTCCGAACACAATGGGATATGTTTCGTAGGCCCATTCGACTGTTTCAGTCTGTTTTCCTTCAATTTAAAATATATATCATTCAATATTCGATTTGAACGTACATTTCAATTTGCCGGGGCCACATACTGATTCTAAAAATTCCCGTAAAATTAATCTAGCTATGTTTTGACGACACGGTCCCAACAAAACTAGTTTCATTGAATTCTGAGACCGTTTGTAAAATGGCCCTTTTCTGGTCGACCCAATTTAACTGTAATTGACCAAAACACATTTTCCTTTGCCACGCTCACATACTAGCTTCAAAATTATGAAATTTGAAACCTAGCAATAATTTAACATCCCGGATCCAACAAAAGTGGTTTCGTCGAATTCTGAGGTCGTTTGTAAAATGGCCATTTTCACGGGCTATATAAACTCCATAGCGACCTTTCTGAAAATTCATTTGGCCATAACTTTTGCTTCCTACTATGAAACTTTGATTTTTCAGATTCGTTAGAAAGATATTCACTAACAGATTTAAATATTTTTGGTTTCACTCAAATCCGTTTTGTTTTGCACCCGGTACAGTCAGTCAAATTTTGAATTCAAATTTTGAAACAACCGCGCAATTTTAGGCCTTGTTTATAATTAGTATTAATTATATCCATTTTCAAATGTCGATTCAAACTTACTTTTCATTGTTATTATTTAAAATATCTATTTTAAATATTTAAAATCCACTAAAATTTCCAATTTATAATTTTTAAATTGGTTCAGATTTTCCGGGTCGTTACAGCCGACATCGTGGAGTGGTCCGATCCCCCTCCAACTCCTCGATGTGTGTGCAAATCGAAGCCCTAAGGGCTGAGCCATTTTGAAGAACACGAACCTGGAGTTTGAACGTAGAAGAAGAAGGGATTAGTTCCTTAATAATGGTTAAGTAAATAAATTAATTAATTATTAAAATAATTGATGTACGAATGACCATAACTTGTTCAAACAGCAATTGAATTGAACGAAACGAACTCCGGTGGAATTGTGAAATCCAGGTCTACAATATGGAATAAGAGGAAACAGATTTGGAGCGATCTACAATTTCTGAGGAATTACAAACCAGGGTGAGATATCTGATTTTATAATTAAAATTGAATTATTTATCGTTATATGAAATCCATGTATGTACGTTATTATAAATCATGTACATGATGTATGGAAGGATGCATGAATGAGTTGGATTTTGATATTCATGTCTGTAGATCTAATTTTATAATAAAGATTATTCTTTTATCCATGAATTCTGATGTGGATTTTGAAATAAAAATCTCATCTTTATCGAACCCATGAACCTTGATTTGGGTTTGAAATAATAAAAAAATATACTTTTTATTGAAACCATGAACATGGTTTTTGTTTAGATTTTGTTTAACAATAAAATATCATTTTTATTGAATCTACGAACATAGAATACGTTAGATTTGTTTTACAATAAAAATATCCTTTTTTTTGAATCCATGAACTTGTCACTTAACATGTTTCATTAGATTAGAAAGAAGAACAATTTTTTTATTATTATTGTCACCTTGTTTCAATTAAAAAGATTAAAATAAAAAGTTCACATTTTTATTTTCATTTGGTTGTAATATAAAGAATAGAATAAGAAGAGTTGAAATAAAATATTATATTTTTATTGTCAATTTGTTATAATAAAAAGAGTTGAAATAAAAGAACATATTTTTATTGCCATTTTGTCGCAACAAAAGATTAGTTATTAAAAATCATATTTTTTTATCGTCACTTTGTTTCATTAAAACGATTGGAAACAATGAAAAATATCATTTTTATCATACATTGTTTTCAATAAAAAGATTTCACATTAAAAATTACATTTTTAATGGAGTTTAGATTTCGTTAAAACGATTGGAAACAATGAAAAATATCATTTTTATCATACATTGTTTTCAATAAAAAGATTTCACATTAAAAATTACATTTTTAATGGAGTTTAGATTTCGTTAAAAAGATTGGAAAACAATGAAAAATATCATTTTTATCGTTCAATGTTTTCAATAAAAAGATTTCACATTAAAAATTACATTTTTAATGGAGTTTAGATTTCATTAAAAAGATGGAACATGAAAATATCATTTTTATTGTTCATTGTTTTCAATAAAAAGATTGCACATTAAAAATTACATTTTTAATGTAGTTTTGTTTTCAATAAATAGATTGCACATTAAAAATTACATTTTTAACGTAGTTTAGTTTTCAATAAAAAGATTACACATTAAAAATTACATTTTTAATGAAGTTTAGTTTTCAATAAAAAGATTGCACATTAAAAATTACATTTTTAATGTAGTTTAGTTTTCAATAAAAAGAGTGCACATTAAAAATTACATTTTCAATGTAGTTTAGTTTTCAATAAAAGGATTGCACATTAAAAATTACATTTTTAATGTATTTTAGTTTTCAATAAAAAGGTTGAACATTAAAAATTACAGTTTTAATGTAGTTTAGTTTCTTAGAGATTAAAAAAAATGTCATGTTAGAATTAAAATATCATTTTAGTTAAAAATGTCATGTTAGACATAAATGCCACCATCACTTATATTCATTTTATTAAACTAGAATTGTTAACAAAATTAAATCATCACTTTTTACTCATTTTGTTAAACTAGAATTGTTAACAAAATGAAATTATCCCTTTTAATCATTTTGTCAAACTAGTATTGTCAACATAAGTGCAATCATCACTTATACTCATTTTGTCGAAATAGAATCATCAACAAAAATGAAAAGAACCAATTTTATCAATTTGTTGAATTAGAATTTTCAACAAAAATGAAAAGAACAATTTTATTAATTTGTTGAATTAGAATTATCAACAAAAATGAAATATCAATTTTTGTCAATTTGTTGAATTAGAATTTTCAACAAATATGAAACATCAAATTTTGTCAATTCGTTGAATTAGAATTTCAACAAAAATGAAATATCAGTTTTTGTCAATTTGTTGAATTAAAATTTTCAACAAATATGAAACATCAAATTTTGTCAATTCGTTGAATTAGAATTTTCAACAAGAATGAAAAATCAAATTTGTGTCATTTTATTGAATTAGGATTTTCTAGAAAAGTAAAAAAAAAAGAACCATTTTTATCATTATGTTGAATGTAATATAAGAAAAGAAGAAAATGTTCATCTTTTAGAAATAAAACATGACTACATTAAAAATTCACATTTTCAATGTAATGTAAGAAAATAGAGAAATGTTCATGTTTTAGAAATAAAACATAACTACATTAAAAATTCACCTTTTTAATGAAATGTAAGAAACTAGGAAAAAGGGAATTTTCAATAAAATTGAAAAATAACATTTTTGTTGACAATGCATATATTAGAATTTATATGCATTGAAAAATGACATTTTATTGGCAATGCATATATTAGAATTTATATGCCATGAAAAATAACATTTTTTTGACGATGCATATATTAGAATTTATATGCAAGGAAAAATAATATTTTATTTACAATGCATGTATTAGAATTTATATGCAATGAAAAATAACATTTTATTGGCGATGCATATATTAGAATTTATATGCAATGAAAAATGACATTTTTGTTCACGATGCATATATTAGAATTTATATGCAAGAAAAAATAATATTTTATTTACAATGCATATATTAGAATTTATATGCAAGGTTAAAATAACATTTTTATTGACAATGCATATATTATAGTCTATATGCAAAGTCAAAGAATCATTTTTATTGACAGTGCATATATTAGAATTTAGATGCAAAGTCAAATAATCATTTGTATTGACCACACATACATTAGAATTTGTATGAATTATTTTTATTGTCAAAACTCACAATGAAAACTTTATACAAATAGAATATTCCTTTTTATTGGTTAAACTTAAAAATAGAAATACAAAAAAAAATTAGTTTTTTTATTTGTCATTAGCTCAATTGTCATGTAAATAAAATATATTTTATTTGGCATTATGAACAGGTAGATATGATATGCCAATAAAACATTCTTTTACTTGGTATGTTAAACGCGTTTGTGGAATCATCGAATGGTTTATATTTATATATAATTATATATATAAATATGAATTAAACGAATCGCGCGTGGTAGTTCGCGTTTTGAAATCGTAACTTTAAACGATTATACTGAAAGATCCGACCGTCGGACTTTTCCCAAAACTGGAACCATTAGGACCGCTTTGGGAAGATCTTTCCAATGATATAAATTTTGTTAAAATCCAGCGGTTAGATTTCGAGATATATGTAAATCAAATTTTTATAAAAACAGCGCCAGGGCCGCCTATTGACCCGAAGCATCATTAAATTAAATTGGGTTATTTTTATATAAATAAAAATAGTGATAAATCATTATTAAATAATATTAACGATATGAAATGGTTTTAAATTATATACATATGAGTATATATATATGCGAGAATTATTTGAAAAGATCGAGTTCAGTCTCATTTCAAATAATTATACAACGATTTAAATCGAAGATATTGAAGACGGTGATTGAAGGCCGGCAATCTTCACATCAAATGGATGACTACTAATGCCCGACATTGGTTAGCTCCCTGTAAAGGGTTAAAGTGGTAGTTGTCCGGACGTACTTGTTGATTGTCCGGATAAGCGAGCACCTCTCTTCCATATTGGACATACGGGACAAGGAATAAGGTGTCTCCGATTTCGTTCAGATTTAGAACAGACTTTTAAATGCATGTGTGTCTGACGTTGAATTTCATTTTATGTGAATTGATTTCTATTTAATATATATATATATATATATCTCTATTTGGCGGCGGAGAATTTATTCTCTTGCTTAACACCCTTCACTGAGACGCACGAGCCAGAGATTATATATTGAAAGTTATTGATCACATGGCGTGAATTGTCAATGTGGCATGCCAAGATGCAAATGATCGAGGCTTTTGTTGAAAAGCTGAGCCTTGTGGTTGATGATCAAATCACGGCCTTTTTAGGCGTACTTTTGTGTATTGCGTTACTTCACGAGCCTCACACCCCGGTAAGAGTCAGAAACGGGACAAGGGAACGCAGGGAGTGCGCACGTTTCTTTCTAACTAGAAGTGGTGTCACGGTTTTGCAAGCCCTGACATTTTACTTATATGGATGATGGATCGCTAGGCCTCGGTTATATTGGTCGATAGTGACAAATTTATAGGTTCAATAGGTCCGGGAAGCGTGTGTTCAGGAATTGCCAATCCACTAAAGTATTCGTGGACCGGCCCTGCAGGATCCAAGGGTTGCCCGTAGGTATGATCCTGAGACATTTGCTAGAGTGTCTCGAATCGGTAAGGAGATCGTCCCTAGCCTTGACTCATGATGGAAACCCAATTTCCAATACGACATTACGGTTTTGATTGTAAACCTATATATGGCGATATAGTAGGATGGGGTACTATGCCATCTAGGATTGATACATTTACTTTGAAGTATTTTGAAACTGATTAGACACTAATATTAATATTAAAATATTATTTTCTACGTATCAAGCATGTTTGATTATTATAAGGTAAAACTCTATCCTCTGGTTTGCATTGCATTGTGTGATGGGACTTGAGTCTTATAATGATTTCATTTTTCTAAAAAGCATTGCGTTGTTTTTGAATAAAAATTTATTTAATTTATGCACTGGCAATCCAATGGAGTAAACCCATTCCGCGTTAGCGGCGTGGTCCTGTGATTAGCCATATTGTTAGTTGAGTTAGGAAAGATTTCTCATACCAGTCCCTTGACTGACTCATAGTTTGTTTCACTTGCAAATTCGGGTGCCCTCTATTCCACACTGGTAGTTGAGTAGCTTATTTTGTGGATATATTGAGCAGGATTCTGGATCGTAGCTTAAAGCTATATCCAGAGCATGATAGTCTTCCGCTGTACTAGTTTATTCATTTCCGCTGCATTGTATTATGTCTATTGTAAAATTTACCTTTCGATGTATTATTATATTCCATGTACTCTGATATTCTCTACTTTGATGTAACATTATTATAATGTTAATAAAAGTCTTCTGTTATTTGTTCTAATGTGTTGTATGCCCAAAGTTAGTGCATTCGAGGATTTCCAACTTTTGGATCAGACCTGTGTGGTTTATGGTCGATTCAAAGGACGGGGATTTTCGGGTCATTACACTGATCTAGAGAAATTCCATTTGCTTCTTTATTCTGTTTCGATGCTATCCCTTTCGGGAAACGGTTGCTGATCCCAACCGTTGGTGATAATACATTCGATACACTCAAACAAAATGAGTGACCTGTCATGTTTAGCCTGGGTTATAAGATGTTCATGTTGAACCCGGTGTATTCCACTCTAGAGATACACTATCGGAAGGTGGTCCCATACCTTGCCCATTGGAATTCATTACCCAATAAGCGTCCACGGTTTTTGATTATATATTATGCATGTGGAACGTGAGATGAAAGTGTTCTGCTAGATGATTATTATATTGTGGTTGATAGGCACTATTATAATATCAAAATAGTTTTGATATAAAGATTATCATTTTTGGCAAAAGGATCTTGAATTTTAAATCAAGTGTTTTGGATTCTCATAAGGGAAAAACCCGTTCCGTGTTATACGGCGTGGTCTTATGAGATATCACTTATTTTCCCAAACTATTTTAAAGTGTTTACTCACACCAGTCCCATGACTGACCCAGAGTTTATTTTATTTTGTTTTCCGTAAACTCTTGGGTGCCCAATTTGTACGGGCAGTCAAGTAGTCAGGTTTTTACAAATATACTTGGAGAGCTAGAGCAGGAGGCTTCGGGATTATATAGTTATTATTTATTTCCGCTGTGATGTAAGTGTTATACTCAAATGACAGATTTGTATTTTCAAGTTATGTTGTATACTATATTTTATTCGTTACGCTGTGAGATTCGTGTTTACTCTGGTATTGTATGTTCTTCTTCTTCTTTTATTCTAATTTTCTATCTTATATATCCTCACCCTCTAACTTCTTTCATTAACTATCTGGTATTTCCGATTCTTGGATAATCGATATGCGTTTATGTCGACTACCAAGGTCGCAAATTCCCCGGGTCATCACAAAATGCCATGTTACATGACCATCTCTAGCATGAAATTCGTGATGGAGTTAAATTTCTGCGGTTTACTTTTGACCCAGGAATTCTCAACTTTTAACTGTTTTTGTATTTTGTAAATATTTGTTAAGTTTTGTCTCTCTCAATTGATACGTCATGTAATCTTTGTTGTCATTTTGTTTTTTTCCTCCTTGTCGCTATGTATTCGTCTTCGGCATATTAATAAAGTGGTAGGGGACCACTCAACCCCATCGGCCTTGCCCAAAAAAAAATTTTCGACTGGAAAATATAAACGGCTGAATTTAAAAAAATAAACATAGTTGACGTTATATAAATTGGAAATTTTGCTTGTTGAAATATACGGAAATTTGGCTGGGATATGTATGTATTCGTATGTATAAAGAGATTGAGTTTAACATTTAAAATTTGGAAAACGAATGGAGTTATTATTGAACAAACAAAACAAAATCAGTAAACCGATAAATAATTTAAAAATAGCATAACATTGTATGAAAACAGAGTCGAATCGCAACCAGATTAATTTCATTAGAATCAGAATGCGAAAACGAAGAGGTGCGTATAATTTTTGTCGCGTTCAGAGTTTGTATTAGTGGTGCGAAATCTGAGCATTCTGTAGTATTTATGGTAGAATTAATATTAAATTAAATATATAAGTACTACCTTCCTCAGTAACGTTGTAGCCGACCTATTATCTAAAAATACGTGCTAACCTAAACCCGACTGAGTTACGTCGTTCTTATCCCGAAGGTTACTTCTATAAAAATCAAGCTTCCCGTTTCAATTCTTCTGCAAAAACAATCGTTTCCTTTTTTAATTTTAATGGCTAAGGCTAATTACTTCCTCCCCCTTTATTCAAATCCGTCCTTCCCCAAATTGAAGTCAATGACAGTAACTACAAGCTCCTTCTCTCCTCTTATTTCCATTCCTCAGCCAAAAATAATTTCTTTCTCCAAAATCATGTAAATGGCCGAAGCCCAAATCGTCGCACCCACCTGAACACCACCACTTACTGGCCATCGCGACTCTTTCAAAGCATGCTGGAGATTTGGATAGCTGTTGTCGTCTCCGGCTGAGCTTGCACCAGTCCGACCTTAATGCGAACAAGTTCAACAACCACCTGAGGCCCTCGAGCCATTGTAGCCACCCAGTGAAATTGCTTTTTCTCCATTCAGCGTGTTACAGGTGGGTTCTAACTCACGACTAATTCTACTTCAAGCAACTTAACATCTGTAGAAATTAAAATATGACAGTTGTATGGTTTTGTTGTATTCTTAAGCTACTAGTACCATGATTTTTCTTTCTTTCACTACTGCGTAATTGTTGCCTACACGGTGGTGATTCTTGTGAAAACCCATTGTCTAATTTACTTATTGATGGGCTGATATTTGTCTGTCTATGTTCTGCGTGACTATGTCAGGAGTTGGTTTTTGATTGTTGCTAACTGTGTTTGGATGATTGTTGTTACCCTTGCTGCTCACTGCATTGCATATAACGCCATGTGCGCTTGCCGCGTTTGACGTTGCACTTTATTGGCTGAGTCAGTAAAGGACTTGTGTTGTATTTTCATTCCACCTTAGTCAACAATTAAGGAAATTATTAAACATCTTACTTTAAGTAATCACCAATAACTAAAGATTTTCTAAATTATCCTGCACAAAAACGTAATTAATCAACATTAGTTTGTAAATGTACCCAGTAGGTAAACTGTACATAGGTTACAAATATAATCTAAAAGCGAATGGATGTGTTTGGTGAAAAAAAACATACATGTAATTTCATGATATAATGCAAATTCTTATTTATTCAATGATGATAAGGACACAAACCTGGGGAGGGGTACCAGTTAGGCACTATCTACAATAAGAAGTGAGGGCGTAAGCTGACTGAGAAACTTGTGCTTTGGGAGTTTTGATAGTGTGTGCTTTATCTAACACCACTATGTGCCAACTTATTTTATGAAATATGCTCATGTTCATCGAACCCTGCACAAAGAGCAATTTTTAAATTAAAGGGGAACCTAAGCTCAAGGATACATTAGAAATTTAAAAAATTGTTGTTGGGTAGGGAAAAGCTTCTTATTTTTTTAAGCAATAAAAGTTTAGTCTATATGGCTTTTGCCAACTGAAATTGATTTTTCACTTTGTATCAAGTACTGGTATTTCGGGATTAAGTGAACTTCCACTTTGTTAGCTATAAACCGACTGTAACACTATGATACTTTTTTGGTGTACCCTCATCTGTGAATAAAAACACAGTATTCAGCCATATTCTATACAGTAAAGCATTTGCATATTGTCCAGATTACTATTGCAAGAAATAGTAATGCAAATTTATTTGCCTATTCATTTTTATCATATTTTGACTTATTATTATACTTTTTCTCTCTTTACCAGGTATTCATTCATTTTATTTTGACATCGAATTCATGTAAAATAATAATAATCATGTTTTCACTCGATTTTTATACTTATTTTGTATTCAGTATTCATTCATTCTCATCTGATGAATAAATATAAGTAAGTAAACAATAGGAACTAAAATTATTTATAATACATTTTAGTACCCAGTAAAGCAATACATGCATATACCACTATTACTTATTAGACAAACAAGTTTGACTCAAAACAAGCTGGGTTAACACAAAGCATCACTATGGTTTTGATTAATTGTTTGAGACACTTCTAGGTGGGCTCTAGTTCCTCCACATATTGTTTTAGTTATTGATTGAACGCTGTACATGATTCTAGCAAACCTAAAGCAAACAATTATCATTCATTTTGTTTTGTAAACTTGGTATATATGTCCCTTAACTTACTTATAACCCTTAAAGTACAAACGGTTGGTCATGAAACTTACTTAAATACTGAATATGGACACTTGATAATTATCACATAATTATATATATTTTAAATCTGTAAACTTGGAAATAAATTTTAAATCTGTATATATACTTGAATGAACATTTCATGTATCCACTGCATATTTTAAAATCTATATATATATATATATTAGTGAATATTACATGTATGTACGGGGGACTTCGGTCCATGCTTAACATTTGCGTACATATATGACTTGTAATATATGGTTTTTTATTTGTTATATCTATGACGTGATGTAGGACAGACACATAAACATATATACTGTCTGTCCTCCTTTTGCATGTGGCATGTGAGTTTGGTTTCATACTAGTTTGATTGCACGTCTAGGTTGATTTGTATACTCATTCTCGTTGCACTAATATGTTGAGTCTGGTCATTTCAGTTCACTGAGTACTGCTTGGTGACCCATTTGCACACGTTCGCTATTAACTTGTGTTCATTTTCAGGACGCTGGGCCAATACACGTTTGTATATATACACATACGTGTATATGCAAGCCCCTGGAATCACCTATGTGATTCTTTATATCCGGTTCGGGACGCTGAGGCAGTGGAAATAGATAGAACTGATATGAACAGATACCACACCTGGTCTAGATACACTGATATGAACTGATACCACACCTGGTCTAGATACACTTATATGAACAGATACCACACATTTAGTCTTGATACACTTATATGAATAGATACCACAACTTTTTATTTATATATTACATCGATGTTGAGACTTACTATTATATTTCAATTTATATTGAAGTTAATTTACTTGAACTATGATTTAATCCTAACTCGAGTGTTTTATGTTTTGCATGGAACGCTCGGGTCAGACCCGAGTGTTACATATTTTAAAGATTACAACTTAGGATTTGAAGATTGGCGAAGCTGGGAGATTTTGAAGATAAGTGCACTATGAAGTTCAAACCAGTAATATTTTTCTCGTATTTAACTGTATTTTAAATTCCATTGTGTAGAGAAAAAAATCTTATATCAAAATTTTAACTATTTATAAAAGTTTGTTCTGCTATTCAATATTGTGTTATTTATTTATTCTGTGTTGATTCTATTTTTAAACCCTGCAAGCTAAATTACGATCCTTCTATTTGAACGTTTTAACTTGGTTTGATCCCCAATTAGAAGCGGTCAAAAAGGTGGGACGTTACAAGTGGTATCAGAGCTTTGGTTTTTTCAAAGCGTAATTTATCGGGTTTAAAAGGAGTAAGATCGACACTAGAGAACAAATTTTAAAAATTAAAGGGATTTTGAAAATAAAATTTGAAAGGTAAATTATTTCGATAATATTATTTGGAACTAGTATTTTGAAACTGATATAGTGGAAATAAAAAATTTATTTTGAAATTTAAAATTCTTTCGGAATCCCTGGTCTTCGGATCTAGATTGCCAGAGATTTCCTTCGATAAGTCCCCTTAGAATTGAATCCCGAATCCATCATCGAATGATATCGAAGGAACATAAGTATAAGAGAACCGATGAATGAATTTATGTAATTGCTTGTTTTAGCAATCAAAGACAACTGACATTTATCCGAAATAATAATTTAGATTGTATTGGAATCGTTCAAAGATGAAACAATGAATTTTATTTTGATATCTGGAATATAAAATAAAATCGGAAAAAGTTATAATTGGAATATGACTGTGTTAAATTGGATTAATTTACTCAACATGTAACAAGATAAATTATAATTGGTTCCAACCAATGATGTATGATCGAATATATGAATTCGATAATAAGTATAAACTTGTTAGTTAATTAACAAGAAGTGAATTGCGAACATGAATTATAAATGAAGCGAGATATGGATGGAGATTTTAAAGGGATTTGAACGTGTATTTGAATGGAATTAAAATTTATTTGATGTGACGAGTTCAAGGTATAATATTTAATTTTTAGAAGTAAATAACGTTTGAAAGCAAAAACGTTGCAAATGAAATTGGAGATGGAGTTAACCAGTATGGTGAGATTATTCTGAAGTTCAGCATATAAATCAAATGAGATTTTCCGAAGTTCGGAATATATTATCGGATAAGAGATTATTCGGAAGGGAGTTATTCTTGGAAGTCAATTATATCGAATTTCAGGAAAATACTATTACTTTCCATTTTAATAAAAAATATTAATTAATTGTTTATATATTCAGATAAATAAATAAAGTATAATTCAAAGTTAAATATTTTGAAGGTATGAATTATCGCTATAATCAACAATTTTTGTAAGAAAAGTGAATATTACTTGAATTCATGAATAAGGAGAATGAATGGTTTTTTGGTGTTCGAAGTTGTGAATTTTATCTATTTCAAAGTTAACAATTGTAACGACCCGGAAATTTGGCGATCTTGGTTATCCGATATACAACACATATCGAACATCCAAGGATCGAAAAATTACGGGTTGTTAATGAAAGAAATTAGAGGGTGAGAATAGATAAGATAGAAACTTAGAATAGAAGAAAAAAGAAGACAACAACATCAGAGTAACACGATCCTCACAGCGGAACGAATAACATATAATATACAACATAACTTTGAAATATAATTCTGTACTTGAATATACAAATCATTTCAGAGTACAACACTTACAACACAGTGGAAATAACCATAGCTATAAAATTCTGAAGACTCATGCTCCAGCTCTTCAATGTATCTATAAATCCCGACTACTTGACTGCCCGTACAAAATTAGGCACCCAAGAGTTTAAGGAAACAAAACAAAATAAACTCCGGGTCAGTCACGTGACTGGTGTGAGTAAACTCAAATCATTTGTTTAACTTTACAAATCCTTTCAAAAGAAAGGATAATCATTTTTAAACAATATTATTTTAATATTATAATAATGTCTAACACAAGTAATATCAATCTAGTAGAACGCTTCCATCTCACGCTCCGCATATATAATACAATCAAACACCGCAGGCGCTTATTAGGTAATGGATTTCCAACTCTGACAAGGTATGGGTCCACCTTCCGATCAGTGTACTCTAGAAGTGATACACTGGAGTTCAACAAGAACATCTTGTTAACTCGACCACACATGACTGACCACTCATTTCGCTTGAGTGTATCGAATATATTGTCACCTTACTGTTGGTAAACCAACATAACCATTCCCGGGAGATACAGAATTGAAAGAAGTACAAATATGAATATTCTCTAGATGGTGACAATATACCCTACTTGGGTGCGGCCCACTTAGCCATACTGCCTGCCCGATTTTTGTCATTTCCCGGTTGTGAGGCTAGAAGCTATGCTTATCTTTTTACATATCATATCTTCATTCACTTAGAATGCCACATCGTCATACCCGCCAAATCACAAATTGATTTATCCAAAAATAACATGGGTATACAGCTAAGAGAAACGAATTCCTCTGCCATAAAACGTGAATACATTTAAAGAGATCAACTTACGCGATCTATTGGATATACTCTGTCAAACCTTCTTCCATATAAGTTGTCGTGGGACTGGGCAAACCGAAGGCACTATTCAGTACATCCATCTTAGGCACTGTTATCTAAGACTTATACAACAACCCTTGCATAAACTCCGTCTTCACTGTATTCAGCATACTTGATTCGCAACGCTTATGCCAATACGGAGTGGTTCTTTGGATAATAATTCAACCGGTCTCTCCATACTTACAACGTAAAATGGTCAAAAACTTCGATAGTCGGTGTGTTAACTATCAAAGAAAAATACGTGTGCAAACAACGATATTATTTCCTGATGGAAATTCTATCAATCGATCATCAATCATATATATATATATATATATATATATATTCATATCTCCTTATTTTCTATGTTTAGAAAATATACGTTAACACTGGAAAACATTTCCATAACTTATTTACGTATCACTATTCTTCTACAACTATCAGTCTCTGATTGTAAACTAGTATAAAAACAATTCCCTAAGTACCAATCCCGAAGGTCGAAACCAACATCAGATAGACACTTAGGAAACCATTCAACTTAACAAGTCTCCAGTCAATTTCTGATTTAGCTTAACTCCATTCCTTAACTCCTTATACATAAACATTTCCTTTTCTAATTCATATTTCCAATTTCAATATTTGATTACGTTTCTGATTCTATTTGGAAAACATTTCCAAAACTTCTTTACTTGGATTTAAACAGATGTTTAAATCAACATCGCGACGACAACTCAAACCACTATACTTATTTACTAAATTCACTTAACCACTTTTACTCTCGAACCTTAACCATTTCTAAATTAAAAACGAAGTCAATCAAGTTGGGGTATAACTGCCTCTCAGACCTTAACTGAACAACATTTCAAATCTCGAAAATAGGGTAAGTTCATCTTTTAACTCTTTAACACTTCCTTACGTAACTTCCGGATATAATTTACGAGTCCAACTCCTTTACAGAATCATTTGATTATAACAGTGGTGTTATAATTTCCTGCTTCTGAAATATAATAACTTTAATCTAACTCTTATTTCCTAACTCGAATAAATAACGAACAACTAATTTATCAACTCCTATTTGGTTAACTCTTATTCGAATAACTCTAATCTAATAACTCTTATTTGATTAACTCTTACTCTATTTAACTCTTATTCGAATAACTTACATCCGAATAACTTATATTTGATAATCTCTCTTCTTCGAATAAACTAATATTCGATAACTCCTGTCGAATAACTAGATTCGATTAACTCCCTTCGAATATCTCTGATTCGATTAACTCACTTCGAATAACTCTGATTCGATTAACTTACTTCAAATTTTTCTGATTCGACTAACTCCTTTCTTCGAATAAACTAATATTCGATAACTTCTTTCTTCGAATAAACTAATATTCGATTTAACTCTAACTGAATAACTTTAACTGATTAACTCTTCTCCATTAACTTTAATCGATTAACTCTAACTCGATTAACTCTTCTAACTCATTTTGATTTACACATTCTGATTAACTTCTTTTCCATTTGTCTATTTAACAGATAACTATTCCCTTTCCAATTCTATTTACTTAACGAATAAATATTTCCTTTATCTTTTCTATTTATTTAACAAATAAATATCTCTTTAATCTTTTCTATTTATTTAACAAATAAATACCTCTTTTTCTTTTCTATTTATTTTCTATAAATAAATGATCCTTTTATACTTTTATTTATTCCCTTAAATAAATAATCCTTTTATTTTATTTATTTCCTCATTAAATAAATCCTTTTACTCCTATTTATTCCATAAATAAATAAATAATCCCATTTAATCTATTTGTAAATGTTCTACAAATAGTTTCTTTTCTATTCTATTTGTAAATGGTTTAAAAATATTTCTCTTTCTATTTTATTCGTAAATGATTTACAAATATTTCTCTTTCTATTTGTTTGACAAATATTTTTCCTTTATATATGTTTCTCAAATATTTTCTTTTAATCCTTTTTGATTTCATAATTATTTCCTTTTATGAAAATCCTTTTTCCTTTTATATATAAAATCCAGTGATTTTATATAAATAAATTATTTTCAAAATATACTTTGAATACCTCCTTTTCCCATTCCGATATTTTATGGTACTTAACACATCAAATCACGATGACCAATATCATCCAAACACATATAATCAACCACAGATTTTAAACTACATCATATATCACAATATATGAAAAACAATAAAATAACTGTTGAGGAATCCAGTCGGATTCCTCCAACCTGTTTTTCCTGCATCCACAGATATTACACAATATGATTATCATCACTTTCAGTTCAATATGTATTATTCTGTTAACAGAATCAATATATGTGGATTTAATGGTTTATATATATATAGTTTCCACTAACTGACTAGCAGTTCAATCAAACAGTCAACACACAGTCAATCAGACAATTTTTAACAGTTTTAAAAATACAACATGAAAATATAACTGTTCAGAGTTAGTGAGATTTACTCACTTTGGCAGTTCATCGTTAAAGAACGATAAACTGTCGTTTGATTTGAATCAAACAATTTATTTTCGCCATAAATTCAAACGAGCTCCAGTCCACTCCCAGTCAGTCCCATTTGGTAGTCGTCGTCCATATGATCCTGTCGGTTCTTGTTTTGCTCAATTCTGATATCGTATGGAAGAGTTATGATGTTTATAAGTTAATATAATTATTTAGAATTAATTAAAATAGACACTTATCTATTAAAAGGGGCTTCACCCACATTCTTTTCCCGGCCCAATTACTGTTTGAAAAAGCCCAACGTGATGCTTCTTCCTCCACAAACTTCAGAGGTCAACGCTCCTTCCAGTAACCCATTTTCAAATCTTAAATCCTTCACTTCTCCATTTCTACTTCATGGAATCCAAAATGGGAACAACCGTTGTTCTCGCCTTCCATTTCTACACTATCCTATACCACAACCGTTGAACTCGCTCGCCATTCCTCGGTCACCATCTCGAGCAGCTACAGGGACCCGCGACAACAATGACAACCGAATCCATCCAAAACCTCACCAACCGAGCGCCTCTCCATCCTGATCACCCATACAACCTTCACTTTATGAATTAAAGCCCCAAACGTTTTGAAACCCGAACGCTAGCGTCGAAACACATTACTGTACACAAAACGAGCGACGGAAATCCAGTTCGAAACTGGTTAAACTCGTATCAGATCGAAGAGGAATTCGGCCTGAACTCAACTACATAGATTTAGTGATTTTAGGAATTTAGTTTGATTTTCATTGATTTTTACAAGAGGATGATTTCACGTTTGAAGCTTCCTGAGTGGCGGCGGCTTGGGAGAATTCTTATATAAGGGACGGGAATGTTTTGTGTGGCTGAAACGATGCATTGTTGGCCTAGTTTTGGTTCATAACTCTTAGATATTTTAGTTTTTATTTACATTTATATATATTTCAGCACTCTAAAAGTTCCTACGAACACACACGATGCCTGAAAATCATGAAAATTGATATGTAGCTAAAGTTCGACATTACGGTCCCAATGAAACTGGTCTCGTCGAATTCCGACTCCATATGCTCACACAACGTATTTTTAAAGGTCAAAATACTGACTGTTTTTCACATTAAAATCCCATACGGCCACATACTAACTTCAAAAATTACGAAAACTGAAATCTAGTAATAATTTAATATTGCGGATCCAACAAAATTGGTTTCGTCGAAAACCGAGGTCGTTTGCAAAACTGGCTATTTTTAAAGCTCTGAATAACCCTTTTAAATATATAAATATATTTAAAAGTAATTAAATTAAATATTTATAAATAAATATTATCGTGTATATATTCACCTGGAATATAACACAACTCCAATTAGATTTATAATTCGATATTCAAATCCCGGGTTGAATCGATATTCAATATATAATGAAATTCCTTTTATAAATATAAATAAATATTTATAAATTATAAAGTAATTCCACAGCGACTTTTCTAAAATTTGATTTGGACATAAATCAAAATCTACATGACGAAATCCTGATTTTTCTCTTCCATTAGAAAGATATACTCCACCAGCTTCGTACGTTTCTTGTTTCACAGAAATCCAATTTAAAACGAACTCTGTACATTCAGTTGAAGTTCAAATCGCCAAATAGCGAACTGCCGCGCCATTTCAAGCTCGATTATAATTATATTATAATATATACGTTCAACTGTCGTTAATTAATTTTATTCGTTATTCAAATTCAATTCCAAACTGAATTATATACTTTGAATTGTCCAGTTCACACAATATTGTGAATTCCACAAATTCTGATTATTCTCTGAATTAAATATATTATTTAATTATTATTTTAATTAAATATTCACCATCATTTAATTCAACAACCATGAAATCTTTTTAATCCCCTTTTAAATAATTAAATAAATTAATTATTATATCGTTGAAAAATGCGGGTCATTACATTCTTCCCCACTTAAAATAATTTCGTCCTCGAAATTGCTAAGGTAGAAAACAAACCTATCGACTGGTTATACTTATTCGTTCACTTCTTAACTTTAGTTTCAACTGAACCAATTTAATTTCAATTAAATATTAATTAATTCTTATCAACAAAAATTTTCAAAAATCCTGAAAATTTTCTAACATCTTAACTTTTCGAAAAATTTCGCTAGCACCTCCTTTGTATTGGTCAATACGTCAAACTCCAACTCGCCTCTCTCGGCCATCTCCAACTCAAAAGAAAAATCAAACAGCCAAGCGGCTTACCAATTCGGCTCATAAATCTTATATCCAATAGAAATATAAACTTGTATCGTTTTATCGGTATATCATTATATCCTTTCCACCTGTTATCAATTCAGCAGATACAAGGGTCATCCCAATCAAATCCCAATCTGTTTTTATCCACAAATCCAACCATTCGCTTATACCTAAGTCGAATTCAGTTTCAAATCAAAGTTCCATTTTCGATTTTAAATTTCATAACTCATCAATCCAAATTTCTCGATATCCTTCTAATCCAGTTCAACTCCAATTTGCTTTTGAAATTTTCAATTCAATTTCCACTTAACTGGCTTTAATTCAATTCCAATTTGCTGTCACAAGTATTATTTAACTTGTTTTTATTTTAAACAATCTCTGCCTAGGAATTTTCAAATAGCTTACCCTTTTCAAAAGTCAAATATTCCTTTTTAGGATTCAAAACAATCTTGTTTCCTCAAAAAAATTCAAAAACAAAATCTTTTCGGTAGTAATCCGTCACTTACAACTCGAAATTGAACACCGATGATGTCATGATCATCACCGGAATCTATTTCCAGCTTTCAAAGTGAGTTCAATACTATATCGCTTTTCAAAACCATTTCTAACATTTCCACTTTGAAATTTATTTCAAAATATCCTTCTAATGTTTGTAAAACAATTTAAAATCTCCCAGGATTTTAAAATTCTCATATACTAAATTTAACTCCATTTACAAACACCTTTCAAATTCTAGGGTTTAAATTTCAACTCTGATTTTAACTTCAGATTTAATTCAATTCATTATGCTTATCTGAATTCTGATCGGTTATTTACATAACCATTTGACATTTTTATAATCTTATTCGATTATAATAACAACCAATATATCCAATATATATTCATTCCAATATATATATCTTATCTATATCAAAATATAATTTGGGTAAAATTATTCTGTTTACCCTCTTTTCAAAACATGTCGTGTCGACCCATTGTATTCGAGTGTTTATAAACTCCTACCGATACAGTGGATCAAACTGATCGATCAGAACCCATAAACAACTCAACCAATAAATCACCACAATATAAAACAATTTTATATCAAATAACAAATACGTTCACTCATATATATACACTCAAACTCAATCTAGGGTATTGCTAACCCTATCTCTACTGAGTCACGCCACAAGCCAAGGTAATTCACTTAACCTTAAGCTCTGATACCAACTGTAACGACCCGGAAATTTGGTGATCTTGGTTATCCGATATACAACACATATTGAACATCCAAGGATCGAAAAATTACGGGTTATTAATGAAAGAAATTAGAGGGTGAGAATAGATAAGATAGAAACTTAGAATAGAAGAAAAAAGAAGACAACAACATCAGAGTAACACGATCCTCATAGCGGAACGAATAACATATAATATACAACATAACTATGAAATATAATTCTATACCTGAATATACATATCATTTCAAAGTACAGCACTTACAACACATCGTAAATAACCATAGCTATAAAATTATGAAGCCTCCTGCTCCAGCTCTTCAATGTATCTGTAAATCCCGACTACTTGACTGCCCGTACAAAATTAGGCACCCAAGAGCTTAGGGAAACAAAACAAAATAAACTCCGGGTCAGTCATGTGACTGTTGTGAGTAAACTCAAATCATTTGTTTAACTTTACAAATCCTTTCAAAAGAAAGGATAATCATTTTTAAACAATATTATTTTAATATTATAATAATGTCTAACACAAGTAATATCAATCTAATAGAACGCTTCCATCTCACGTTCCACATATATAATACAATCAAACACCACGGGCGCTTATTGGGTAATGGATTTCCAACTCTGACAAGGTATAGGTCCACCTTCCGATCAATGTACTCTAGAAGCGATACACTGGAGTTTAACAAGAACATCTTGTTAACTCGGCTACACATGATGACCACTCATTTCGCTTGAGTGTATCGAATATATTGTCACCTTACTGTTGGTAAACCAACATAACCATTCCCGGGAGATACGGAATTGAAAGAAGTACAAATATGAATATTCTCTAGATGGTGACAATATACCCTACTTCGGTGCGGCCCACTTAGCCATGCTGCCTGCCCGATTTTTGTCATTTCCCGGTTGTGAGGATGAAGCAACGCTTATCTTTTTACATATCATATCTTCATTCACTTAGAATGCCAAATCGTCATACCCGCCAAATCGCAAATTGATTTATCCAAAAATAACATGGGTATACAGCTAAGAGAAACGAATTCCTCCGCCACCAAACGTGAATATGTTTTAAGAGATCAACTTACGCGATCTATTGGATATACTCTGTCAGACCTTCTTCCATATAAGTTTTCCTGAGACTGGACAAACCGAAGGCACTATTCAGTACATCCATCTTAGGCACTGTTATCTAAGACTTATACAACAACCCTTGCATAAACTCCGTCTTCACTGTATTTAGCATACTTGATTTGCAACGCTTATGCCAATACGGAGTGGTTCTTTGGAAAATAATCCAACCGGTCTCTCCATATTTACAATGTAAAATGGTCAAAAACTTCGATAGTCGGTGAGTTAACTATCAAAGAAAAATACGTGTGCAAACAATGATATTATTTCCAGATGGAAATTCTATCAATCGATCATCAATCATATATATATATATATATATATATCTATATATATATATATTCATATTTCCTTATTTTCTATGTTTAGAAAATATACGTTAACACTGGAAAACATTTCCATAACTTATTTACGTATCACTATTCATCTACAACTATCAGTCTCTGATTGTAAACTAGTATAAGAACAATTCCCTAAGTACCAATCCCGAATGTCGAAACCAACATCAGATAGACACTTAGGAAACCATTCAACTTAACAAGTCTCCAGTCAATTTCTGATTTAGCTTAACTCCATTCCTTAACTCCTTATACATAAACATTTCCTTTTCTAATTCATATTTCCAATTTTAATATTTGATTACGTTTCTGATTCTATTTGGAAAACATTTCCAAAACTTCTTTACTTGGATTTAAACAGATGTTTAAATCAACATCGCGACGACAACTCAAACCACTATACTTCTTTATTAAATTCACTTTACCACTTTTACTCTCGAACCTTAACCATTTCTAAATTAAAAACGAAGTCAATCAAGTTGGGGTATAACTACCTCTCAGACCTTAACTGAACAACATTTCAAATCTCGAAATAGGGTAAGTTCGTCTTTTAACTCTTTAACACTTCCTTACGTAACTTCCGGATATAATTTACAAGTCCAACTCCTTTACAGAATCATTTGATTATAACAGTGGTGTTATAATTTCCTGCTTCTGAAATATAATAACTTTAATCTTACTCTTATTTCCTAACTCGAATAAATAACGAACAACTAATTTATCAACTCCTATTTGGTTAACTCTTATTCTATAACTCTTATTCGAATAACTCCAATCTAATAACTCTTATTCAACTAACTCTTATTCCATTAACTCTTACTCTATATAACTCTTATTCGAATAACTTACATCCGAATAACTTATATTTGATAATCTCTCTTCTTCGAATAAACTAATATTCGATAACTCCTGTCGAATAACTAGATTCGATTAACTCCCTTCGAATATCTCTGATTCGATTAACTCACTTCAAATATCTCTGATTCGATTAACATACTTCAAATATTTCTGATTCGATTAACTCCTTTCTTCGAATAAACTAATATTCGATAACTTCTTTCTTCGAATAAACTAATATTCGTTTTAACTCTAACTGATTAGCTCTTCTCCATTAACTTTAATCGATTAACTCTAACTCGATTAACTCTTCTAACTCATTTTGATTAACACCTTCTCATTAACTCCTTTAATTAACTCCTTTTCCATTTGTCTGTTTAACAAATAACTATTCCCTTTCCAATTCTATTTACTTAACGAATAAATATTTCCTTTATCTTTTCTATTTATTTAATAGATAAATATCTCTTTAATCTTTTCTATTTATTTAACAAATAAATACCTCTTTTTCTTTTCTATTTATTTTCTATAAATAAATGATTCTTTTATACTTTTATTTATTCCCTTAAATAAATAATCCTTTTATTTTATTTATTTCCTCATTAAATAAATCATTTTACTCCTATTTACTCCCTAAATAAATAAATAATCCCATTTAATCTATTTGTAAATGTTCTACAAATAGTTTCTTTTCTATTCTATTTGTAAATGGTTTACAAATATTTCTCTTTCTATTTTATTCATAAATGATTTACAAATATTTCTCTTTCTATTTATTTGACAAATATTTTTTCTTTATATTTGTTTCTCAAATATTTTCTTTTAACCCTTTTTGATTTCATAATTATTTCCTTTTATAAAAATCCTTTTTCCTTTTATATAAAAATCCAGTGATTTTATATAAATAAATTATTTTCAAAGTATACTTTGAAAACCTCCTTTTCCCATTCTGATATTTTATGGTACTTAACACATCAAATCACGATGACCAATATCATCCAAACACATATAATCAACCACAGATTTTAAACTACATTATATATCACAATATATGAAAAACAATAAAATAACTGTTGAGGAATCCAGTCGGATTCCTCCAACCTGTTTTTCCTGCATCCACAGATGTTACACAATATGATTATCATCACTTTTAGTGCAACTTGAATTATTCTATTAACAGAATCAATATATGTGGATTTAACAGTTTATATATATATATATAATTTCCACTATCTGACTAGCAGTTCAATCAAACAGTCAACACACAGTCAATCAGACAATTTTTAACAGTTTTAAAAATACAACATGAAAATATAACTGTTCAGAGTTAGTGAGATTTACTCATTTTGGTAGTTCATCATTAAAGAACGATAAACTGTCGTTTGATTTGAATCAAACAATTTATTTTCGCCATAAATTCAAACGAGCTCCACTCCACTCCCAGTCAGTCCCATTTGGTAGTCGTCATCCATACGATCCTGTCAGATCTTGTTTCGCTCAATTCTGATATCGTATGGAAGAGTTATGATGTTTACAAGTTAATATAATTATTTAGAATTAATTAAACTAGACACTTATCTATTAAAAGGGGCCTCACCCACATTCTTTTTCCGGCCCAATTACTGTTTGAAAAAGCCTAACGTGATGCTTCTTCCTCCACAAACTTCAGAGGTCAACGCTTCTTCTAGTAACCCATTATCAAATCTTAAATCCTTCACTTCTCCATTTCTACTTCATGGAATCCAAAATGGGAACAACCGTTGTTCTCCCCTTCCATTTCTACACTATCTTATACCACAACCGTCGAACTCGCTCGCCATTCCTTGGTCACCATCTCGAGCTGCTACAAGGACCCGCGAAAACAATGACAACCGAATCCATCCAAAACCTCACCAACCGAGCGCCTCTCCATCCTAATCACCCATACAACCTTCACTTTATGAATTAAAGCCCCAAACGTTTTGAAACCCGAACCCTAGCGTCGAAACCCATTACTGTACACAAAATGAGCGACGGAAATCCAGTTCGAAACTGGTAAAACTCGTATCAGATCGAAGAGGAAGTCGACCTGAACTCAACTACATCGGTTTAGTGATTTTAGGAATTTAGTTTGATTTTCTTTGATTTTTACAAGAGGATGATTTCACGTTTGAAGCTTCCTGAGTGGCGGCGGCTTGGTAGAATTCTTATATAAGGGACGGGAATGTTTTGTATGGCTGAAACGATGTATTGTTGGCCTAGTTTAGGTTCACAACTCTTAGATATTTTAGTTTTTATTTACATTTATATATATTCAGCACTCTAAAAATTCCAACGAACACACACGATGACTAAAAATCATGAAAATTGACATGCAGCTAAAGTTCGACATTATGGTCCCAATGAAACTAGATTCGTCGAATTCCGACTCCGTATGCTCACACAACGTATTTTAAAAGCTTAAAATACTGACTGTTTTTCACATTAAAATCCCGTACGGCCACAAACTGACTTCAAAAATTACGAAAACTGAAATCTAGTAATAATTTAATATTGCGGATCCAACAAAATTGGTTTCGTCGAAAACCGAGGTCGTTTGCAAAACGGGCTATTTTTAAAGCTCTGAATAACCCTTTTAAATATATAAATATATTTAAAAGTAATTAAATTAAATATTTATAAATAAATATTATTATGTATATATTCACCTGGAATATAATACAACTCCAATTAGATTTATAATTCGATATTCAAATCCCGGGTTGAATCGATATTCAATATATAATGAAATTCCTTTTATAAATATAAATAAATATTTATTAATTATATAGGAATTCCATAACGACTTTTCTAAAATTTGATTTGGACATAAATCAAAATCTACACGACGAAATCCCGATTTTTCTCTTCCATCAGAAAGATATACTCCACCAGCTCCGTACGTTTCTTGTTTCACAGAAATCCGATTTAAAATGAACTCTGTACATTCAGTTGAAGTTCAAATCGCCAAATAGCGAACTGCCGTGCCATTTCAAGCTCGATTATAATTATATTATAATCTATACGTTCAACTGTCGTTAATTAATTTTATTCGTTATTCATGTTCAATTCCAAACTGAATTATATACTTTGAATTCTCCAGTTCACACAATATTGTGAATTCCACAAATTCAGATTATTCTCTGAATTAAATATATTATTTAATTATTATTTTAATTAAATATTCACCATCATTTAATTCAACGACCATGAAATCCTTTTAAACCCCTTCTAAATAATTAAATAAATTAACTATTATATCGCTGAAAAATGCGGGTCATTACAACAATGTTGTTTAGTTAAGGTCTGAGAGGTAAATATACCCCAACATGATTGACTTCATTGTTGATTAAGAAATGGATAAGGTTCAATAGCAAGAGTGGTTAAGTGAAGTAAGCAAATGAGTGTCAGTAGTTAAGTGAAAATAACGGTGTTTTATTTCATATCTATTTAATTTTCAAACAATGAATTTAGAAATGTTTCCCAGGATGAGTAAAATATATTTTCTATGAATAATAAAGATTTGAAAATATATGGAAATGTTTTCCATTAAGAATTATAGAAAATAAATACGATAATTGGAAATGTTTTTCAGAAGACCATGAGAGGCTAATGGGTTTTGATAATTCAGAATGTTGAGAACTGAAGAATAAAAGCGACATGATGAGAATGAAAAGCGGCAGAACATAAGAGAAGTGGACCTGTAAATTGAATCTGGGAATTGAGTAAGCAATAATTTGATAAGAAATAGAGTTAATAAAATTGGAAACTGATTGGAGATTGGTCAAGTTGGATGACTTTCTGAGTGTTCATCTGATGTTGGTTTCGGCCTTCAGGGTTGATACTTAGAGAGTTTTTCACTCACTAATTTACGGTCAGGAATTGATGAATATGGAAGGATAAAAATGTTTGATAATACGTATAACATTTGGTTAAGTAGATATAGTGATAGTTTCAAGAAATGAAAATAATATAAAAAGAATTGAGGAAAAGATAATGGTATGAGAAGATTTGTTGAAGGTCGTAAAATTTTGGAACTTACGATAAATGAGGATGATGAATACCATGGAGACAGTTATGCAAGAAGAAAATAATCAATGGTTGTAGACCTGAACTAATTAATTAATAAATTTTTTGGAATTTCTATCTTCGGAAGCGCAAATGATTTTATAGAAGGGTTGTTGGAATTTAAAGCGATAATATAGTAGAAATCGCATAGATGATATCAATTTATGAAGTGGTAAAAAACAATGTTTTAAAAATGGAAATTGTATAGGTTTATTCTCATCTTCCTTTCGAGTTCAGTTGAAATAGAATAAGAAATAATGAATTTGAAGGTGTTAAGTCGCTAAAAGAGATGAAAAGGAACATATTCCATTTGACCAAATAAATGATTGATATAATTGAGGAAATCGTTGAAGAAGATGAAAAAAGCATATACAAAATGAAGACATAGTGCGAAATAATTGCATCTCAATCTAAACTTCAATTAAGGACATCAGTTGATTTGATTAGAGAATTTGATTCCAGAATGTTTTGAAATTGATTTCAATTGTTTTGAAAGACAATATTAGAAGTATATACAAATGTTTTCAAATAGAAATGGTGGAGAAAAACCATTTTAGTAGCTTTGCTGCTTATTTGTTTTGGATAGAACAAATTGATTTAAATATGTACATATAGTTTTAAATATTTAAAACAAAATCCGGAGTTAATTATCGAGTTGGGTTGAATGGTAATCCAATATATCAAAATAACGAGTTTGTACATCTTAAGAGATGTTTGGTGGGAATGATTGAATTCATGATTTCCAATTACTGAATTAAAAGTTAAAGTGTCGATTATTGAATAATTAAATCTTTGTCAATAAAGATTTAGATTTTATGTTAAAATGAATTGGTCAACTATTTTAAAAAGCTAAAAATAAGGAAAAGATTTAAATAGCAATTGAATTTGAATTCGTGTTTATAAATACAAGGATGTATGAAATCTAATAGTTAATAGATTTGAATGAAAAAGTTTAAATCAACAAGGTTGGAATTAAGTAATGAACTTAATAATTGTAATTTGGAAGAGAATTTGGTTTATAACAGATAAATTCAGGAATATGAAATTGAAAAGATATCAAATATCTGAATTGATTAAGAGATCAAACTGGAATTTTAAAATTTTAAGGTAATGTGAGGATATTCGATTTTGGATATTGGATATAGAAGTTTCGAAACTTATATGATAATATATAAGAATATAGCGGATTTAGAGACTAATGTTTTGGAAGGTAATGAACTGAGATAAAGTCTTATATAACAGAATTTATGTAAGGAGATGTTTGAAAGAAAATCTTATGTAAGTTGACATAAGTTTGTTTTTTGAGTATAAAATGAAGTAATGTATATAGTATTATATGTTTTCGAGGCAAAATAAGGACAGTACCTTATTCTCCTTTATATTTCGAGCTTAGTGAAACGTGCTGCTGGTGGTAGTAGGTTGCCCGAACGTAAAACTCATGAGTTGTCAGTTCCTGGAAGAACACGATCGTGTAGCATAATTCGCAAGGCTGTAGATGCCTACGGTGGATGGTTGTTTCTTGGGGGAACCAAGCGTAACCATTGCGTCTGCTGCGATCTATAGTCATGATGAGGGCGTAATCCGTAGAGCCGTGAAAGCTTAGGGTATGGATGTTTCCTGGGGGAGCCAGGCATAACCATTGTATACATGTGGTCCACATGACATATCTACAAGTGAAAGAGATGTAGCCACTAGAGTTGCTAAAGGTAGAATGGAGCCATGCGATGATGAGATATCTTAGAGATGTAGAGCCACCTGTTTGATGTAGCACTGTGTCTTCGTGGCATGATTTGTCGTGGTGGCATGATTTTTCGTTGTGACTTGATTTGTCTTTGTGACTTAATTAATCCTCATGTCTTGATCTATTTGGTGATTTGTTTCGTGACTCTGAGATAGAGCAGTTAACGCTCAATGACCTCATATTTTCTTTTGATTCTAAAACATCTTCTGTTGATTTGTCCATGACGAAATTCGTAGGGAAGTGATTTCCTATGGATACATATGTTTTCTGAGGGATCCAAACGAAACCATTGTGTATCTGCGATTCATGAACAATCAACATATCAATATCACATTGGTACTTTCTGTATCTGTTTTCTTTAAAAAAGTATTTTTGAAATATTTTCACTGGGAGTTGAAACAAGGATATTTAGTACTCGGAGATTTTAGTCATGCTCGGGGCCAGCGTATGCCTAACATCTTTGAGAACGATTATAAACTTGTCAAACTTCAAATTATCAAATATTTTCAAATCGATAATTTCGGGATTAAAAAGTTAAGAAATAGAATTACGGAGTATTTTCAAGCCCATAGATTTGAGATAATAACAAAAATATTTTCT
The DNA here is from genome assembly GCA_030737875.1 of Allium sativum. Classification (NCBI taxonomy): domain Eukaryota; kingdom Viridiplantae; phylum Streptophyta; class Magnoliopsida; order Asparagales; family Amaryllidaceae; genus Allium; species Allium sativum. Next base: position 219,034,198 of record CM060921.1, read on the forward strand.
GCAAAAAAAGATAAATGATTTCGGATTCTGAAGATTTTCAAGTCGAAAATTTGTAACTTGAAGAGGAGATGTTACGTACACTCTTCAATGAGTATTGGGAAAAGATTAAGCGGATTGAATATAAGGAGATTTGGTTGAATTTGGATTATAATATGGGGAATGATGGATAAGTAAATATTGACAAAAGAGGTTTATAAAGGAATTTGGAATAATTTGAGATGCATAAATCTAACTTATGCAGAATTTGAAATTTAAGAAAAGATTGGTTTTGGAATTTTTTTGATTACGATGGATAAACAAAGAGGATCAATGAATTAAATATTGATATTTAAACTAATTATGGAAAGATTACACACGAATATGAAAGTTAGAAGTATACATTGGTATAACTCTAACGATATCTCTTTTTCGGGGACGAAAGTTTAAAGGGGAGGGGGGAGAATGTAACATCCCAGAAATTTCGACAATTGGAATATGAGATTAATCAGAGATTTACTTATTAATAATCAATTTTATATTGATACTTGGGGTTAGAAAATCAAATATACTGTTAACCCCGTTAATATAACGCAGCATCACGGGTCGAACAATACATCTCGAGCGTCCCGGGTCGAACAATACAGCTCGAACACCTTAGGTCGAACACCATGACTCGAGCACCGTGGTTCGAACACTATGGTTCGAGCACCAAGGATCGAATACCATGGCTCGAACAACATACTATGGTCGAGCGTTGCATGTCGAACACGTATGTTAGACTACTCGACAACAAGTATATAGAAGACACATGGAAATCTTGTAATACTGGTTCCCATATTGTGTACCATATATATAAAAAGTACACACGTGAGCCCTTCATGGAAAGCATCATAACACAATATGGTTTTATGAATCCTGAGTATGGTAATGCGTTATATTGCTACTAGAACGACATGCAATGAGCATGCAAACTTCATACATTAGAAATATTTACATGTGGCTTCAAAGTAGAACACAAGATATATCTAACGACTTGATCTATAGGAACGAGCAATTCAATCTCCTATGGCTCGAGCGATAATACACTGAGGGGTCAACTTAGTCACAATGAGAAGCAGGTGTAAACTGATTAAATACGAAAGAGTTGCATTGTTTTGGAAATACACATGGCAATCCCATGGATCAATTCTTAAAATGATAGAGAATGGATCGATAGTAATTTTGTGGAAGGTGTAAATCGAGTTTCACTTATACATGTGGATGTGTGACAACATGGGGATTAAGCTGACATGGCGTAATGCATGAATAGCTGGTCGTTCATCTGGAAGTGGGTCGAATAGACGATGATATTGAGTCAAGCAGCTCTAATCCGGACGTGCAAATTCATTATACCACTTACAACAGCAATGACATATTTTGTAATTTCCGCTCCCATATTTTAAACCTTGTAAAAGTTGCACAAGAGGAAACGTGGACAAGCAGTGATTCGAGCTAGTGATCAGCAGCTGTTATTGGGTCGAGCAGTACATGATGCCGAATCCACAGGTCGGGCAACTTCCATCTTTCCAAAAGTCAAGCACGTGCATGAAGATTCATTTATCCATATTGGGTCGAACACATATACACGAGTAGCTTGCTGAATTGTGGGACAAATTAATTCACCTCATGCAAACAAGAGCACATGGCCTATACAAAGTACAAAGCAGTTGTTTGATGAACATGGTGTTAAAGCGTGTTCATAGTTTGACCACAAATATAAACTGCCAGAAGACAATATAGTAAGTATAATTAAAAAAGGGTCGGTTACTTTGTTTTGTTTGGGTCGAGAATCACGTCCATGTTATGGGTCGTGCATTTAGGCTCGTGCACTGTGGGTTGGTTAGCAAAGTGCTTTTTGGGTTGGTTTCAGCCTAGTGGCATTTCTGTAAATACCCTTATGTTCGACCCATGCCTTTTCACCATAATTACATAACTACCACCTGGTCCAAACTTCTCCTGTAAATACCCCATTTCACCACACTTCATGGGATGGATTTTTACCACCCCGAAGGGCTGCCGAATTGCATTCTCTCATGATTCAAGAGATTCTAACATCATCTATCATCTCAAAGTGAAGATCAGGCATTGAATTCATCATGAAATCCACCAAAAGCGGTCAAGCATCTTAGAGATTGAAAATTCTCCACAATTTCTTCTTAATTTAGCAAGATCCATCTAACTCTTCGCTGATTTGTATTGATTTGAGTGAAGACTTTGTGTAATGAAGAATATGAATGTACTTTTGAGTGATTCCAAACTTGTAACTCTTAAATTGCTAATAGAAATCTTTACCAAAGTGGACGTAGATCTCTCTTGAGATTGAACCACTATAAAAACTTTGTGTCTTTTATTTTTGTTGTTATGATTGTGGCCTCTTTTCTTACTGATTAGTGAAGTACCATTTGTGTACCTTTGGTGTTGAGGTCTAATTTGGATTTTAACATATATTGTTTTAAGTATGAATCGAACTCAATATTTAATTCATAATAATTGATTGGGAATCAAATATTTATTGTTGAATATTTGAACTGAATATGATTGAATATTTGAATTGGTTTGAGATTGGACTGGAAAATATTAATGGTTGAGTTTAAAAAAATAAATAAACATAGTTGACGTTAAATAAATTGGAACTTTTGTTTGTTGAAATATATGGAAATTTGGCTAGGATATGTGTGTATTTGTGTGTATAAAGAGATTGAGTTTAACGTTTCAATTTTGGAGAAACAAATGGAGTTGTTCTTGAACAAACTGAATAAAAATCAGTAAACTGATAAATAATTTAAAAACAAGATAATATTGTATAAAAACGGAGTCGAATCGCAACCAGATTAATTTCATTAGAATCAGAACGCAAAAATGAAGAGGTGCGTATAATTTTTGTCGCTTTCAAAGTTTGTGTTGGTGGTACGAAATTTGAGCATTCTGTAGTATTTACAGTAGAATTAATATTAAATTATATATATAAATACACTACCCTCCTCAGTAACAATCTAACCGACTTATTTTCTAAACTTACGTGCTACCCTAAACCCTATTGAGTTACGTTGTTCTTATCCCCAAGGTTACTTCTATAAAAATCAAGCTTACCGTTTCATTTCTTTAGCAAAAACAATTATCTCCTTTTTTAATTTTAAGGGCCAAGGCCGATTAATTCCTCCCCCTTATTCAAATCCATCCTTCCCCTAAATTGAAGTCAATGTGAGCTACCGCAAGGTCCTTCTCTCCTCTTATTTCCCTTCCTCAACCAAAAATCATTTCTTTTTCTAAAATCACATAAATGGCTGAAGCCAAAATCATCACACCCACCTGAACGCCACCACTTACTGGCCATCGCGACTCTTGCAAAGAACGCTGAAGCCTTGAATTTCTGCTGCCATCTCCGACTGAGCTTGCACTAGTCCGACCTTAACGCGAACAAGTTCAACAGCCACCTAAGGCCATTGAGCCTCTCTAGCCACCCAATGAAATTGCTTTTTCTCCTTTCAGCGTGTTTCGAGTGAGTTCCGGCTCATGACTAATTCTATTTCAAGCAAGTTAACTTTGGTAGAAATTAAAATATGATAGTTTGTGGATTTTGTTTTATTCTTAACCTACTAGTCCGTGATTTTTCTGTCTTTCACTAATGCGTAATTATTGCCTTCACGGTAGTGATTCTTGTGAAAAATCATTGTACAATTTACTTATTGATGGGTTGATGTTTGGCTATCTATGTTATGCGTGACTCTGTATAGAGTTGGTTTTTGATTGTTGCTAGCTGTGTTTGGGTGATTGTTGCTACCATTGCTGCTCACTGCATTACACATCACGCCCTGTGCCCTTGCCGCGTTTGTTGTTGCACTTTATTGGCTGGGTCAGTAAAGGACTTGTGTTGCATTTTCATTCCACCTAAGTCAGCAATGGAGGAAATTGTTAAACATCTTACTTTAAGTAATCACCAATAACTAAAGATCTTCTAAATTATCCTACACAAAAATGTAACTAATCAACATTGGTTTGTAAATGCACCCAGAAGGAAAACTGTATACAGGTTACAAGTATAATCTGAAAGCAAATGAATGTGTTTGGTGAAAAAAACATACATGTAATTTCATGATATAATGCAAATTATTATTTATATAATGATGATAAGGACACAAACCTGGGGAGGGGTACCAGTTAGGCACTATCTACAATAAGAAGTGAGGGCATAAGCTGACTGAGAAACTTGTGCTTTGGGAGTTTTGATAGTGTGTGCTTCATCTAACACCACTCTATACCAATTTATTTTATGAAAAATGCTCATGTTCATCGAACCCTGCACAAAGAGCACATTGTCAAATTAAAGGGAAAACTAAGCTCAAAGGATACATTAGAAACTTAAAAAAATGTTATTGGTTAGGGAAAAGCTGCTTAACTTTTTTTTTAGCAACAGAAGTTTAGTCTATATGGCTTTTGCCAACTGAAATTGGTTTTTCACTTTGTATCAAGTACTAGTATTTCATGATTAGGTGCACTTCCACTTTATTAGCTGTAAACCGACTATAACACTATGATACTTTTTAGATGTACCCTCATCTGTGATTAAAAACACAACATTCAGCCATCTTCTATATAGTAAAACATTTGCATAGTGTCTAGATTACTATTGCAGGAAATCTTTATGAAAATTTATTTGTCTATTCGTCTTTTTCCTATTTTGAGTTGTTGTTATACTTTTTCTCTCTTTACCTGGTATTCATTCATTTTATTTTGACATCGAATCCATGTCAAAAAAATATCATGTTTTAACTCGTTTTTTATACTTATTTTGTATTCAGTATTCAGTCATTCTCATTTGATGAATTAAAATAAGTAAGTAAACAATAGGAACTAAAATTATTTATAGTACATGTTAGTACCCAATAAAGCAATGTATGTATATATCATTATTATTTATTAGACAAACAAGTTTGACTAAAAACTAGTTAGGTTAGCAAAGCATCACTATGGTTTTGATTAATTGTTTGAGACACTTCCAGGTGGGCCCTAGTTCCTCCACATATTGTTTTAGTTGTTGGTTGTAGGTTGTAGATGATTCTGGCAAGCCTAAAGCAAACAATTATTATTCATTTTGTTTTGTAAACTTGGTATAGTTGTCCCTTGACTTATTTATAACCCTGAAAGTACAAACGTTTGGTCATGAAACTTACCTAGATAGTGAATATGAACACTTGATAATTATCGCATAATTATATATGTTTTAAGTTTGTAAACTTGGAAATAAATTTTGAAGTCTGTATATATACTTGAATGAACATTTCATGTATCTACTATATATTTTAAAATATATATATATATTAGTGAATATTGAATGTATGTACGGGGACTCCTGTCCATGCTTCACATTTGCGAACATAATTGACTTATAATATGTGGTTTTTATTGTTGTATCTATGATGTACTGTAGCGCAGACACAGATACATATATACTGTTTGCCCTCCTTTTGCTTATGGCATGAGAGTTTGGTTTCATGCTAGTTTGATTGCCTGTCCAGGTTGATTTGTATATTTAATCTCATTGAACTAATGTATTGAGTCTGATCATTTCAATCCATTGAGTATTGCCTAGTGACCCATTTGCACACATGCGCTATTATCTTGTGTTCATTTTCAGGACGCTGGGGCAATATACGTGTGAATATATATACGCATACGTGTATATGCAAGCGCCTGGAATTTCCTATGTCATTCTTTATATTTGGTTTGGGACAATGAGGTGGTGCACACGTGTATATTATAAACACGTGCACACTCCCAAGCTCCGGAGACCGTTCGTCCCTGGAAATAGATAGAATTGATATGAATAGATACCACACCTGGTCTAGATACACTGATATAAATAGATACCACACCTGGTCTAGATACATTAATATGAACAGACACCACACTTGGTCTAGATACACTGATATGAACAAATACCACCACTGTTTATTTATATATGACATCGATGTTGGGATTAACTATTATATTTCAATTTATATTGAAGCTAATTAACTTGAACTATGATTTAATCCTGACTTGAGTGTTTTATGTTTTGCATGGAACGCTCGGGTTAGACCCGAGTGTTACAGATTTTAAATATTACAGCTTAGGATTTGAAGATTGGTGAAGTTGGGAGATTCCAAAGATAAGCGTTCTCTAAAGTTTCAAACCAGTAATATTTTTCTTGTATTTAACTGTATTTTAAATTCTGCTTTGTTGAGAAGAAAAAAAATCTTGTATCAAAATTTTGACTATTTATAAAAGTTTGTTCTGTTATTCCATATTGTGTTATTTATTTATTCTGTGTATCTGTGTTGATTCTAATTTTAAACTCTGTAAGCTAAATAACGATTTGTCGACTTAAACGTTTTAACTTGATTTAATCACCAATTAGAAGCGGTCAAAATGGCGGGACGCTACATTTTTGTAACAAACTAAAATTTTATCGCATAGACTAGTGGATATTTAATTAATAAGCTTTTTTAACTTAGGATGATCATGAGCCTTGGCTCTAGTGGGGTTGACTTATTTCATATAGGCTAAGTGAAACCTAGGATGAGTTTGAGTGTATATGTATGAGAAAGCATATCTGGAGTGATATAAAATTATTTTGTTATTTGATCAGTTGAGTGATATATTAATTCTAATCGTTACATTTGCGCTTTGTTATCAATATAGATTCATAAACAGTTAACTATGGCTAATCAACACCGTGTTGTATAAATTAGGTAAATGGGATAATTTTACTTAGAATTGTACTATGAATGTAACGAACCAGTTTTTGGCTAATTTTTGTTAAACAATAATTTATCAATTATATTGAGAGATTAATATAATAAAATATATTGGATTTAATTATTTGAGAAAATTAAATAATCTTTTTATTAAAATCCTATATGTGTATATATATATATATATATTTCAAGTAACTAGTGTCTTATATTTTGTTTTATATTTTTATAATGGTTTAAACTTATATAAATTAAAAAGAGACATTTCCTAAGTAAAATTAATATGAATGACTTAAGTAATTTTACTTCTTCGGAAAGAAGTACTCCACTTATAAATGATTTAACAATTTTTACTTAAGATCGAAAACAAATAAATGGAGAGATATATTTGGTACCATGAATGAAATTAAAAATATTTATATACATGTGCTTATGTACCTTACATGTACCATTTCAAACATTTAGAATATATGTTCATATACACTGCATATGATTTTACACACATGTGCACTTATTTGCTCAGCATACTTGGCAACAAAGATTTGATTTCAATAAGTACTGGTTGCACACATGAATTTATAAATTCATCTTTGCACATGGGTTAAATACCATAGTTGTACTTCATGAATTTTTTTAAAGCAAATAGGACTAGCTACATCCTTTCAAATCAAAAACTAGTGCTCAGCTAATAGTATATCTTCCAATACACATGCATGACTACATACCATTGTTTCATTCTTCCAAGCAAACTACACAGCTACTCTTCTAATCAAAACTTCTAAGTACTAGAATCATTGATGTGAATATTGTGATTAATATACACATTGACATTAGTAGATAAGGTATAACAGTATTTATGGAGTAGAAAAGCTTGGAAGTAAAGTCAGTGTTAAAAATATATTTTTTAAAGCCAAGTCATTCACATATCACACCTGCCGTTCACTACCTGGTAGCTAAGGGAAGCATCTGGCTTTCGTGTTGCTAGAAATGAACAATCCAATTCATCACACCAAACTGAGTGTGCAGGAAACATACATTTACAAACCATGAAGTACACCATATATTAAATGCTTGTTTGCCTCAACAGCCAAAAATTTGCAAGTTACTATGACTTGTATAATATCAAATACATATATGTATACCCATTTGCATGCTTCATTCCTGAACTACATCAACACAACTACTAAACATAGAAGATTTACATCATTCCGTCAACACAGCTAATGGAAACTAGGAAATTCTTTTCTTTCAATCATGTATAGACCACTACTGAAACATTCCTGTTGTGAATGTTCCTTTCCCATACATACATTAAATTCACCCATTATTTTAAATATTTAAATCACCAATAAATGAGATGTCCAGATCCATTTTTCTTCACCACACATTTGAACAAAATCATAAAAGGAAATACAGAGGCTACATGATCTTAAACCAAAGCTGAGCACATGAAAGAAAGTGAGTAAACACTCACTGTTTATCTTATTTTAATATATGCCATGATCATTGATACTTATATATATGTTGCACTTATGTATGTAGTTCAAAACTATGTCTGAACCAATGTTTGTCGATTAAAACCCCGGATTTTCATATTAGCATAAATTGGGTATATACTATAAAACCCATCACTCTGTTTACTATAAAAATTCCACATCTTAGTTTCTAGTTGATGTTAGACTCTGATTTCTTCATGAAAATTGTTCATTTATATACCTAGTTTATATTAAAAATAAGCCCACTTCAAAATAAACCATATATATATATATATATATATATGTGTGTGTGTGTGTGTGTGTGTGTGTGTGTACCTTGTTTGTAATGTATACTACAAAAGGCAGTAAAAACCAAAGTTTTTGACTAGCTTAATTTTGGAATTCAGGTATCCAAATGTATTCGTGATACTGAAATATGAATTTAGATGGAAAGATTAAGATTTTTAACGTTGAGGGGAGTGAGATATACTGGTTTGGATGAAATTGATAACCGAGGCCCATTCTGATGATCCAGGCGATCATGGGTTCTGAAATTTTGTCTAAAGGGGAGTGATAATCTAGGTAAGCGGGGAAAATATAAAATAAATTTTCTAATGAATAGATTTAGAGTTTTAGCTTGACTTGGGTTTTTGGGGCTATGTTTTTACGATGGAGTTTGGTGACATACTGCGGCGCCGTTATTTGATCGAGTGTTGATATGCTCAAGGAGGAGGTCAACCAGGGTGTCGGCATCGCGTGGGTAAAGTTTGGAGTTAATTGATGGGGTGTGTTGATGGGTGTAGGTGGTTGTTCGATCGTGAGTTTTGGGGTGTTTATTTTGATGGTTCGGCCGAATGGTGTTTTTCCGAACAAGCTGATCGGTGGTCGATCGGATGGCTTGGGGTGACTTTGGTGAGGTACGTACGTATGTGCGATCGATAATGAGCTAGGGTTGCGGGATGACACGAGTGTACAGTGCACACCAAACCATGCACAGTGGAGTTTTTTTTCTTCTAGGTGCAGTCAAGTGAAGAAGAATGGGTAGTAGTAGGAGTGAGAGAGAAAAGGTTGGGGATGTGATATCGTTGATGAATGGTGAGAGGTAGTCAGCCATATCCAGGTCGAAGAAGAAATGGATGCAACAGAGAAGTAGAATGCAAGAAGTATAGTGGAAAGGAGAATATAGTAGGAATCAAATAATTGAATTGGGTTGTGTAGGCTAAGTGGAGGTGGGCTGGTATTGGGACACATGAGGTAAGTACAAACAAATAAAAAAAATATGAGGACATGGGCCAAAAAAGTTTAGGCTGTGAAAATTAAGCTTAGAAATTATAAATAGAAATAGGAAATGAAAGGAAGGAGAGATTGTCTTGTTTAAATTTAAAGCATTTATTTTAGATAAATCAAACAATAACTTCGTTTAAAATAAGAAATATTTAAAAGAGTAATTTACGTTAAAGTTCTAATGTAAGTTTAGACCAAGATCGAATTGATTTGGCTCGTTTGTAGCCAAGTAAATGGATTGTCCGTCTAAATAGCTCAATGTTGTTATTGAGTTTAAACGGTTCAATTTAAAATAAATTTATTTATTAAATAATAAAAAGATATTTTACTACTAAATATCTTTTAAGTTTAATCGAGCGTAAATTTAGTCGTAAACTGGATTAACGCGTAAACTATTGATCAATAATGATCCGTAAATGCAGTAAATACTGCATTTAATGTTTAATTGATTGATTAATTAAGTTGTTATAATTACGTTATTCATTTATATTAACATCTAATTAGTGGAAATAAACACCATTCCACTATAGAATTGAAGTGGTTGAATTGTTTGGACACTCTGTTAGTAGAAATAAACACTGTTCTATTATTATATTAGTTTGACATATTTTAACAGAAGTATATATTGTTGAGTTATTATATTATCAATTGATGATATTGAATTGTATTTACATGTTGTTTGTGCAAATTGGGTTAACAACTTGAATGTCGTCTGTTATAAGAACTGTTATATACCGTTGAAACTACTAAGTCGGAATTTCTATAAAGTAACCAGAAATAAACTTAATGTTTAATAATCAGATATAATTTGTTTTTGAGAAACAATCAAATGGATTAATTTAAATTAATTATATTATTAATTAATTTAAAAGGGAAAATTAATTATAATTAGTTTATCAGTTTGTTTAGGGTTGATTTAAATCAACTGTTTTAAATGGGAATTGATTACTAAATTAATTTGTTTTAGTTAATTTAATAAAAGAGGTTTTAATAAATGGTTTAAAACTTGATAATTTTTTAAACTAACAGATCCGGTAATATAATTATGTAGTTAAATATTGAAGTTAAAATTGGGTAAGTACTCAGGATGATATGTTTATACTTAATTAATTTTTTTAATTAATTAAGTTTTAAAGATAATTTAATTATAAAAGAAAATAGGAAATCTAGTCTATTATTTGAATTAAATTCCCTGATTTAATATTTAAGTTAAATCAAGCTAACTGGATGAATGTTTCAAAAAAACATCATTGCTTTGAAAATGTTTTAAGATTTGGAAATCAAATGGATTTACAAATTCTGGTTTGTCGAATATTTTAGATATCGAACTACTACAAACCTTACCAATAAGAATGATCTCAATTCAAGGTCTAAGAGGTAATTAGAATATCCCAACTTGAATGATTTCACTATTATCCGGTAGATAGTATTAGTTTGTGTTCGGAATGAGTGTTAGAATTGAATATTGTTTCAGCTATGAAATAGATATTTGAGGGTGACATTATCACGTAAGATTGATAATAAGAATTTTTCTAAGTTAATTAATACTTATGTTTTCAAATCTATATATATAAACAAAGTTAATATTTGAATAATTAAAGATTATTTAAATAAGGCTTAGCATATCCAATGGAAATAAATATGTTTAATTTATTTATTTGATAGTTAAATAACCGACTATCAAATCTTGACCTATTTCGATTATCGTTTCGAAGAGACCGGAATCTAAATTCCACTTCGATTCAATTTACACGTTACGAGTCAGAGATTACTGAAGACAATTATAGATGGAGTTTTGCGAGGGTTGTTATATTAATTCTAGGTAGAAATTTCCTAAGATGGATTTACATATTAGTGCCTTTGGTTTGTGCAGTCCCAGGATAACTTATATGGACGAATGTCTACCAGAGTATGTCTAATAAATCGCGCAAGTTGATCTTCTCAAACGTATTTACATTTGGTGGTGGAGGAGTTCGTTTCTCTTAGCTTTATACCCATGGTATTTTTGGGAAGTCAATTTGTAATTTGGCAGGTTTGACGATGTGGCATTCAAAGTGAATGTAGACATGTTATATCTAAAGGTAAGTTTAGCCTTAAGCTTCGCAGCCGGGAAATGATAAAAATTGAGCAGACAACATGGCTAAGTGGGTCGCTCCCAATTAGGGTATATTATCACCATCTAGAGAAAATCCTTTTGTTTCTTATTTCTATTGATGTTGTCCCTTTTGGGAAAATGGTTGCCGTACACAACCATTGGTGTACACTACAACGAAATGAGTGGTCGGTCATGTGTAGACAGGTTGCAATATGTTCTTGTTGAATCCAGTGTATTCCTCTCTAGAGATTCACTATCGGAAGGTGGTTCCATAACTTGTCATAGTTGGAAATCCATTATCCAACTAGCTCCCGCGGTTTTGATTGTATACTATGTATGTAGAGCGTGAGATGCAAGCGTTATACTAGATTTCCATTTATTTGATTTAGACACTATTATAATATTAGAAGAATTTTTATATAATGAAGTTTTGGGTTATCGTAAGGTAAAAAGCATCCGTGTTTATGTGCGGATCGGTCTTACGATTGTCTTTTCTTTCAAAAAGATTTGAAAGGTTAAACCAAGTGTTTTGAATTCTCATAAGGAAAAAACCCGTTCTGTGTTATACGGCATGATCTTATGAGATATCCTATATGATCTCAAGATGTTGAAAAACCGTTTGCTCATACAAGTCCCATGACTAACCCAGAGTTATTTTTCTATGTTTTCCCAAAATTTTTAGGTGCCCAAATTTGTACAGGCATTCAAGAGTTCAAGATTTTACTGATTTACTGGAGGATCTTAGAGCAAGAGGCTCAAGTGTTTAATATTTAGAGTTTTTCCGCTATGTTGTATATGTGACGTACTCTGATAATGTATGTAAGTTCAAATACAATTTTGTATTCAAAATTTATGATATATATCATATTTTATTCCGCTATGATTGTGAGATCCTATGTTGTTGTTCAATTCTATCTTTATCTATTTTGTTCTGTTCTAATCTTCTATCTTTCTATTTCTCACCCACTAACTTCTTTCTACTAAAGATTCGTATTTTTGTGCAATTTGGGTTGGACGTGATTTATATTCAGTCAGCTCAAATGATATGGATTTGCGTGCCTTTATAGTATATATAAATGACAAATTTCTAAAATTATTATCATTATTGGTTGATCGTATCTGATTAGTCAGTTTATGGAAAAAAAATCCTTTTACCGTCGGTGTAATGTCCCGGATTTTTGACGATTGAATGATTACTTTATTTAATTATTTGGATAAACAATGTGGTAATTTAATTGGTTCAAATTCAAATCTTTTGAATATATAATTAATATAAATAATGGGGTAACAAAATTTATATTCCGAAATAGTCAGAAATTTGTCGAATTGGCAATATTGTGTGAATTGGATAAAATATGATATTTAATTGAATTTAGATTCAAGTTATAATAACGAATTTATATATTAATTGATAGTTGAACATATTAATTATAATATAATTATAGACGAGCTTGTAACGTCGCGCTAGTTCGTAATATTGAGTTTTGAACTTTAAATGAATATTCAGGATTTATTATAAGTCAGATTTCGTTGAAACAAGAAAAGTTCAAATCTATTTAACTATATTTTTTTAATGGAAGTGAAAAATCGATATGTCATCTTGTAAATTGTAAGTTACATCCAAATCGAATTTTCAGAAAGTCGTTATGGAATCATGTATAAAATATAACGATTTATTTAATACATAAAAGGGGTTTTAATATAAATGAATATCGTTTTAACTTGAAAATGGAATATCGAGTTATAAATCCAAATATGTTTATTTCTGAAGCTGTATATATTCTGTTTGAATATATACACACACACATATATATATATATATATATATATATATGATAATAATATTTTATTATTAACACTTTTGGTTATTTTAATCGATTTGTATCAATTAAATATAGAATTCAAAATCAACCATTTCGCAAACGATCTCCGTTTTCAATGAAACTAAATTTGTTACAACCGTGATGATTAATTATTGTAACATTTTCAGTTTCGCGTGAATTGGATTTATTTTGTGACCGTGCATAGTTTAAAACACTTGTTATTTAACTGTTTACAGGTAAAAAGGGACTTTTACAAACGGACTCGGAATTTGACGAATCTAACTCCATAGTGTTTGAAATATTTAATTATTGCAAGATTGCAATTTTCGTCCCAAATATAGCTCGTACGTCGTAGTTTTTTTTTGTGACTTCGACTATAAGTTTCGTGTAAAATAAAATTTAATATAAATAAAATATATATGTTCCTTCGTTCCCAAGTATCGTACACTATCCTTCCAAACGCAGACCTATTAACACAACCTATTTTTTTTTTGAGATATCAAGATACCCTAGAAACTAGAATATATGCCTATCATGTCCTATTCCTTAATACTTAGGTATCCTCCATAGATAAATGATGCATATTGTGTAACGACCCGCATTCTACGCATCATAGGATCGTAGAATATTTATTTCTGTCACATACGAAGTCGTATGGTCATGTAACTTTGGGAGACGACTATTGGGGTCATTTCCCATGTTCATGATTTTTCCCGATTTTTAAATGACCATTTTACCCCTAGTTGGCACTGTTTTGGCCATAACTTTTGACTGGAAAGGAATTTTGACCTGAAACCACTTCCATTGGCTTCGGATGATGGTTTCTCTTTCCGTAGAGTGGTCACATTAGCCAAACGGACTTACCGTTTGGGAGATATGGCTGAAACAAGTTTCAGATGGTTAAAAACAGCTTAATTGGGCTTAACCGGGTGATTAGCAGCTAGGCCCAAGGGGAATTTCGGGTTTAGGGGTATATGGAGGCTGATTAGGGTTAGAAAACATTTCTTTAGACATTTCCCAGCCGCCACTTTCATTTCTCTTGACATAGCCATGGCCTCCACTCTCTAAATCTCTCTAAAACACCCAAAAATCACTCACTAATCAAGGATTAAGGCTTAGAGGCATCAAATTAAGGAGAAAAGCACCAAAGCAAGGTTGGAGCTGCTGTTGGACATCAGTACTCGCCCAAATCAGAGGAGTTTCAGTTCTGAGGATTTTGTTTGTGGCCAAGGTGAGTGATTTGCATAGTTTTTGCACTAATTACGGTGATTAGGGGTAATTAGTGAAGATTAGCGAATTTATACGTAAATAAATTCTGGAAAAATTCTTAAAATTCTAAAATAATGCTTTAAGGCTCTGTTAGAAATTTGGGTTAGTTTCGATGTGTTTTGCTAATCGTATGCTTAAACATGATTAAGAGGGATTATAGGCAAATGTGAGGTTTTAGCCACTTTTGATCCATTTTGGTTCATTTGAATTGTTGTTTGCTGTTTGTGGTTGCTATTATATGTTACTATGACTCTATGGTATGTTTCATGATCGATTAGAATAGTTAAATTGCTCAAAAACGTCGTCGAATGGCGTAGAAAGCTCGCTGGAAAGTTGCAGAAGTGTGCAGGTTCCGAACCGGTTCGGATCGGAGAAAGGGGTCGGATCGGACAAGGGGACTGACCAAGGGAATCCGAACTGGATGGGGACTTGCCACTGGAAGAAGTTTGGCAGGAAGGAAGGCCATTGCTTAGAGTTGGAGTTGGACAGAAGATCGGATCGGAGCGATGGAGCAGATCGGATCGGAGTAGGCTAGGGAGCGGAGCGGATCGGACTGAAGTAAAGCGAAGTGATCGGATCGGAGTAGAAGAAACGAGGGAGCTGATCGAAGAAGGAGCATGAGCTGGAAGGAGGATAGCAACCCGACCCGACCCGGAGTGAAGAAACCCGAACCGAACCGATATTTGAAGGGGGAGAATCACTGAACCGACCCGACCCGGAGGGAGACACCGACCCGACCCGAAGTGGACTACCGACCCGACCCGATGATGGTGATGACTACCGAACCGAACAGAACTCTAGGACTGTTAATGTGCGACAACTCTTCTGAAGACCCACTCCAATTCGACCAAACCCGAGATGCAAAGGAAGTCCAAATGAGAAGTTAGAGCTCAAGATTCAGAAGGGAATCAACGAGTTCGCTTCATGGTTGGGCTCTGCTGCGGGACGCGTGTTAAGGAGCTATCGACGTCTATAGCTTTGGACCACTATGGTAGGAGGTGCGAAGGCGGATCCAGGGCCATTATGGCATAGGTAGAACCAAGGGCTACGACCAATGAAGTGGGTCATTGAAATGTTTGGTCATGACTCCAAGTGTTTGGCTTGGTCACAGCAGGGTTTCTACAAGTCGGGATTCGTCGTTACCTCAGTTTGTCTAGTGTCCCAAAGTGGTAGATATCGTATGCTTTACGCACTGAGTGAGAGATGTGAGGATGGTTGCTATGGATGAATTGTTTGCTATCATTGTGGCATGCACACCCCACCCCCGTATTCTTACACTATTTACTATTGGCACCTTGGAGTATTGTACGGTATGTGGTACTAACTCTTTGGTTGCAGGTCCAGGTTCAGGTATGGTTTAGTATACCTGTTATTATTCTGTTTAGATGCTTATCGCTCATACCAGGCTTTATGTCTGACCCAGAGTTTTATGTCTCTTCTTATTACTCTGGGTGCTCACACGAGCAGACTAGAGACAGGTTAGCTGGTGATGCACGGGTAGATGATTCGGAGACGAGCAGGAGGCTTCCACGTACTATATACATAATATTCTCCCTGTGTTGTTGAAGATCACTGCTTGGGCATTGTTGGTGTATCTTCTACTTTAGCTTTCTTTTGCTTAGAGACAGTAAATTTGGAAAATTGTAATAAGCTGTATATGGATTTCCGCTGCTTTGAGATTGGTGTTGGTTTTAGTTATCAGCTTATGCACTGTCTCGCCTGTTTTATGTCAAGTATGTTATTATTATATTTTATTCCATGCGCTGTGAGACATTCCACAGGTTCTTTGATTAGTTCGTTCCCTTCTTTCCTTTCTTCTGACGACCGTCTCGTGCTAGTCGGGCATGTGTACAGCGCACTTTTGGAGGAAATGCAGGCTGGTGCGAGGCGGGCCGTCACACTTGGTATCAGAGCTCTAGGTTGCGTAGTTAACCTAGGGAAGTTATCAGGGAGAGATAATATACGTATACGAGAGAGCGTATTTGTGATTACTTTAGTTTTTAAAAGCTATATATATATATACATACTATTAGTAGTATAAGAATGAAGTCGTACGGCACTAGCACCACTATGGAATCGTTAATCGTTTCCTTTTTCAGATTGACGATGAGCCGAGATACTAGAGGTGCTGGTAGAGGAGCCAATAATGGGAACGCTGCTGACATGAGGACGATGTTTACTGACCTCATGAGAGAGATGCTTAGAGATGTTCAGAGGGCAGCTCCCAATGGCGGAAATGGTGGTGGTCCAATAGTGCAGGCGCCGAGGGTCGACTTCGCCAAGCTGAATAAGGACTATACTAGCCTTGGTGGGAAGCCGTTCCACGGAACGGAGTCGGCCACGGATGTTCAAGATTGGTTGGATAGTTGCGAACGTATCTTCGAGGATTTGGGTATCGAGGATGCGATGAAGAGAAAGCTAGCGTCCCGTCAGCTGCAAGGGCGGGCAATGAATTGGTAGAATGCTATAAAAGCAGCTACTCCCGAAGACCAGATTACTTGGATTCAGTTCAAGGCTCGCTTTAGCGAGAAGTTCATTCCAGCGGCCCAGAAGTCAGTGTTGTTCAAGAGGTTCTTGGAACTCAAGCAGAATGGAAGGGCAGTTTCTGATTATATTGCTGAGTTCGACACTTTGTCAAAGTATGGGTTATCTCTTATTGATACTGCCGAGAAGAAGAATGAGAAATTCATAACTGGGTTAGATCAGTACTTAGGGGAAAGGCTTATTAACCACATCGATGAGACGTTTGAGTCGATTGTGGGGAAAGCATTAAGATCAGAGAGTCTCTACCCTAAGTCGAAGACTGAGGTTACATCCGCAGATGAGCCAAAGCCACAAGCTAGTGGTGGAGGCAAAGGTGGTTCTCAGAATAAGAGAAAGCAGAGTCAGACTAAGGATGGCCAGAAGAAAAAGAATAAACAAGATGTGGAGTGCTTCAGCTGTGGTAAGAAGGGCCATTATGCTAGTAATTGTCGGGCCAAGCCAGCGGATAGGAAGTGCTTCAATTGTGGCCAATTGGGACATCACAAGGACAAGTGTCCACAGCCCCCTAAGGAAAAGCAAATGGTGAAAGCATATGCTCTTAATGCTATTCCTTCTTCGTCGAATGCCCCAACTGCGGCGGAGAAGGGAAAGAATGTCGTCATTCAAGGTATGCTTTCTGTTTATGATGTTCCTGTTAGAGTTTTGTTTGATACCGGAGCTTCCAGTTCTTTCGTATCTAGTGACCTGGTAGATAGGTTGGGATTGGAGCCCGAGATTGTCGATAGACCTTTAGTAGTGACGAACCCGATTGGTGGTTCGACTAGCCTTAGCATGATTTGTCGCAATGTGGTCTTATCGAGTCATGGATGCATGTTTGTTTGTGATTGCTTTGTTTTGGACTTTACTGGGTTTGGCATTATTTTGGGAGTAGATTGGCTCCAAAGATACGGGGTGGTGGTAGACTGTGAGGGCTTGTTGGTGACAGCTAGAGCGGATGATGGGCGGAGGATAGTGTTTGGTGGTCTACCCAGTAAGGGGGTATTGGCTAGTTTTCTAAACTCCCTTGACATTCCGCATAGTGAGTTGTCAGGTTTGCCCGTGGTTGGCCAGTATCCGGATGTTTTCGAAGAAGTGACCGGACTCCCACCACACCGAGAGATTGAGTTTCGTATTGATTTGGTAAAGGATGCCAGACCTATAGTGATGCCACTTCGTCGTATGGCACCTAGAGAGCAGCGAGAGCTCGAGGTGCAAGTCAGCGATCTTTTGAAGAAGGGATTTATCAGAAGGAGTGTTTCTGAATGGGGAGCACCAGTTGTGTTTGCTACCAAGGCGGATGGTTCCCTTCGTTTGTGTGTAGACTACCGCGAGTTGAATAAAGTGACGAGGAAGAACAAGTATCCTCTACCGCGGATAGATGATTTGTTTGATCAGTTGAGTGGCGCGAGAGTATTCTCTCAGTTGGATCTCGCGGCAGGTTTTCATCAGCTTAGAGTGGAAGCTGAGAGTATAGCTAAAACGGCATTTCGGACGCCGTCTGGGTTTTATGAGTGGTTGGTCATGCCATTCGGGCTGACCAATGCCCCAGCATATTTTGTGGATCTTATGAATAGGGTATTCAGAGATCAGTTGAATAAGTTTGTCCTTGTGTTCGTTGATGATATTTTGGTCTATTCGAGGACAGGGGAAGAACACAAGGAACATTTAAGAGTAGCGATGGAGGTGTTGAGAAAACAC
Source organism: Allium sativum (assembly GCA_030737875.1). Taxonomy (NCBI): domain Eukaryota; kingdom Viridiplantae; phylum Streptophyta; class Magnoliopsida; order Asparagales; family Amaryllidaceae; genus Allium; species Allium sativum. The sequence goes on from CM060921.1 coordinate 219,053,117, forward strand.
CAATTGAAAGCAAAGTTTTCTAAGTGCCACTTCTGGAAGAGGGAAGTGAGGTTCTTGGGCCATGTTGTATCAGAAAATGGGATTGCCGTGGACCCGGCGAAGGTGGCTACGGTACAGGATTGGCCTACACCCAAGAATGCAACAGATGTAAGAAGTTTCTTGGGGTTAGCGGGATATTATCGTAAGTTTATCCAAGGTTTCTCCAAGATAGCAGCACCATTGACCCAGTTGACCAAGAAGAATCAAGCTTTTGTCTGGGATGAAAGGTGCGAGGATGCATTTAAAAGTCTAAAGGACAAGTTGACAAGCGCCCCAGTGTTAGTCATTCCTAAAGGGGATGAAGAGATGACGGTATACACGGATGCCTGTGGTACCGGACTGGGTGCTATATTGATGCAAGGCGGTAGGGTTGTAGCTTATGCAAGTCGGCAATTGAAACCGCACGAGAGAAGATACCCTACCCATGATTTAGAATTGGCAGCAATTGTGTTCGCATTAAAGATGTGGAGACACTATCTCTTGGGAGAAAGATTTGAGTTGTTTACAGATCATAAGTTGTTAAAGTATCTATTCTCCCAGAAGGATTTAAATCTCCGTCAGCAGAGATGGTTAGAGTTCTTGGCTTCCTATGACTTTGACATCGCATACACACCAGGAAAGGGTAATGCGGTGGCCGATGCATTGAGTAGAAGACATGCCAGCTTAGGGGCTATGTTCCTTGAATGGAAGCAACTGGAGTTTATCGCGGGGTTTGATTTCAGACCAAAGTGCGAATTGGATCCAGAAATGTTAGCAAGTTTGACGATCAGACCCACTTTGATTGAGCGGATCGGCTCTAGTCAGAGGGACGATCCTAACCTATTGGAGATCATCTCCAAGTTAGAGATGGGTATCGATGAGGAGATGAACAAGTATGGGCTTGATCGAGATAGATGGCTTAGAAAGGATGGAAGACTAGTCGTACCCAATGTTAATGGATTGAGAGATGAAGTGCTTAGAGAATGTCATCACTCAAAGCTAACCATACACCCCGGTGGTAATAAGATGTATCGAGATATGAAGCAGACTTACTACTGGGAAGGGATGAAAAGAGACGTTGGGAAGTTTATATCCAAGTGCATGAATTGCCAGCTAGTTAAAGCCGAGCAAAAGAAGCCTAGTGGGTTGTTGCAACCATTAGAAATTCCCGAATGGAAATGGGAACAAGTCTCGATGGATTTCATCGATGGTTTACCAAGGACTAGATCGGGATATGATAGCATTTGGGTGATTGTAGACCGACTGACTAAAAGTGCAAGGTTTATACCAGTCAAATCGACAAGAACGGCAGCTAAGTTAGCAGAATTGTATATGAAGTGGGTAGTGAGATTTTATGGAGTACCTAAAAGCATTGTGAGCGACCGAGACCCTTTGTTCACTAGTGGGTTTTGGAAGAGCTTACAAGAAGCTCTAGGGTCAGAGTTACATCTCAGTACCGCATATCATCCTCAGACCGACGGTCAGACGGAGAGGGTGAATCGTATTTTGGAAGACCTCTTGAGAGCATGTGTATTGGATTTTGGTGGATCATGGGACGACCATTTGCATCTAGTGGAGTTTGCATATAATAATAGCTACCAATCCAGTATCGGTATGGCTCCGTTTGAAGCTTTGTACGGAAGACCGTGCAACTCACCATCATGTTGGATAGAGACTGGCGAGAAGTTTGTGCTTGGACCAGATGTGGTGAGAGAAACGTCGGATAAGATTAAGATCATTCAGCAACGAATGAAAGCTGCTCAAGATAGGCAGAAGAGCTATGCTGATAAGAGGAGAAGAGACTTGAAATTCTCCGTTGGCGACTTGGTGTTTGTCAAGATTTCTCCGTTGAAGAGCGTAATACGATTTGGCAGGAAAGGCAAGTTGGCACCAAGATTCGTTGGCCCATTCCTTGTTCTTGAACTAGTCGGGAATTTGGCATATAGAATTGACTTACCAGAGAAGATGGCGGGAGTTCATAATGTATTTCATGTTTCCCAACTAAGGAAGTTCGTTCACGACTCAGATATGACTATTTCACCTGATCAGTTAGAGGACTTCGAAGTAGAACCCGAGGCGGTTGGGAACCGCAGGCCGGCCCGTATTGTCGAGCACGACATGAAGCAACTTCGAAGGAAGGCGGTGAAACTAGTCAAGGTACAGTGGAGCGAGGACGAGAGTGATTGTACTTGGGAGACAGAGGAGGACATTAGGAAGACACACCCAGAACTCTTTGCCTGGTAAGATTTTGACTTCGATTTAGTTTTCCGCATGCTAGGATAGGCTTATTTGCTTGTTTTACATGTTTGATTGTTGTATGTGGGTGTTAGGCATGCGGGATCCTTTGTATGTTTTGGGTTAAGGAATTTCGGGGGCGAAATTTCTTAAGGGGGGGAGAGTGTAACGACCCGCATTCTACGCATCATAGGATCGTAGAATATTTATTTCTGTCACATACGAAGTCGTATGGTCATGTAACTTTGGGAGACGACTATTGGGGTCATTTCCCATGTTCATGATTTTTCCCGATTTTTAAATGACCATTTTACCCCTAGTTGGCACTGTTTTGGCCATAACTTTTGACTGGAAAGGAATTTTGACCTGAAACCACTTCCATTGGCTTCGGATGATGGTTTCTCTTTCCGTAGAGTGGTCACATTAGCCAAACGGACTTACCGTTTGGGAGATATGGCTGAAACAAGTTTCAGATGGTTAAAAACAGCTTAATTGGGCTTAACCGGGTGATTAGCAGCTAGGCCCAAGGGGAATTTCGGGTTTAGGGGTATATGGAGGCTGATTAGGGTTAGAAAACATTTCTTTAGACATTTCCCAGCCGCCACTTTCATTTCTCTTGACATAGCCATGGCCTCCACTCTCTAAATCTCTCTAAAACACCCAAAAATCACTCACTAATCAAGGATTAAGGCTTAGAGGCATCAAATTAAGGAGAAAAGCACCAAAGCAAGGTTGGAGCTGCTGTTGGACATCAGTACTCGCCCAAATCAGAGGAGTTTCAGTTCTGAGGATATTGTTTGTGGCCAAGGTGAGTGATTTGCATAGTTTTTGCACTAATTACGGTGATTAGGGGTAATTAGTGAAGATTAGCGAATTTATACGTAAATAAATTCTGGAAAAATTCTTAAAATTCTAAAATAATGCTTTAAGGCTCTGTTAGAAATTTGGGTTAGTTTCGATGTGTTTTGCTAATCGTATGCTTAAACATGATTAAGAGGGATTATAGGCAAATGTGAGGTTTTAGCCACTTTTGATCCATTTTGGTTCATTTGAATTGTTGTTTGCTGTTTGTGGTTGCTATTATATGTTACTATGACTCTATGGTATGTTTCATGATCGATTAGAATAGTTAAATTGCTCAAAAACGTCGTCGAATGGCGTAGAAAGCTCGCTGGAAAGTTGCAGAAGTGTGCAGGTTCCGAACCGGTTCGGATCGGAGAAAGGGGTCGGATCGGACAAGGGGACTGACCAAGGGAATCCGAACTGGATGGGGACTTGCCACTGGAAGAAGTTTGGCAGGAAGGAAGGCCATTGCTTAGAGTTGGAGTTGGACAGAAGATCGGATCGGAGCGATGGAGCAGATCGGATCGGAGTAGGCTAGGGAGCGGAGCGGATCGGACTGAAGTAAAGCGAAGTGATCGGATCGGAGTAGAAGAAACGAGGGAGCTGATCGAAGAAGGAGCATGAGCTGGAAGGAGGATAGCAACCCGACCCGACCCGGAGTGAAGAAACCCGAACCGAACCGATATTTGAAGGGGGAGAATCACTGAACCGACCCGACCCGAAGGGAGACACCGACCCGACCCGAAGTGGACTACCGACCCGACCCGATGATGGTGATGACTACCGAACCGAACAGAACTCTAGGACTGTTAATGTGCGACAACTCTTCTGAAGACCCACTCCAATTCGACCAAACCCGAGATGCAAAGGAAGTCCAAATGAGAAGTTAGAGCTCAAGATTCAGAAGGGAATCAACGAGTTCGCTTCATGGTTGGGCTCTGCTGCGGGACGCGTGTTAAGGAGCTATCGACGTCTATAGCTTTGGACCACTATGGTAGGAGGTGCGAAGGCGGATCCAGGGCCATTATGGCATAGGTAGAACCAAGGGCTACGACCAATGAAGTGGGTCATTGAAATGTTTGGTCATGACTCCAAGTGTTTGGCTTGGTCACAGCAGGGTTTCTACAAGTCGGGATTCGTCGTTACCTCAGTTTGTCTAGTGTCCCAAAGTGGTAGATATCGTATGCTTTACGCACTGAGTGAGAGATGTGAGGATGGTTGCTATGGATGAATTGTTTGCTATCATTGTGGCATGCACACCCCACCCCCGTATTCTTACACTATTTACTATTGGCACCTTGGAGTATTGTACGGTATGTGGTACTAACTCTTTGGTTGCAGGTCCAGGTTCAGGTATGGTTTAGTATACCTGTTATTATTCTGTTTAGATGCTTATCGCTCATACCAGGCTTTATGTCTGACCCAGAGTTTTATGTCTCTTCTTATTACTCTGGGTGCTCACACGAGCAGACTAGAGACAGGTTAGCTGGTGATGCACGGGTAGATGATTCGGAGACGAGCAGGAGGCTTCCACGTACTATATACATAATATTCTCCCTGTGTTGTTGAAGATCACTGCTTGGGCATTGTTGGTGTATCTTCTACTTTAGCTTTCTTTTGCTTAGAGACAGTAAATTTGGAAAATTGTAATAAGCTGTATATGGATTTCCGCTGCTTTGAGATTGGTGTTGGTTTTAGTTATCAGCTTATGCACTGTCTCGCCTGTTTTATGTCAAGTATGTTATTATTATATTTTATTCCATGCGCTGTGAGACATTCCACAGGTTCTTTGATTAGTTCGTTCCCTTCTTTCCTTTCTTCTGACGACCGTCTCGTGCTAGTCGGGCATGTGTACAGCGCACTTTTGGAGGAAATGCAGGCTGGTGCGAGGCGGGCCATCATATATTGTCCCTATTTTCTCCTTTCAGAAGCTTAAGCCTAAGCTTTACATGGCTTCAACCATAAGTTTTATCAACTTCCCATGATCATGTAAAAACCTATACTCCACTAAAAATAGTAAAATAAAATCTATTGCACTTCTCTTTTCTTTTACTTTAACCTAGTATCAATAATATTGGGTTCGAACAATTTACTATTCGCTGGAAAAATATAGGCATAAGCTAGGGTTCGACGTTAGTGAGAATATAACCATTCATCTGCAAATTGATGTTTAGATTTGGTTTTTTTGCAGAATTTAGATCATATATGCAAAGTTTGGGTATTTTGTGAGGATAATTTTGCAACTTCATTGTACAGTGGCGAAGTGGCTGAAGTCGGTTTCTGGCAGAGGTGGTCGAGCCAAGGTTGATGGTGACAGCAGATGCGGCGTGGAGAGCTGAGAACGTTGGTGGCGTCAGATTAGTAAATGGAGTGGTGGAGTGTGGTATCGTATACGAGGTGCACAAGAAGTGCATGGTTTTGGGAAGATGGAGCTTGCGTTTTCATTCGGGGAAGATGAAGATGTGTTGGAGCGATGGGCCGACGAAGTATAGGTAAAGCCCATATTTGAAAACAAAATTATGTTTAAATTAAATAACGTATAAGATGACTAATATCATAACTCATTGATACGGTATCCAAATTCAAGATTCGTTAGGATCGTATGGTCATAGGCTACATACTGGAACATGTTTGGAGAGATTTGGAGATCCTTATAATTTATGGCGGAATTAAACGCTTGACTAGACCTACGAACGTTAATCATTATTTAACGATTAATGACCAATGTGAGTAAACTCACTAACTCTGCCCAGTTTTGTAATGTTATAAACATAGTTTAGAACTGGTAAATATTGATTGAATGTTGTGTGATGGTTGTTTGGATGAATTGCTGTTAAATTTGGTTGAAATAATATATATAGTTATATATAAATCATTGATTGAATGCTGATTCTATTTATTATAATATTTTATATTGATATGAAATTGGTATTATTTATACTGATTAACATCTGTGGATGCAGGGAAACAGGTTAGAGGAATCCAACTAGATTCCTCAATAATTATTTTTCTGTCTTTTACATATTGCATTTTATGATGTGACAAATAATCCATGGTTGATTATTTGTGTGTTTTGGATGTTTGAATAACATTCAACCTGGAAATAATTGGTATTCAAATACCATAAAAATATATTAGAAAGGAATTCGGGTTTTGAAAAGGGAAAATCTATTTTTAAATAGAAATTGAATTCGATTGGGCTAGAGTATAATAACTTGTTTTAGTTATATAAAAACAAATAGTTTTTTTTATAAACGATGTTTATAAATTGAATGAAATTATTATTATTAAATAATATGGGAATGTAAATTCAAGAATGAATTTAAAAGGGAAACAAGCGTTTCAAAAGAAAACGTTGAAATTATTTCAATATTCGAAATGTAAATAGAATTGAATAAATCTGTAAGGATTTATAATAAGAATTCGACTATGTCGAATGTTGTAACAATAATTTATTTTTAAAAATTATATATTATATAATTTGGAATTTGAAAAGATAGTTAATATTTGGTTTGAAACCAATAATTTATAATCGAATATGGAGTCGAGATTAAGTTATAAACCTGAGATATAATTAACAAGAATTTTACTTGTAAAAGGAGTTTATGAAGTGGAATATGAATTTGTAAAATAAATCGATAATTGGAATTTTAACATGTAATGGTATTTATAAATAAAAGATTTGATTTGATAAAATGAATCCAATTTCTGTAGAGGAATAATATTCACATTTTGAAGTGAATAATGGTTTAAAAGCAAACATTTTGTAGATTAAAATGGTTATAAAAGGAAATTGGTAAATGTTTCGAAGTGATAAATTCAAATTTAATTTAGAAACTGAGTTGACCAGAAATGGTGAATTTATTCCGATGTTCGGAACATTAATCAAATAGAGATTTTTCAAAAGAGAGTTATACGTTGAAATTCGATTATATCGAATTCAAGAAAGTACTATTTACTTTTCGATTTTTAATCAAGATTTATTATTTAATTAATTAATAAATTATTTATTCAAATTAATGAATAAAAGATATATTTTGAAGTTAGATATTTCGGATGCAAAGATTATGAAGCTATCATAGTAATCAATGATTTCGGTTAAAGAAGTGGATTCATAAACTGAATCCGAGTGTTGCATAAGCACTGATTTGTTAAGATTAAGAAATGGAGTTAAGAAAATTAAAACCAACTAGAGATTAGTCGAGTTGAATGGCTTTCTAAGTGTCGATCTGATGTTGGTTTCGACCTTCGGGTTTGATACTTAGTGAGTTGTTCTCTTACTAGTTTACGGTTAGGGACTGAAGTGGAAGAATAGTAATGCGAGAATAAGAAGTGGAAATGTTTTCCAATGTAATAACGTGTATTTTCTAAATATAGAAAATAAGAATTTGTAAATATATGGAAATGTTTTCCGATGTTAATTAGAAATATTTTCTTGAATAAAGAAAATAAATAGTTTAAAATGGATGGAAACGTTTTTCAAGAATCGTGAGAGGCTAAACGAGTTGGAGAAATATTTGGATAAAGATATTGAAGAGAAATTGGGAAATGGATAAATTAATTTAAAGTGCTCGGTCTTGATTGATGATTGATCGGTAGAATTTCCATTTGGAAATAGGATTGTTGATTGTATGGTTGTTTTCCTTTGATAGTTAAATAACTGGCTATCAAAATTTTCGGGCAATTTTCAGTTGTCAATACAGAGAGACCGGGATCGGGTTTATTATCTGAAAACCACTCCATATGGGAATAAGCGTTGCGAATCAAATATGCTGAAGAAATTAAAGGTGGTGTTTATGCAAGGGTTGTTCTGGAGATCCTAGGTAAAAGTTGCCTAAGATGGATTTACAGAATGGTGCTTCCGATTTGTCCAGTATCAGGACAACTTGTAAGGACGAATGTCTCATAAAGTATCCCTATAGATCATGTAGGTTGATCTCTTCAAACATATTTACATTGGTGGCTGAAACGACCCAAACTTCCCCTTACGAGAAAGCACGAATTGAACTGAGAACAAAACAAATTAGAACACAAACGACAAAACATTTCATTGCTTATTACAACAATTTACATCAGAGTACAAGAATATAATAGAGTATGAAAATATTACACATTAGAAATACAATATCAGAGATTTAAATTACATTTAAATAGTAGCGGAAAAATAATACAAAACACAACTGAAAGAAATACATAGATATAGAGCTTATCGAATATCGCTTTAGCTGTAAACTAGGATCCTGTGAATATAATATCTGCAGAACCAAAACTACTTGCTAACCATGTGGAAAATATGGGCACCCAGAGTTTAGGTTAAAACAATAAACTCCAGGTCAGTCATCAGACTAGTGTGAGAACTAAAACAGTTACTAATTTTATTTTAAAGGTTAGGAAACCATGGGATCACGCCGTATAACACGGAACGGATTTACTCCACATGAATCTTAATTTGAAAATAAACGCAATGCTTTTTGAAAAAATGAAGCTATTGTAAGACTCAGGTCCCAACATAATGCAACGCAAGCCGGAGGATAGAGTTTTACCTTATAATAGCCAAACATGCTTGATACGCTATAAAACAAATTATTTGATATTATTATAAGTGCATAGTGTTAAAAACAACCTCAAATATAAATGTATCAATCATAGACGGCATGGGTATCATATATCATTTCGCCATACTTGTTCTACAATTAAAACCGCAAAGTCACGTATTGGAAGTTGGATTTCCATCATGAACCAAGGCAAGGGATCATCCTTACCGATTTCGAGACTCTCTAGCCCGAGCCTTAGGATAAGTACTCAGTCAATCCCTTAGGAACGCCAGGGCCAGTCCACACATATGTTAGTGGATTAGTTATGCCTAAACAATACGTTTCCCTGCCCTATGGGGCGTAAATCTGAGCCACTAGGGACTCAATATCCAAGGTACCTCACTTTCCATCATCCACATAAGTAAAAATGTCTGGGATCCATACCATGACACCACTTCTAGCTAGAAAGAAACGCATGTCCTCCCTGGGGTCCTTCTCCCGTTTCTGGTTCATACTGGGGTGTGAGGCTCGCGAAGTAACGCTATGCATAAAGCTCTACCTAAATAAGCTGTGCTTTGATCATCAACCACAAGGCTCTGCTTTTCAACAGAAACCTTGATCATTTGCATCTTAACATGCCACATTGACAATCCATACCATACCATTGATTTATGCCAATATATAACCTCTAAGCTCGTACGTCTCAGAGAAGGGTGTTAAGCAAGAGAATAAATTCTCCACCACCAAACAGATATATATTTAGCAGAGATCAACGAATACAACATAAATGAATACAATGTCAGACATACCATCCATTTGCAAGTCCGTTCTGGATCTGAACGAAACCGGAGGCACCTTATTCCTTGTACCATATGTCCAATACAGGAGAGAGGTCCTCACATATCCGTCGATCTCCAAGTACGTTTGGATGATCACCACTTATTACCTTGTCTTGGGTGTACGGCCCAATCAAGACATCAGTAATCATCCAAACGATGTAAAGAACTCCGGTCTTCAACCACCGTCTTCATCTTCGACTCTTGGTCGTCGTATTAATTATTCAGAATGGGTTAAACCCCGTCTTTCCGAATAATTCGCGTATTTTATAATCAAGTGCTATAAAAACACATCATACACCTCATAGCAATTCAGAATATTTTTCTAATAAAATATTCCCATTATTAGGGAAAGATTCCCATTAATTTTATCAAAGATAAATTCTTTTAAATTTATTCTTTAATCTTCTTTTGTATATCAATTTCAAAAGATTTATTTGTATCTTTTATCAATTCTAAACCAAATTAAGGTTTATCCTCTAGTCGGGATTAACGAGCCTTACCGAAATAATCATTTATTTATTTAGCCCAATCCCAACCTATTCATCCCATGGAGCAAAACTGGCAGTACTCCATATCTAACACTCACAGTGTTATCGGTAAATTTAATTCCCATTTCATGTTCAAATCTAATTAAAGATTTAACTGGCGTCTGGAGTAAAACTGGTGGTACTCCACTCTCGATCATTTCATGAATTCGATAAATTTAATTATCTCTTTCACATTTTAATTTAATTAAAGATTCATTAAAACTCTAGTTAAGTTTTAATCTCAAAATCCATTACTTAATGATTATTCAATTTTAAGAAATTAATCTTGTCTTTAACTAGGTTAAAGAACAAATGTTATTTAAAACATTGTTTCATGAGAAACCCAAAATCATCTTACATTAAATATGGAATCTTCACAGAAATCAGATCAACATATAATTGATATAAATTTCCGTATCAAACTAATAATATAAATGGAATAACGGCAAGGCCTTTTAAAATTCCATATATAGTAACGGTCTTCATTCACAGAAGCTTATCTCAATTATTATTAAATCGAATTCCCTTCAATTCCAATCTTTTCTATTAAATTGGAAAACTTACTTCGGAAAAATTCTCATTTAAATCTTAATAAAAGATTTATAAGTTCCATTTAAATCTTCATGAAAGATTTATAAATTCCAAATTATATTTTCACTGTTAATCGGGTTAAAAAACGAATGTCGTTAAAAACACAGTTCACAATAAACCCAATTCACATTTCATTTTATTCCAATTACTAAATATAATTGGAAATTCTAATAATCTTAATTAAAAGATTTATTCTTTTCATACGGGGTTTAAGAATAGTATTATTGAAGACACCATTCACGACAAACCCAAAATCACATTCTTTTATTTAATTCCAATTTAATATTAATTAATTGAAAAAATTCACTAAATCTTAATTAAAAGATTTATTCTTTTCTCAAATGGGTTTAAAAACAGTGTTATTGAAGACACCATTCACGACAAACCCAAAATCCAATTTATTATTTTAAAAACCATCGGATTAACAATCTAGTTAATAACTAATTCATTTTGATAAAATATATTTTTATCTTTTCAAATATGGAAATTTTCATCTAAAATCTTTCCAAATCATTTATTATGATTTTACACAATTTTTCCATATTTTTAATAATTTTATTAAGGCCTTTACAGTCGGTTTCCAATAACGGCCACCGAACTGCATTCATAGCGACCTTTTCTGAAATTGATTTGGACATAATTCCAAATCCAATCGTTAGATTTCAAATCTCTTATGTTCATTGGAAAGCTCTTTTCGATACGAACCCAACGGTTCCGGTTTTAGGAGAATATGACGGTCGGATCTCCCATTACGCCAATTTAAAGTTAATGGTCGAAATTCGCGAACGGTCATTGCGCGGCGCGTTCTATTCAGGCTATTAAATATATATATATATATATATATATATCGTTGATTTCCATTGAAATCAAATTTTATAAATTGTTTATAGATTCGTTTTAAAGTGATCTTAACTTCATTTTTAGATTTTAAATCAAAAATTGAACATTCTATATCTTTATCATATTAAAATGATAATATTTTCAAAATATTATGTTTTGAGATAACTTCTTTTCGATATTCATTTTAAAATGAATAAAATCGATCGATAAACCCGTTCGGATTAAAATGGCGTTTGCTACTTAACTCGGCTTCACATTTTTATATTTTTGTGTCCATCCAAAATCGGACATCAAAATCATAATTTTATTCTTCACTTAATATTATTTTATGGTATTCGTTATTTTAGAATATTCTTTATTTTAAAAGATTCTATATTTTAAATTATTCTTTATTTTGAAATATTCTTTACGTTAAAATGTTTTTTTACATCCTTTTACATTAAATGTTCTTTTACATTAAAATGTTCTTTTTTCATTCTTTTACCTTAAAATGTTATTTTACATTAAAATGTTCTTTTTCATTCTTTTACATTAAAATTTCATTTTACATAAAAATGTTCTTTTTCATTCTTTTACATTAAAATGTTATTTTATATAAAAATGTTCTTTTTCATTCTTTTACATTAAAATGTTATTTTACATAAAAATGTTCTTTTTCATTCTTTAGCATTGAAATGTTATTTTACATAAAAATGCTCTTTTTCATTCTTTAGCATTTAAATGTTATTTTAAATAAAAATGTTCTTTTTCATTCTTTCACATTAAAATGTTATTTTTTATCCTAAAATGTCATTTATTCTAAAATGATCTTTTATTCTAAAATGATCTCTTTTATAAAACATTATTTATTATAAAACATTCTTTATAAAACATTATATATTTCTGAATCGGAATGCAACTCAATCAATTTCCATATAATTTCAATCATATGGATTTCATGTATTGCATGTATTCACAATAATGACAAATAATCATTAAACAGTCCATTCATGTCTAAAGTGAAATTTACAACTGTGTGAGCATTAAAATAAATAAATAACGCTCATTACAGCCTGTCAATCCATCGATTGACATATAATTAAATATTGGGAATAGTGTATGTTAAATATCATCCCACTACCCGTGTGGGGTTTTCAAACAACAACAGTTTATTTGTGCAGTTGAGCGATGTGTAAAATTTTATCGTCCCAATCCATATTAGACAAATGGGTGTACATGAACAAATTGTCCGATTTATAAATGAATATTTATTTTCATTACAAGAGAATTTTATGCCATTCATATATACGTTAAGAATTATATTTTTAACAATAAAATATTTTATTCAACACATGAACATTTATATAATTCATCTATACAATAAAAATGATATTTTTATTGTGCTAACATTTTATATAATAAAAATGGTATTTTTATTATGCTAACATTTTATATAATAAAAATGAAGCTTTTACTATGTTAACATTTTATACAATAAAAATGAAAATTTTATTATGTTAACATTTCATACAATAAAAATGAAGTTTTTATTACGTTACCATTTCATACAATAAAAATGAAGTTTTTATTATGTTAACATTTCACACAATAAAAATGAAGTTTTTTTTTACGTTAACATTTCATATAATAAAAATGAAGTTTTTATTATGTTAACATTTCATACAATAAAAATGAAGATTTATTATGTTAACATTTCATACAATAAAAATGAAGCTTTTATTTTGTTTGTAGGATCTAAATTAACCCTAGAGGGGGGTGAATAGGGTTTATCGCAGATTTTCGCAGAGTAATTAAATAATAACAATACAGATAATAATCAGAATAAATGCGGAAAATAAATAACACACAGATATACCCAACTTCGGCAAAACCCTGCCTACTGATGCATTCCCCACGGTTTCTACTAGGAGTTAAAACAATCTCTTCGCTTACAATCTGTAACGACCCAAAAATTTTCGGCCCCGGAAATCGACATAAATAACTTTACCGTAACTCATGCCGACCGTCCAAACACCGAAAACACTAGGACGTTATTAGAAAGAATTTAGAGGGTGAGATAAGAAAGAAAGAAATATTGGAATAGTAGAAGAAGAAGATGATGAACCAACACAACACAGAGTCTCACATCACAGCGGAACAAAATATAATACAAAAATAAATATTTATTAAGAGCTTTAAAAATACTTACAATATTAGAGTACATCACACAATGGGACAGTTATAATCACCTGTTCCCATATACAACACATAGCGGAATAGTAGCTATATAATATCATACGTCTGAACAACTCTAGCACGTCTCTGGACTTCACAGCATTCGATAACCTGAACCTGTACACCCCGGGCTAACCCGACAGTCTGGTGAACCAAAGTGAGATAAACTCGCACAGTATTAAGGGAGATCATCCAACTTGATTTAAAAGTTAAAATCCTTTCGAAAGAAAAAGATAATCGTAAGACCAAATCCACACATAGATACAGACGGTTTTTACCTTACGATAACCCAAAACATTTTTGAAATCAATATCTTTTCTGATATTATAATAGTGTCTAAATACAAGTAGATATCAATGAGACGACCCGAACTCCCCCGTGAAGGAAAGCACGAATTGCTTTTAGAACAACACACATCGGAACACAAATAGAAGAACATTTCATTGTTTATTACAACAATTCCATCAGAATACAAGAATATATAGAGTATAAAGAAATAAGATACATTCGATAAATATCAGAGATTACAATAATTTACATAGTAGCGGAAAAATAATACAAAACACAACTGAAAGTAATACACGGATACAGAGCTTTTCGAGCATCGTTCCAGCTGTAACTCAGGATCCTGTAAATATAAATCTGCAAAACCAAAACTACTAGCTGCCCATGCGGAAAATAAGGGCACCCAGGGTTTAGGTTAAAACAATAAACTCCAGGTCAGTCATGTGACTGGTATGAGAACTAAAACAATTATTAATCTTTATTTTAAAGTTAGGTAAATCAAGGGACCATGCCGTATAACGCGGAACGGGTTTCCTCCCAAGAATACCGGTGCATAAAACAAACAACGCCATGCTAAACAAAGAAAAAGGAAGCTATTATAACACCCAGGTCCCATCACACAACGCAACGCAAGCCGGAGGATAGGGTTTTCACCTTATAATAGCCAAAGAATGCTTGATACGCTAAACTTCATCTTTTATTATTACAATAAGTGTATAGTGTCAAAACAAATTCAATCATAAATATCAATCATAGACGGCATAAGTGTCCCATACCACTATGTCGCCAATACTAGGCTCTACAAATAAAACCGAAATATCATGTATTGGGAATTGGATTCCATCATGAGTCGAGGCAAGGGGCAAGCTCCTCTCCATTCGAAACACTCTAGTAAATGTCTCAGGATCACACACAACGATCCTTGGAATCGGTTGGGCCGGTCCTCTCATACTTTTGGGGATTAGTTATTCCTGAACACACATTTCCCGGTCCTATAGGACTTATATAATGGTCTGTACGTCGGCTCACATAGTGCCAATTATCGACCATATATTCGAGGCGCCTCACATTCCAACAACCACACAGGTAAAAAGTATATAAATGTCAAGGCTGGTAGGTCACTGACATCACCCATAGCTAGAAAGAAACGCCGTGTTCTCCCAAAGGTCTGTATCCCGTTTTTGACTCATACCGAGGTGTGAGGCTCGCGAATTGACGCTATACACAAAGCTATGCCACACAGGTCGTGCTTTGATCATCAACCACAAGACTTTGATTTTCAACAGAAGCCTTGATCATTTGCCACTTAGGCATGCCACATAGGCAATTCACTCCATGCGACTGATATCCATCGATATACAACCTCTGAGCTCATACGTCTCAGAGAAGGGCGTTAAGCAAGAGAATAAATTCTCCATCGCCAAACAGATGTATATTTAATAGAGATCAATCAACACAGAATAAAATCCAATATTAGACACATAGTCCATTTACAAGTTCGTTCTGGGTCTGAACGAAACCTGAGGCACTTTCCTCGCATATCCATCGATCTCCGAGTACGTCTGGACGATCACCAACTGATTCCCTCCTCTTGGGTGTACAGCCCAATCCAGATCATCAATAATCATCCAAACGATGTGAAGACTTCCGGTCTTCAACCACCGTCTTTCTCTTCGACTTGTCGTCGAATCGGTTATTCAGAATGGGTATAAACCCGGCCTTTCTGAATAACCCGCATATAAAATAAACAAGTGTTACACAAACACAACATACGCCTCATTCCAATTCAGAACATTATTTTATTCAAATTTTCACATTCTTAGGGAAAGGTTCCCATTAATTTTATCAAAGATAAATTCTTCTATATTTATTCTTTAATCTTCCTTTGGATATCGTTTCAAATCATGTTAAGGTTTTCCAAACTAGTCGGGATTAGCGAACCACACCGAAGTAATTATTTATTTTATTTCCTAATCCCAACCTATTCATCCCATGGAGAAAACTGATAATACTCCATATCTAACACCACAGTGTTATCAGCATATAATGACATGGCATTTTGCCCGCTCCAAGTCGGTAATTAAACCGAATTGAGCCGTTCAAAATGACAGATTGTTATTGGCTTACACGGTTTAAACAGAATTAATACAGAATCATAGAGTACAATGACTGCAGCAGAATAAAATTCATATAAATATCAGAGTTTTACAAAATTTGCAGCGGAAGATAATAAATGAATACAAAATCTTTTTAAACAAATTTACTCTTTTATTTTCTGAACTTAGCGCGCGCATGCGTTCCCATGTCTTCATTTCCTCTCTAGTTCGTTGCGAGCTGAAAATCTTCTAAAATCTGCAACGCTCGTATCTGACCCGAGCGTATTGCATAAAAAAAACACAACAAACACTCGGATCAGGATTAAATTTATTTCAAGTCAGTAAACTTTGATAAACATTAAGCATAATTGTTTAACCCCGATGAATATTAAATGGTTCAAGTGAATTACCCATGTACCACCAAAATGAATATCAAGCAAACAATGTAGGTATGGGTTCATACGTTAGAAATGGCACAGTAAGCAACATATGAACTGGGGTGTCACAACAATACTAAAGCATTTATGATGGCTGGGATTCAACGTATGCATAGTTAGGCAAATGCTAATGTATGGAGCATTCAGGTAATAAAAATTTAAGCATAACCTTCCATATAAACTGCCAATTTATATAGATACCAAAAGGGTTGAAATATTTGCATGCATGAATAATAGGATGGTGACAGTGGATGAGTGTCATATGTCATAAGCCAAAATAGTACAGTGACATGCAAGGCATTATTCGAATATATATATATATATATATATATATATATATATATATATATCATAGATCTTTGTTTAACCCAGGCATGAATGAAAATAAAACGTAGAGTAGCAGACTTTCCATAGACGATAAAATAACTAAATTAGTTTAGTTGCAAATCACCTAATGAGCACCAAAAGAACAACAGCTAGAAATGCAAGAACAAGGTGGATTTAAGGCATTACTGATATCAAATAGGACAGTTCTTTTAACTGACTCTTAACTAGTTGCCATAGTGACTTAACGCACCGAGCTTTGATCTTACTAACAGTGCAAGAGAACCATTAATTTGTTTGGTCCAATGTGCATCACTCAGACATTAAAGCTGTTTAATGTTTGCAAAATGACATGGATGAAGGTACGCAAGATTTATTTACTAGCATGTATGTTCCTAACAAATGCTGCACACATATAAATCACTCCCATAATACACACGCCATGCAAAACCCTCACACATAGCTGCATATATACACATTTATTTACACACACCGGTTTATATGTATTTTTGGGTACATGCAAAACAAAGAAAACTCAGGTGTTATGAACATGTATCAAATTAAGGTGCCAAACTAGCGGAGCAATGCAAACAAAAATACGGCAGAAATTTCATCCAACAATTCAACCAAACGGTAGCCAAGAAACCCCAACAATTAAGTTAATGTTCCACGAAGTTTAAAGGCCTGAAAGTAAAATTAATCAATTGTGAGCGAACTCACCTTGAACCGCGGAGAAAAGAAATGCGAAGAGGAGCAGGGTTCCGATAGGTGTAGGTAGCAACCTCGGCACTGCAGTCGGTTGCAAGTAAAAGCAACGGTTTCGGTGTAGGTTGCGGTCCAACGAAGAGGGAGAGGACGGCTCCTAAGCACGAGATTGCACACTGCTTGGAGACGCAGGTCTGAAGCGCTTTGACAACGAACGAATAAGGAGGAAGCAACTGCTGACAGCAAAAAGCAAGGAGGAGCCGCCAGTATCAGGTGCGCGGTGGCCATGATTTCAAATTGATAAAGGTTCATCCTTGTTATGATTTTGAAAAAAAAGAGGATTATTTGATTTTTGGAAAGATCGAATTTGAAGAGAGGAGACCAAGTCTTTGATTTGGGGATTGGAACAAGTATCGGCTGAAGGAAAAATAAAAGGGGTGGTTTGAACAGTAAGACGGTGGACATGCTGAAAAATAGAGGAGCACGTGTTGTTGTACTCAGACATTTTTGGACAGATGTAGCTTTCCTTTTCAATTGCTTTACAAGTGTAAACTGAATTTACTTAAACTAATTTCAATGGTCTAAAAGTGGGTTAAAGTTAACCCCACATTATTAAAGTAAATTTAGTATGAAATTAAATTAAAATATATATTTAAGTTTTAAAATCTTATAAATTTCAGCTCAAATGCCAAATTCAAATCTAACTAATTTTTTTATATATAATTTTAAAATTTACAAATTACAATGAATTATATTCCCCTTATTGAAATAAATCCAAATCGTGTTAAACGTTAGTTCTTTCATAGCGTTCATAATAAACAACAAAAAAATTCTAACGTCAAATATTCAAAGTTAAACTCAATTATTCTAAAACATCTCAAATTGGCCTATATTGTTAGAAATGTTTTCTTGATAAAACATTCATGTTAAAATTACATTTACAGCAATTGCGATTATATAAATTAATGTTAATTCTGGCAATGTTTAAATTGAGATTAGGCTCACCAAGCGCATTTCCATTGTAAGAGCGAATACCATGTTCAAAACAAATAGAATCCAAATAAAAAATATTTATATTTAACGTTAATTTTCAGTTATATTTATATTTCCAAATGTAAAAATTCCTGGGCCATTACACAACAATTATTAATTACCATTTCACGTTCAAATCTAATTAAAGATTTAACTATCGCTTTGGACCAAAACTGGTGATACTCCATTCTCGATCATTTCAATCTAATTAAAGATTCATTAAAACTTCCCTTAGTTTTAATCTTCCCAAAAATAATATCAATGATTGTTTAACTTGGCAATTCATATCCTGTCTTTAACTGGGTTAACGAACTAATGTCATTTAAAACACGGTTCACGACAAACCCACAAATCAATTCAAATTCAATTCCAATGAAATATCATTTAATTGGTACACTTCATTAAATCTAAATAGAAAGATTTAATCTTTTCTCAAATGGGTTTAAGAACAGTGTTAATGAAGACACCATTCACGACAAACCCAAATCACATTTGATATTAAATACAAGGCTCTGAATAGAAAATATATCGGCTTATTATCAATATCAAATTCTATGACCAACAAATATTGTATTGGAAATAACAATATAAATATATCTTTCAAATTTCAATAACAATATCTGTATAATCATGAAATCCAACATCGAAATATTCCGAAGATAATTTCGATTCAAATCCATTCCAATTCACGTATTGGAAATTCTGATTATTTTTAAAACCACTTTCAATCCATTTTATTTATTTAAAAATAATTGGATTATTTCTAGTTATAAACTAGTTCATTTCGATAAAAATATATTTTTACCCTTACAAGTATGGAATTATTCATCCCAGTTCTTTCCAATTCATATATTCTGATTTTACACAAATTATAGATATTTTTAATAATTTTATCAAGGCCCGTACAGTCAATTTCCAATAACGGTCGTCGAACTGCACTTATAACGACCTTTTCCAAATTTGATTTGGACATAATTCCAAATCCAACCGTTAGATTTCAAATTTCTAGTATTCGTTGGAAAGCTCTTTTCGATACGAACCCAACGGTTCCGTTTTCAGGGGAATCCGACGGTCGGATCTCCCGCAACGTCAATTCGAAGTCAATGGTCGAAATTTGCGAACTGCCGCAGCGCGGCGCGTTCTATTCAGGCCATTTAATATATATATAATATATATTTCATCAATTTCAATTCAAAACGTATTTTACAAATCGTTTTAAATTCGTTTTCAAAACAATTTCAACTTCATATTCAATTTCAAATCAAAATTGAATATTTCATGTCATTACTATATAAATGATAGTATTTTCAAAACGTTATATTTTGAAATCACTTCCTTTTCTATATTCATTATAAAAACGAATATAATCGATATAAATATCGTTCGCGTCAAAATGGCGCATCTCTAACCAACACAACTTTATATATTTCAATAACTTCGTTATTCTATTCAACAAATGAATATTTATTCCATTCAACACATGAATCTATATTTCTTTCAACACATGAATATTCTCAACACATGAGCATCGTCAACACATGACTATTTTTGTTATTTAATATATTTTATAAAATTATGATAAAGATGTAAGTTTTATGGTTTAAAATATTTTACTCAACACATGAATATTTTCAACACATGAATATATATTTCTTTCAACACATGAATATTCTTTATTTTCCCAATTGGAATGAGGCCCAATCAATTACCATATAATGTTAATGATATGGATTCCATACAACACATGTATATAATAGCAATGATAAATAATCAACCATCATCCAAAGTGCACCACACAACTGCATAAGCATTAAATATAACTAATTAACGCTCATACAGTCTGTCAATCAAATGATCGACATACCACTAAACAATTGGGATTAGTGTACGTCAAATATCATCCCAACACCCGTGTGGGGTTTCAATCCACAAACACTGAATATTATTTGTGCAGTTGGATGATGTGTAAAATTTATCGTTCCAATCAATATCATTCAAATAGGTGTACATAAACAAACCGTCCGGTTTGTAAATGAATATTTATTTATTCACATTCACGTTAAAAATTATATTTGTAACGATAATTTATTTATTTCAACACATGAATGTTTTATTATCCATTTCACATCAACATCACAAACAAACTTCACAACACATCAAACAAGCATACAAGTCGTCCATGGTCTGTGGACAATGGGTGTCGGGTGCTGTTAAGCACCGTCTGCATCCTAGTATATATTTTAACTAGAAAACAAGATTTAAAGTAAGAAGTTCTCACCGACAAGCTAAACCAAACGCCACGACTCCTCATATGTAGAAATCTTCGTCGTGCTTGCCTTTTGTCAATTTCATTGTCCGTAGCCACTACATATATAAAAATCACATTTTTATAATCACTCTATATGAATAAAAATCACATTTTTATACCGCTACTATATAGATAAAAATTCTATTTTTATCTCGCTAGTAATTTAATAGATATAATAAAAATTATATTCTTATATTACTCTACATAAACAAAAATCATATTTCTATTTTTCTATTCAAATAAAAATCACATTTTTATTATGTTTACTTCATAGTAAAGATAACATTTTTTATTTCGCTACTTATATAATGAAGATCATATTTTTAATGCTACTTCGAATAGATAAAAATCATATCTTTATTTTTGCTACATGTACATAAAAATCATATTTTTATAATGCTAAAAATTATATTTTTACATCGCTAAAAATCAAATCTTTACTTCATTAAAAATCCAACCTTTCTTCGTTAATATCTTATATAAAAATCCGACCTTTCTTTGCTAATATCACATATAAAAATCCGACCTTTCTTTGCTAATATCACATATAAAAATCCGACCTTTCTTAGCTAATATCACATATAATAATCCGACCTTTCTTTGCTAATATAACATATAAAAATCCGACCTTTCTTAGCTAATATCACATATAAAAACCCGACCTTTCTTTGCTAATATCACATATAAAAATCCGACCTTTCTTTGCTAATATCGCATATAAAAATCCGACCTTTCATTGCTAATATCGCATATAAAAATCCGACCTTTCTTTGCTAATATCACATATAAAAATCCGACCTTTCTTTGCTAATATCACATAGAAAAATCCGACCTTTCTTATTATAAAACAAGGTATATTTTTATTCTTGAAAATCAGATTTTTAATCACGGTTATACATAACAAAACTGAAAATAAAATAGAAGTAAGAAAAAAACTCACGGTTCATAGAAGGAGAAGGGTTGCTAGGGTTCGTCGGGGGTTGGGAGGTGTTGTTCGTCGGCCGGGCGGGGCGGAGCAGGTCCAGTGGCGGCGCGGTAGGTCTTCAGGTGGGAGGCGGCAGGCCAATAAGGGTGGCTCTGGGCTGATTTGTGGTGGGCGCGGTGGGTTTTTTTTGAAGGGGAGAGAAGTGCAGCGGGTAGGAGAGGAGGCGAGGGGGCTTGGGATGATCTCCGGCGTGAGGCGGTGGTGCACGCCGCGGTGACGGGCTGAAGCGGGCTCTGGCATCGAGCGACGGTTTTAGTTTTAGGGTTTTTTTTCCTTTATTCGAATGGAATGAAACGGGGGGAGGGAGAGAGTGTATAAAGGGGAGGGGCTTTATTGAAAAAGTTTAATTATATTAATTTAATTATCCAAAAAGTAACTTTTTATTTCGATTTCGAAACAAGACCCACCGACTGTCGTTCATAGCTAAATACCCCCATTCCGAACACAATGGGATATTTATCGTGAGCTGATTCGATCGTTTCGATCAGTTTTCGTCAAAATCAAAATATAACTCTATATATTGAATTTGAACACGCATTTCAATCTACCGAGGCCACACACGGACTCTAAAGATTCTCGAAAAATATTTTCTAGCTTCGTGTTGACGATACGGTTCTAACAAAACTAATTTCGTCAAATTCTTAGACCGTTTGAAAAATGGCCATTTTCCAGTCGATTAAAATCAACTAAAACTGGTCAAACGCGTTTTCCTTTGCCACGCTCACATATTGATTCGAAAAATTACGAATTTTGGAATCTAGCAATAACTTGACATCACGGATCCAACAAAAGTGGTTTCGTCAAAAACCGAGGTCATTTGCAAAAATTCCATTTTAAGGGCCAGAATTCCATACCGACTATTCTGAATTTTCAACTAGACATAACTTTTGATTCCCGCTATGAAATTTCAAATTTTCAGATTCGTTCGAAAGATATTCTCGATTGGATTCTAATATTTTTGGTTTCGCCAAAATCCTGTTTATTTTGAATCCTGTACATTCATTTGAACTTTGAAATCGATTTTTCGAACTACCGCGCCATTTTCAATTCCTTTTATAATTAAAATAAATTATTTATATTCTAAGGACGATTCAAATAAATATATACGTTCAAATTCTATTCAAAATAAATTTTTCGTCGATATTATTTAAAATATTTCATTTTAAATATTCAAAATTCATTAAAATTGCCAAAATAAAAATTTTAAATTGGCTCAGAATTTCCGGGTTAGTACAATGTTCCCCACTTAAAACTTTTCGTCCCCGAAAAGGAACAAAGCTGAAAGTTGTTTAACTAATCAACTCAACTTTCATTATTTTCATTATGGCTTAAGTTCTTCAACTTTTCATTTTTTAAGAATTTTTAAAATTTCTCAAAAATTTGGCTAACACCCTAAATTTTCGAAAATTTTCGCCATAACCACCCCTGCACCGGGGACTTCGGGATATTTCATATAGCCTCCCGTGGCCTTCTTCAATCCAAAAAGAAAAAGAAACAGCCAAGCGGCTAGCCAATCGGCTCATAAAATCATCCAAACCCAAAGAAATACAATAAACATGTACCTATTTGTCGGGCAAACAATTTTATTCTTCTGCTCTAGCCTCCTTGTTATGACCTGTTCAATGTAAGTACATGTATATGCATTCTTTTTCAAACAATTTTCAATACAGTTCAATATTTGATTCAATTGGGCTAAATGGTTCAGAATTTCAAACCAATAATCAAACAACACAACCATCAATCAATTAGTGAATTAACATTTCAAATTCATAATTTTAATACATATACAGAAAATCATGTTTATGGTGCCAAATCATAACAATAAACCTATCTAGTTTGGGTTCTCACACCAGTCTTACGGAAATATATAGATATCACACCTTTGAAACACGAACATAAATACTGATGATGTGGCCACATTATCAGAATTATCCCCGGGTGTCTAGAATGTGATTCTATATCCATCCAGTATATTAAAACTTCGAATATACGTTCATGACACGTATATGCTAAATATTTATATACTCGATTGTCCAAATTTAATACAAATAAAATATTCAAATACGTATACTTGAATTTAACTTTCAACACAAAGTTTGTTTTCAAATTTTTATTTCAAAAATTTCGCTCTTTCCACTCGTTCTAGGACTCTACTGATCCCATCTCTAACGAGTCATTCTCATTGGATATTGCTAATCCAATTTTTGATGGATTCTTTCGTTTGGTTCTAATGTGTCTTGTTCTCGAGCTCTGTAAGCCAAAGCTCTGATAACAAAATGAGACGACCCGAACTCCCCCATGAAGGAAAGCACGAATTTCTTTTAGAACAACACACATCGGAACACAAACAGAAGAACATTTCATTGTTTATTACAACAAATCCATCAGAATACAAGAATATACAGAGTATAAATAAATAAGATACATTCGATAAATATCAGATATTACAATAATTTACATAGCAGCGGAAAAATAATACAAAACACAACTGAAAGTAATACACGGATACAGAGCTTTCCGAGCATCATTCCAGCTATAAATCAGGATCTTGTGAATATAAATCTACAAAACCAAAACTACTAGCTGCCCGTGCAGAAAATAAGGGCACCCAGATTTTAGGTTAAAACAATAAACTCCAGGTCAGTCATGTGACTGGTGTGAGAACTAAAACAGTTATTAATCTTTATTTTAAAGTCAGGTAAATCAAGGGACCACGCCGTATAACTCGTAACGGGTTTCCTCCCAAGAATACCAGTGCATAAAACAAACAGCGCAATGCTAAGTAAAGAAAAATGAAGCTATTATAAGACCCAGGTCCCATCACACAATGCAACACAAGCCGGAGGATAGGGTTTTTACCTTATAATAGCCAAAGTATGCTTGATACTCTAAACTTCATCTTTTATTATTACTATAAGTGTATAGCGTCAAAACAATTTCAATCATAAGTATCAATCATAGACGACATAAGTGTCCCATACCACTATGTCGCCAATACTAGGCTCTACAAATAAAACCGAAATATCACGTATTGGGGATTGGATTCCATCATGAGTTGAGGCAAGGGGCAAGCTCCTCTCCATTCGAGACACTCTAGCAAATGTCTCAGGACCACACACAGCGATCCTTGGAATCGGTTGGGCCGGTCCTCCCATACTTTTGAGGATTAGTTATTCCTGAACACACGTTTCCCGGTCCTATAGGACCTATATAATGGTCTGTACGTCGGCTCACATAGTGCCAGTTATCGACCATATATTCGAGGCGCCTCGCATTCCAACAACCACACAGGTAAAAAGTATATAAATGTCAGGGCTGGTAGGTCACTGACATCACCCATAGCTAGAAAGAAACGTCGTGTTCTCCCAACTGTCCGTATCCCGTTTTTGACTCATATCGAGGTGTGAGGCTCGCGAATTCACGCTATACACAAAGCTATGCTACACAGGCCGTGCTTTGATCATCAACCACAAGACTTTGCTTTTCAACAGAAGCCTTGATCATTTTCCAATTAGGCATGCCACACAGGCAATTCACCCAATGAGACTGATGTCCATCGATATACAACCTCTGAGCTCGTACGTCTCAGAGAAGGGCGTTAAGCAAGAGAATAAATTCTCCGCTGCCAAACAGATGTATGTTTAATAGAGATCAATCAACACAGAATAAAATCCAATGTTAGACACACAGTCCATTTACAAGTTCGTTCTGGGTCTGAACGAAACCGGAGGCACTTTCCTCGCATATCCATCGATCTCCAAGTACGTCTGGACGATCACCAACTGGTTCCCTCCTCTTCGGTGTACAGCCCAATCCTGATCATCAATAATCATCCAAACGATGTGAAGACCTCCGGTCTTCAACCACCGTCTTCATCTTCGATTGTCGTCGAATCGGTTATTCGGAATGGGTATAAACCCGGCCTTTCTGAATAACCCGCGTATAAAATAAACAAGTGTTACACAAACACAACATACGCCTCATTCCAATTCAGAATATTCTTTTATTCAAATTTTCACATTCTTAGGGAAAGGTTCCCATTAATTTTATCAAAGATAAATTCTTCTAAATTTATTCTTTAATCTTCCTTTGGATATCGTTTCAAACCATGTTAAGGTTTTCCAAACTAGTCGGGATTAGCGAACCACACCGAAGTAATTATTTATTTTATTTCCCAATCCCAACCTATTCATCCCATGGAGAAAACTGATAATACTCCATATCTAACACCACGGTGTTATCGGAAATTATTAATTATCATTTCACGTTCAAATCTAATTAAAGATTTAACTATCGCTTTGGAGCAAAACTGGTGATACTCCATTCTCGATCATTTCAATCTAATTAAAAATTCATTAAAACTCCCCTTAGTTTTAATCTTCCCAAAAATCAATATCAATGATTGTTTAACGTGGGAATTCATATCCTGTTTTTAACTGGATTAAAGAACCAATGTCATTTAAAACACGGTTCACGATAAACCCACAAATCAATTTAAATTCAATTCCTATTAAATATCATTTAATGGGTAAACTTCACTAAATCTAAATAGAAAGATTTAATGTTTTTCTCAACTGGGTTTAAGAACAGTGTTAATGAAGACACCATTCACGACAAACCCAAATCATATTTGATATTAAATACAAGGCTCTGAATAGAAAATATATCGGCTTATTATCAATATCAAATTCTACGACCAACAAATATCGTATTGGAAATAACGATATAAATATATCTTTTAAATTTCCATAACAATATCCGTATAATCACGAAATCCAACATCGAAATATTCCGAAGATAATTTCGATTCAAATCCATTCCAATTCACGGGTAGGAAATTCTGATTATTTTTAAAACCACTTTCAATCCATTTTATTTATTTATAAATAATTGGATTTTTATTTCTAGTTAGAAACTAGTTCATTTCAATAAAAATATATTTTTACCCTTACAAGTATGGAATTTTTTATCCTAGTTCTTTCCAATTCATATATTCTGTTTTTACACAAATTATAGATATTTTTAATAATTTTATCAAGGCCCGTACAGTTGATTTCCAATAACGGTCGTCGAACTGCACTTACAGTGACATTTTCCAAATTTGATTTGGACATAATTCCAAATCCAACCGTTAGATTTCAAATTTCTGGTATTCGTTGGAAAGCTCTTTTCGATACGAACCCAACGGTTCCGTTTTCAGGGGAATCCGACGGTCGGATCTCCCGCAATGTCAATTCGAAGTTAATGGTCGAAATTCGCAAACTGCGGCGGCGCGGCGCGTTCTTTTCAGGCCATTTAATATATATATAATATATATTTCATCGATTTCAATTCAAAACGTATTTTACAAATCGTTTTAAATTCGTTTTCAAAACAATTTCAACTTCATATTCAATTTCAAATCAAAATTGAATATTTCATGTCATTACTATATAAATGATAATATTTTCAAAACGTTATATTTTGAAATCACTTCCTTTTCTATATTCATTATAAAAACGAATATAATCGATATAAATATCGTTCGCATCAAAATGGCGCATCTCTAACCAACACGGCTTTATATATTTCAATAACTTCGTTATTCTATTCAACAAATGAATATTTATTCCATTCAACACATGAATCTATATTTCTTTCAACACATGAATATTCTCAACACATGAGCATCGTCAACACATGACTATTTTTGTTATTTAATATATTTTATAAAATTATGATAAAGATGTAAGTTTTATGGTTTAAAATATTTTACTCAACACATGAATATTTTCAACACATGAATATATATTTCTTTCAACACATGAATATTCTTTATAATATTCTTTATTTTCCCAATTGGCATGAGGTCCAATCAATTACCATATAATGTTAATGATATGGATTCCATACAACACATGTATATAATAGCAATGTTAAATAATCAACCATCATCCAAAGTACACCACACAACTGCATAAGCATTAAATATAACTAATTAACGCTCATACAGTCTGTCAATCAAATGATCGACATACCACTAAACAATTGGGATTAGTGTACGTCAAATATCATCCCAACACCCGTGTGGGGTTTCAATCCACAAACACTGAATATTATTTGTGCAGTTGGATGATGTGTAAAATTTATCGTTCCAATCAATATCCTTCAAATAGGTGTACATAAACAAACTGTCCGGTTTGTAAATGAATATTTATTTATTCACATTCACGTTAAAAATTATATTTTTAACGATAATTAATTTATTTCAACACATGAATGTTTTATTATCCATTTCACATCAACATCACAAACAAACTTCACAACACATCAAACAACCATACAAGTCATCCATGGTCTGTGGACGACGGGTGTCGGGTGCTGCTAAGCACCGTCTGCATCCTAGTATATATTTTAACTAGAAAACAAGATTTAAAGTGAGAAGTTCTCACCGACAAGCTAAACCAAACGCCACGACTCCTCATATGTAGAAATCTTCGTCGTGCTCGCCTTTTGTCAATTTCATTGTCCGTAGCCACTACATATATAAAAATCACATTTTTATAATCACTCTACATGGATAAAAATCACATTTTTATACTGCTACTATATAGATAAAAATTCTATTTTTATACCGCTACTATATAGATAAAAATTCTATTTTTATCTCGCTAGTAATATAATAGATATAATAAAAATTATATTCTTATATTACTCTACATAAACAAAAATATTATTTCTATTCAACTAAAAATCACATTTTTATTATGTTTACTTCATAGTAAAGATCACAATTTTTTATTTCACTACTTATATAATGAAGATCATATTTTTAATGCTACTACGAATAGATAAAAATCATATCTTTATGTTCGCTACATGTACATAAAAATCATATTTTTACGACGCTAAAAATTATATTTTTACATCGCTAAAAATCAAATCTTTACTTCATTAAAAATCCAACCTTTCTTCGCTAATATCATATATAAAAATCTGACCTTTCTTTGTTAATATTACATATAAAAATCCGACCTTTCTTTGCTAATATCACATATAAAAATACAACCTTTCTTAGCTAATATCACATATAAAAATCCGACCTTTCTTTGCTAATATCACATATAAAAATCTGACTTTTCTTAGCTAATATCACATATAAAAATCCGACCTTTCTTAGCTAATATCACATATAAAAATCCGACCTTTCTTTGCTAATATCACATATAAAAATCCGACCTTTCTTTGCTAATATCACATATAAAAATCCGACCTTTCTTATTATAAAACAAGGTATATTTTTATTCATGAAAATCAGATTTTTAATCACGGTTATACATAACAAAACTGAAAATAAAATAGAAGTAAGAAAAAATACTCACGGTTCCTAGAAGGAGTAGGGTTGCTAGGGTTCGTCGGGGGTTGGGATGTGCTGTGCGTCGGACAGAAAAGGCGGAGCAGGTCCAGTGGCGGCGCGACAGGTCTTCAGGTGGGAGACGGCAGACCAATTAGGGTGGCTTTGGGCTGATTTGCGGTGGGCGCGGTGGTTTTTTTTTTGAAGGGGAGAGAAGTGCAGCAGGTAGGAGAGGAGGCAAAGGGGCTTAAGGTGATCTCCAGCGTGGAGCAGTGGCGCACGCCGCGGTGGTGGGCTGGAGCGGGCTCTGGCATCAAGCGGCGGTTTTAGTTTTAGGTTTTTTTTCCTTTATTCGAATGGAATGAAACAGGGGAGGGAGAGAGTGTATAAAAAGGAGGGGCTTTATTGAAAAAGTTTAATTATATTAATTTAATTATCCAAAAAGTATCTTTTTATTTCGACTTCGAAACGAGACCCACCGACTGTCGTTCATAGCTAATTACCCCCATTTCGAACACAATGGGGTATGTAACGTGAGCTGATTCGATCGTTTCGATCAGTTTTCGTCAAAATCAAAATATAACTCTATATATTGAATTTGAACGCGCATTTCAATTTACTGGCGCCACACACGGACTCTAAAGATTCCCGTAAAATATTTTCTAGCTTCATGTTGACGATACAGTTCTAACAAAACTAATTTCGTCAAATACTGAGACCGTTTGAAAAATGGACATTTTCCAGTCGATTAAAATCAACTGAAACTGGTCAAACGCGTTTTCCTTTTCCACGCTCACATATTGATTCGAAAAATTACGAATTTTGGAATCTAGTAATAACTTGACATCACGGATTCAACAAAAGTGGTTTCGTTGAAAACCGAGGTCGTTTGCAAAAATTCCATTTTTAAGGGCCAGAATTCCATAGCGACTATTCTGAATTTTCAGCTGGACATAACTTTTGATTCCCGCTATGAAATTTCAATTTTTCGGATTCGTTGGAAAGATATTCTCAATTGGATTCTAATATTTTTGGTTTCGCCAAAATTCGGTTTATTTTGAATCCTTTACATTCATTTGAACTTTGAAATCGAATTTTCGAACTACCGCGCCATTTTCAATTCCTTTTATAATTAAAATAAATTATTTTTATTCTAACGACGATTCAAATAAATATATATGTTCAAATTCTATTCAAAATAAATTTCCCATCGATGTTATTTAGAATATTTCATTTTAAATATTCAAAATTCAATAAAATTGCCAAAATAAAAATTTTAAATTGGCTCAGAATTTCCGGGTTATTACAATCAATTTAGCGGAACGCTTGCATCTCACGCTCCACATATATAATATACAATCAAAACCGTGGGCGCTTATTGGAGATTTGATTCCAACTATAACAAGGTATGGGACTACCTGCCGATAGTGTATCTCTAGAGGCGAATACACTGGGTTCAACAAGAACATCTAGCAACCCGGCCCGCACATGACTGACCACTCATTTTGCTTGAGTGTATCGAATGTATATCACCAACGGTTGGGAGCTACCCACCGTTTCCCGAAAAGGGACAACATCGATAGATTAAAGAAGCAATAGGAATTTCTATAGATAGGTGATTATACACCCTAATGGGAGCGACCCACATAGCCATGCTGCCTGCCTGATTTTTGTCATTTCCCGATTGATGAGGCTTGAGGTTTAGATTAACTTTTGAACATCTGCTCATCATTCACTTTGAATGCTACATCGTCAGATGCGCCAGATATCAATAATTGACGTCTACAAAAATACTCTAGTTGGTAGCTAAGAGAACGGGAATTCTCCGCCAACAACTATTGCACGTTCGAAGAAAACCAACGTACGTGACCCTTTGGAAATACTATGTCAGACATCCGTCTATACAAGTCATCCAGGAACAGGATGAATCGAAGGTACTCTCCTACCACATCCAATATAGGAATCACCCCATGGATTAGTAGCGAATAGCCCTTGCCACCCGTAGATTCCAACCACGACAGAATCACAGCTTATCTCTACTTTCCAGGTAGAGAATATTAGTGGTTGTTTCGTTTGTGCAAATCCACAGTCTTTAGTGCTCCATCTCGATCATCTTTTGATATATTCACGTATTCGTTGGTCGGAATGGTTTTCGAATATAAATTCGATCCTGGTCTTTCCGTACCAACGATCGTATTGGACAGATTTGGTAGTCGGTGATTTAACTATCAAAATATACAGTGATTCAATCATGACAATCCAATGAGTTCACTGGTTCAGTATTCAACATCACTTGGCCTTTTAATTAATACAACTGATTCACTTCTGTTTGATTAAAACTTCTAACTCGTTTAATATTTAAAAATACGATATTTGAATCCTTATATGCTAATGCCCTTCAAATCATTTCATTATAATACTTAGTAAAATAACTTATAACCATATTCAATTTCCACTTAATTCTCCTTTCAAAACACTTGTTACATTATTCTTTATTATTTAAACTTGGGAAATCCACTTAACTTATTATTCGTAACCAGTGTTACGAATCTTTTATTCTATTCTTGAAACAATAACAAATATTTATTTGTATAAATTAAAAACTCAACCTTACATTTCCTTCTTACTAGTTTCCTTTACTTTGTAAATTCTCCAAATTTTCACCAAATATCGCATTATTATTTCTCTAATGGAAATAATAAATTATCACTAACCTCTTTTATGATTACCAACTAATATCATCTTCAGATAATCCCGATGTTGTTCAAGTTGGGGTATTTTAATTACCTCTCAGACCTTGATCAACAACGATCTTATCCTCAGATAAATATAAGTTGTGATCAAACCAATATTCTATTCTAGTTTCAAAACAAATTCCATTATAAATTGGATTTGGTTATGCAATCCTATGACCCATTTTTTTTTTCAAATTCACTTTTACCAATCTCCTTTCACCATTCAATTGGATTTCATTTCACATTCGATTACTTTTTAAATGAATTCCCATTAAAAAGTAATTTTCTAAATTATTATTAATCAAGATAATAATTTGCTTTGATCATTAACTACTTAAGTGGTTAATCTCTTTATTAAATAAAATAAATAGTAAATTTCTTTTTAAAACTTCATTAATTAAAACAAATATTCTTTAAAACTATTTTATTTGATTAATTCAAATCAAACTAATTAAATAATCAACTCTAGATAAAACATCCAACTTAGTTGCTCAAACACGGTTATCTCGTTAACCGATCCCAATTCGTTTTCCTTTTAAATTAATAAATAATATAATTAATTTAAAGAAATTCCATTTAATTGTTTCTTAACAAAACAATTATCAAATTTTAATCGTTATGTTAATTTCTATTCACTTGTTCTCAAATCTTATTAACATCAGATTTTTCTTTATAAAAACAATTATCGATTAATTATAACTTAAATGATAAGTAATTCATATTTATTTACCTTTATTCAAATTAATATATTTCAAAATCTATCTCCAGTTATAAAATAAATTTTATAACTTTATCTCTATTGACTCACCTGACGGTGAATCAATATCTATAAAACGATTGATTTTATATGCCATACGCTGCCAATTACTCAACCAACATTGCCCACTTGTTTAAACAAAATACGGGTTGAATTCCTAGTCAATAATATAATCCATCACCCGAACAGGACAGTTCATATATGATAATATGAAAGTAAATAAGTAATATATTTGAGGGATCCGGTTGGGTCCCTCCAACCTGTTCTTCCCTGAAATCACAACGATGATCTTAAATAAGATCATTTCGATTTCATTTAACTGAAATAAATAACGACCATTAACAGTAACCAATTCACAAGCAATTCAAACAACTCAAAAAAAAATTTTAGCACGTTTATTTTATAAACGTGACCATCAAGGTAAGTTACCTTTATTGGAACCAATCGTTAAAATAACGATTTGGTATTTCACTGAAATTAAACGACGGTTTAATTTCATCAGTTAAATCAATCAGATAAATATATAACTAGCAAACAGTCAACCATTGGCAAGCAAAACACACAAAATAAAAACACGATTTATATAAAATATAAATGGGTAAAACTAAGTAAGTTTAACTCACTTTGATTTCGTTTGGTCATTAATGCTGGTTTTAAATTAAATTAAACCGCAGTTTAATTTAATTAAAATTTTTACTTGCTTCCAGTCCTGATTGACACTACTCCATCTCGAAACTCTCGTCTTTATTGTTCCAAAGAAACTGACCATGTTTAAAACTGTTAATGTATATGTGAGATATCGTATAAACAATTTTGATAAAATAATTAAGTTATAAAAATTTAAATTTTACTAATTAAAATGGGTCTTTACCATTTTCCTTTCTTTTCCCGTTCGGCTCATCTATATCTCAGCCCATTTTCATCACTCAAAAACCCTCCATCGTAACCCTTATCCTCACTTATCCAACGCCTCCACAGAAAACTCCAATGGCCGCACTCCGTTTCCTTTCCCCCTTCCTGATCTTCAGCCAAAAATATGAGTTTGTTGCTTCGAATCCCTTCCGCCACCCTTCTCGTTCTCTCTTCGCTCTCCTCCTTCACATCGATCTGCAAAACCCCCAAATCAACTTCTTCAACCCACAACGTCACCCTAGTTCAACGAGCAACACCCGAGACTCCCAAATCCGCTTCAGATCCTCCACAACTCAAAACGAAGCTTCCCTTCGATGATTCGACCTAACCCTAGTCTGCAGCCTCGAACAAAACCATCAGAAAACTTATCATAAGCATCTCGAGATAAAGAGAATGGACTTTATGAACGCAGATAAGTGTTTTACTTATTTTATAAGTAGTCCGAACGATTTCCTGTTTACTGTATTATTTCTATTGCTTTCTGTGGTGATGAACACATATGTGCGGTGTCTATTTATAGTAGTTTGTTCCTTTTAGATAAGATCAACGTCTATCATTGTGTATCCTAGGTAGATTCTGCTATTCTTAGGCAATTGGGTTTTTTTCTCTCTTCCTTCTTTTCAGTTTTGTGTACTAGTGATAGGAAATTTGATAGCTATGAAATGACTTGGCAGAAATTTGGTTGAACTAAGTATTGAATTCAATATTGTTGGTCTGAAACCGTGATTGAACTGAAGACTGTGACCATGAATTGTTTATTTCCTACTGATATTTGAAAACATATAGTAGATCTTGTGTTTAGATTTGTATGCACATGTCAATAGTCCTTGTATGAATTTGTATATAAAACTACTATACATATATAAGTATTTTATTGCTGTAGACTTGATATATATATATATATATATCAGTTTTGCCTAGATTTGTGGTAAAAATATATACATAAATTTTATTACCCTTAGCTGTTCATTGTACTGTTTTGAGCTGTACATCACCCACTGTTTTATTCAGCTGTTCATATAGTTTAGCTGTTCTAGCTGTTAAGGCTATACCTTCCTTTAGCTGTCCGAAATCTTTCTGCCTTAGCTGTTCAAATTCACATTTCCTTAGCTGTGCATCTATCGTGATTTTACTATTTCTTGAAGGGGCAAGTCACACTGCATTTGATTTAAAATGAATTGTCTTGTCTTCTTTGGTTTGCATTTGTACAACAATGATGTATATGGTTTCTTAACTATGTATTTTCTTATTTCTTTTAGCTGTTCCTACTGTATTTGTTTCACTGCTCCCATGCTGTTTATTTTACGTTCACATTTAGCTGTTCGTGAATATATAGATATATATATTTTATTTTATTTGTTCATGACTCCTATTTCATCTTTTCTGTTTTCAGGTAAATGCTTAAGGGGGGATGCATTTGTTTTCGCTGTTTCTTGAATGAAAACAGGGCGTGTAGAAAAAAAAGAATAGGATGGACCATTATGTATATTTGTAAAATGTACAACCTGAGAATATATATATGTTGTCTTCTTCTTTGTATTAACACATTTTAATTTTATGTTTCATACATTTCAGTTTTTATGTTGAATACGGTCCAGTTTTTCTTATGTTCATAAAGCAATATTTTATTATTATTTGTTGGACCAGTAGGATGCGCATGTATTTGGTTCTGTATGTTGACGAACTAAGTGAAATGCGGATGAGTACGTATATGTATATACGTATGTACATGTACACACAGGGATTTATATATAAAAAATATAATTGTGTGTATGTCTAAAATCTTAAGGTTGGTTTATCATTTTAGTCTCATATAATCTCAATACAAATTAAATCAAGTTTTAAACGGCTAAATTAACGATAATAAATTTATAACATCGTATTAAGGCAAACAGCTTCAATTTCAAACAGTATAAAATTAAAACTCAACATTAAAAATTCTAAGGTTTAAATGACATTCCATTTTTAAAAAAAATCTTTTGTAATTTATTAAATAAACACTATTGTTTATAAATCGAAATCCATAGCGATTATTTTAAAATTTCATTTGGCCATAACTAACAATTTATACTACGAAGTCTGGATTTTTCTTATTCATATGGAAATTATCGTCAATATGGTTCCAACGTTTCTTGTTTCACAGAAATCCGACTTATATCGGATCCTGTATTCTTAGTTGAAGTTCGAAACTCCATATTTCGAACTGCTGCGCCATTTCAAGCTCGATTTATATTATAAATAAATTTAACGTTAAAACTCCTTTTTAATAAACGAATTCAATATTAAAATCTATTAATATTCCAAATAAAATATTTAAAATAATAAATTAAATATTTATTTTACTGCCAAAAATACGGGACGTTACATTCTTCCCCCCTTAAAATAGTTTCATCCTCGAAATTGCTAAGGTAGAAAGAACGCTACAAACCCGTTAATTTCCAAATCTTATTTATCCTAAATCGAAAACCAATTCGTTATCGTAAATAAATATTTTTAAAAATATTGAAAATTTTCTAACACGTTAAATTCCCGGAAAAATTCGGCAGAGTCTCCCCTGCACGGAGTGACATCTGCGATATCGCTGGAACAAATAATATATATTCATCGACCCACACGGTTGGAAAACTAAAACAAAACCCAAAAATTCATATTTTCGCGTAGGCGTACCTTTACGAGCGTTATTGAGCATATCTGCTCAACGTATATGTGATTTACTCAACAAATACCAGTCTGCCTATCCCTCTGGGACTTGTACTTAACTCAATTCATATATCAGTAATAAATATGTGAAATTTTGAAATAATATCCCATTAGCCAATTGGTATAACTCAACCAATTCCAAAATCAAACATACATCATCAATTCATTATCAAATACAGGAATAAATCATAAATTCCAAATCATATGTGGTTTCATTCCAGTTAAATTATACTGGCAATTATTCTTTAGTTTATAATTCACTTAGCTCAATTAAATTTTTAATTATTCCCATTCAAATAAATTATCATCCATTAACAAACAATTCACAATGAACAACCAATAGACATAACCTAATCAAACCAAATCAATAGGATTTACACCCAATATTAATTTTTTTTGTTTCAAATATTTGAATATCACTCAATTAATTATTCGATTGGTTTCTATTTGATTATTATTATTCATTTAATTACAAATTTCCAAATCTTTTTATTTAATTTCATTTAGCCAGGTTAATTCCTAATTCAAATTTCTAATTCAATTTGAATTCCATTTAAATCAATCAAACACACTATTATCTGAATGATTTGAGAAAATTACTCCTTTTCTATACAAAATATAATTTGGGTAAAATCATTCCATTTACCCTCTTTTCAAAACAATATCCTATCTATTGCCAGTTCTATGCTTCTCAACACTCGAACCGATCAAATAACACAATACAAATCATTTGTATAAAAATATACAAATACGCTCTCATATATACACTCAATCTCGATCTAGGGTATTACTAACCCAATCTCTATCGAGTTACACCACAGAGCCAAGGTTATTACTGAACCAATAGCTCTGATACCACTGTAACGACCCAAAGATTTTCGGCCCCGGAAATCGACATAAATACCTTTACCGTAACTCATGCCGACCTTCCAAACACAAAAACACTGGAACGTTATTAGAAAGAATTTAGAGGGCGAGATAAGAAAGAAAGAAATATTGGAATAGTAGAAGAAGATGATGAACCAACACAACACAGAGTCTCACATCACAGCGGAACAAAATATAATACAGAAATAAATCTTTATTGAGAGCTTTAAAATACTTACAATATCAGAGTACATCACACAATGGGACAGTTATAATCACCTGTTCCCATATACAACACACAACGGAATAGTAGCTATATAATATCATACGTTTGAACAACTCCAGCACGTCTCTGGACTTCACAGCATTCGATAACCTGAACCTGTACACCCCGGGCAAACCTGAGCATTTACAAAACACTGGGTCATTCTGGTGAACCAGAGTGAGATAAACTCGCACAGTATTAAGGGAGATCATTCTACTTGATTTTAAAGTTCAAATCCTTTCGAAAGAAAAAGATAATCGTAAAACCAAATCCACACATAAATACAGACGGTTTTTACCTTACGATAACCCAAAACATTTTTGAAATCAATATCTTTTTTGATATTATACTAGTGTCTAAACACAAGTAGAGATCAATTTAGAGGAACGCTTGCATCTCACGCTCCACATATGTAATATACAATCAAAACTGTGGGCGCTTATTGGAGATTTGATTCCGACTATGACAAGTTATGGGACTACCTACCGATAGTGTATCTCTAGAGGCGAATACACTGGGTTCAATAAGAACGTCTTGCAACCCGACCCTCACATGACCGACCACTCATTTCGCTTGAGTGTATCGAATGTATATCACCAACGGTTGGGAGCTACCCACCGTTTCCCAAAAAGGGACAGCATCGATAGATTAAAGAAGCAAAAGGAATTTCTATAGATAGGTGATTATACACCCTAATGGGAGCGACACACATAGCCATGCTTCCTGCCCGATTTTTGTCATTTCCCAATTGATGAGGCTTGAGGTTTAGATTAACTTTTGAACATCTGGTCATCATTCACTTTGAATGCCACATCTTCAGATCCGCTAGATATCACTAATTGACATCTACAAAAATACTCTAGTTGGAAGCTAAGAGAACGACAATTCTCCGCCAACAACTATAGCACGTTTGAAGAAAACCAACGTACGTGACCCTTTGGAAATACTATGTCAGACATCCGTCTATACAAGTCATCCAGGAACAGGATGAACCGAAGGTACTCTCCGACCACATCCAATATAGGAATCACCCCATGGATCAGTAGTGAGTAGTCCTTGCCACCCGTAGATTACAACCACGACAGAATCACAGCTTATCTCTACATGCCAGGTAGAGAATATTAGTGGTTCTTTCGTTTATGGAAATCCACGGTCTTTAGTACTCCATCTCGATCATCTTTTAATATCTTCACGTATTCGTTCGTCGGAATGGTTTTCGAATATAAATTCGATCCCGGTCTTTCCATACCAATGATCGTATTGGACAGATTTGATAGTCGGTGATTTAACTATCAAAATATACAGTGATACAATCATGACAATCCAGAGAGTTCACTGGTTCAGTATTCAGCATCACTTGGCCTTTTAATTAAAACAACTGATTCACTTTTTTTAATTAAAACTTCTAACTCTTTTAATATTTAAAAATACGATATTTGAATCCTTATACGCTAATGCCTTTCAAATAATTTCATTATAATACTTAGTAAAATAACTTATAACCATATTCAATTTCCACTTAATTCTCCTTTCAAAACACTTGTTACATTATTCTTTATTATTTAAACTTGGGAAATCCACTTAACTTATTATTCGTAACCAACGTTACAAAATATCCTTTATTCTATTCTTGAAACAATAACAAATATTTATTTGTATAAATTAAAAACTCAACCTTATATTTCCTACCTACTAATTTCCTTTACTTCGTAAATTCTCCAAATTTTCACCACATATCGCATTATTATTTCTCTAATGGAAATAATAAATTATCACTAACCTCTTTTACGATTACCAACTAATATCATCTTCAGATAATCCCGATGTTGTTCAAGTTGGGGTATTTTAATTACCTCTCAGACCTTGATCAACAACGATCTTATCCTCAGATAAATATAAGTTGTAATCAAACCAATATTCTATTCCAGTTTCAAAACATATTCCATTATAATTTGGATTTGGTTATGCAATCCTATGACCCACTTTTTTTTTTTCAAATTCACTTTTACCAATCACCTTTCACCATTCAATTGGATTTCATTTCACATTTGATTACTTTTTAAATGAATTCCCATTAAAAAGTAAACTAAATTATTATTAATCAAAATAATAATTTGCTTTGACCATTAACTACTTAAGCGGTTAATCTCTTTATTAACCAAAATAAATAGTAAATTTCTTTTTAAAACTTCATTAATTAAAACAAATATTCTTTAAAACTATTATATTTGATTACTTCAAATCAAACTAATTTAATAATCAACTCTAGATAAATCATCCGACTCAGTTGCTCAAACACGGTTATCTCGTTAACCGATCCCAATTCGTTTTCCTTTTAAATTAATTAATAATATAATTAATTTAAAGAAATTCCATTTAATTGTTTGTTAACAAAACAATTATCAAATTTTAATCGTTAGGTTAATTTCTATTCACTTGTTCTTAAATCTGATTAATATCAGATTTTTCTTTATAAAAACAATTAACGATTAATTATAACTTAAATGATAAGTAATACATATTTATTTACCTTTATTCAAATTAATATATTTCAAAATCTATCTCCCGTTATAAAATAAATTTTATAACTTTATCTCTATTGACTCACCTGATGGTGAATCAATATCTATAAAACAATTGATTTTATAGGCCATACGCTGCCAATTACTCAACCAATATTGCCCATTGGTTTAAACAAAGCACAGGTTGAATTCCTGGTCAATAATATAATCCATCACCCAAAAAGGACAGTTCATATGTGATAATATGAAAGTAAATAAATAATATATTCGAGGGATCCGTTGGGTCCCTCCAACCTGTTCTTCTCTGAAATCACAACGATTATCTTAAATAAGATCATTTCAATTTCATTTAACTGAAATAAATAACAACCATTAACAGCAGCCAATTCACAAGCAATTCAAACAACTCAAAAAAAAATTAGCACGTTTATTTTATAAACGTGACCAATAAGGTAAGTTACCTTTATTGGAACTAATTGTTAAAATAACGATTTGGTATTTCACTGAAATTAAACGACGGTTTAATTTCATCAGTTAAATCAATCAGATAAATATATAACTAGCAAACAGTCAACCATTGGCAAGCAAAACACACAAAATAAAAACCCAATTTATATAAAATATAAATGGGTAAAACTAAGTGAGTTTAACTCACTTTGATTTCGTTTGTTCACTAATGCTGGTTTTTAATTAAATTAAACAGCGGTTTAATTTAATTAAAATTTTTACTTGCTTCCAGTCCTGATTGACACTGCTCTATCTCGAAACTCTCGTCTTTATGGTTCCAAAGAAACTGACCGTGTTTAAAACTGTTAATGTATGTGTGAGATATCGTATAAACAATTTTGATAAAATAATTAAGTTATAAAAATTTAAATTTTACTAATTAAAATGGGTCTTTACTATTTTCCTTTCTTTTCCCGTTCGGCCCATCTATATCTCAGCCCATTTTCATCACTCAAAAACCCTCCATCGTAACTCTTATCCTCGCTAATCCACTGCCTCCATAGAAAACTCCAATGGCCACACTCCGTTTCCTTTCCCCCTTCCTGATCTTCATCCAAATATTTGAGTTTGCTGCTTCGAATCCCTTCCGCCACCCTTCCTTGTTCTCTCTTCGCTCTCCTCCATCACTTCGATCTACAAAAACCCCAAATCAACTTCTTCAACCCACAACGTCACCCCAGTTCAACGAGCAACACCCGAGACTCCCAAATCTGCTTCAGATCCTCCACTACTCAAAACGAAGCTTCCGTTCGACGATTCGACCTAACCCTAGTCTGCGGCCTCAAACAAAACCATCAGAAAACTTATCATAAGCATCTCGAGATAAAGAGCATGGACTTTATGAACTCAGATAAGTGTTTTACTTATTTTGTAAGTAGTCCGAACGATTTCCTGTTTACTGTATTATTTCTATTGCTTTCTGTGGTGATGAACACATATGTGCGGTACCTATTTATAGTAGTTTGATCCTTTTAGATAAGATCAACATCTATCACTGTGTATCCTAGGTAGATTCGGCTATTCTTAGGCCATTGGGTTTTCTTTTCTCTTCCTTATTTTCAATTTTGTGTACTAGTGATATGAAATTTGATAGCTATGAAATGACTTGGCAGAAATTTGGTTGAACTAAGTATTGAATTCAATACTGTTGGTCTGAAACCGTGATTGAACTGAGGATTGTGACCATGAATTGTTTATTTCCTACAGATATTTGAAAACATATGGTAGATCTTATGTTTAGATTTGTATGCACATGTCAATAGTCCTTGTATGAATTTGTATATAAAACTACTATACATATATAAGTATTTTATCGTTGTGGACTTGATATATGAATATATATATATATATCAATTTTGCCTAGATTTGTGGTAAAAATATATACATATATTTTATTACCCTTAGCTGTTCATTGTACTGTTTTGAGCTGTACATCACCCACTGTTTTATTTAGCTGTTCATATAGTTTAGCTGTTCTAGCTGTTAAGGCTATAACTTCCTTTAGTTGTTCGAAATCGTTCTGCCTTAGCTGTTCAAATTCCCATTTCCTTAGTTGTGCATCTATCGTGATTTTACTGTTTCTTGAAGGGGCAAGTTATACTGCATTTGATTTAAAATGAATTGTCTTGTCTTCTTTGGTTTGCATTTGTACAACAGTGATGTATATGGTTTCTTAACTATGTATTTTCTTATTTCTTTTAGCTATTCCTACTGTATTTGTTTCACTGCTCCCATGCTGTTTATTTTACGTTCACATTTAGCTGTTCGTGAATATATAGATATTTTTTTGTTTTAGTTGTTCATGTATCCTATTTCATCTTTTCTGTTTTCAGGTAAATGCTTAAGGGGGGATGCATTTGTTTTTGCTGTTTCTCGAATGAAAATAGGGCGTGTAGAAAAAAAAGAATAGAATGGACCATTATGTATATTTGTAAAATGTACAACCTGAGAATATATATATGTTATCTTCTTCTTTGTATTAACACATTTTAATTTTATGTTATATACTTTTCAGTTTTTATGTTGAATACGGTCCAGTTTTTCTTATGTTCATAAAGCAAAATTTTATTATTATTTGTTGGACCAGTATGATGCACATGTATTTGGTTCTGTATGTTGCCGAACTAAGCGAAGTGCGGATGAGTACGTATATGTATATACGTATGTACATGTACACACAGGGATTTATAAAAAAAAAAAAATTGTGTATGTTTAAAATCTTAAGGTTGGTTTATCATTTTAGTCTCATATAATCTCAATACAAATTAAATCAAGTTTTAAACGGCTAAATTAACGATAATAAATTTATAACATCGTATTAAAGAAAACAGCTTCAATTTCAAATAGTATAAAATTAAAACTCAACATTAAAAATTCTAAGGTTTAAATGACATTCCATTTTAAAAAAAAATCTTTTGTAATTTATTAAATAAACGCTATTGTTTATAAATCGAAATCCATAGCGATTATTTTAAAATTTCATTTAGCCATAACTAACAATTTATACCACGAAGTCTGGATTTTTCTTATTCATATGAAACTTATGGTCAATATGGTTCCAACGTTTCTTATTTCACAGAAATCCGACTTATATCGGATCCTGTATTATTAGTTGAAGTTCGAAAATCCATATTACGAACTGCTGCGCCATTTCGAGCTCAATTTATATTATAAATAAAATTAACGTTAAAACTCCTTTTTAATAAACGAATTCAATATTAAAATCTATTAATATTCCAAATAAAATATTTAAAGTAATAAATTAAACATTTATTTTACTGCCAAAAATACGGGACGTTACACAATCCCCTATAAACTCGCGACACTCGCTCCCAACTGTTCTTAACCCTACGCTCAAAACCCTGCACTGGTTTCTATCCCCGAAACCAGATTTCCCCAAATTATAAATCCCGTAATTCGTCTTCCTAGTTTTAGAGACAAACTAGAAAACTCTAAAGTCGATTACAAATTTAAAACTAAAATCAATTTAAAATAAAACCCTTAACCAAAAACCAAACCCTAGTTTTTAAATTGTAAAATCCCTTTATAACACTTGAGCTCCTTATTAAGGGTCTAGGGTTATGTTGGCTGGCCTTCTCCCATTTGTGCTTCACCCATCACTTTTGCCTGATCTCTTTGATCTCTCTAAAAATTAAA
This sequence comes from Allium sativum, assembly GCA_030737875.1. NCBI lineage: Eukaryota > Viridiplantae > Streptophyta > Magnoliopsida > Asparagales > Amaryllidaceae > Allium > Allium sativum. The sequence goes on from CM060921.1 coordinate 219,096,684, forward strand.
AATGGCAGATGGCAATTTGGATCTAGGGTTTCGATTTATTTGAATTCGAGGCCACTGCTTTCTCTTATAATGATCTCGAATTTCCAATGGCTTTCCTCTTCTTCGATTGAGCTGATAGAATGTTGATTTCAGATCCAAGTTATCTCCTTTTTCTGATATGACGTTTAATTCGAGTTTCGGTTTTGAATTAGTGCTCGAACTTGGATATTTATTTGCCGATGATGACTGGTGTATTTATAAGATTAAAATCCTTAAATATCTCTGATATCGATGCTTGATTTGGTCAGGATATATACGAGAATTTTGGGCTTGATTTTAGATGAGTTTTGGTTTTTAATTTGCGTGATTTTTGACTGAGTCTTCCTTCTAGAAAATCTCGATATAACAGATTTGTAAATCCAATTTTCCGGAAACATCTTGCATGATGAATTCTTCAATTTTGAAATGGCTCCTTGACTTTGAAATTGGTTTCTTTGATTTCTGGAACTTTTAAAAAATTACATACTTGAACTTGATCAATTTGAATTGACAAGAACAGATCCCTCATTTGATCACACCACTCCTTATTCATAGTAAATGTACTGCTTGTCTTAGTTGTTTGTGTGTGTATCCTTTGTAGCTGTGTGACATTGCTTGGTCATTTGTGTTCCTTGCCAAGATAACTTTGCTGCTGTTGATACTCATAATTTCTGGTACTTTGAGTTGCACTGATTTCTCCTTTTGCTGTTGAAACTTTGGTATGCACATATACATCCCTGATTAGTTCTTGTGTTCATTTGTAACTTGAAACTGAACAGTTGCATTTATTGCTCAGCCATGTTGTAAACACCATGTTATTGCCACTGTCTTGGTATTTTGAGAACAGACCACTACACTTAACAATACCGCTCCTTAAAATACTGATATAAACAGATATTTTACTTGTTTGTCATTGAATCTGTTTTAATACTTGATTGATTTTTGAACATATTGCCGTGAATACTAGAATTTGTGATTTCTTGACCAAAACTGCTCCTTAAAAAAACTGGTACGATGCTGGTAAGAACAGTTACTATACTTGTTCATCCCTTAGAAAAACCGCTGCTATGCTCCAAAACTGGTGCATGTTTTATTCGGCATTTAAACAACTGTTGATTTCCCTTTTGTGCTCATGCATCTCCATGCTTGGCTAGTTGCTGCTACGTATGTTTGACATGTCCCTTGAGTAGTTGTTAATTTGCTATATTGCTATGTGCATCGTTTAAGTCATATGCATTTGTTTTTGTTCTTGAAACGTGCATGCTTGAAAGAATTAACTACTGCACTATATATTTGGAGCTATCTTTAAATGAATCGAACTGCTACCTTGACCATGATGGTTTGACCCTTGCTGAAACTCTATGTATTGTATGCTCATCCTTTTGCTGTTGCCGACCACTGACTTGTTGTTGCCATGCATTCATCACCATTTAGCTAAAAATGATTTGCTCCATCATATATGCTGAAATGCTGTTGTATCTTCACATGTTGACAGTGGACATTTTTGAATTTGTAGTTGAACCATTCCTTTGACCATTTGTGCATATATTTCCAAGTATACATGTTCATGACATTTACTGCCATATCATACTTGCAATTTGCCATTGCATGCTTTGCTTTGTCTGCATCATCTGCTTGGTTATATTTATTCATGAATTCACTTGCTGCTTTGAATCATGTGAACTGTTTCGACCACTTTTGGCTTTTTATTTTTTTTGCACTTTTGGCTCGACCATTTGCAACTAATTTGCACTGAGTCGATAAGGTACACATGGCTACTCCTCAGTTGCACACTGGTGTATTTTGATTGGCGAGGTAGTGCACGCATGTATATTTATACACGTGTGTATATGCAGCCATCAGAACGATCTTCCTATCATTGTATATCAGACCGAATCAGAAAAATGATGAGAAACACACCGTAATTCTGAGGCAAATAAAATTTACAAATAAATATTTGCTTGTATTTTATTTTTGTTTCAGTTTACTGCATATGTGTTTTTGTGACAGATATGGAGATGATTGGACTGGATTGGAGAGCAGTGAAGATAGAAGACTGAAGATGATGATGTTTATATGTGTCAGTATATATGAGTGAACCGTATAGAAATGTAAATGAGTGTTGAGTGAACTGTAGTGAGGAGCTGATGTATAGAAAATAGAAAGTTGTACTGATATTTGTAATAAACAGATTTGGTTGAAATAAAATATTATTTTATTGTGTTCAAACAAATTTGTCTATCATATTCAGTTTATTTACAAGTACAAATTCATGTGAAGTGTTTAAATAATGGAGTTATAAATAGTTGTACTGTTTGAATGTTTGAAATATAATATTCAATTTAAATAAAATACTGTATGAATATATGAATGTCTGTACAGTCGTATTCTATTTAAATATAAATATTATATTTCTGTCTGTGATGTATATATATATAAAACAGTACAATAACAAACACATTTTAAAATAATATTTATTTGGTTGTTATCATCAAACAAAAATCATATAATTTGTGTATACAACTACGTCATATACAACAATCTCCCTCTTTTGATGATGACAAACAAATAAAAGATTTTGAGCAAAATAAATGTGTTTGACATTGAATATTGAACTCCTCCTATTTATTAGCTCTTCTACAACTGAACTCTCCCTATATATGTGGAAAATATGAATGATGAAATCCAATTGACCATTCTCCCTCTAGATTTTTAATTTCCAATCTTAAAATATTTTGAATTAAATACTCATCGATCAAAATCTTGACCATTTCTCCCCCTTTTGTTATCATCAAAAGAATAATAGAGATCGAAACAGTGATGAATTTAGACCATAAATATAAATTTAAATTAAGAGAGAGAATATATATCGCAAATCCCATTTAATCAAACAAAAATCATAGTAATCTTTAAATCGGAAGCAAATTTCACTTTCAGAATGAATGGATTTATGATGGATTTTGTAGATTGAGGAGAGTTCAATAAATTTGAATATTTGAATATGAATTTCAAAGATTTTAAATAAGCTTAAAATGTGCTAAGCACTTGCTAACCACGCATAGCCCAAAGGTCTTTTAAATGGGGTTAGTAGTAACTTAACTTTATCCTCTCTAATGAGTTCCATCCATGCACAGCCCAAAGGTCTTTTATGTGAGAATGGAAGCACATAAAGATTAAGGTAATTCACCCACGCATAACCACGAGGACTTTTAAATGGGAGTGAATACTAAGGATAATTTATTTATTTTTCTTTTACTTTTTTCTTTTTTTATTTCCAAGAATAATTAGACTCCCCAAATTAAATAAAACCATGATGAATGACAGAAATATGGTAGATATAGAAGATGGTCGTGAAATAAGCTCTAATTCAAAGATATTATAAAATCTGTCCAATCATTATGAGATTTAAAATAACATCTCCTCTAGTTATGAATTATACCAAAGTCACAACTCATCACAATTTCATAAATCTATTAATAATTTTGATGAGTCACAAAACGGTTCAAAACAAATCAATAATTTCAATTTTTGAATAAAAATCAAAAATAATTTTAAAAATTGAAAATATCAATTTCAAGAGGAGTCTTGAAAATATCAATGCAAGTTTGAAAACCAGTTTCAAAAATCAATCAGTAAAATATGAAATTATCTAATATTTCTAATGCTGATTGCTCCTAGATAATTTAAAAACAACTTATATATTTGATTGCCTATGAATTTTAATGAAATTCAGTCACTGATTTTCCAACCCATCGTCCAATCACAAAGGTATTTAAACGAATCAAATCAATTTCCTTATCAGAACAACACAAGATCATTTTCAAAGCAAGAATCACAAGTGAATTTTTCAGAATTTTTTAAATAAGCACAATAAACAGTCAACGATCAAATCTGAAGATAATTATTTGAAATCACTTTAAAAAAAAATTAAAAAAAATTTAATCCAAAAATTCAACAATCAATAATGAATGATTTCAAAATCAGCCAAGTAAAAAAAATGAAATTTTCACAACTAATTAATCATGGCTTTCAAGTAGTGTACTGTATTGAGTTCGATTTTTCAGTATTTTCCAAAGTGAATAAGAAGAAACTCAAAACAACAAAAAAAAGGTGTGAAATTTCATTTGCGTATAAGAACATCATAAATTTTAAAATTCCGATTTACCGTGTTCAAGATATGCTCAAAAAAATTACTGCCTTATCAACAAAAATCAGCATAAAAATAAAAGAAATAAAAAAATCTAAAAAGGAAATAGAATAAAATAAAAATACGAGTTTAGAGATCATACCTGACTTACCATAATCGATGTGATTCAATGAATCTCCAACTCTGAAATCTATGGCTAAGGAACTCCAAATAATTCAACAATATGAACCAATTTGATTTTTATCTCTCTCAAGCACAATCGTTCCTTAGCCTCCCTTGGTACCTAAATGTTTATAGGATCGAGTGGTCTAACAAAAGTTGTTTTATCACTCTTATCTTCGTTTACACGTTTTGGTACCTAAACCCGTTTATATAACAATCCATTACTATCCAAAATAGTACCCTTTGGAACCCAAATTCGTTTAGACTTATTCAAAATCATTTTGTTATTTTTTGGAATCCAAAAATGTTTAAATGAATTGTTTTTAAACGAGTTATTATTTTGTTTATGATTTAAAAACCCTTTGAAATTATTAGATTTCAAAATTTCAACTCTATCGATTTCAAAGCCATTTAAAGAATTTTTAAAATCATTAGGATTTTGTTTTTCAACTGCATTAAATCCAAAATCAAATCCCTTTTTATTCTGAACAAAAAATTGGTTTTTTAACAACATATTCAACGATTTCTCTTCTTTAGAAAATTTAGTCAAAGTTGACTCAAGTCGTTTAATTTTAAATTTAAGATCACTATTTTCTGTCATTAAATTTGAACATCGATTAATAGCGATTTTTCTCTTATCAGCATCGGTTTGTTTCAAAACCAAATTTTCGTTTTCAAGTGCTTTGATTTTAGCATTGAACTTAGAAATTTCAATTTCAAATTGTTTTCGCTTTTCAAAATTAAGTTTTTCAGATTCTCTAAGCTTTTCAATCACCTTCTCAAAATCACGTTTATTGTTCTTCAAATTCATGTTTTCACTTTTAAGTAACTCAAAATCAGTTTTGAATTTCAAAAGATCATTACTCAAAAATTGACATTTTTCGCATTCTGAAAACGGTTAATTCTTAACTTTTTCAAGTTTTCTTTCTAAACTGTTATTTTCTTGAACTAGTTTTGACCTATCAGATTTCAATTTCTTAACTTTTAGTTCAAGAGAATCTACAGTTTTTGTGAGATCGTGACACATTAAAATTAAATCTTTATAATTAAAATTCGATACCTCGCTTGAATCCTCTTCACTACTTTCTGAATCAGATTGAGCCATACGACACAAGTTAGCTTGCACTTCATCACTTTCAGAAAATTCTTCTCCTTCCTCGTCATCCCATGTAGCAGCAAAAGCCTTCTTCCTCCTTCTGAACTTCTTCTTTTCATTTTTAAGCTGTGAGCAATTTGGTTTCATATGTCCGAGTTTCTTGCAATTGTAGCAAAACACTTCATCGTCTGAACTTTCTGAACTTTCGGACTTGTCAAATTTTGAATTCTTCTTTTGTGGTTTGTATTTTCCTTTGACCCACTTTTCAAAACCATGGCTAGCTCAAAACCGTGATCTTCATCAACACTTTCAACACTATTATTTAGAGCGATCGTCTTTTTTTTGACTCAGAATTCTTTCGTTCTTCTCTTGCTTTTAACTCCATCTCGTAAGTAATCAGATTTCCGATCAATTCTTCCATGCTTATTTTATTATGATCTTTTAATTCTTGTATCGTCGTCACGTTAGCTTCAAAATTCATCGATAGCACTCTCAATACTTTTCTGATCAATTCCACTTCGTTATAAGTTTTCCCAAGAGCTTTTGCATTGTAGACTAGTGATAAAAAGCGTTCATACATCTCTTTTATATCTTCGTCCTTTTGCAAAGAGAAATTTTCATATACGTTGCTGAGTTGAGCGAGACGAGATTCCTTAACTTGAGATGTACCTTCGTGTGTGACCTCCAACGTATGCCATATTTCCTATGTAGTTTCACAATGAGAAATTCGATTAAATTATGTTTTATCAAGAGCACAGATTAAAGCATTCATCGCTTTGGCATTAGTTGAAAATAATTTTTTATCATTAGCATCCCACCTGTCTTTTGATTTAGGGATCTCAACACCATTAACAATAGCAGTATGTGATCTATAACCCGTTTCAATAATGTCCCACACATCATAATCGATTGAACTCAAATAAATTTTCATCCTAGCTTTCCAATAGGCATAATCAGTTCCAGTAAACATTGGTGGCCTAGCTATAGACTGACCCTCAGAAAAAGCATTATTAGACAGATTCATGACTCTAGAGTTAAAATGAAATAAAAAATACCTGCTCCGATACCACTTGTAGGATCTAAATTAACCCTAGAGGGGGGGAGGGGGTGGATAGTGTTTATCGTAGACTTTCGCAAAGTAATTAAATAATAACAATACATATAATAATCAGAATAAATGCGGAAAATAAATAACATACAGATATACCTAGCTTCGGCAAAACCCTGCCTACTGCTGCATTCCCCAAGGTTTCTACTAGGAGTTAAAACAATCTATTCGCTTACAATCCCCTATAAACTCGTGACACTCGCTCCCAATTGTTCTTAACCCTATGCTCAAAATCCCGCACTGGTTTCTATCCCTGAAACCAGATTTCCCCGAATTACAAATCCCGTAATTTGCCTCCTTAGTTTTAGAGACAAACAAGAAAACTCTAAAGTCAATTACAAATTTAAAACTAAAACCAATTTAAAATAAAACCATTAACCAAAAACCAAACCCAAGTTTTTAAATTGTAAAATCCCTTTATAACACTTGAGCTCCTTATTAAGGATCTAGGGTTATGTTGGCTGGCCTTCTCCCATTTGTGCTTCACCCATCACTTTTGCTCGATCTCTTTGATCTCTCTGAAAATTAAAAATGGCGGATGGCGATTTGGATCTAGGGTTTCGATTTATTTGAATTCGAGGCTGCCGCTTTCTCTTATGATGATCTCGAATTTCCAGTGGCTTTCCTCTTCTTCGATTGGGCTGATAGAACATTGATTTTGGATCCAACTTATCTCCTTTTTCTGGTATGACGTTTTATTCGAGTTTCGGTTTTGAATTAGTCTTGAACTTGGATAATTATCTGCTGATGATGATTGGTGTATTTATAGGATTAAAATCCTTAAATATCTCTGATTCGATGCTTGATTTGGTCAGGATATATACGAGAATTTTGCGCTTGATTTCAGATGAGGTTTGGTTTTGAATTTGCGTGATTTTTGACTGAGTCTTCCTTCTAGAAAATCTCGCTATAACATATTTGTAAATCCAATTTTCTGGAAACATTTTGCGTGATGAATTCTTCAATTTTGAAATGGTCCTCCTTGACTTTGAAATTGGTTTCTTTGATTTCTGGAACTTTTAAAAAATCACATACTTGAAACCTTGAATTTGATCAATTTGAACTGACAAGAACAGATCCCTCATTTGATCACACCACTCCTTATTCATAATAAATGTACTGTTTGTCTTAGTTGTTTGTGTGTGTATCCTTTGTAGCTGTGTGACATTGCTTGGTCATTTGTGTTCCTTGCCAAGATAACTTTGTTGTTGCCGATACTCATAATTTCTGGTACTTTGAGTTGCACTGATTTCTCCTTTTTTCGTTGAAACTTTGGTATGCACATATACATCCCTATTGTGTTCACTTGTAACTTGAAACTGAACAGTTGCTATTAATTGCTCGGCCATGTTGTAAACAACATGTTATTGCCACTGTCTTGGTATTTTGAGAACAGACCACTACACTTGACAATACTCTCCTTAAAAAACTGATATAAACAGATATTTTATTTGCTTGTTATTGAATCTGTTTTAATACTTGATTGATTTTTGAACATGTTGTCGTGAATACTAGAATTTGTGATTTCTTGACCAAAACTGCTCCTTAAAAAAACTGATACGATGCTGATAAGAACATTTACTATACTTGTTCATCCCTTAGAAAAACCGCTGCTATGCTCCAAAACTTGTGCATGTTTTATTCGGCATTTAAACCACTGTTGATTTCCCTTTTGTGCTTATGCATGTCCATGCTTGGCTAGTTGCTGCTGCGTGTGTTTGACCTGCCCCTTGAGTAGTTGTTCATTTGCTATATTGCTATGTGCATCGTTTAAGTCAGACGCATTTTTTTTTGAGCTTGAAATGTGCATGCTTGAAAGAATTAACTACCGCACTACATATTTGGAGCTATCTTTAAATGAATCGAACTGTTGCTTTGACCATGATGGTTTGACCCTTGCTGAAACTCCATGTATTATATGCTCACCCTTTTGCTGTTGCCAACCACTGACTTGTTGTTGCCATGCATTCATCACCATTTAGCTAAAAATGATTTGCTCCATCATGCATGTTGAAATGCTGTCGTATCTTCACATGTTGACAGTGGACATTTTTGAATTTGTAGTTGAACCATTCCTTTGACCATTTGTGCATATATTTCCAAGTATACATGTTCATGACATTTACCGCCATATCATACTTGCAATTTTCCATTGCATGCTTTGCTTTGTCTGCATCATCTACTTGGTTATATTTATTCATGAATTCACTTGCTGCTTTGAATCATGTGAATTGTTTCGACCACTTTTGGCTTTTTATTTTTATTTGCACTTTTGGCTCGACCATTTGCACACTAATTTGCACTGAGTCGAGAAGGTCCATGTGGCTACTCCTCAGTTGCGCACTGGTGTATTTTGATTGGCGAGGCAGTGCACACGTGTATATTTATACACATGTGTATATGTAGCCATCAGAATGATCTTCATGTCCTTGTATATCAGACCGAATCAGAAAAATGGTGAGAAACACACCGTAATTCTGAGGCAAATAAAATTTACAAATAAATTTTTATTTGCTTGTATTTTATTTTATTTCTGTTCCAGTTTACTGCGTGTGTGTTTTTGTGACAGATATGGAGATGACTGGACTGGATTGGAGAGCTGTGAAGACAGAAGACTGAAGATGATGATGTTTATATGTGTCAGTATATGTAACAACCCGGATTTTCAGAACAAATTTAAAATTTTTATTTTAGAAATTTTATTGGATTTTAAATATTTAAAATAATTTATTTTAAATAATAATGATTAGAAATTTATTTTAATCAAAATTAGAATGAATAATTTTATTTTAATTATAAAAGGAGTTAGAAATAGCACGGTAGTTTGAAAATTTCAATTTGAACTTTGACTGAATGTACATAATTCAAAATAAATCAGATTTTAGTGAAACCAAAAATATTAGAATATATCTAAAAATATCTTTCCAACGATTACAAAAAATTGAAATTTCATACTGGGAATAAAAAGTTATGCTCAGTTTAATATTCAGAATAGTCGCTATAGAATTTATATATATATATTAATATAAAAAAATAGCCATTTTGCAAACGATCTCCATTTTCGACGAAACCACTTTGGTTGGAACCGGAATGTCAAATTATTACTATATTCCAAATTTCATAATATTTGAAATTAGTATGTGATTGTGGCAAAAGAAAACGTGTTTTGTCCATTTTAGTCAATTTGAATCGACCAGAAAATAGCCATTTTTCAAACGGTCTTCAAATTCGACGAAATTAGTTTTGTTAAGACCGTATCACCAAAACATAGCTAGATTTATTTTTCTGGAATTTTTGGAGTCAGTATGTGACCTTGGTAAATTAAAATGTACGTTGAAATTTGTACGTTGTTTAATTAAAAATATGACGTTTTAAGTGAAACTGATGCAGACTTCAGAATTGGACTTCGCCACTAGTCTCATTGCGTTCAGAAGGCATGAAAACCTATTGTTAGCCAGTGAGCAGGCCTAATTTGGACTCCGGCCCATTTCTGGCTTTAAAACACACTTAATGATGAAAATACTATTATTTTATTCATTCAGAAACCCTAAAATAGTTGCAGCCACCATCTTCATTCCATGGCCATGAATATTTAGAACTTCAAACCTTAATTTCTCTCAATCCGCTCAATGAAATTCAAAAATTTATGAAGAAAAATCGTAGTACTCGGAGAGATCTTCACATCCATACGAATGATGGTATATATTACTTCACGGATTCACCAGAATTTGGTATTGAAGTACACGCGGATTTAGGGTGTTTCACGGCTGTGGGGGCCACCAGAATAGGCAGCATGGAGGGCGGAGGAGGAGTCGGTGATGGCGGTCGAGATGGTGGCGTCTGATCGAAGTACGGTGGTGTATAGCAGGGTGCGTTCTGGAATTGGGAGGAGCGGTTTTTGGGTTTCCCGTGCCTGAAGAAGAAGAATGGCTTTGTTTCAAAAGGAAGGGGATTAGCAAAGTAATTACTTTATTAATTATTAATTAATTATTTAAAATTGAAATCAATGTATTTAAATGGTCATATCTTCTCCAAACAGAAACGGAATTCGATGATTTCAGATCTGTTAGAACAATATTGACGAGATCTACAACATGGAACAGACCTGATCTGAAACGGAGCATTATAAAATTTTGAAGAATTCAAAAACCCCATTGTGAGAATTCTATTTATTTTACAACTAAAAATAATTAATTATGGTTGTGATTTTTCTTCCAATCCGCTGTTAAATTCTATTTGATGTTATGCGTGATTTGATCTGGAATTGATGATTGAAGTTGTTATGTAGATCTACTGAATTGATGATTGTTGTGTTGAACAAAATATAATTGTTGAATCAAAATTTGTCATTTTTGACAAATTCGAAATGTTTAATTAAAATTGTCATTTTTGACAAATTAGAATAGTTGAATTAAAAATTGTCATTTTGACAAATTAAAGTAGTTGAATTAAAATTGACATTTTTGTCAAAATAGAATAGTTGAAAAGAAATATATCATTCTTGTTATAATAAAAGCGTTGAAAACAAATATATCATTTTTTTTATAATAAAAATATCATTTTTGGTTGTATAAAGTAGTTGAAATAAAAAAAGACATTTTTATTGAAACAAATCATTTAGTTAAACAAAAATATGCATTTTTGTAAATATGGTTTAGTTAAACAAAGGTATTCATTTTTGTTAATATCGTTTAGTTAAACAAAAATATGCATTTTTGTCAATGCGGTTTGGTTAAACAAAATTTGAATTTTTGTTATTATAGAGTAGTTAAACAAAAATATTCATTTTTGTCAATATGGTTTAGTTAAACAAATATATGCATTTTTGTCAATATGGTTTAGTTAAACAAAAATATGCATTTTTGTCAATGTGGTTTAGTTAAACAAAATTTGCATTTTTGTAAATGTAGTTTAGTTAAACAAAAATATTTATTTTTGTCAATGTGGTTTAGTTAAACAAAAATATGCATTTTTGTCAATGTGATTTAGTTAAACAAAAATATACATTTTGGTCAATGTGGTTTAGTTAGACAAAAATATGCATTTTTGTCAATGTGGTTTAGTTAAACAAAAGTATGCATTTTTGTCAATGTGGTTTAGTTAAACAAAAATATGCATTTTTGTAAATATGGTTTAGTTAAACAAAAATATTCATTTTTGTCAATATGGTTTAGTTAAAAAAAAATATTCATTTTTGTCAATATGGTTTAGTTAAACAAAAATATTTCTTTTTGTCAATATAGTTGTTGAAACAAAAATATTCATTTTTGTCAATATAGTTTAGCTGAACCAAAAACATTCATTTTGTCAATTAGTATAGTTGAAACAAAAACATTCATTTTCGTCAAAGTAGAATTGTCAAAATAGAAATTGTCATTGTTATTGAAGTAGAATTGTCAAAACAGAAATTGTCATTGTTATTGAAGTAGAATGGTCAAAATAGAAATTGTCATTTTTATTGAATTAGAATTGTCAAATATAAAATGTCATTTTTGTTGTATTGGAATTGATAAAACAAAATATCATTTTTGTTGAATTAGGTTATTGTTAATAAAATGAAGTGGTCACTTTTATTCATTTTGTAAAAATAAAATTTTTAACAAAATGAAGTTGTCATTTTTATTCATTTTGTCAAAATATACACTTTTGTCAAAATAGATTAGTTGAATCAAAACATATATTTTTGTCAAAATATATACTTTTGTCAAAATAGATTAGTTAAATCAAAACATATATTTTTGTCAAAATATACATTTTTGTCAAAATAAATTAGTTGAATCAAAATATATATTTTTATCAAAATATACACTTTTGCCAAAATAAATTAGTTGAATCATGTAACAACCCGAAAATCTGGGCCAGTTTAAAATTTTTATTTTGGCTATTTTAACGAATTTTGAATATTTAAAATGGATTATTTTAAATAAAAACGACGAGAAATTTAGCTTGAATAGAATTCGACGTATATATTATACGCGTCGTCGTTAGAAAATAATATTTATATATAATTATAAATAGAATTGAAAATGGCGCGGTAGTTCGATAATTCGATTTCAAACTTCAATTGAATGTACCGGGTGCAAAACAATCCGGATTTTAGTGAAACCAAAAATAATGGGATCTAATTGTGAATATCTTTCCAACGAATCCGAAAAATCAAGATTTCATATCGGGAATCAAAAGATATGTCCAGTTGAAAATTCTGAATAGTCGCTATGGAATTCAGGCCCTTAAAAATGGACATTTTGCAAACGACCTCGGATTTCGACGAAACCAGTTTTGTTGGATCCGCAGTGTCAAGTTATTGCTAGGTTTCAAATTTCATAATTTTTCGAATCAATATGTGAGCGTGGCAAAGGAAAACGCGTTTGACCAGTTTCAGTTGATTTTAAATCGACTGGAAATTGGCCATTTTTCTAACGGTCTCAGAATTCGACGAAACTAGTTTTGTTAGGACCGTATCGTCAATGCGAAGCTAGAAAATATTTTTCTGTAATTTTTCTAGTTAGTATGTGACCCCGGTAATTTGAAATGTACGTTTAAAATTCAAAATAAGGATTTAAATGAAAATTCAACAGAAACTGATTGTAACGATCAAACCAGCTTACGATACATATCCCATTGTGTTCGGAATGGGGGTGAAACGCTATGGACGACAGGCGGTGGACCTCGTTTAGAGGTCGTTTGAAAAAGTTGACTTTTTGAATTAAAATAAAATAATTAAATAATTAAATTAATAAAAAAAATTTAATCTCTCCCTATAACCTTTGCCCCCCCCCGTTTTCGTTTAACAGAAAGAAAAGAAAAGAAAAAAAAAGAAAATCGAAATCGCGATCGCCCCCCCCCCCCCCGTAGCCATCGTCGCCGTCGCCCCTCCCCGATGGACCCCGCGACCCCCTCCCTCAGCTCGCCGCCCTCCCCTTCTCCTCCTCCGCCACCTCGAAGCTCCGACCCGCCCTGCCCTAATCGACAGCCGCAAAAACCCCCGCCTCTCCCATTCGCCGACGCCGCCCTCTGAACCCCCACCTCCGCATCTCCGGCGCCTCCGCCACGAGCCCCCCCTCACTGACGAACGGAGAAGCCCCCCCTGTAAGTTTTTAACTGAAATTTATTTATTATATAAACTGATTTGATTTATTTTATAAACTGAAATTTGTTATATAAACTGAATTTTATGTAGGTGGTAAAGTTTTAAAAAGGTAATCTTTTATATTTTTAAAGTATTAAAAATATAGTCTTTACTATATAGGTGATGTCAAAATATGATTTTTATATTTTTAAAGTATTAAAAATATGATCTTTATAGGATAGAGAAGTTAAAAATATCATCTTTGTGTATGTAGCAGAATAAAAATCTGATTTTTATTTTATATACGTTGAGATAAAGTGGTAGTTTTTATAAAGGCGAAAACTTTATTTTTATAAAGGCGAAAACTTTATTTTTATAAAGGCGAAAACTTTATTTTTATAAAGGCGAAAACTTCATATTAGAAAAGGCGAAATCTATATTTTTATAGGGGCGAAATCTATATTTTTGAAATAGAATTTTTATCTATATATTAGTGGGAAGGAAATATGATTTTTAAATTGAAAACGAACAGATAAAAATGTGATTTTTATTTTAAAGACATCAAAATATAAAAATGTGATTTTTATGTATATAGTGACTATGGGCACAAGAAGACGATAAAAAGGCGAGGATGAAGAAGATTTCTATAAAAGAAGTGTCGTGAAGTTGGATAGCTTTCGGTGAGAACTTCTCACTCTAAATTCTCTTTTTCTAGTTATATATATACTAGGATGCAGACGGTGCTTAGTAGCACCCGACACAATCGTCCACAGACCATGGACTTGTTTGTTTGGTTGCATAGATTAGTTTGATGATTGAATTTGAATTTGGTTGTTTGGTGAATATGATTGATGTGTGAATGGCGTGGGCCTTCACTAGACCGGGGATAAGGCTAGGCCTCGTCCCGTTTCTAGTATCGTGCCGTTATGCCGCCGAAATTTTCTAAAATAAGTTAGAAAAATAAAAATACCATTTTATTGAATAAATGAATTGAATAGAAGTTCATAGGTTGGAATAAAATGTTTTATCGTTAAAAATATAATTTTTAACGTGAAATGAATAAAATAAAATATTCATTTATAAACCGAACGGTTTGTTTATGTACACCTATTTGAAGGACATGGATTGGGTCGATAAATTTTACACATCGCCCAACTGCACAAATAAAATATGTGTTTGATTGTTTGAAACCCCACACGGGTGTTGGGATGAAATTTGAAGTTCACTCATCCTGATTGATTAAATGTGTCGATCGATTGATTGACAGGCTGTTATAAGCGTTGAATATCTATATTTGATGCTTATACAGTGTAGTGCACTTTGGTTGATGGTTGATTATTTTTCAATGTAATTATATACATGTGTTGTATGAAAATCCATATAATTAACTTTATATGGTAATTGATTGGGCCTCATTCCAATTTGAAAAATAAAGAATATTATAAAATAAAAGTTCATGTGTTGACAGTACTCATTCATTGAGATTGGTCATGTGTTGAACGAAATATTTTGGTAATAAAATTTACATCTTTATCGATATAAAATAAAAGTTCATGTGTTGACAGTACTCATTCATTGAGATTGGTCATGTGTTGAACGAAATATTTTGATAATAACAACTATTTTGAAAAAGAAATATTTGAAATAGAATATTTGAAAATAGAAATTTATGAAGCCGTGTTGATTAGATTGACGCCATTTTGACGTGAACGATATTTATATCGATTTTATTCATCTTAAAATGAATATTGAAAAGTGATTTCGAAATCGAATATTTTGAATTGAATTGAAAACGATTTCGAAATGAATTGAATTGAAAACGATTTCGAAATGAATTGAATTGAAAACGATTTCGAAATGAATTGAATTAAAAACGATTTCGAAATGAATTGAATTGAAAACGATTTCGAAATGAATTGAATTGAAAACGATTTCGAAATGAATTGAATTGAAAACGATTTCGAAATGAATTGAATTGAAAACGATTTCGAAATGAATTGAATTGAAAACGATTTCGAAATGAATTGAATTGAAAACGATTTCGAAATGAATTGAATTGAAAACGATTTCGAAATGAATTGAATTGAAAACGATTTCGAAATGAATTGAATTGAAAACGATTTCGAAATGAATTGAATTGAAAACGAATTCAAATTGAATTGAAAGTGGATTGAAATGAATTCAAATTGAATTGAAATTTGAATTGAATAGAAATGAACTTTGAAACGAATTTATAAAGAAGAATTCAATTTTGCTTTGAATTGAAATGGAAGTTGAAATAGATTTTGAAACGAATTTTAAAACTATTTATATAATTCGTTTTGAATAGAAAATCGACGAAGTATATATTATATATATTATATATATATAATATAATGGCCTGAATAGAACGCGCCGCGCCGCGGCAGTTCGTGAATTTCGACCATTTATTTCAAACGGACATTGCGGGAGATCCGACCGTCGGATTCTCCTAAAACCGGAACCGTTGGGTTCGTATCGAAAAGAGCTTTCTAACGAATATTAGAAATTTGAAATATAACGGTTGGATTTGGAGATACGTCCAAATCAAATTCGAAAAAGGTCGCTGTAAGTGCAGTTCGATGGCCATTGATGGAAATCGACTATACGGACCTTGATAAAATTATTAAAAATAGTAATAATTTGTGTAAAATCATAAGAAATGATTTAGAAAGATTTGGGGTGAAAAACTCCATATTTGAAAAGATAAAAATAGATTTTTATCGAAATGAACTAGTTTTGAACTAGAATTATAATTCTATTTATTTTTAAATAAATAAATTGAATTTGAAAAAGGGTTTTGAAAATAACCAAAATTTCCAATGATTGCATTGGAGTGGATTTGAATCGAAATTGTCTTCGGAATATTTCGATGTTGGAATTCGTGATTATACAGATGTTGTTATGGAAATTTGAAAGATATATATTTATATCGTTATTTCCAATACGACATTTGTTAGTCGTAGAATTTGATATTGAATATAAGCCGATATATTTTCTATTCAGAGCCTTGTATTGAATATCAAATGTGATTTGGGTTTGTCGCGAATGGTGTCTTCACTAACACTGTTCTTGAACCTAGTTGTGAAAAGATTAAATCTTTTTATTTAGATTTAATGAAGTGTACCAATTAAACGATATTTAATTGGAATTGAATTGGTATTGATTTTTGGGTTTATCGTGAACAGTGTTTTAAATAACACTTGTTCTTTAACCCGATAATTAATGGAATGTGATTTTGGGTTTATCGTGAACCGTGTTTTAAATGACACTGATTCTTTAACCCAGTTAAAGATTAAAACTAAGTGGAGTTTTAATGAATCTTTAATTAGATTGAAATGATCGAAAATGGAGTATCACCAGTTTTGCTCCAGGCGATAGTTAAATCTTTAATTAGATTTGAACGTGAAATGGTAATTGAATTTACCGATAACACCGTGGTGTTAGATATGAAGTATAACCAGTTTTACTTCATGGGATGAATAGGTTGGGATTGGGAAATTAAAACAAATGATTACTTCGGTAAGGTTCGTTAATCCCGACTAGTTTGAATTGAGATTCAAAAATAGAATAAAGAATAAATTCATGGAATTTATCTTGGATAAAATTAATGGGAACATTTCCCTATGAATGTGAAATTTAGAAACTAACTGTCGGTTGGCCAAGCAGAATGGTTTTCTGGATATTGATCTGATGTTGGTTTCGGCCTTCGGGGTTAATATTTGGGAAATTATTCTCTTGATTAATTTACGGTTAGTGACTGATGAATTGGAATGAGGCGTATGTTGTGTTTGTGTAACACTTATTTAAAATATACGCGAGTTATTCGGAAAGACCGGGTTTATCCCATTCTGAATAACTGATACGACGATAAGTCGAAGATGAAGACGATGGTCGAAGACCGGAGGTCTTCACGTCGTTTGGGTAATTACTGATGATCTTGATTGGGCTGTACACCCAAGAAGATGGAAACAGTTGGTGATCGTCCAGACGTACTTGGAGATCGATGGATATGCGGGGTACTAGGTGCCTCCGGTTTCGTTCAGACCCAGAACGGACTTGTAAATGGACTGTGTGTCTGACATTGGATTTCATTCTGTGTGACTGATATCGGTTGCGTAGAGTGGTTTGCCTGTGTGGCATGCTAAGATGCAAATGATCGAGGCTTCTGTTGAAAAGCAAAGTCTTGTGGTAATGATCAAAGCACGGCCTTTGTGGCGTAGCTTTGTGTAACGTTTACCTCGCGTGTTTCACACCCGGTATGAACCAAAAACGGGAGACGGACCTCAGGGAGGACTTGCGTTTCTTTCTAGCTAGAAGTGGCGTCAGTGGTTTTACACGCCCTGACGAGTTTGACTTATGTGGTTGTGGCTGTTGCGAGGCGCCTCGGTTATATCGGTTTCGGCTGATGCATTCTGGTCGGCTGACGGACCAGACTTACACCCCATAGGGTGGGGAGACGTAGTGTTCAGGCATAATAATCCACATCGGTGGACCGGCCCTGTCGCTCCAAGGCTTGCCTGCGCGCTTGCCTGAGACATGGGCTAGATTGTCTCGAAGTCGGTGAGGACTATCTTTTGCCTCGGTTCATAGACGGAAATCCAATTTCCAAATACGTGACATTCGCGGTTTTAGTTGTAATCCTATATATGGCGACATAGTGGGATGGGGCGCTCATGCCGCCTATGATTGATACTTATGATTTGAAGTTGTTTTATACACTATGCACTTATTATAGTATCAAATGATTTGTTTCAAACGTATCAAGCATTCTTTGGCTGTTATAAGGGAAAACCCTATCCCCCGGCTTGCGTTGCATTGTGTGATAGGACCTGGGTCTTATAACAGCTTCATTTTTCTTTATTTAGCATTGCGCTGTTTGTTTTATGCACTGGTATTCTTGGGAGGAAACCCGTTCCGTGTTATACGGCGTGGTCCCTTGATTTACCTAACTTTTAAAATAAAGAATAATAACTGTTTTAGTTCTCACACCAGTCCCATGACTGACCTGGAGTTTATTGTTTTAACCTAAACTCTGGGTGCCCCTATTTTGACACGGGCAGCTAGTAGTTTTGGTTTTGTAGATTTATATTCACAGGATCCTGGTTTACAGCTGGAATGATATCCGGAAAGCTTTGTATCCGTATATCTCTTCTAGTTGTGTATTGTATTATTTTCCGCTGCGATGTATTTAAATGTAATTTAAATCTCTGATATTTCTGTGTAATATTCTTTTATACTCTGTATATTCTTAAAATCTGATGCATTGTTGTAATATACAGTGAAATGTTCTTCAGTATGCGTTCTGTTTTGTCGTGTTCTCAAACGATAGGGTGTTTCGAACGGTCTGGGTCGGTTTAGCGACTGGTTCGGACCGAGCGAGATTCCTTCTCGTCACAGTTGGTATCAGAGCTTTGGTTTACAAAGCTCAGAGAACAAGACACATTAGAACTGTACGAAAGAATTCATCAGATATTGGGTTAGTAATATCCAATTAGAATGACTCGCTAGAGATGAGATCGGTAGTATCCTAGAACGAGTGTGAAGAGTATATTTTTCAAATGAAAACAAACTTTTGTTTTGAAAATTTAAATCAATTATTCGTATTTGATTATCTATTTATATTGATGTGGACAATCCAGTATATATAGATTTTGCGTATACGTCTGATCCGCGTGTATTCAAAATTTTAATATACTGGATAGATATAGAATCACACTCTAGTCGCCCGGAGATGATTCAGATGATGAGGCATCATCATCAGTGTTTATATTCGAGAGACGAAAGTGAGATTTCTATATATTTCCTATTGACTGGTGTGAGAACCAAAATTAGCTAGGGCCTATTGTTGTGATTTGGCATCAAAAATCTGATTTTTGGACTATGTATCAAAGTTATCAATTTGAAACTCTAATTCACTAATTGATTGATGTTTGTGTTGTTTGTTTATTTGTTTGCTAATTTTTAGCCATTTAGCCTAACTGAATCGAATATTGAATTGTATTGAAAATTGGTCGCATTTGCTTGCATATACATATATATCATTGAACAGGTCATAGCAAGGAGGCTAGAGCAGAGAATAAAATTTGTTTGCCCGACAAATAGATACATGTTTACTACATAATTTCCTGTTTTGTTTGGGTGATGATGATTTTGTGAGCCTATTGGCTAGCCGCTTGGCTTTTTCTTTTTCTTTTTGAGATCTGAAGGACCGGGGAAGCTATTTGAAATTCCCCGATGCTCCCGGTGCAGGGGAGGTTATGGCGAAATTTTTCAAAAATTTAGGGAGTTAGCCAAATTTTTGAAATTTTGAAAATTCTCAGAAACTAAAGAGTTGGAGAATGGAAGCCAGATCGAACGTAGAGTTGATTAATCAAACCACTTTCGACTTTGTTCCTTTTCGGGGACGAAAAGTTTTAAGTGGGGGAGATTGTAACAACCCGAAAATCTGGGCCAGTTTAAAATTTTTATTTTGGCTATTTTAACGAATTTTGAATATTTAAAATGGATTATTTTAAATAAAAACGACGAGAAATTTAGCTTGAATAGAATTCGACGTATATATTATACGCGTCGTCGTTAGAAAATAATATTTATATATAATTATAAATAGAATTGAAAATGGCGCGGTAGTTCGATAATTCGATTTCAAACTTCAATTGAATGTACCGGGTGCAAAACAATCCGGATTTTAGTGAAACCAAAAATAATAGGATCTAATTGTGAATATCTTTCCAACGAATCCGAAAAATCAAGATTTCATATCGGGAATCAAAAGATATGTCCAGTTGAAAATTCTGAATAGTCGCTATGGAATTCAGGCCCTTAAAAATGGACATTTTGCAAACGACCTCGGATTTCGACGAAACCAGTTTTGTTGGATCCGCAGTGTCAAGTTATTGCTAGGTTTCAAATTTCATAATTTTTCGAATCAATATGTGAGCGTGGCAAAGGAAAACGCGTTTGACCAGTTTCAGTTGATTTTAAATCGACTGGAAATTGGCCATTTTTCTAACGGTCTCAGAATTCGACGAAACTAGTTTTGTTAGGACCGTATCGTCAATGCGAAGCTAGAAAATATTTTTCTGTAATTTTTCTAGTTAGTATGTGACCCCAGTAATTTGAAATGTACGTTTAAAATTCAAAATAAGGATTTAAATGAAAATTCAACAGAAACTGATTGTAACGATCAAACCAGCTTACGATACATATCCCATTGTGTTCGGAATGGGGGTGAAACGCTATGGACGACAGGCGGTGGACCTCGTTTAGAGGTCGTTTGAAAAAGTTGACTTTTTGAATTAAAATAAAATAATTAAATTAATAAAAAAAATTTAATCTCTCCCTATAACCTTTGCCCCCCCCCCCCCGTTTTCGTTTAACAGAAAGAAAAGAAAAAAAAAAGAAAATTGAAATTGAAATCGCGATCGCCCCCCCGTAGCCACCGTCGCCGTCGCCCCTCCCCGATGGACCCCGCGACCCCCTCCCTCAGCTCGCCGCCCTCCCCTTCTCCTCCTCCGCCACCTCGAAGCTCCGACCCCCCCCCCCTGCCCTAATCGACAGCCGCAAAAACCCCCGCCTCTCCCATTCGCCGACGCCGCCCTCTGAACCCCCACCTCCGCATCTCCGGCGCCTCCGCCACGAGCCCCCCCTCACTGACGAACGGAGAAGCCCCCCCTGTAAGTTTTTAACTGAAATTTATTTATTATATAAACTGATTTGATTTATTTTATAAACTGAAATTTGTTATATAAACTGAATTTTATGTAGGTGGTAAAGTTTTAAAAAGGTAATCTTTTATATTTTTAAAGTATTAAAAATATAGTCTTTACTATATAGGTAATGTCAAAATATGATTTTTATATTTTTAAAGTATTAAAAATATGATCTTTATAGGATAGAGAAGTTAAAAATATCATCTTTGTGTATGTAGCAGAATAAAAATCTGATTTTTATTTTATATACGTTGAGATAAAGTGGTAGTTTTTATAAAGGCGAAAACTTTATTTTTATAAAGGCGAAAACTTTATTTTTATAAAGGCGAAAACTTCATATTACAAAAGGCGAAATCTATATTTTTATAGGGGCGAAATCTATATTTTTGAAATAGAATTTTTATCTATATATTAGCGGGAAGGAAATATGATTTTTAAATTGAAAACGAACAAATAAAAATGTGATTTTTATTTTAAAGACATCAAAATATAAAAATGTGATTTTTATGTATATAGTGACTACGGGCACAAGAAGACGATAAAAAGGCGAGGATGAAGAAGATTTCTATAAAAGAAGTGTCGTGAAGTTGGATAGCTTTCGGTGAGAACTTCTCACTCTAAATTCTCTTTTTCTAGTTATATATATATACTAGGATGCAGACGGTGCTTAGTAGCACCCGACACAATCGTCCACAGACCATGGACTTGTTTGTTTGGTTGCATAGATTAGTTTGATGATTGGATTTGAATTTGGTTGTTTGGTGAATATGATTGATGTGTGAATGGCGTGGGCCTTCACTAGACCGGGGATAAGGCTAGGCCTCGTCCCGTTTCTAGTATCGTGCCGTTATGCCGCCGAAATTTTCTAAAATAAGTTAGAAAAATAAAAATACCATTTTATTGAATAAATGAATTGAATAGAAGTTCATAGGTTGGAATAAAATGTTTTATCGTTAAAAATATAATTTTTAACGTGAAATGAATAAAATAAAATATTCATTTATAAACCGAACGGTTTGTTTATGTACACCTATTTGAAGGACATGGATTGGGTCGATAAATTTTACACATCGCCCAACTGCACAAATAAAATATGTGTTTGATTGTTTGAAACCCCACACGGGTGTTGGGATGAAATTTGAAGTTCACTCATCCTGATTGATTAAATGTGTCGATCGATTGATTGACAGGCTGTTATAAGCGTTGAATATCTATATTTGATGCTTATACAGTGTAGTGCACTTTGGTTGATGGTTGATTATTTTTCAATGTAATTATATACATGTGTTGTATGAAAATCCATATAATTAACTTTATATGGTAATTGATTGGGCCTCATTCCAATTTGAAAAATAAAGAATATTATAAAATAAAAGTTCATGTGTTGACAGTACTCATTCATTGAGATTGGTCATGTGTTGAACGAAATATTTTGGTAATAAAATTTACATCTTTATCGATATAAAATAAAAGTTCATGTGTTGACAGTACTCATTCATTGAGATTGGTCATGTGTTGAACGAAATATTTTGATAATAACAACTATTTTGAAAAAGAAATATTTGAAATAGAATATTTGAAAATAGAAATTTATGAAGCCGTGTTGATTAGATTGACGCCATTTTGACGTGAACGATATTTATATCGATTTTATTCATCTTAAAATGAATATTGAAAAGTGATTTCGAAATCGAATATTTTGAATTGAATTGAAAACGATTTCGAAATGAATTGAATTGAAAACGATTTCGAAATGAATTGAATTGAAAACGATTTCGAAATGAATTGAAAACGATTTCGAAATGAATTGAATTGAAAACGATTTCGAAATGAATTGAATTGAAAACGATTTCGAAATGAATTGAATTGAAAACGATTTCGAAATGAATTGAATTGAAAACGATTTCGAAATGAATTGAATTGAAAACGATTTCGAAATGAATTGAATTGAAAACGATTTCGAAATGAATTGAATTGAAAACGAATTCAAATTGAATTGAAAGTGGATTGAAATGAATTCAAATTGAATTGAAATTTGAATTGAATAGAAATGAACTTTGAAACGAATTTATAAAGAAGAATTCAATTTTGCTTTGAATTGAAATGGAAGTTGAAATAGATTTTGAAACGAATTTTAAAACTATTTATATAATTCGTTTTGAATAGAAAATCGACGAAGTATATGTGACGACCCAAACTTCCCCGTAAAGGAAAACCCGGATTGCTTTGAGAACAATACTCATCAGAACACAGAACAACAGAACATTTTCATTGCTATTACAACAATTACATCAGAGTACAAGAATATTCCAGAATACAAATGAATACTTTACATTTGATAAATACAATATCAGAGATTTTAATTACATTTAAATAGCAGCGGAAAAATAATACAAAATTACAACTAAAAGAGATACACGGATACAGAGCTTTCCGAATATCGCTTCAGCTGTAGACCAGGATCCTGTGAATATAATATCTGCAAAACCAAAACTACTAGCTGCCCGTGTGGAAAAATATGGGCACCCAGAGTTTAGGTTAAAACAATAAACTCCAGGTCAGTCATGGGACTGGTATGAGAACTCAAAACTAATTTAGCTAATAAGACAAATCCAACGACCACGCCGCTAATGCGGAACGGGTTTTATTCCAATGGATTGTCGGTGCATAAATTAAAGTAAATCGTTAAACAACGCAATGATTTTTGGAAAAATGAAACCATTATAAGACCCAGGTCCCATCACACAATGCAACGCACACCAGAGGATAGGGTTTTACCTTATAATGATCAAAAGATGATAAATACGTTAAACCGATATTATCATTAGTGTGTATATGTTTTAAAAGCAATTCAAAATAAATGTATCAATCCTAGACGGCATGGGTACCATATATCATGTCGCCATACTAGTTATACAATCAAAACCGCAATGGTCGTATCGGAGATTTGAATTCCATCATGAGTCAAGGCTAGGGAGGAGCTCCTTACCGATTCGAGGCACTCTAGCGGATACCTCAGGATTCCCCGCAGTGAACCCTTGGATAGCTGCAGGGCCGGTCCCCGCCTATGGGCAGTGGATTAGTTATGCCTGAACACACGTTTCTCGGTCCCTTTGGACCTATAGTGTGACCACCAACGGCCTATAAAAATAACGAGGCGCCTCAAAATCCAATATCCACAATGAGTAAACTGTCAGCGCTGGTAGGTCCCTGACATCACTCTAGCTAGAAAGATAACGTGTGCACTCCCTGCGTTCCCTTCTCCCGTTTTTGACTCATACCGGGGTGTGAGGTTCGTGAAGTTACGTTATACCCACAAGGCCTGCTTTTCAACAAAAGCCTTGATCAATGCATCTTGGCGTGCCACATTGTCAGACCATACCATATCATTGATCATCTACCAATATATAACCGGGTGTTAAGCGAAGAATAAATTCTCCACCACCGCACAGTTATACGTAAAACAGAGATCAACAAGTACAATATAAAGGAATACCATGTCAGACACGCAATCCATTTACTAGTCCGTTCTGGGTCTGAACGAAACTATATCCGGTAGAATTCCCAAATACGTCTGAATGATCACCAACTTTCCCTCATCTTGGGTGTACGGTCCAATCAAGATATCAATAATCATTCATTCAATATGGAAATTTCCCGTTCTTCAATAACCGTCTTCATCGTCGATCTTCAATCATCGTATGAATTTATTCGGAATGGGTTGAACCCGGTCTTTCCGAATAATTCGCGCAATTTAAAAAACGTGTGTTAAAGTAACACAAACAACGTCTCATTCCAAATCAAGGATGTTAATTTATTTTTGTTTAAATCTAATTAAAGATTTAATTAAATCACATTTAAACTTACTTCTTTCATAAATCATTACTTAATGATTTAATTCACTTTAGGAAATCATTAATTCAAATTTACAACTCTGAATTAAGAAACTCCTCCTTTATTAAATCTCCATTAAATTCTAATTTAATACATTAAATTAGGAAACCTCATTTTTGGAAATATTCCCTTAAAAGATTAATGGATCCTGGATTCAAATTTCATTTTCAATATATTGTTCTTGACCCTTAACAATTTCGTGCATTTTAATAAATTCAGTTATTAAATGAAAATCACATCTTATACTTAATAAAAGAATGAACTTTTATTATCGTCTTATTATTCATTTCATAAAATAAAAGATATACTTTACATTACACGTTCATTCTTATTAAAAGAATAATTTACATTGCACGTTCATTCTTAATAAAAGAATAATTTACATTGCACGTTCATTCTTAATAAAAGGATAATTTACATTGCACGTTCATTCTTAATAAAAGAATAATTTACATTGCACGTTCATTCTTAATAAAAGGATAATTTACATTGCACGTTCATTCTTAATAAAAGAGTCTCTTTTATTTTCCACGTTTTATTTTTTTTTAAATAAAAGACTAACTTTTATTTTCCGCATAATTAAACCCAAAGTCATGTTTATATGAATAAATAACTTTGTCATTTTAAGTAATACATTATTTTCTTTAATGTTTTTACATAAACAATAATAAACTTTATTAAAAAAAATTTCTAAACGTTAATCCATTTTCAATGTATTGACATGTCGTTCAAAATATAATTTACTACACTGAAACAAGGTTCATATGTAAATCAAAAAGTATCATTTAATTCGACATTCATTCTTACCATATTCAAAATAAAGTTGTCAAAAGAAATACTTTTGAGATTCAATCTTTAATATTAATTCATAATTAATATTTCATTTATAATATTCAAAATAATATTAATTACTCCTTAATGTTAATCAATCATTAATATTGTATTTATTCTCAATAAATACCTCTTTTTGAAATTCAATTCTTAAATATTAATTAATAATTAATATTTCATCATTCTTAATAAAAAGAATAACCCTTATTATCAAAATATCTCTCACGTTCTTAATCTTAAAAAAAAATAACTTTTATTAACAAAATATCTTCAATGCCATAAATTTTAATAAAAGATTTACTTTTATTATTAAAACATATTTAATGTCATACCTAAATAAAAGGTTTACTTTTATTTTCAAAAACATTAACTTTTGAAATTTAACTTTCAGCATTTATCATTCATTAATGCTGCATTTATGTTTATACTATTAAAGGAAATATTAACTTTTCCAAAATATATTTTTTGAATTTCAAATCTCCAACATTAATTAATTAATTCTGCATTAATTATTACATTTCCAAAATGTTACCTTTTGAATTTCAAAACTTCCTATATTAATTTCTTAATTAATTCTGCATTAACCTCTCACATTAGATATGTATTGTTGTGGTTGCTGGATATGCCGGGCGGGTCCGGGCAGTCTTATACCACGACTCAATCTAACCTCGGGTCAAGCAGAATCTATTTATTTAATTATATTAAAATAAATGTAAAATTGATAATGTTCAAATTTCAAAACTTAATTGATTAATATATAATCAATGAAATTCATGGTAATAACCATGAACGTAAAAATACCGCAAATTACCCTAACGGCTTAATTTACATTAAATTGCATTAAATGTTATCATAAAAATCAAAATTAATCTTCAATGGAAAAACCATTTTGAAAGTTTTCAAACCTTCCTCTTTTTTTTTTTTTGTTTTTTTTTTTTGGAATGAGACCGACTCAATACAATTAAATAATGGGGTTCCAAACAATGTTCAATATTCAATGACATTCAATGACAGTCCAGTACAACATTCAATGACATTCAAATTACACAATAGCAATCGAACAACCAACATATCATATTCATACAACATTCAATGTATAATATATTAAATGTGCTTTTGAGTGACGTGTGAAAATATCAACCCAATCAACACATATGAGTCAGGTAACCCATATGTGGCAGTGTAATATAATTGGAATTACCATAAGAAATATTAAATTAATCCCTAAGTTACAATATTCCAAATTTCAAACTTTTCATAGCAATCCCAACATCCATTCATAACCAAACATGCATAATATGGAATTAAACCACAAACAAATCATCTCAGGCATTAAAATATATTTATTTATAAAATAAATAATTACTGAACATTAACAATGAGTGAGGAAAGAGTTCTCACATTGGTTCGATTAAAATAAAACTAATAAATGATATTTTTATTTTGGACAATTCTATTCTAACAAGATAAATAAACAGACACTTTTATTTTAACGATTCTACTTTAACAAAAACAATACGTTTGTTATGTCAATTCTAATTTAACAGAAATGACATATCTTAATCCCATTAATACATCCTAACAGAAATGACATGACATGTTTTTAATCTAATTAAAACATCCTAACACAATTGACATGTTTTAATCAAATTAACGCATTTTAACAAATAAGACACGTTTTCATTCTAATTAATGCATTTTAACAAATAAGACACGCTTTCATTCTAATTAATGCATTTTGACAAATATGTTATGTTTTCATTTTCCATGTCATATTCGAGTTGCTACATGTGGTATTGAATAATGTTTTGGTGTCCATAATGATGTCAACTACTCCTATCAATACATATGATGACATATAACTTTGGTGTCAACATATGATATAAATTTCTACAATGCTAAATGTAACAATATTCTAAATTTTGATATCGATATTAATAACATAATTCAAATTAATACATAATAAAAGTTGAATCTTTATAATGAAAACAATCTTATGTAAACTATCAATATTAAAAATTGAATCTTTTTCATTAAAACAATTTTATGTAAACAATCAATATTAAAAATATTGGATCTTTTTGAAATAAACAATACCTAATTTAAACGGTGTTTATAGATCTAAGCAAATACGAATTTTTATTGAATGACATAGATCTACACAATCATTGATATCCCAAATATCACAATACATACAACAACAAAATCCAAGCACAAGACATCGCAAATATGATCATAATCATAAATCCAATTGAACTTTGATTAATCAATAATTAATTAAACATTTGATTAATTTTTAAAACAAAATCTCATCTTTTAATTCTATTAACAATGAAAACAATATTCTGTGTCAAAACCTTATCTTCTAATTCTATAAAAAAAATGACCATAAAGTTCCATGTCCAAAATATCGCTTTTTAATTTGTATTAAAAATGTAAACAATATTGAAAGAGAATAACAGCGCGTATAATAACAATATTGAGAGAGAATAACAGCGCGTGAAAGAGAATAACAGCGCGTATAATAATAATATTGAAAGAGAATAACAGCACGTATAATTAGATCTTTAAAAACAGATCTGGAAATAATAACTACATTTAATTGCGGATCAGAGATAATATCATTCGAACCACGAAAATAATTAATTTCAAATAAATTCGGTAAATAGGAGTTCTCACCTTGTTTTGGCTTCTGAATTTCGAATTCTGAAACGTTTAATTGAAGTTTTCGTCAAATCCGTGCGATGTTTGATGAAACCGACGACACCAGTAGCTTCGTATCGTCGATACCTTCATTTTGACATATAATTTGATATGTTTTGGTGAGGATTGGGAAAAATCATATGTTTTTTTTTTTTTTTTTTTTGAGTGGAGGAAGAAGACACCATTGTTGAGAGATGAAGGTGTAGGCTGCTGTTATGTTTAGAGAAATGAATTAGGGTTGCTAAAGGCTGAGAAAAATGTATTAAATAGGTTGGGTTGTAATTTAGCTTGGGCCCAATACTTTTTACTTGTTTATTTATCCAATTCCTTGCATTTTTGACCGTTTAAAAATTACTACGTTCACATACTAATTCCGAAATTAATGAAACTTTAAACATAAATAATATTTGATGTTACGAATCCAAAGAACCTAATTTCGTAATTTTCTGAGTCCGTATGAATTTATTATGAATTTTTAAAGTCTGAAAATTGACTGTTTTCCAATTAAAAATTAATACAGTCCACAGATTAACTCCGAAAATTATGAATTTTGGTTTTTTTAACTATATTTAAATATTCTTGATCCATAGAGACTGGTTTCGTCGGATTTGGAGGTCGTTTGCAAAAATCCTATTTTTGGCGCGTATAATTTAATATTAAAAATAATTAAAATAATGAAATTTTTTCCGAAACTCAAAAATGTGACGGCCAAGAATTTCGCTCGATCTGAATCAGTCGTTAAACCGATCTAAACCGTTCGAAACCCCTGAACGTTGAGAACAGGACAAATCAGAACACAAACAGAAGAACATTTCATTGTATATTACAACAATGCATCAGATTACAAGAATATACAGAGTATAAATGAATAAATATTACACAGAAATATCAGAGATTTAAATTACATTTAAATACATAGCAGCGGAAAAATAATATAAAGCACAACTGAAGGTGATATACGGATACAGAGCTTTCCGGATATCATTCCAGCTGTAAACCAGGATCCTGTGAATATAAATCTGCAAAACCAAAACTACTAGCTGCCCGTGCGGAAAATAGGGGCACCCAGAGTTTAGGTTCAAACAATAAACTCCAGGTCAGTCATGTGACTGGTGTGAGAACTAAAACAGTTATTTAAAACTTTACTTTTAAAAGAGAGTAATTCAAGGGACCACGCCGTATAACACGGAACGGGTTTCCTCCCAAGAATACCAGTGCATAGAATAAACAACGCAATGCTTTTTCGAAAAATGAAGCTATTATAAGACCCAGGTCCTATCATACAATGCAACGCAAGCCGGGGGATAGGGTTTTCCCTTATAATAGCCAAACATGCTTGGTACGTTAAAACAAATCATTTGATACTATAATAAGTGTATAGTGTCAAAACAGTTTCAATCATAAATATAAATCATAGACGGCATGGGTACCATATATCATGTCGCCATACTAGTTCTACAATTAAAGCCGCGATACACGTATTGGAAATTGGATTTCCGTCATGAGTCGAGGCAAGGGGCAAGCTCCTCTCCGCGTTCGAGACACTCTAGCAAATGTCCCCGGGATTACGCACACTGGGTAACCCCTGGATCTTCAGGGCCGGTCCTCACTTACGTTAGAGGATTAATTATGCCTGAACACACGTTTCCCGGTCCTTACAGACCTATAATCGAGGCGCCTCATCCAACAACCACAAAGGTGAAAAGTATATATATGTCAGGGCTGGTAAGTCACTGACACCACCAAAGCTAGAAAGAAACGTGCGCTCTCCCTGCAGTCCGTATCCCGTTTTTAACTCATACCGAGGTGTGAGGCTCGCGAATACACGTTATACACAAAGCTGCCACGTAGGCGTGCTCTGATCATCAACCACAAGACTTTGCTTTTCAACAGAAGCCTTGATCCTTGCATCTTAGCGTGCCACACAGGCAATTCATGCCATGCGACTGATGTCCATCGATATACAACCTCTGAGCTCGTACGTCTCAGAGAAGGGCGTTAAGCAAGAGAATAAATTCTCCGCCGCCAAACAGATGTATATTTAATAGAAATCAATCAACATAGAATAAAATCCAATGTCAGACACACAATCCATTTACAAGTCCGTTCTGGGTCTGAACGAAACCGGAGGCACTTTCCTCGCATATCCATCCATCTCCAAGTACGTCTGGACGACCACCAACTATTTCCATCCTCTTGGGTGTACTGCCCAATCAGGATCGTCAGTAATTACCCAAACGATGTGAAGACTTCCGGTCTTCGACCACCGACTTCATCTTCAACATATCGTCGAATCGGTTATTCAGAATGGGTATAAACCCGGACTTTCCGAACAACCCGCGTATATTAAAATAAATGTTATACAAGCACAACATACGCCTCATTCCAATTCATTAGTCACTAACCGCAAATTAGCAAGAGAACAATTTCCCAAACATTAACCCCGAAGGCCGAAACCAACATCAGATCAATACCCAGGAAACCATTCTTCTTAGCCAACCTACAGCTAGTTTCTAAATTTCACATTCCTTGGGAAATGTTCCCATTAATTTTATCCAAGATAAATTCTTTAAAATTTATCTTGTAATCCTCCTTTGGATGTCTTTTAAAACCAAATTATGGTTTTTCCAACTAGTCGAGATTAGCGAACCACAACGAAGTAATTATTTATTTTATTTCCCAATCCCAACCTATTCATCCCATGAAGCAAAACTGGTAATACTCCATATCTAACACCACTGTGTTATCGGTAAAATTAATTACCATTTCACGTTCAAATCTAATTAAAGATTTAACTATCGCTTTGGAGCAAAACTGGCGATACTCCATTCTCGCTCATTTCTAAATTTGGTAATTTAGATTATCAATTCGAATTTCAATCTAATTGCAAATTCGTTAAAACTCCTTTTACTGGGTTAAAGAACTAGGTGTTATTTAAAACACAGTTCACGATAAACCCATTTCAAACTCAATCAAATATATTAGAAATTCGATTATTTAAAACCCCTTTTTAAATCTTGTTCATTTATTTAAAAATAAATTGGTTTTAAATTTAGTTCAAAACTAGTTCATTTTGATAAAAATCTATTTTTATCTTTTCAAATATGGAGTTTTTCACCCCAATTTTTCCCAAATCATTTCTTATGATTTTACACAAATTATTGATATTTTTAATAATTTTATCAAGGCCCGTACAGTCGATTTCCAACAATGGCCATCGAACTGCACTTACAGCGACCTTTTTCGAATTTGATTTGGACGTATCTCCAAATCCAACCGTTAGATTTTGCATTTCTAATATTCGTTAGAAAGCTCTTTTCGATACGAACCCAACGGTTCCGGTTTTAGGAGAATCCGACGGTCGGATCTCCCGTAATGTCCGTTTGAAATAAATGGTCGAAATTTACGAACTGCCGCGGCGCGGCGCGTTCTATTCAGGCCATTATATTATATATATAATATATATAATATATATTTCGTCGATTTCTATTTAAAACGAATTATATATTTAGTTTTGAATTCGTTTCAAAAACAAAGTCAACTTCTATTTCAATTCAAATCAAAATTGAATTCTTCTTTATAAATTCGTTTTAAAATTCATTTCTATTCAATTCGAATTTCAATTTAATTTGAATTTATTTCACTTCATTTTAAATTCAATTCGAATTCGTTTCTCAATTCAATTCAATTCAATTCAATTCAAATTGATTTTCTATTCGATTCAAATTCATTTTCTATTCAAATTAAATTCGTTTCGGTTTCTATTTGAATCAAGTTCATTATATATTCAATTTGAAATCAAATTGGTTTTCTATTCCATTCAAATCGAAATCGTTTTATATTCAATTCAAATCGAAATCGTTATATATTCAATTCATTTCGAAATCGTTATATATTCAATTCATTTCGAAATCGTTATATTTATCGTTCGCGTCAAAATGGCGCATCACTATTCAACACGGCTTTATATATCCTATTTCAAATATTTCTTTTTGTCAACACACGACTAATCTCAACGAATGAGTACCGTCCATGTGTGACTATTTTTGTTAAAATTATTTCGTCCAACACATGACTAATATCAACGGATGAATATAGTCAACACATGAACCGTTATTTTATAATATTCTTTATTTTTCAAATTGGAATGAGGCCCAACCAATTACCATATAATATTAATTATATGGATTTTCATACAACACATGTATTTAATAGCATTGAAAATAATCAACCATCAACCAAAGTGCACTACACTGTATAAGCATCAAATATAGATATCTAACGCTTATAACAGCCTGTCAATCAATCGATCGACATATTTAATCAGTCAGGATGAGTGAACTTTAAATTTCACCCCAACACCCGTGTAGGGTTTCAAACAATCAAACACAGATTTTATTCGTGCAGTTGGGCGATGTGTAAAATTTATCGACCCAATCAATGTCAGTCAAATCAGTGTACATAAACAAACCGTCTGGTTTGTAAATGAATATTTTATTTTATTCACTTCACGTTAAAAATTATATTTTTAACGATAAAACATTTTATTTCAACATATGAATTTCTATTCAGTTCATTCTTTAAATAAAATGATATTTTTATTTTTCTAAGATATTTTAGAAAATTTCGGCGGCATAACGGCACGATACTAGAAACGGGACGAGGCCTAGCCTTATCCCCGGTCTAGTGAAGGCCCACGCCATTCACATATCAATCAAATTCACTTTCGTTATGCAAACCACAAAATTTTGGAGTAAGGGTCTAACCTAGCCTTACTCCTTCGCCTTATAACGGCGCACGTCTAATCCTAATCAATTTATCGATTCGATTTTTCACACCACAAACCACATTCAAACCAATATCGCAATCAATCACCAAACAGTCAAACAAACAAGTCCATGGTCTGTGGACGATTGTGTCGGGTGCTACTAAGCACCGTCTGCATCCTAGTATATATATAACTAGAAAAATTAAATTGAAAGGTGAGAAGTTCTCACATATTGCTATCCTAGCTCCACGGCACTTCATTGATAGAAATCTTCATTGCTACAGCATCTTCGCCATCTTCGTTGTCCGCTTTCACTACATATGTAAAAATCGAATTTTTACCCTGCTATTCAATATTTAAAAATCATATTTTTATTTCGAAGGTCCATATATAAAAATCAAATTTTTTAGTTCAGAGTTCAATATATAAAAATCGAATTTTTACTTTAAAGTTCAATATATAAAAATCGACTTTTCTATCGCTATGTCAAATAGATAAAAATTATATTTTTATCACGCTATTTTCCACATAAAGATTTCGCCTTTTCTAAAATAAAGATTTAGCCTTTTCAAAAATAAAGTTTTCGCCTTTATAAAAAATAAAGTTTTCACCTTTAAAAATCACCACTTTATCTCAACGTATATAAAATAAAAATCAGATTTTTATTTCGTTACATACACAAAGATGATATCTTTATATTCTCTATCCTATGAAGATTATATTTTTAATACTTTAAAAATATAAAAATCATATTTTGACATCATCTATACAGTAAAGACTATATTTTTAATACTCTGAAAATATAAAAATCATATTTTTCTTTAACTAAAAATCAAATCTTTTTTTCTAATCAGTATTAATCCTTTTGAAAAAAAAACAGTTTTTATTTTCTTTTAAAAATTCAGTTTTAAGTTTCTTTTAAAAACTCAGTTTTAACAAAATATAAAAATCAGTATTTAAACTTATTAATAAAAACAGAAATAACATATTAATAAAATCAGTTTTAAATTACTCAAAAATAAAAACAGTTTTAAATTTTAAAAATAAAAACAGTTTTATAAGCAAATAAAATTCAGTTTTAAAAATAAATAAAAAATCAGTTTTTAAATTCTTTTGAAATCAGTTTTATACTTTTAACAAAATCAGATTTTTAAAACAATAAAATATGTGTATAAAAACTGAATTAACCAAACCTAATATATAAAAACTCACTTTGGCTTTCGAACGTGGGAGAGGATCGTCGCTGGTGGTAGCAGAGGGCGGCAGGCTGAAGGGGTTAGCGGAAATCGAGGAACGGGGTGCTCGCGTCGAGAGTGGGGTGCTCGCAGGCTGTGCTATGGAGGGGAACGGCCTCACCAGCGTTGGCCTAGGCGTGGGCGGCGGCGCCTGGTGCCATGGAGGATGGAGCGGCGGTTAGGTCTTCGAGAGAGGCCGCCATTTTGATCGACGAATTCAGTCTGAGGAAACGAGAGAAAAAGGATTTGGGGCTAAGTGTAAAAAGGGGTGATATATATATTATTTTACTATTATTATTTTTCTTTAAAACCCTTAAACGTTGACTTTTATATATGACCTCGAAACGAGGCCCACCGCCCGTCGTCCATAGCGTTTTACCCCCATTCCGAACACAATGGGATATGTGTCGCTAGCTGGTTTGATCGTTACAATCAGTTTCCGTTGAATTTACATTTAAATCACTATATTGAATTTTAAACGTACATTTCAAATTACCGGGGTCACATACTAACTAGAAAAATTCCAGAAAAATATTTTCTAGCTTCGTATCGACGATACGGTCCTAACAAAACTAGTTTCGTCGAATTCTGAGACCGTTTGAAAAATGACCAATTTCCAGTCGATTAAGATCAACTGAAATGGTCAAAACACGTTTTCCTTTACCACGCTCACATATTGATTCGAAAAATTATGAAATTTGAAATCTAGCAATAACTTTACACTGCGGACCCAACAAAAGTGGTTTCGTCGAAATCCGAGGTCATTTGCAAAATGTCCATTTTTAAGGGCCTGAATTCCATAGCGACTATTCAGAATTTTCAACTGGACATATCTTTTGATTCCCGATATGAAATCTTGATTTCTCGGATTCGTTGGAAAGATATTATCAATTAGACCCCATTATTTTTGGTTTCACTAAAATCCGGATTGTTTTGCACCCGGTACATTCAATTGAAGTTTGAAATCGAATTATCGAACTACCGCGCCATTTTCAATTCTATTATAATTATATATAATTATTTATATTCTAACGACGACGTATATAATATATACGTCGATTCTATATTCAAAATAAATTTTACGTCGATATTATTTAAAATAATCTATTTTAAATATTCAAAATTCGCTAAAATTGCCAAAATAAAAATTTTAAACTGGCCCAGATTTTCCGGGTTATTACAATCTCCCCCACTTAAAACTTTTCGTCCCCGAAAAGGAACAAAGTCGAAAGTGGTTTGATTATTCAGCTCTACATTCATTCTGGCTTCCATTCTCCAACTTTTCAGTTTCTGAGAATTTTCAAAATTTCAAAAATTTGGCTAACACCCTAAATTTTCGAAAAATTTCGCCATAACCTCCCCTGCAATGGGAGCATCGGGGAATTTCAAATAGCTTCCCCGGTCCTTCAGATCTCAAAAAGAAAAAGAAAAAGCCAAGCGGCTAGCCAATAGGCTCACAAAATCATCATCACCCAAACAAAACAGGAAATTATGTAGTAAACATGTACCTATTTGTCGGGCAAACAAATTTTATTCTCTGGCTCTAGCCTCCTTGCTATGACCTGTTCAATGTAAGTATATGTATATGGAAGCAAATGCGACCAATTTTCAATATAGTTCAATATTTGGTTATATTAGACATAATGGTTCAAAATTAGCAAACAAATAGGCAAACAACACAAACATCAATCAATTAGTGGATTAGAGTTTCAAATTGATAATTTTACTATATATACAAAAATCATGTTTTTGATGCCAATTCACAACAATGTGTTCTAACTATATTAGTTTTGGTTCTCACACCAGTCTAATGGAAATATATAGAAAATCACGCCTTCGTTACTCGAACATGAATACTAATGACAACTAGTCAATCATCAGAATCATCTTCGGGCCACTAGAGTATGATTCTATATCTATCCAGTATATTAAAACTTCGAATATACGTTCATGACGCGTATATGCAAAATCTTTATATACTCGATTGTCCATATTCAAAATAAATAAATAATCAAATACGTTCAAAATGGTTTAAATTTCCAAAACAAAGTTGTTTGCATTTGAAAAATATACTCTTCACACTCGTTCTAGGATACTACTGATCCTATCTCTAACGAGTCATTCTAATTGGATATTACTAATCCAATATCTGATGAATTCTTTCGTATGGTTCTAATGTGTCTTGTTCTCAAGCTCTGTAAACCAAAGCTCTGATACCAAATGTGACGGCCAAGAATTTCGCTCGATCTGAA
Source organism: Allium sativum (assembly GCA_030737875.1). Lineage (NCBI taxonomy): Eukaryota > Viridiplantae > Streptophyta > Magnoliopsida > Asparagales > Amaryllidaceae > Allium > Allium sativum. Next base: position 219,133,700 of record CM060921.1, read on the forward strand.
TCAGTCGTTAAACCGATCTAAACCGTTCGAAACCCCTGAACGTTGAGAACAGGACAAATCAGAACACAAACAGAAGAACATTTCATTGTATATTACAACAATGCATCAGATTACAAGAATATACAGAGTATAAATGAATAAATATTACACAGAAATATCAGAGATTTAAATTACATTTAAATACATAGCAGCGGAAAAATAATATAAAGCACAACTGAAGGTGATATACGGATACAGAGCTTTCCGGATATCATTCCAGCTGTAAACCAGGATCCTGTGAATATAAATCTGCAAAACCAAAACTACTAGCTGCCCGTGCGGAAAATAGGGGCACCCAGAGTTTAGGTTCAAACAATAAACTCCAGGTCAGTCATGTGACTGGTGTGAGAACTAAAACAGTTATTTAAAACTTTACTTTTAAAAGAGAGTAATTCAAGGGACCACGCCGTATAACACGGAACGGGTTTCCTCCCAAGAATACCAGTGCATAGAATAAACAACGCAATGCTTTTTCGAAAAATGAAGCTATTATAAGACCCAGGTCCTATCATACAATGCAACGCAAGCCGGGGGATAGGGTTTTCCCTTATAATAGCCAAACATGCTTGGTACGTTAAAACAAATCATTTGATACTATAATAAGTGTATAGTGTCAAAACAGTTTCAATCATAAATATAAATCATAGACGGCATGGGTACCATATATCATGTCGCCATACTAGTTCTACAATTAAAGCCGCGATACACGTATTGGAAATTGGATTTCCGTCATGAGTCGAGGCAAGGGGCAAGCTCCTCTCCGCGTTCGAGACACTCTAGCAAATGTCCCCGGGATTACGCACACTGGGTAACCCCTGGATCTTCAGGGCCGGTCCTCACTTACGTTAGAGGATTAATTATGCCTGAACACACGTTTCCCGGTCCTTACAGACCTATAATCGAGGCGCCTCATCCAACAACCACAAAGGTGAAAAGTATATATATGTCAGGGCTGGTAAGTCACTGACACCACCAAAGCTAGAAAGAAACGTGCGCTCTCCCTGCAGTCCGTATCCCGTTTTTAACTCATACCGAGGTGTGAGGCTCGCGAATACACGTTATACACAAAGCTGCCACGTAGGCGTGCTCTGATCATCAACCACAAGACTTTGCTTTTCAACAGAAGCCTTGATCCTTGCATCTTAGCATGCCACACAGGCAATTCATGCCATGCGACTGATGTCCATCGATATACAACCTCTGAGCTCGTACGTCTCAGAGAAGGGCGTTAAGCAAGAGAATAAATTCTCCGCCGCCAAACAGATGTATATTTAATAGAAATCAATCAACATAGAATAAAATCCAATGTCAGACACACAATCCATTTACAAGTCCGTTCTGGGTCTGAACGAAACCGGAGGCACTTTCCTCGCATATCCATCCATCTCCAAGTACGTCTGGACGACCACCAACTATTTCCATCCTCTTGGGTGTACTGCCCAATCAGGATCGTCAGTAATTACCCAAACGATGTGAAGACTTCCGGTCTTCGACCACCGACTTCATCTTCAACATATCGTCGAATCGGTTATTCAGAATGGGTATAAACCCGGACTTTCCGAACAACCCGCGTATATTAAAATAAATGTTATACAAGCACAACATACGCCTCATTCCAATTCATTAGTCACTAACCGCAAATTAGCAAGAGAACAATTTCCCAAACATTAACCCCGAAGGCCGAAACCAACATCAGATCAATACCCAGGAAACCATTCTTCTTAGCCAACCTACAGCTAGTTTCTAAATTTCACATTCCTTGGGAAATGTTCCCATTAATTTTATCCAAGATAAATTCTTTAAAATTTATCTTGTAATCCTCCTTTGGATGTCTTTTAAAACCAAATTATGGTTTTTCCAACTAGTCGAGATTAGCGAACCACAACGAAGTAATTATTTATTTTATTTCCCAATCCCAACCTATTCATCCCATGAAGCAAAACTGGTAATACTCCATATCTAACACCACTGTGTTATCGGTAAAATTAATTACCATTTCACGTTCAAATCTAATTAAAGATTTAACTATCGCTTTGGAGCAAAACTGGCGATACTCCATTCTCGCTCATTTCTAAATTTGGTAATTTAGATTATCAATTCGAATTTCAATCTAATTGCAAATTCGTTAAAACTCCTTTTACTGGGTTAAAGAACTAGGTGTTATTTAAAACACAGTTCACGATAAACCCATTTCAAACTCAATCAAATATATTAGAAATTCGATTATTTAAAACCCCTTTTTAAATCTTGTTCATTTATTTAAAAATAAATTGGTTTTAAATTTAGTTCAAAACTAGTTCATTTTGATAAAAATCTATTTTTATCTTTTCAAATATGGAGTTTTTCACCCCAATTTTTCCCAAATCATTTCTTATGATTTTACACAAATTATTGATATTTTTAATAATTTTATCAAGGCCCGTACAGTCGATTTCCAACAATGGCCATCGAACTGCACTTACAGCGACCTTTTTCGAATTTGATTTGGACGTATCTCCAAATCCAACCGTTAGATTTTGCATTTCTAATATTCGTTAGAAAGCTCTTTTCGATACGAACCCAACGGTTCCGGTTTTAGGAGAATCCGACGGTCGGATCTCCCGTAATGTCCGTTTGAAATAAATGGTCGAAATTTACGAACTGCCGCGGCGCGGCGCGTTCTATTCAGGCCATTATATTATATATATAATATATATAATATATATTTCGTCGATTTCTATTTAAAACGAATTATATATTTAGTTTTGAATTCGTTTCAAAAACAAAGTCAACTTCTATTTCAATTCAAATCAAAATTGAATTCTTCTTTATAAATTCGTTTTAAAATTCATTTCTATTCAATTCGAATTTCAATTTAATTTGAATTTATTTCACTTCATTTTAAATTCAATTCGAATTCGTTTCTCAATTCAATTCAATTCAATTCAATTCAAATTGATTTTCTATTCGATTCAAATTCATTTTCTATTCAAATTAAATTCGTTTCGGTTTCTATTTGAATCAAGTTCATTATATATTCAATTTGAAATCAAATTGGTTTTCTATTCCATTCAAATCGAAATCGTTTTATATTCAATTCAAATCGAAATCGTTATATATTCAATTCATTTCGAAATCGTTATATATTCAATTCATTTCGAAATCGTTATATTTATCGTTCGCGTCAAAATGGCGCATCACTATTCAACACGGCTTTATATATCCTATTTCAAATATTTCTTTTTGTCAACACACGACTAATCTCAACGAATGAGTACCGTCCATGTGTGACTATTTTTGTTAAAATTATTTCGTCCAACACATGACTAATATCAACGGATGAATATAGTCAACACATGAACCGTTATTTTATAATATTCTTTATTTTTCAAATTGGAATGAGGCCCAACCAATTACCATATAATATTAATTATATGGATTTTCATACAACACATGTATTTAATAGCATTGAAAATAATCAACCATCAACCAAAGTGCACTACACTGTATAAGCATCAAATATAGATATCTAACGCTTATAACAGCCTGTCAATCAATCGATCGACATATTTAATCAGTCAGGATGAGTGAACTTTAAATTTCACCCCAACACCCGTGTAGGGTTTCAAACAATCAAACACAGATTTTATTCGTGCAGTTGGGCGATGTGTAAAATTTATCGACCCAATCAATGTCAGTCAAATCAGTGTACATAAACAAACCGTCTGGTTTGTAAATGAATATTTTATTTTATTCACTTCACGTTAAAAATTATATTTTTAACGATAAAACATTTTATTTCAACATATGAATTTCTATTCAGTTCATTCTTTAAATAAAATGATATTTTTATTTTTCTAAGATATTTTAGAAAATTTCGGCGGCATAACGGCACGATACTAGAAACGGGACGAGGCCTAGCCTTATCCCCGGTCTAGTGAAGGCCCACGCCATTCACATATCAATCAAATTCACTTTCGTTATGCAAACCACAAAATTTTGGAGTAAGGGTCTAACCTAGCCTTACTCCTTCGCCTTATAACGGCGCACGTCTAATCCTAATCAATTTATCGATTCGATTTTTCACACCACAAACCACATTCAAACCAATATCGCAATCAATCACCAAACAGTCAAACAAACAAGTCCATGGTCTGTGGACGATTGTGTCGGGTGCTACTAAGCACCGTCTGCATCCTAGTATATATATAACTAGAAAAATTAAATTGAAAGGTGAGAAGTTCTCACATATTGCTATCCTAGCTCCACGGCACTTCATTGATAGAAATCTTCATTGCTACAGCATCTTCGCCATCTTCGTTGTCCGCTTTCACTACATATGTAAAAATCGAATTTTTACCCTGCTATTCAATATTTAAAAATCATATTTTTATTTCGAAGGTCCATATATAAAAATCAAATTTTTTAGTTCAGAGTTCAATATATAAAAATCGAATTTTTACTTTAAAGTTCAATATATAAAAATCGACTTTTCTATCGCTATGTCAAATAGATAAAAATTATATTTTTATCACGCTATTTTCCACATAAAGATTTCGCCTTTTCTAAAATAAAGATTTAGCCTTTTCAAAAATAAAGTTTTCGCCTTTATAAAAAATAAAGTTTTCACCTTTAAAAATCACCACTTTATCTCAACGTATATAAAATAAAAATCAGATTTTTATTTCGTTACATACACAAAGATGATATCTTTATATTCTCTATCCTATGAAGATTATATTTTTAATACTTTAAAAATATAAAAATCATATTTTGACATCATCTATACAGTAAAGACTATATTTTTAATACTCTGAAAATATAAAAATCATATTTTTCTTTAACTAAAAATCAAATCTTTTTTTCTAATCAGTATTAATCCTTTTGAAAAAAAAACAGTTTTTATTTTCTTTTAAAAATTCAGTTTTAAGTTTCTTTTAAAAACTCAGTTTTAACAAAATATAAAAATCAGTATTTAAACTTATTAATAAAAACAGAAATAACATATTAATAAAATCAGTTTTAAATTACTCAAAAATAAAAACAGTTTTAAATTTTAAAAATAAAAACAGTTTTATAAGCAAATAAAATTCAGTTTTAAAAATAAATAAAAAATCAGTTTTTAAATTCTTTTGAAATCAGTTTTATACTTTTAACAAAATCAGATTTTTAAAACAATAAAATATGTGTATAAAAACTGAATTAACCAAACCTAATATATAAAAACTCACTTTGGCTTTCGAACGTGGGAGAGGATCGTCGCTGGTGGTAGCAGAGGGCGGCAGGCTGAAGGGGTTAGCGGAAATCGAGGAACGGGGTGCTCGCGTCGAGAGTGGGGTGCTCGCAGGCTGTGCTATGGAGGGGAACGGCCTCACCAGCGTTGGCCTAGGCGTGGGCGGCGGCGCCTGGTGCCATGGAGGATGGAGCGGCGGTTAGGTCTTCGAGAGAGGCCGCCATTTTGATCGACGAATTCAGTCTGAGGAAACGAGAGAAAAAGGATTTGGGGCTAAGTGTAAAAAGGGGTGATATATATATTATTTTACTATTATTATTTTTCTTTAAAACCCTTAAACGTTGACTTTTATATATGACCTCGAAACGAGGCCCACCGCCCGTCGTCCATAGCGTTTTACCCCCATTCCGAACACAATGGGATATGTGTCGCTAGCTGGTTTGATCGTTACAATCAGTTTCCGTTGAATTTACATTTAAATCACTATATTGAATTTTAAACGTACATTTCAAATTACCGGGGTCACATACTAACTAGAAAAATTCCAGAAAAATATTTTCTAGCTTCGTATCGACGATACGGTCCTAACAAAACTAGTTTCGTCGAATTCTGAGACCGTTTGAAAAATGACCAATTTCCAGTCGATTAAGATCAACTGAAATGGTCAAAACACGTTTTCCTTTACCACGCTCACATATTGATTCGAAAAATTATGAAATTTGAAATCTAGCAATAACTTTACACTGCGGACCCAACAAAAGTGGTTTCGTCGAAATCCGAGGTCATTTGCAAAATGTCCATTTTTAAGGGCCTGAATTCCATAGCGACTATTCAGAATTTTCAACTGGACATATCTTTTGATTCCCGATATGAAATCTTGATTTCTCGGATTCGTTGGAAAGATATTATCAATTAGACCCCATTATTTTTGGTTTCACTAAAATCCGGATTGTTTTGCACCCGGTACATTCAATTGAAGTTTGAAATCGAATTATCGAACTACCGCGCCATTTTCAATTCTATTATAATTATATATAATTATTTATATTCTAACGACGACGTATATAATATATACGTCGATTCTATATTCAAAATAAATTTTACGTCGATATTATTTAAAATAATCTATTTTAAATATTCAAAATTCGCTAAAATTGCCAAAATAAAAATTTTAAACTGGCCCAGATTTTCCGGGTTATTACAATAAACATAAGTCTTTATAGTCATTTTTATATGTAAACAACATTCTGAAACCAATGGAGGTGGTTTCGAGTCCTATTTCCTTATTCAGCAAAAATTTTGTGTTTCGGGCCTTTAATCTTATATATACGAATTCCATAGCGTTTTTCTTAAAATTTAATTTTCTCATAACTTACAATTTATAAACTGGAATCTTAATTTCTGAAACTCTTTGGAAAGATATTTTCGATATGGTCCTAGCGTTTCTTGTTTCGTCCAATTCCGATTTATATTTTATTTTATATAATTTTTCAAAGTTGGAATTTCAAAACTGAAATTACCGCGCCATTTCAGGCTCGGAATAGAATTCATATAACCTTTAAGTTCGTTGTTGAAATAAAATAAGTTTATCATCCATATTATTTAAAATAAATAATATAATTATATTAAACTCATTAAAATTCATTAAAATAAATTTTAAAATTACCCCCAAAAATCAGGGTTGTTACAGTATATATTATATATATTATATATATAATATAATGGCCTGAATAGAACGCGCCGCACCGCGGCAGTTCGTGAATTTCGACCATTTATTTCAAACGGACATTGCGGGAGATCCGACCGTCGGATTCTCCTAAAACCGGAACCGTTGGGTTCGTATCGAAAAGAGCTTTCTAACGAATGTTAGAAATTTGAAATCTAACGGTTGGATTTGGAGATACGTCCAAATCAAATTCGAAAAAGGTCGCTGTAAGTGCAGTTCGATGGCCATTGATGGAAATCGACTATACGGACCTTGATAAAATTATTAAAAATAGTAATAATTTGTGTAAAATCATAAGAAATGATTTAGAAAGATTTGGGGTGAAAAACTCCATATTTGAAAAGATAAAAATAGATTTTTATCGAAATGAACTAGTTTTGAACTAGAATTATAATTCTATTTATTTTTAAATAAATAAATTGAATTTGAAAAAGGGTTTTGAAAATAACCAAAATTTCCAATGATTGCATTGGAGTGGATTTGAATCGAAATTGTCTTCGGAATATTTCGATGTTGGAATTCGTGATTATACAGATGTTGTTATGGAAATTTGAAAGATATATATTTATATCGTTATTTCCAATACGACATTTGTTAGTCGTAGAATTTGATATTGAATATAAGCCGATATATTTTCTATTCAGAGCCTTGTATTGAATATCAAATGTGATTTGGGTTTGTCGCGAATGGTGTCTTCACTAACACTGTTCTTGAACCTAGTTGTGAAAAGATTAAATCTTTTTATTTAGATTTAATGAAGTGTACCAATTAAACGATATTTAATTGGAATTGAATTGGTATTGATTTTTGGGTTTATCGTGAACAGTGTTTTAAATAACACTTGTTCTTTAACCCGATAATTAATGGAATGTGATTTTGGGTTTATCGTGAACCGTGTTTTAAATGACACTGATTCTTTAACCCAGTTAAAGATTAAAACTAAGTGGAGTTTTAATGAATCTTTAATTAGATTGAAATGATCGAAAATGGAGTATCACCAGTTTTGCTCCAGGCGATAGTTAAATCTTTAATTAGATTTGAACGTGAAATGGTAATTGAATTTACCGATAACACCGTGGTGTTAGATATGAAGTATAACCAGTTTTACTTCATGGGATGAATAGGTTGGGATTGGGAAATTAAAACAAATGATTACTTCGGTAAGGTTCGTTAATCCCGACTAGTTTGAATTGAGATTCAAAAATAGAATAAAGAATAAATTCATGGAATTTATCTTGGATAAAATTAATGGGAACATTTCCCTATGAATGTGAAATTTAGAAACTAACTGTCGGTTGGCCAAGCAGAATGGTTTTCTGGATATTGATCTGATGTTGGTTTCGGCCTTCGGGGTTAATATTTGGGAAATTATTCTCTTGATTAATTTACGGTTAGTGACTGATGAATTGGAATGAGGCGTATGTTGTGTTTGTGTAACACTTATTTAAAATATACGCGAGTTATTCGGAAAGACCGGGTTTATCCCATTCTGAATAACTGATACGACGATAAGTCGAAGATGAAGACGATGGTCGAAGACCGGAGGTCTTCACGTCGTTTGGGTAATTACTGAAGATCTTGATTGGGCTGTACACCCAAGAAGATGGAAACAGTTGGTGATCGTCCAGACGTACTTGGAGATCGATGGATATGCGGGGTACTAGGTGCCTCCGGTTTCGTTCAGACCCAGAACGGACTTGTAAATGGATTGTGTGTCTGACATTGGATTTCATTCTGTGTGACTGATATCGGTTGCGTAGAGTGGTTTGCCTGTGTGGCATGCTAAGATGCAAATGATCGAGGCTTCTGTTGAAAAGCAAAGTCTTGTGGTGATGATCAAAGCATGGCCTTTGTGGCGTAGCTTTGTGTAACGTTTACCTCGCGTGTTTCACACCCGGTATGAACCAAAAACGGGAGACGGACCTCAGGGAGGACTTGCGTTTCTTTCTAGCTAGAAGTGGCGTCAGTGGTTTTACACGCCCTGATGAGTTTGACTTATGTGGTTGTGGCTGTTGCGAGGCACCTCGGTTATATTGGTTTCGGCCGATGCATTCTGGTCGGCTGACGGACCAGACTTACACCCCATAGGGTGGGGAGACGTAGTGTTCAGGCATAATAATCCACATCGGTGGACCGGCCCTGTCGCTCCAAGGCTTGCCTGCGCGCTTGCCTGAGACATGGGCTAGATTGTCTCGAAGTCGGTGAGGACTATCTTTTGCCTCGGTTCATAGACGGAAATCCAATTTCCAAATACGTGACATTCGCAGTTTTAGTTGTAATCCTATATATGGCGACATAGTGGGATGGGGCGCTCATGCCGCCTATGATTGATACTTATGATTTGAAGTTGTTTTATACACTATGCACTTATTATAGTATCAAATGATTTGTTTCAAACGTATCAAGCATTCTTTGGCTGTTATAAGGGAAAACCCTATCCCCCGGCTTGCGTTGCATTGTGTGATAGGACCTGGGTCTTATAACAGCTTCATTTTTCTTTATTTAGCATTGCGCTGTTTGTTTTATGCACTGGTATTCTTGGGAGGAAACCCGTTCCGTGTTATACGGCGTGGTCCCTTGATTTACCTAACTTTTAAAATAAAGAATAATAACTGTTTTAGTTCTCACACCAGTCCCATGACTGACCTGGAGTTTATTGTTTTAACCTAAACTCTGGGTGCCCCTATTTTGACACGGGCAGCTAGTAGTTTTGGTTTTGCAGATTTATATTCACAGGATCCTGGTTTACAGCTGGAATGATATCCGGAAAGCTTTGTATCCGTATATCTCTTCTAGTTGTGTATTGTATTATTTTCCGCTGCGATGTATTTAAATGTAATTTAAATCTCTGATATTTCTGTGTAATATTCTTTTATACTCTGTATATTCTTAAAATCTGATGCATTGTTGTAATATACAGTGAAATGTTCTTCAGTATGCGTTCTGTTTTGTCGTGTTCTCAAACGATAGGGTGTTTCGAACGGTCTGGGTCGGTTTAGCGACTGGTTCGGACCGAGCGAGATTCCTTCTCGTCACAAATCAAAAAATATATATTTTTGTCAAAATATACGTTTCTGGTCAAAATAGATTAGTTGAACCAAAGTATTCATTTTTGCCAAAATATAATAGTGGAAACAAAATTTTACATTCTTTCAAAATATGATGGTTGAAAACAAAAATTACATTTTTGTTAAATAGATTTGAGGTAAAATAAAAGTAACATTTTTGTTAAATAGACTTGTGTCAAAACACAAATATCATTTTTGTTAAATAGGTTTGTGTCAAAACACAAATAGCATTTTGTTAAATAGGTTTTTGTCAAAACACAAATTGCATTTTGTTAAACAGATTTGTGTCAAAACACAAATAGCATTTTGTTAAATATGTTTGTGTCAAAACACAAATAGCATTTTTGTTAAATAGGTTTGTGTCAAAACATAAATAGCATTTTTGGTAAATAGATTTGTGTTACAACAAATATATTCATTTTGTTAAATTAGAATTGTTAACAATATGAAATTGTCACTTTTTATTCATTTTGTTAAAATATAATTGTCAACAAAAATGAAAAATATCATTTTAATCATTTTGTTGAAATAGAATTGTCAACAAAATGAATGAATCACTTTTTAATCATTTTGTTTAATAATTTTGTTGAAATAGAATTGTCAACAAAATGAATGTATCACTTTTTAATCATTTTGTTGAACTAGAATTATCAATTAAAATGAACATATCACTTTTTATGCATTTTATTGAAATAGAATTTGTATGCAAATTATAGAATCATTTTTTATTGTCAATATACACATTTGAGTTTGTGTATATATTAAAGTGACATTTTTATTGTCAATATACACATTAGAATTTGTGTATATATTAAAGTGACATTTCTATTGTCAATATACACATTAGAATTTGTGTATATATTAAAGAGACATTTCTATTGCAAATATACACATTAGAATCTGTGTATAAATTAAAAAGACATTTTTATTGTCAAAATATATATTAGAGTTTGCATGCAAATTAAAATAAACATTTTTATGTGTGTCGTGTCACACATTGAAACTATAAACAAATAAAAATATTTCTTTTTATTTTTTAAAGTATAAAATAGAAATTGCATACAAATAATGAAAATAAAAATTATCTTTTTATTTGTCATTAGCAAAGATGTCATGTAAATGAAATACATATTTATTTGACATTATGAACACTTTATATGTGCTATGCCAATAAAACATTCTTTTATTTAGCATGTTAAATACGTTAGTGGAATCGTCAAATGATTTATATTTATATATAATTATATATATACATATAAATATAAATTAAAATTAAATGAATCGCACGTGGTAGTTCGCATTTCAGAATCGTAACTTTAAACGATGATAACGAAAGATCCGACCATCCGATTTTCCCAAAAACTGGAACCGTTAGGTCCGCTTTCGGAAGATCTTTCCGATGATATAAAATTCGTTAAGATCCAACTGTTAGATTTCGAGAAATGTGTAAATCAAATTTTGATAAAAACAGCGCTAGGGCCGCCTATTGACCCGAAGTGTTGTAAATTAAATTGGACTATTTTTATATAAATACAAATAACGATAAATCGTTATAAAACAATATTAACAGTATGAAATGATTTTAAATTATAATTATGCGAGAATTATTTGAAAAGACCGAGTTCAATCTCATTTCAAATAATTATACGACGATTTAAAGTCGATGACATTGAAGACGGTGATTGAAGACCGACGATCTTCACATCGAATGGATAACTACTGATGTCCCGGACTGATTTTCTCCCAGGAAAGGGTTAAAGTGGTAGTTGTCCGGACGTACTTGTTGATTATCCAGATAAGCGAGCACCGCTCTTCCATATTGGACATACGGGACGAGCAATAAGGTGTCTCCGGTTTCGTTCAGACCCAGAACGGACTTGTAAATGGACGTGTGTTTGACATTGGATTTCATTCTATGTAAATTGATTTCTATTCAATATATATCTGTTTGGTGGCGGAGAATTTATTCTCTTACTTAACACCCTTCTTTGAGACGCACAAGTTCAGAGGTTATATATTGGTAGTTATCGATCGCATGGTATGAATTGTCAATGTGGCATGCTAAGATGCAAATGATTAAGGCTTTTGTTGAAAAGCAGGGCCTTGTGGTTGATGATCAAAGCACGGCCTGTTTAGGCGTAGCTTTGTTTATAGCGTTACTTCGTGAGCCTCACACCTCGGTACGAGTCAAAAACGGGATAAGGGAACGCAGGGAGTGCACACGTTTCTTTCTACCTAGAAGTGGTATCAAGATTTTATAAGCCCTGACATTTTACTTATGTGGATGATGGATTATGAGGCCTCAGTTATATTGGTCGATAGTGATCAATTTATAGGTTCAATAGGACCGGGAAGCGTGTGTTCAGACATGACTAATCCACTAAAGTATTTGTGGACCGGCCCTGCAGTATCTAAGGGTTCGCCAATGTCCGAATCCTGAGACATTGCTAGAGTGTCTCAAATCGGTAAGGAGATCGTTCCTAGCCTTGACTCATGATGGAAATCCAACTTCCAATACGACACCATACGGTTTTGATTGTAGAACTAGTATGGCGACATAGTATATGGTAGCTATGCCATCTATGATTGATACATTATGATTGAAATGTTTTTGAAACATATATACACTAATAATAATATCAAATCCGTTTTATCGTATCAAGCATTTTTTACCATTATAAGGTAAAACTCTATCCTCCGGTTTGCGTTGCATTGTGTGATGGGACTTGAGTCTTATAATGGTTTCATTTTTCTAAAATGCATTGCGTTGTTTAACGATTTACTTTATTTAAATTATGCACTAGCAATCCAATGGAGTAAATCCGTTCCGCGTTAGCGGCGTGGTCTTGTGATTAGCCTTATTACTAGTTAAGTAAAGATTTCTCATACCAGTCCCATGACTGACCCGTAGTTTGTTCACTACAACAAATTTATCATATTAAAACGGTGGAAAAAAGTTGTAAAAGACTTTTTACAACGGTGGAGCCACAGTCGTCTATTAAGAAGTTGTAATAGACTAAAAAATTTTACAACTTTTTTGCACCGTTGCGACACCGTTGTGAAATGTATATTTTACAACTGTTTTCCACCGTTATAGTAATACATATTACAACATTTTTGCATTGTTGTAGTAATACATATTACAACTTTTTTCCACCATTGTAATAATTCCTATTACAATTGTTATGCAAGGCAGTATAATTTTTATAAATATTTCTGTCAGTTATAATACACTTTCGTACAACTATAAGTTGAATACATTTTGCAAATATAGCAAGAGCTGGATAAACTAAAATCAAATTGATATAAATTCAAATGAACGGTTCCATTTATATAAAAAAGGTTACAACTTTATATTCAAAATACAAAATTAAGGAATCATACATAATCCATACTGAACCAGATTCCAGAATTTCAATGCCTCATCCTCTGCGTTTCATTCAATGATTATTCATGTACCACATCACACAATTCAACTCATGCCCCTTCCACAACTATAATCTCATGGGCTGTTTTACTACTCCATATTCACCACCACAAGATCCGCCATCTCAGACACAAACAAGCACCGCACATTTCATCAACCATCCATCCAACAGCCTAAATAGTTTGAAAAGTTGCAATTAACAAAGTCTAACAAGCATGAATCATGATTATATTTCAAGTTTCATAATTAACACAAATCCAAATGTTGGGCTGTGACGAAAAAAAATCATTTCTAATTGTTTGACCATTTCTCTTAGTTTATAAAATTAACAAAAACAGATACTCTAATTTTGCAATATATGAGTATATTCTTATATTTTGATTATTGGTTAGGGGAGTCAATAAGCTTCATGTATAAACTGCATGCAGTTTGTGTTTGAGAGAACAAAAAAGACACCAATTTAAAATAACAAATTTAAGATAAGCTAATAGCTAGCATCCCTATGGAAAACTACTTAATAGATTAGTTTAGTCTTAATGATGTATTCAAGAGACTAATTATCTGATTAAAAATGTATTATCACAGTAAATTCAAGTTTTGATGAACTATGGGCAGTCTCAGGCCTGCATTACTGCATGCAACCTACCAAGCGTATTACTCTATTTTTTATAACTTTTACATCAGAGTTTTGTTTGTTGTGTTTACTAATTATACTTTTAATCATGCTCTATCTCCAACTCATTCTAGTAGTAGCTTTGAGTTTTAAAGCACGATTAAATATCAGTTACAAGTGCTTTGCAAGTTAGATGGCATAAAAAAACATGACCATATACTAAAATATTATTCAATAAATAACAAAATATTACCTTCCTATATAACTTAAGATCAAAAAAGCTTTTCTAAACTCCAGCATCCCCAGAGCTTCTATAACCGAACTTGGTTTGGTAGCAGTGTAGCATTAACTTGTTCACATAATGGTTGAATAGCTTTGTGCTGCTCTCGAGTACGTATATACAGAGATCCACAACTAGTTGATGCATTGCTAAGGTTATCTAGAACAATGACAAGAAAGAAAAAGTTAAAATGTTATACTTCAACGGGGTTTCAAGAACACTTTACATCAAACACACAAAATTCACAACACAATTGTTGTTTTGAATATCCTAGTATTCCTCGCATTCTTGTCATGATTCAGACAAAATCTTTGAATCTCCTACTAAAACTAAAAAAAGATCAAATCCAGAGAAGATCTTCTTAAAAAAAAATTGAAGCAAATCCAGATCGGATAGATTAAAATTGAATCAATTAATATATTTAATTGCATTAGTCCAAATTAACATTTAAACCTTTGAATTATTCCAAATTTATAGTAATTCATAACTTATAAGTACTTTGCTCCATCAAATGGATGCATTTAATTATCAATTACAAAATTTATGATTGTTTTGCTCCATTAGTGCCTTCTCTATTCTCAACGGATTGATTGCTTGTTGGAGTACTTCTGTTAAACCAAATCAAAGGAAATTGCAATTACAAAACAACCGCACCAGATACATTAAAGACTCAGAGCGATCAGCAAACATAGTTCACACCCCATGTAACTATTTAAGATTAAAAGAAAAGAAAAATTAACTTTTAAAAAAAACTAAAACAAAACAATATTTCATATTGAAATAGAGAAAAATATATGGAGAAACAACAATACAACTATTTCCACGGAACGGTTAAATCAAAATAATATGCCCAACAGTCAATTTCTAAACAAGAAAAAAAGTATTCACACCTTTTCAACATCGTAGGAATTGCGCATGGAGTCCCTGCCTTTTTGGTCATCGCGATCCGAATTTTGAAATCTGGAGTAACTGCTTGTCTGAAGTCTCCACCATCATCATTGAGTAGCAGCCATTGCAGTCAATTGTTTTGGGATTGCGTTCCGCGCCTGATCCTAAGTCACGATGTCGATGTTTGTTTTGTTTGCTGTTACCCTAGAATTATTGCTGTACGGTTTTGATTATGAGCCAGTGCCCTAGAATTTGTGCGGCCCAAAGCCATCGCTTCTCCTGCTTCACCAAAAGGCCGGCTCTGACAGGAGCTACAACACTTTCTGATGTGATTTTGTAACACCCCGTAATTCTGTAACACTAAGATTCGCAAATCAAGGAAGAATTAAAAGTTAAAATCAAAATCAAGGGAAACGGGCTGCGCCATTGCGTTCATCTCGGAAAAATACGCGAAATAGAGTCCGAGTTTTCGAAAATCGGAGTCCGTATGACCAAGATATGGCCCGTCAAAGTTTTCAGAAAATTCCAAGTTCAAAACAGTTTAAACTAGAGTTAAATTCGAATTCAAACGCGCAGGGGGCAGGGCGGGAAAATTCCCGCCCAGGTCAAGTCGACTGGGGTGTCGACTGCACAGTCGACACCCCCACCATGTCGACTTCCCAGTCGACACGGGTGTCGACCTGCCCGCTTTTTCCAGCTTTCTGCACCTGGTTCGTTCTGCTGTATTTGGTCACGTTTTCTGACCAGGTTCGTCCGCCTAACACTATATAAACAGCCGTGGTCTTCTTCTCTATTCACAATTCTTTTCTACCTTTATGCTGCAAAGATTCTTGTTAGACATGGCTTCTCCTCCTCCTCTAAAATATATAAATAAATATAAAATAAACCAAGACGAGGAAATGCTGCTAAAAGATTTTCAAGAAGGGGTTCAAGTCTGTAACAACCCGTATTTTTGATTAACACTGTAAAGAACCGCAAATCCGAGCTATCTGAGTTGACTAAATACACCACACGTCCAACCCAAATAACACAGAAATACGACTCATTATTAGAAAGAAGTTAGAGGATGAGAAATAGAAAGAAAGAAATATTAGAATAGAAGAAAAACGAAGATCACAACTCACAGCGGAACGAATAAAATATATTATATAACATAAGCTTTGAAATACAATCTGTTTTGTACCTATATACATACCATCATCAGAGTACACATAACTTTTGATTCAGCGGAAGTAACTCGAAATACCTAACGTTGAAGCCTCCTGCTTCAAGCTCCTCCAAGTGTATCTGTAAAAGCCTGAAACACTTGACTGCCCGTACAAATTTGGGCACCCAAGAGTTTAGGGAAAACAAAAAAAAACAAAATAAACTCTGGGTCAGTCATGGGACTGGTGTGAGTAAACTCCAACCACTTGTTTAACTTTAAAAACTCTTTTCGAAAGAAAAGATAATAGTAAGACCAGCCCACACATAAACATGGACGGTTTTTACCTTACTATAACCCAAGACACTTTGATACGAAAATCTGGTGATATTATAATAATGTCTACATCAAGTAAATAACCAAATAGCAGAACGCTTGCATCTCACGCTCTACATATATAGTATAAAATCAAAAACCGCATGGCGCTTATTGGAGATTGGATTTCCAACATGACAAGGTATGGAACCACCTTCCGACAGTGCATCTCTAGAGGCGAATACACCTGGGTTCAACAAGAACATCTTGCAACCCGGCCCACACATGACCGACCACTCATTTCGCTTGAGTGTATCGAATGTATATCACCAACGGTTGGACTCAAACCACCGTTTCCCGAATGGGCAGAATCGATAGATTTAGAAACAAAAGGAATTTCTCTAGATAGGTGATTATACACCCTAATGGGTGCGACCCACATAGCCATGCTGCCTGCCCGATTTTTGTCCTTTCCCGGTTGTTGAGGCCTGAGGCTACGCATACTTACCATTCCTTGATAACACAATCACTTTGAATGCCAAATTGTCAGATCCGTTAATCACTAGTTGAGTTTGCACAAATATTCTGGATATTATGCTAAGGGATAAATCCGTTGCAACCATATACATTCATACAGACCAACCCATTTGATCATTGGAAATACTCTGTCAGACATTCGTCCATTTACGTTCGTTCTGGGATTGAACGAAACCGAAGGCACTATTTCTATTAATAGAAAAAGCCCTTGCACTTCACTCCGTCTTCAATATATTCAGCATACTTGGTTCGCAACGCTTATGCCGATACGGAGTGGTTCACGGATAATAATCCAACCGGTCTCTCCATATTGACAACGATGGTCAAAACTTCGATAGTCTATGATTTAACTATCGAATAAAAACAAGTGTTCATCCAAACATATCAAACAAATCACTGGGGTCTTTAATTAATATTTATTAATTAAGTCACTTCTCTATTTTCTCTATCAATATTTGTTAACCAAATATTTTCAATAACCGTATTGGCCCTTTTCGCTATTTTTGATTTCGTTTCCTTATCGAATTCTATATATATCGATATATATATTTCTAATTGTCAAATTTCTTAAAAATATTCTATCTCCTTAAATTTCCGGAAAAATTCGCCATAACCTCCCCTGTATCGGGAGCATCGGGAAATTTCAAATAGCATCCCGGTATTTTCTAATCTCAAAAAGAAAAAGAAAAAGCCAAGCGGCTAGCCGATACGGCGCATAAAACCCATATATGAATTAAACATGTACCTTTTTGTCGGGCACATAAATTTAAATCTTCATATGCTTCATAACAAACCTGCTTACACATGTTCACCTGCTTTCAATTCAACTCAATTCATTCGTTTGAATTCAAATTTGAATCGTTTGAATTCGGTTTCGCTTAATTATTCTTTAATTAGCCCTTCTTGCATATTTCACTTCTTTGTTTGAACATAACATGTTCAAACAAAATATTTAACTCGTTCATAACCAAATCGAATTTCGATTTCAATTCTAGTTCTCTTTTCTATTTCGAATATAAATTCTCAAATCGAATTCACTTATTTAAAGCTCAATATTCATTCGAAATCTCATTAACTAATTTCTATTCAAATTAGTTAACTCTATTCAATAAATCAAAAATCTGATTTCTATTTCAAAAATCAACTCATTACTCCACTGGAGTTCACATATATTTTATAACTCACATCTGGATTTTTCTAAATAGAAATTTCGATTTTTATTTGCTTAAAAAAATCCTTTAATTTAATTAAATAAACCGTTATGGTTTTATAATGGTTCTGGCGCTGCTTTTCTGAAAATTTGATTTTGACATAACTCAAAATCTATACGACGAAATTCAGATTTTTCTCTTTCATTAGAAAACTATTATCAAACCGGTCCTGACGTTTCTTGTTTCGAAGAATTCCGACTTCAATCGAGTTCTATATATTCAATTGAAGTTCGAATCGCTATTTTACGAACTGCAGCGCTGCGGCGAGTTCGTTTTAATTATATTTATAAAAATATATATAAACTTTTAAACTTTGTTTTAAAATGAATTCAACTCCATTTAACTCTGCTTGATTCAAATTCAAATCTCACTTTTATTTGAATTCTAAATTCAAATTCCAATTCCTTTTCAAATTCAATATTTGAATTTCTATTTGAACTCCCTATATTCAAATTTGATGTTTGAATTCATTTGAATTCTCTTATTCAAATTCTATATTTAAAATTCCATTTGAACTTCTATATTCCAATTTCTATATTTGAATTATATTGAAATTCAAATATTCAAACTTCTTTTTCAATTCTATATTCAAAATTCCATAGTTTAAAACCCATTCGAATTTCATATTCAAATCCCATAGATCAAATCCTATTTGAATTCAATTTGAATTTCTTATATTCAAATTCCATTTTCCATTTCCGACCCCATTTGAATTTCTAATATTCAAATTCATTTTCAACACTATTTGGATTTCTAATATTCAAATTCATTTGAATTCCCTTGAATTCAAATTCCATTGCAAAACCATTTGAATTCTCTATTTTGAAATCCTATTTGAAATTCTATTGCCAATTCTACTTTGAAATCCTATTTTTCAAAGTTTATTTCAAATTCTATTTTGAAATCCCATATTCAAATTTCTACTTGAATTTCTATATTCAATTCCATGTCCAACATTCAATACTCGAATTTCCATTTCAAATCTCTATTCAAATTTCATATTTAAATTCCATTCAAATCTTTATTCAAATTTCACATTCGAATTTTTCTCGAAATACTATATTTCAAATTCTATTTTGAAATTCTACATTTGAAATCTCTATTTGAATTTCTTTATTCGAATTCCTTTGAATTCAAATTTTATTTTACTTTCTTGAATTCAAATTCTATTTTTCACTTCCAATTTCGTTTATTCAAATTCTATTTGAATTTCTAATATTCAATCTCTTTTAAAAATTCAAATATTTAAACTCCTTTTAAAAATTCAAATGTTATACTCAAATTTTATTTGAGTTATATATTTAAAAATTCCATTTCACATTCTATTTTGAAATTCCATTTCAAATCCCAATTTCAAACTTGTATTTCTATTTTTGAATTATCAAATGATAATTCTTTTCACTTCACTTATAACTTCGTTATAAAAGAACTATTTATAAACTTCGTTTATAAAGAACTACTTGTTTTATTTTTCAAGAACAAGTTTTATCTTATTCCATTTAAAATTCAAATTCTATTTAAAAATAGAATTTTTCCTTTTTAAATCTCAAATATCCTTTTAATTGGCCCAGTGATATTTAAACACACAAAGCAACGAATTTTTTTATTTTTCTAACACGTCATATATAACAATATATATGCAAACAAATAAACAAACAGACAATATATTCTTGAGGAATCCAGTTGGATTCCTCCAACCTGTTTTTCCTGCATCCACAGATGTTAGCACATAAATAATACCCATTCTGCTTCGTGGCAGAATATCGCGGTATAGAAGGTCATCCACTAATCATAGCGTGGGGCGTATAGGGTAATCATCCGCTATGAAACTGCGGGCATCCGCTAATGAGACTGCGGGAATCCAACCAATCAATCAACCCAATATATATATATAATAGCCTAAATAACTAATATATAAAAAGCAAGCAGAAAATATTCACACAAGCAACAAACAATTATTTTTAACGAAATAAAAATAATTAAAATAAAAGGTGAGTGAGATTTACTCACCGGGATTTAATTGCCGGAATTAAATTGAAGACGCTTGATTTATATTCCCTTTGTCTCGGGAAAAATCCATATACAATTCCTGAAGTGTCCAACTCGCGCTAGAAACTTTCTTGACCTTGTATAAATTAAATACTTTGCATTATAATATTTTTAGTTTTAATTTAATCGATTAACTATTTATGGACTACTAAAATAAATAAATAAGTATTTTAAATTTTAATTAAAACTATACCTTGTTGTTAATGGTAGAGAAGCTTCCATGCTTCTCTAATCGAATCAATTTCTCCAAATGCTCCAAAACTGAAATCAGCCCCCTCCATTGCAATTACTCATTATGGCATTTCCTCGAACACCTAACTGTCGAACCACACTCAAAAGACTATGGGACACTGACGAACTCCTCTTTCCCGAACACTCTTGTTGATCGCAACTGCTGCCAAACAAAAACCCTAGCATCACCTGAAAACAGTCCATTGAATGACCATTCAGCTCGAACACCGTTTGAGATCCGTCGCAGCCCCTTGTTGATGCTACTGGCATCGTCAAAATTCCAACGGAAGTATCCAAAATCTGCTACCCCCTGTTAATCCCTTCCAGTCACCACCTGTCGAACTCGCACGTTGCCACATCGAGATCCAACATCGCCACTTCATCCACGTCGAACCAAACACTGATGTCGCGACCCCCCTCTGACCAAGAACACGATCCCAAATCCCTAGCACGAAATCAAACTGTCCTAACTTGACGTGCTCTAGTTCGAACCTCCTTCTGACGACTTCGCGCACCCCAAAAATCGTGCCTTCGATCCTCCCTTGAACCCACCAACGCACTATTTCGCGAGCGCCTAGCTCGAATCGAGCTTTGTGGAAATCGCGATTTGCGATTTGATTTTAGTTTTATTTAAACGGTGGTTTCCATTTACTGAAAGAAAAGAGAATGAATGTTTAAGTAGATTTGAGAATGGAATACAAGGCGATGGGTTATATAGAGCGAACAGAAGACATACGTACCACACGCCATAAATTCTTTGTTTCTTTGATACCCGATGTAGGAGACCATTGGTACACAGATTGAAAGAAAAGACTGTAGAGGTATAGGTCTGCGTAAATATAGGTCGGCCATTATTATTTTATTTCATTTATTATAAATTTTATTTTGATTTTAAATACGAAAATATCTCAGGGTCCCTAAATTCGAAGTCCCGAACCACCATTTTAACGTACGATGGGCACATTCAGATTATAATGCTATTCTGACCTCAACGGTACAGATTCTGACATTCAATTTGATTAAAATACAAAACGGTTTCAAATAATTAAATTTACCAAAAATAAATAATAATTATTGTTCAAATTCAATATAAAATTTATATTGGTCTACTGAATTGATTAAATTCAGTTATGACTTAGAATTCGATTATTTATCGCTTTTCGTATTACGATATTTCAATATATTAAAAATTAAATCATATATTAATTCGATTAATTCAATAAAAATCCATTTACTATTTCAGTTAAATATTTAAAATAAATTTAAATATCCATTATAAAACAGCAAAAATCTGGGATGTTACATTCTTTCCCCCTTAAAATAATTTCGTCCTCGAAATTGCTAAGGTAGGAAAAAGGGTACAAATCCATTTCTTTCCCACATCTCACTTATGTTGAAACTCAACTTCTCATATTTCAACAAATTAACTCCAACCAAAACTTTCGGTCTTCCTTTATTCAATTCGAATGATCGCCGATCAATCCATTTATATCAAATCTATGTTCTATTAAACCAATTCAATCAATTCATTCACTTCGACCCATTTAACTTGTTTAAGTTAAATTTCAATTCCAGAATTTAAATCCCTGGGTTTTCTTTTCAAATTCTTTTTGAAATCCCATAAATGTATACTTATTTTTATTTTCATCTCAATTCAAAACATTTGAATTTTCAATCTACTTGTTTTCCTTCAACAAATTTCCATCGAAAACTTTTGCTAAGGTAGCAATTCATCACTTAGAAACTCGGAAATGAACACTGATGATGTTGCAATCATCATCAGAATTATTTCCCAGCCACTGAAGTGAGTTCAGTGCTTTATTATTTCAAAATCCATGATTTTCTTTCAAATCCTTTAAAAACAAATCTATATTATTTTAATATACTTTGAAAAATATTTTTCAACTTCCCAGGATTTTTGAATTCTTAATTCTGGTTTGAATTTAATTCTAATTCATCTCATTTGTATATTTAATCCCTATACAAATTTCTACTTTGGTTATAATTAACCATTCTAAGTTTACAATCTCATTTGATTATAGAATCAACATCCAACACATCCATATAATAATTCTAGAAAATTATTCTTTCTATATCAAAATAGAAATTTTGAGTAAAATTATTTCATTTACCCTTTTGAAACAATATCATGTCATATTTTCTGTCCAAGTGTTTAGAAATCCCTATCGACTTCGTGGCGTCCCACGATTCGACCAGAATTCATAAACCACTCACAGACTAGCCAACACAATATAAAACAATTTTTATATCCACTTACAAATACGCTCTCTCATATATATACTCAACTCATTCTAGGGCACTACTGACCCTATCTCTAATGAGTACATACCACACAAGCCTAGGTATTCGCTCAACCTGGCTCTGATACCACTGTAAAGAACCGCAAATCCGAGCTATCTGAGTTGACTAAATACACCACACGTCCAACCCAAATAACACAGAAATACGACTCATTATTAGAAAGAAGTTAGAGGATGAGAAATAGAAAGAAAGAAATATTAGAATAGAAGAAAAACGAAGATCACAACTCACAGCGGAACGAATAAAATATATTATATAACATAAGCTTTGAAATACAATCTGTTTTGTACCTATATACATACCATCATCAGAGTACACATAACTTTTGATTCAGCGGAAGTAACTCGAAATACCTAACGTTGAAGCCTCCTGCTTCAAGCTCCTCCAAGTGTATCTGTAAAAGCCTGAAACACTTGACTGCCCGTACAAATTTGGGCACCCAAGAGTTTAGGGAAAACAAAAAAAAAACAAAAAAAACTCTGGGTCAGTCATGGGACTGGTGTGAGTAAACTCCAACCACTTGTTTAACTTTAAAAACTCTTTTCGAAAGAAAAGATAATAGTAAGACCAGCCCACACATAAACATGGACGGTTTTTACCTTACTATAACCCAAGACACTTTGATACGAAAATCTGGTGATATTATAATAATGTCTACATCAAGTAAATAACCAAATAGCAGAACGCTTGCATCTCACGCTCTACATATATAGTATAAAATCAAAAACCGCATGGCGCTTATTGGAGATTGGATTTCCAACATGACAAGGTATGGAACCACCTTCCGACAGTGCATCTCTAGAGGCGAATACACCTGGGTTCAACAAGAACATCTTGCAACCCGGCCCACACATGACCGACCACTCATTTCGCTTGAGTGTATCGAATGTATATCACCAACGGTTGGACTCAAACCACCGTTTCCCGAATGGGCAGAATCGATAGATTTAGAAACAAAAGGAATTTCTCTAGATAGGTGATTATACACCCTAATGGGTGCGACCCACATAGCCATGCTGCCTGCCCGATTTTTGTCCTTTCCCGGTTGTTGAGGCCTGAGGCTACGCATACTTACCATTCCTTGATAACACAATCACTTTGAATGCCACATTGTCAGATCCGTTAATCACTAGTTGAGTTTGCACAAATATTCTGGATATTATGCTAAGGGATAAATCCGTTGCAACCATATACATTCATACAGACCAACCCATTTGATCATTGGAAATACTCTGTCAGACATTCGTCCATTTACGTTCGTTCTGGGATTGAACGAAACCGAAGGCACTATTTCTATTAATAGAAAAAGCCCTTGCACTTCACTCCGTCTTCAATATATTTAGCATACTTGGTTCGCAACGCTTATGCCGATACGGAGTGGTTCACGGATAATAATCCAACCGGTCTCTCCATATTGACAACGATGGTCAAAACTTCGATAGTCTATGATTTAACTATCGAATAAAAACAAGTGTTCATCCAAACATATCAAACAAATCACTGGGGTCTTTAATTAATATTTATTAATTAAGTCACTTCTCTATTTTCTCTATCAATATTTGTTAACCAAATATTTTCAATAACCGTATTGGCCCTTTTCGCTATTTTTGATTTCGTTTCCTTATCGAATTCTATATATATCGATATATATATTTCTAATTGTCAAATTTCTTAAAAATATTCTATCTCCTTAAATTTCCGGAAAAATTCGCCATAACCTCCCCTGTATCGGGAGCATCGGGAAATTTCAAATAGCATCCCGGTATTTTCTAATCTCAAAAAGAAAAAGAAAAAGCCAAGCGGCTAGCCGATACGGCGCATAAAACCCATATATGAATTAAACATGTACCTTTTTGTCGGGCACATAAATTTAAATCTTCATATGCTTCATAACAAACCTGCTTACACATGTTCACCTGCTTTCAATTCAATTCAACTCAATTCATTCGTTTGAATTCAAATTTGAATCGTTTGAATTCGGTTTCGCTTAATTATTCTTTAATTAGCCCTTCTTGCATATTTCACTTCTTTGTTTGAACATAACATGTTCAAACAAAATATTTAACTCGTTCATAACCAAATCGAATTTCGATTTCAATTCTAGTTCTCTTTTCTATTTCGAATATAAATTCTCAAATCGAATTCACTTATTTAAAGCTCAATATTCATTCGAAATCTCATTAACTAATTTCTATTCAAATTAGTTAACTCTATTCAATAAATCAAAAATCTGATTTCTATTTCAAAAATCAACTCATTACTCCACTGGAGTTCACATATATTTTATAACTCACATCTGGATTTTTCTAAATAGAAATTTCGATTTTTATTTGCTTAAAAAAATCCTTTAATTTAATTAAATAAACCGTTATGGTTTTATAATGGTTCTGGCGCTGCTTTTCTGAAAATTTGATTTTGACATAACTCAAAATCTATACGACGAAATTCAGATTTTTCTCTTTCATTAGAAAACTATTATCAAACCGGTCCTGACGTTTCTTGTTTCGAAGAATTCCGACTTCAATCGAGTTCTATATATTCAATTGAAGTTCGAATCGCTATTTTACGAACTGCAGCGCTGCGGCGAATTCGTTTTAATTATATTTATAAAAATATATATAAACTTTTAAACTTTGTTTTAAAATGAATTCAACTCCATTTAACTCTGCTTGATTCAAATTCAAATCTCACTTTTATTTGAATTCTAAATTCAAATTCCAATTCCTTTTCAAATTCAATATTTGAATTTCTATTTGAACTCCCTATATTCAAATTTGATGTTTGAATTCATTTGAATTCTCTTATTCAAATTCTATATTTAAAATTCCATTTGAACTTCTATATTCCAATTTCTATATTTGAATTATATTGAAATTCAAATATTCAAACTTCTTTTTCAATTCTATATTCAAAATTCCATAGTTTAAAACCCATTCGAATTTCATATTCAAATCCCATAGATCAAATCCTATTTGAATTCAATTTGAATTTCTTATATTCAAATTCCATTTTCCATTTCCGACCCCATTTGAATTTCTAATATTCAAATTCATTTTCAACACTATTTGGATTTCTAATATTCAAATTCATTTGAATTCCCTTGAATTCAAATTCCATTGCAAAACCATTTGAATTCTCTATTTTGAAATCCTATTTGAAATTCTATTGCCAATTCTACTTTGAAATCCTATTTTTCAAAGTTTATTTCAAATTCTATTTTGAAATCCCATATTCAAATTTCTACTTGAATTTCTATATTCAATTCCATGTCCAACATTCAATACTCGAATTTCCATTTCAAATCTCTATTCAAATTTCATATTTAAATTCCATTCAAATCTTTATTCAAATTTCACATTCGAATTTTTCTCGAAATACTATATTTCAAATTCTATTTTGAAATTCTACATTTGAAATCTCTATTTGAATTTCTTTATTCGAATTCCTTTGAATTCAAATTTTATTTTACTTTCTTGAATTCAAATTCTATTTTTCACTTCCAATTTCGTCTATTCAAATTCTATTTGAATTTCTAATATTCAATCTCTTTTAAAAATTCAAATATTTAAACTCCTTTTAAAAATTCAAATGTTATACTCAAATTTTATTTGAGTTATATATTTAAAAATTCCATTTCACATTCTATTTTGAAATTCCATTTCAAATCCCAATTTCAAACTTGTATTTCTATTTTTGAATTATCAAATGATAATTCTTTTCATTTCACTTATAACTTCGTTATAAAAGAACTATTTATAAACTTCGTTTATAAAGAACTACTTGTTTTATTTTTCAAAAACAAGTTTTATCTTATTCCATTTAAAATTCAAATTCTATTTAAAAATAGAATTTTTCCTTTTTAAATCTCAAATATCCTTTTAATTGGCCCAGTGATATTTAAACACACAAAGCAACGAATTTTTTTATTTTTCTAACACGTCATATATAACAATATATATGCAAACAAATAAACAAACAGACAATATATTCTTGAGGAATCCAGTTGGATTCCTCCAACCTGTTTTTCCTGCATCCACAGATGTTAGCACATAAATAATACCCATTCTGCTTCGTGGCAGAATATCGCGGTATAGAAGGTCATCCACTAATCATAGCGTGGGGCGTATAGGGTAATCATCCGCTATGAAACTGCGGGCATCCGCTAATGAGACTGCGGGAATCCAACCAATCAATCAACCCAATATATATATATATAATAGCCTAAATAACTAATATATAAAAAGCAAGCAGAAAATATTCACACAAGCAACAAACAATTATTTTTAACGAAATAAAAATAATTAAAGTAAAAGGTGAGTGAGATTTACTCACCGGGATTTAATTGCCGGAATTAAATTGAAGACGCTTGATTTATATTCCCTTTGTCTCGGGAAAAATCCATATACAATTCCTGAAGTGTCCAACTCGCGCTAGAAACTTTCTTGACCTTGTATAAATTAAATACTTTGTATTATAATATTTTTAGTTTTAATTTAATCGATTAACTATTTATGGACTACTAAAATAAATAAATAAGTATTTTAAATTTTAATTAAAACTATACCTTGTTGTTAATGGTAGAGAAGCTTCCATGCTTCTCTAATCGAATCAATTTCTCCAAATGCTCCAAAACTGAAATCAGCCCCCTCCATTGCAATTACTCATTATGGCATTTCCTCGAACACCTAACTGTCGAACCACACTCAAAAGACTATGGGACACTGACGAACTCCTCTTTCCCGAACACTCTTGTTGATCGCAACTGCTGCCAAACAAAAACCCTAGCATCACCTGAAAACAGTCCATTGAATGACCATTCAGCTCGAACACCGTTTGAGATCCGTCGCAGCCCCTTGTTGATGCTACTGGCATCGTCAAAATTCCAACGGAAGTATCCAAAATCTGCTACCCCCTGTTAATCCCTTCCAGTCACCACCTGTCGAACTCGCACGTTGCCACATCGAGATCCAACATCGCCACTTCATCCACGTCGAACCAAACACTGATGTCGCGACCCCCCTCTGACCAAGAACACGATCCCAAATCCCTAGCACGAAATCAAACTGTCCTAACTTGACGTGCTCTAGTTCGAACCTCCTTCTGACGACTTCGCGCACCCCAAAAATCGTGCCTTCGATCCTCCCTTGAACCCACCAACGCACTATTTCGCGAGCGCCTAGCTCGAATCGAGCTTTGTGGAAATCGCGATTTGCGATTTGATTTTAGTTTTATTTAAACGGTGGTTTCCATTTACTGAAAGAAAAGAGAATGAATGTTTAAGTAGATTTGAGAATGGAATACAAGGCGATGGGTTATATAGAGCGAACAGAAGACATACGTACCACACGCCATAAATTCTTTGTTTCTTTGATACCCGATGTAGGAGACCATTGGTACACAGATTGAAAGAAAAGACTGTAGAGGTATAGGTCTGCGTAAATATAGGTCGGCCATTATTATTTTATTTCATTTATTATAAATTTTATTTTGATTTTAAATACGAAAATATCTCAGGGTCCCTAAATTCGAAGTCCCGAACCACCATTTTAACGTACGATGGGCACATTCAGATTATAATGCTATTCTGACCTCAACGGTACAGATTCTGACATTCAATTTGATTAAAATACAAAACGGTTTCAAATAATTAAATTTACCAAAAATAAATAATAATTATTGTTCAAATTCAATATAAAATTTATATTGGTCTACTGAATTGATTAAATTCAGTTATGACTTAGAATTCGATTATTTATCGCTTTTCGTATTACGATATTTCAATATATTAAAAATTAAATCATATATTAATTCGATTAATTCAATAAAAATCCATTTACTATTTCAGTTAAATATTTAAAATAAATTTAAATATCCATTATAAAACAGCAAAAATCTGGGATGTTACATTCTTTCCCCCTTAAAATAATTTCGTCCTCGAAATTGCTAAGGTAGGAAAAAGGGTACAAATCCATTTCTTTCCCACATCTCACTTATGTTGAAACTCAACTTCTCATATTTCAACAAATTAACTCCAACCAAAACTTTCGGTCTTCCTTTATTCAATTCGAATGATCGCCGATCAATCCATTTATATCAAATCTATGTTCTATTAAACCAATTCAATCAATTCATTCACTTCGACCCATTTAACTTGTTTAAGTTAAATTTCAATTCCAGAATTTAAATCCCTGGGTTTTCTTTTCAAATTCTTTTTGAAATCCCATAAATGTATACTTATTTTTATTTTCATCTCAATTCAAAACATTTGAATTTTCAATCTACTTGTTTTCCTTCAACAAATTTCCATCGAAAACTTTTGCTAAGGTAGCAATTCATCACTTAGAAACTCGGAAATGAACACTGATGATGTTGCAATCATCATCAGAATTATTTCCCAGCCACTGAAGTGAGTTCAGTGCTTTATTATTTCAAAATCCATGATTTTCTTTCAAATCCTTTAAAAACAAATCTATATTATTTTAATATACTTTGAAAAATATTTTTCAACTTCCCAGGATTTTTGAATTCTTAATTCTGGTTTGAATTTAATTCTAATTCATCTCATTTGTATATTTAATCTCTATACAAATTACTACTTTGGTTATAATTAACCATTCTAAGTTTACAATCTCATTTGATTATAGAATCAACATCCAACACATCCATATAATAATTCTAGAAAATTATTCTTTCTATATCAAAATAGAAATTTTGAGTAAAATTATTTCATTTACCCTTTTGAAACAATATCATGTCATATTTTCTGTCCAAGTGTTTAGAAATCCCTATCGACTTCGTGGCGTCCCACGATTCGACCAGAATTCATAAACCACTCACAGACTAGCCAACACAATATAAAACAATTTTTATATCCACTTACAAATACGCTCTCTCATATATATACTCAACTCATTCTAGGGCACTACTGACCCTATCTCTAATGAGTACATACCACACAAGCCTAGGTATTCGCTCAACCTGGCTCTGATACCACTGTAAAGAACCGCAAATCCGAGCTATCTGAGTTGACTAAATACACCACACGTCCAACCCAAATAACACAGAAATACGACTCATTATTAGAAAGAAGTTAGAGGATGAGAAATAGAAAGAAAGAAATATTAGAATAGAAGAAAAACGAAGATCACAACTCACAGCGGAACGAATAAAATATATTATATAACATAAGCTTTGAAATACAATCTGTTTTGTACCTATATACATACCATCATCAGAGTACACATAACTTTTGATTCAGCGGAAGTAACTCGAAATACCTAACGTTGAAGCCTCCTGCTTCAAGCTCCTCCAAGTGTATCTGTAAAAGCCTGAAACACTTGACTGCCCGTACAAATTTGGGCACCCAAGAGTTTAGGGAAAACAAAAAAAAAACAAAATAAACTCTGGGTCAGTCATGGGACTGGTGTGAGTAAACTCCAACCACTTGTTTAACTTTAAAAACTCTTTTCGAAAGAAAAGATAATAGTAAGACCAGCCCACACATAAACATGGACGGTTTTTACCTTACTATAACCCAAGACACTTTGATACGAAAATCTGGTGATATTATAATAATGTCTACATCAAGTAAATAACCAAATAGCAGAACGCTTGCATCTCACGCTCTACATATATAGTATAAAATCAAAAACCGCATGGCGCTTATTGGAGATTGGATTTCCAACATGACAAGGTATGGAACCACCTTCCGACAGTGCATCTCTAGAGGCGAATACACCTGGGTTCAACAAGAACATCTTGCAACCCGGCCCACACATGACCGACCACTCATTTCGCTTGAGTGTATCGAATGTATATCACCAACGGTTGGACTCAAACCACCGTTTCCCGAATGGGCAGAATCGATAGATTTAGAAACAAAAGGAATTTCTCTAGATAGGTGATTATACACCCTAATGGGTGCGACCCACATAGCCATGCTGCCTGCCCGATTTTTGTCCTTTCCCGGTTGTTGAGGCCTGAGGCTACGCATACTTACCATTCCTTGATAACACAATCACTTTGAATGCCACATTGTCAGATCCGTTAATCACTAGTTGAGTTTGCACAAATATTCTGGATATTATGCTAAGGGATAAATCCGTTGCAACCATATACATTCATACAGACCAACCCATTTGATCATTGGAAATACTCTGTCAGACATTCGTCCATTTACGTTCGTTCTGGGATTGAACGAAACCGAAGGCACTATTTCTATTAATAGAAAAAGCCCTTGCACTTCACTCCGTCTTCAATATATTCAGCATACTTGGTTCGCAACGCTTATGCCGATACGGAGTGGTTCACGGATAATAATCCAACCGGTCTCTCCATATTGACAACGATGGTCAAAACTTCGATAGTCTATGATTTAACTATCGAATAAAAACAAGTGTTCATCCAAACATATCAAACAAATCACTGGGGTCTTTAATTAATATTTATTAATTAAGTCACTTCTCTATTTTCTCTATCAATATTTGTTAACCAAATATTTTCAATAACCGTATTGGCCCTTTTCGCTATTTTTGATTTCGTTTCCTTATCGAATTCTATATATATCGATATATATATTTCTAATTGTCAAATTTCTTAAAAATATTCTATCTCCTTAAATTTCCGGAAAAATTCGCCATAACCTCCCCTGTATCGGGAGCATCGGGAAATTTCAAATATCATCCCGGTATTTTCTAATCTCAAAAAGAAAAGGAAAAAGCCAAGCGGCTAGCCGATACGGCGCATAAAACCCATATATGAATTAAACATGTACCTTTTTGTCGGGCACATAAATTTAAATCTTCATATGCTTCATAACAAACCTGCTTACACATGTTCACCTGCTTTCAATTCAATTCAACTCAATTCATTCGTTTGAATTCAAATTTGAATCGTTTGAATTCGGTTTCGCTTAATTATTCTTTAATTAGCCCTTCTTGCATATTTCACTTCTTTGTTTGAACATAACATGTTCAAACAAAATATTTAACTCGTTCATAACCAAATCGAATTTCGATTTCAATTCTAGTTCTCTTTTCTATTTCGAATATAAATTCTCAAATCGAATTCACTTATTTAAAGCTCAATATTCATTCGAAATCTCATTAACTAATTTCTATTCAAATTAGTTAACTCTATTCAATAAATCAAAAATCTGATTTCTATTTCAAAAATCAACTCATTACTCCACTGGAGTTCACATATATTTTATAACTCACATCTGGATTTTTCTAAATAGAAATTTCGATTTTTATTTGCTTAAAAAAATCCTTTAATTTAATTAAATAAACCGTTATGGTTTTATAATGGTTCTGGCGCTGCTTTTCTGAAAATTTGATTTTGACATAACTCAAAATCTATACGACGAAATTCAGATTTTTCTCTTTCATTAGAAAACTATTATCAAACCGGTCCTGACGTTTCTTGTTTCGAAGAATTCCGACTTCAATCGAGTTCTATATATTCAATTGAAGTTCGAATCGCTATTTTACGAACTGCAGCGCTGCGGCGAGTTCGTTTTAATTATATTTATAAAAATATATATAAACTTTTAAACTTTGTTTTAAAATGAATTCAACTCCATTTAACTCTGCTTGATTCAAATTCAAATCTCACTTTTATTTGAATTCTAAATTCAAATTCCAATTCCTTTTCAAATTCAATATTTGAATTTCTATTTGAACTCCCTATATTCAAATTTGATGTTTGAATTCATTTGAATTCTCTTATTCAAATTCTATATTTAAAATTCCATTTGAACTTCTATATTCCAATTTCTATATTTGAATTATATTGAAATTCAAATATTCAAACTTCTTTTTCAATTCTATATTCAAAATTCCATAGTTTAAAACCCATTCGAATTTCATATTCAAATCCCATAGATCAAATCCTATTTGAATTCAATTTGAATTTCTTATATTCAAATTCCATTTTCCATTTCCGACCCCATTTGAATTTCTAATATTCAAATTCATTTTCAACACTATTTGGATTTCTAATATTCAAATTCATTTGAATTCCCTTGAATTCAAATTCCATTGCAAAACCATTTGAATTCTCTATTTTGAAATCCTATTTGAAATTCTATTGCCAATTCTACTTTGAAATCCTATTTTTCAAAGTTTATTTCAAATTCTATTTTGAAATCCCATATTCAAATTTCTACTTGAATTTCTATATTCAATTCCATGTTCAACATTCAATACTCGAATTTCCATTTCAAATCTCTATTCAAATTTCATATTTAAATTCCATTCAAATCTTTATTCAAATTTCACATTCGAATTTTTCTCGAAATACTATATTTCAAATTCTATTTTGAAATTCTACATTTGAAATCTCTATTTGAATTTCTTTATTCGAATTCCTTTGAATTCAAATTTTATTTTACTTTCTTGAATTCAAATTCTATTTTTCACTTCCAATTTCGTCTATTCAAATTCTATTTGAACTTCTATTTGAATTTCTAATATTCAATCTCTTTTAAAAATTCAAATATTTAAACTCCTTTTAAAAATTCAAATGTTATACTCAAATTTTATTTGAGTTATATATTTAAAAATTCCATTTCACATTCTATTTTGAAATTCCATTTCAAATCCCAATTTCAAACTTGTATTTCTATTTTTGAATTATCAAATGATAATTCTTTTCACTTCACTTATAACTTCGTTATAAAAGAACTATTTATAAACTTCGTTTATAAAGAACTACTTGTTTTATTTTTCAAAAACAAGTTTTATCTTATTCCATTTAAAATTCAAATTCTATTTAAAAATAGAATTTTTCCTTTTTAAATCTCAAATATCCTTTTAATTGGCCCAGTGATATTTAAACACACAAAGCAACGAATTTTTTTATTTTTCTAACACGTCATATATAACAATATATATGCAAACAAATAAACAAACAGACAATATATTCTTGAGGAATCCAGTTGGATTCCTCCAACCTGTTTTTCCAGCATCCACAGATGTTAGCACATAAATAATACCCATTCTGCTTCGTGGCAGAATATCGCGGTATAGAAGGTCATCCACTAATCATAGCGTGGGGCGTATAGGGTAATCATCCGCTATGAAACTACGGGCATCCGCTAATGAGACTGCGGGAATCCAACCAATCAATCAACCCAATATATATATATATATAATAGCCTAAATAACTAATATATAAAAAGCAAGCAGAAAATATTCACACAAGCAACAAACAATTATTTTTAACGAAATAAAAATAATTAAAATAAAAGGTGAGTGAGATTTACTCACCGGGATTTAATTGCCGGAATTAAATTGAAGACGCTTGATTTATATTCCCTTTGTCTCGGGAAAAATCCATATACAATTCCTGAAGTGTCCAACTCGCGCTAGAAACTTTCTTGACCTTGTATAAATTAAATACTTTGCATTATAATATTTTTAGTTTTAATTTAATCGATTAACTATTTATGGACTACTAAAATAAATAAATAAGTATTTTAAATTTTAATTAAAACTATACCTTGTTGTTAATGGTAGAGAAGCTTCCATGCTTCTCTAATCGAATCAATTTCTCCAAATGCTCCAAAACTGAAATCAGCCCCCTCCATTGCAATTACTCATTATGGCATTTCCTCGAACACCTAACTGTCGAACCACACTCAAAAGACTATGGGACACTGACGAACTCCTCTTTCCCGAACACTCTTGTTGATCGCAACTGCTGCCAAACAAAAACCCTAGCATCACCTGAAAACAGTCCATTGAATGACCATTCAGCTCGAACACCGTTTGAGATCCGTCGCAGCCCCTTGTTGATGCTACTGGCATCGTCAAAATTCCAACAGAAGTATCCAAAATCTGCTACCCCCTGTTAATCCCTTCCAGTCACCACCTGTCGAACTCGCACGTTGCCACATCGAGATCCAACATCGCCACTTCATCCACGTCGAACCAAACACTGATGTCGCGACCCCCCTCTGACCAAGAACACGATCCCAAATCCCTAGCACGAAATCAAACTGTCCTAACTTGACGTGCTCTAGTTCGAACCTCCTTCTGACGACTTCGCGCACCCCAAAAATCGTGCCTTCGATCCTCCCTTGAACCCACCAACGCACTATTTCGCGAGCGCCTAGCTCGAATCGAGCTTTGTGGAAATCGCGATTTGCGATTTGATTTTAGTTTTATTTAAACGGTGGTTTCCATTTACTGAAAGAAAAGAGAATGAATGTTTAAGTAGATTTGAGAATGGAATACAAGGCGATGAGTTATATAGAGCGAACAGAAGACATACGTACCACACGCCATAAATTCTTTGTTTCTTTGATACCCGATGTAGGAGACCATTGGTACACAGATTGAAAGAAAAGACTGTAGAGGTATAGGTCTGCGTAAATATAGGTCGGCCATTATTATTTTATTTCATTTATTATAAATTTTATTTTGATTTTAAATACGAAAATATCTCAGGGTCCCTAAATTCGAAGTCCCGAACCACCATTTTAACGTACGATGGGCACATTCAGATTATAATGCTATTCTGACCTCAACGGTACAGATTCTGACATTCAATTTGATTAAAATACAAAACGGTTTCAAATAATTAAATTTACCAAAAATAAATAATAATTATTGTTCAAATTCAATATAAAATTTATATTGGTCTACTGAATTGATTAAATTCAGTTATGACTTAGAATTCGATTATTTATCGCTTTTCGTATTACGATATTTCAATATATTAAAAATTAAATCATATATTAATTCGATTAATTCAATAAAAATCCATTTACTATTTCAATTAAATATTTAAAATAAATTTAAATATCCATTATAAAACAGCAAAAATCTGGGATGTTACAAACACGTTATAACATAAATCAAGGTAGAATTAAATGTTAAAATCTGAATCAAGGGAAACAGGCTGTGCCATTGCGTTCGTCTCGGAAAAATACGCGAAATAGAGTCCGAGTTTTCGAAAAACGGAGTCCTTATGACCAAGTTATGGCCCGTCAAAGTTTTCAGAAAATTACAAGTTCAAAAACAGTTCAAATTTGAATTTAAGATTCAAATTCAGCCAAAACAGACTGGACGGGAAAATTCCCGCCCAGACAGGTCGACACGGGGGTCGACCTCCCCCCCCCCCACACCAGGTCGACACTAGAGTCGACCTGGGGGTCGACCTCCCTGGTCGGCCAGGTCGGCCTGGTGCACCTATTTTGGAGGCTAGTGACGTGAATTGATGGCCCAAATCTGAATTAGGGTTAATCCTATGGTCTAAATTAACCTAATCATCTATAAAAAGACCCTAATACGTAGCCTAAATCATCATAAATCAATCCTATAACTAAACTATGCCAAAATGTTTAATCATGGCCTCCACCCTCTTGTCATAGCCTCCATCTTCATTCATATGAAAGTTCCTAAGCTTGTTTGAGAGTTTCTAAGCTTGATTTAAGGCCAAAGTTCAATCTTTCTTCATCAAAGCAAGGATCTTTTGCTTGGGTTTTCATTGGAGCTTATCATTTGGGAGTGTTTAGAGTTGCTAGTGGCTTCGTCTCAATCTTATTTTATTTTATAAGTCTTCATAGCATTGTAAGCCCTATACTACTCTTAGATTGTAACTATGAAGTTAAATGTGATATGTTGCAAGTTTGAGTTTGGGCCTAAGTATGATATGTGCTTTGATTCTATCATGTTATGCATAGGTTTATTCTATGCATGTTTGTAAAGCTATCACCTTGACCTTGTGGGCTAAAAGCTATAAGCTTTATGTTGAAATGTTGCATTATGCAACATGAGAACTCTCATAACCTTTATAACAACTTGCATATAATGTTATATGCGAACTTCTAGTCATCGTCCTATGTCATCTAGGACCATGTATCACCTATTCGCTAAGTTTGAATGTTATGCATGTAACATGCAAGTTTAAATGAACATATTTATGCCTCATATGCCACCATGTTTAACTTGTGGCCAACCTTATTACCTTATGCCCTTTTTTCATGCTTTTGCAAAGTTCCCTCTTTTGATCTATGTTATGTTATGCGAAACGTACATGCGATGGGAATGCGTTGGGTTTGGGTAATATCAATGACATGAAAACATGGTTTTAAAACATGACATGAACATTGACTTGTGATTATGTTTGTAAACATAATGATGGACATGACACTTAGAAAATATGAGTGTGGCCAACTCGAGGTTGGGTTGAGTTTGTAGCATAAATCTACCCGGAACCAACCGGCTTAACTAGTGGCTACAAACAATAGGACCCAATGTGAGTAGTTGGTCATGTCGCACTTGAAACCCGAGGTTAGACTAAGTTGTGGTGTAAAGCTACCCGGACCCGCCCGGCTTAACTAGTAACCACAACAAGGCCTAATGTGAGAGGTTGGGTGTATTAAAGTAATTAATGCCACATGATAGGGTTAAGTCATGGACTACTTGAATACTTAACCAATTAAACACGATGGATTGGTAGGGTTAAGTCATGGACTACTTGAATATACTTAACCAATTAAACACGATGGATTGGTAGGGTTAAGTCATAGACTACTTGAATACTTAACCAATTAAACCCGATGTATTGATAGGGTTAAGTCATGAACTGCTTGAATACACTTGACCAACTCAATACATGGTTAGGATAGGGTTAACCACACTTAACCCGCTTGAAACCCTAGTTACGTGGTCCTTTTCAGCAGTAACCTACTTGGAAGTATCATGGGTACCCTGGACTAGGTTAGGGTGGGGCACGATTACTTGACTGATTGTAAGAGACCAAAAGAGACGGCTGAAGGGTGCACCGGTTGTTCAGGCGGACCATGGTCGTGCACATTAAGTCCGGAGTTGAACATGGGCACCAGTAGGTTTAGACTGTGCGTGCTTGAATTGTGTCTGTGGTTTACACCTTAGGGCTGGATACACCCTGGGGTGGACCTAGCACAGTTAACTACATTCCACGATTAAGCCGTATGACACCGATACACGACGAGTTAGGCTTATAGGGAGCCGATCGACTAGACCGAGTAGTTGGACCTCGATTTAGGTCATCTCATGATGTGGGCCAGCTTTGGGCCAAGGGATCATTTCTTGTTTATACTTGACATGGATTGGAATACTAGTACACACCTGGTGCAACTTAACCTTGTATATGCGATGCCATACTTGATCTATCTTGTTAACTTTTCACCATGCCAGTTATCACCCTACATCTCATCTCTGTTTTACATGTCCAGTTAACTTTATTAGTTTTTATACTAATAGTAGATAGGACTTACCAGTCTTTTTGACTGACCCGTTTTCTTTCGCCTCTTTTCTTCCGTTACCCCCCCAGGTTTACAGGGTGGGAACACTGGTACCTAGCTTGGATCTTTAGCTGCTTTTCTGGATAGCTCATGTACGGTTTGGACTTGAGCTCGCTATGGCTTTATTCTACCTTGGGGATAGTTACTTTATGATTTTCTTTCCAGTTTTCTGTAGATGTTTCTAGACTATGTTTTGTGGAAAATAATGACCAAGTACTTTGATGTAACTTGACTATGGTTTTGAAATGTTAGTTTTATCCGCTGCTTTATTTACTTTGTTTTTACTTATATGTTCTGTCTTGTGATATCTGCATGCATGATTACCTTGTTTAACGCCCCTCCAAAGCCAGTGCCCTTGCAAGAGTGGCATTGGCGGAGGTGGGGTGTTACATTTGGTATCAGAGCCTAAGGTTTACAAGATTTGAGCAAAAGTGTTTTTAAAACTTACCTTTTGAAGAACTATTTTCAAAACCAATTAAGTATTTTCCAAGAAAAGTCTAGTTATTTTAAAAGGCTATTCCCCAAAAGCCATTAGCACTATCCTTCGTTTCCTCGTTCTAAATCTATCTTTTCCTTTTTCAGTATGGCCGATCTTAACCTTCCCGAGGGAGTGACCATTCCCGGATGGTTCCGGAGGTACTTGGAAGCTAGGGCCAACGATGTGGGCCCAGCAAACACCCCCACCGTAACTGAGGTTCCTCCTCCTCCTCCTCAGCATCCACAAGCAGATTTCGCAAAGGTTTGCAAAGATTTTAAGGCGATGGGTAGCAAAAATTTTATTGGGATGGATACTTTTATGGAGGCGCGAAATTGGTTGAAAGAAACTGAAGATCTCTTCGCCATCTTTGATGTGGAAGACCATAGAAAGGTTTTATTGGTAGCATGGCTATTAAAAGAAGAAGCTGCTTATTGGTGGGAGGTCACCAACGCTACTAGGCCTGTAGAGACTTGGGTCGACTTTAGGACGAGGTTTGGGCTTAAGTTTCTATCATATGCCGAGGAAAATCT
The DNA here is from genome assembly GCA_030737875.1 of Allium sativum. Taxonomy (NCBI): domain Eukaryota; kingdom Viridiplantae; phylum Streptophyta; class Magnoliopsida; order Asparagales; family Amaryllidaceae; genus Allium; species Allium sativum. The sequence continues at coordinate 219,173,065 of CM060921.1, forward strand.
GCAATTTGAGAAGTTTATATCTTTGAAGCAAGGGGACATGACAGTGAGGGAGTATGTAAATAAGTTTAACCAACTTGCTCGATTTGGTTTGGACATGGTTAATACTCCCCAGAAGAAGGCTTTATGCTTTGCACGAGGGTTGAATGAGCCATTACAAGGTTTAGCCCTGTCTCATATACCCATGGGGGCCACTTTTGAAGTCCTAGTGGACATGGCATTGCTTCAAGGAGACGATAAGAATGGCAAGAAAGAAGTCAAGCCTAATGAGACTCAAGCCAAGAAGACGGAATCCAAGTGGGGAGGAAATCAGAACAACAAGAACAACAACGGCAATAAGGCCAACAACAGCAAGGCAAAGGACCCAAGAAAATGCAACTCCTGTGGGATTGTGGGGCACATAGCCAAAGATTGCAGAAAGAATAAGAGGAAGTTGGGTGAATGCTTTCACTGTGGAGAGCCTGGACATCTTAGCAAGGATTTCCCCAAGAAGCAAGGACAAGGGCAAGGACAGACTCAGCGTGCAGGACCTTCTGGAGGGCAAGTGCATGCCCTCAACACTGCTCCAGTTCAGGACCGAGGTAGTATTTCTGTAGAAAGCCTTGTTTATATTTCTGATTATCCTGTTCGCACCTTATTTGATTCTGGCGCATCGCATAGTTTTATTTCTTCTGACATTGTTGAAAGTTTGCACCTAAGTACTAGTCTAGTTGAGGATCCCGTTAGTGTTTCAAATCCAATTGGGGGTTCCGCCCATCTATCTATGATTTATGTGGATTTGAAGATTTCTATCTTGACCGTGGAATTCACGTGTAATGCTTATGTTCTCGGATTCACGGGATACGGGTTGATTTTGGGCATGGATTGGTTGTCCAGTTATGGAGCCATCCTCGATTGTGAGCATAGGGTGGTGAGGCTCATGACTCGCCTCGGTAATACCATAGAAGTTTCTTGTAACCCTAGAGGTCCCGTCATGTTATGTTGTCTTGAATCTCTTGACTCGTCCATCGATGATCTGCAATCTGTAAGGGTGGTCCGAGAATATCCTGATGTCTTTGAAAAAGTTAAGGGGTTACCCCCTAAACAAGAGATAGATTTCCGCATTTATCTAGTCGATAATGCCAAGCCAGTATCATTGCCCGTTAGGCACATGGCCCCACGTGAAAGAAGGGAGATCAGTAAGCAAATCAAGGAGTTGCTTGAGAAGAATTTTATTAGGCGAAGCATTTCTGAATGGGGTGCTTCTGTGGTATTCGCTACTAAGGCGGATGGTTCGCTTCGTCTATGTGTTGATTATCGAGAGTTGAACAAGCTGACAAAGAAGAATAGGCACCCGTTACCGAGGATAAACGACCTCTTTGACCAGCTTGTTGGTGCTTCTGTTTTCTCTCAGCTCGATCTAGCCACCAGATTTCATCAGCTTAGAGTGGCTGAGGATAGTATTGATAAAACTGCGTTTAGGACTCCAGATGGATTCTTTGAATGGCTTGTCATGCCATTTGGTTTGACTAATGCACCCGCCTACTTCGTAGATTTGATGAGTAGGGTGTTCAGGGAGTTCCTTAACAAGTTTGTAGTTGTCTTCGTGGATGATATTCTGATTTTCTCAAATGATGAGGAAGAACATGCTAGACATCTCAAGGAAGTAATGGATACGCTTAGAGCTCATCAGTTGAAAGCCAAGTTTTCCAAATGCCATTTTTGGAGAAGGGAAGTTCGATTTCTTGGACATATAGTTTCTAAGCAAGGCATAGCCGTGGATCCCGCGAAAGTGGTTGCAGTTCAAGACTGGAAGACTCCTAGGAATGCAACCGAAGTAAGAAGCTTTCTCGGTCTAGCGGGCTACTATAGGAAGTTCATCAGGGACTTCGCTAAGATTTCAGCCCCTCTTACTAGGTTGACGAAGAAGAACTTAGTCTTTGCATGGGACTTAGAATGTGAGCTTGCTTTTCAAAGGCTCAAGGGGGCCCTTACTACAGCTCCAGTTTTGACATTACCTGATGGCGGTAAGATGTTTACCGTGTACACCGACGCATGTGGCACGGGGTTAGGTGTTGTTCTGATGCAGGAAGGAAGAGTGATATGTTATGGGGGTAGGCAACTTAAAGTTCATGAGAAGAACTATCCCACTCATGATTTGGAGTTGGCGGCGATCATCTTTGCTCTCAAATCCTGGCGCCACTATCTTCTAGGCGAAAGGTTTGAGTTGTATACTGATCATAAGTCACTCAAGTACCTATTCTCACAGAAAGATCTGAATCTAAGGCAGCAAAGGTGGATGGAATTCTTGGCATCTTATGACTTCGAGATAGCTTATACCCCTGGCAAGGGTAATGTTGTGGCAGATGCACTAAGCAGAAGTAGGTTGACTTTGAGTCCCTTGTTTGTTGAGATGAGGAGCCTAGAGTTCTTGGCAACCTTTGATTTCACAACAGCTGTTGAGTCGATGACGGGTTCGTTAGCATCTCTTGAGCTTAGACCTATACTTCTTGAACAAATAGGGACTTCGCAGAAGGAAGATCCGCAGATAGTCGAGATCATGGAAAAGTTGATTCGTGGTGAGACGTCTAGTCACCTTTCTAGATATACTATTGATGACAAGGGTTGGCTAAGGCGTGATGGAAGGCTATGCGTTCCACAAGTAGGAGACTTGGTGCATAAAGTTCTCGAAGAAGCGCATCACTCGAAGATGACTATACATCCTGGAGGAGATAAGATGTATAGGGATATGAAGCGCATTTTCTTTTGGGCTGGAATGAAGATGGATGTGGCAGAGTATGTTTCAAAGTGCATGGTGTGCCAACAAGTGAAAGCCGAGTCGAAGAAACCCGGTGGGCTATTACATCCATTAGAGGTCCCGCAATGGAAGTGGGAAAGTATCTCTATGGATTTTGTGGACGGATTGCCTAGGTCAAGGAAAGGGAATACGAGCATATGGGTCATAGTTGATAGACTTACGAAGAGTGCTCATTTTATTCCAGTGAAGAGCAAGAGGACCGCATCATGGCTAGCATCTGTTTATCTTCAAGAGATAGTGAGATTGCATGGGGTTCCTAGCATAGTTAGCGATCGTGACCCTATCTTCACTAGCCAGTTCTGGAATAGTTTGCAAGAAGCGATGGGTACGCGGTTGAATCTAAGTACAGCCTATCACCCCCAGACAGATGGCCAAACCGAAAGGGTTTATAGACTAGAAGATCTTTTGAGGCTTTGTGTTCTTGACTTTGGTGGTACTTGGGAAGACCACCTCCCTCTTGTGGAGTTTGCTTATAATAATAGCTATCAAGCTAGCATAGCGATGGCACCATTTGAAGCTCTGTATGGGAGGCCATGTAGGTCACCATCTTGTTGGTGGGAGACAACGGATAGGCTTATACTTGGGCCCGATATGATACGGGACACATCCGAGAAAGTTGAATTGGTGAGAAGACGGATGAAAGCGGCCCAAGACAGACAAAAATCCTATGCTGACAAGCGAAGGACAGATTTGGAATTCGAAGTTGGAGATATGGTTTTCGTGAAGGTTTCTCCTTTGCGTAATGTGGTTCGTTTTGGAGTAGTGGGGAAGCTGGCACCAAGGTTCGTAGGACCCTTCCCTATCATAGAAAGAATTGGGAAGATGGCTTATAAGGTGGAATTGCCCGAGAAGCTGGCCGGAGTACATAATGTCTTTCATGTCTCTCATCTCCGAAAGTGCCTACATGAGTCCGCTGAGGTGGTTGAACCTAGCATTCTTGAAGACATGGAGATGGAGAAAGAGGCAACCCTGAGGTGAGCTCCGATTCGTATCATGAAAATGGAGACAAAGAAGCTAAGAAGCAAAGAAGTCAAGCTTGTTAAGGTGCAATGGTGTGAAGCAGAGGAAGACGCAACTTGGGAAACCGAGGAGAAGATGCGTGGGCTTTATCCATTTCTTTTTGAGGGTACATTTTCAATCTCTTTTCCTAGTTGGTATATCTTTCTTTTGCTATCCATGTTTATCTAGTATATCTTGTTTCGTAAATCTTGTCATGAGAACCTTAGGTAGAAACCCTTGGTTGAAACATGTATTTGAAACATGTTATGCTTGATGTTTGCCAATGGTTGCAAGTGTTTGCAAGTGGATACTCGTGGATGCATGATACACGTTAGGCACTAAGATCGGCTCACACACTTTCATACCGCATATGCATGAGTGTTTATGCTTATTCATGGATGAAACTTGTATGTTATCACATGGATGTTGCATATGGATGGATGTTATGTGCACTCATGTAGAGACTATAAGTTATGTTAGGAATTCGCATACATATGGACTCATTACACTAACATATTTTGCATTAAGGAGGTTTACTGAATAGTTAACCGCCTGATTTTCGCATTAGATAAGTACATATACACACACCTTTGCATATGTTCATACAACATTTAGAATCTTTTAAGGACAATGATTACTTGTGGATGATGTTTTGAGTAGATGGATGATGGATGGTAGGATACGTTCTTCCTAACTTGAAGATTTCGGGGACGAAATCCTTTAAGGTGGGGAGGATGTAACAACCCGTATTTTTTAATAACATGTTATAACATAAATCAAGGCAAAATTAAATGTTAAAATCTGAATAAAGGGAAACGGGCTGTGCCATTGCGTTCGTCTCGGAAAAATACGCGAAATAGAGTCCAAGTTTTCGAAAAACGGAGTCTGTATGACCAAGTTATGGCCCGTCAAAGTTTTCAGAAAATTACAAGTTCAAAAACAGTTCAAATTTGAATTTAAGAATCAAATTCAGCCAAAACAGACTGGGCAGGAAAATTCCCGCCCAGACAGGTCGACAGGGGGGTCGACACTAGGGTCGACCTCCCCCCCCCCCCAACCAGGTCGACACTAGAGTCGACCTGGGGGTCGACCTCCCTGGTCGGCCAGGTCGGCCTGGTGCACCTATTTTGGCTGTTTGGACCTATTTTGGAGGCTAGTGACGTGAATTGATGGCCCAGATCTGAATTAGGGTTAATCCTATGGTCTAAATTAACCCAATCATCTATAAAAAGACCCTAATACCTAGCCTAAATCATCATAAATCAATCCTATAACTAAACTATGCCAAAATGTTTAATCATGGCCTCCACCCTCTTGTCATAGCCTCCATCTTCATTCATATGAGAGTTCCTAAGCTTGTTTGAGAGTTTCTAAGCTTGATTTAAGGCCAAAGTTCAATCTTTCTTCATCAAAGCAAGGATCTTTTGCTTGGGTTTTCATTGGAGCTTATCATTTGGGAGTGTTTAGAGTTGCTAGTGGCTTCGTCTCAATCTTATTTTATTTTATAAGTCTTCATAGCATTGTAAGCCCTATACTACTCTTAGATTGTAACTATGAAGTTAAATGTGATATGTTGCAAGTTTGAGTTTGGGCCTAAGTATGATATGTGCTTTGATTCTATCATGTTATGCATAGGTTTATTCTATGCATGTTTGTAAAGCTATCACCTTGACCTTGTGGGCTAAAAGCTATAAGCTTTATGGTGAAATGTTGCATTATGCAACATGAGAACTCTCATAACCTTTATGACAACTTGCATATAATGTTATATGCGAACTTCTAGTCATCATCCTATGTCATCTAGGACCATTTATCACCTATTCGCTAAGTTTGAATGTTATGCATGTAACATGCAAGTTTAAATGAACATATTTATGCCTCATATGCCACCATGTTTAACTTGTGGCCAACCTTATTACCTTATGCCCTTTTTTCATGCTTTTGCAAAGTTCCCTCTTTTGATCTATGTTATGTTATGCGAAACGTACATGCGATGGGAATGTGTTGGGTTTGGGTAATATCAATGACAAGAAAACATGGTTTTAAAACATGACATGAACATTGACTTGTGATTATGTTTGTAAACATAATGATGGACATGACACTTAGAAAATATGAGTGTGGCCAACTCGAGGTTGGGTTGAGTTTGTAGCATAAATCTACCCGGAACCGACCGGCTTAACTAGTGGCTACAAACAATAGGACCCAATGTGAGTAGTTGGTCATGTCGCACTTGAAACCCGAGGTTAGACTAAGTTGTGGTGTAAAGCTACCCGGACCCGCCCGGCTTAACTAGTAACCACAACAAGGCCTAATGTGAGAGGTTGGGTGCATTAAAGTAATTAATGCCGCATGATAGGGTTAAGTCATGGACTACTTGAATACTTAACTAATTATACACGATGGATTGGTAGGGTTAAGTCATGGACTACTTGAATATACTTAACCAATTAAACACAATGGATTGGTAGGGTTAAGTCATAGACTACTTGAATACTTAACCAATTAAACGCGATGTATTGATAGGGTTAAGTCATGAACCGCTTGAATACACTTGACCAACTCAATACATGGTTAGGATAGGGTTAACCACACTTAACCCGCTTGAAACCCTAGTTACGTGGTCCTTTTCAGCAGTAACCTACTTGGAAGTATCATGGGTACCCTGGACTAGGCTAGGGTGGGGCACGATTACTTGACTGATTGTAAGAGACCAAAAGAGACGGCTGAAGGGTGCACCGGTTGTTCAGGCGGACCATGGTCGTGCACATTAAGTCCGGAGTTGAACATGGGCACCAGTAGGTTTAGACTGTGCGTGCTTGAATTGTGTCTGTGGTTTACACCTTAGGGCTGGATACACCCTGGGGTGGACCTAGCACAGTTAACTACATTCCACGATTAAGCCGTATGACACCGATACACGACGAGTTAGGCTTATAGGGAGCCGATCGACTAGACCGAGTAGTTGGACCTCGATTTAGGTCATCTCATGATGTGGGCCAGCTTTGGGCCAAGGGATCATTTCTTGTTTATACTTGACATGGATTGGAATACTAGTACACACCTGGTGCAACTTAACCTTGTATATACGATGCCAAACTAGTACTTTGATGTAACTTGACTATGGTTTTGAAATGTTAGTTTTATCCTCTGCTTTATTTACTCTGTTTTTACTTATATGTTCTGTCTTGTGATATCTGCATGCATGATTACCTTGTTTAACGCCCCTCCAAAGCCAGTGCCCTTGCAAGAGTGGCATTGGCGGAGGTGGGGTGTTACAAAGTCAAGCTAGGATTCAAGAGGAGGTCCAAACGACTTCAACGACTGTTTTTCTACAAATCTTAGCAACGCCATCTTTCTGTTCTAATCTGATCTCTGTAAGTCAGTTATTTTTAGATTTGAACGTTTTGTTTTTATTTGTGACATGAAATTAAAGGGATAAAAGACTATGCCTAATCTTTCTACTTGAATCAGTACTTGTACCTTTGGACCTAATTAAGAACTGTTGTGATTCGATGACGAATAAGACTGTGACTGTGAAACTTTGGACTTTGGAACCATATGCCTTGGAACTATGAACATTGCCTATGACTATGAACATTGCCTATGACTATGGACATTGCCTATGACTACGAACATTGCCTATGACTATGGACATTGCCTATGACTACGAACATTGCCTATGACTGTGACTGTGACTATGAGGATTATTTCCTTGACTAAACCTATGCCTTTGATTAGAAAACATAAACTATTACCTATGACATAACAAGGACGTCTGGGATTAAACACCTATGATTCATGACTAGGAAAGTGTTGCTTAAGTTTTGTGATTATGAGATTGGGTCTAAACCCGATTATTTATTCTGCCTGTCCTTGGTTTTATTTGGTTTTAGACCTTGGGAATTTACCTATTAAGTTAGGTCTACCCATGTTCTTGAACCTACTCTGTCTATTCTTGGTTTTAGACCTTGGGAATTTACCTATTAAGTTAGGTCTACCCATGTTCCTGAACCGACGTCGTTATTCAACCCTTTTTATGCCAGTTAGTATGTTTATCTTTCGTATAGCATCTTTGGTTCATTCCCTAATTGCTACGAATCTAGATTTATCTATAATCTAGATTGAAACACGATTATACGAACGATGGGAATGCGATTTGGGGCAAAATATAAAATTTACTAAAACATAGTTATAAACTCGGCATAAATTGGGGACATGTACTATGGCATGTTCATAGAAATGCAAATGGGATAAATTTGACAAGAATTATAGGATGTGTAATTTGAATCTAGTATTGACATGTAAATCTAGCATTTACATGAATTGTGAACTAGAGTAATAAGTCAAGTTTGACATGAATTAGGATGTTAAATCAGAATTGGATTGGCTAATTTGGCTCGATAAGTATATTGGCATAAACTTGAAATTGGCCATAATTGGGAGTAATTGTCAGGATTAGCAAAATCATGGTTAGTGACACTTCATTTGGTATGATTTACATACCAAAAAGCATAAACATGATTTAGAGGGAAAAATGGGCCATAAGAATGAATGTTGACAATTTACATAAAAAGGGAAATTAGGAAATAAGTAAATTAGGAATAATTTACTTATAGAATTTGTTCTAAACGAGAAATGTAAACTTAGAAAAATTAAAGGTTTGTTAAACGACATCTCTTTTAATAACACACCAGAAAGTTCTAGGTGACAGAGAGGATAGTGTCTAGGCTTGGGTTTGGAAAATACAAGTTTCCTGCTCTCCCTGGATATCCCTAACTGATCCGACGGACGTGATGGTTACTTTCAAAACCTGAATTGAAAATTAAGCAAAACCCTTTGAACTTAGAAAACACGAATATGCCTAACCCGAGGTTAGACTGAGTTGCGATGTAAACCTGCCCGGAACCAACCGGCACATCCAGTATTCGCAACAATATCTGTCTAATGTGAGTGGTCGTGGCTTTAATCTACTTAATTAAAGCTAGAACAAGAATGGTAGGGTTAAGTTAACTAAGACACTTAACCAGTTCAACATGACAACTAAACTGATGGGTGGGGTTAGGTTCATAAAAACACTTAACATGGTTAAGCTAGAATGGGAGGGTTAAGTCCATAGGAACACTTAACCAACTTAACACAGTTAAGCTAGAATGGGAGGGCTAAGTCCATAGAAACACTTAACCAGACTCAAGGTAACAAGACAAGATTTGTAGGGGTTAAGTAAAGTCAATACACTTAGCCAAATTAACATGTTAACTAGACTAGAGGTTGGGGTTAAGTAAAGTTAATACACTTAGCCAAATTAACATGTTAACTAGACCAGAGGTTGGGGTTAAGTAAAATCTAATACACTTAGCCAATTTAATATGTTAGCTGGGCTAGACCGTAGGGGTTAAGTAAACTTAAACACTTAACCATCAGATTGTGATAAAGGAATAAGGTTAAGTCTAAAACATGAAGTGATAATACCTAACCATTAATAACATGTTAGTTAAAACAGACGGGGAAGGTTAAGTTAAAAAAGGAACACTTAACCAATAAAACTGGGTTTGTGGTCGGGTTAAGTCAACATGAATCACTGATAACACTTAACCAGTTTGACAGGATAAATGAAGAGGGTTAAGATAGCTTGAATTGACTAATGACACTTAACCAATCCAAATTGGCGGGAAAGGGAACTGAGTAGTAAACCTTAGTTAAGAAAACAATGATTCTGGAAACTAAGTGGTAAATCTTAGTTAGTAAAACTAAGTAGTAATTCTTAGTATAACACGGGAAGGAGCGAATGTCCGTCTGAGAAGGCTCCAACGAATTGGGTTACGAAGCCCGAGGCTTCGAGGGGGACGTGAGGGTACTCTTGGTATCCCTCTGTGAGACTGCAGATGATCCTCCTGGGCTCACAGAGGTTAAGGTCTGCGTAGAAGAACCAGGGGTATGCCTTGGTTGCAATATATATGGCAACCTAAAGACTAGGATGGACCGGCGTGATTCAGCGAGAAAACGGTAGCCATGTGATAGCAACTCGTCGTCTACCATCCATCTTGAGTCAGTCGAGAAACGTAAAGCGGAAAGGCGGAGAACTCCAAAAGACCATAATTGTTATCTAGTTATGGGTGAGGATGGCCATAGGATAGTGGGGCACCGGGGGCCGGCGTATAGTTCTCATTTTACAAAGGGTGCCTTTCATTAGTTGAGGGAGGGGTCAAGTGGGACCATGGCCACTGGAATAAAAACAGACCTTAGCATCTGCATCGGCAGATATCTGAAAGCTCCCGACCGAGTTCTGTATTCCTTGATTTGCCCTGTCACAGGACTCAGACCGCACATTATAGGACATGTGCATCTAGACAAGCGATAACGATTCGCGATACATGCGTGGGGAAGTATAGGAACATATACCACTCTAGAAAGTGTGTCCTAGACTTGGGGGCATCATTCGACAGGTAGCTTAATCCCTAGTTGGACTAGGTGGCATAAACCCTGAGCTCGAGAAGCGTTCAGCAGATAGCGTAAACTCTAGTTAAATCTAGAAAGCACTTGATAGAAAACCCTAGATTAAATCTAGGTAATAAATAATAAATATATGCCTGAAGGCAATGGAAACTACAGGGGTTGGGATCACGTTATCGTTACTAGTTGGAACACGAGTTAGGTGGTGCAGAGATATAGAAACCAGTATGACAAGAAAATAGCGAAGCGGCGAAAGTATTAGAGCATATCCTGTTTATCTTATCTTAGTCATTCTTGTGATTATCTTGTCTAATCCTGCTGACCCTATGGTCATGGTGTAATCTTGTATTCAGTTAATTCATGTCGTTTTGTTTTTCCATGTTCACATGCTAGAAGTTACTGAACTTACTCAGGCTTTATGTTTGACTCTGTTTTCCTTTCGTCTTCTTTTCTTCCGTCCCCCCCCCCCCCCAAGGTAGTAGAGGAGGGAGTTGTATAACTCAGGTTAAGTTGGACTGTCACTCTTTCCCAGCTTGAAGATTTGTCGAAGTTTTGCTTGGATCCTCTTTTCAGATGCTATGGCTGGTTCTTGCCACATTGGGGAATATAAATGTATTTTTATGCTTCTTTATTTTGTAAGACAGATGACACTCTGATATTGTAAAGAAATCTTTGTACAAACTATTTTATCAATAAAGCAAAGTTTTATTTTCCGCTGTTTAAATTCTGTCTGTCTTGTAATTTATCTGCATCTTTTACCCTAAATGCTCCACATAACTTAGTGCATTCCCTTTGTGAGTGACACTAACGGACGTGGGGCGTTACATGTGGTATCAGAGCTGAAGGTTACCAGATCAGATAAGGGATTTGAAAAATTATTTTCAAACAATTTTAAAAGAAGCATTTTCAAAAGAAAAGATTTGTTTTAAAGGCTTATTCCCCCAAAGCCATACGCATTATCTTCTCTTCCTATGTTTAAATTCTTGTCTCCTTCTTTCTTGAGTCTCTGTGGCTCCTGGCTTTCTAGGAGGTAACCTCATCGATGGGCGAAGTAGTGCCCGACTTCCATCTATAACCGTAGTAGTTTCACCCGCGGTTAGCTTTCTTCCAAGCTTAGTAGGGTTTTCCGTACGATGGAGGCAGCTTTCGAGGGATTTGTCAACATGACTACACACAGAAGGGGATGAGGAGTTTGGCTAAGGAGCACAACCCGAGGATGAGGAATTCATGGATGTAGATTTAGCTCACAAAGGAGGAAGAAATCATAAAACCTAAGACAAGAGGGAGTATCTTTACTAGGGTATGATAGGGCATATAATTAAAGACAAGGGCAAGAAGGAGGAGCAAGATTTTCAGAAGGGCAAGTTGAGACGACCCCAAACCCCGTACTGATGGCGGCAAGGGTAATCCGTGGAATATAACACAAAAACAGAAAATAGCAGAACAGAATATACTAAATACATCAGATAATGAACAATAGAATATACTGGATAAAAGTAATCATCAGAGTTACACAGTATACAGGATCTTACTTAGTACAAATATAGTTCAGCTATACATAAATGTCTACAGCGGAAATAAACAAAATATGTACAATAGGAGCTGAACAGCATAAAAAGAGATAAATGATAGAATCCATCTTCAGCTCCAGCTATCCGGATAAAGCCAGCTAAACCTAAATACAAGGCTGCCCGTGTAGAAAAAGGGGCACCCGAGTTTGAAAGTGAAACAAACTACGAGTCAGTCGTGGGACTGGTATGAGAAATCTATTTAACACATTTAATATATGGCTAATCACAGGACCCCGCCACTTTCATGGAACGGGTTTTCTCCATTGGATTGCCAGTGCTTTAAAAACAAATCTTTCTTTTAAACATCGCAATGCATTTTATAAAAATGAAGCCATTATAAAACTCAGTTCCCATCACACAATGAAACGCAAACCGGAGGATAGAGTTTTACCTTATAATGGCCAAGATATGCTTGATACGAATAAAACAAAGGCATTTGATATTATTGCTAGTGTTTATATGTTTTGAAAACAATTTCGAATCATAACTATCAATCATAGACGGCATTAATGCCCCATACCACTATGTCGCCATATATAGGTATACAATCAAAACCGCACGATGTCGTATTTGGAAATGGGATTTCCGTCCTGAACCAAGGCAAAAGATAGTCCTTACCGAATTCGAGACTCTCTAGCCCGAGCCTCCGGAACAGCCGCAACTGCCCCTTGGATCGTCAGGGCCGGTCCACACGGAGTGGATTATAGTGCCTAAACAATACGTTTCCCCGCCCTTTGGGGCGTAAATGAGCCAACGAAGGACTCCATCGGACCCGGATCGTCCGATCAAACCAAGGCGCCTCGCAACAACAACAACCACATAGGTGAAAAGTATATAAATGTCAGGGCTGGTAGGTCACTGACAACACCCTAGCTAGAAAGAAACGCATGCCCTCCCTGAGGTCCTCTCCCGTTTCTGGTTCATACCGGGGTGTGAGGTTCGCGATTTTACATTATACACAAAGCCACGCCACACGGCGGTGCTTTGATCATCACCACAAGACTTTGCTTTTCAACAGAAGCCCTGATCACTACATCTTAGCATGCCACACGGGCAATTCATGCCCTGCGACTGATGTCCATCGATATACAAACTCTGAGCTCGTGCGCTTCAGAGAAGGGCGTTAAGCAAAAGAATAAATACTCCGCCGCTAAACAGATGTATATTTAATAGAGATCAATCCACATAGAATAAAATCCAATGTCAGACACACAGTCTATTTACAAGTCTGTTCTGGGTCTGAACGAAACCGGAGGTACTAAATACCTCGCAAACCCATCGATCACCACGTACGTCTGGACGATCACCACTCATTATCCATATTTCGGGATGCCTCCCAATCAGGACCTCGGTTACCATCCAAACGAGGTGAAGATCTCCGGTCTTCGACCACCGTCTTCATCTTCGACTTTCAATCGTCGGTCAATTATTTGAAATGAGAATTAACTCGGCCTTTTCAAATAATTCACGTATATTTAGAATTTCAAATCAATTTATTTCAATGGTTAAATCATTCGACAACACCAATTTTGTTCTTTAACGTAATTTTCACACCAAACATATTCAACCATCAAATACCACATAAATCGAGCAAATTCAGTTTATTTCCATTCCATATCGTTTATGATATTTTATAACAATTTATCGCTATTTTTATTTATTTTAAAATAGCCAATTTAGTCAAAAGGACGCTTCGGGCCATAACGCGGCCGTGGCGCTATTTTTCTTCAGATTTGATTTACACATATATGAAAATCTAACTGTTGGATCTTCACAAAATTTACATCATTAGAAAGGTCTTTTCAAAACAAATCCAACGGTTCCAGTTTCGGGAAAATCCGACGGTCGGATCTCCCGGTACAATCGTTTGAAGTTTCGATTTCAAAATACGAACTGCAGCGTCGTTATTCGATTAAATATAATTTTATTTATTTATTTATATATATATATATGTAAATATAATCGTTTCTGGCGCTGTTTTTCTTCAGATTTTAATTAAACATTCCAGACAATCCAACCGTTGGATTTTTACAAAGTTGGTGCCGTTGGAAAGATTTTTCCAAAGCGAACCCAACGGTTGCGATTTCAGGAAAATCCGATGGTTGGATCTCCCGGTATAATCGTTTGAAATCACGGTTTCAAAATGCGAACTGCACGGCCACGTTTCGTTTTAATTTTATTTATATTTATATATTTATATATTTATATAAATATAGTTCATTCAAAAATTCCTATATCGTTTTCACTTCAAATATTTCACTAACGACTTTAAATTTCGGAAAATTTCGCCATAACCTCCTTTGTACGGGAGGGGCTGGGAAAATTCCCAAATAGCTACACGGGCGTCTCATATCAAAAAGAAAAAGAAAAAGCCAAGCGGCTAGCCAACAGGCTCATAAAATCATCACCCAAACAAAACAGTAAATGTGTACCTATTTGTCGGGCACAATAATTTATTCCTCTTCTCTAGCCACTTTGCTATAACCTGTTCAATAAATATGCATGTACATATATACAGTTCTTATCATTTATCATTTTCCATTCAACTTCATATTTGATTCCATTTGGTTTTAAAACACCATTCATTCTAATGTTGCATGCATAGGAAAAAATCATATCATTAGCTAATTAACGAATATTTCGACTCATGCATATTTATTTGAACGAGTTGCTATTTTTAACACTTCACATTTCAACAAATCATGTATATGATAAAAATGTGATTTTTATTGTAAAACAATTCATTTCAAAACACTATTATTTTATATAGTTTATATAGGTGATAAAAATAGGATTTTTATTATAAAACAATTTCTTTTAAAACGAGATTATTTTACATAGTCCGTATAGTTGATAAAAGGTGATTTTTATTATGAAACCATTTATTTCAAAATATGAATACCGTTCAACACATGAATTTCTATTCAACGAATGAATATCGATTCAACACATGAAGGTTTTCTATAGTTTCTATATATAGGTAAAAAATGTGATTTTTATATTTAAAACACGAATACCATTCAACCCATGAATTTCTAATCAACGAATGAATATCGATTCAACACATGAAGGTTTTCTATAGTTTCTATATATAGATAAAAATGTGATTTTTATATTTAAAACACGAATACCATTCAACACATGAATTTCTAATCAACGAATGAATATCGATTCAACACATGAAGGTTTTCTATTCAATGAATAAATATAGTTTCAGCAAATGAAAATAATTCAAACACATGAATATTATTCAAAATTTCGGCAGCATAACGGCAGGGTAGTTAAAACCGGGACCGTCCCTAGTACGGCTCCTCGCTCTACCTTAAAACCTCGCGGTTTTTGACAATGGGGATCATGCATCTAGTTCGCACGCAGGCGGCATGTATATATTTATTTCATTTCCACAAACTAATCCTATGTGGTTTCAACCAAATATTTCTCAACCACAAATGGGTATTTTTCAACCACAATCAATCAATATCAACCACAAACAATCCCAAACAACCATTCGTTATCAATCAATTTTCACACCAATCACAACCAATAAATATCGTCCATGGTTTGTGGACGAGGGGCGTATATATATATATATATATATATATATATATATATATATATATATAGTAATTCACTTCTATTTCAACACATATATAATTTTTACAACGCATATACAACTTATACATCGAACGTACGACTTATACAACGCTTATACATGAGGTGTACAACGCTTATATAACTCATACATCGAATATATAATTTATACATCGTCGTTTCCATATCGTTTATAAATTAGAAATCTCACATTGGGTTCCACTCCACCAAAAATAGCAGAAGGCTCAGAAAAATATGCGGTCTCTTCTAAAATGTAGAAGGCATCCACACGGTCACGATGTTTTCTGTTTCATCGAATTTCGTTAACACAGCAAAAAGATATGATTTTTCAAAGTTTGCAACGGTTTAAAGGTGTTAAAACAGCTGAAAATAAAACAAGCCGTATACCTTTCTGAAATGTTCAAAACTAGGTTTTGATTTTCACGTAAATCCGTGCAACTATATGACGATCGGCCTGTGCCATCTCGAAGAGCTAGGAGAGGCGCGCCCAAGCCTTGAACGGCGGCGAACTCGGTGGTCGGAATCAGGCGCGGCGGCGAAGTGAAGGCGGCGACTTCTCGGCGTCCGTTCTCCCAAAATACACAATGAAAAAATCGAAACTAGGTATGGATTTGAAGATCTCGAGGAGCTCTACAAAATCTTCAACTGGAGGAGGGGCTAATTTTGCCTGGTTTGGTCGGAAATTGGATGGGAACGGCGAGGAGGGTTTTCGCCGTCGATCGGCTGTTACGGGGAGAGAGAAAAAGGAATTTTCTATTTTTTTTATTTGAATTCTGATTGGTCGGTAGATTTTATAAGGGTTTTTCTGACGCGACCACCAATCCAAACCCAACGACTGTCATCCCTAGCGTTTTACCCCCATTCCGAACACAATGGGATATGTTTCGAAGGCCTATTCGGATGTTTCAGTCAGTTTTCCTTCAAATTAAAATATAAAACATTCAATATTCTGTTTGAACGTACATTTCAATTTGCCAGGGCAACAAATTGATTCGAAAAATTCCAAAAAAATAAATCTAGCTATGTTTTGACGATACGGTCCCAACAAAACTAGTTTCGTCGAATTCTGAGACCGTTTGCAAAAAGGCCCATTTCTGGTCGATCCAATTTAACTGTAATTGGCCAAAACACGTTTTCCTTTGCCACGCTCACATACTAGCTTCAAAAATTATGAAATTTGAAACCTAGCACTAACTTCACATCCCGGATCCAACAAAAGTTGTTTCGTCGAATTCCGAGGCCGTATGCAAAATGGCCAATTTCACGGGCTATATAAAATCCATAGTGACCCTTCTGAAAATTCATTCGGCCATAACTTTTGCTTTCCGCTATGAAAATTCGATTTTTCAGATTCGTTAGAAAGGTATTCACTAACAATTTAAATATTTTTGGTTTCGCTAAAATCCGTTTTGTTTTGCACCCGGTACAGTCCGACAAAGTTTGAATTCAATTTTTGAAACTACAGCGCAATTTCAGGCCTTGTTTATAATTATAATTAATTATATTCGTTTTCAATGGTCGATTCAAACTCACTTTTCATCTCTATTATTTAAAATATTTATTTTAAATATTCAAAATCTATTATTTTAGCCAATTTAAAAAATTTAAATTGGTTCAGATTTTCTGGGTCGTTACACAAGTACATACTTTCACCACCAAGCGTACCTAGGAGAAAGGTAGAAAAGTTCTGTTGGCAGAGCCTAGTTTTGCTGTTCGTATTCTTTCCTTTGGTTTTAGTGCTTCGCATTTGTTCATATTTGCTTCCATAGTTGAGTCTCTGCACCATAGTACTTGTATAGTAGAAAGATCCCACTAGAGTCTCAAATCCAATTGGTGGTCCGACCGGTCTATTTTTAGTAGTGATTTGAGGATAGCTATCGAGTTTGCTTATATCATCTCACGTAGGTCGTCTAAATTCGGAGGCGATATTCCTTGGATGCTTGTCTGATATTGGTTTAGGCCTTTGGGGCTTGTACTTGAGGAATGTCGAGTTTGACTAGGGTGGTTTGCGTGAGAAATGAATAGTTGTGGCAGGCACTCTAGAAAGTGCGTAGTGACCTTTTTACCCTCATAGTTATAGTGTGATGGATAAGCTAAGAGGAGAGACCTCTAATCATCTTAGTACATACACTTGGTATCATAGTTGACATTTGTTTACTTTAGAGATGGAGGTCAGAAACTTCGCAATCGTGAAGTTAAATTAGTTAAGATACAGTGGAGTAAAGCTCAAGAAGGCTAGATACTAGCATCATACCCTTTTTCCTTGGGTACATCCTTGATTTCTTTTGTTTGTAGGAGATTTACACATAATTGTTTCTCTCTTTCCAAAGTATATCCTCTAGGACGTATCATCGATCCTTAGGTAGAAGCCAATGGATGTAAACATGTATTTGAAACATGTTATGGTTGAATGGTTGCAAGTGGTTGCAAATGGTTGCTCGTGAATGCATATGCATACGCATTAAGCACTAGATCAAGTTCAGACGCTTTCATATTGCATTTACAGATATGTATTTGTTTGTAAGTTGAACTTGATATGTTATCATATGGATGTTGCATATGGATGAATGGCTGTGCACGCATATAGTATTTACATAACTAGGGATGCTTGCATACATGATTGGACGCATGGCACTGACATGATTCGCATTAAGGAGGTCAATCGAATTAGTAGACCGCCTGATTTTGCATTAGATAAAGACATATACACACACTATGCATATGAACATGAAGGCATTAGAAATCTTTTAAGGACAATGGATGCTGGCGATTGAATGGTTGAGTAGATGGGTGATTGGATGGTAGGACACATTCTTCCTAACTTGGAGATTTCGGGGACGAAATCCTTTTAAGTGGGGGAGAATGTAACACCCCGTAATTCTGTAACACTAAGATTCGCAAATCAAGGAAGAATTAAAAGTTAAAATCAAAATCAAGGGAAATGAGCTGCGCCATTGCGTTCGTCTCGGAAAAATACGCGAAATAGAGTCCGAATTTACGAAAATCGG
Source organism: Allium sativum (assembly GCA_030737875.1). Classification (NCBI taxonomy): domain Eukaryota; kingdom Viridiplantae; phylum Streptophyta; class Magnoliopsida; order Asparagales; family Amaryllidaceae; genus Allium; species Allium sativum. The sequence goes on from CM060921.1 coordinate 219,191,502, forward strand.
AGTCCGTATGACCAAGATATGGCCCGTCAAAGTTTTCAGAAAATTCCAAGTTCAAAACAGTTTAAACTAGAGTTAAATTCGAATTCAAACGCGCAGGGGGCAGGGCGAGAAAATTCCCGCCCAGGTCAAGTCGACAGGGTTGTCGACTGCACAGTCGACACCACCACCCCACGTCGACTGCCCAGTCGACACGGGTGTCGACCTGCCCGCTTTTTCCAGCTTTCTGCACCTGATTCGTTCTGCTGTATTTGGTCACGTTTTCTGACCAGGTTCATCCGTCACTATATAAACAGCCCTGGTCTTCTTCTCTATTCACAATTCTTTTCTACCTTTATGCTGCAAAGATTCTTGTTAGACATGGCTTCTCCTCCTCCTCTAAAATATATAAATAAATATAAAATAAACCAAGATGAGGAAATGCTGCTAAAAGATTTTCAAGAAGGGGTTCAAGTCAAGCTAGGATTCAAGAGGAGGTCCAAACGACTTCAACGACTGTTTTTCTACAAATCTTAGCAACGCCATCTTTCTGTTCTAATCTAATCTCTGTAAGTCAGTTATTTTTAGATTTGAACATTTTGTTTTTATTTGTGACATGAAATTAAAGGGATAAAAGACTATGCCTAATCTTTCTACTTGAATTGTGCTTGTACCTTTGGACCTAATTAAGAACTGTTGTGATTCGATGACGAATAAGACTGTGACTGTGAAACTATGGACTTTGGAACCATATGCCTTGGAACTATGAACATTGCCTATGACTATGAACATTGCCTATGACTATGGACATTGCCTATGACTACGAACATTGCCTATGACTATGGACATTGCCTATGACTACGAACATTGCCTATGACTGTGACTGTGACTATGAGGATTATTTCCTTGACTAAACCTATGCCTTTGATTAGAAAACATAAACTATTACCTATGACATAACAAGGACGTCTGGGATTAAACACCTATGATTCATGACTAGGAAAATGTTGCTTAAGTTTTGAGATTATGAGATTGGGTCTAAACCCGATTATTTATTCTGCCTGTCCTTGGTTTTCTTTGGTTTTAGACCTTGGGAATTTACCTATTAAGTTAGGTCTACCCATGTTCTTGAACCTACTCTGTCTATTCTTGGTTTTAGACCTTGGGAATTTACCTATTAAGTTAGGTCTACCCATGTTCTTGAACCGACGTCGTTATTCAACCCTTTTTATGCCAGTTAGTATGTCTATCTTTCGCATAGCATCTTTGGTTCATTCCCTATTTGCTATGAATCTAGATTTATCTATAATCTAGATTGAAACACGATTATACGAACGATGGGAATGCGATTTGGGGCAAAATATAAAATTTACTAAAACATAGTTATAAACTCGGCATAAATTGGGGACATGTACTATGGCATGTTCATAGAAATGCAAATGGGATAAATTTGACAAGAATTATAGGATGTGTAATTTGAATCTAGTATTGACATGTAAATCTAGCATTTACATGAATTGTGAACTAGAGTAATAAGTCTAGTTTGACATGAATTAGGATGTTAAATCAGAATTGGATTAGCTAATTTGGCTCGATAAGTATATTGGCATAAACTTGAAATTGGCCATAATTGGGAGTAATTGTCAGGATTAGCAAAATCATGGTTAGTGACACTTCATTTGGTATGATTTACATACCAAAAAGCATAAACATGATTTAGAGGGAAAAATGGGCCATAAGAATGAATGTTGACAATTTACATAAAAGGGAAATTAGGAAATAAGTAAATTAGGAATAATTTACTTATAGAATTTGTTCTAAACGAGAAATGTGAACTTAGAAAAATTAAAGGTTTGTTAAACGACATCTCTTTTAATAACACAACAGAAAGTTCTAGGGTGACAGAGAGGATAGTGTCTAGGCTTGGGTTTGGAAAATACAAGTTTCCTGCTCTCCCTGGCTATCCCTAACTGATCTGACGGACGGGAAGGTTACTTTCAAAACCTGAATTGAAAATTAAGCAAAACCCTTTGAACTTAGAAAACACGAATATGCCTAACCCGAGGTTAGACTGAGTTGCGATGTAAACCTGCCCGGAACCAACCGGCACATCCAGTATTCGCAACAATATCCGTCTAATGTGAGTGGTCATGGCTTTAATCTACTTTATTAAAGCTAGAACAAGAATGGTAGGGTTAAGTTAACTAAGACACCTAACCAGTTCAACATGACAACTAAACTGATGGTGGGGTTAGGTTCATAAAAACACTTAACACAGTTAAGCTAGAATGGGAGGGTTAAGTCCACAGGAACAGTTAAGCTAGAATGGGAGGGCTAAGTCCATAGAAACACTTAACCAGACTCAAGGTAACAAGACAAGATTTGTAGGGGTTAAGTAAAGTTAATACACTTAGCCAAATTAACATGTTAACTAGACTAGAGGTTGGGGTTAAGTAAAGTTAATACACTTAGCCAAATTAACATGTTAACTAGACCAGAGGTTGGGGTTAAGTAAAATCTAATACACTTAGCCAATTTAATATGTTAGCTGGGCTAGACCGTAGGGGTTAAGTAAACTTGAACACTTAACCATCAGATTGTGATAAAGGAGTAAGGTTAAGACTAAAACATGAAGGGATAATACCTAACCATTAATAATATGTTAGTTAAAACAGACGGGGAAGGTTAACTTAAAAAAGGAACACTTAACCAATAAAACTGGGTTTGTGGTCGGGTTAAGTCAACATGAATCACTGATAACACTTAACCAGTTTGACAGGATAAATGAAGAGGGTTAAGATAGCTTGAATTGACTAATGACACTTAACCAATCCAAATTGGCGGGAAAGGGAACTGAGTAGTAAACCTTAGTTAAGAAAACAACGATTCTGGAAACTAAGTGGTAAATCTTAGTTAGTAAAACTAAGTAGTAATTCTTATTATATCACGGGAAGGAGCGAATGTCCGTCTGAGAAGGCTCCAACGAATTGGGTTACGAAGCCCGAGGCTTCGAGGGGACGTGAGGGTACTCTTGGTATCCCTCTGTGAGACTGCAGATGATCCTCCTGGGCTCACAGAGGTTAAGGTCTGCGTAGAAGAACCAGGGGTATGCCTTGGTTGCAATATATATGGCAACCTAAATACTAGGATGGACCGGCATGATTCAGCGAGAAAACGGTAGCCCTGTGATAGCAACTCATCGTCTACCATCCATCTTGAGTCAGTCGAGATACGTAAAGCGGAAAGGCGGAGAACTCCAAAAGACCATAATTGCTATCTAGTTATGGGTGAGGATGGCCATAGGATAGTGGGGCACCGGGGGCCAGCGTGTAGTTCTCATTTTACAAAGGGTGCCTTTCATTAGTTGAGGGAGGGGTCAAGTGGGACCATAGCCACTGGAATAAAAAAAGACCTTAGCATCTGCATCGGCAGATATCTGAAAGCTCCCGACCGAGTTCTGTATTCCTTGATTTGCCCTGTCACAGGACTCGGACCGCACATTACAGGACATGTGCATCTAGACAAGCGATAACGATTCGCGATACATGCGTGCTGAGGTATAGGAACATATACCACTCTAGGTAGTGTGTCCTAGACTTGGGGGCATCATTCGACAGGTAGCGTAATCCCTAGTTGGACTAGGTGGCATAAACCCTGAACTCGAGAAGCGTTCAGCAGATAGCGTAAACTCTAGTTAAATCTAGAAAGCACTTGATAGAAAACCCTAGATTAGATCTAGGTAATAAATAATAAATGTATGCCTGAAGGCAATGGAAACTACAGGGGTTGGGATCACGTTATCGTTACTAGTTGGAACACGAGTTAGGTGGTGCAGAGATATAGAAACCAGTATGACAAGAAAATAGCGAAGCGGCGAAAGTATTAGAGCATATCCTGTTTATCTTATCTTAGCATATCTTGTGATTATCTTGTCTAATCCTGCTGACCCTATGGTCATGGTGTAATCTTGTATTCAGTTAATTCATGTCGTTTGGTTTTTCCATGTTCACATACTAGAAGTTACTAAACTTACTCAGGCTTTATGTCTGACTCTGTTTTCCTTTCGTCTTCTTTTCTTCCGTCCCCCCCCCCCAAGGTAGTAGAGGAGGGAGTAGTATAACTCAGGTTAAGTTGGACTGTCACTCTTTCCCAACTTGAAGATTTGTCGAAGTTTTGCTTGGATCCTCTTTTCATATGCTATGGCTGGTTCTTGCCACATTGGGGAATATAAATGTATTTTTATGCTTCTTTATTTTGTAAGACAGATGACACTCTGATATTGTAAAGAAATCTTTGTACAAACTATTTTATCAATAAAGCAAAGTTTTATTTTCCGCTGTTTAAATTCTGTCTGTCTTGTAATTTATCCGCATCTTTTACCCTAAATGCTCCACAGAACTTAGTGCATTCCCTTTGTGAGTGACACTAACGGACGTGGGGCGTTACAGATTTGGTTCTGAAACGGTTGATGATGGAGTGGATTTGAAGAGAACTTAGGGATATGACGAGGAGGAAGAGGAAGAAATGTCGGTTGGAAGAAGTAGAGGTGACGTAACTAGTGAAATATCGGGTTTCTTTATTCAAGCATACGGTGAAAAGTATAAAAATATTTAGTAGGTGCACGGGCATTTTATTGGGTTGGAGCCAAATTTTCAACAATGGCAGACAAAATTTTTTGAAATTTGAATAGGTGGGAGCGGACATTTTTTGGAGTTGGGGCCAGAATTTTCAACAACGGTGCAAAAAAATTTGAGATTTGTTGAAATTGTTTTGAAAGGGGTTTAGTATGATAAGTTAATTAAATGCTGTTCTACAGATATATTGTTTTGAAATCCATTTAATATGGTAAGTTAAATTATATATAAAAATTAATTAATTTTATGATTTTCCTTTTCTTTATTTTTTTGGAAAAATTGTATTAAAATATTATAAAAGTAGCTTGAAATTTTTTGTTACAATATTAAATATTATTTTTTAATTAACAAATATTACTTCTTAATAATTATTTATCACTTCTTATTAGTAATTCTAAAATTTTAATTTCAAATTATTACTTTATTATTATTAGTTATTGCATGTTTTCAAATTAACTATTATTTATTATTATTAAATAGTAATATTACTTCTTAATAACTATTACTTTATTACTTCCTATTATCTATGGTAATTATTAGTTATTAATTATAAATAATCAATATAAATGTATTAAATATTAATTATTAGTTGTTAATTAACTATATTAAAATATAGTCATATATTACAATAGTCAAAAAAAGTTATGGTAGGATTTTATTACAACTGTAAAAAAAACACAGTTGTTAAAAATAAGTTTATTACAACTTTTCTTCAATAAAAGTTGTAAAAAACATTTATTACAGCGGTGCTTTTACCACCGTTGTAAAATTTAAGTTGCAATATGGTGTTTTTGTTGTAGTATCACTTTGCAAACTCGGGTGCCCTCTTTTCCACACGGGCAGTCGAGTAGCTTATTTTGTGGATATATTGAGCAGGATTCTGGATCGAAGCTTAAAGCTATGTCCAGAGCATTGATAGACTTCTGTTGTATCGATTATTGATTTCGCTGCACTGTATTAAATTCATTGTAAATTATCTTCCGTTGTATTATTATTTATCGATGTACTCTGATATTCCGTAATCGGATGTAGAATTAATGTAATGTTTATAAAAGTCTGCTGTTATTTGTTCTAATATGTTGTATGCCCAGAGTTAGCGTATTCTGGTTTTGAATGATCTTGGTTGATTTAGCGATCGATTAGGTTCGGGAAAAATGCGAATCATTAAAGTTGGTATCAGAGCTCTGGTTAGCTCAAATCCTTGGAGTACAACTCGTTAGAACTGAACAAAACACTCATCATAGGTAGGATTAATAATATACTATAAAAGAATACTCATTAGCATCTTAGAATGAGAAAGCGCGTTAGAGATGGGGTTATAAATGCTCCAGAATGAGTTGAGAGTGACAAGTTTATAATTAACGTACTTGTGATTATATATATATAATCCGATCTTAGAAAATATAATTTTTGAATATATAAAAGTTATATATATTTGAAACGTTAATCAACTAATAAAACTATTGAAACTAATAAAAAAAATGAAAGTTGAGTTGGTTAATTAAACAACTTTCAGCTTCGTTCCTTTTCAAGGATGAAAAGATTTTAAGTGGGGGAGATTGTAACAACCCGGATTTTCAGAACAAATTTAAATTTTTTTATTTTAGAAATTTTAATGGATTTTAAATATTTAAAATAATTTATTTTAAATAATAATGATTAAAAATTTATTTTAATCAAAATTAGAACGAATAATTTTATTTTAATTATAAAAGGAGTTAGAAATAGCACGGCAGTTTGAAAACTTGAATTTGAACTTTGACTGAATGTACAGGATTCAAAATAAATCGGATTTTAGTGAAACCAAAAATATTAGAATCTATATAAAAATATCTTTCCAACGAATCCGAAAATTTGAAATTTCATAGTGGGAATAAAAAGTTATGCCCAGTTTAATATTCAGAATAGTCGCTATAGAATTTATATATATATTTTAATATAAAAAAATAGCCATTTTGCAAACGACCGCCGTTTTCGACGAAACCACTTTGGTTGGAACCGGAATAACAAATTATTACTATATTCCAATATTCATAATTTTTGAAATTAATATGTGAGCGTGGCAAAAGAAAACGTATTTTGTCAATTTTAGTCAATTTGAATCGACCAGAAAATGGTCATTTTTCAAACGGTCTCCAAATTCGACGAAATTAGTTTTGTTAGGACCGTATCATCAAAACATAGCTATATTTATTTTTATGGAATTTTTGGAGTCAGCATGTGACCTTGATAAATTAAAATGTACGTTGAAATTTGTACGTTGTTTAATTAAAAATATGACGTTTTAGGTGAAACTGCTGTAGATTTCAGAATTGGACTATGCCACTAGTCCTATTGCGTTCAGAAGGCGTCAAAACCTATTATTAGGCAGTGAGCAGGCCTGATTTGTACGCCGGCCTGTTTCTGACTTTAAAACACACTTAACGATGAAAATATTATTATTTTATTCATCCAAAAACCCTGAAATGGTTGCAGCCGCCATCTTCATTCCATGGCCACGAATATTCAGAACTTCAAACCTTAATTTCTCTCAATCCGCTGAATGAAATTCAAAAATTTATGAAGAAAAATCGTAGTACTCGGAGAGATCTTCACATCCATATGGGTGACGGTGTATATTACTTCACGGATTCACCAGAATTTGTTGTTGAAGCGCGTGCAGATATACGGTGTTTCACGGCTGTGGGGGCTACTGGAATGGGCAGCGTGGAGGGCGGAGGAGGAGTTGATGATGGCGGTCGAGATGGTGGTGTCCGATCGAAGTACGATGGTGTGTAGCAGGGTGCGTTCTGGAATTGGGAGGAGCAGTTTTTGGGTTTCCCGTGCCTGAAGAAGAAGAACGACTTTGTTTCAGAAGAAAGGGGATTAGCAAAGTAATTACTTTATTATTTATTAATTAATTATTTAAAATTGTAATCAATGTATATAAATGGTCATATCTTCTCCAAACAGAAACGAAATTCGATGATTTCAAATCCGTTAGAACCGTATTGACGAGATCTACAACATGGAGCAAACTAGATCTGAAACGGAGCGATATAAAATTTTGAAGAATTCAAAAACCCCAATGTGAGAATTCTATTTATTTTACAATTAAAAATAATTAATTATGGTTGTGATTTTTCTTCCAATCCGCCGTTTAATTCTATTTGATGTTATGCGTGATTTGATCTGGAATTGAAGTTGTTATGTAGATCTATTGAATTGATGATTGTTGTGTTGAACAAAATATAATTGTTGAATCAAAATTTTTCATTCTTGACAAATTAGAAATATTGAATTAAAATTGTCATTTATGACAAATTAGAAATGTTGAATTAAAATTGTCATTTATGACAAATTAGAAATGTTGAATTAAAATTGTCATCTTTGATAAATTAGAAATGTTTAATCAAAATTGTCATTTTTGACAAATTAGAAAAGTTGAATTAAAAATTGTCATTTTGACAAATTAGAGTAGTTGAATTAAAATTGACATTTTTGTCAAAACAGAATAGTTGAAAAGAAATATATCTTTCTTGTTATAATAAAAGTGTTGAAAACAAATATATCATTTTCGTTATAACAAAAATATCATTTTTAGTTGTATAAAGTAGTTGAAATAAAAAAAGACATTTTTATTGAAACAAATCATTTAGTTAAACAAAAATATGCATTTTTGTAAATATGGTTTAGTTAAATAAAAATATTCGTTTTTGTCAATATGGTTTAGTTAAACAAAAATATGCATTTTTGTTAATGTGATTTAGTTAAACAAAAGTTGCATTTTTGTCAATGTAGAGTAGTTAAACAAAAATATTCATTTTTGTCAATATGGTTTAGTTAAACAAAAATATGCATTTTGGTCAATATGGTTTAGTTAAACAAAAATATGCATTTTTGTAAATGTGGTTTAGTTAAACAAAATTTGCACTTTTGTAAATATGGTTTAGTTAAACAAAAATATTCATTTTTGTTAATATGGTTTAGTTAAACAAAAATATGCATTTTTGTCAATATCGTTTAGTTAAACAAAAATATGCATTTTTGTCAATGTGGTTTGGTTAAACAAAATTTGCATTTTGTAAATATGGTTTAGTTAAACAAAAATATTCATTTTTGTCAATATGGTTTAGTTAAACAAAAATATGCATTTTTGTCAATGTGGTTTAGTTAAACAATAATATGCATTTTTGTCAATGTGGTTTAGTTAAACAAAAATTTGCATTTTTGTAAATATGGTTTAGTTAAACAAAAATATTCATTTTTGTCAAAATGGTTTAGTTAAACAAAAATATTCCTTTTTGTCAATATAGTTGTTGAAACAAAAATATTCATTTTTTTCAATATAGTTTAGTTGAACCAAAAACATTCATTTTGTCAATTAGTATAGTTGAAACAAAAACATTCATTTTCGTCAAAGTAGAATTGTCAAAATAGAAATTATCATTGTTATTGAAGTAGAATTGTCAAAACAGAAATTGTCATTGTTATTGAAGTAGAATGGTCAAAATAGAAATTGTCATTTTTATTGAATTAGAATTGTCAAATATAAAATGTCATTTTTGTTGTATTGGAATTGATAAAACAAAATATCATTTTTGTTGAATTAGGTTATTGTTAACAAAATGAAGTGGTCACTTTTATTCATTTTGTTAAAATAGAATTGTTAACAAAATGAAGTTGTCATTTTTATTCATTTTGTCAAAATATACGCTTTTGTCAAAATAGATTAGTTGAATCAAAACATATATTTTTGTCAAAATATACACTTTTGTCAAAATAGATTAGTTGAATCAAAACATATATTTTTGTCAAAATATACATTTTCGTCAAAATAGATTAGTTGAATCAAAATATATATTTTTGTCAAAATATACACTTTTGTCAAAATAGATTAGTTGAATCAAAATATTTATATTTTTGTCAAAATATACATTTTTGGCCAAAATAGATTAGTTGAACCAAAGTATTCATTTTTGCCAAAATATAATAGTGGAAACAAAATTTTACATTCTTTCCAAATATGATGGTTGAAAACAAAAATTACATTTTTGTTAAATAGATTTGAGGTAAAACAAAAGTAACATTTTTGTTAAATAGATTTGTGTCAAAACACAAATAGCATTTTTGCTAAATAGGTTTGTGTCAAAACACAAATAGCATTTTGTTAAATAAGTTTGTGTCAAAACACAAATTGCATTTTGTTAAATAGGTTTGTGTCAAAACACAAATTGCATTTTTGTTAAATAGGTTTATGTCAAAACACAAATAGCATTTTGTTAAATAGATTTGTGTTAAAACACAAATAGAATTTTGTAAAATTGGTTTGTGTCAAAACACAAATAGCATTTTTGTTAAATAGGTTTGTGTCAAAACACAAATAGCATTTTTGGTAAATAGATTTGTGTTACAACAAAAATATTCATTTTGTTAAATTAGAATTGTTAACAATATGAAATTGTCACTTTTTATTCATTTTGTTAAAATAGAATTGTCAACAAAAATGAAAAATATCATTTTAGTCATTTTAGTTTATTGAAATAGAATTGACAACAAAATGAATGAATCACTTTTTAATCATTTTGTTGAAATAGAATTGTCAACAAAATGAATGAATCACTTTTTAATCATTTTGTTGAACTAGAATTGTCAACAAAAATAAATGTATCACTTTTTATGCATTTTGTTAAAATAAAATTTGTATGCAAATCATAGAATCATTTTTTATTGTCAATATACACATTTGAATTTGTGTATATATTTAAGTGACATTTTTATTGTCAATATACACATTAAAATTTGTGTATATATTAAAGTGACATTTCTATTGTCAATATACACATTAGAATTACTGTATATATTAAAGAGATATTTCTATTGCAAATATACACATTAGAATCTGTGTATAAATTAAAAAGACATTTTTATTGTTAGAATATATATTAGAATTTGTTTGCAAATTAAAATAAACATTTTTATGTGTGTCGTGCCACACATTGAAACTATAAACAAATAAAAATATTTCTTTTTATTTTTTAAAGTATAAAATAGAAATTGCATACAAATAATGAAAATAAAAATTATCTTTTTATTTGTCATTAACAAAGATGTCATGTAAATGAAATACATATTTATTTGACTTTATGAACATTAATATGTGCTATGCCAAAAAAACATTCTTTTATTTGACATTTTAAATACGTTAGTGGAATCGTTGAATGATTTATATCCATATATATATATATATATATATATATATAAATTAAAATTAAAATTAAACGAATCGTGCGCGATAGTTCGCGTTTCGGAATCGTAACTTTAAACGATGATACCGAAAGATTCGACCGTCGGATTTTCCCAAAACTGGAACCGCTAAGCCCGCTTTAGGAAGATCTTTCCAATGATATAAAATTCGTTAAAATCCAACGGTTAGATTTTGAGAAATATATAAATCAAATTTTGATAAAAACAGCGCTAGGGCCGCCTATTGACCCGAAGCGTCGTTAAATTAAATTGGACTATTTTTATACAAATAAAAATAGCGATAATTTGTTATAAAACAATATTAACGATATGAAATGATTTTAAATTATAATTATGCGAGAATTATTTGAAAAGACCAAGTTAAAACTCATTTCAAATAATTATACAACGATTTAAAATCGAAGACATTGAAGACGGTGATTGAAGACCAGCGATCTTCACATCGAATGGATAACTACTGATGCCCTGGACTGATTTGCTCCCAGGAAAGGGTTAAAGTGGTAGTTGTCCAGACGTACTTGTTGATTGTCCGGATAAGCGAGCACCTCTCTTCCCTATTGGACATACAGGACGAGGAATAAGGTGTCTCCGGTTTCGTTCAGACCTAGAACGGACTTGTAAATGGATGTGTGTCTGACATTGGATTTCATTCTATGTAAATTGATTTCTATTCAGTATATAACTGTTTGGTGGCGGAGAATTTATTCTCTTGCTTAACACCCTTCTCTGAGACGCACGAGCTCAGTGGTTATGTGAAACACCCCACCTCCATTAAGGTCACTCACAAAGAGAATTCCTTAACTTTGGTGGAGGGTTATTGGTACAAGACACAGGAAAATTTACAAGACAGATAAATTTAAGCAGCGAAATCCAAATATTTATTGCATACGTAGTTCAACACAAAAGCATTACATCAAATTATCTCAAAATAACTTCCAAAACATTACACCATAATTTATGTCTTGATTATTTAATAAAGAAGCATAAACCTTTAATAAAACTGCATAAATCCCCAAGTATAATGTCCAAAAGCCATAGCCAAGGTGAGAGAGTCCCAATCGTACATCTACTTTCTTGAAGCTTGCAAAGAATCTAACTAAGTTGGAGTATTCCCTCCCTATGGGCCTGGGGGGGGGGGGGGGGGAACGGAAGAAAAGAAGACGAGAGAAAACGGGTCAGACAATGAGTTTGGTAAGTTCAGTGATTACTAGTATTTAAACAAGGAAAGGGATCATGACAGTAATAACAGCATATAGGACAATACCCTAATATAAGACAAGATAAGTTGAACATGTGATCGCACCCATTACTATAATCTCTGCACCTACTTAACCATTGGTTCAACCAGCCCCACGTGTTCATAACAAATGATCCCCTTAATGATCGGCTCCTACTCGCATGCATTCATATCCTGTGTCATTCGACCCCGCTTGACTGTAGATACCTGTGCTGGTCCCACCATGGGGGTGTATCAGTTCTTCTGGTGGCAACCCGACACGATTCAAGATGCACAGTGTATACTATTGATGCCCAGTGCCTGCTTTTTCCACTCCGAAGTACGTGCACACCCATACTCCGTCGAAACCTACACTGGCGCACCAATCGCCGACGTTTTGACCGCTTATAATCAGCCCAGTAATCTTGCCCCACCCTGCCTAGTTTCAGGTTACTATGATACATCTATGTGGGTTACTGTTGAAATGGATCCCCGTTACTAGGGTTTTCTAATCAATATGTTTATTTGGTTAAGTGTCCAAGTTTATCTAACCCCACCCATCTGTTTAGTTAACATGTTGAATCGGTTAAGTGTTTCCCTATCTGACTTAACCCTACCAATCCTGACTTAGCTTTAATTTATTCATTAAAGCACCAACCACTCACATTAGACAGGTCTTGTTGTGGTCACTGGATATGCCGGTCGGTTTCGGGCAGATTTACACCACAACTCAGTCTAACCTCGGGTTCTTTTTGGGCTTGATGCACTAACCACCCACATTAGACAGGTCTTGTTGTGGTCACTGGATATGCCGGTCGGTTCCGGGCAGATTTACACCACAACTCAGTCTAACCTCGGGTTAGGCATATTCATCTTTTCTAAATTCACATATTTTCTATATATGTCTAATTTCTTTATGTAAATTAATTTTTATTTAATCATTCCATGATTATCCTTTGATTATGCTCATAATAAATGGTATATCAAATATACCATTTTGTGAACAAATCTATGCCATGAAATTTTCATATTTTCCCATCGCTACCCCCGTGGAACGTACACATGAATCACATAAAATGTTGGGCTAGTAAATTAGCCTAAACCCATAAACAAAAAGGGGTAATAAACAAGGGACATGAAACAAACATAAAATAGCATACATTTAACTTATCATGTGTAACTTGGCATAGAAGTATCATTAACTTAATTAAACGGGTAAAGGTAAACTTGTGACTAAGTTGGGTCTAATTGTCATGTGAACTTGATAAAGGTCAAGCATGGAGGTTTAACATATAAACACAATTTTAAACCACAACCTAGCATATTAACTTATGTATGCCAAAACATAAGAAAGCTACTATAAACACATTTAAATCACAACTTAGCATGATGACTTATATGTGTTAAACATAAGAGAACTATTGTAGACATTCTTAAATCACAACTTAGCATGATAACTTATGTGTGTTAAACATAAGAGAACTATTGTAGACATTCTTAAATCACAACTTAGCATGATAACTTATGTGTGTTAAACATAAGAGGTCTACAAATCAAATTTTGCAACATAAATAGATTCAACTTAACATGGATCTAAATATACATGAGTGTTGATCTAACATATAAGAATGTGTTTTAGATCATAAACTTGCAAGTAACCACCAAATTATAACATGACATGTTTCACCATTTAGTTGGCATAATAAATCCAATACCCAATCATAATAGATTCCAATAACATACAATAGGGTATGTTCATCATCACAAACATATAGGCATGATCAATCGCAATGGTAGTTTGAGAATCAAACTTCACTTATCATATACATAGGCTTCATTCTATATTTGAATTACAACATGTCATGATTTCAATTAAAAGAGCGTTTAAATCTACGTAATAACCAACTTACAAACTAAAAAGGAATTCTTGATTTCTGAATTCTGAATTCTGAAATTGGTAAGCTCGCCTTTGATGTAGATCGTTGAACTTGATTACTTTAATTTGATTTTGATTCAGGTTTTTATCTTGTCTTTGAATTGGTGACGGCTACTCCAAGTTCTCTATTGACGGCATGATAGTTCCAGGATTATTTTTGTGTGAGTTTTAGGTTTGAGAATTGGGTTGTTTATATAGAATTTCAATTTAATTTGAACCGTCGGATGATCCTAGGGTTAACCATAACCATTCAGTCAGGATAGGGTGACACCTCAGCCCTAATGACTCAGCAAGGAGTCAGAAAGGACTCAGTAATGAGACACGGTATGGTTCAGATCACGCCAGAAAGTTGTGCAGTCTTTCTGCTCGGCCTGGGCGCACTTGGTAGGTGTGCCTGTGTACCTTTTGTGCTGGCGCAATTCCCAAGTGCGCCAGTGCATTTTGTTTTTTTGTTTTTTTCTTCCTTATCGTTTTCTGCTTTAACTTCATTCATCCATATCTCCTTCATACGGTGTCCGTTTTACGCAATCTCGGATTCTATCTCAAGCAGAATTCCATGACGAACGCAATGGTGTAACCCGTATCCCTTAATTCTCACATTTGAAATTAAATATTCTTTAATTCGTTACTATAACGTTAACAGAAAAATTCTGGGTGTTCCATTCTCCCCTCCTTTTAGGATTTCGTCCCCGAAATCTTCAAATCGAGAAGAACTTATATTCTACCGTCCAATCACCCATCTACTCAATCATTAAACACAGGCGTCCATTGTCCTTAAAAGATTTCTAATGCTTCATGATCATATGCTTAGTATGTGTACATGTCCTTATCTAATGCAAAATCAGGCGGTCTACTGATTCAGTTGACCTCCTTAATGCAAATTATGTCAGTGCCATGAGTCCATTATGAATGCAATTTTTCCTATTCAAAATTTTTCTACATGAGTACACAATCATTCGTACAAATGCAACATCCATATGATAACACATCAAGTTTCAATCCATATACAAGTACATATATGCATATGCAATATGGAAGTGACTGAGCCGATCTAATACCTAATGTGTGTGTATATGCATCCATGAGCAACCACTTGCAACCATCAACCATAACATGTTTCAATTACATGTTTTCATCCAAATGGGTTTCTACCTAAGGATAAAGGATAGGATCGAGAAGATATACCTAAAATGACAGATACGAGCATAAACTTAAGGAAAAAGAGATCAAGGATGTACCCTCAAAAAGAAAAGGGTAGGCTGCGCGTATTCTGTCCTCAGTTTCCCAAGTCGCGTCTTCTTCGGTGTCGTTCCATTGAACTTTGACGAGCTTGACTTCACGGTTGCATAGCCTTTTGACTTCTGTTGACTCTTTCCATTTGGCCATCGGTTTGAGGGTGATAGGCCGTGCTTAAGCATAACTGTGTGCATATAGCCTCTTGTAAACTCTTCCAAAACTCGCTCGTGAAGATAGGGTCTCATCACTCACTATGCTGGAGGGTATCCCATGGAGTCGAACTATCTCTTTAAGATATATGGATGCTAGAGATGAGGCAATCCTTCTACTCTTGATGGGTATAAAGTGGGCGCTTTTTGTGAGCCTGTCCACTATTACCCAAATGCTGGTATTGCCCTTTCTTGACCTAGGAAACCCATCTATAAAGTCCATCGAGATGTTATCCCATTTCCACTGTGGGACATCTAGAGGATGGAGCAGACCGCCAGGCTTCTTCTGCTCCCCCTTGACTTGTTGGCATATTAAACACTTAGAAACAAATTCAGCTACGTCTTGCTTCATTCCATTCCAAAAGAAAACTCTTTTGATGTCTTTATACATTTTGTCTCCGCTTGGGTGTATGATCAGTTTGGAATGGTGTGCCTCTTCTAGGACCGCCTTTACCAAGCCCTTTGCTCGTGGGACACATAGTCTTCCATCTCGTCTCAACCAGCCCTTGGCATCAATGGAGTATCTATTGAGGTGACTAGAAGTCTCACCCCTAATTAACTTGTCCTCCACATCGGCTAGCTGAGGGTCTTCTCTTTGCGCGGCTCCGATTGAGTCTAATAGAGTTGGCCGCACTTCTAACGTTGCTTGCAAGCCAGGTACAAAGTCAGTGGATGGTTTGAAGTTAAAGCTTGCTATGAACTCCAAGCTTTTCCTTTCCACAAAGAGAGGGCTTAAGGTTAGTTTCTTTCTACTCAAGGTGTCTGCTACTGCATTGCCCTTGCCAGGAGTGTAGGAAATCTCAAAATCGTACGAGGCAAGAAACTCTATCCATCTTTACTGCCTCAAGTTGAGATCTTTCTACGAGAAAAGGTATTTCAACGATTTATGGTCAGTATACAATTCGAATTTCTCACCTAGGAGATAATGGCGCTAAGACTTAAGCGCAAAAACGATGGCTGCCAACTCTAGGTCATGGGTTGGGTAGTTTTTCTCATGTACTTTCAACTGCTTCCACCATAAGCCACTACCTTCCCTTCTTGCATCAGAATAGTGCCTAGTCCCGTTCCGCATGCATTTGTGTATACTGTAAACATCTTGCTTCTATTAGGCAATGTCAGAACCGGGGCTGTTGTTAGAGCCCTTTTCAAACATTGGAAAGCAATATCGCAATCCAAATCCTAATTGAAAACAAGGTTCTTCTTTGTCAACCTTGTAAGTGGAGCTGAGATTTTTGCGAAATCTGATGAACTTTCGATAAAAGCTTGCTAGCCCGAGAAAGCTTCGGACTTCGGTTGCATTTTGAGGAACCTTCCAATCTTGCACAGCAACCACTTTCGCGGGGTCCACAGCTATCCCCTCTTTGGACAGCACGTGTCCAAGGAACCTAACTTTTTCTCTCCATAAATGGCATTTGGAGAATTCATCTTTCAAATGATGTGCGCGGAGAGTATCCATGACTTCCTTTAGATGTTGAGCATGCTCTTCCTCATTCTTTGAGAAGATCAAAATATCGTCTACGAAGACCACCACAAACTTATTGAGGAACTCTCGGAACACCCTACTCATTAAATCAACGAAGTAAGAGGCTGTGTTTGTCAAGTGAAAAGGCATGACAAGCCACATGAAGAAACCATCTGGAGTTCTGAACGCGGTCTTATCAATGCTGTCTTCAGCCACTCTTAGCTGATGAAACCCGGTAGCTAAATATAATTGGGAGAAAACCGATGCACCTACAAGCTGATCGAACAAATCATCTATTCTCGGGAGTGGGTGCCTATTCTTCTTGGTTAGCTTGTTTAGCTCCCTATAATCAACGCATAGGAAGAGTGAACCATCATCTTTTGTCGCGAATACTACTGGAGCACCCCATTCAGAAATACTCTATCTTATGAACCTCTTTTCAAGCAGCCCTTTAATTTGCTTGCTGAGCTCCTTTCTCTCCCTTAGGGCCATGTGTCTAACGGGTAAAGCAACGGGCTTTGAATTATCAACAAGGTTTATGCGGAAGTCTATCTCCCGCTTCGGAGGTAAGCCCTTTACCTCTTCAAACACATCCGAGTATTCTCGGACTATCGTTACAGACTGCAAGTTCTCAATAGACGCATCAAGAGATTCTAGATAACTAAGCATGACGTAGTTCATGGGATTACAAGAAATTTCGAGAGTGTTACCGAGGCGATTCATGAGTCTAACCACTCTCTTTTCACAATCGAGGACGACACCATTACTAGATAGCCAGTCCATGCCTAGAATCAACCCATAGCCCGTGAAGCCCTAAACAAAGGCATTACATCTAAACCGAACGCTTAGTATAGATATTTTCAAATCCAAACAAACCATTGACAAATAAGCTGAGCCCCCAATTGGATTTGAAACAACCAAGGGATCCTCTACTATACTGGTGTCTAGGTGCAGAGATTCCACTAAAGCAGTAGATAAAAAAGAGTGCGATGTGCCAGAATCAAATAGTTTACGAACAGGATGATCAAAAAGATAGACTAAACTTTCGACAGAAATATTTCTACCTCGTTCTAGCGGAGGTGCCGTGAGAGCGTGAACTTGTCCTCCAGAAGAAGGTCCAGCTCCCTGCCCTTGCTTCCTTGGGCAGGCCCTATCCATGTGTCATGTCTCACCACAGTGGAAACATCCACCCATCTTCCTTTTCTTCTTCTTGCAGTCTTTGATCAGATGTCCAGGAATGCCACAGAAATTACACTTTCTCTTGTCATGGGGTTTGTTGTTCTTCCCGCCTTTCTTTGAATCGGCCTTCTTGTTCTGTGACCCCTACCCCTTCTTATCTTGAGGAACTTCCGCTTTTGCCTCTTTCTTTCCCTTGTCTTCCTCATGTAAGAGTGCCATGTCCACTAACCTCTCGTAAGTAGCCCCCATAGGTATATGGGTCATAGCCAAGCTGTGAAGTGGTTATTCAGTCCCTTGACAAAATGGAGAGCCTTCTTATGAGGAGTATTCACTAAATCTAGTCCAAATCGGGCCAGCTGATTAAATTGGTTGACATACTCCTTGACCGTCATACTTCCTTGCTTAAGAGATAAGAACTTTTCCAGCCGTAAACTTCGTTCAGCTGT
The DNA here is from genome assembly GCA_030737875.1 of Allium sativum. Taxonomy (NCBI): domain Eukaryota; kingdom Viridiplantae; phylum Streptophyta; class Magnoliopsida; order Asparagales; family Amaryllidaceae; genus Allium; species Allium sativum. The sequence continues at coordinate 219,210,042 of CM060921.1, forward strand.
GAGAGGAATTTCATCTCAAACCTTATTCTGAAATCCATCCATGTTTCAACCGGTCTTTCAATGTTAGTGACTTCCCACCAATAGGAAGCTTCGTCTTTGAGCAACCATACAGCCAACTGTATCTTCTGCCTATCGTCCACCTCGAAGATAACGAATAGATCCTCAGTTTCTTTGAGCCAGTTCCTTGCTTCTACGAATGATTCAGTTCCCTTGAAATCCTTTCCACCCATGGCCCTAAAGTCTCTACAAATCTTTGAGAAAGCATTTGTACGAGGAGGAGGAGGAGGAACCGCTGCAGCTGGAGGAGGAGGAATATCTGCTGGGCCTGCATCATTGGTCCTAGCCTCTAAGTACCTCCTGAACCAGCCAGGTATCGGTACACCCTCTGGAAGGTTAAGATTCCCAGACATGTTGAAACGAAAAAGAAAAGATTCAAAACGAAGGATAGAAAGATAGTGCATATGGCTTTGGGGATTATGCCTTTTTAAATTTAAAACAACACTTTTTCTCTTGTAAAATGCTTCTTTATATTTCTTTTTGAAAATAGTTTTCAAAAACTCTTATCTGATCTGGTAAACCTTTGCTCTGATACCAAGTGAAACACCCCACCTCTGTTAAGGTCACTCACAAAGGGAATGCCTTAACTTTGGTGGAGGGTTATAGGTACAAGACACAAGAAAATTTACAAGACAGATAAATTTAAGCAGCGAAATTCAAATATTTATTGCATACGTAGTTCAACACAAAAGCATTACATCAAATTATCTCAAAATAACATCCAAAACATTACACCATAATTTTTGTCTTGATTATTTAATAAAGAATCATAAACCCTTAATAAAACTTCATAAATCCCCAAGTGTAGTGTCCAAAAGCCATAGCCAAGGCGAGAGAGTCCCAATCATACATCTACTTTCTTGAAGCTTGCAAAGAGTCTGATTAAGCTGGAGTATTCCCTCCCTGTGTACCTGGGGGGAAGTAACGGAAGAAAAGAAGACGAGAGAAAACGGGTCGGACAATGAGTCTGGTAAGTTCAGTGATTACTAGTATTTAAACAAGGAAAGGGATCATGACAGTAATAACAGAACATAGGACAATACCCTAATATAAGACAAGATAAATTGAACATGTGATCGCACCCATTACTATAATCTCTGCACCTACTTAACCATTGGTTCAACCAGCCCCACGTGTTCATAACAAACGACCCCCTTAATGATCGGCTCCTATTCGCATGCATTCATATCCTGTGTCATTCGGCCTCGCTTAACTGTAGATACCTGCGCTGGTCCTACCATGGGGGTGTACCAGTCCTTCTGGTGGCAACCCGATACGATTCAAGATGCATAATGTATACTACTGATGCCCAGTGCCTGCTTTTTCCACTCCGGAGTACGTGCACACCCATACTCCATCGAAACCTACACTGGTGCACCAAGCGCCGACGTTTTGACCGCTTATAATCAGCCCAGTAATCGTGCCCCACCCTGCCTAGTTTCAGGGTACCATGATACATCTATGTGGGTAACTGCTGAAATGGCTCACCGTTACTAGGGTTCTCTAACCAACATGTTTATTTGGTTAAGTGTCCAAGTTTACCTGACCCCACCCATAAGTTTAGTTAACATGTTGAATCGGTTAAGTGTTTCCCCAACTGACTTAACCATACCAATCCTGACTTAGCTTTAATTTATTCATTAAAGCACCAACCACTCACATTAGACAGGTCTTGTTGTTGTCACTGGATATGCCGGTCGGTTCCGGGCAGATTTACACCGCAACTCAATCTAACCTCGGGTTCTTTTTGGGCTTGATGCACTAACCACCCACATTAGACAGGTCTTGTTGTAGTCACTGGATATGCCGGCTGGTTCTAGGCAGATTTAAACCACAACTCAGTCTAACCTCGGGTTAGGCATATTCGTCTTTTTTAAATTCACATATTTTCTATATATGTCTAATTTCTTTATGTAAATTAATTTTAATTTAACCATGCCATAATTATCCTTTGATTATGCTCACAATAAATGGTATATCAAATATACCATTTTATGAACAAATCTATGCTATGAAATTTTCATATTTTTCCGTCGCTACCCCCGTGGAACGTACGCATGAATCACATAAAATGTTAGGCTAGTAAATTAGCCCAAACCCATAAACAAAAAGGGTAATAAACAAGGGCATGAAACAAACATAAAATAGCATACATTTAACTTATCATGTGTAACTGGGCATAGAAGTATCATAAATTTAATTTAACGGGTAAAGGTGAACTTGTGACTAAGTTGGGTCTAATTGTCATGTGAACTTGATAAAGGTCTAGCATGGAGGTTTAACATATAAACACAATTTTAAACCACAACCTAGCATATTAACTTATGTATGCCAAAACATAAGAAAGCTACTATAAACATATTTAAATCACAACTTAGCATGATGACTTATGTGTGTTAAACATAAGAGAACTATTGTAGACATTCTTAAATCATAACTTAGCATGATAACTTATGTGTGTTAAACATAAGAGAACTATTGTAGACATTCTTAAATCACAACTTAGCATGATAACTTATGTGTGTTAAACATAAAAGGGCTACAAATCAAATCTTACAACATAAATAGATTAAGCTTAACATGGATCTAAATATACATGATTGTTGACCTAACATATAAGCATGTATTTTAGATCATAAACTTGCAATTAACCACCAAATTATAACATGACATGTTTCACCATTTAGTTGGCATAATAAATCCAATACCCAATCATAATAGATTCCAATAACATACAATAGGGTACGTTCATCATCACAAACAGATAGGCATGATCAATTGCAATGGTAGTTTGAGAATCAAACTTTACTTATCTTATACATAGGCTTTATTCTATATTCGAATTACAACATGTCATAATTTCAATTAAAAGAACGTTTAAATCTACGTAATAACCAACTTACAAACTAAAAAGGAATTCTTGATTTTTGAATTCTGAATTCTGAAATTGGTAAGCTCGCCTTTGATGTAGATCGTTGAATTTGATTACTTTAATTTGATTTTGATTCAGGTTTTTATCTTGTCTTTGAATTGGTGACGGCTACTCCAAGTTCTCTATTAATGGCATGATATTTCCAGGATTATTTTTGTGTGATTTTTAGGTTTGAGCATTAGGTTGTTTATATAGAATTTCAATTTAATTTGAGCCGTCGGATGATCCTAGGGTTAACCATAACCATTAAGTTAGGATAGGGTGACACCTCAGCCCTAATGACTCAGCAAGGAGTCAGAAAGGACTCGACAATGAGTCACAGTATGGATCAGATCACACCAGAAAGCTTTGCAGGCTTTTTGCTCGGCCTGGGCGCACTTGGCAGGTGCGCCAATGCAACTTTTGTATTGGCGCACTTCCCAAGTGCGCCAGTGCATTTTGTTTTTTGTTTTTTTCCTTCTGGTTATCTGCTTTAACTTCGTTTGTCCATATCTCCTTTATGCGGTGTCCGTTTTACGCAAACTCGGATTTTATCTCAAGTAGAATTCTGTGACGAACCCTATGGCGTAACCCGTATCCCTTAATTCTCACATTTGAAATTAAATATTCTTTAATTCGTTACTATAATGTTAACAGAAAATACGGGGTGTTACATTATATATTGGTAGTTATCGATCGCATGGCATGAATTGTCAATGTGGCATGCCAAGATGCAAATGATCGAGGCTTTTGTTGAAAAGCAGGGCCTTGTGGTTGATGATCAAAGCCTGGCCTGTTTAAGCATAGCTTTGTTTATAGCGTTACTTCGATGAGCATCACACCCTGGTATGAGTTAAAAACGGGACAAGGGAATGCAGGGAGTGCACACGTTTCTTTCTAGCTTGAAATGGTATCAGGGTTTTACAAGCCCTAACATTTTACTTATGTGGATGATGGATTACGAGGCCTTGGTTATATTGGTCGATAGTGACCAATTTATAGGTTCAATAGGATCGGGAAGCGTGTGTTTAGGCATAACTAATCCATTAAAGTATTTGTGGACCGACCCTGCATTATCCAAGGGTTCGCCAACGTCCGAATCCTGAGACATTGCTAGAGTGTCTTGAATCGGTAAGGAGATCGTTCCCAGCCTTGACTCATGATGGAAAACCAACTTCCAATACGACACCATACGGTTTTGATTGTAGAACTAGTATGGCGACATAGTATATGGTAGCTACGCCGTCTATGAGTGATACATTATGATTGAAATGTTCTTGAAACATATATACACTAATAATATCAAATCCGTTTTATCGTATCAAGCATTTTTGACCATTATAAGGTAAAACTCTATCCTCCGGTTTGCGTTGCATTGTGTGATGGGACTTGAGTTTTATAATGGTTTTATTTTTCTAAAAAGCATTGCGTTGTTTAACGATTTACTTTATTTAAATTATGCACTGGCATTCCGATGGAGTAAACCCGTTCTGCAATAGCGGCGTGGTCCTGTGATTAGCCTTATTACTAGTTAAGTTAAGTAAAGATTTCTCATACCAGTCCCATGACTGACCTGTAGTTTGTTTCACTTTGCAAATTCGGGTGCCCTCTTTTCCACACGGGCAGTCGAGTAGCTTATTTTGCAGATATATTGAGCAAGATTCTAGATCGAAACTTAAAGCTATGTCCAGAGCATTGATAGACTTCCGCTGTATCAGATTCTTGATTTCGCTCCACTATATTAAATTCATTGTAAATTATCTTTCACTGTATTATTATTTATCAATGTACTCTGATATTCTGTACTCCAATATAACATTAATGTAATGTTTATAAAAGTCTACTGTTATTTGTTCTGATATGTTGTATGCCCAGAGTTAGCGTATTCGGGTTTTGAATGGTCTTGGTCGATTTAGCGGTCGATTAGGTCCGACCAAAATCCGAATCGTTACAGTATATATGAGTGAACCGTATAGAAATGTAAGTGAGTGTTGAGTGAACTATAGTGAGGAGCTGATGTACAGAAAATAGAAAGTTGTATTGATGTTTGTAGTAAATAGATTTGGTTGAAATATTATTTTATTGTGTTGAAACAAATTTGTCTATCATATTCAGTTTATTTACAAGTACAAATTCTTGTGAAGCATTTAAATAGTGGATTTATAAATAGTTGTACTTTTTGAATGTTTGAAATATAATATTTAATTTAAATAAAATACTGTATGAATATATGAATGTCTGTACAGTCGTATTCTATTTAAATATAAATATTATATTTCTATCTTCGATGTATATATATATAGAACAGTACAATAACAAACACATTTTAAAATAATATTTATTTGGTTGTTATCATCAAACAAAAATCATATAATTTGTGTATACAACTACGTCATATACAACAATGTTAGCATTTCATACAATAAAATTGAATATAATACAGTCAATATACACAATTCAATCCAAACAAACATCCATGGTTTGTACAATAAATAGTGTCGGGTGCTACTAAAAACCATCTGCAACCTTGTATATATTTAACTATAAAATAAATTGAGTGAGAAGGAGTTCTCACCTCGATTGGTTCTGAAATCCTTATAAAACGATTGTTTCCCGATAGTTCAATAAGGCATTTTATTCCATGGTAAATTGCAACGAGCTCCAAATTTATCCAAATTAGTTTCATTGCGAAGCTCTCGTCGATACGGTTCCGACGGATCCAGTTTCGCTGAATTCCGATTACGTTAGAAAAAATTATGCATTTTACAAGATTGAACAAATACATATGTAGCTTGATACATCATTAACTAAATAAATTGATAATTAATTAACCTTAATCCCTCTCTAATCACCTTTATCCTCCAAAAACATGTCGTGACCTGAAGCTTTTTTGTCCACCATTACCGATGCTTTCTCCCCATTGTTCTTTTTCCACACTTGACGAAAACTCAAACTGTAAATACCATCGAACATCTCTTTGAAATCTTTTCCTTCCCAAACCAAAATGAGACCATTCGATCTCTTCCTCCCTGTTGTAATGAACAACGAATAACGCACGTATACTGTAGATCATTTGACACTTATTGTCACCAATTTCAACTAAAAATTCACACAACACTTCATTTTTCCTCCTCAATGCAAATATGATCTCCGCTCCTTCATTCGATGCTCCAATCTCCTGTACATGTGAAACCTAGGTCTCACGGTGTACGCTATACATTTTACAGTGAAGTAAAGTGATGTCGCACCTTGCAAAATGAGTATGAGAGGGAAGCTATCAATCTCATGAACTCAAATATATAAGCTTTTGAATTTATAGATTCTCCTTTGATTTTATTTTGATTTTTTAAAACTTCATGTTTTTGGTTGGTTTGTGAAGAACATGGCGGCTTGAAGTTTGTTGACCATGGGAGAATGAAAATAAGGGTTTAAGAGATGTTAGTATATTATAGAGGGTGGAAAAATTATTTTCTTTATTGATTATATATTTTATTTTATTCAATTCTACTAAATTTTTGTCTGTTTTCATCGATTAAGAATCCATGTGATCACCTATGGATTCTGTTTTTGATGAAAATTGACATGTAGATACTATCTCACATTACGGACCGAACAAAACTAGTTTCGTCAAGTTCCGAGTCCGTATGCACAAACAGCGAGTTTTTAAAGTCAAAATATCGTCTGTTTTTCACTTTAAAAATCACGTCCAACCACATACTGATTCAAAAAATCACGAAACTTTGAATCTTACCATTATTCGACATTATGGATCCAAAAAAAAATAGTTTCGTCGAATTTTGAGGATGTCTCAATAATGTTCCTTTGTAAAATTGCTCAAATCAGCTTTAAAAATGTGATTTTAGCATACCTTTTCTTCTTGTATGCACAAATGATGTTACGACCCAGTTTCTGGACTGATTCTATAATCTATGATTTATATATTTTGTTTGATAATTGAATTCAAACGAATAAATTTGTTTTCAATATTTTAGATAATTCAAGATAGTAAATTATTATATAATTGTCTAAGTGTATATTCAAAGTTATTTTATTCATCAGTGTACGAGTATATAAATAAGTAAATTTGAAATTTGTTTTATATGAAAGGTAGACATGATAAAATCCATAAGGATGAATATAAGAAGAATATATAAAATTTTGAATATCTTTACTAAGGTTCCTTGCAGAGTTTTGTTAACAAATCAGAAGTAATTTTCTTGTACTGATGTTATTTTTGAATTCCATTATTTTAAAAGAAATCAAATCAAGTAGAACCAAACTAAAGCCAGCTACTTATAATATTTGAACTAATTTAAAGTGTATAAGTGATATATATGTGTGAAATATATATGCGCACAAGTTTACATAGATAAAAGCTTAAAGTTCAACAAGATTTTGTATTGCATATTGATTAAGGAGAATAATATATATTATGTAAAATTCAAAGTTTAAGTCTACTTTATTTTTGTGTATATAAACATATAAATGAAATTATATGTACAAAAGGCATATATATGTGAATTTAAAAAGTTGTTTGATGTATGCATAACATGAAAATAGATAAAATAGTATACAAGACATATGAGAAGTATGGATTTAAAATCATGTACATTATATATGCATCGAAGTGTATGCAACATATATATAGTTAATATAAAGATAAAAATGGAAGGAAATATAGTCTGTAAAAGTGAAATGGAAGCAACAACTTAGAAATGAATGAAAAGAATAAAGCTGCAAGATTTCACAATCAAATAAAGAGGAAGAGCATAGGACGGGCATAGCCTAGACCTTAGCATTGGGGAGAAAAATGAAGAAAATATGCCAAGAGGAAACCTGTATAAATCTGCCTAACATTGATTGAAAGGAAAGCAAATAACTAGCATAGGAAAATAGGTCTGAAACGTGATCTAACATAGGCTTATGCAGGATGTACAGGAAATCAAATCAGTGTTTTTGCTTAAGGACCAAGGGTTTAATTATTAATAAATATAGGACGTAGGCACATGCTTGTGGTGCAGAGATGACTGAGGATAGCTGGATCCTTAGAGGTATAGTTAGAAGATTTTGTTTGAATTGTTCACTCAAAAACATCATGCAACATCAACCTTTCAATACAGCAGTATGGTACCCTATGTGCCTAGAGACCTAACAGACTAAAACACCAAAAATCCATCTGTAAATATACCTATAGACTGCATTAACTCACACAGTAGTCCCTCTTGAAAACTAGTATACAAAGCAAAGTTTTAAAACTAGAATGGTAGAAAACAAAAGAATAAAACAGAAAATGGAATAACGAAAAAACAGAGAGAACAAAATCTGGAAGCAAAGCTTGAAAGAGGAAGGAATCATATATAAGAACCTGGAAACAGTAGCAGCATTATTATTAGTGAGTAAAACTTTTTCCTATTCAATTTTATAAAGTGTGTTATGATTATTTATCTAGTTTTTTTTAACTTACATTTGTGTGTACACGGAATCAGGATATAAGTTATCATAAAATACATATGTTGAAAATTCAGATCTCTGTTGAAACAATGACAGTGAACTACTTGGTACAAAACACCCTTGTATTCCATTTAGATCCTCTACTGGTTAGGCATATATATATGTATTGATATTCTTCTCATTCAAAAATAAACTGAAATCAAAGGGGAAATAAATAAATCAAAATCTGGAAACATTAAAATGATAGTGAACCAAAAACACAGTATATATGTTATGAGTAAACATCCTAAGCTATTTTACTGTTTACATTTATTTCTAGTAGGATTTAAACTGAGATGTGATGATCTTTGATTCGAATATGGATGTTTAGTCTTTGCAAACCGATAGATAGGACTGGATGGTTTAAACAAACTGAGAGATAGAATTCAAAAACAGTAATACAAAAGCGAGTAAACACTTAGAATCCTACTGTTTATGCATTATTTTTTAATAGATTTAAATAATTGGAATGTTGTTATTTGCCTACATTATTTGATTCAATTACATAAGTCATCCAAGGGTAAGTAAACCATGGTCTGATGATTGAACAAATTTGATATATAAACTGCAGTATTAAAATATGTGAGTGAACACATTTTTCTCAACTTGAATCTATCTCTAATCGTATGTATGATGCAAATATAATCTGGAATATGTGGTATTGGGGTGATATAAATTATTGTGTTAAATCCCTGAAATATATGAAAACCTTGGAATAGAAACTGGAAATAGAGAATACAAAATTTGGAAGACAATAAAGCATAACCCCTGTGAATAAACATCCAGATTTGTCTACTGTCAATATAGTATATGGACATATGTCTGATCTATACTACATAAATACGGATGTTGGTTTTAATACCATTAGTATAAATAAAAGTTGTTGTATATGAAGCATTGAGTTTTTTCCAGAAATAAATGAGTTTACTGGAAGTGGAAGAAACACATTTATCCCGGGTTTAAAAATCTACATCTGAAATTCCAGTAGATTATAGGACATGACTCCAACATAAAGATGATTTGTTTGTAACTTAAGTTTATTTTAAATAGTTTAACCCCAAATTGTATTATGTAAAATTCCAGATATTTACAATACACATTAAATGTCTTTATATCTCAAACTTTGGATCATCGTAATTATTGAAATCAGCCATACCAGTGTAATTGTATTAAGAAATCATGATTTTTAAAACAGAAATCATGAATTTTAATATGATAAATTTTGTGATGTGATTTATTGTTGGATTCGGAGGAAAAAAATCAAATTCTCGAGAATGGGTTGGTGGAATTAGAATCCGTTTTGGGTGGAGCTTCGAGGAAGGTAGATAAAGCCATTGCCGGAGTGGTGTGGTCTCCGATTGTAATGACCCAGTTTTTGTCGACTTTGGTTATCGCCATAAACTCAATGATGACTAACCAAACATCGAAAAATACCAGAAAGTTAATAGAAAGAAGTTAGAGGGTGAGAATATATAAGGTAGAAACTTAGAATAGAAGAAGAAGATACAACATTAGAGTAACACGAATCTCACAGCGGAATAAACAACATATAATAGATAACATATCCTTGAAATAAAATCAGTATATGTATACAATAACATTATCATAATACAACACTTACAACACAGCAGAAATAAATATAGCTATATAATCCTGAAGCCTCCTGTTCCAAGCTCTTCCAGTATATCTGAAAAATCCTGACTACTTGACTACCCGTACAAAATTGGGCACCCAAGAATTTAGGGAAAACAAAACAAAATAAACTCCGGGTCAGTCATGGGACTGGTGTGAGTAAAACAGTTTAAAACAGTTTAAACAAGTAAACGATATCTCATAAGACCACGCTGTATAACGGAATGGGTTTTTCCCTTACGAGAATCCAAAATATCTTTATATCAAAAACCTTTTGATATTATAATATTGTCTATCAACCACAATATAATAATCATCTAGCAGAAACGCTTTCATCTCACGTTCTACATATATAGTATACAATCAAAACCGCAAGCACATATTGGGTAATGGATTTCCAACTATGACAAGGTATGGAACCACCTTTCGCTAGTGTACCTCTAGAGAGGAATACATTGGGTTCAACAAGAATATCTTGCAACCCGGCCACACATGACTGACCACTCATTTCGCTTGAGTGTATCGAATGTATATCACCAACGGTTGGGATCAACAACCGTTTCCCGAATGGGACAACATCGACAATAGAATTTTAGAAGTAAATGAAACACTAGATCAGGTGATTATAAACCCTAATAGGTGCGACCTACATAGCCATGCTGCGTGCCCGATTTTTTTCATTTCCGGATATGTGGCTAGAGGCCACGCTTATCTCTGACAGATCACACGTTTATTCACTTTGAACGTCACATCGTCATACCCGCCAAATCACAAATTGATTTCCCCAAAAATACCACGGGTATATAGCTAAGAGAAACGAATTCCTCCGCCACCAAACATAAATACGTTTGAAGAGATCAACTTACGCTATCTATTAAATATACTCTGTCAGACATTCTTCCATACAGGTCGTCCTAGGACTGGACAAACCGAAGGCACTATTCAGTACATCCATCTTAGGCAGTCTTTACCTAAGATTTATACAACAACCCTCGCACTTTACTCCGTCTTCAATTATCTTTGGCATATATGATTCGCAAAGCTTATGCCAATATGGAGTGGTTCTTCAGATAATAATCCAACCGGTCTCTCCATATTAACAACGTTAAAATGGTCGAAAACTTCGATAGTCGATGAGTTAACTATCAAAGAAAAACCGTGTGCAAACAACGATATTAATTCCAAATGGAAATTATATCGACCAATCATCAACTATATATATATATATATATATTCATATTTCCTTATTTTCTACAATTAGAAAAATATATGTTATTAACGCTGGAAAACATTTCCATGGCTTAATTACGTATCATTATTCTTCCACATCTATCAGACTCTAACTATAAACTAACAAGAGAACAACTTCCTAAGTATAAACCCCGAAGGCCGAAACCAACATCAGATCGATACTCAGGAAACCATTCAACTTATTAATCTCTAGTCAGTTTCCAATTTCTGTTTAACTCCATTTTGATTAACTATGTTCGATTAACTCCTTTCGATTAACTCGATTCGAATAACTCCATTATTTATTTTCTAAATAAATAATCCTTTATTCTATTTATTTTCTAAATAAATAATCTTTTATTCTATTTATTTTCTAAATAAATAATCCTTTATCTTTCCTATTTATTTAACAAATAAATATTTCCTTTATAACTCTTTTTATTTTATAATTAATTTCTTTTATAAAATCCTTTTTCCCTTTATATATAAAATCCATCGATTTTATATAAATAATTTATTTTCAAAATACACTTTGAAAATCCCCTTTTTACATCCTAGTATTTTTTCATGGTGTTAAGAATACCAAATAACCATGATCGATATCATTCAAACACACATAAACAACCATAGATTTTATATCACATCATATATTACAATATATGAAAAACAGTGAAGTAAATGTTGAGGAACCCAGTTGGGTCCCTCCAACCTGTTTCCCTGCATCACAGATGTTAAACAATACGAATATAAAATATTATATTAAACAGAATTAATATTCGATTGACGATTTATATATATATATCTTTATCAATGATTTCAATCAATACACAAACAATTCAACCAAACAGTTAACACACAGCAATCAGTCATCATTTATCAGTTCTAAATATACGTTATAAAAAATAGAACTGTTCACAGTTGGTGAGTTTTACTCACATTGGACGATCATCGTTAATAACGATAACCATCGCTTGATTCAGAAGGACAATTTATTTTGCCATAAATTGTAACGAGGTCGAATTCTCTCCCAGTCCGTTCCATCGGGTAGCTCTCGTCCATACAATCCTGTCGGATCTTGTTTTGTTGAATTTCGATTATGTATGACGAAGTTATAGCATTTAGAAGTTTATACACTGTTTTAAATTAAAACAAAACTATTTTATATTGAATGGGCCTCACCCATTATATCACCGGCCCAACCCGTTTTCAAATAACCCATCCGTGCTTCCCCTTATCCGCTCACACCAGCTCTTCTTCCCGAACCAACATGTCGTGCTCCAGGAATCACAAATGGCCATTCACGTATCTTCCAAACTCCCATAGCACCTCCATTCTTCCTTTTACCATTAAAGACAAACTGAACTCCCCATGAATCAAAGGCACACAGCCTTCTTTTCTGCCCGCGTGTTCCATCCCGTCACCCTCCTGATAAATCCGCTCCACCACAATTTCTCAATCCTCTCAAACTCATGACTCACTAAACCACTTCCAGCATTTAACATCCTCCAACCCTTCCTCCTTAAACCTCAATGATTTCAACGCAACTTTCTTCACCTCATCATCCTGAAGCTCGCACATAATACATCACGTCCATGCCTTACATAGGAACCCACGGATACATAGTGTATCACGCCACAATTCATCAAGACCACACCTCAACCTCTTCCTCGTTGTAAACTCACGCAACAGCTCCAAAAAAATGGTTGACCTCCCATCGATGAACTCGACTACTTCGCTATCATCTTCGAACTCCGCCAGGCCTCGCTGGAGAAACCCGAGCAACCCGCGTCCCTCACTTAAATCACAAGAAGGATGAGAAGTTTCGAAAATCTCCGTATCTCGATTTAGTTTTAGAGGATGCGTTTTGTAATGAGGATTGATTTCTTTTGAGGCTGCGTTTTTGCTGTGAAGAACGGTGGTGGCGGCTTCTTGCTGTAGAACGAGACTGCTTTTTTTTAGGTTAAAGGATATTAAAAGTGTTTTTATATAGGAGATTTTTGGATATTATTTTTGTGGAGAAGATGCCTCCACGATTTCGTTTTTCTAAGTGGTGGCTGAGAAAAGAATGGGGACGTGGCCTTCATTGTGATAGCTAAAATAGGAATTTGGTTAAAAGGGGTAATAACGGGAGTTTAAAGTTTAGCGTACCGGTTATGTGAAACTCCATTCGTTTGCGGACCACTATGGATGGAAACAAAAATACCATTGCAATGAGCAAGGTGCTACGATTCCAGAAATATAAAATATCGGTAGTTTAACTCAGATTGTGAAACCCAAAAATATTGATATAGGTTGCAAAACACTCCGAAATAAAAGGTGCTTATTTTATTAATTAAAAATTACAGTAAATTCTAGAAATTAAATTATCGTTATGTCCCAAAAGAACCTTGTCTAAATTCAAACCCGATATTCAAATATTTTTAAATAACCGTTATGGCCACGAACAAATATACCGCTGTTTTTCTGAATATTTAATTTGGACATAAATCAAAATCTACATGACGAAATCCCGATTTTTCTCTTCCACTAGAAAAATATACTTCACCAGCTCCTAACGTTTCTTGTTTCACAGAAATCCGATTTAAAACAGACCCTGTATTTCCAGTTGAAGTTCAAATCGCCAAATCGCGAACTACCACGCCATTTCAAGCTCGGTTTTAATTATAATATAATTATACGTTCAAAGTTCATTCAAATAATATATTCGTTATTCTAATTCAATTCTAAATTGAATTATATACTTTGAATTTTCCCATTCACACCATATCGCTATTTCAGCCCATTCTGATTATTTCAGAATTAAATATATTATTTAATTATTTATATTAATTAAATATTCAAAGTTATTTAATTCGACGACAATTATATTCTCTAAATCACTATTTATATAATTAAATAAGTTATTTATATATCGTAGAAAATATGGGTCGTTACATTCTTCCCCACTTAAAATAATTTCGTCCTCGAAATTGCTAAGGTAGAAAACAAACCCTATTAACTGGTTAGAACTTATTTGTTCACTTCTGAACTCCGGTTTCACTAAACCAATTTATTTTAATTAAATTATTAATTAATCCTTATCAATGAAAATTTTCAAAAATCCTGAAATTTTTTTAACACCTTAATTTTTTGAAATTTTTTGCCAGCACTTCCTTTGTACTGGTCAATAGGTCAAACTCCAACTCGCCTCTCTGGGCCATCTCCAACCCAAAAGAAAATAAAACAGACAAGCAACTTGCCAATTCGGCTCATAAATCACCAAACTCATATGAAATATAAACTTGTACCTTTTTGTCGGGTATATCATTATATCACTTTCACTTGATTCTACTCAATACATGTAGACCATATGTCCGTCTTTACCAATCGATTTCCAATCAATGTCAATCAACCAAATCTCAACACAATTATTCACTTATATCGAAGCCCAATTTCATTCTAACCCCAAATCAAAATTTTCCGAACTCTTAACTTTTCCCTCAATTCCAGTTCAGATTATTCTCTGATCAATTCCAGATTTTAAATACTTTTATCAATCTCCTCTTACTTAACTTTACAAGTTAAATTTAAATTCTAGAAATTTTAAATTCCTGGGTTTTCTTTCAAATCAATTTGAAATCATAATACCAATTCAAAACCTTTGAATTTCTAGACAACTTGTTTCCTCAAAACAATTCGAAAACAAAATCTTTGGTAGTAATCCGTCACTTACAACTCGAAAATGAACACCGGTGATGCAGCTGTCATCATCGGAATCTATTTTCCAGTGATCAAGTGAGTTCGATATTATACCACTTTCAAAATCATTTCCACATACTTCCATTTTGTAATCAGTTCAAAACATCATTTCAATGCTTGTAACAAATTTAAAATCTCTCAGGATTTTAAAATTCGCGTATATTTAATCCATATTCTTTTACAAATACTTCTCCAAATTTTCAGGTTTAAATTTCAATTCAGATTTAATTTCAGATTTAACTCATTCGTAACACTTGTACGAATCTTAATTGGTTATTTACATAACCGTTTCACTTTTATAATCTTACTCGATTATAATAACAACCAACACATCAATATACTAATATTTCAAATATTAATAATTCCTTTATATCAAAATATAATCTCGGCAAAATTATTCCATTTACCCTTTTTTTTTAAACATATCGTGTCGGTTCATTGTATTCGAGTGTTCAGAAACTCCTATCGATACAGTGGACCAAACTGATCGACCAGAATTCACAAACAACTCAACCAATAAATCTTCACAATATAAAAATCATTTTAATATTGAATAACAAATACGCGCTTATATATATTTACACACTCAAACTCAATCTAGGGTATTACTAACCCCATCTCTACCGAGTCACGCCATAAAGCCAGGGTAAATACTTAACCTTAAGCACTGATACCAACTGTAATGATCCGACGAATTCCGGTAGGCTTTGCAACCATCCCTTCATCCCCCCAGATAGCCGGCTAATATCCCACCGTGACTTACATTGGTACCTCAGCACCACGTGTAACACCCCGTATTTTCTGTGAACATATAAGTAACAAATCAGAGAATAATTAATTTTCAAATTAAGAATCAAGGGAAACAGGTTGCGCCATTGCGTTCTTCTCGAAATTCTGCTTGGAAATGAGTCCGAGTTTTTGAAAAACGGAGTCCGTGTGAGGGAGATATGACCCTCCGAAGTTTCAGGTATTTTCAGAACCAAAAACAGCTCGAAATTCGAATTCGAAATTCGAATTCAAGCCCCAGAGCAGACTGGGCGGGAATTTTCCCGCCCAGGACCAGGTTGACTTGGGGGTCGACACTATGGTCGACCTCCCAGGGACCAGGTCGACCCTATGGTCGACCTCGTGCCCGAACCCAGTTTTGAGCCTGGGTTCATTCTGATGTATCTGGCCCCGTTTTCAGTCTAAATTCGTCCGCCTAATCCTATATAAACAGCCCCCTAGCCCCATTCTCTTTACACTATTCTTCCCTCCTTATGCTGCCTCTGAAATATTAGAAATAAATAAATAAAATAATGGCATCACTACTCTGCTGGAATCAAAACTAGAACTATTGCATCTTCTTCCAAATCTGAATAAGATTTAAAAAGAGAACAACTGCAACTCTTCTTCTATAATCCAACCAAGGCAAGTACAGTTATTTTTATATATGAATTTTAATTATGATCATGACATGGTTGTAAATCTGAATATGAGGTTATGCATATTATGTTCTGTTTAGATATATCCTATTGTAACTATTATGTATCTCTCTTCTTTCTGTTTTGCAGCCAGGCTACCACGAGCCTAAGCCAAATCTCATAAGAGACTGACGCACGAATGCCAAACTTTTGGGACAAATAATGAATGATTCATAAATTGGGTATGACTGATTTGTGACTGATTTGAGGGAAGAATATAGGCTGTAGCTAGAACATAAGTCTGAGACATATGGCTGGACATGTTTAAAACATAAAGTGTATTGAACATATGACTTGAGGCATAGAAGAATATTGGATATATGACTTGGGATTTGGGCGTAAAGATTTAACTGTAAATAAGTAATTGATTTAGATGCATAACACATGTTGTAATTCAGGACATAAATTGGAGGCATATTATATGAGATTGTTTATGACTTAGAACATAAAGGACATAAGTTGTAATTCTAGATCTGGACATACTTTATATATTATAGTCTATAATTTAGAAGAAGGAAAATTATTTTGTATATAACTTAGGCGTAAAGACCTATATTAAATAGGATAACCATTAATGTGAACACGCCTAAAAGTGGGTTTTGGATATTTGACATGCATTGTAATCAATGGCTATATTTGGCATAATTTATATGTGAATCACGATTGGGGCCTTTGGAGAATTTTCTAAGCTATGCAAGTTTAACCAAAATTTGGGACATAAGTTATGTGGTAAATTATGACCATAACTTAGGCATGTAAGTTTAGGCTCACTCCATGATTAGGCAAGATATATGAATAAGACTTTGAGAAATGTTCAAAATCTACTAAAACCGTTATCTGCTTAATATGTTGAATTTGCCTAATCTGCTAAATTTGTTACCTGTTTAATTGCCTAAACTGTTAAATATGTTGAATCGCCAAATCTGCTAATTATGCCTAATCTGCTAAATCTGTTGAGTTGCCTAATCTGCTAAATCTGTTGAACCGTTTGAGCTGCTAAATCTGTTAAATCTGTTGAAAAGCTGAATGATTGTAATTTGTGTAGGCTCGATTTAAGATTGTGTAAAACATGTTAATTTGTTTAATCTGCTGCGACTTGAAAAGAAGTCAAATCTGTTAAATTAACAGAATTAGTCTGATAGTTGTATAATCTATAATGGAATAAATGGGTTATAATAAAAATGCTGAGACACGAGGTTAGACTCATGTTTGCGGTAGAAGCCTGCCCGGACCCAACCGGCTTAACCAGCAACTGCAAACTGCTAGTCTAATGTGAGAGGTCGTAGGCATAACTAAAATATGCTTAGACACGAGGTTAGGTCTGGCTTGTGGCAGAAGTCTGCCCAGAACTGCCCGGCATATCCAGCGGCCACAAGCTACCGACCTAATGTGAGAGGTTTGTGCATTAATATTTAATTAATGCAAACCTGAGACAAATATGATGTCTAAAACATGTTGGGTGGATAGGGCTAAACCAACTGGACTGATGAATTTAATAAACCTGTTTCGTGAATCTGTAGGCCCAATACAAAGTTAGACAATCTGTTAAAATTGTACATCTGATCCGTTAGTCTGAAAACCTGTTAACCTGATTTTTTGATCTGTGAACTAGTTGACTTGAACTCTATATGTCTGAAAACTTGTAAACAAGTTAATCTGAAATCTGTTAGTCTGGGGACACAAGGTTAGGAGGGAAAATACTTGTGTTATCTGTTGTTTGGGACCCATATTAGTCAGTAACCCTTTCTGGTATCAAAATTATGACCCAACAGTAGGTAGGGTCCGGGCACGCTTATTGAACTAATTATAAGTGGTTCATTCTGATAATGGCGAGGGGTGTTCATGGTGCTTTCCAACCGGGTCATGTGCGTGCATGGATCCTGGTCTGCCTCTGAGGATGTAAGACGCCATGACATCTATAAATAGGTCTGTGTCATTCAAAGGTTGCCACTTTAGGAAATGATACACCCAAGGGGCTGGCACAGGGTATTTATGTATTAGGAACCGATCGCGTGGGGTAGGATTTAGGGTACACTTAGTTCTGTCTGTTCTGTGGGGTACCGTCTGTTTCTGTTGGGTGGTAACACCTGTCTGTTTCTGCGTGGTACCGTTTGTTGGGGTGGTAAAGGCCCATTTACTAGTGTACACCTAATACTAACATTCTCTTTCCGTAAGGATTATTCTGTTTCTGTTCCTGTACCTTCTGTTCGGGTGGTAAAGGCCCATTATTCTGTTTCTGTTTGGACATTAGGGTAACACCTAATCATGTTATACTAGTATTAGTGCAGAGAAGTAAAATATAAGTAAGAAGCATAACTTGGGCTATATCATTCTATTTCTTTTATTTAGCTTAAGTATATCAGTTACTCCTGTTGATGTTGTCTCTTATCCAGCTTTATTTTCATGTCATGATATTATTATCTGTTCATATGCTGAAAGTCACTGGACTTGCCAGACTTTATGTCTGACCTTGCTTGTTTTCGCCCCTTTTCTTTCGTTTCCCCCCTAGGTTTGTTGGGTGGAAATCTAGGAGCTTGATTTGGATCTTCTCTGCTTGAAGTATCGCTTGGCTTTGGCTCTATCTTTCCATGGCAGTTTATGTTGGGGATTATGACTTTAAAAACTATGCATTCTGAAGGCTTTGTACAAGACCGATATTTTATACTTGAATTCTGATATTGTGATTTGAAAAGATGTAACCAAACTTATTTCGGTTTCTGTTGTAATAAAGTTATTAATTTTTCAAGTACTGTTTTATCTGTCTTGTAAATTTTCGTTCTGTCTACTAAAACGCTCCATCAAAGTTAAGGCATTCCCTTTATGAGTGACCTTAACAGAGGTGGGGTGTTACACCATGCTTTACGTCCAGCCTTTCGACTTCATAACCAACCCATTACTAGGGACATGTCGGGGTAAGAGTCTCCCGTTCGCCACCTAACGAAAAGCGAGAACCCCCTATCATGCGACACATGCACTAAGCACGCAACATGGACTGGTGTGAGTAAAACAGTTTAAAACCGTTTAAACAAGTAAACGATATCTCATAAGACCACGCCGTATAACGGAATGAGTTTTTCCCTTATGAGAATCCAAAATATCTTTATATCAAAAACCTTTTGATATTATAATAATGTCTATCAATCACAATATAATAATCATCTAGCAGAAACGCTTTCATCTCACATTCTACATATATAGTATACAATCAAAACCACAAGCATGTATTGGGTAATGGATTTCCAACTATGACAAGTTATGGAACCACCTTTCGCTAGTGTACCTCTAGAGAGGAATACAATGGGTTCAACAAGAACATCTTGCACCTCGGCCACACATGACCGATCACTCATTTCGCTTGAGTGTATCGAATGTATATCACCAACGGTTGGGATCAGCAACCGTTTCCCGAGTGGGACAACATCGACAATAGATTTTTAGAAGTAAATGAAACTCTAGATCAGGTGATTGTACACCCTAATAGGTGCGACCTACATAGCCATGCTGCCTGCCAGATTTTTGTCATTTCAGGATATGAGGCTAGAGGCCACGCTTATCTCTGACAGATCACACGTTTATTCACTTTGAATGTCACATCGTCATACCCACCAAATCACAAATTGATTTCCCCAAAAATACCACGGGTATACAGCTAAGAGAAACAAATTCCTCCACCACCAAACGTAAATACGTTTGAATAGATCAACTTACGCTATCTATTAAATATACTCTGTCAGACATTCTTCCATACAGGTCGTCCTGGGACTGGAAAAACCGAAGGCACTATTCTGTACATCCATCTTAGGTAGTCTTTACCTAAGATTTATACAACAGCCCTCGCACTTTACTCCGTCTTCAATTATCTTTGGCATATATGATTCACAAAGCTTATGCCAATACGGAGTGGTTCTTAAGATAATAATCCAACCGGTCTCTCCATATTAACAACGTTAAAATGGCCGAAAACTTTGATAGTTGATGCGTTAACTATCAAAGAAAAACCGTGTGCAAACAACGATATTATTTCCAAATGGAAATTATATCGATCAATCATCAACCATATATATATATATTCATATTTCCTTATTTTCTACGATAAGAAAAATATATGTTATTAATGCTGGAAAACATTTCCGTGGCTTAATTACGTATCACTATTCTTCCACATCTATCAGACTCTAACTATAAACTAACAAGAGAACAACTTCCTAAGTATAAACCCCGAAGGCCGAAACCAACATCAGATCGATACTCAGGAAACCACTCAACTTATTAATCTCTAGTCAGTTTCCAATTTCTGTTTAACTCCATTTTGATTAACTATGTTCGATTAACTCCTTTCAATTAACTCGATTCAAATAACTCCTTTATTTATTTTCTAAATAAATAATCCTTTATTCTATTTATTTTCTAAATAAATAATCCTTTATTCTATTTATTTTCTAAATAAATAATCCTTTATCTTTCCTATTTATTTAACAAATAAATATTTCCTTTATAACTCTTTTTATTTTATAATTAATTTCTTTTATAAAATCCTTTTTCCTTTTATATATAAAATCCATCGATTTTATATAAATAATTTATTTTCAAAATACACTTTGAAAATCCCCTTTTTACATTCCAGTATTTTTTCATGGTGTTTAAATACCAAATAACCATGATCGATGTCGTTCAAACACACATAAACAACCACAGATTTTATATCACATCATATATTACAATATATGAAAAACAGTGAAGTAAATGTTGAGGAACCCAGTTGGGTCCCTCCAACCTGTTTCCCTGCATCACAGATGTTAAACAATATGAATATAAAATATTCTATTAAACAGAATTAAAATTTGATTGACGATTTATATATATATATATCTTTATCAATGATTTCAATCAATACACAAACAATGCAACCAAATAGTTAACACACAACAATCAGTCATCATTTATCAGTTCTAAATATACGTTATAAAAAATAGAATTTTTCAGAGTTGGTGAGTTTTACTCACATTGGACGATCATCGTTAATAATGATAACCATCGCTTGATTCAAAAGGACAATTTATTTTGCCATAAATTGTAACGAGGTCGAAATCTCTCCTAGTCCGTTCCATCGGGTAGCTCTCGTCCATACAATCCTGTCGGATCTTGTTTTGTTGAATTTTGATTATGTATGACGAAGTTATTGCATTTAGAAGTTTATACACTGTTTTAAATTAAAACAAAACTATTTTATATTGAATGGGCCTCACCGATTATATCACCGGCCCAACCCGTTTTCAAATAACCCATCCGTGCTTCCCCTTATCCGCTCACACCAGCTCATCTTCCACAACCAACATGTCGTGCTCCAGGAATCACAAATGGCCATTCACGTATCTTCCAAACTCCCATAGCACCTCCGTTCTTCCTTTTACCATTAAACACAAACTGAACTCCCCATGAATCAAAGGCTCACAGCCTTCTTTTCTGCCCGCGTGTCCAATCCCGTCGCCCTCCTGATAAATCCGCTCCACCACAATTTCTCCATCCTCTCAAACTCATGACTCACTAAACCACTTTCAGCATTTAACATCCTCCAACCCTTCCACCTTCAACCTCAATGATTTCAACACAACTTTCTTCACCTCATCATCCTAAAACTCGCACATAATACATCACGTCCATGCCTTACACAGGAACCCACAGATACATAGTGTATCATGCCACAATTCGTCAAGAGCACACCTCAACCTCTTCCTCGTTGTAAACTCACGCAACAACTCCAAAAATAATGGTAGACCTCCTATCGATGAACTCGACTACTTCGCTATCATCTTCGAACTCCGCCAGGCCTCGCTGGAGAAACCCGAGCAACCCGCATCCCTCACTTAAATCACGAGATGCATGAGCAGTTACGAAAATCTCCGTATCTCGATTTAGTTTTAGAGGATGCGTTTTGTAATGGGGATTGATTTCTTTTGAGGCTGCGTTTTTGCTGTGAAGAACGGTGGTGGCGGCTTCTTGCTGTAGAACGAGACTGCTTTTTTTTTAGGTTAAAGGGGATTAAAAGTGTTTTTACATAGGAGATTTTTAGATATTATTTTTGTGGAGAAGATGCCCCTACGATTTAGTTTTCTTAAGTGGTGGCTGAGAAAAGAATGGGGACGTGGCCTTCATTGTGATTGCTAAAATAGGAATTTGGTTAGAAGGGGTAATAACGGGTGTTTAAAGTTTAGCGTACTGGTTATGTGAAACTCCATTCGTTTACGGACCACTATGGATGGAAACAAAAATACCATTACAATGAGCAAGGTGCTACGATTCCAGAAATATAATAATATCGGTAGTTTAACTCAAATTGTGAAACCCAAAAATATTGATACAGGGTGCAAAACACTCCAAAATAAAAGGTGCTTATTTAATTAATTAAAAATTACAGTAAAATTCTAGAAATTAAATTATCGTTGTCTCAAAAGAACCCTGTCTAAATTCAAACCCGATGTTCAAATATTTTTAAATAACCGTTATGGCCACGAATGAATATACCACTGTTTTTCTGAATATTTAATTTGGACATAAATCAAAATCTACACGACGAAATCCCGATTTTTCTCTTCCATTAGAAAAATATACTTCACCATCTCCTAAGTTTCTTGTTTCACAGAAATCCGATTTAAAACAGACCCTGTATTTCCAGTTGAAGTTCAAATCGCCAAATCACGAACTGCCGCGCCATTTCGAGCTCGATTTTAATTATAATATAATTATACTGTAACACCCCACCTCTGCTAGGGTCACTCACAAAGGTAATGCACTAGGTTTGGTGAAGCATTATCGAGGTAAACATGCACAGAAATATTACAAGACAGAACATATATATAAAACAGCGGAAGTAAAACAAATTTCATTACCTTATAAAATAAGGTCTAAAGCCTTTTACATCAGAATACATCAAAACCTGTCTTGCAATAGTAAAGAAGCATAAAACCTTTTCACAAATTATTCCCCAAATAAAACAGTAAGGTAGCCATAGCCAAGAAAAGTCCAAGCCATGCATGATGACCTTCAAGCATAGGAAGTCCGAACTAAATAACAGTGTTTCCTCCCTGAAAACCTGGGGGGGGGGGGGAACGGAAGAAAAAGAGGTGAAAGAAAATAGGGTCAGTCATAAAGACTGGTAAGTCCTATCTACTTCCAGCATAAAAACAGGGAAAGGTAACATGACATGCATAAACTGAAAGTAAACATGAGGATGACAACAAGATAGATAAGCTAAACCAAGATAACTGGATGAACTACTGTAGCAAGGTAAACTAAAGTATCATGATAAACTACGATGTCAAGAATCAAGGTATCACGTCGTCAGGTTTCTATCAAGTAAACTATCACAAGGTATCTGTCATGTATAACATTCCACGGTATCTATCATGTATAACATCCCAAGGTATTTGTCACGTCCATTCGCTCTGCACCTCTCGTACTAGTATCCCAACCCGCGTCATGTGTCAACTATGAATGTCCCTTGCCCAATGTCATGTAATGGTCCATGTCAACCTAATATATAGCATATGTAGGTTTTCCCAACTCGTATGTTTCTTTCCATGTATAAGTTCAGTCCTTTGCCGTAGGCCATACGGGCTTTCCTATGTAAACGTTTTATCCTTGAGGTTATTTTGGACTGCTACCCTTGATCTGGTTATGTTTTCTTACCATGAACTATCGCGTGTTCACTTAGGATTTATGTCACCTAGGACCACTAGGGATTATACTACCTAATGAACGTTTCCGTGTCTCGGTTTGGGTTCAGCCACCTAGGGCCACTAGGGATTATGCCACCCGTCAACCGCGCCCTTTATCCCGCGTATGTATCGTGAATCGTTTTCCATGTCTAGACGCACATGTTCCTCAATGTGCCATCCGAGTTCCGTGCCAGGGAAAATCCAGAGATACGGAACTCGGTCGGGAGCTTTAAGTCGTCTGCTGATGCAGATATCAAGGTCTGTTTTTGTACCCGTGGCTATGGTCCCACGTGACCCCTCCATCAACTACTGAAAGGCAATCCAAGAAAAATCATGTATGAGAACCACATCCCGGCCCCACTATAGCCCCACTTTCCTATGGGCCAACCTCACCCATGACTTGATAGCAAGAACATGGTCTGTTGGGGGTTCCCTGCCTTTCCGTTCGTACGCGATTGACTAAAGATGGTAGGTAGTCGGCGACGTGCTATCCAGGGCAAAATCAAGTATCGTCGACTCCACGCTAATCCATCCCAGTCTTTAGGTCGCTCGCATAGCAACCAAGGCATACTCTTGGCTCTTCTACCGCAGACCTTAACCCCTGTGAGGTCGGGTTTCATGTACCATCTGCCACCTCACAGAGGGATACCAAGAGTACCCTCACGTCCCCCGAAGCTACCACTTCGTCACCCAGTTTGTTGGAGCCTTTATCTAAGTCAGATAATTTGCTCCTCCTCGTGTTTTGAGCGATGACCTACCATACCGGGTTACTCATCTATTCATGAACTAGTCCCATGTCCTTGGCTAAGAATTATTACTTAGTTACACTTAACTAAGGTTTACCACTTAGCTTCATTTCCCCGTTACCCTTTATTAACTACGATTTTCTACCTAGTTCCTCTACTAGGGTTTTGCTTATTGGGTTAAGTGTTGTTATTCAAGTTCATGGCTTAGCCCGCCTATGAATCATGTCAAGCTTGGCTAAGTATTCAAGTCCAAGTCCTAGCCCTACAAGTTGGTTAAGTATACCAAGAAGCTCATGACTTAACCCTATTCAATCATCAAGTCAATTTGGTTAAGTACTTGTTTATCTTAACCCCATCAGGTTATCGTGTTAGATTGGTTAAGCACAGATTATCTTAACCTCATCGGATTATCGAGTCGGATTGGTTAAGTATAGGTTAACTTAACCCCATCCACTAATCGTATTATAATGGTTAAGTATATTTAAAAGTTCTTATGACTTAACCCTATCAGGTCCGCATATTAGATTGGTTAAGTATAGGTTACTTAACCTCATCAAATCATCATGTATAATTGGTTAAATATAAGTTACTTAACCCCATTAAATTATCTTGTTAAGTTGGTTAAGTATTGGCTACTTAACCTCATTGAATTACCAAGTTTAGATTGGTTAAGTGTTTAATTTAACCCCATCGAAGTACCGTGTTTAGATTAGTTAAGTGTAGGTTACTTAACCCCATCTAATTACCGTGTTTAGATTAGTTAAGTCTAAATTACTTAACCCCGTCTAATTACCAAGTCGGATTAGTTAAGCGTGAATTACTTAACCCCATCCCCTAATTGTCTTGTATGGTTAAGTGTCATTAAGAAATCAAGCCCAGTCCCACTTAACCTACCCATTCGTGTCATATCGATTAAGTGTCATTAGTCAAATTTACTTAACCTCATCATGTGGCATTAATTTAATTAATGTACTCTCAACCTCTCACATTAGACCTTGTTGTGGTTACTAGTTAAGCCGGGCGGGTCCGGGTAGTTTTACACCACAACCTAGTCTAACCTCGGGTCTTAAGCGCGACATGACCAACTTCTCACATTGGATCCTATTGTTTGTAGCCACTAGTTAAGTCGGGCGGGTCCGGGAAGATTTATGCTACAAACTCAACCCAACCTCGAGTTGGCCACTTTCATGTTTGGTCTAGTGTCATATTACACTTACAACCCATACGTGTCTAGCCCCAAGTTCCATGTTTTTGTACGTGTCATGTTCATGTTTAAGTGTTTCCAAGAGTGTCACATTTTCATGCAACCCCATGTCAAGTTTTCGTGCCACATTCAAGTCAAGTTTTCGCATCACGTTCGCGTTTGTCTAACTACCCAAAAATCGTGTTTTCACTTGAGTAAAAGCGAGTCAACATAGTAGGTATACTATGGCTACATGTAGACCCCAAAACATGCACGATGCCACAAAAGGGATTGGCTCCAAACATGCATGGTATCATAAGTGGGTTTGGCCTTAAAACATGAACGATAGTGTCACATAGGGATTGGCCATAAGCATGCATAACAAAAAAAGGGATTGGCCACAAGCATGCATAATTTCATAAAGGATTTGGCCACAAACTTGCATATTATCATAACGGGATTTGACCTTACATAAACATGATATCATAAGGGGGTTGGTTTCATTTACATGCATAAGCCCCAAAGTCCAATTTATGCAACTATTTCACAAGTCAAAGTGGCTCTAAGTGTTCATGCTATCATACTACAAGTAAAGGCCCAATCTTGCATGGCAAACTAAGTCCAATGCAACATGAATAGCATGGTTTAGTCGCTAAAACATAACCCAAAGTCATATGTTCATGATAAAGGGGTAAACTAGGTTTACATAGGTTAACATACTCATGTTTCATCGCATTTTATCCCATGTCATCATTAAACTACCGTTAACATCTCGAAGTAGCTAGAACTTACATAGCGTGGCTTAGCGAATTAGCATGAATCGTCTCGACGAAGAAAGGTGGCTCCTTTGAAGAAGAACCGTCGTAGCAACGTTGATTTGGCCTCTATTTGGTGTAGCAAGCTTGCACCTTTCGATTCAGATCCGATTTGCATGCATAGTCTCTTGGAGTTGGTGATGGAGGCCATGATCACTTGGCATTTGTGCAGCACTTCGTGGCATGAGTGATTTGTGAGGGTTTAGGGTAGGCTTAGGGGTATTTTTATAGAGATTAGGAGTAGTTTAGGCCGTTAGATAAACCCTAGGATAGATCCAAGCGCTCAAAAATCGTCACAGCCTCCAAAACCAGAAGCAGGTGCACTAGGTCGCTGGTTCGACCAGGGGGGGTCGACCTAGGGGTCGACACCCATGTCGACTCCCTGGAGGGGGGTCGACCCTAGGGTCGACACCCATGTCGACCCCCTGGAGGGGGGTCGACCCAGGGGTCGACACCCTGTGTGCCTGGCGGGAATTTTCCCGCCTTCTCTTCCTGGACTAATTTCAAATCTGTTTTCGGATTTGAATTTTCGTGAAACTTCGTTGGGCCTTAACTGGGTCATACGGACTCCGATTTACGAAATTTCGGACTCTATTTCGCGTATTTTTCCGAGACGAACGCAATGGCGCAACCCGTTTATCCTGATTCAGATTTTATAATTTAATTCTGCCTTGATTCTTGTCTTAACACGTTTGTTAAAATTCGGATTGTTACATTCTCCCCAACTTAAAGAATTTCGTCCCCGAAATCTCCAAGTTAGGAAGAACGTATCCTACCATCCATCATCCATCTACTCAAAACATCATCCACAGGCAACTATGGTCCTTAGATGATTTCTAATGCCATATGAACATATGCAAGAAAGTGTGTGTATATGTTCCTTAGCTAATGCTAATGATCAGGCCTGAATGATCTTTCTAATGCAAAAATATGTTTAGTGCCATGAGTCCAACATGTATGCAAATAGTCCTAGTCATATAAGTACTATATGCGTGCACAAACATTCATTCATATGCAACATCCGCATGATAACACATTCTATTTCATCCATAAACAAGTATAAATACTCGTGCATATGCAACATGAAACGTGACCGCGTCAATCTAGTATCTAATGTGTATTCGCGCATCCACAAGCAACCACTTGCAGCCATTTGCAACCATATCAATCATAACATGTTTCAAATACATGTTTACATCCATAGGATTCTACCTAAGGTTCCCAAGACAGGATCGAGAAGATAAACAAGACAAACTCCTTACGGGGTTTGCAACAGAAACAAGACCGAGAGGATATGCACTAAAAGATAACATGCGAGCAAGCTCTATAGGAAAAACACGGGATCAAGGATACACTCTTTAAAAAGAGGTACGATGCGTGTGTCTAGCCTTACATCTTCTAAGTCGCGTTTCCTTGAGCTTAATTCCTCGGTGCCTTGACCATCTTTTTAACTCCATGATTTCGTAGCTCCTTGATTCCTATTTCCAAGATATGAGTTAGAACTCATTTCGTTGTCGCCTCTTAGTCCACTTTCACTTATCGTTTCCCTAGTATACTTGGCTCAAACGTATCCACTTACTCATGCAAGCTCTCCAAAATTCACTAGGGAATTCTGGATCTCGTTTGCCGATGCCAATCCATGTTGCTAAGAGTACTTACTAGGGTGATTCCCATAACTCATGCATAAGCTAAACGAACCATCCGCCTTAGCGGCGAATTATATTCGAACGGATTACCAACAACTGCATCCCGAGATTTTAGGTAACTAACCATGACAGAACCCAAAAGGTTACACGAGACTTCGAGGGTATCACCAAGGTGAGTCGAGAGTCTAACTACCCTCTTTCCAAAACCGAGAATGGCACCCCTTATTGGGTGACCACTTTATCCCTAGAATCCATCCGTAGCTCAACAATAGAAGCATTGCTTCTAATCTCAACACTTGGCATTTACACTCTCAGTTCCAAACAAGTCATGAATAAATGGACCGACTCTCCAACCAGATTTTTGGGACAAAAGTGGGATCTTCTACCATGCTAGTACTAAGGTGCAGAGACTCAACTATCCAAGCAGACTTAAATGATACGATGATCAAGACAAAGTCTGGACGGGATGATAGAGAAGAACGACTAAACCTTTACCAGAAACGGTACCATTTCTTTTAGGTACCCTAGAAATAGGAGCGTACAATTGCCCTCTCCGATGATCTTGTCCTTGTCCTCCTTGATGGACTAAGCCACCAACAAGTTGCTTATCCTTAAGCTCGCGTCCTTTATCCTTACTCTTATTATCCTTCCTTGTACCACGACAACAGGTCTCTCGAGAACCACCTCCATCGTACGGAAAACACCTACGTGGCTAGATAAAGATTAGTCACAGTTAGAACTACTGTGACTACAGATGGAGGAAAGAAAGGAAAGGAGATACAATCAAGGAATCAAAGGATATTGCTAATGGATTTTGGGGAATAGCCTTTTAAAACAAAACTTTCCTTGAAAAATGGTTCTTTGTAAAAGGTTTTTCAAATAGTTTTCAGAAGGTTTTAAAAACTTTTGCCCAGTCTGGTAACCTTCTGCTCTGATACCAAATGTAACACCCCACCTCTGCTAGGGTCACTCACAAAGGTAATGCACAAGGTTTGATGAAGCATTATCGAGGTAAACATGCACAGAAATATTACAAGACAGAACATATATATAAAACAGCGGAAGTAAAACAAATTTCATTACCTTATAAAATAAGGTCTAAAGCCTTTTACATCAGAATACATCAAAACCTGTCTTGCAATAGTAAAGAAGCATAAAACCTTTTCACAAATTATTCCCCAAATAAAACAGTAAGGTAGCCATAGCCAAGAAAAGTCCAAGCCATGCATGATGACCTTCAAGCAGAGGAAGTCCGAACTAAATAACAGTGTTTCCTCCCTGAAAACCTGGGGGGGGGAACGGAAGACAAAGAGGCGAAAGAAAACAGGGTCAGTCATAAAGACTGGTAAGTCCTATCTACTTCCAGCATAAAAACAGGCAAAGGTAACATGACATGCATAAACTGAAAGTAAACATGAGGATGACAACAATATAGATAAGCTAAACCAAGATAACTGGATGAACTACTGTAGCAAGGTAAACTAAAGTATCATGATAAACTACGGTGTCAAGAATCAAGGTATCACGTCGTCAGGTTTCTATCAAGTATACTATCACAAGGTATCTGTCATGTATAACATTCCACGGTATCTATCATGTATAACATCCCAAGGTATTTGTCACGTCCATTCGCTCTGCACCTCTCGTACTAGTATCCCAACCCGCGTCATGTGTCAACTATGAATGTCCCTTGCCCAATGTCATGTAATGGTCCATGTCAACCTAATATATAGCATATGTAGGTTTTCCCAACTCGTATGTTTCTTTCCATGTATAAGTTCAGTCCTTTGCCGTAGGCCATACGGGCTTTCCCATGTAAACGTTTTATCCTTGAGGTTATTTTGGACTGCTACCCTTGATCTGGTTATGTTTTCTTACCATGAACTATCGCGTGTTCACTTAGGATTTATGTCACCTAGGACCACTAGGGATTATACTACCTAATGAACGTTTCCGTGTCTCGGTTTGGGTTCAGCCACCTAGGGCCACTAGGGATTATGCCACCCGTCAACCGCGCCCTTTATCCCGCGTATGTATCGTGAATCGTTTTCCATGTCTAGACGCACATGTTCCTCAATGTGCCATCCGAGTTCCGTGCCAGGGCAAATCAAGAGATACGGAACTCGGTCGGGAGCTTTAAGTCGTCTGCTGATGCAGATATCAAGGTCTGTTTTTGTACCCGTGGCTATGGTCCCACGTGACCCCTCCCTCAACTACTGAAAGGCAATCCAAGAAAAATCATGTATGAGAACCACATCCCGGCCCCACTATAGCCCCACTTTCCTATGGGCCAACCTCACCCATGACTTGATAGCAAGAACATGGTCTGTTGGGGGCTCCCTGCCTTTCCATTCGTACGCGATTGACTAAAGATGGTAGGTAGTCGGCGACGTGCTATCCAGGGCAAAATCAAGTATCGTCGACTCCACGCTAATCCATCCCAGTCTTTAGGTCGCTCGCATAGCAACCAAGGCATACTCTTAGCTCTTCTACCGCAGACCTTAACCCCTGTGAGGCCGGGTTTCATGGACCATCTGCCACCTCACAGAGGGATACCAAGAGTGCCCTCACGTCCCCCGAAGCTACCGCTTCGTCACCCAGTTCGTTGGAGCCTTCATCTAAGTCAGATAATTTGCTCCTCCTCGTGTTTTAAGCGATGACCTACCGTACCGGGTTACTCATCTATTCATGAACTAGTCCCATGTCCTTGGCTAAGAATTATTACTTAGTTACACTTAACTAAGGTTTACCACTTAGCTTCATTTCCCTGTTACCCTTGATTAACTACGATTTTCTACCTAGTTCCTCTACTAGGGTTTTGCTTATTGGGTTAAGTGTTGTTATTCAAGTTCATGGCTTAGCCCGACTATGAATCATGTCAAGCTTGGCTAAGTATTCAAGTCCAAGTCCTAGCCCTACAAGTTGGTTAAGTATACCAAGAAGCTCATGACTTAACCCTATTCAATCATCAAGTCAATTTGGTTAAGTACTTGTTTATCTTAACCCCATCAGGTTATCGTGTTAGATTGGTTAAGCACAAATTATCTTAACCTCATCGGATTATCGAGTCGGACTGGTTAAGTATAGGTTAACTTAACCCCATCCACTAATCGTATTATAATGGTTAAGTATATTTAAAAGGTCTTATGACTTAACCCTATCAGGTCCGCATATTAGATTGGTTAAGTATAGGTTACTTAACCTCGTCAAATCATCATGTATAATTGGTTAAATATAAGTTACTTAACCCCATTAAATTATCTTGTTAAGTTGGTTAAGTATTGGCTACTTAACCTCATTGAATTACCAAGTTTAGATTGGTTAAGTGTTTAATTTAACCCCATCGAAGTACCGTGTTTAGATTAGTTAAGTGTAGGTTACTTAACCCCATCTAATTACCGTGTTTAGATTAGTTAAGTCTAAATTACTTAACCCCATCTAATTACCAAGTCGGATTAGTTAAGCGTGAATTACTTAACCCCATCCCCTAATTGTCTTGTATGGTTAAGTGTCATTAAGAAATCAAGCCCGGTCCCACTTAACCTACCCATTCGTGTCATATCGATTAAGTGTCATTAGTCAAATTTACTTAACCTCATCATGTGGCATTAATTTAATTAATGCACTCTCAACCTCTCACATTAGACCTTGTTGTGGTTACTAGTTAAGCCGGGCGGGTCCGGGTAGTTTTACACCACAACCTAGTCTAACCTCGGGTCTTAAGCGCGACATGACCAACTTCTCACATTGGATCCTATTGTTTGTAGCCACTAGTTAAGTCGGGCGGGTCCGGGAAGATTTATGCTACAAACTCAACCCAACCTCGAGTTGGCCACTTTCATGTTTGGTCTAGTGTCATATTACACTTACAACCCATACGTGTCTAGCCCCAAGTTCCATGTTTTCGTACGTGTCATGTTCATGTTTAAGTGTTTCCAAGAGTGTCACATTTTCATGCAACCCCATGTCAAGTTTTCGTGCCACATTCAAGTCAAGTTTTCGCATCACGTTCGCGTTTGTCTAACTACCCAAAAATCGTGTTTTCACTTGAGTAAAAGCGAGTCAACATAGTAGGTATACTATAGCTACATGTAGACCCCAAAACATGCACGATGCCACAAAAGGGATTGGCTCCAAACATGCATGGTATCATAAGTGGGTTTGGCCTTAAAACATGAACGATAGTGTCACATAGGGATTGGCCATAAGCATGCATAACAAAAAAAGGGATTGGCCACAAGCATGCATAATTTCAAAAAGGATTTGGCCACAAACTTGCATATTATCATAACGGGATTTGACCTTACATAAACATGATATCATAAGGGGGTTGGTTTCATTTACATGCATAAGCCCCAAAGTCCAATTTATGCAACTATTTCACAAGTCAAAGTGGCTCTAAGTGTTCATGCTATCATACTACAAGTAAAGGCCCAATCTTGCATGGCAAACTAAGTCCAATGCAACATGAATAGCATGGTTTAGTCGCTAAAACATAACCCAAAGTCATATGTTCATGATAAAGGGGCAAACTAGGTTTACATAGGTTAACATACTCATGTTTCATCGCATTTTATCCCATGTCATCATTAAACTACCGTTAACATCTCGAAGTAGCTAGAACTTACATAGCGTGGCTTAGCGAATTAGCATGAATCGTCTCGACGAAGAAAGTTGGCTCCTTTGAAGAAGAACCGTCATGAAACCGTCGTAGCAACGTTGATGTGGCCTCTATTTGGTGTAGCAAGCTTGCACCTTTCGATTCGGATCCGATTTGCATGCATAGTCTCTTGGAGTTGGAGATGGAGGCCATGATCACTTGGCATTTGGGCAGCACTTCGTGGCATGAGTGATTTGTGAGGGTTTAGGGTAGGCTTAGTGGTCTTTTTATAGAGATTAGGAGTAGTTTAGGCCGTTAGATAAACCCTAGGATAGATCCAAGCCCTCAAAAATCGTCACAGCCTCCAAAACTGAGCCAAAACCAGAAGCAGGTGCACCAGGTCGCTGGTTCGACCAGGGGGGGTCGACCCAGGGGTCGACACCCATGTCGACCCTCTGGAGGGGGTCGACCCTAGGGTCGACACCCATGTCGACCCCCTGGAGGGGGGTCGACCCAGGGGTCGACACCCTGTGTGCCTGGCGGGAATTTTCCCACCTTCTCTTCCTGGACTGAATTTCAAATCTGTTTTCGGATTTGAATTTTCGTGAAACTTCGTTGGGCTTTAACTGGGTCATACGGACTTCGATTTACGAAATTTCGGACTCTATTCGCGTATTTTTCCGAGACGAACGCAATGGCGCAACCCGTTTATCCTGATTCAGATTTTATAATTTAATTCTGCCTTGATTCTTGTCTTAACACGTTTGTTAAAATTCGGGTTGTTACATATACGTTCAAACTTTGTTCAAATAATATATTCGTTATTCTAATTCAATTCTAAACTGGATTATATACTTTGAATTTTCCCATTCATACCATATCACCATTTCAGCCCATTCTGATTATTTCAGAATTAAATATATTATTTAATTATTTATATTAATTAAATATTCAAAGTTATTTAATTCGACGAACAATTATATTCTCTAAATCACTATTTATATAATTAAATAAGTTAATTATATATCGTAGAAAATACGGGTCGTTACACCGATAGTCGGAGGAAGATGGGCGAGGAAAATATAGGGTTGAGGTTGTGTTTTTGATAGCTCCAGTTGATTCGATCGTGAGTGAGTTTTAATGGATCGAGTGCTCTAGAAATGGGTTAGGAGCGTATGGGGGAAGGGATTCAATGCAGTGGTGGTGGAATACCTAACGGTGGTCGGAGGTGATCTTGGGAGGACGATCTGGATTGGCATCATAACACTGTACTTTCTGTTTTAGGGGTTGAGAGGTGAGTTTTCGATCGAGGGTGGCTGGGGTTTGACCGATGGGTCGTCGATGATCGGGGGCGGCGTTCTGATTTGTGGGCAGCGGCACGGTGATCGCACGGATCTCGGAGTAGTTGTGCACGTGCACGGACAGGACTGTGTGCAAGAGGAAAAAATGAACAAAAGAAGAAAGAAAAAGGAAAAGGGGGAACGGAGCGGATCAAAGAAAAATAAGGATCACACGGTGTCGATCCCTGCTTTTGAGTTGCTAGGATTTCGTGGATTGGCAGATCTGGGAACAAGGCAGAGCAGGGAAAAATATAGGATCCTCATGGTTGATCAATGATTGTGTTGGCAAATCCACCTTGGTTCGATCACGTGAAGCAAGTAAGAAAGAAAAATGATGAAGGAACCGAAAAGAAACAAAGGGGATGGGCTTTTGAATGGGCCGTGATATGGACCTAAAATTTATTAAAAAAATATGTTTGTTTGAATTCTATAGTTTAAAAACTAAAACATTTGAGTTATAATATAAAGAAGAAAAATAGGGAAAAAGAGGGAACGTGTTTAAGGAAGTAAATCTGAAATCTTGTGGATGCGGGCTTAGGCTTTGTTTAGTATATCAATTTAATCGAATTTAATTAATTGGTTTTGATAGGAGTTATTTATAATAAATTAATTAATTAAATAAAAATAGAGGAAATCGTCGGGAGACCATGAAATTATTATGAATGAATTGACACTATCGTCATGAGTTTTAAGTTCGAAATCAGTATTTATATAATCGATTAAAAAGAGAAAAAAAATATATTAAAGCTTTAAATAAAATCAATTAATCATATGATGTGAAATCAGTTGCTATTCAAGATCAAATAATTTCAAACTATTATTAGTTTGAAATTTCATCACTTTTGATTATTAATACTGTGATAAATAATTGTTATTAATCACTGTTGTGCCATAAAGTGAACAAAAGAATGTAGATGTGTCAAGATAAAACATTGAATGTTTAATTGTATTATTAATCGCCTTATGTTGATTTCTGTTCAGAAGTTAAAACTGAGGGTTGTATAAGTAATTACTATGGATAGACATGTTATAAAAATGTATATGATATGTAATAATTTGTATAAATATCTTTACTTATTTACACTATTTAATTTTGATAGTTAAAACATCGATTGTCAAATGAATATCCCTTACGTGTTAGTTCGAAGAGACTGAGATGGGAACCAGACCCAACACCACTTTGATCCAACTTTATGTAAACTAACTTGTAGAGACGATCATACAATTTAAAGAATTGAAGACCGTAGATACTTATAAGCGGGAGAACTACTTGTTGAAATTCTCTGGTTGGCTGCCAAAGATATTTCAACAGTAGTTTTATCGTAATTGAAATCTTCGGATTCGTAAGGACTACTCGCTACTGATCCGTGCGGTGATTCCTATATTGGATGCAGTAGGAGGGTGCCTTCGGTTCATTCTGTTACTGGATGACTTGTATGGACGAATGTATGACAGAGTATTTCCAACAAGGTCACGTACGTTGATTTCTTCAAACGTGTCATAGTTGGGTAGCTCCCAACTAGGGTATTTTTGTGGATATCAATTAGTGGTATCTGGCGGATCTGATGATGTGACATTCAAAGTAAATGGTAGCCAGATGTTCTAAAGGTAAATTCCAACCTCAAGCCTCATCAATTGGGAAATGACAAAAATCGGGCAGGCAACATGGCTATATGGGTCGCTCCCATTAGGGTGTATAATGTAACGACCTGAATTCTATGTATCGAAGGATCGTAGAATATTTATTTCTTTCACATGCGAAGTCGTATGGTCATGTAACTTTGGGAGACGACTATTGGGGTCATTTCCCATGTTCATGATTTTTGCCAATTTTTAAATGACTGTTTTGCCCCTAACTGATCTTGTTTCGGCCATAACTTTTGATTGGAAAGGAGTTTTGAACTGAAACCACTTCCATTAGATCCAAATGATGGTTTACCTTTCCGTAGAGTGGTCGCATTAGCCAAACGGACTCACCGTTTCGGAGATATGGCCGAAACAAGTTTCAGGTGGTGAAAAACAGCTTAATTGGGCTTAACCGGGTGATTAACAGCTAGGCCCAAAGGGGAATTTCGGGATTAAGAGTATAAGAGGCCTGCTAGGGTTTAGAAAACGAATTTTACTTCATTTTCCAATCGCCTAAGACATTCCTCTCAACCTAGCAATGGCCTCTACTTGCTAAAACACCCCAAATCACCTTTTAATCGCTAATTATGCCAAATCTACATCAAATCGAAGCGAATTAGCACAAGGATCGAGGTAGAACTGCTGTATAGCCTTGGGAACAACGCCAAACAGAGAATCATTTCAAATTTGATATTTTATTTGTGGCTAAGGTGAGTGATTTGCACAGTTCCTCACTAATTATGGTTAATTAAGGGTAATTAGTGATAATTAGCGAATTTATACATGTTAAAAATCTGGAAAAATGTTCATAAATTTCGAAATATTGTTTTAGGCCTCTGTTAGAAAATTTGGTTAATTTGGTTAAGTTTTACTAATCCTATCATTAGATTTTCTTAAATATGCTTAAGGGAAAATATGGGATTTTGGCTATGTTTGATCCGTTTTAACCTATCAAATTATTGTTTTTGTGTTTGTGGTTGATTATACATGTTGCTATGACTGTATGGTATGTTTTATGATTGATTAGAAAAGTTAGAATGGTCGAAAACGCCGTCGAATGGCGTAAAACAGTCGCTGGAATGAAGTGTAGGAAACTAGCCGAACCGGATCGGATCGGATATAGAGCTCTGATCGGTGGGCAAGAGGATCCGATCCAGATCGGGACTTTGCACTAAAGGAAGCTTGGCAAAAAGGAAGGCCATTCGTATAAGAGCTAGAGTTGGAATTGGACCAAAGCTGGACATGGGATCGGATCGGATTGACTGGAGATGAAGGACCACCGAACCGTACCGGAGTATAGTGCTTCGAACTAGATCTTAAGTGCCATCACTGAACCGGCGTCTGAAGGAGGAGAACTACCAAACTGAACCGCACCCAGGAGCATACCATGAAGCATGGCACCCGAACCGAACCGATGAAGGAGCTGAGCCAAACCACGATGGAGAATCCAAACCGAACCGAACGAGAAATCTGAAGATGATGTATAGCCGAACTGAACCAGACTTAAGCTACTTCTACTCGACGACTCTTTTGAAGACCAACTTCAATTCGTACCAAAACCCGGGATGCAAAGGAAGTCCAAATAGGAAGTAGAGCTCAGGATCCAGATGGGAACCAACGAGTTAACTTCATGAGTTGGACTTTGCTGCGGGACGTGTGCAAAGGGGTTACCGATGTCTATAACTTTGGATCACTATGGAATGTGGGGTATGCGGACGGATTCAGGGCCACAGTGGACTAGGTAAGACTATTGTCTATGGACCAATGAGGTGGAGTCATTTATAAGGATTTGGTCGTGACTCCATGGGTTAAGCTTGGTGGTAGCAATAGTTATACAAGTCGGACTCCGTTACTACCTCGATGGGTCTAGTGATCAAATTAGTGGATATCGTATGCTTTACGCACCGAGTGAGAGATGTGAGGATGGTTGCTATGGTTGATTGTTTGCCATCACTATGTCATGCACACCCCCACCCCCGTATTATTTACACCTTATGTTTAGTGGCACCTTAGCGTATTGAGCGGTATGTTGTGCTAACTCTTTGGTTGCAGGTTCAGGTATGGTTTAGTATACCTGTTATTGTTCTGTTTTGATGCTTATCGCTCATACCAGACTTTCGTCTGACCCAGAGTTTTATGTCTCTTCTTATTACTCGGAGTGCTCTTAAACGGGCGGACTAGAGACAGGTTAGGTGGTATGCACGAGTATCTGTACCGGAGACGAGCAGGAGGCTCCCACGTATGATATATATAGATATTCTCCCTGTGTCGCTGCTGGTCACTACTTTGGGCATTAGTAGTGTACCTTTCCTTTCTTCTGCTTTAGAGACAGTTTTAAATTTGTAATAATGATGATGTGGAACATAAGCTGTAATTGGATTTTCCGCTGCTATGATGTTTAATTTCCAGCTTATGCAATGTCTCACCTGTTTTATGTTAAAGTATGTTTTTATTATATTTTATTCCATGCACTGAGAGATATTCTACAGGTTCCTTGTTAGTTCAAACTCCCTTTTCTTTATTTGGCGACCGTCCTGTGCTAGTTGGACATTGGCACATCGCACTTTCATGGGTAAATGTCGGCTGGTGCGGGGCGGGCCGTCACACTTGGTATCAGAGCTCTAGGTTGCGTAGTTAACCTAGGGAAAGACACCAGGGAGAGATAATACGTATATGAGAGCGCGTATTTGTGATTATTTTGGTTTTCAAAAGCTATATATATATATACACTATTAGTATAGCTAAGGATGAAGTCGCACTGCACCGACACTATAAAGAGGACGGTTAATCATTTCTCTTAAAGATTGAACGATGAGCCGACATACGACGGGCGCTGGTAGATGAGCCAACAATGGGAATGCTCCTGACATGAGGGCTATGTTTACTGACTTCATGAGGGAGATACTTAGAAACGTGCAAGGAGTAGCTCCCAATGCTGCAAATGGTGGTGGTGTAGCGGTGTAGGTGCCTAGAGCCGATTTTGCCAAGCTATGCAAGGATTACACTAGTCTTGGTGGAAAGCCGTTCCATGGAACGGAATCGGCTACAGAGGTTCAGGATTGGTTGGATAGCTGTGAGCGTATCTTCTAAGACTTGGGTATCGAGGATGCGATGAAAAGAAAGCTAGCGTCCCGTTAGCTGCAAGGACGGGCAATGAATTGGTGGAACGCTATTAAGGCAGCTACTACAGAGGATCAAGTTACATGGGATCAGTTTAAGGCCCGATTCGGTGAAAAATTTATCCTAGCTGCTCAGAAGTCAGAGTTGTTTAGGAAATTTCTGGAGCTTAAGCAGAATGGTAGAGCTATCTCAGAGTATATTGCTTAGTTCGATACTTTATCAAAGTATGGATTATCCCTCATTGACACTCCCGAGAAGAAGAATGAGAAGTTTATAACAGGCTTGGATCAGTACTTGGGGGAAAGGCTTATTAACCACGTCGATGAGACATTTGAATCGATTGTGGGGAAAGCTTTGTGATCGGAGAGTCTATACCCCAAGTCAAAGACAGAGGTTTCATCTGCGGAAGAGCCAAAGCCGCAAGTAAGCGGTGGAGGCAAGAATGGTTCTCAGAATAAGAGAATGAAGAATCAGACCAAGGATGGAAAGAAGAAAAAGAATAAGAAAGATGTTGAGTGCTTCAGCTGTGGTAAGAAGGGCCACTATGCCATAGAATTTCGGGCCAAGCCAGCGAATAGGAAGTGCTTCAACTGTGGCCAAGTGGGACATCACAAGGATAAGTGTCCGCAACCCCCTAAAGAGAAGCAGATTGTGAAAGCATATGCTATCAATGCTGTTCCTTCTTCGTCGAATGCCCCAACTGCGGCGGAGAAAGGAAAGAATGTTGTTATTCAAGGTATGCTTTCTGTTTATGATGTTCCAGTTAGAGTGTTGTTTGATACCGGAGCTTCTAGTTCCTTCATATCTAGTGACCTGGTAGATAGGTTGGGATTGGAGTCCGTGATTGTCGATAGACCTTTGGTAGTGACGAACCCGATTGGTGGTTTAACTAGCCTTAGCATGATTTGTTGTAATGTGGTCTTATCGAGTCATGGATGCATGTTTGTTTGTGATTGTTTTGTTTTGGACTTTACTGGGTTTGGCATTATTTTGGGAGTCGATTGGATCCAAAGATACGGGGCGGTGGTAGACTGTGAGGGCTTTTTGGTGATAGTTAGAGCAGATGATGGGCGGAGGGTATTGTTTGGTGGTCTACCTAATGATGGGGTAATGGCTAGTTTTCTAAATTCCCTCGACATCCCGCATGATGACTTGTCAGATGTGCCCGTGGCTGGCCAGTATCCGAACGTCTTCGAGGAAGTGACCGGACTTCCACCACACCGAGAGATTGAGTTCCGTATTGATTTAGTGAAAGATTCCAGACCTATGGTGATGCCACTTCGTCGTATGGCACCAAGGGAGCAGCGAGAGCTCGGGGTGTAAGTGAGCAATCTTTTGAAGAAGGGATTTATCAGACGAAGCATTTCTGAGTGGGGAGCACCAGTTGTGTTTGCTATCAAGGCAGATGGTTCCCTTCGATTGTGTGTGGACTACCGCGAGTTGAATAAGGTGACGAGGAAGAATAAGTATCCTCTACCGTGGATAGATGATTTGTTTGATCAGTTGAATGGCGCGAGAGTGTTCTCCCAGTTGGATCTCTTGACAGGTTTTCATCAGCTTAGAGTGGAAGCTGAGAGTATAGCTAAAACGGCCTTTTGGACGCCGTTTGGATATGAGTGGTTGGTCATGCCATTTGGGTTGACCAATACACCAGCATATTTTGTGGATCTTATGAATAGGGTATTCAGAGATCAGTTGAATAAGTTTGTTCTTGTGTTCGTGGATGATATAATTGTTTATTCGAGGACAGAGGAAGAACACAAGGAACACTTGAGGATAGTGATGGAGGTGTTGAGGAAACACCAATTGAAAGCAAAGTTTTCTAAGAGTCACTTCTGGAGGAGAGAAGTGAGAATCTTAGGCCATGTCATTTCAGAGAATGGTATTGCCATGGACCCTGCGAAAGTG
Organism: Allium sativum; assembly: GCA_030737875.1. Lineage (NCBI taxonomy): Eukaryota > Viridiplantae > Streptophyta > Magnoliopsida > Asparagales > Amaryllidaceae > Allium > Allium sativum. Next base: position 219,251,262 of record CM060921.1, read on the forward strand.
GCTACGATACAAGATTGGTCTATGCCCAAGAATGCAACGGACATAAGAAGTTTCTTGGGATTAGCTGGGTATTATCGCAAGTTTATCCAAGACTTCTCCAAGATAGCAGCACCGTTGACTCAGTTGACTAAGAAAAATCAAGCTTTTGTCTGGGACGAAAAGTGCGAGAATGCATTCAGTAGTCTAAAGGAAAAGTTGACATGTGCACCAGTGTTAGTCATTCCTAAGGGGAATGAAGAGATGATAGTAAATACGGATGCATGTGGTACTGGACTAGGTGCTGTATTGATGCAAGGAGGTAGGGTTGTAGCTTATGCAAGTCGGCAACTGAAACCGCATGAGAATAGATGTAACGTCCCGCATTTTTATCGGTTTGTATTTGAATATTTAAGTCAGTTTAAATATTGAAATCGTAAGGTAAATAGATTTATATATATTTTAAAATGAAATTGAACGTATAAAAAAATATATTAAATATAATCGAGCCCGAAGTATCGCGACCGTTCGTAAATTAACGTTCTGAACTTCAACTGAGTGTACATGACTCATTATAAGTCGGATTTCCTCGAAACAAGAAGCTTGGAATCTGTTGAACTATATTTTTCTAACAGAAGTGAAAAATCAAGATTTCGCTTTATAGATTGTGAATTATATCCAAATCAAATATTCAGAAAGTCGCCGTAAAATCGTTTATCGACCATAACGGTTTATTTGAAATAACTAGATATCTGATTCGAATTTGGACAAGGTTCTTTTGGGACATAGTGATAATTTACTTTTTATAATTTTACTATAATTTTTAATTAATTAAATACGCAACTTTTTATTTGGGGTATTTTGCACCTTGTATCAGTATTTTGGGGTTTCAAAATATGAGTTAATCTACCGATATTATTATATTTTTGGGATCGTGACACCTTGTTGAGCACGACTATACTCTTACTTCTGTCCGTATGAAAATATAAATTTTAGAGACTGAGGTAAACCAATCTATATCGTGAACTTTCAACTGCAAAACTTTTATTTATTTTTTGGCCAAAACAAAAAAAATTAAAACTATTCTGCGAATCCCTGAAGCTTCATGCCAAGGGATGAAATCAATGAAGTTCTCAAATCATACATCTTTTCTATAGCACTCCTAACATGCTATCCTGCACTTGTACGTGTCATATGCAAGTCCACTCCTCATGAATGCTGCCAATTCCCTTTCCTTAGCTGTTAAGAAGTTCCCACTTTTTTCATGTGCGTGTACATCACGCACATGCCTACTCTAGCAACTAAAAGCACCACGTACATGCCTAAATTCAACTACAGTACCCTGTCTCACTAAAAACATGGACCATCACCTAAGAACAGCGGACCTACTCCCCAAAGTTAACAAAATTTGAAAACCCATATATATATATATATATATATATATATATATATATATATGTTTTTAAATAAGCAGTACCCTAAGGCCACGTTCTGCCATCTTTTCACAATTAATACAGTATGCCACTCTCGTTCGAAAGCCATACTGCTAACCTAATCTAAACAATTTACACGCAAGCCTAAGGAGATGCACGGTTACTTAATGGTTAAGAGTCCTTGCTTTTAAATATCATCGAATAGTTCATCGGCCTCCATCTTGTTTCAAGAAAAAAAGAATGAAAGCACAGCAAGGCCTTGTAATTGCTGTGGAAACAAATAAAACTGTCTGCCATAAATCAAAAAAAAACTGAACCCAATAATCCTCCTGTCGATATACGCCACAACTTCATATGGTTTTGTGGAGTTCGGGCAAGCTTCTGTTCGCACGTTTTCTTATAGCATTGACTGGAACACAATTGAGAAGGGGGGACGAGGACCCGTGGTTGATGGTTGCCGGTGGGTGGAGAGGGTGTCGGGTAGCTGGGTGGTGAAACAAAGAAATTGGTGGCTAGTTTCATTGTGAGTTTGAGGAGGGGTTAGCTTTGATTCTCACAGCATGAGTGGGGAAAGAACTTGCAGGTAGGTGCACATATTTGTGCATGACGAAAGGTAGGGGAGCGGATTAAGGATGAGATGAGGACAGTAGAAGGACTTAAACATTTGAAGTGGTGTAATGGGTATAGCGTTTTAGTGAAATGTTGAAGGGGGAAAGACTAAAATGTAGGAGTGTCAGGAAAGTATATGCGAGTGGAAAGAGTAGTGTATAAGAAGAACGTGAGGCCTTATAAAGAAAACGAAGTCCGAGGGTGAGTTTGCACGTATCACTGGGATTATGTGAGGGTTTATATAGTGGAAGGTAGAGTTTTGTTGAATAGCAGGTACGGTTGTTTAAACGGGATGGAGTGAATTAGAGAAGAAGCTTCATGGGGCGGTCTCGTTTCATTTTCTGGAACGCACTGTAGTGGGTTTAAACGAAAATTTAATAAGTATACTGATGTGGGATGGAAAGTAAAGCGAGGCAAGGTGCACTCATGGGGATCGAAGGACAGAAAATGGTGATGTAGCGGAGCACTGTGCGTGTACACTTTTTGATGCACAGGCGGTTTAGTAGAAAGTGTCAAAAAGTGAAGGAAGCTGAGGCGCGTAAAGCGGAGCAGTGTGCTCATCCTAGCAAGGTGCCGGCGTTAGAGATTTCCGGGTTATGGCAAGTATACATGGATGGACGTTTGTTGTGTAAAAGTAGTGGAGTTGTTTGAATGGAGTAGTTGATGAATGGAAGGGCGGTTGCAAATACTGACAGGGGGAAGCAAAACGTGAATATGGGATGTTTGCGGTATTTTTGTAGTGACAGCATGGTGACGGACTAATTTATGTAACAGATGGAAGATGTGGATTATATTGGGTAACAGGAGGCGTTTAGAGAAAATAATTAAGAAAAAGTGGGGAGAATTTGGAGTAGTAAATGGGTCATTAACGTAAACGGTGATGGAAGATGATGACCTGTAGGAGAAGCGTGTCGGTGGTTTGATGCGGGTTTGTTCGTGATGGGCCTGACGAGTAAAAGCCCAAAAAGAAATAAAAAGAAAAGAAAAGAAAAAGGTAAAATCTACAAAATAGTGGAATGATATGTGGACGGGCCGTTCTTCTTGGTTTCGGAGGAGGGGCTTCTAACGGGCGCGGATCTGAACTAACACAAATCGTTATCTAAACGGTTAACGCGTAAAGGTGAGTAAATTCACTCACTCTGATCTATTTTATATTATAATAATTATATTTTAATATTCGGTTGAATGCTGTGTGATGGTCGTTTAGGTGAATTACCATAAATTTGGCTGAAATATTATATATCGTTGCATAGGTTGGATACTGATCCCACTGCTTATAATATTACCTAGTATGGAATCACTGTTAATTGTGTTGACTAACATCTGTGGATGCGGGAAACCGGTTGGAGGAATCCGACCAGATTCCTCGATATTTATATGTACTGCTTGTTTTATATGCACTGGTTGAACCCGAATTACATTTAAAACGTGAATATTGATGTTAAATGAAAATTCAACATTTGCTTCGATAAATAAATAAACGATATCGATTAAGAAAGTGGTAACAGTTGACCGTGAACCCATCGTTTGTTAAGAAGTTGATTGGCCATCAGGAAAATCAACGAAGTTAATTATAAAAATTATATTTTTATAATTAAAGAGAAGATTTAAATTTATAATAGAAGTTCTATTATAAACCAGTATTTTAGAGTTTGTTTTATAAAGTAAATATAAATGATTATTTGAGATTTAAATAAGTTATTAAGATATAATTATCCTACGCGTGAATAATTTGGATAATTATTTTAAAGTAAAAAGTTAACAAATATTTTTAGATTAATTATATTAATCTAATGATAAGAAGTAATTAAAATCAGTTAACGAATTTACTGATGTAATGAAGTTGATATAATCAACTGTTATTTGGAAAATGATTATTAGATTAATTGGCCTTTAATTAATCTAATGAAAACAGTTTAGAAATAAGTTAATCAAAATTAATGAGATTTAATTACCTTTTTAATTTAAGAAGTTATAAATAGAACTGTGGAATGGAGAAAGCGAAGAGTTAATGTTTAATACAAATAATCATAAACAACAGAGATTTCAAAGTAAGCATATGGTGTTATAAAACCATAGTTCAAATTAAACAAATACGGTCTGATAGATATCATAAGTAATAAGGGATTTGAGTACAAACTTATATCTATTCTAAGATAAGAATGTTGTTGATTAAGGTCTGAGAGGTAATTAAAATACCCCAACTTGAACGGCTTCACTATTATCGAGGAACGATATCAGTTTGTAACGGAAAGAGATGTCAAGATTAGTATAAAGGGAATATGGCAGCGTATTGCAAGTCTTAGAACTATAGCGATAAAATAAACATTGTTGACTAGGCTTAAGTGTGACTGTTATGTCAAGATTAGTTATAAAGGAGAATATTACAACGCTTGACAAGTTTTGAACTGTAACGATAAATTAACACTGTTAACCAAACTTAAGCGTGATTTTTATGTATAGCAGCACTTCCTAGGAAATGAAAACAGTTTGGTTTGAAATCCACTTATTCTAGAGTAATAAGTAACGACGTTTGTTCAAAGAAATATAAGAATGAGTTTAGATAAAGAATTGGAGAATCATTTTAGAAAAACGATGACATCATATGATTAAAACTGAATTAAACCATTAGGATATGGAACTAGAATTCGATGATGTCGAATGTATTAAAAGTAAATTATTTCTAGGAGTTATGATTCTGATAGGATAGGTAAATATTTAGGTCTAAACCAATAAATTATAGAAGGATATGTAATCAATATTAGTTATAAACTTGATATTGATTTTAACAAGAAGTTGACTTAGATACAAAGTTTATAAAATGAAATTGGGAATATTTTTCCAATATAGTTAGAGTATATTATCCAAGTGTAGGAAATAAAGAACGTGAAAAGAATGGAAATGTTTCGAACGTTAATAACGTATGTTTTTTGGAACATGAAAGGATAAGAGTTTATAATAACTGGAAATGTTTTCCATGAAGTGTAAAAAGGATAAAACGGGATTTGAGAAATATTTGGTAAGATATGAGAATTCGAATAATAAAAACGAATATAAAATAAAAAGTACCCGTGTTCGTGTGATGTCTAGTTATACATTTGAATGAATGTTTGTTTTTACTTCGATGGTTAAATAACCGACTATCGAAGTGTTTTGACCATCGTTGTCAATACGGAGAGACCGGTTGAATATATTATTTGAAAACCACTCCGTATTGGTATAAGCGCTGCGAATTATATTATGCTGAAGAAAATTGAAGACGGAGTGAAATGCAAGGGTCGTCCTGTTCCTGAATGGTGCTTTCTGTTTGTCCAGTCCCAGGACAACTTGTATGGATGAGTGTCTGACAGAGTATTTCCAACGGTCACGCCGTTGATTTTTACGAATATACCAAGTTGGTGGGGAGAAGGTAACTTCTCTTTATTCTACACCCAGTGTGCATTTGTATAATCAATATGTGATTACGGATTTGACGATGTGGAATTCAAAGTGAATGGTGATCAGATGTTTTGAAGATAGACATAACCTCTAGCCTCACAACCAGGAAGTAACAAAAGTTGGGCTAGGCAGCATGGCTAGTTGGTTCATCCCCAAGCAGGGTGTATTGTCACCGATCTAGAGAAAATTCATATTTATACTTCTTTTCAATTTTGTATCTTCGGATTTCGGTTGGATGGCCAACAACCGTGGGTGGCAATATATTCGCGACACTCAAGCTAAATGAGTGAGCAGTCATGTGTGGCCGGGTTACAAGACGTTCTTGTTGAACCCAGGTGTATCCCCTCTAGAGTACACTATTCGGAAGGTGCTCCCATACCTTGTCTGTTGGAATCCATTCTCCACTAAGCGCCCTGCGGGTTTTTGATTTTATACTATATATGTGGAGCGTGAGATGCAAGCGTTCTACTACTTGGATATTTAATTATTTGTTTAGACATTATCATAATATCACTGGGTTTGATATCAAAGATAATTTGGGATATAGTAAGGTAAAAGCCGTCCATGTTTATATGTGGGCTGGTCTTACTATTATCCTTTGTTTCAAAAGGATTTTCAAAGTGAAACAGTATGGTTGGAATTTACTCACACCAGTCTCATGACTGACCAAGAGTTTATTTTGTTTGTTTTTCCCTAAACTCTTAGGTGCCCAAATTTGTACGCGCAGTCAAGTGTTTCGGGCTTTTACAGATTCACTTGGAGGAGCTAAAAGCAGAAGGCTTCACCATTAGTGTTTAGAGATTATTTCTGCTGTGAGATGATGTATTGTACTCTGATAATGGTATGTATATATAATACAGTTTTGTATTTCAAAGTTATGTTATATAATGCAATTTATTCATTCCGCTGTGAGATTCGTGTTTACTCTGATTCTGATGTTCTTCTTCTTCTATTCTATTAGTTCTATCTTTTCCATCTCATCCTCTAAATTCTTTCTATTAATGATCTGAATTTTCGTGCACTTTAAGTTGAATGTGTAGGATATTAGTCAGCTCAAATTGGTACGGATTTTCGGGACGTTACAAAAGATATCCTACCCATGATTTGGAATTGGCAGCGATCTTGTTCGCATTGAAGATGTGGAGGAATTATCTCTTGGGAGAAAGATTCGAGTTGTTTACCGATCATAAATCGTTAAAGTACCTTTTCTCTCAAAAGGATCTAAATCTCCGACAACAAAGATGGTTAGAACTCTTGGCTTCCTATGATTTCGGCATCACATATACACCAGGAAAGGGCAATGCGGTGGCTGATGCATTGAGTAGAAGACATGCCAGTTTAGGGGCTATGTTTCTAGAATGGAAGCAACTGGAGTACATCGCTGGGTATGATTTCAGACCAAAGTGCGAATTGGATCCAGAAATGTTAGCAAGTTTGACGATCAGACCTACTTTGATTGAGCGGATTTGTTCCAGTCAGAGGGACGATCCTAACCTATTGGAAATCATCTCAAAGTTAGAGATGGGAATCGACGAAGAGGTGAACAAGTATGGGCTAGATCGAGAAGGATGGCTTAGAAAGGATGGAAGACTTGTTGTGCCCAATGTCAATGGATTGAGAGATGAAGTGCTTAGAGAATGCCATCACTCAAAACTGACTATACATCCCGGTGGTAACAAGATGTATCGAGACATGAAGCAGACCTACCTGTGGGAAGGGATGAAAAGATACGTTGGGAAGTTTATATCCAAATGCATGAATTGCCAGCTAGTTAAAGATGAGTAAAGGAAGCCTAGTGGCTTGTTACAACCATTAGGAATTCCAGAATGGAAATGGGAACAAGTCTCAATGGATTTGTTGATGTGTTACCAAGGACTAGATCGGGCCATGATAGCATTTGGGTGATTGTGGACCATTGACTAAAAGTGCAAGAATTATACCCGTCAAGTCAAATAGAACGGCAACTAAGTTAGCTGAACTATATGTAAGGTGGGTAGTGAGATTTCATGGAATACCCAAAGGCATTGTGAGTGACCGAGATCCATTGTTCACTAGTGGATTTTGGAAGAGCTTACAAGAGGCGTTAGGATCAGAATTACATCTCAGTACCGTGTATCATCCTCAAACCGATGGACAGACAGAGAGGGTGAATCGAGTATTAGAAGATCTCTTGAGAGCTTGCATATTAGACTTTGGTGGATCATGGGATGACCATTTGCATCTAGTAGAGTTTGCATATAATAATAGTTATCAATCCAGTATTGGTATGGCTCCATTTGAAGCTTTGTACGAAAGACCGTGCAACTCACCGTCATGTTGGTTAGAAAGTGGTGAGAAGTTTGTGCTTGGACCAGATGTGATAAGAGAAACTTCAGCTAAGATTAAGGTTATCCATCAGTAAATGAAGGCTGCCCAAGATAGGCAGAAGAGTTATGCTGATAAGAGGAGAAAATAATTAAATTTCTCCATTGGCGAATTGGTGTTTGTCAAGACTTCTCCGTTGAAGAGCGTGATATGATTTGGCAGGAGAGGCAAGTTAACACTAAGATTTGTTGGTCCATTCCCAGTTCTTGAGCAAATTGGGAATCTGGCATATAAAGTTGAATTACCAGAGAAGATGGCAGGAATTCATAATGTATTTCATGTTTCCTAGTTAAGGAAGTTCGTGCATGATCCCGATGTGACTATTTCACCTGATCAGTTGGATGATATCGAGGTTGAACCCGAGGCGGTTGGGAACCGCAAGCCTATGCGTATTGTTGGGAATGATACGAAGCAACTTCGAAGGAAGGCGGTGAAATTAGTCAAAGTTCAATGAGGGCGAAAATGAGAATGACTGTACTTGGGAGACAGAGGAGAGCATTAGGAAGACGTATCCAGAACTCTTCGCCTGGTAAGATTTTAGTTTCGATTTAGTCTTTCTGCATGCTATGATAGGTTTGTTTTGTTTGTTTTGCATGTTTGATTGTTGTATATGGCTGGTAGGCATGCGGGATCCTTTGTATGTTTTGGGTTAAGGAATTTCGGGGATGAAATTTCTTAAGGGGAGGGGGGGGGGGGGAGGGGAGGGGAGAATGTAACGACCCGCATTCTACGTATCGAAGGATCATAGAATATTTATTTCTTTCACATGCGAAGTCGTATGGTCATGTAACTTTGGGAGATGACTATTGGGGTCATTTCCCATGTTCATGATTTTTTCCGATTTTTAAATGACCGTTTTGCCCCTATTTGATCTTGTTTTGGCCATTACTTTTGATTGGAAAGGAGTTTTGACTTGAAACCACTTCCATTAGATCCGGATGATGGTTTACCTTTCCATAGAGTGGTCACATTAGCCAAACGGACTCAACGTTTGGGAGATATGGCTGAAACAAGTTTCAGGTGGTGAAAAACAGCTTAATTGGGCTTAACCGGGTGATTAACAGCTAGGCCCAAAGGGGAATTTCGGGCTTAAGAGTATAAGAGGGCTGCTAGGGTTTAGAAAACGAATTTTACTTCATTTTCCAGCCACCTAAGACATTCCACTCAACCTAGCAATGGCCTCCACTTGCTAAAACACCCCAAATCAACTTCTAATCGCTAATTAAGCTAAATCTACATCAAATCAAAGCGGATTAGCACAAGGATCGAGGTAGAACCACTGTACAGCCTTGGGAACAGTGCCAAATAGAGAATCATTTTAGATTTGATATTTTATTTGTGGCTAAGGTGAGTGATTTGCATGGTTCCTCACTAATTATGGTTAATTAAGGGTAATTAGTGGTAATTGGTGATAATTAGCGAATTTATACATGTTAAAAATATGGAAAAATGTTCATAAATTTCTAAATATTGTTTAGTCCTCTGTTAGAAAATTTGGTTAATTTGGTTAAGTTTTACTAATCCTATCATTATTTTTGCTTGAACATGCTTAAGGGAAAATATGGGATTTTGGCTATGTTTGGTCCGTTTTAACCTATCAAATTATTGATTTGGTGTTTGTGGTTGATTATACAAGTTGCTATGACTGTATAGTATGTTTTATTATTGATTAGAAAAGTTAGATTGGTCGAAAACGCCGTTGAATGGCGTAAAACAGTCGTTGGAAAGAAGTGGAGGAAACTAGCCGAACCTGATCGGATCGGATATAGGGCTCGGATCACTAGGCAGGAGGATCCGATCTGGATCGGAATTTTGCACTAAAGGAAGCCTGGAAAAAAGGAAGGTCGTTCGTATAAGAGCTGGAGTTGGAATTGGACCAAAACTGGACATGGGATCGGATTGACTGGAGATGAAGGACCACCGAACCGAACCGGAGTATAGTGCTTCGAACCAGAACTTAAGCGTCATCGCCCAACCTAACCGGTATTTGAAGGAGGAGAACTACCAAACCGAACTGCACCTAGGAGGATACAATGAATCATGGCACCCGAACCGGACCGAATGAAGGAGCTAAGCCAAACCACGATGGAGAATCCGAACCAAAACGAACGAGAAATCTGAAGATGATGTATTGCCGAACCGAACCAGACTTAATCTACTTCTACTCGACGACTCTTTTGAATACCAACTCCAATTCGACCAAAACCCGAGATGCAAAGGAATTCCAAATAGGAAGTAGAGCTCAGGATCCAGATGGGAACCAACGAGTTAACTTCATGAGTTGGACTTTGCTGCGGGGCGTGTGCAAAGGGGTTACCGATGTCTATAACTTTGGATCACTATGGAATGAGGGGTATGCGGACGGATTCAGGGCCACAGTGGCCTAGGTAAGACTATTGGCTATGGACCAATGAGGTGGGTTTATTTGTAAGGATTTGGTCGTGACTCCATGGGGTAAGCTTGGTGGTAGCAATAGTTATACAAGTCGGACTCCGTCACTACCTCGATGGGTCTGGTGATCAAAGTAGTGGATATCGTATGTTTTACGCACTGAGTGAGAGATGTGAGGATGGTTGCTATGGTTGATTATTTGCCATCACCATGTCATGCACACCCCAACCCCCGTATTCTTTACACCTTATGTTTAGTGGCACCTTAGAGTATTGAGCGGTATGTTGTGCTAACTCTTTGGTTGCAGGTCCAGGTTCAGGTATGGTTTAGTATACCTGTTATTGTTCTGTTTTGATGCTTATCGCTCATATCAGATTTTTGTCTGACCTAGAGTTTTATGTCTCTTCTTATTACTCTGGGTGCTCTTAAACGGGCAGACTAGAGACAGGTTAGGTGGTATGCACGAGTAGCTGTACCGGAGACGAGCAGGAGGTTCCCACGTATGATATATATAGATATTCTCCCTGCGTCCCTGCTGGTCACTACTTTAGGCATTAGTAGTGTACCTTTCCTTTCTTTTGAATTAGAGACAGTTTTAAAGTTGTAATAATGATGATGTGGAACATAAGCTGTAATTGGATTTTCCGCTGCTATGATGTTTAATTTTCAGCTTATGCAATGTCTCACCTGTTTTTATGTCAAAGCATGTTTTTATTATATTTTATTCCATGCGCTGAGAGATATTCTACAGGTTCCTTGTTAGTTCAAACTCTCTTTTCTTTCTTTGGTGACCGTCCTGTGCTAGTTGGACATTGGCACATCGCACTTTCATGGGTAAATGTCGGTTGGTGCGGGGCGGGCCGTCACATATAATCACCTATCTAGAGAAATTCGATTTGCTTCTTTAATCTATTTCGATGCTGTCCCTTTTCGGGAAACGATGGTTTGAGCCCAACCGTTGGTGATATACATTCGATACACTCAAGCGAAATGAGTGGTCGGTCATGTGTGGCCGGGTTGCAAGACGTTCTTGTTGAACCCAATGTACTCCCCTCTAGAGATACACTATCGGCAGGTGGTTCCATACCTTGTCATAGTCGGAATCCAATCTCCAATAAGCGCCCGTGGTTTTGATTGTATACTATATATGTTGAGCGTGAGATGCAAGCGTTCTGCTAGATTGATATTTATTTGTATTTAGACACTCTTACAATATCAGGACAATATGTGATTTCAAAAATGATTTGGGTTATCGTAAGGTAAAAACCATCCGTGTTTATGTGTGGATCGGTCTTATGATTATAATTTATTTCAAAAGGATTTTTGAACGTTAAATCAATTTGTTTTAAAATCGTTTACTCACACCAGTCCCATGGCTTGACCCAGAGGTTTTTTTTGTGTTTTCCCTAAACTCTTGGGTGCACAAATTTGTACGGACAGTCAAGTGGTTTCGGTATTTTCCAAAGTCACTCGGAGAAGCTTGGAGCAGGGGACTTCAACATTAGATATATATAGAGTTATTTCTGCTGTAATGTATATGAGTTGTACTCTGATGATGTACGTAAGTACAAATACCAGTTTGTAATTCAAGTATGGTTATATATATATTTTATTCAGTTCCGTTGTGAGATTCGTAATACTCTAATTTTGCTGTGTTCTTTTCTTCTTTTTCTTCTATTCTAACTTTCTTCCTTCCGATTCCTCACCATCTATCTTCTTTCTATTAATGATCTGGAAGTTTCTAGTGCTTGATTAGTCGATATGGGGTGTCGGATACATATTAGTATCGATAATCAGGATCGGGACCTTTTGGGTCGTTACAGTTGGTATCAGAGCAATGGTTTAGTAATAACCTTGGCTCTATGGCGTAATTCGATAGAGATGGGGTTAGTAATACCCTAGATTGAATTTGAGTGCATATATATATGAGCGCGTATTTGTTAATTTATATAAAAACTATTTTATATTGTGTTAATTGGTTTATCGAGTGGGTTTTGAATTCTGATCAATACGGGATTACAAACTGTATCGATAGGTTCTTATAAACTCTTGAACAGAGTAATTCGACATAGTATTGTTTTAATAAGATGGGTAAATATAATAATTTTACCCAAAGTATATTTTAATATAAAAGAATATATTGTTTTTGAAATTATTATTAATGGATGTGATGGTTGCTATTATAATCTGGTATTAGATTATAAACAATAAGATAGGTAAATAAAACCAAATTGAAATTGAATAAACTAAAAGATACAAATGGGATGACCCCAAAACTAAATTCAGACTAGAACTTGAATTTGAAATCCTGGGAGTTAGAAAGATTTTTGATGGGAGGTTATTTGAGTAAAATAAATTGTCTTTGGAAATTCAAAGGTTTTAAAAATAATAAAGGGGATTTCAAATGATATTCAAATTGATTTGGAATAAAACCGGGGATTTAGATTCAGGAACTTGACGATTTAAATAAGACAAGTCGAGTGGATTTAGGCAGAAAAGGTGAACTGAATAGACTAGAGTTGACGAAGGTTAAGTCGAGCAGAATTAAGTTGGATTGGAGTTTAAAAGGAGAATTCGAAATAGATAAGTATGGTTGAACAAATTTGACTCAAACCAATGAGTTTTGGAATTAATTTCCAATTATAACCAAATACATTTAAGTTGTTAAGGATTAGGATACGGAGTTAAGAAATTGGAATCTAACTGGAGACTGGTTGAGTTGAATGATTTTTTTTGGTTATTGATTTGACATTGATTTCGATCTTCAGGGTTGATACTTAGAGAATTATCTTCTTACCGGTTTACAGTTAGGATCTGTTAAATATGGAAGAATAGTAAGGCGCGAATATGGAATGGGAATATTTTCCAACTAACAAATATCCATAAGTTATGAATATGACCGTGATTAATAGCCAAATGCTGATGTATTAACTGAAATGTAATATTTTGGGTAGATAAACGATGTGTTCTGGATGCCTTGGTTGTTCTAGTTATGAGGGGATAACTAAAATATATGCTTTGATATAAGTCTATGAGGAAAAATATAATTGGAATCTCCTCGCTACTCCTTAATTTCGGGGACGAAATTCTTTTAAGGGGGTAGATTGTAATGACCCAGTTTCTGGACTGATTCTATAATCTATGATTTTTATATTTTTCTGAAAATTGAATTCAAACAAATCAATTTGTTTTGAATATTTAAGATAACTCAGGATAGTAAATTAATATATAATTGTCTAAGTGTATATTCAAAGTTATTTTATTCATCAGTGTACAAGTATATAAATAAGTAAATTTGATATCTGTTTTATATGAAAGGTATGCATGATAAAATCCGTAAGAATGAATATAAGAAGAATTTATAAATTTTTGAATATCTTTCCTAAGGTTCATTGCAGAGTTTTGTTAACAAATCAGAAGTAATTTTCTTGTACTGATGTTATTTTTGAATTCCATTATTTTAAAAGAAATCAAATCAAGTAGAACCAAACTAAAGCCAGTGACTTATAATATTTGAACTAATTTAAAGTGTATAAGTGATATATATGTGTGTGAAATATATATGCGCACAAGTTTACATAGATAAAAGCTTAAAGTTGAACAAGATATTGTATTGCATATTAATTAAGGAGAATAGTATATATTATGTAAAATTCAAAGTTTAAATCTACTTTATTTTTGTGTATATAAACATGTAAATGAAATTATATGTACAAAAGACATATACGTGAATTTAAAAAGTTGTTTGATGTATGCATAACATGAAAATAGATAAAATAGTATACAAGACATATAAGAAGTATGGATTTAAAACCATCTACATTATATATGCATCGAAGTGTATGCAACATATATATTTTTAATATAAAGATAAAAATGGAAGGAAATATAGCCTGTAAGAGAAAAATGGAAGCAACAACTCAGAAATGAATGAAAATAATAAAACTGCAAGATTTCACAATCAAATAAAGAGGAAGAGCATAGGACGGGCACAGCCTAGACCTTAGCATTGGGGAGAAAAATGAAGAAAATCTACCATGAGAAAACCTATATAAATCTGCCTAGCGTTGATTGAAAGGAAAGCAAATAACTAGCATAGGAAAATAGGTCTGAAACGTGATCTAACATAGGCTTATGCAGGATGTATAGGAAATCAAATCAGTGTTTTTGCTTAAGGAGTAAGGGTTTAATTATTAATAAATATAGGACATATGCACATGCTTGTGGTGCAGAGATGACCGAGGATAGATGGATCCTTAGAGGTATAGTTAGAAGATTTTGTTTGAATTGTTCACTCAAAAACATCATGCAACATTAACCTTTCAATATAGCAGTATGGTACCCTATGTGCCTAGAGACCTAACAGACTAAAACACCAAAAATCCATCTATAAATATACCTACAGATTGCATTAATTCACACAGTAGTCCCTCTTGAAAACCAGTATACAAAGCAAAGTTTTAAAACTAGAATGGTAGAAAACAAAAGAATAAAGGAGAAAATGGAATAGCGAAAAAACAGAGAGAACCAAATCTGGAAGCAAAGCTTGAAAGAGAAAGGAATCATATATAAGAAACTGGAAACAGTAGCAGCATTATTATTAGTGATTAAACCTTTTTCCTATTCAACTTTATAAAGTGTGTTATGATTATTTATCTAGTTTGTTTTAACTTACATTTGTGTGTACACGGAATCAGGACATAAGTTATCATAAAATACATATGTTGAAAATTCAGATCTCGGTTGAAACAATGACAGTGAACTACTTGGTGAAACACCCTTGTATTCCATTTAGATCCTCTATTGGTTAGGCATATATATGTATTGATATTTTTCTCGTTTAAAAATAAACTGAAATCAAAGGGAAAAGAAATAAATTGAAATATGGAAACATTAAAATGATAGCGAACCAAAAACACAGTATATATGCTATGAGTAAACATCCTAAGCCATTTTACTGTTTACATGTATTTCTAGTAGGATTTAAACTGAGATGTGATGATCTTTGATTCGAATATGGATGTTTAGTCTTTGCAAACTGATAGATAGGACTGGATGGTTTAAACAAACTGAGAGACATAATTCAAAAACAATAATACAAAAGCGTGTAAACACTTTGAATCCTACTGATTATGAATTAATTTTAAATAGATTTAAACAAGTGGTAAGTTGTTATTTGCCTACATTTTTTGATTCAATTACATAAGTCATCCAAGGGTAAGTAAACCATGGTCTGATGATTAAACAAATTTGATACATAAATTGCAGTATTAAAATATGTGAGTGAACACATTTTTATAAACCTGAATCTATCTCTAATTGTATGTATGATGCAAATATAATCTGGAATATGTGGTATTGGGGTGATATAAATTATTGTGTTAAATCCCTGAAATGTATAAAAATCTTGGAATAGAAACTAGAAATTGAGAACACAAAATTTGGAAGACAATAAAGCATAACCCCTGTGAATAAACATCCAGATTTGTCTACTGTCAATATAGTATATGTACATATGTCTGATCTACACAACATAAATACGGATGTTGGGTTTAATACCGTCAGTATAAATAATAGTTGTTATATATGAACCAATGAGTTTTTTCCAGAAATAAATGAGTTTGCTGGAAGTGGAAGAAACACATTTATCTCGGGTTTAAAAATCTACATCTGAAATTCCAGTAGATTATAGGACATGACTCCAACATAAAGATGATTTGTTTGTAACTTAAGTTTATTTTAAATAGTTTAACCCCAAATTGTATTATGTGAAATTCCAGATATTTACAATACACATTAAATGTCTTTATAACTCAAACTTTGGATCGTCGTAATTATTGAAATCAGCCATACCAGTGTAATTGTATTAAGAAATCATGATTTTAAAATAGAAATCATGAATTTTAATATGATAAATTTTGTGATGTGATTTATTGTTGGATTCGGAGGGAAAAAAAATCAAATTCTTGAGATTGGGCTGATGTAATTAGAAACCGTTTTGGGTGGAGCTTCGAGGAAGGTAGATAAAGCCATTGTCGGAGTTGTGTGGTCTCCAATGGTCGGAGGAAGATGGGCGAGGCAAATATAGGCTTGAGGCCGTGTTTTTGATGGCTCCAGTTGATTCGATCGTGAGTGAGTTTTAATGGATCGAGTGCTCTAGAAATGGGTTAGGTGGAGGGTATGGGGAAGGGCTTCAATGCGGTGGTGGAATACCTGACGGTGGTCGGAGGTGATCTTGGGAGGACGATCTGGGTTGGCAACATAACACTGTACTTTCTTATTTAGGGGTTGAGAGGTGAGTTTTCGATCGAGGGTGGCTGGGGTTTGACCGATGGGTCGTCGATGATCGGGGGCGGAGTTCTGATTTGTGGGTGGCGGCACAGTGATCGCAGGGATCTCGGAGTAGTTGTGCATGTGCACGGAGAGGACTGTGTGTAGGAGGAAATAAATTGAACAAAAGAAGAAAGAAAAAGGAAGGGGGAAGGGAGCGGATCAAAGAAAATAAAGGATCACATGGTGTCGATCCCTGCTTTTGAGTTGCCGGGATTTCGTGGCTTGGCAGATCTGGGAACACGGCGGAGCAGGGAAAAATATAGGATCTGCATGGTTGATCAATGATTGTGTTTGCTAATCCACCTTGGTTCGATCACGTGAAGCAAGTAAGAAAGAAAAACGATGAAGGAACCGAAAAGAAACAAAGGGGATGGGCTTTTGAATGGGCCGTGATATGGACCTGAAATTTATAAAAGAAAATATGTTTGTTTGAATTCTATAGTTTAAAAACTGAAACATTTGAGTTATAATATAAAGAAGAAAAAGGGGGAAAAAGAGGGAACGTGTTTAAGGAAGTAAATATGAAATCTCGTGGATGCGGGCTTAGGCTTTGTTTAGTATATCTATTTAATTGAATTTAATTAATTGGTTTGGATAGTAGTTATTTATAAGAAATAAATTAATTAAATAAAAATAGAGGAAATCTTCGGGAGACCATGAAATTATTATGAATAAATAGACACTATCGTCATGAATTTTAAGTTCGAAATCATTATTTATATAATCGATTAAAAAGAAAAAAATTAAAGCTTTAAATAAAATCAATTAATCATATGATGTGAAATCAGTTGCTATTCAAGATCAAATATTTTCTAACTATCATTAGTTTGAAATTTCATCACTTTTGATTAATAATATTGGGATAAATAATTGTTATTAATCTGTTGTTATGCCATAAAGTGAAAAAACGAATGTAGATGTGTCAAGATAAAACATTGAATGTTTAATTGTATTATTTATTGCCTTGTGTTGATTTCTGTTCAGAAATTAAAACTGAGGGTTGTATAAGTAATTACTGTGGATAGACATGTTATAAAAATATATATGATATGTAATAATTTGTATAAATAGCTTTACTTATCTACACTATTTAATTTTGATGGTTAAAACATCGACTGTCAAATGAATATCCCTTACATGTTAGTTCGAAGAGACCGGGATGGGAACCAGACCCAACACCACTTCGAACCAACTTTACGTAAACTAACTTGCAGAGACGATCATACAATTTAAAGAATTGAAGACCGTAGATACTCATAAGCGGGAGAACAACTTATTGAAATTCTCTGGTTGGCTCCCAAAGATATTTCATTAGTAGTTTTATCGTAATTGAAATCTTCGGATTGGAAAGGACTACTCGCTACTGATCCGTGGGGTGATTCCTATATTGGATGCAGTAGGAGGGTGCCTTCGGTTCATCCTGTTCTTGGATGAATTGTATTGATGAATGTCTGACAGAGTATTTCCAACAGGGTCACGTACGTTGATTTCTTCAAATGTGTCATAGTTGGGTAGCTCCCAACTAGGGTATTTTTGTGGATATCAATTAGTGGTATCTGGCGGATCTGATGATGTGGCATTCAAAGAAAATGGTAGCCAGATGTTCTAAAGGTAAATTCCAACCTCAAGCCTCATCAACTGGGAAATGACAAAAATCGGGCAGGCAACATGGCTATGTTGGTCGCTCCCATTAGGGTGTATAATCACCTATCTAGAGAAATTTCATTTGCTTCTTCAATCTATTTTGATGCTGTCCCTTTTCGGGAAACCGTGGTTTGAGCCCAACCGTTGGAGATATACATTCGATACACTCAAGCGAAATGAGTGATCGGTCATGTGTGGCCGGGTTGCAAGACTTTTTTGTTGAACCCAGTGTATTCCCCTCTAGAGATACACTATGGGCAAGTGGTTCCATACCTTGTCATAGTCGGAATCCAATCTCCAATAAGCGCCCGTGGTTTTGATTGTATAGTATATATGTAGAGCGTGAGATACAAGCGTTCTGCTAGATTGATATTTATTTGTATTCAGACACTATTACAATATCAGAACACTATGTGATTTCAAAAATGATTTGGGTTATCATAAGGTAAAAACCATCCGTGTTTATGTGTGGATCGGTCTTATGATTATCATTTATTTCAAAAGGATTTTTGAACGTTAAATCAATCTATTTTAAAATCGTTTACTCACACCAGTCCCATGGCTGACCCAGAGGTTTTTTTTGTTTTCCCTAAACTCTTGGGTGCCCAAATTTGTATGGGAAGTCAAGTGGTTTCAGGATTTTTCAGATTCACTTAGAGAAGCTTGGAGCAGGGGACTTCAGCATTAGATATATATAGAGTTATTTCCGCTGTAATGTATATGAATTGTACTCTGATGATGTACGTAAGTACAAATACCAGTTTGTAATTCAATTATTGTTATATATATATATTATTCAGTTCCGTCGTGAGATTCGTGATACTCTAATTTTGTTGTGTTATTTTCTTCTTTTTCTTCTATTCTAACTTTCTTCCTTCCTATTCCTCACCATCTAACTTCTTTCTATTAACGATCTGGAAGTTTCTAGTGCTTGATTAGTCGATATGGGGTATCGGATACGTATTAGTATAGATAATCAGGATCGGGACATTTCGGGTCGTTACAGTTGGTATCAGAGCAATGGTTTAGTAATAACCTTGGCTCTGTGGCATAATTCGATAGAGATGGGGTTAGTAATACCCTAGAATGAATTCGAGTGCATATATATATGAGCGCGTATTTGTAAATTTATATAAAAACTATTTTATAATGTGTTAATTGGTTTATCGAGTTGGTTTTGAATTCTGATCAATACGGGATTACAAACTGTATCGATAGGTGCTTATAAACTCTTGAACAGAGTAATTCGACATAGTATTGTTTTAATAAGATGGGTAAATATAATAATTTTACCCAAAGTATATTTTGATATTAAAGAATTTTTTTTTTTAATTATTATAAATGGATGTGATGGTTGCTATTATAATCTGGTATTAGATTATAATAATAAGATGGGTAAATAAAAACAAATTGAAATTGTATAAACTAAAAGATAAAATGGGATGACCCCAAAACTAAATTCAGACTAGAACTTGAATTTTAAACCCCAGGAGTTAGAAAGATTTTTGATGGGAGGTTATTTGAGTAAAATAAATTGTCTTGGGAAATTCAAAGGTTTTAAAAATAATAAAGGGGATTTCAAACGATATTCAAATTGATTTGAAATAAAACCGGGGATTTAGATTCAGGAACTTGACAATTTAAATAAGACAAGCCGAGTGGATTTAGGCAGAAAAGGTGAACTGAATGGGCTAGAGTTGACGTAGGTTAAGTCGAGTAGAATTAAGTTGGATTGGAGTTTAAAAGGAGAATTTGAAATAGATAAGTATGGCTGAACAGATTTGACTCAAACCAATGAGTTTTGGAATTAATTTCCAATTATAACCAAATACATTTAAGTTGTTAAGGATTAGGATACAGAGTTAAGAAATTGGAATCTAACTGGAGACTGGTTGAGTTGAATGATTTTTTTTTGGTATTGATCTGACATTGATTTCGGTCTTCAGGGTTGATACTTAGAGAATTATCTTCTTACCGGTTTACAGGTAGGATCTGTTAAATATGGAAGAATAGTAAGGCGCGAATATGGAATGGGAATATTTTCCAACTAACAAATATCCATAAGTTATGAATATGACCGTGATTAATAGCCAAATGCTGATGTATTAACTGCAATGAAATATTTTTGGTAGATAAATGATGTGTTCTGGATGCCTTGGTTGTTCTGGTTATGAGGGGATAACTGAAATATAAGCTTTGATATAAGTCTACGAGGACAAATATAATTGGAATCTACTCACTACTCCTTAATTTCAGGGACGAAATTCTTTTAAGGGGGGTAGATTGTAACGACCCAGTTTCTGGACTGATTCTATAATCTATCATTTATATATTTTTCTGATAATTGAATTCAAACAAATAAATTTGTTTTGAATATTTAAGATAATTCAGGATAGTAAATTATTATATAATTGTCTAAGTGTATATTCAAAGTTATTTCATTCATCAGTGTATGAGTATATAAATAAGTAAATTTGAGATTTGTTTTATATGAAAGGTAGACATGATAAAATCCATGTATGAATATAAGAAGAATTTATAAATTTTTGAATATCTTTCCTAAGGTTCATTGCAGAGTTTTGTTAACAAATCAGAAGTAATTTTCTTGTACTGATGTTATTTTTGAATTCCATTATTTTAAAAGAAATCAAATCAAGTAGAACCAAACTAAAGCCAGTGACTTATAATATTTGAACTAATTTAAAGTGTATAAGTGATATATGTGTGTGTGTGAAATATATATGCACACAAGTTTACATAGATACAGCTTAAACTTCAACAAGATTTTGTATTGCATATTGATTAAGGAGAATAGTATATATTATGTAAAATTCAAAGTTTAAGTCTACTTTATTTTTGTGTATATAAACATATAAATGAAATTATATGTACAAAAGACATATATGTGAATTTAAAAAGTTGTTTGATGTATGCATAACATGAAAATAGATAAAATAGTATGCAAGACATATAAGAAGTATGGATTTAAAACCATCTACATTATATATGCATCGAAGTGTATGCAACATATATATTTTTAATATAAAGATAAAAATGGAAGGAAATATAGCCTGTAAGAGAAAAATGGAAGCAACAACTCAGAAATGAATGAAAATAATAAAACTGCAAGATTTCACAATCAAATAAAGAGGAAGAGCATAGGACGGGCACAGCCTAGACCTTAGAATTGGGGAGAAAAATGAAGAAAATCTACCATGAGAAAACCTGTATAAATCTGCCTAGCGTTGATTGAAAGGAAAGCAAATAACTAGCATAGGAAAATAGGTCTGAAACGTGATCTAACATAGGCTTATGCAGGATGTACAAGAAATCAAATCTGAGTTTTTGCTTAAGGAGTAAGGGTTTAATTGTTAATAAATATAGGACGTAGGCACATGCTTGTGGTGTAGAGATGACTGAGGATAGCTGGATCCTTAGAGGTATAGTTAAAAGATTTTGTTTGAATTGTTCACTCAAAAACATCATGTAACATCAACCTTTCAATACAGCAGTATGGTACCCTATATGCCTAGAGACCTAACAAACTAAAACACCAAAAATCCATCTATAAATATACCTACAGACTGCATTAATTCACACATAGTCCCTCTTGAAAACCAGTATACAAAGCATAGTTTTAAAACTAGAATGGTAGAAAACAAAAGATTAAAACAGAAAATGGAATAGTGAAAAAACAGAGAGAACAAAGTCTAGAAGCAAAGCATGAAAGAGGAAGGAATCATATATAAGAACCTGGAAACAGTAGCAACATTATTATTAGTGAGTAAACCTTTTTCTTATTTAACTTTATAAAGTGTGTTATGATTATTTATCTAGTTTGTTTTAACTTACATTTGTGTGTACACGTAATTAGGATATAAGTTATCATAAAATACATATGTTGAAAATTCAGATCTCGGTTGAAACAATGACAGTGAACTACTTGCTGCAAAATCCCCTTGTATTCCATTTAGATCCTCTACTGGTTAGGCATATATATGTATTGATATTCTTCTCCTTCAAAAATAAAATGAAATCAAAGGGAAAAGAAATAAATCAAAATCTGGAAACATTAAAATGATAGTGAACCAAAAACACAGTATATATGCTATGAGTAAACATCCTAAGCTATTTTACTGTTTACATTTATTTCTAGTAGGATTTATACTGAGATGTGATGATCTTAGATTCGAATATGGATGTTTAGTCTTTGCAAACCGATAGATAGGACTGGATGGTTTAAACAAACTGAGAGATAGAATTCAAAAACAGTAATACAAAAGCGAGTAAACACTTAGAGTCCTACTGTTTATGAATATTTATTAGATTTAAACAACTGGTATGTTGTTATTTGCCTACATTATTTGATTCAATTACATAAGTCATCCAAGGGTAAGTAAACCATGGTCTGATGATTGAACAAATTTGATGTATAAAATGCAGTATTAAAATATGTGAGTGAACACATTTTTCTCAGCCTGAATCTATCTCTAATTGTATGTATGATGCAAATATAATCTGGAATATGTGGTATTGGTGTGATATTAATTACTGTGTTAAATCCCTGAAATATATGAAAACCTTGGAATAAAAACTGGAAATAGAGAACACAAAATTTGGAAGACAATAAAGCATAACCCCTGTGAATAAACATCCAGATTTGTCTACTGTCAATATAGTATATGTACATATGTCTGATCTACACTACATAAATACGGATGTTGGGTTTAATACCATCAGTATAAATAACAGTTGTTATATATGAAGCATTGAGTTTTTTCCAGAAATAAATGAGTTTACTGGAAGTGGAAGAAACACATTGATCCCGAGTTTAAAAATCTACATCTGAAATTCCAGTAGATTATAGGACATGACTCCAACATAAAGATGATTTGTTTGTAACTTAAGTTTATTTTAAATAGTTTAACCCCAAATTGTATTATGTAAAATTCCAGATATTTACAATACACATTAAATGTCTTTATATCTCAAACTTTGGATCGTCGTAATTATTGAAATCAGCCATACCAGTGTAATTGTATTAAGAAATCATGATTTTTAAAATAGAAATCACGAATTTTAATATGATAAATTTTGTGATGTGATTTATTGTTGGATTCAGAGGAAAAAAAATCAAATTCTTGAGAATGGGTTGATGGAATTAGAAACCGTTTTGGGTGGAGCTTCGAGGAAGGTAGATGAAGCCATTGTCAGAATTGTGTGGTCTCCGATGGTCGGAGGAAGACGGGCGAGGAAAATATAGGGTTGAGGCTTTGTTTTTGATAGCTCCAGTTGATTCGATCGTGAGTGAGTTTTAATGGATCGAGTGCTCTAGAAATGGCTTAGGAGGAGCGTATGGGGAAGGGCTTCAATGCGGTAGTGGTGGAATACCTGACGGTGGACTGAGGTGATCTTGGGAGGACGATCTGGGTTGGCAACATAACACTGTACTTTCTGTTTTAGGGGTTGAGAGGTGAGTTTTCGATCGAGGGTGGCTGGGGTTTGACCGATGGGTCGTCGATGATTGGGGGGCGGCGTTATGATTTGTGGGCAGCGGCATGGTGATCGCAGGGATCTCGGAGTAGTTGTGCACGTGCACGGAGAGGACTGTGTGCAGGAGAAAAAAAATGAACAAAAGAAGAAAGAAAAAGGAAAAGGGAGAAGGGAGCAGATCAAAGGAAAATAAGGATCAAACGGTGTCGATCCCTACTTTTGAGTTGCCAGGATTTCATGGCTTAGCAGATCTGGGAACAACGCGGAGTACGGAAAAATATAGGATCCTCATGGTTGATCAATGATTGTGTTGGCAGATCCACCTTGGTTCGATCACGTGAAGCAAGTAAGATATAAAAATGATGAAGGAACCGAAAAGAAACAAAGGGGATGGGCTTTTGAATGGGCCGTGATATGGACCTGAAATTTATAAAAGAAAAATATGTTTGTTTGAATTCTATAGTTTAAAAACTAAAACATTTGAGTTATAATATAAAGAAGAAAAAGGGAAAAAAGAGGGAATGTGTTTAAGGAAGTAAATCTGAAATCTTGTGGATGTGGGCTTGGGCTTGGTTTAGTATATCTACTTAATCGAATTTAATTAATTGGTTTTGATAGGAGTTATTTATAATAAATAAATTAATTAAATAAAAATAGAGGAAATCTTCGGGAGACCATGAAATTATTATGAATAAATAGACACTATTGTCATGAATTTTAAGTTCGAAATCATTATTTATATAATCGATTAAAAAGAGAAAAAAATATATAGTAAAGCTTTAAATAAAATCAATTAATCATATGATGTGAAATCAGTTGCTATTCAAGATCAAATAATTTCTAACTATTATTAGTTTGAAATTTCATCACTTTTGATTATTAATATTGTGATAAATAATTGTTATTAATCAGCAGTTATGCCATAAAGTGAACAAAAGAATGTAGATGTGTCAAGATAAAACATTGAATGTTTAATTGTATTATTAATCGCCTTGTGTTGATTTCTGTTCAGAAATTAAAACTGAGGGTTGTATAAGTAATTACTGTGATAGACATGTAATAAAAATATATATGATATGTAATAATTTGTATAAATAGCATTACTTATCTACACTATTTAATTTTGATAGTTAAAACATCGACTATCAAATGAATATCCCTTACGTGTTAGTTCGAAGAGACTGGGATGGGAACCAGACCCAACACCACTTCGAACCAACTTTACGTAAACTAACTTGTAGAGACGATCATACAATTTAAACAATTGAAGACCGTAGATACTCATAAGCAGGAGAACTACTTGTTGAAATTCTCTGGTTGGCTCCCAAAGATATTTCAGCAGTAGTTTTATCGTAATTGAAATCTTCGGATTGGCAAGGACTACTCACTACTAATCCGTAGGGTGATTCCTATATTGGATGCAGTTGGAGGGTGCCTTTAGTTCATCCTATTCCTGGATGACTTGTATGGACGAATGTGTGACAGAGTATTTCCAACAGGGTCACGTACGTTGATTTCTTCAAACGTGTCATAGTTGGGTAGCTCCCAATTAGGGTATTTTTGTGGATATCAATTAGTAGTATCTGGCGGATCTAATGATGTGGCATTAAAAGTAAATGGTAGCCAGATGTTCTAATGGTAAATTCCAACCTTAAGCCTCATCAACTGGGAAATGACAAAAATCGGGCAGGCAACATGGCTATGTGGGTCGCTCCTATTAGGGTGTATAATCACCTATCTAGAGAAATTCCATTTGCTTCTTTAATCTATTTCGATGCTGTCCCTTTTCGGGAAACAGTGGTTTGAGCCCAACCGTTGGCGATATACATTCGATACACTCAAGCGAAATGAGTGGTCGGTCATGTGTGGCCGGGTTGCAAGACGTTCTTGTTGAACCCAGTGTATTCCCCTCTAGAGATACACTATCGGCAGGTGGTTCCATACCTTGTCATAGTCGGAATCCAATCTCCAATAAGTGCCCGCGGTTTTGTTTGTATACTATATATGTAGAGCGTGAGATGCAAGCGTTCTGCTAGATTAATATTTATTTGTATTTAGAGACTATTACAATATCAGAACAATATGTGATTTCAAAAATGATTTGGGTTATCGTAAGGTAAAAACCATCCGTGTTTATGTGTGGATCGATCTTACGATTATCATTTATTTCAAAAGGATTTTTAAACGTTAAATCAATCTATTTTAAAATCGTTTACTCACACCAGTCCCATGGCTGACCCAGAGTTTTTTTTTGTGTTTTCCCTAAACTCTTGGGTGCCCAAATTTGTACGGGCAGTCAAGTGGTTTTAGGATTTTTCAGATTCACTTGGAGAAGCTTGGAGCATGGGACTTCAACATTAGATATTTATAGAGTTATTTCTGCTGTAATGTATATGAGTTGTACTCTGATGATGTACGTAAGTACAAATACCAGTTTGTAATTCAAGTATTGTTATATATATATTTTATTCAGTTCCGTTATGAGATTCGTGATATTCTAATTTTGTTGTGTTCTTTTCTTATTTTTCTTCTATTCTAACTTTCTTCCTTCTTATTCCTCACCCTCTAACTTCTTTCTATTAATGATCTGGAAGTTTCTAGTGCTTGATTAGTCGATATGGGGTGTCGGAAACGTATTAGTATCGATAATCAGGATCTGGACATTTCGGGTCATTATAAATGATAAATCCAAAAATCATGGCCTTTGGTATTTAACCATGATTAGACGATATGAATTCAGAAAAAACGGAATTGAATTCTGAGATCATCTCAATAATGTTCCTTTGTAAAATGACTACCTGTTTTTGAACAAATGGTTTTGCTTCGCACGACCACATACTAACTCCACTCGACGTGCATTTTGGAACTCAACAATGATTTGTCATTATGAATTCAAAAAATTTATCTCGTAGAATTCTGAGCTTGCTAGCAAAACTTCACTTTTTAAGGGCTATGCGATGATTTTAAAAATAGAAAATTTGAAATTCAAAAAACAAAGCTTATAAATCATTTTAAATTTTTTACTGAGTTTGTTTTGAGTTATATAAAATATAAAAACTAATTTTAATATTATTCTCAAATTTTATTTAGCAAAAATAACCAATTTATATTCGCATATTCCTTAAAATAGCTTAAATCAAAAAAAATTTAAATTGGTTCTGAAAATATGGGTTGTTAAAGTGGCGGAGGAATTCATTTCTCTTAGCTTTATACCCATGGTATTTTTGGGGAAATCAATTTGTGATTTGGCATGTATAATGATGTGGATTTCAAAATAAATGAAGGTGTGATCTATCTAAGGGTAAATTATGACCTCAAGCCTCTTCAATCGGGAAACAGTATAAAATTGGGTAAGTCGCATGATTAAGTGGGTCGCTCCCAATTAGGGTGTATTGTCACCATCTAGAGAAATTTCTATTTTTTCTTCTTTCGTTTCGATATCTCCTAGGAATACGATGGGCCCAAACCATAGGGTGACAATACATTCGGAACCCTCAAGCGACGTGAGTGGCCAGTCATGTTTAACCAGGGTTGTAAGATGTTCTTGTTGAATCCTAGTGTATTTTCTCTAGAGGTACACTATCGTAAGGTGGTCCCATACCTTGCGATAGTTGAAAATCCATTCTCCAGTAAGAGTACATGGTTTTGATTGTATACTATGTATGTGGGGAGTGAGATGCAAGCGTTCCGCTAGATTATTATTTACTTGATCTAGACACCATTATAATATCAGAATAATATTGATTTAAAGAATGTTTTGGGTCATCATAAGGTAAAAACCATCCGTATTTATGTGTGGATCGGTCTTGCGATTATCCTTTCTTTTAAAAGGATTTTTAAAAGTCAAACCAAGTGGTTGGAGTTTACTCACACCGGTCCCATGACTGACCTAGAGTTTATTTTGTTTTGTTTTACCCTAAACTCTTGGGTGCTCAAATTTGTCCGGACAGTTAAGTATTCGGGATTTTACAGGTATACTTGGAAGAGCTTGGAGCAGGAGGCTTCAACCTTAGATTTATATAGAGTTTATTCCCGTTGTGATATATATGTGATGTACTCTGATGATATGTGCAAGTACAAATATAGTCTTATATTTGAAAAGTTGTTATATACTATATTTTATTCATTCCGCTGTAAGATTCGTGTTTACTTTGATTTTATTATATTTATGTACTTCTTCTTTTTCTTCTTATATTCTATCTTTCTTTCTTTCTATTACTCACCCTCCAACTTCTTTCTATTGATGGTATTGTATTTTCAATACGAATAGTTGACATGGTGTTTTGTGTCGATCTTAGGGATCGACAATCCCCCGGGCCATTATAGTGGTATCCGAGCTGAAGGTTAAGTAATAACCTAGGCTCTGTGGCGTAACTCAATAGAGATGGGGTTAGTACCCTAGATTGAGTTTGAGTGTATATATATGAGAGAGCGTAGTTGTAGATTGTATAAAAATGGTTTTATGTTATGCAGATTTATTGGTTGAGTGGCTTATGCATTCTGGTTGACGGTGGGGCACCACAATGTCGATAGAGATTTCTAAACACTCGAGTACAATGAACATACATAGTATGTTTCGAAAGAGGGTAAATAAATAATTTTACCCAATGTATATTTTGATATAAAAATTATTGATATTGAAATTATTATTATGATATTGGATGTGTTGGCTGTTATTATAATCGAATAATATTATAATTAAGATGGTTATAAATAACTAATCAGAATTCATATAAGTATAATATATAAAATCAGATGAATTAAATCTGAATTTAAAACATAATTGAAATTAAAATTCTATAAACTTGGGAAAGGTATTTGTAAATGAATTTTGAATTAAATATATGGTGTTTTAGAATCTTAGGGAATTTGGAAATGTTTTCCAAGCATTTTGAAAGATATTTTGAAGTAATTTCAAAATGGAAGTGTTTAAAAACATGTTTTTGAAGTGATATAGTATTGAACTCACTTCAGTCGTTGGAAAATAATTCCGATTCTGATTTGGACATCGTCGGTGTTCATTTTCGAGTTTATAAGTGATGGATTACTACCAAACTTAGTGTTTTTGAATTGTTTTGAGAAAACAAGTTGTTTTGAATCCTAAAAAGGAATATTTGATTTTAGAAATGCTTAGCTATTTGGAACTCCCGTGTAAAGAATGTTTGAATTAAAAACAAATTAAATAGAAACTTGTGAAAGTAAATAGAAATTGGAATGAAACTTAACTTGGGTAACTAATTAGATTTGTGAGATAGGATTTGAAATGAAATTGGATTAGTGAGTAAGAATTTGAAATTGAGAATGGAGTTGGAATTTGAAATGGAATTTGTCTTGGGTATAGGCGAATGATTGGATTTGAGGATATGTTGATTAAAGATCAATTGGGAATGCATGGATGTATGCTAATTTGGTAGCAAATGGAAGAGACAGAGTTGGATGCCTAAAAAAAGTACAAGTTTATATTATATTAAGCATGAGATTTTTATGAGCCTGACTGGCAAACCACTTGGCTGTTTGATTTTCTTTGGATTGGGAAAGGCCTAGAAAGGAGAGTTGTAGTTGTATCGATTGAGCCATGCAAAAGAGATACTGGCGGAATTTTTCAAAAATTTAAGATGTTAGAAAATTTCCGAAGTTCTGAAAATAATCGTTAGTAAGAATAAATTAATATTTTAATTAACATTAACTGGTTCAGTTGAAATTGAACTTAATATGTAAAAAAAAAAAAAAAAAAAATTAACCTAGTTAATAGGGATTTGTAGCATTTTCCTACCTTTGTAATTTCATGGTAAAAATTCTTTTAAGGGGGAAGGAATGTAATGTCCCAGATTTTTGAAGATTGAATAATTAATTAATTTGGATAAGCTATTTGGCAATTTAAATGGTTTAAATTCAAATATATTGAATATTTAATTAATATAAATAATGAGATAATAAATTTTAAATTCCGAAATAGTCAGAAATTAATCGAGTTGGAAATATTGTGTGAATTGGATAAAACATGATATTTAATTGAATTTAGATTCGAGTTATAATAAGGAATTTATATATTAAACGATAGTTGAACATAGGGGTGAGCAACTGGTTCGTTCGGTTTCAAACCAATCAAAAATGTTGAAACCAAAATAAACATTCAAGAAACATAAACCAAACCAAACCAAACCGATATCTTTTGAAACCAAAACTAACCGAATCGATAATATTTGGTTCGGTTTGGTTGGTTTGTTTGGTTTATTTTAAAATGAAATAGATCTTCTAGTTATTGATATAACATAGGATTAAAACAAACAATTTAGTTCATATGATGCAAAATTTTTAGAAATCAAACTCTTCTTCCAAAAACTCAATATGAAATTAAAATCATAATAATATTGTTATGAAAATATTGTAAATATAGCATTGTTAGCGGTAACTTTTTAAGTTTTAAATAAATTAATTTTTAAGTTTGGTTTAATTTGTTGGTTCGGTTTTCAAATATTAAAAACCAAACTCGACCAATATACCGAAGTAATATAAAAATAAAAACCAAAACTGACCAATTAGCTTACAAAATCCAACGAAACCGACCAAAATTAACCGGTTTGGCTAGTTTAATTGGTTTCAACCAATAAATGCTCACCCCTGTTGAACATATTAATTATAATATAATTATAAACGAGCTCATAATGTCACGGTAGTTCGCAATATTGAGTTTTGAGCTTTAAATAAATATTCAGGATTTATTATAAGTTGGATTTTGTTGAAACAAGAAACGTTCGAATCTATTTAACTATATTTTTCTAATGAAAGTGAAAAATAGAGATTTCGTCTCGTAAATCGTAAGTTATGTCCAAATCAAATTTTCAGAAAGTCGCTATGGAAACATTTATAAAAGAGGATTTTTTTTAAAGGACAAACATTGGAAATTTTTTGGTGAAAAGTATGAAAAGTTTCAAAATTAGGGAGAAACACACATTTACATTAAATGTGGAATTTAGGGGGACAACTAACCTTTTCCCATTTACACAATCATTTGGCCTTCTCACTAAATTCTAAACTTTCCATATATTTCACCGATTTTTTTGTTAAGTTTGTCCTTCTCCCTACCAATTTATAAAATATAATAGTTTATTTAATAAATAAAAAGGATTTTAATATAAATGAATATCATTTTAACTTGAAAATGGAATATCGAGTTATAAATCCAAATATGTTTATTTCTAAAGTTATATATATTCTGTTTGAATATATATATATATATATATTGTGTGTGTGTGTGTTAGCCTACTTTGTGAAATAGGCTACACAAAGCTAAAGGATAAAGTATTAGAGAATAATCTGTCTAGAAACCGGATCGGATCGGATGTAGTCAATGAAAAGCAAAACAAGACAAAGGAGGAAGGAAAGTATTCGGATCGGATCGGAGGTAGTAGGACCGATCTGAACCCTATCCGCTAGCATATCCGATCCGAACCCAGTGCACCCTGCTACTCTGCTCCACGATCTCCTGGATATTCGGGGCAGTTACACCCACTTTCTACCCATGATGGTCACTAACTCGATGCGCTGTCAACACTTGAACCTATCTGAACCCGAAAGTGACGCAGTGGGAGCCACGTGGACCCGATCCAATCCGAATGCAGGAGGAGATTTCGCCTATAAATAGACCCCCAAGGGTCACTTGAAGGGATCTTTTGGCACTTTGAGAGTTTGAGTATCCTTGAGAATCGAATTCCAGCACTACTAATCAATTCAAATCATCTTTCAAGGTGTATTTTGAATATAATTGAGTGAATGTATATGAAACATGAGTGAGATTGAGTGAATATCTTGTTGTATTTTCATCTACATCATCAAGAAAAGTGATATAAAGTGGACGTAGGCTCTTTAACGTCGAACCACTATAAATCTCGTGTCTTTTTTCTATTTTTAATCTCATTTTATTAGAATTCTAGTCAATTTGGGTGTTAGAGCCACTTTTTGGTCTAACATTTTGGTGTTTTCACTAAGAATCATTTGAATTCTATGTTTTTCTGGATTATCATTCTACTTTTTGGACCGTTGAGTTCAAAGAAGTTAATCCCCAATTTCTGACGCTTTTAAGTACTTGTTGGTTGATTGTTGAAGAATTATGGCCAAAGGAAAAGGCAAGGAAGTTCAAACTAGTCGAGGGAACGAAGTTGGCGAAGATCAGCGAAACGCGGTCGTGACGAGGTCTCATGGGCACAGCTCAGGAGTGGATCGGACTGGCTCTGGAAATCCGAACCGGGCACAGAGGGAAAGCTCTGATCCGACCCGAGTAGAAGATGTTGAAGAGGTGCGCCCCCCCCCCCCAACCCGAACCGATCCGGCCAGGTTACTTTACTCCGATCCGACCCGACTCTAGGTGATGCTGGAACCTCTACTCAAGCCCATCCAAATGCTCTGACTCTAGCCACCAGGACCAATGACCAGATCATTTCGTCTACGCCTGTCACACAAGGAGATTTTTTGCTCCTTCTCGACATGCTTGAGAGCACTAAGGAGGCTATGAGAATCCACGAGCGCACCAACCTTATGATGCAAGAGAATATGAGAACCATGAGTAGGGAGATTGGCGAGCTTCGCAGGTAAAGGACCCCTTTCCCAGTTCATCACACCACAGTGGATCAGTTTTCTTCCTCAGAGGAAGAGCGACCTCGTGAAAGAAGGCTGCTTGAACGACCTCAAAATTTGGAAGAAATGACTTTCGGATCTCTGGGATCCCACGATGACGCTGCTCGTGTGTTAGGACCCAATGACCCGAGCCTCAGAGAGCCTATGATGTTACCAATGCGAGGATCTCATGTTCTGCCTAGAGATCCTAACCTTACCAACCCCACTCAGGGACAAATGCTTCAGCCCCTTCCTCCCGAGATCGACCGGGAACGTAGGGAGCAAAGCAGAGCAGAAGCCGCTAGAAGAAGGAGGGTGTCCCCTGATTAGGAGCCTAGAGGAAACCCGAATATCTGGGCCAGAGAGCCTGAACGTCCCTTGACCAATGCTGATGTATGGGCTATGGTGCACCAGATCATGTCTGAGAGTCGAAATTACACCAATGAAGATTATGGTATTGAGCGAAGCCATACTCCCTTTACTGACGACATTCTTAACTTTCAGTTCCCCCGACGGTTTAATTTGCCACAGATGGACAGATATAACGGGAGAACTGACCTGGGACAACATCTGATGCGATATGCATGGTTTATGAATGCTGCAGCTGCTCCTGACGCTGTGAAGTGTAAGGCTTTCCCAATTTACTTAGAAGACGTAGCATTACTTTGGTTTACCCGACTTCCTCCTCGATCGATATCGAATTTCAAAGAATTGAGTGAACGTTTCATGAATTAATTCCGACTTCACGCCCGAAAGTCTAAGACTGTTATCGAATTATCAAGAATTAAGCAAGCACCGAGTGAGTCCTTGAAGTCGTATCTAGACCGTTTCAATTTAGCTGTGACAGAAGTCATCGACCCTTATGAGCCTACCATCTTGATGGCCTTAATGGATGGAGTTGATCCTGGTTCAGAGTTTGGAGATTATCTTTCTGGGAAGCCGCCTCCCACAAGAGAGTTGTTTTATGAGAAGGCCAATATTCAGTTAAGATGGGAGGAAGCACAGGCAAACAGAAAGAGGAAGTCCGAAGCGGCCTCAAAAGAAGTTGTTCGGAGTAATGTTGCTGTAAAGCAGTCTGGAGAAAGCTCTGGGAAAGTCGAAGTGAATGTTGGAAACAAGAATGGAAACAATAATAATGGAAACGGGAGCAGCAGCAACCGTAATGGGAATGGTAATAGGAGAAACAGGAACCGAGGAAGTAATTCTGATAAAAGACCCCGGTTCCAGACTTTTGAAAATTATTCACCATTGAATGACATGTTGGAGAACATTTATTTGGACACGTATAATGTTTTGCAATACAAAAAACCACTGCCATGAGATTCGATAAAGAGAGAAATTGCTACCGGAAAATTTTGTTTATTTCACGGAACCCACGGACATTCAATGAACGAATGTCGACACTTGAGAGAAGTGGTTGAGAAGTTGTTGCGTGAAGGTAAGTTGGATGAGTATAAGGTTGCTCCAAGGGACAGGGGGCAAGGAGGACAAGCCCCAAACCAGAATCAGTCTGCTCCCAAGCCTACAGCGCAACAAAAGGGCAAAGGGATTGTCATTAACACCATAGTAGGTGGACCCCATCCAGCCATCCACAGTATCAGAGCAATGGACCAATACGTTAATGCATTCAAGCACATAGATGTGGACGAGTGTAATGATTTGGAAGATATCACTCCTGTGAAACAACCGAGGACAATGTTCGATGATGTGGTGTTCCGTAGCAGAGACGACACCGGAATCCAATTGCCTACCGAAGATCCGTTGGTTATTACCACTACTATCGGGCCGACATTGGTTCATAAGGTACTAGTAGATAATGGAAGCTCTGTCAGCATTCTATTTAAGAAGTCATTTGATCAGATGGGACTCGAGTCTGGAGATTTGAAGCCCTGTGAAGGTTGGATCCGTGGCTTCAATGGGGCATCGACAGCTCCAATGGGGTATATAGAGTTACCCGTGACGTTGGGACAAGGAGATCGTCGAAGGGTACGAATGCTTCAGTTCGTAGTGCTAGATATCGATTCGCCCTACAATGCTTTTTTTAGGAAGGGCTGCCCTTGCAGAGTTCAGGGCTTGTATCGCACCATGGTGCTTACTGCTGAAGTTCCCAACTGAAGCCGGAACAGGAGTAATGAGGAGAGACCAAGTCTCCGGGCGAGCTTGTTATATTGCTGAATTAAAGATGCTGATGAAGGGACTCAACATCAATACTAGAATTACTTCACCTCCTCCAAAGGAGGGTTCAGCGTAGCAATTAGAGGGATCAGCCCCGAAGGAGTTTCCTAAGGGAATGCCTGAGGACCTGGATCCCAGAGAAGATGAGGAATCTGAGGATAGAAAGGCAACTCCTAACGAAACGACAGTGGATATACCCATTGATGAAGCTGATGCAGCAAAATTTTTGAAGATTAGATCCCAATTGGATCTGCACCGAGCCAAAGAACTGGCTGACTTTCTGAAGGCAAACGTGGATGTGTTTGCCTGGACCCACGCTGACATGTGTGGGATATCACCATCCATCATGAGTCATTCGCTGAGTATAAACCCGAAACACCCGCCTGTAAAGCAAAAACGACGTATGTTGGGCCTAGAGAGGTCGGCAGCTCTAAAAAAAGAAGTGGAGAACCTGAAAGAGAACAGATTTATTAGAGATTCGACATATCCCGACTGGATATCGAATCCTGTTTTGGTAAAGAAGTCAAACGGAAAGTGGCGGACGTGTATTGATTTTTCAGACTTGAACAAAGCCTGCTCGAAAGATAGCTTCCCACTCCCTAGAATAGACCAGCTTGTGGATTCGACGGTGGGACATGAACTTCTTTCTTTTATGGATGCATACTCCGGGTACAACCAGATTCCCATGCATGTGCCCGATCAAGAGCACACGAGCTTTATTACAAATTTGGGATTGTGCTGCTACGTAGTCATGCCTTTCGGATTGAAAAATGTTGGAGCTACCTACCAACGATTGGTGAACATGATGTTTTATAACCAAATAGGGAAGACTATGGAGGGTTTATGTGGATGATATGCTTGTCAAATCGAGACAGTCCTCTAGCCATACGCAAGACTTGGCAGAGATGTTCGGTATCCTACGAAAGTATCGAATGAAGCTAAATCCTTTGAAGTGCTCGTTTGGGGTGGCATCTGGAAAGTTTCTAGGTTTCATCGTGAGCTCTCGAGGAATTGAAATTAATCCCAGTCAGATAGCAACGATAAGGAACATCGAGGAACCACAAAGAATCAAGGATGTCCAAAGTCTTGCAGGGAAAGTGGTTGCGTTGAGTAGATTTATCTCCAAAGCAACAGACAAATGCGTCCCGTTTTTTGACCTAATAAAAGGGGGAAAGAAAAATTTTGAATGGACTCCGGACTATGTTGAGGCCTTTCGAAATCTATTGGACTTACTAGAGAGACCACCAATTTTGTCGAAGCCAATGGATCATGAAGAGCTGTTTGTTTACCTAGCAGTATCGGCTCATGCCATTAGCACCACCTTGGTTAGGGAAGAAGACAAGGTGCAAAGACCAGTATATTATGTAAGTAATAAATTGGCAGCCGCAGAACGTAACTACCCAAGGAATGAGAAGCTTGCTTACAGCCTTCTGATCGCCTCCCGAAAACTTCGCCATTATTTTCAAGCTCATCCAATAATCATATACACTGATCAGCCTCTGAGGCAGGTGTTGCAAAGACCTGAAGCATCAGGACGGTTGATTAAGTGGAATATTGAATTAAGTCAGTTTGATTTAAACTTTCAGCCACGGAGATCGATTAGGGGGCAAGCTTTGGCTGATTTTATAGTAGAGTTCACAAATCCGGAGGAGGAAACAATCGATGATAAGGTGGTCAAATCAGAGGAAGAGTTAGAATTAGATCCATGGAAGTTATACACAGACAGAGCCAAGAACGACCGAAGGTCCGGAGCTGGAGTCGTCTTAGTTACTCCTGAAGGGCGATCGTTATATTATGCTCTGCGACTAGAATTTTCAGCGACCAATAATGACTCTGAATATGAAGCCCTGATTGTTGGGCTGAAACTTGTTAAGGAATTTGGAATAAAGGCATTAGATATATTCTGCGATTCCAAAATAGTCGTCTGCCAAGTGCGAAAGGAGTTTGTGGCCCAAGGACCTCGACTTATTACCTATCTTGGAAAAGTGAAGGAGCTGTTGAGCAACTTGGAACGGTATAACATAACGCATATCCCAAGAGCTTAAAACCAAAAGGCAGACCGGCTAGCGAAGCTGGCTAGTTCCGACACTCCGGAGGAAACCGAAATGGTTCCAATTGAGACGTTAGGATCGCAAAGCTTTGAATTAATGGAAATTGAATTAGCTTTCGAAGCAGAACCGGAGAGGGAGTCGTGGATGACCCCAATCAAGAATTTCCTTAGAAATGGAGTACTCCCGCCAAAGAAGAGTGAGAGGCGAGCCATAGTTCGCAAAGCTACCAGATACGTCCTTCAAGACAATGCCCTTTATCGGCAAGTGAAACACCCCACCTCCGTTAGGGTCACTCTCAAAGGGAATGCCCTAATTTTGGTGGAGGTTTATAAGTATAAGTCACAGATATACAAGACAGATATAAGAACACATATTTTTGAACAGCGGAAAACAACAACTTTTATTTCATTAAAATATGTGTTACACAATCCATGCCATAATTTGTTTTACAATACTTCCAAAAACATAACATCTTCATAACTGTCTTGATTACATTATTTAAAGAAGCATAAAGAAAACATAAATAAACTGCAAAAGTCCCATAATTGCTGTCCAAAGCCATAGTCCAAAACGAAAAGATCCAAGCAATACATTCTTTCTCTTCAAGCTGGATATGAAGGCTGGTCAAGCTGCGGTATTCCCTCCCTGTGGACCTGGGGGGAGGAAACGGAAGAAAAGAAGGCGAAAGAAAAGTAGAGTCAGACATAAAGCCTGAGTAAGTCTAGGACTATTCAGTCTATGAATAAAGAACTGGGTATGATAAGTATAAACTAGAAATGGGAAAGCACCATAAACTTAGTTAGGTTGTCTAGGGTCGAATATACTATCGTACCACATATTAATCTCTGTACCCATATAAACTAGTTCCCAACGGGCACCCCATAATCAGGGTAAAGTGATCCATTTTATGATGATCGGCTCCTACTCGCATAGTTACGTGTGTCTTACGGCCCCCGATGTTGTAGTTACCTATGTTGGTCCCACCATGGGGTGTATCAAGTCCCATGGTGGCGGCCCGACACAATCCTAGAATGTACAGGTATGCTACTGGTGCCCAATGCCTTATTTTTCTGCGCCGGAGTGTGTGCACGCCCGCACCCCGTTAGAACCTACACTGCTGCACCACCGCCGTCGATTTGACCTCTTACAATCAGCCCAGTAATCGTGCCCCACCCTGCCTAGTTTCAGGGTATCATGATACCATATAGGGTTACTGCTGAAAAGGGTCCCCCGCTACTAGGTTTTTCTATTTCTAGCCAACATGCTAAGTTGGTTAAGTGTGTTATAAACCTAACCCCCAATCAGTCTATTTAGTTTAGCATGTTCCATCTTGATTAAGTATTAATATAATTTACTTAATCCTATCAATCCTGACTCAGCCTTAATTGTCTTATTAAAGCCTTGACCTCTCACATTAGACAGGTATTGTTGTGGCTGCCTGTTGCCGGTTGGGTCCGGGCAGTCTTACGCCACAACTCAGTCTAACCTCGGGTCCTTATTGGGCTCCTTGTTTAACCACCCACATTGGATAGGTATTTTTGTGACTACTGGACAGCCGGGCGGTTCCGGGCAGGTTTACATCACAACTCAATCCAACCTCGGGTTAAACACATCGTATTTTCTACATTTACATATTTTGTCTTTCTTCTTTTTATATGTAAATATTTGCGTCCCATTATTCAAATTCATCTTTATTGGTTAAGATTTATTTATGCCACTTAATTGTTTTTCAAAGTTATTGGCGTGCGTCAAAAAAGCCAACACATATGTTCTATATTTTTAACCCAAACGTCATTTCCCCCGTTTTATTCGTTCGTTCCAATGTAAGGTGTGTTGGGTTTAATACTTAAACCCAATTTAGCCATATGAAAGGGGAGGCTATAACATGGTGTTTATAAGGTGACATAAAAAGGGGAGTGTGAACGCATGAACTTGCAACATACGATCTAATTATCATAAGATAGGCATATGTGAACTTGCAATTGTAACAACATATAATATAAGCAATACTTAAACATGAATCATTCTATTCACATAATCATGGTGTAAACGAAACATGTAGTCATGGCATAAATAGTACTTAAACATGAACCACTCTAATCATATAATTATGGCATAATCATAATTGAACATGAGTCCTTATATGGTCATGGCATAAACATAATTGATTATGAATCCTATTATTCATATAATCATGGGTTTTTGTCCAATCTATGTAACTTGTAAGGGGATGCAATTCTAGTGTAAATTTCTAATGTAACTTATGTGCCAAAAATATATTATCATATGATTAAGATAACAACATAAGCTTAGAAAACATGTTCTTAACTAGGCATAATAACAAACATAGCTTAGACATGTTCATAAAATTAATACAAGCTTACAACGACGCTTGCTTTTGTCACTATCACAAAATCATGATTTTTATACTTGAACTATGATGCCAATTTCAACATAACCTTCATATGAATCATAATACTTAGGTGAATCAAATTACACTAAAGATGACCATAGAATTTTACATCATGTTGTCATAACAATAGACCATAGACTTGCATGAATTTCAAAATAAACTATTACAACATATAGTTGTTGTTCAACATGAATCTTATACTAGCATTTACCAAATGGGTGTTGTAAATAACTACCACAAACATGTAGTTTTCAATATGAATCATATGCTTGCATAAGTCCGAATCAAAATTCCACAACATGTGGTTGTCAACATAAGCCACATACTTGTATGAATCAAACCATAGCATTGCCAAATCGTTTAGAATCAAAATAACATACAAATATAAGTCATTATCGCCACAATTCCATTTCATTTACAACTCAAATTGCGTACTTGCAAATATCCAATCGTATACCATAATATTCCCAAATCGTTTTGCATCAAAGCAACATGCAAATATAGATTATTATCGCCACAATTCCATTTCTTACATTACACAAATCAACACAATTATTTAATTCATACCGGAATAGCACTCTACTTACAGCGTATGGCGAATCTTCAATTCAGAAATCTGAATTCTGAATTTGGAGACGCTATTTTTTGTTGTTGTAGGCGTTGCTTTGATTGATTTGATGTTGCTTTAAGCTTTGAATTATCTCCTAGTTGTCTCTTTATTTCTGACGTCTCTCTTCAGTCTCTCCTCAGTAGCATGACGGTCTCATCTCCATTTTAGTTTATGTGAATTAGGGTTAGCCTTAGGTCCTTTTTATAGAGTTTGTGAGTTGACTTAGACCGTCGATGAAGCTTGGTTCAATAATAGTCATTCGTTTGAAGGAGAGACCAACCAGGAGCTGACACCTAGCCCTAGTGACAAGGTAAGGCTCAGAAAATCGACCAAACACAGACCTGGCCAGCCAGGGTGGGCTGGGTTCGACCTGGCTCAGGGGCCAGGTCGACATCCCAGTCGACACCGTGTTGACTTGGCAGTCGACACGGGTTACCCAGGTCGACTGCCCAGTCGACCTGGCTAGCCCCAGGTCGACCTGGGTGCTTTGGGTGGGAATTTTCCCGCCTTGGCCAATTGGGCCCGATTTTGAATTTTGAATTAGTTTTTCTGAGCTATTTTCGTCTGTTCGAATTTTAAACCTAATTCTGAAACTTCCGGAGGCCATATCTTGGTCATACGGACTCCGATTTTCGAAAACTCGGACTCTATTTCGCGTATTTTTCCGAGACGAACGCAATGGCATATCCCGTTTCCCTTAATTCTTTGATTTGAAATTAATTATACTTTAATTTATGAATTTCACGGTTATAGAATACACGGGGTGTTACAGCAAGGATTTTCTATGCCCCTGTTACGGTGTATAGCGCACGACGACATCAAGTGTGTACTAAGGGAAGTACACGTAGGTGAGTGTGGAGATCATATGGGGGGTCAGACTTTAGCAAAAAAGGTATTGCGGTATGGGTATTTCTGGCCCACTATTAATAAAGATACAGCTGATTACTCACGATGCTGCGACAAATGCCAGAGGTTCGCCAAGATCCCCAGAGCACCACCGACCCAGCTCAAGTCAATGGTGAGTCCGTGGCCATTTTCCATGTGGGGAATTGACATCATCGGAGTACTACCGATTGCCAAAGGAGGAGCGAAGTATGCAATAGTCACCGTGGACTATTTTACGAAGTGGGTGGAAGCTGAGCCCTTAACCAAAATCACAGCGAGAAAGGTGATAAGTTTCGTGGTTAGAAATATCATATGCCGATTTGGGATTCCAAGGACCATTATAACTGATAATGGAACCCAGTTCGATGGCGTCGAATTCAGAAATTTCTGCCAGAAATACAAGATTGACAAGCAGTACACAGTAGTCGCCCATCCACAGTCGAATGGGCAAGTAGAAGCAATAAATAAAGTCATAAAATCCATCCTCAAGAAGCGGTTGGAGCGTGCAAAAGCAAAATGGGTGGATGAATTGCTTTTGGCTTTGTGGGCATATCGGACAACGTTTAAGACAGCTACCGGCCATACTCCTTTCTCTCTCTCATTTGGTTCAGAAGCGGTAATCCCGGTAGAGCTTGAAGTTCCCTCCCACAGAGTGACATATTATGACCCGATGACGAATCGGGCACTCCTCCTCAAGTCCCTTGATGAAGTCGAAGAGAAAAGGGACGAGGTGGAATTGCGTGCGTCAAGACATCGATGTCAGATGGCATGCTATTATGACAAGAAAGTTCGCTTTAGAACCTTTGAGCCAGGGGATTTGGTGCTAAAGCGAGTTTTTCCATCCCTTCCTCATCTCGGTCCAAAGTGGAAAGGACCATTCGCCGTCCAACGGTAACTTGAGACAGGAGCTTTCAAGTTAACGACAGTAGATGGTGAAGAAGTGCCTAGGGCTTGGAATGCCCAGCACTTCATGCGATATTTGAATTAGAGATGTTGTATTTTCTTTTGTTTTTTATGAACCTTGTAAAAAGGCATGACTTGTCTAGAAAAGCCCGTTTATATTAACAAAAGATTATAAAGTGGACGTAGGCTACGACTTAGCTGAACCACTATAAAAATATCCTGTGTCATTTACTTTCCTGCATTATTTATACGATCGACAAATATCCTATCATGGCTATGAAATACGAAATGTTAGACTAAACTTAGAAGATTGGGGATGACCCATGTGCAGGAGTAAATAAAATGACTGACTGTATGACCAAATGCAGAAGAATGGGAAGATGACATTCTTAACTCTAACTCTCAAGAATTGAGAGAGAGTATAAAGGATGGGAAGACGACGTCCTCTGAGGCGTGAAGGTGCACCCAGATGAGAGACCGCCTCAGCGAAAACTCTAACCTGGATATGAGACAGGAGAGTATAAATATGCCAGAAAGAACAGGCATCAATGATGAAAGGAATATGGCCCCCGTCAGAGAATCGGGGACATTTGAACTCTTTAATTTAAGTTAATCTTGAATAATTCTTGCTCAGTTATTTGAAACTGACTGGGGGCATATATGCTCACACATGTTTCCTCCAATAATGACTTTATTATATGACTTTAATTTGATATACTTGTATACTTTCATTAAAGTATTGAACTAACGACTATCAGGAATTGTAGGAAATAAATGATTCTTATTTACAAACATGTGAGCTTGTACAAGGAAAACAAGCAAAAAAGAAGATGCGAGGGCCGCGCTCGCTGCAACAATTGCGGGCCAATTAAATGCTAAAGTAAAACAAAGCACTTCATCATTTAGACTTTGGAGTGGACTTGGATTTTTAAGCAGCCTTCTGAGCATCCTTCGCCTCCTTTTCAGCATCAGTTAGAATGCGCCTTGGTTTTTTCTTCCCTGTGACCGAGGTGCTGGAATCGGTTGATTTTTTCCCAGGAGTTGGAACACCGGAATCAAGAGAAGACTTTTTAGCAAGATCTTCTGTAATAGACCTAGTCGAAAGCTTAACAACTAACCTTGATCCAGCATCCACCACTGCAAGAGGCGTAAGGCTTTCGGGGTCTAGGTCTTCAACTTTAAGCTGCATACGTTTGTCTTGCTCAGCTTTCAGCGCAGCCAAAGTGATGTCATCAGCACTTTTTGACTCCCCAACTATGGCCACCTCAGGGTCTTCCTCGTGTCCCTCGTTGACGCAATCATCTTTCAAGGCGTCTATCATCTCGTCATCATGAGGAGCATCAGCCTTAGACGGTTCAGTTCCTTCTCCTGAATCAATAGTGGCAGCCTTGTCCTATCCCCCTTTAGCCTTCTCCGCGGGTTTCGCTCCAGCGGTGGTTCCTTGGGGCACGTCAGTCCTCTCGGTCGGTTCAACACCTACAGAATGAGAAGCAACGGTTATCAACTCAGGAGAAGATAAAGGGTCCTTCATTGATTGCCCGATTATGTGATGAAAAGTGGAGACAACTTTGATGAATTGAGGTGAAAAGGTAGAGATACCTTCCGATGACTTCTCAGCTGGAGTGACTGTCGTCTCCGACGCCGTTTCGGGTATGGGGGATAAAAGAGATGCACGAGGGATCCCCGAGTTTTCGGGGTCATATCCCTCTACTTCAAAGGTTTCAGAGGCAGTGGAAGAAGAACCAGCCTCAGGGATGTTCTTTTGTTTAGCCTTCCGCTTCTCTTCCTCCATAGTAGCAGCAATGAGGCGGCGTCCCTCGGCTAGGCGTTCTGGTTCATCATCTCTTAGATATTTTTCCATAAGCTCGTCTTCGTTGATGGAATCTACCTTGAGCTCCTCTTTCTCCCATTCAACGATTTGACTCCATACTTGGACCAAGGTAGACGGATAATCTTCGATCCAAGAGATGTTTCGGCGGCGGATTATATGCGCAAAGAATTCAATCATTAGTTCGCCGAAACCATGCACTTCCTCCTTAGCCTCTGACAGCTGCTTGCGGGTCTCTTCTGCGGATTTAATAACACTTTCAACATTACCCTCCGCTAGGGCAGCCCTATTCTTAGCCTCCACCAACTTGGAAGCCAAGTCAGCATTTCTCTTCTCCAATTCAGCATTCTTTCTCGCTAACTCAGCTTTCTCTTGCTCCAGAGCGGTGTAGGCAAGTTGCATTTTAGCATTATCTGACTTTGCATCTTATGCTTGCTTTTTCAACTCTGAGCGCTCTTGATTGTGAGACTCGAGCAAGTCATGATAACGTTTTTGTAGCTCTTCAAATTGCTGCTTGAAGTTAGTAGCATCCCGTTGAGCAACGGCAAGTTGGGCCTGTGTATCCTCGAGATCTTTCCCTAAATTTTTCAAGGCTTTAGCGTCGGTTGCTGCAGTATTTTTCATCGACTCAGTATCTGTATTCAGAGTTCGGATAATTCTGGAGAGGTTACATGAATACTTGAACCTCTCCGAATATTGTTTTTCAACTGCATCGATTTTCGCTTTGGCCTCGTCCGCCCACCTTGAGGAAATAGGCTCGAGAGCGGGTAAGAAAGTCAGGTTTTCAAAGTAGTGTTCAGGGAATTATTGCTCCAAATATGCCTGCTTTACTTTAACTTCAGCATCCAATGGTGGAGGTGTGCGATTTGTTAGCTCAGCATCCCTAGGATGAGCAGGCACGACGGCCGTATCACCCTTCTTAGGCCGCTTATCGGAAACCTTATGTTTATCTCGAGAGCTGGTTTCTTTAGGCGGACTTCTTTCCCTACCAC
This sequence comes from Allium sativum, assembly GCA_030737875.1. NCBI lineage: Eukaryota > Viridiplantae > Streptophyta > Magnoliopsida > Asparagales > Amaryllidaceae > Allium > Allium sativum. The sequence goes on from CM060921.1 coordinate 219,295,413, forward strand.
GTTTTTCTTGAGAAGAGGTTTGATCTTTTGACTGCGACGTGTCTTCTCCTCGATGGCCTTGATAGCCTTTGTATCGTTCTGAATCCGACCGAACGGGGGAGCGAGAGCGCGAGGTCTGCGACTGATAAGAGTCATAAGGCCTTCTATCCTCTCTACTCCGGCCTTCACAACGATCATGCTCAAGATCAGAAGGAGGTCTAGTCATGCTGCGACGAAGTTTCCTGATATCATAATGGGAGCGAGACATTGTACCTGCGCAACAATGCAAATGGAATTCAGAATCAGTGTTCTCACAAAAGGTAAGTGCTGTGAAATGTGATGCTATTGTGCTAAGTGCATCCTAAGTGGTGTCCCCCCCCCCCACGACAAACCCGAATCTGAAGCCAAACTAGTGCGAATAGGCTCTTTGGCCTTAGCGGAAGTGGCCTCTTCTGAAGAAGTGAAAACTAAAGGATTTGTTCCAAAATCCTCTGAAGTGTAGATAGTTTCAGGTAAGGGGAGATCTCCTAAACCCTAAAATGTAGGATCATCGGTACTAGGGACATCTCCCTGGGAAGCATCTATTGGCGGTTCTTTGGAAGACGTCGACTTCTCCGGAGAGATAGCATCCTCAGGGAAGACGTACCCTTCTCGGTGCTTTTCGACCATGTTGGCCCGCTCATCGTCTTGAGTCGAAGATGGAGAAGGTGGAGCTTGAAGCGGAATTGTAGGAGTTTTCGAGCTTTCGCCCGTTTCTGGAATTACGTCCACTGGGGGGATGTACACATATGGACCCGACCCGTGACCTATGCTATGGGTAATGGACAACAACCCATGAAGATGAAGGTATTCATCCTTAAGAACACTGTCGATGGTCAAGAACTTTTGGTCACCATTAAGCAACTGGTGTAAATGATCAAAGTATAATTGACCTGATATTTGCTTTGGGTTGCCAACTGCGGATAAGAATGAAAGCAAGTTAGTATGTCAACATGAACGCTTAAAGCTGGAGTCTGGAAAATAGATATTTTACTTGATTGGGTCCATCTCCTAGCGCATCCTGGTTGTTGTTGGATATAAAACCATTCAGGTTTTGGATCGCAAGCTTTACTGCTAAATGGAACGGTGATGATCTTTCTCTTTAGAACTGATTCAAAGTACGAGAAGGAGGGAGTCTCTTGGGTCCGATGTTTGAAATTATAAAAGAAATGGATATCATCGAAGGTTGGTTCTATGCCTAGAATCTCTTTATATGCTACATATAAGGTATATAGGTAAGCATAAGATTTGGGATGCAGCTGCATGGGGGCAATCCGCATCTGTCTTATAAATTCAACAACAAACGGAGAAAACGGTGGAATAGCCCCAACCATGCACATCAATCGGGTGATTGCCATAAATCCTTCTGGAGGATTGTGAGGACGGTTAGTTTTCGATGGTACCAGGGTACCCCCTTTTAGTATCCCGTGCTTTAGGCGTATTCGAACAAGTCTGTCGTTGTCAATCGTCGATTCAATAGAATCTTGGGGTGATTCCAATATGATGGCAGACTCAAATTCATCAAGAGCTCGATTATCTCCAATCTCTCCTTCCTCTTCATAGCCCAGAGAAACTTCACCCTCAGAAGACACATTATCGCTTTCATGAGCCTCTACCTCGTAATCTGGGCCCTTATCATCCCACTCTGGATCTGAGGAAGAAGATATGTCATCAAGAGTGATCTTCTTGGACGTCTCTGGAACTTCTCTCCTTTCAGCTAATCTAGATGAACGTCTTGCTGTCATTGTCACTAAACTATTGAAGAAGCAATAGCACAATTTAGAGTAAATTATCCTGTATCCCCCTGTGCACATGTGTGAACTAAAGTGTGTACGGTGATATGACCCGAAATTCCCTGTGAGGGAAAGCACAAATAGAATTGAGGACAAGACAAAATAGAACGCAGACGGAAGAACATTTCATTGTTTATTACAACAATTCCATCAGATACAAGAATATACAGAGTATGAATAAATATACATTCGATAAATATCAGAGATTTAAATTACATTTAAATACATCGCAGCGGAAAATAATACAAAAGCACAACTAGAAGTAATGCACGGATACAGAGCTTTCCGAGCATCGTTCCAGCTGTAAGTCAGGATCCTGTGAATATAAATCTGCAAAACCAAAACTACTAGCTGCCCGTGTGGAAAATAGGGGCACCCAAAGTTTAGGTTAAAACAATAAACTCCAGGTCGGTCATGTGACTGGTGTGAGAACAAAAACAGTTATTAATCCTTATTTTAAAGTTCGGTAAATCAAGGGACCACGCCGTATAACATGGAACGGGTTTCCTCCCAAGAATACCAGTTCTTAAAACAAACAGCGCAATGCTAAATAAAGAAAAATGAAGCTATTATAACACCCAGGTCCCATCACACAATGCAACGCAAGCCGGAGGATAGGGTTTTTACCTTATAATAGCCAAAGCATGCTTGATACGTTAAAAACACATTATTTGATACTATTATAAGTGTATAGTGTCAAAACAATTTCAATCATAAATATCAATCATAGGCGGCATGAATGACCCATACCACTATGTCGCCATACTAGGTTCTACAAATAAAACCGAATGATCACGTATTGGAAATTGGATTCCATCATGAGTCGAGGCAAGGGGCAAGCTCCTCTCCGTTCGAGACACTGTAGCAAATGTCTCAGGACCGCACACAGCAATCCTTGGATCTTCAGGGCCGGTCCTCTCTTACTTTTGAGGATTAGCAATTCCTGAGCACATGTTTCCCGGTCCTTACAGACCTATATCTGAGGCGCCTCGTATCCAACAACCACACAGGTGATAAGTATATAAATGTCAGGGCTGGTAGGTCACTGACACCACCATAGCTAGAAAGAAACGTCGTGCTCTCCCTGCAGTCACTATCCCATTTTTGACTCATACCGAGGTGTGAGGCTCGCGAATTCATGTCATACACAAAGCTACGCCACACAGGCCATGCTTTGATCATCAACCACAAGACTTTGCTTTTCAACAGAAGCCTTGATCATTTGCCACTTAGGCGTGCCACACAGGCAATTCACTCCATGCGACTGATGTCCATCGATATACAACCTCTGAGCTCGTACGTCTCAGAGAAGGGCGTTAAGCAAGAGAATAAATTCTCCGCCGCCAAACAGATGTATATTTAATAGAGATCAATCAATACAGAATAAAATCCAATGTCAGACACACAGTCCATTTAAAAGTTCGTTCTGGGTCTGAACGAAACCGGAGGCACTTTCCTCGCATATCCATCGATCTCCAGGTACGTCTGGACGATCACCAATTGTTTCCCTTATCTTGGGTGTACAGCCTAATCGAGATCATCAGTAATCACCCAAACGATGTGAAGACTTCCGATCTTCAACCACCGTCTTCATCATCGACATCTCGTCGAATCGATTATTCAAAATGGGTATAAACCCGGCCTTTCTGAATAACCCACGTATATGATAGACAAATGTTACACAAACACAACAAACGCCTCATTCCAATTCAGAATATTCTTTTATTCACAAAATCACATTCTTAGGGAAAGGTTCCCATTAATTTTATCAAAGATAAATTCTTCTAAATTTATTCTTTAATCTTCCATTGGATATCATTTCAAACCATATCATGGTTTTCCAAACTAGTCGGGATTAACGAACCACACCGAAGTAATTGTTTATTTTATTTCCCAATCCCAACCTATTCATCCCATGGAGCAAAACTGGTAATACTCCATATCTAACACCACAGTGTTATCGGTAAAATTAATTACCATTTCACGTTCAAATCAAATTAAAGATTTAACTATCGCTTTGGAGCAAAACTGGTGGTACTTCATTCTCGATCACCTTTCAGATTTGATAATTTATATTATCAATTCACATTTCAATTTAATTAAAGATTCATTAAAACTCCACTTAGTTTTAATCTTCCCAAAAATCAATATTCTGTCTTTAACTGGGTTAAAGAACCAATGTCATCTAAAACACGATTCACGACAAACCCAAATCACCTTTGATATTAAATATAAGGCTCTGAATAGGAAATATACCAGCTTATATTCAATATCAAATTCTGAAACCAACAAATATCGTATTGGAAATAACGATATAAATATATCTTTCAAATTCCCATGACAATATCTGTATAATCACGGAATCCAACATTGAAATATTCCAAAGACAATTTCGATTCAAATACACTTCAACTTTTATGTATATTGGAAATTCTGGATATTTTGAAAACTAATTCAAATTCGATTTATTTATTTCAAAAATAAATTTGTTTTAATTCTAGTTCAAAACTAGTTCATTTTGATAAAAATCTATTTTTATCCTTTCAAATGTGGAATTTTTCATCCCAGTTCTTTCCAATTCACATATTATGATTTTACACAAATTATTAATATTTTTAATAATTTTATCAAAGCCCGTATTGTCGATTTCCATCAACGGCCATCGAACTAGACTTACAACGACCTTTTCCAAATTTGATTTGGACATAATTCCAAATCCAACCGTCAGATTTCAAATTTCTAATATTCATTGGAAATCTCTTTTCGATACGAACCCAACGGTTCTAGTTTTAGGAGAATCCGACGGTCGGATCTCCCGTAACGTCAATTCGAAGTTAATGGTCGAAATTCACGAACTGCCGCGGCGCAGCGCGTTCTATTCAGGCCATTATATATACAATATATATATTATATATATTTCATCGATTTCAATTCAAATCGTATTTTATAATTCGTTTTAAATTCGTTTTCAAAACCATTTCAACTCTATATTTAATTTCAAATCAAAATTGAATATTTCATATCATTACTATATAAATGGTAATATTTTCAAAACGTTATATTTTGAAGTCACTACCTTTTCTGTATTCATTATAAAAACGAATATAATCGATATAAATATCGCTCACGTCAAAATAGCGCAACTCTAATCAACACGGCTTTATATATTTCAATAAATTCGTTATTCTATTCAACAAATGAATATTCATTCTATTCAACACATGAATCTATATTTCTTTCAACACATGACTAATCTCAACACATGAGTAGTATCAACATACGACTATTTTTGTTATGTAATATATTTTATAAAATTATGGTATCTATCGTTTGATTTTCAATTAGACTCCAACCGTAAAGTAGATTCTAATCTTAAATATGATAAAGATGTAAATTATATTATTAAAATATTTTACTCAACACATGACTAGTTTCAACAAATGAACATCGTCAACACATGACTATTTTTATATTCAACACATGAATTTTCTTTTATAATATTCTTTATTTTCCCGATTGGAATGAGGCCCAATCAATTACCATATAACGTTAATTATATGGATTCCATACAACACATGTATATAATAGCAACGATAAACAATCAACCATCATCCAAAGTGCACCACACAACTGCATAAGCATTAAATATAAATAATTAACGCTTACATACCCTGTCGACCAATCGATCGACATACAATTAAATAATTGGGATTAGTGTACGCCAAATATCATCCCAATACCCGTGTGGGGTTTCAAATCAACAAACACATATTTTTATTTGTGCAGTTGGGCGATGTGTAAAATTTATCATCCCAATCAATATCAGTCAAATAAGTGTATATAAACAAATCAGCCGATTTGTTTATAAATATTCATTTATTCACATTCACGTTAAAAATTATATTTTCAACGATAATTAATTTATTTAAACACATGAATATATTTTATTATCGATTTCACATCAACATCACAAACAAATTTCACAACACATCAAACAAGCATACAAGCCGTCCATGGTCTGTGGACGACGGGTGTCGGGTGCTGCTAAGCACCGTCTGCATCCTAGTATATATATATATATATATATATATATATATATATATATAACTAGAAAAAGAAATTTAAAGTGAGAAGTTCTCACCGACTAGCTAATCCAATACCACGACACTTCAATTGTAGGAAATCATCACTGTTCTCTCCTTTTGTCACTTTCGTTGCCCGTAGCCACTACATATATAAAAATCACATTTTTATATTGTTGCTATGTATATAAAAAAAAAATCATATTTTCATAATCACTCAATATGGATAAAAATTCTATTTTTACATCGCTGCTATATAGGTAAAAATTCTATTTTTACAACGATGTTCATATAATAAAGATTATATTTTTATCACGCTATTCCCTACATAAAGATTTCGCCTTTTCAAATATAAAGATTTCGCCTTTTCAAATATAAAGATTTCGACTTTTCAAATATAAAGATTTAATTTTTATTTCATCACTATAAAAATCACATCTTTATTTCAACATAATAAAAATTATATTTTTAACTTCTTTATATTATAAAAATTATATTTTTATCCCTTACATTACAAAAATCCGACCTTTTACTACTTCAAAAATCAAAGTTTCTCGTGTTTAAAAATCTTAGCTTTATATTTAAAAATCTTAACTTTCAAAGTATAAAAATTCAAACTTTTATCATATAAACTCCATAGCTCATCATACTTCAAAAATATCGCCTTTCACTCATTAAAAAACTCAAATTTATTTCGCTACAAATATTATAAAGATGATATTTTTACTATCTATATAAAAACGATATTCTTAATACTCTAACTATATAAAAACTATATTTTTATTCTATACATTATATAAAAATCATATTTTTAATATGTTACAAGCATAAAAATCATATCTTTAACTAAACAAAGGTTATATTTTTATACCTAAACATAGATTACATATATTTTTAAAATATAAAACTGATTTTTATAAATTAGAAATCACCTTGGTTATCACGAGAGGTTGGAGATGGTGCTGAGTGGCGGAGGAGGGCGGTGAGTGTTGCTGGTGGTGCGCGGCTTCGTGGTGGTGCTGGCCATCGGTGGGCCATAGGGGTGCGGCGGCTTCCTGTTGGGTGCGACGGGTCTTCGGGTTTGGGGGTGTGTGGTCTCCGAAGGAGGTTGGGAGGAAGGAGAAGAAGAAGGGGAGGGGGCGGTGGCCTTGCCTTGGACGGCGGCGGCGATTTGAGGGGGGAGGGGCGATGGCAGCGGCGGCCCCCCCGTCGCTCTCCTCTTTCTAATTTTTTTATCTGTTTCGATTTTGAAAGAACGGGGGAAGGGTTGACCGGTTAGGTAAGAAGAAAAGAAGGGGCCCAATTTTATTTTTAATTATTTAATTTATTATTTATTTATTCTAAAAATAATTACCTGTCGTCCATAGCTAATTACCCCCATTCCGAACACAATGGGATATGTATCGTAGGCTGATTCGATCGTTTCGATCAGTTTTCGTCAAAATCAACATATAACTCTATATACTGAATTTGAACGCGCATTTCAATTTACCGGGGCCAAATACTAACTAGAAAAATTCCCGAAAAATATGTTCTAGCTTCGTATTGACGATGCGGTCCTAACAAAACTAGTTTCGTCAAATTCTGAGACCGTTAGAAAAATGGCCATTTTCCATCGATTAAAATCAACTAAAACTGGTCAAATGCGTTTTCCTTTGCCACGCTCACATATTGATTTCGAAAATTATGGAATTTGAAATCTAGCAATAATTTGACATCACGGATCTAACAAAAGTGGTTTCATCGAAATCCGAGGTCGTTTGCATAATTTCCATTTTTAATGGCCGAAATTCCATAGCGACTATCCTGAATTTTCAGCTGGACATATCTTTTTATCCCCGCTATGAAATTTTGATTTTTCGGATTCGTTGGAAAGATATCCTCAATTAGATTCTAATATTTTTGGTTTCACTAAAATCCGGTTTATTTTGCAACCGGTACATTCAATTGAAGTTTGAAATCGAATTATCGAACTACCGCGCCATTTTCAATTCATTTTTTAATTAAAATAAAATATTTATATTCTAACGACGACGTATATAAATATACGTTCGAATTCTATTCAAAATAATTTTTTCGTTGATATTATTTAAAATATTTAAAATTCACTAAAATTGCCAAAATAAAAATTTTAACTGGCTCGCATTTTCCGGGTTGTTACATACGGTATGTGCAGAAGATGTAAAATGAACACTTGGAAGTATAATGCAAAGTTTTGGCAAAGCAGTGTTCAGAATAGTCCTTGATGTTTGTTTATGTTCGCAAGGCACTACCCTAACTGTCCATTAAGTTGTAGACTATATCAAGAATTGATTTGGCCAGTCAAGCAAGTTCTTATGCATTAAGTTGAATTGTTCTTCGGTTCGGTTCGGATGCGTTCATTGGGATTAGATCGGAGGGGCACAACCTTGTCTTGGCCTCAGACAAACAGTAGAGCCCAAGGATCAGAGTCGGATGGGCTCGGAGGTGGACTTCTGGAACAGTCCGGATCGAATTAAGCAACCATGCCCCTCTCCTCCTTTGTTTCACTTTCCAGTCTGATCCGGTTGGGAGAGTCCTATCCTCCTCTTTGTTTGCAAGTCCGACCTGATCCGGTCAAGTGAGCTCTGTTTCCTTTTTGACTTTTGCTCCGACCCGATCCGGCCTTATGAACCTCACCATCTTTCCTTTTCCTCCATCTTCCATGCTTCCTCACCCGAACCGATCCCCCACGCTCTTCATATTCTTCTCCCTCCTCAACCAACATCGAACTCAATCCCATTTCCAAAACCCCAGTTAGGACCAAACAAATACCATCTCCCACCTCCCAACGCCTCGAGGTGATGGCGGAGCCACCAACGACGACGGCGAAGGAGGAGAAAGCCATGGCGTCGAAGACGAGCAATAACCATGCCCAAATCACTAGAATTAACCACAAATCCTAGCTGAAAACGAATATTGCGAGGTAAATCGAGATTATAAACCTACCGAGGTGTTTTAATTGAAGATCAACGAGAGAATTTCAGAATTTTTGGGTGTCTGGAAGCTAAGGTTTCGGTTGAAGGTCTGTTGGGCAAAATTAATAAAAGAAAAGGAAGATGAAGGAAGTAGGTAACGGGTTAATATATGTATGAGTAGTGACTACTCATCTTCCTAGTCTTCTCCGCCCCGTTCGGACCAGGAAATAGGCCCATGAACATAAGCCTGGCCTGTTAATTCAATGACCGAGCAGTACAAGAAGGGAGTCCCTTCGAATCGGGTCTGAACCGAATGAATTGAGCACAATGACTCGGTGTGCAAATTAAATTCAAAGAAAAATGAAGAAAAAGATTACCTAGTGGAATCGCTGAAAATCGGGAAGAGTTCTAAAACTTGTTTGAAAATAAAGGAAGTAATCTGCATGATACGTGATGTATATATAAACGTCAAAGGATACAACTTTTTGAAGCAGAATATCCCTATACAGCCAGTAGAAATGTCTTTTCAATGATTCAAATTCAAGGACTAGTATACAGACGACATCAAAGCACGCTCCATCTCCAACAGAAGCATCCTTTGAGGGGGCAAAATGTTAGCCTACTTTGTGAAATAGGCTACACAAAGCTAAAGGATCAAGTATTAGAGAATAATCTGTCTAGAAATCGGATCGGATGTAGTCAAAGAAAAGCAAAACTAGACAAAGGAGGAAGGAAAGTATTCGGATCGGATCGGAGGTAGTAGGACCGATCCGAACCCTATCTGCTAGCCTATCCATCCGAACCCAGTGCGCCCTGCTACTCCGCTCCACGATCTCCTAGATATTCAGGGCAGTTACACCCACTTTCTACCCACGATGGCCACTAACTCGATGCGCTGTCAACACCAGACCCCATCTGAACCCGAAAGTGACGCAGTGGGAGCCACGTGGGCCCAATCCGATCCGAATCCAGGAGGAGATTTCGCCTATAAATAGACCCCCAAGGGTCACTTGAAAGGATCTTTTGGCACTTTGACAGTTTGAGTATCCTCGAGAACCGAATTCCAGCACTACTAATCAATTCAAATCATCTTTCAAGGTGTATTTTGAATATAATTGATTGAATGTATATGAAACATGAGTGAGATTGAGTGAATATCTTGTTGTATTTTAATCTACATCATCAAGCAAAGTGATATAAAGTGGACGTAGGCTCTTTAACGCCGAACCACTATAAATCTCGTGTCTTCTTTCTATTTTTAATCTCATTTTATTAGAATTCTAGTCAATTTGGGTGTTAGAGCCACTTTTTGGTCTAACAATATATATATATATGATAATACTTTATTATTAATGGATTTGGTTATTTTAATTGATTTATATCGATTAAATGTGGAATTTAAAATTAACCATTTTGCAAACGATCTCTTTTTTCAACGAAACTAATTTTATTAAACCCATGGTGATTAATTATTAGGGGTGGGCATAAACTGCACCGCAATGCGAAAACAACCCAGACCGAACCGTAACAACCATGCGGAAAACCGCACCGGATTCTCTCTTTAAAGTAAGCAGTCCTAACTGAACCAACTTGCAACAATATGGTTCGGTTGCAGTTTGAACTTTTACCAAACCATATTAAACCGAACCGAACCGCATAGCTACGCTGACAATGTTATGATAAAAAATTAACAAATTCCTATCTAACCTTTAATTTAACGATATATATTCTATTTTCAACATATGTTGTAGTTATATTAATTAAAGATAACACTATGTGTTTTAACCTTCAGGTGACACAACGTCATACAATCGTAATTGATTGTTGATGGAAGTAATTTTCTTGTTTCATATTTAATACGGGTTCAAACCGGACCGAACCAAAACCGGACCGTATTACATCGAAACTAAACTAAAACCGAACCGTTTAAACGATTAGTACAATGGTTTGTATTTTTGATCAACCGTTTGATGCAGTGCGGAAGCGGTTTGAGCTTCAAACCGCACCAAACCGCGCCCACCCCTATTAATTATTGTAAGAATTCCATATTCGCGCAATTGGATTTATTTTGTGGTGTTCGCAGTTTAAAATGCGTCTTATTTAACCGTTTGCAATTAAAAAGGGACTTCTACAAATGGACTCGGAATTTGACGAAACCAATTCCATAGTGTTTAAAATATTTAATTATTGCAAGATTACAAATTTCATCACAGTAGAACTCATAAGTGGTAGTTTTAGTGTGTAACTCAACCGTAAGTTTCATGTAAAATAAAATTTAGTATAATTAAATAAATATGTGTGTGTGTTCCTTCATTCCTTAGTCTCGAATGCCATCCTACTAAATGCAGACATATTAAAACAACCTATTTTTCTTTTGAGAATTCAATGTAACACCCCACGTCCATTAATGTCACTCACAAAGGGAATGCATTAACTTCTATGGAGTGTTTTAAGTGTGTATAGAACAGAAACTAAACAATAAGACAGATATAAACAATACTTAGAAATTCAAAATTTTATTCATTGCAGCGGTAAACACATAGGTTTTATTACATCATCAAAAACCAGAGTTAAAGTACATAATATCCATCTTGACTAAATCAGAGTACATAAATTGAAAGACATAACCCCAACACAAAATAGCCGTAAATAAGATAGGCTGAACTTTTACTTCAGCGATCCAAGAAACTTCTAAAAGCAAGAGATACAGCTGTCCAAAATCAAGCTCCACTGGTGCTAGTTCCACCCTGAGCACCTGGGGGGAAAGGAAGAAAAGAGGTGGACACAAAGGGGGTCAGACATAAAGTCTGGCGAGTGCGATAACTTCAACAATATAATTACCAAAATAACCAGACTAAGGCATAAGTTGGAAAATAAGGAAATGACTGTGAACAATTGGGTATGACAGAGTAAACAAGGAAATAAGATGAACAAAGATAACGTTAAAGGCGCACCTAAACCACTATAAGATAATTACTACACTACACCACCACTAGTCACCCTAAGGTTGATCCCGCCTACAGAACTTAATAATGATAATGGTAGTTTCGTACACCCCTAATTGCCTTCATAGGTGCCGCCTGCCCCTATCTCCACTAGGTGTACCCACTACCCCATGCGATCGGCTCCCTAACTCATAGATACCCGTGTTGGCCCCACAGTGGGGTGTATCACTCCCCAAAGTGGCAACCTGATACTACCAACAATGCACGGCTTATACCTACACGATGCAACAACGTCTTACCTACTAGCCCGGGCCCACACATGCACATGAACCCGTTGGACTTGCCTTGCCACTGCTAACCCGTTTTGGCCTCTTACAGTCAAGCCCATTATGCGTGTCCCGTCCTCGACTTGGGTCGAGCCCACAAAGCTACTCATGGGATACTCATGGGTTACTGGTTGAAACGGGCCCCCATTACTTGACACAAGCTATCCGCCTAAGCTTGGTCCCCTCTAGTACATCCCACTTAACCCTCTTCTTATTCATGTTCACTTACATGTTTCAAATTTTGGTTAAGTGTTTCTAATCGTATTTCACAAGCCACCCAAGGAACCCACTTAACCCCCATGTCCCACCACATGTTTATCTGGTTAAGTGTTTCTTAATTCATTAACACCGTAACCTTATAAAGACCTCCCACATTAGACTGGCATTTGTGGCAGTTGGATTTGCCGGGCGGGTCCGGGCAGTCTTATGCCATAAACAAGCCTAACCTCGTGTCTTTACAACTGTTACGCATTTAATTTATGCCTAAGACCTCCCACATTAGACTGGCATTTGTGGCAGCTGGATTTGCCGGGGGGGTCCGGGCAGTCTTACATCACAAAAGAGCCTAACCTCATGTCTTAGACGATTAACTACGCAAAATTAATTATTCCCCAATTTGAATTAATTTCCCTATTCAAATTATAAATCAATTCCAATTTTAATTATGTCCATAATTGACTCAATTATGTCCATTTATTTATGGTATGCAAAATCATACCAATTTTCATCACAAATTAATTCTATGCCATTTAAGGCATTTATGCCAATTTTCAATATTGAATCTATTAATATTATCCCATTGCCCCACGTTGTACATTCGTTCGTTTAACGTAAAATATACATTAGGCTCGAATAGTCTTACTTATGGAATAAAGAGAAAACATCACAACATACATATAGATAAAAATAGATCTAAACATAAGGGGTGAACTTGCATGTGTGAATGAGGTTCTACATCTAAAACTTGCATAGGCCAAAGTCACAAACTTGCATAAAAATACATATGTCATAGATCTAAATCTAAAGGTGTAAACTTATTTAGGTAATTGTCAAAAACTTTCATAAACCATGTATGTCATAGATCTAATCATAAGGTACAAACTTGCATAGGCAATAACCACAAACTTACATTACATGATTCATACTCCAAACATATATATATATATATATATATATATATATATATATATATATATATATTTGCATATGTGATTTATGCAACATAAACGATGGTGTAAACTTACATCTAAACGTGTAAACTAGAATATAGAATTTTGTATACTAGCATATAACTCACACATGTCATAGCCTAATTTTAGATCCAATTTACACATAAAATAGATGTCATGAAACATGTAAGGTTGTATATAATTCTCACTAACTTGCATACTTACATATGACTTATCATATGAATTTGTTCCAACAACATAACCAAACAAGCATATGAAACATCATTATGAATTGATTATACATGAGCCAATCATAGAATTACAACATAGATGATAACATCACAACTTTACAACATAGATGATAACATCATAGAATTTACAGCATAGATGATAACATCAAAATTTTACAACATAGATGATAACATACGGTCAATGATTCACAACATAACCATATAATACAAATCATAGCTCAATCCAATTAAATTGCTAATTATCTTATTAAAGAAATCGAACTCACAACTCAAAGAAGGTCTTGAGTTCTGAAATCTGAGTTCTGAAATTGATTTAGCTTTCCTTTGAAGAAGACAATTTGTTGTGGTTTAGATTAGAATTGAATTTGATTAGCTTTTCTTCCTCTCTAATTGGTGGCGGCTATTATAGGTTGCAAGGTGACGGCATAGAGGCCATGATTCTAATTTAAATTTGATTTTAGGATTTGAGTTTACATGTGTTTTTATAGAGTTTAGGATTAATTTAGGCCGTCCGATCAACCCAGAATTAACCCCAGCCATTCAGACCAGATCAGAAACCCTAATGACTCAGCATACTGTCGTAAAAAGGTCATCAAAAAAATCTTCCTGGGGGGGGGGGCAGGTCGACCCCCTGGTCGACCTGTGCGGGTAGGTCGACCTGGCCCTTGCGGGAAATTTCCCGCCTAGCCCATTTTGACTCTGTAATTTGATTTTTTGAAATCTGTTTTGAATTTTCTGAAACTTCCGATCGCCATAACTTCTTCATACGAAGTCCAATTCACGCAAACTCGGACTTTATCTCAACCAAAATTCCGAAACGAACGCAATGGCGCAACCCATTTCCCTTAATTCTCACATCTGAGATTAGTTATTCTTTAATTTGTGAACATTAATATTGAAAATTACGGGGTGTTACATTCTCCCCTCCTTAAAGGATTTTGCCCCGAAATCTCCAAGTTAAGGAGAATGCATATCCTAACATCCAATCAACCATCTACTCAACCATCAAACACAGGCATCCATTGTCCTTATAAAATTCCTAATGCTATATGAACATATGCAAGAAGTGTGTGTATATGTTCTTTATCTAATGCAAAATTAGGCGGTCTACTGATTCAGTTGACCTCCTTAATGCAAACCATGATAGTGCCATGCATCCATTATGTATGCGAAAGAATCCTATCAATACATATTATTTCTACATGTGTGCACAACCATTCACCAAAATGCAGTATCCATATGATAACACAACCATTATACATCCATTAACTTAAATATACACACACATTTATGTGCAATATGCAATATGAAGTGACTGAGCCTATCTAGTGCCTAAAGTGTGTGTATATGCATCCACGAACAACCACTAGCAAACACTTGCATCCACATGCATCCATCATACATAACATGTCTCAAACACATATTTCAACCATAGGACTACCCTATCTAAAGGTCAAAGATACTAGCGAGAGGGCATACTAAAGATAAAATAAGTACAAGCTAAGCGATAAAGGAGATATTAAAAGACATACCCTCGAAAAGAAAAGGGTACAATGAACGCGTCTTCTCTTCCGTCTCCCAAGTTGTGTCACTCTCATCATCTCCCCCATTGCACTTTGACTAGCTTGACCTCTCGATTCCTCAACTTCTTAATCTC
Organism: Allium sativum; assembly: GCA_030737875.1. Lineage (NCBI taxonomy): Eukaryota > Viridiplantae > Streptophyta > Magnoliopsida > Asparagales > Amaryllidaceae > Allium > Allium sativum. The sequence continues at coordinate 219,310,590 of CM060921.1, forward strand.
CGATCCAAGAATGCACGTAGGAGCTCGTCGAATCGTCGCATCATGCTCTATCTCCATCTCTCTAAGAAAGCTCGGCTCTACCACTTCCGCGGTCTCATGCATGCACTTCCTCAAATGTGATACATGGAATACATCGTGTACACCACTAAGTCTCTCGGGCAACTCCACTCTATACGCCATCTGTCCAATCCTCTCCTTAATAGGAAACGACCCTACGAACCTTGGTGCTAACTTCCCAACGGACCCAAAGCGAACAACATTCTGTAATGGAGACACCTTGACAAAGACCATGTCCCCAATATCAAACTCAAGATCTGTCCTTCTCTTGTCCGCATAAGATTTCTTCCGATCTTGCGCCGTCTTCATCCTCCTTCGAATCAAATCGATCTTTTCTGAAGTCTCTCTAATCATATCGGGCCCAAGCAAGATCTTATTTGTAGATTCCCACCAACATATAGGCGAACGACACGACCGTCCATAAAGAGCCTCGAACAGTGCCATTCCAATGCTAGACTGAAAGCTATTATTATATGCGAACTCCAACAACGGAAGATGTTCCTCCCGTGTACCTCCGAAGTCTAAGACACACAACCTCAATAGGTCCTCTAGAATACGATTCACCCTCTCGGTTTGGCCGTCCATCTGAGGATGATATGCGGTGCTCAAACATAAATAAGTCCCTACCGCCTCTTGCAAGCTCATCCAAAACTCGCTAGTAAAGATAGGACCGCGGTCGCTCACTATGCTAGAAGGAACACCGTGCAAACGAACTATCTCTCGAATGTATACGGAGGCTAACCATGGAGAGTCCTCTTACTCTTCACGGGAATGAAATGGGCGCTCTTAGTAAGTCTGTCTACCACGACCCAAATCCCCGTATTACCCTTCCTCGACCCCGGTAACCCATCAATAAAGTCCATTGAGAAACTTTCCCACTTCCATTGTGGGACCTCCAATGGGTGAAGCAACCCACCGGGCTTCTTTTGCTCTGCTTTTACTTGTTGGCACGCCAAGCATCTAGCGATAAACTCAGCCACATCCCTCTTTATGTCGGCCCAAAAGTAAACTCGTCTCATGTCCATGTACATTTTGTCCCCGCCGGGATGGATGGTCATCTTCGATCGCCGTGCATCATCAAGAATGGTCTTCCTCAAATTCTCGTCCTGTGGTACACAAAGTCTACCGTCCCTACGTAACCAACCCTTATCATCTAGGGCATACCTACTGAGATGGCTCGATGACTCCCCCTTTTGAGCCTTTCTACTAACTCAACCAACTGTGGGTCATCTCGCTGTGCCTCACTAATCCGTCCCAAAAGCGTAGGTCTGACCTCTAAGGATGCTAGCAAACCGGGTACAAAGTCAATGGAAGGTCTAAAGTCAAACGTAGGGAGGAACTCTAAGCTTTGCCGCTCAAAAAACAATGGACTCAAGGACAACCTTTTCCTACTTAAGGCGTCTGCCACCACGTTACCCTTGCCAGGGGTATATGCTATCTCGAAATCATAGGACGCTAAGAATTCCATTCAACTTTGTTGCCTTAAGTTCAAATCCTTCCGAGAGAACAAGTATTTTAGCGATTTGTGGTTAGTGAACAATTCGAATTTCTTGCCAAGAAGATAATGGTGCCAAGACTTAAGCGCGAAAACAATAGCGGCCAACTCTAGGTCATGTGTAGGGTAATTTTTCTCATGCACTCTCAACTGCCTTACTCCATAGGCTATTACCCTTCCCTCTTGCATTAAGACTGCGCCTAGTCCTGTCCCACAAGCATCGGTATAAACGGTAAATGGCTTACTCCCATCTGGCAACACTAAGACTGGGGTTGTGGTCAAATCTCTCTTTAAACATTGGAACGCATCATCACAATCTACGTCCCATGTGAAAACTAGGTTCTTCTTCGTCAAGCGTGTTAATGGGTCTGATATTTTTGCGAAGTCTTTGATAAACTTCCTATAGTAGCCAGCCAACCCTAAGAAACTCCTCACCTCGGTAGCATTTTTAGGGACCTTCCAATCTTGAATGGCCAGTGCCTTCGCGGGATCCACGGCTATCCCTTCTTTGGAAACCACGTGCCCTAATAATCGCACTTCCTTCCTCCAAAAGTGACATTTAGAAAATTTAGCTTTAAGGCTATGCGCTCGAAGAGTCACCAACACTTCCCTAAGATGTAGGGCATGCTCTTCCTCGCTCTTAGAAAAGATCAAGATGTCGTCCACAAAGACTACCATGAATTTATTAAGGTACTCCCTAAACACCCTACTCATCAAGTTAACAAAGTATGCGGGGGCGTTTGTCAAACCAAGGGCATCACAAGCCACTTGAAGATGCCGTATGGAGTCCTAAAGGCAGTCTTGTCTATGCTATCCTCAGCCACTTTCAACTGATGGAAACCTGTGGCTAAGTCCAACTGCAAAAACACTGAGGTGCCAACTGATCGAAGAGACCGTCAATCCTCAGCAGTGGGTGCCTATTCTTCTTAGTAAGCTTATTAAGTTCTCTATAATCCACACAAAGTCAAAGGGACCCATCTGCCTTCGTGGAAAATACTACTGGAGCACCCCACTCTGATATACTACGTCTGATGAACCCCTTCTCAAGCAATTCTTTCACTTTCTTACAGAGTTCTCTTCTCTCCCTTGGAGCCATGTGGCGCATTGGCAATGCAACCGGCTTTGCATTATCTACTAGATATATTCGAAAGTCTATCTCACATTTTGGGGGTAGACCCCTCACCTCATCGAAGACATCAACATATTCACGGACTATATGAACAGAATGTAAATCATCATTGGATGCGTCAAGGGATTCTAGGTAGCTAAGCATTACTGGACCTCTAGGGTCACAAGAAATATCAATGGTCTTTCCACAATGAGTCAACAATCTAACTACCCTTCTTTCATAATCTAGGATGGCCCCATATCTAGTTAGCCAATCCATACCTAGAATTAAGCCGTAGCCCATGAAGCCAAGAACAAAGGCGTTGCATTCAAACCCAACGCCCAAGATAGACATTCTCAAATCCCGATAGATCATAGAAAGATGAGCCGAACCACCAATAAGATTTGAGACTACTAAGGGATCTGTAACTAGACTAGTATTTAGGTGCAGTGTTTCAACTAATGATGTAGAGATAAAAAAATGTGATGCGCCAGAATCGAATAAAGTACGGACATGATGATCAAATAGAAAAACTAAACTTTCCACGGAAATTGCTCTACCTCGTTCTTGTAGCGGTGGGACCACGAGAGCCTAAACTTGCACCCTTGCCTGTCCTGGTGCCATAAGAGCATGCACCTGTCCTCCCGAGGTAGACCCTGCCCTCTGCCCTTTCCTTGGGCAGTCCTTAATCAGATGTCCCGCTTCGCCACAGTGGAAACAACCAGTCTTCTTTTTCTTCCTACAATCTTTGCTTAGATGGCCTGGGGTCCCACAGTTAAACCATCTTTTCTTTCCCTTACCATTGTTGCCTTTACCACCTTTCTTGTTCTGTTGTTGCTGTTGCGGTTTCTTTTGATCCCCTTTCCTCTCGGGTGCCTTATTAGCATTGGCGCCCTTTCCTCTTCATGCATAAGCGCCATGTCAACTAGTCTCTCAAATGTAGCCCCCATGGAGATGTGGGTCATAGTTAACCCATGAAGCGCCTCGTTCAAACCCTTAACAAATCTCAGGGCCTTCTTTTCTGGTGTATTCACCAAGTCCAAGCCAAATCTTGCCAACTGATTGAATTTGTTGACGTATTCTTTTACTGATAGATTCCCTTGCTTCAATGCCAAAAATCTTTCCATATATAAATTCTCTTCAGCCCGTAAGAGAAACTTTGCTTCAAACCTCCGCCTGAAATCTGGCCATGTATCAACTGGATGCTCTCCATTAGTGACCTCCCACCAAAACGAGGCCTCATCCTTCATTAGCCAGGCAACTAACTGGACCTTTCTTCCATCTTCCACTTCAAAGATCCCAAACAATTCTTCCACCTTCTTTAGCTAATTTCGAGCTTCAACAAATGTCTCTGTCCCGTGAAATGGTTTTCCACCCATTGCTCAAAAGCCCTTACATATCTTTGCAAAAGTATAGACACGAGGAGGAGGAGCATTTGCCGGACCTGCGGTGGTGGCCCAAGTCTCCAAATACCTCCTAAACCATCCTGGTATCGGTATCCCCTCGGGTATCTCGGGAATTCCAGACATGTTGAAACGAAAAAGGAAAGATTCAATACAAAAGAACCAAAGGAAAGATATATGGCTCTTGGGGTTATGCTTCCTAAAATAAGCCTTTCTCTTGAAAATACTTTCCTTAAAACATACTTTTGAAGGTACTTCTTTATAAAAGTGTTTTTGAAAAACAGTTTTTCAAAATTCATATCAGTTCTGGTAACCTTCAGCTCTGATACCACGTGTAACACCCCACGTCCATTAATGTCACTCACAAAGGGAATGCATTAACTTCTATGGAGAGCTTTAAGTGTGTATAGAACAGAAACTTAACAACAAGACAGATATAAACAACACTTAGAAATTCAAAATTTTATTCATTGCAGCGGTAAACACATAGGTTTTATTACATCATCAAAAACCAATGTCAAAGTACATAATATCCATCTTAACAAAATCAGAGTACATAAATTGAAAGACATAACCCCAACACAAAATAGCCATAAATAAGATAGGCTGAACTTTTACTTCAGCGATCCAAGCAACTTCTAAAAGTAAGAGATACAACTGTCCAAAACCAAGCTCCACTGGTGCTAGTTCCACCCTGAGCACCTAGGGGGAAAGGATGGAAAGAGGTGGAAATAAAGGGGGTCAGACATAAAGTCTGGTGAGTGCGATAACTTTAACAATATAATTACCAAAATAACTAGGCTAAGGCATAAGTTGGAAAATAAGGAAATGACTGTGAACAATTGGGTATGACAGAATAAACAAGGAAATAAGATGAACAAAGATAACGTTAAAGGCGCACCTAAACCACTATAAGATAATTACTACACTGCACCACCACTAGTCACCCTAAGGTAGATCCCGCCAACAGAACATAATAATGATAATGGTAGTTTCGTGCACCCCTGGTTGCCTTCATAGGTGCCGCCTGCCTCTATCTCCACTAAGTGTACCCACTACCCCCATGCGATCGGCTCCCTAACTCGTAGATACCCGTGCTGGCCCCATAGCAGGGTGTATCACTCCCCAAAGTGGCAACCCGATACCACCAGCAATGCATGGCTTATCCCTACACGATGCAACAACGTCTTACATACCAGCCCGGGCCCACACACGCAGATGAACCCGTTAGACTTGCGTTGCCACCGCTAACCCGTTTTGGCCTCTTATAGTCAAGCCCAGTATGCGTGTCCCGTCCTCGACTTGGGTCGAGCCCACAAAGATACCCATGGGTTATTGGTTGAAACGGCCCCCCATTACTTGACACAAGCTATCCACCTAAGTTTGGTCCCCTCTAGTACATCCCACTTAACCCTCTTCTTATTCATGTTCACTTACATGTTTCAAATTTTAGTTAAGTGTTTCTAATCGTATTTCACAAGCCACCCAAGGCACCCACTTAACCCCCATGTCCCACCACATGTTTATCTGGTTAAGTGTTTCTTAATTCATTAACACTGTAACCTTGTAAAGACCTCCCACATTAGACTGGCATTTGTGGCAGCTGGATTTGCCGGGCGGGTTCGGGCAGTCTTACACCACAAAGGAGCCTAACCTCGTGTCTTTACAACTGTTACGCATTTAATTTATGCCTAAGACCTCCCACATTAGATTGGCATTTGTGGCAGCTGGATTTGCCGGGAGGGTCCGGGCAGTCTTACACCACAAAAGAGCCTAACCTCGTGTCTTAGACGATTAATTATACAAAATTAATTATTCCCCAATTTGAATTAATTTCCCTATTCAAATTATCAATCAATTCTAATTTTAACTATGTCCATAATTGACTCAATTATGTCCATCTATTTATGGTTTGCAAAATCATACCAATTTTCATCACAAATTAATTTTATGCCATTTAAGGCATTTATGCCAATTCTCAATATTAAATCTTTTAATATTATCCCATTGCCCCACGTTGTACATTCGTTCGTTTAACGTAAAATATACGTTAGACTCGAATAGTCTAACTTATGAAATAAAGAGAAAACATCACAACATACATATAGATAAAACTAGATCTAAACATGAGGGGTGAACCTGCATGTGTGAATGAGGTTCTACATCTAAAACTTGCATAGGCCAAAGTCACAAACTTGCATAAAACTACATATGTCATTGATCTAAATCTAAAGGTGTAAACTTGTTTAGGTAATAGTCACAAACTTGCATAAACCATGTATGTCATAGATCTAATCATAAGGTACAAACTTGCATAGGCAATAACCACAAACGTAAATTACATGATTCATACTCCAAACACACACACACACACACACACACATATATATATATATATATATTTGCATATGTGATTTATGCAACATAAACGATGGTGTAAACTTACATCTAAACATGTAAACTAGCATATAGAATTTTGTATACTAGCATATAACTCACACATGTCATAGCCTAATTTTAGATCCAATTTACACATAAAATTGATGTCATGAAACATGTAAGGTTGTATATAATTCTCAATAACTTGCATACTTACATATGACTTATCATATGAATTAGTTCCAACAACATAACCAAACTAGCATATGAAACATCATTATGAATTGATTATACATGAGCCAATCATAGAATTACAACATAGATGATAACATCACAACTTTACAACATAGATGATAACATCATAGAATTTACAACATAGATGATAACATCATAATTTTACAACATTGATGATAACATACGGTAAATGATTCACAACATAACCATATAATCCAAATCATAGCTCAATCAAATTAAATTGCTAATTATCTTATTAAAGAAATCGAACTCACAACTCAAAGAAGGTCTTGAATTCTGAAATCTGAGTTCTAAAATTGATTTAGTTTTCCTTTGAAGAAGACAATTTGTTGTGGTTTAGATTAGAATTGAATTTGATTAGCTTTTCTTCCTCTCTAATTGGTGGTGGATATTCTAGGTTGCAAGGTGACGGCATGGAGGCCATGATTCTAATTTTAATTTGATTTTATGGTCTGAGTCTACATGTGTTTTTATAGAGTTTAAGATTAATTTAGACCATCCGATCAACCCAGAATTAACCCCAGCCATTCAGACCAGATCAGAAAACCTAATGACTCATCATACAGTCATAAAAAGGTCATCAAACAAATCTGCCTGCGGGGGAGGGGGCAGGTAGACCCCCTGGTCGACCTGTGTGGGTAGGTCGACCCCCAGGTCAAACCCCTGGTCGACCTGGCCCTGGAGGGAAATTTCCCGCCTAGCCCATTTTGACTCTGAAATTTGATTTTTTGAAATCTGTTTTGAATTTTTTGAAACTTTCGATCGCCATAACTTCTTCATACGAAGTCCAATTCATGCAAACTCGGAATCTATCTCAACCAAAATTCCGAGACGAACACAATGGCGCAACCCGTTTTCCTTAATTCTCACATCTGAGATTAGTTATTCTTTAACTTGTGAACATTAATATTGAAAATTACGGGTGTTACATTCAAGCTACCCTAGAAACTAGAATACATGCCTATCTTGTCCTATACCTTAATACTTAAGTATCCTCTATATTTAAATGATGTGCACTGTCCCCATTTCCTCTTTTTAGAAGCTCAAGCCTAAGATTTCCATGGCTTTAGCCATAAATTTTATCAGCTTCCCATGATCATGTAAAAATCTATACTCTACTAAAAATAGTGAAATAAGATCCGTTGTGCTCCTCTTTTCTTTTACTTCAATCTAGTATTAATTATATTGGGTTCGAACCTAAACTATTCGCTGGAATATTATAGGCACAAGCTAGGGCTCGATGTTGGTGAGAATACAATCATTCAACTGCAAACTTACATTTAGATTTGGATTTGTAGTAGAATTTAGAGCATATAGGCAAAGTTTGGGTGATTTTTGCGATGATGATTTTCTTAACTTTATTGTACAGTGGCGAAGTTGCTGAAGTCGGTTTCTAGCAAAGCGGGTCGAGCCAAAGTTGATAGTGACAGCCAGATTCAACGTGGAAAGCCGACTCCGTTGGTGGCGTCGAACTAATAGATGGAGTGGTGGAGTGCGGTATCGTATACAAGGTACACAAGTAGTTCATGGTTTTGGGTAGATGGAGCTTACATTTTCGTTCGGGGAGGATGAAGATGTGTTTGAGCGGTGGGTTTTTTTAAATAGGGTGATGGGACGATGGAGTATAGGTAAAGCCCATATTTAAAAACAATTTAAGTTTTAAATTAAATCCAATAACATATAAGATGGCTAATATCATAACTCACTCATACGTTAACCAAATTCAACAAAACATGATTCGTTAGGATTGTGTGGTCGTAGGCTACATAATGGAACTAGTCTGGAGATATTTGGAAATCGTTACAACTTATGGAAGAATTAAACGCTTGACTAGACCTACAAATGTTAATCGTTATTTAATGATTAACAGCCAATGTGAGTAAACCCACCAATTCTTTCCAGATTTATAATGTTATAAACATATTTTAGAACCGATAAATAATGATTCAATGCCATGTGATGGTTGTTTGGATGAATTGCTAATAAATTTGGTTGAAATAATATATATATAGTTACGTATACAAATCATTGATTGAATACTGATTCTATTTATTATAATATTTCATATTGATATGAAATTGGCATTATTTATATTGATTAACATCAGTGGATGCTGGAAACAAGTTTGAGCAATCCAACTGGATTCCCCAACAATTATTGTTGTTTTTCATATATTGCATTATATGATGTGACAAATAATATATGGTTGGTTATTGTGTGTTTGGGATGTATGAATAACATAATAGGTATTTTAATACCATAAAAATATATTAGAAAGGAATTTGGGTTTTGAAAATGGAAAATTCTACTTTAAAATAGAAATTGATTTTTGATTGGCCTAGAATATAATAACTTTTTAATTATATAAAAACAAGTAGTTTGGTTTATAAACTATGTTTATAAATGGGATGAAATTATTTTTATTATATAATCTGAGAATGTAAATTCAAGAATGAATTTAAAAGGGAAATGGGTGTTTCGAAAGAAAATGATGAAATTATTTCGATGTTTGAAATGTAAATAGAATTGAAAAATCCACAAGGATTATAACTAGATACGACTATTTCGAATGTTATAACAGTAATTTATTTTTAAAAATTATATATTATATAATTTGGAATTTAACAAGATAGTTAACGTTTGGTTTGAAACCAATAATTTATAATCGAATATGAAGTCGAGATTAAGTTATAAACCTAAGATATAATTAACAAGAATTTTACTTGTAAAAGGAGTTAATGAAGTGAAATATAAATTTATAAATAACTCGATAATTTGAATTTTAACCTGTAATGGTATTTATAAATAAAAGTTTTGATTTGATAGAATGAGTCCAATTTCTGTAAAGGAATAATATTCACATTTTGAAGTGACTAATGGTTTAAAAGCAAACGTTTTGTAGATTAAAATGGTTATAAAAGGAAATTGGTAAATGTTTGGAAGTGATAAATTCAAATTTAACTTAGAAATTGAGTTTACCTGAAATGGTGAATTTATTCCGATGTTCGGAATGTTAATCGAATAGATATTTTATGAAAGAGAGTTATACGTTGAAATTCGATTATAGTGAATTTAGGAAAGTACTATTTACTTTCCGATTTTTAATCAAGATTTTTCATTTAATTAATTAATAAATTATTTATTCAAAATAATGAATAAAAGATATATTTTGAAGTTAAATATTTCGGAAGTAGAGATTATAACGCCATCGTTATAATTGATGATTTGCGTTAAAGAAGTTGTAACAACCCGGAAATGCGAGCCAATTTGACGAAACTAGTTTTGTTAGGACTGTATCGTCAATACGAAGCTAGAAATAATTTTTCTGGAATTTTTCGGGTCCGTATGTGGCCCCGGTAAATTGAAATGTGTGTTCAAATTCAATATATAGAGTTATATTTTGATTTTGACGAAAACTGATCGAAACGGCCAAACAAGCTTACGGGACATATCCCATTGTGTTCGAAATGGGGGTATTACGCTAGGGACGACAGTCGGTTGGCTCAATTTTGAGTTCGAATTTTAAAGTAACCTTTTAGAGAAGGAAAATTAAATAAATAAGTATAAATTACACCTCAGCCCCGCCTTTATTCCCATTTTCCCCGACCTCCCCTTTTCTTTCTCAAAATAAAAAGAAAAACCCGTGACCCTTTTGAAGCTCCAGCCGTCGCCTCGATTTGCACCCCGTCGAGCTTCCCCCTCCGCTCGTCCATCGTCGGAGACACCCCTCCCCCTTCGACCGATCCTCTCTCCTGCCTCCACTTCGCCTTCTTCCTTCTCCAACCCGCACCCTAGACCCTCTCGCGTTCATCTCCTCGCGCCCCCCTTCTGTAACGAGACCCAATGCCCTAGCCCTCCTCCTCGCCGACGCCGCCCCTCCGGGCAGCAGCTCGCGTCCAACCCCCCCCCCCCCCCCATCGCAGAAAACCCAGACAAGGTGAGTTTTATAATCCTTTTTATTTGTTATTATTTATGTATTATAGAAAAACTGATTTTATTTGATTTTAAAAACTGATTTTACTTGATTTTAAAAACTGATTTTATTTGATTTTAAAAACTGATTTTTATTTGATTTTTAATTAGAAAAACATAATTTATGTGATTAGAAAAATACGATTTTTAGTTGTAAGAAAGAGACGAACTTTAGCACTAGAAAGCGATGATTTTCAACATTAGAAAGCGATGATTTTTAATAACAAAAGATTCGATATATATCGTAGCAAAGAAACGTTTTTTTTATAAGCTAAAAATATAATTTTTATTATATATAGAAGTTAAAAATATAATTTTTATAATATAGAAATGTTAAAAAATATAATTTTTATATAATAGAGAAGTTAAAAATATAATTTTTATATAGCGTAGAGATTAAAAATATATTTTTTATGAATGTAAAGGTTAAAAATATATTTTTTTATAATAGAGAAGTTAAAAATATAATTTTTATATAGCAGAGAATATAAAAATATAATTTTTATAGGATAGAGAATATAAAAATACGATTTTTATATATGTTGTAGCGAAAAGATTTGATCTCTATAAATATAGCGGAGTGACAAAAATGTGATTTTTAATGTAAACAGCGTGATAAGGATTATGTTGGAAGTACGGGCAAATCCAGATGTTCAGAAATTCAGAAATAAAATGGAGGAGTGGATCCCTCGGTGAGAACTTCTCACTTTAAATTTCTTTTTATAGTTAAAAATATATACTAGGAAGCAGACGGTGTTTAGTAGCATATTCATAGGTTGAATAAAATAATTTGGTCGTTAAAAATATAATTTTTAACGTTAACGTGAACAAATAAATATTCATTTACAAACCGGACGGTTTGTTTATGTACACCTATTCGAAGGACATTGATTGGGACGATAAATTTTACACATCGCCCAACTGCACAAATAAAATCTGTGTTTGATTGTTTGAAACCCCACACGGGTATTGGGATAAAATACAGCATACACTAATCCCAGTAATTAGTTATATGTCGATCGATTGATTGACAGGTTGTTATAAGCGTTAGATATCTATATTTCATGCTTGTACAGAGTAGTGCACTTTGGATGATGGTTGATTATTTATCGTTGCTATTTATATACATGTGTTGTATGGAATCCATATAGTTAAAGCTATATGGTGATTGATTGAGCCTCATTCCAATTTAGAAAAGAAAGAATATTATAAAATAAAAGTTCATGTGTTGACCGTACTCATCCGTTGAGATTAGTCATGTGTTGAATGAAATATTTTAACAATAAAATTTACATCTTTATCATTATAAAATAAAGGTTCATGTGTTGACCGTACTCATCCGTTGAGATTAGTCATGTGTTGAACGAAATATTTTAACAATAAAATTTACATCTTTATCATTATAAAATAAAGGTTCATGTGTTGACCGTACTCATCCATTGATATTAGTCATGTGTTGAACGAAATATTTTAACAATAAAATTTACATCTTTATCATTATAAAATAAAGGTTCATGTGTTGACCGTACTCATCCGTTGAGATTAGTTATGTGTTAAACGAAATATTTTAACAAAAAATTTATATCTTTATCATATATAAAATTAGAAACTAATTGGAAAATAGATAAGATGAGTGGTCTCCTGGATGTTGTTCTGATGTTGGTTTCGGCCTTCGGGGTTAATATTCAGGGAATCGTTCTCTTACTAATTTACGGTTGGAGTCTGATTTGAAATCAAACGAAAGATACCATAATTTTTATAAAATATATTAAATAACAAAAATAGTCACACGTGGACAGTACTCATTTGTTGAGATTAGTCATGTGTTGACAAAAATATAGAGTCATGTATTGAAAGAAATATGGATTCATTTGTTGAATAGAATAACGAAGTTATTGAAATATATAAAGCCGTGTTGATTAGAGATGCGCTATTTTGACGCGAACGATATTTATATCGATTATATTCGTTGTTATAATTGAATTGAATATATAACGAATTCGAATTGAATTGAATATAAAACGAATTCGAATTGAATTGAATATAAAACAAATTCGAATTGAATTGAAAACGAATTGAAATAGAATAAAAATCGATTTGAAATGAATTCAAACTGAATCGAAATTTGAATTGAGTTGAAGTGAATTTAAAACGAATTTATTAGGATAAATTCAATTTTGATTTGAATTGGAAATGGAAGTTGAAATGTTTTTGAAACGGATTTAAGACTATTTATAAAATTCGTTTTAAAAGGAAATCGACGAAATATATAATATATATATATATATATATTATATATATATAATGGCCTGAATAGAACACACCACGCCGCGGTAGTTCGTGAATTTCGACCATTGATTTCGAACGGACATTACGGGAGATCCGACCGTCGGATTCTCCTAAAACCAGAACCGTTGGGTTCGTATCGAAAAGAGCTTTCTAACGAATATTAGAAATTTGAAATCTAATGGTTGGATTTGGATATACGTCCAAATCAAATTTGGAAAAGGTCGCTGTAAGTGCAGTTCGACGGTCGTTGATGGAAATCGACTGTACGGGCCTTGATAAAATCATTAAAAATAGTAATAATTTGTGTGAAATCATAAGAAATGATTTGGGAAAAATTGGGATGAAAAACTCCATATTTGAAAAGATAAAAATAGATTTTTATCGAAATGAACTAGTCTTGAACTTAAATTAAAACCCATTTATTTTTAAATAAATAAATTGGATTTGAAATGGGTTTTAAAATAGAATTGATTTGTGGGTTTATCGTGAAGGGTGTTTTAAATAACACTTGTTCTTTAACCCAATACTAAATATAATGTGATTTGGGTTTATCGTGAACTGTGTTTTAAATGACATTAGTTCTTTAACCCACTAAAGGGAGTTTTAATGAATCTGCAAGTAGATTGAAATGTGAATTGATAATTTAAATTATCAAATTTGGAAAATGAGCGAGAATGGAGTATCACCAGTTTTGCTCCAAGCGATAGTTAAATCTTTAATTAGATTTGAACGTGAAATGGTAATTAAATTTACCGATAACACCGTGGTGTTAGTTAAGGGGGTAAAAACAGTTTTTCTCCATGGGATGAATAGGTTGGGATTGGGAAATAAAATAAATAATTACTTCGGTGTGGTTCGCTAATCTCGACTAGTTTGGAAAACCATAATTTGGGTTCGATATGACATCCAATGGAAGATTAAAGAATAAATTTTAAAGAATTTATCTTTGATAAAATTAATGGGAACCTATCCCTAAGAATATGAAATTTAGAAACTAGCTGCAGGTTAGCTAAGAAGAATGATTTCTTAGTTATTGATCTGATGTTGGTTTCGGCCTTCGGGGTTAATATTTGGGAAATTGTTCTCATGCTGATTTACGGTTAGTGGCTGCTGAATTGGAATGAGGCATATGTTGTGTTTGTGTAACATTTGTTTTTAATATACGCGGGTTGTTCTGAAAGGTCGGGTTTACACACATTCTGAATAACCGATTCGACGCTATGTCGAAGATGAAGACGGTGGTTGAAGACCGGAAGTCTTCACATCGTTTGGGTGATTACTGATGATCTTGATTGGGCTGTTCACCTAAGATGAGGGAATCAGTTGGTGGTCGTCCAGACGTACTTGGAGATCGATGGATATACGAAGAAAGTGCCTCCGGTTTCGTTCAGACCCAAAACGGACTTGTAAATGGACTGTGTGTCTGACATTGGATTTTATTCTGTGTTGATTGATCTCTATTAAATATACATCTGTTTGGCGGTGGAGAATTTATTCTTTTGCTTAACGCCCTTCTCTGAGACATACGAGCTCAGAGGTTGTATATCGATGGACATCAGTCGCATGGCATGAATTGCCTGTGTGGCATGCCTAAGTGGCAATTGATCAAGGCTTCTATTGAAAAGCAAAGTCTTGTGGTTGATGATCAAAGCACGGCCTACGTGGCAGCTTTGTGTATAATGTGAATTCGTGAGCCTCACACCTCGGTATGAGTTAAAAACGGGATAAGGACTGTGGGGAGAGAAAGACGTTTCTTTCTAGCTTTGGTGGTGTCAGTGACTTACCAGCCCTGACATTTATATACTTTTCACCTATGTGGTTGTTGGATGCGAGGCGCCTCGATTTTAGGTCTGTAAGGACCGGGAAACGTGTGTTCAGGCATAATTAATCCTCAAACGTAAGAGAGGACCGGCCCTGAAGATCCAGGGGTTACCCAGAGTGTGTAGTCCCAAGGAATTTGCTAGAGTGTCTCGAAGCGGAGAGGAGCTTGCCCCTTGCCTCGACTCATGACGGAAATCCAATTTCCAATACGAGATATTTCGGTTTTATTTGTAGAACCTAGTATGGCGACATAGTAGCATGAGATGCTATGCCGTCTATGATTGATATTTATGATTGAAATTGTTTTGACACTATACACTTATTATAGTATCAAATGATTTGTTTTTAAATGTACCAAGCATGTTTGGCTGTTATAAGGTAAAACCCTATCCTCCGGCTTGCGTTGCATTGTGTGATGGGACCTGGGTCTTATAATAGCTTCAATTTTTGAAAAAGCATTGCGTTGTTTATCCTAAGCACTGGTATTCTTGGGAGGAAACCCGTTCCGTGTTATACGGCGTAGTCCCTTGAATTACTCTCTTTTAAAGTAAAGTTTTAAATAACTGTTTTAGTTCTCACACTAGTTACATGACTGACCTAGAGTTTATTGTTTTAACCTAAACTCTAGGTGCCCCTATTTTCCACGTGGGCAGCTTGTAGTTTTGGATTTGCATATTTATATTCACAGGATCCTGATTTACAGCTGGAACGATGCTCGGAAAGCTCTGTATCCGTGTACTACTTTCAGTTGTGTTTTCTATTGTTTTTTCGCTGCTATGTAATTTATTGTAATCTCTGATATTTATCGAATGTAATTTATTCATTTATACTCTGTATATTCTTGTATCTGATGGAATTGTTGTAATAACAATGAAATGTTCTTCTGTTTGCGTTCCAATTTGTCCTGTTCTCAAAACGATCAGGGGTTTCGAATGGTCTTTGTCGGTTTAGCGATCGATTCGGATCGAGCGAAATTCCTTGCCATTACAGAAGTTGATTGGTAAACTCAATCTGAGAGTTGCATAAGCAATGATTTGATAAGAAATTAAGAAATGGAGTTAAGGAAATTAGAAACTAACATGAGATTAGTCGAGTTGAATGGCTTTCTGAGTTTTGATTTGATGTTGGTCTCGACCTTCGGGGTTGATACTTAGGGAGTTATTCTCTTACTAGTTTACGGTTAGGGACTGAAGAATGTGGAAGAACAGTAATGCGAGAATAAGAAATTAAAATGTTTTCCAATGTTAACAACGTATATTTTCTTAATATAGAAAATAAGAATTTGTAAATATATGGAAATGTTTTTCGATGTTAATAAGAAATATTTTTTGGAATATAGAAAATAAATAGTTTAAAATGGATGGAAACGTTTTCCAAGAATCGTGAGAGACTAAACGAGTTGGAGAAATATTTGGGTAAAGATATTGAAGAGAAATTGGGAAATGGATAAATTAATTTAAAGTGCTCAGTCTTGATTGATGATTGATCGGTAGAATTCCCATTTGGAAATAGGATCGTTGATTGTATGGATGTTTTCCTTTGATAGTTAAATAACGGGCTATCAAAGTTTTTGGCCAATTTTCAGTTGTCAATACGGAGAGACCGGGATCGGGTTTATAACCTGAAAACCACTCTGTAAGGGCATAAGTATTGCGAATCAAATATGCTGAAGAAATTGAAGATAAAGTTTATGCAAGGGTTGTTCTGGCGAACTTAGGTAGAAATTGTTTAAGATGGATTTACAGGATAGTGCCTTCGGTTTTTCCAGTCCCTGGAAAAATTTTATGGACGAATGTCTGACAGAGTATCCCTAATAGACCTTGTAAGTTGATCTCTTCAAACGTATTTACGTTGGTGGCAGAAGAATTCGTTTCCCTTAGCTTTATACCATGGTATTTTAAGGGAAATTAATCTGTGATTTGGCAGGTATGACGATGTGACATTCAAAATAAATGAAGATGTGATTTTCTAAGGGTAAGTTATGACCTTAAACCTCTTCAACCAGGAAATGGTACAAAATCGGGTAGGTCGCATGACTAAGTGGGTCACTCCTAATTAGGGTGTATTGTCACCATCTAGAGAAATTTTTATTTGTTCTTCTTTAGTTTCTATGTCTCTTGGGTATACAGTGGTCCTAAGCCGTAGGGTGACAACACATTCAGAACACTCAAGCAAAGTGAGTGGCTGGTCATGTTTAGCCAGGGTTGCAAGATGTTCTTGTGTATTTTTTCTAGAGGTACACTTTCTGAAGGTGGTCCCATACGTTGCATTAGTTGGAAATCCATTCTTCAATAAGAGCCCGCGGTTTTGATTGTATACTTTGTATGTTGAGCGTGAGATGCAAGAGTTCCACTAGAATATTATTTACTTGATCTATACACTATTATAATATCAGAAAAATATTGATTTAAAGAATGTTTTGGGTTATTATAAGGTAAAAAGCATCCGTATTTATGTGTGGATCGGACTTACGATTTTCCATTCTTTTGAAAGGATTTTTAAAAGTTAAACCAAGTGGTTGGAGTTTACTCAGTCCCATGACTGACTTAGAGTTTATTTTGTTTTGTTTTACACTAAACTCTTTGGTTCCCAAATTTGTACGGGCAGTCAAGTAGTCGGGATTTTACAGATATACTTGGAAGAGCTTGGAGCAGGAGGCTTCATCCTTAGATATATATAGAGTTTATTTCCGATGTGATATATATGTGATGTACTTTGTGATATATGTAAGTACAAATACAGTTTTGTTTACAAAGGTTGTTATATAATATATATTTTTCGTTCCACTGTGAGAATCGTGTTTACTCTTATTTTATTGTATTTGTGTTCTTGTTCTTTTTCTTCTTCTTCTATTCTAACTTTCTTTCTATTTCCCACCCTCCAACTTCTTTCTATTATGATCCATTATTTTTTATATTTGAATAGTTGACATGGTGTTTGGTGTCTATTTTCGAGGTCGATAACCTCAGGCTGTTACAGCATGGGAGTTAATAATAATTTTAGGGAACACTGGAATATTGTGAATTTGTTTCACAACTTGACTATAAGGCATTCACTGTCAATGTTGAATTGGAATTTACATTTATTGAGAATTAATTATGAGTAGGATTTATAATTAAGAATGGATTTAAACTAAAATTTTAAGAACTTAAATCCTGACATTTTGGAAATTTTGTTTTCAAAGTTGAGAAAATCATAATAGTTTTATTTGGCAGTATTTGTGGATATAAATAATTTATGGAGACTTCATCGGGAATTAAAAGCACCAAACTTTGGATATTAGACAATTATTATGATAATGACTGCAACATCACCGACATTCATTTTGGAGTATTTAAGTAAGGATTTCTACCATAATATGATTTGAGGTGTGTTATAAGTATATAATACTATTTGTAAAATTGATTTAAAATAAAGCCTAAGTGTATAACTCTCAAGTTTTTGGTTAGGTTATTACATGGACTTATGTATCCTATGGATTAGGCTGGTTGATTATGCATCAAGATATAATAAATCATTCAGTGGTTAATCATTAAAATGAAGTGAAATTTTCAATAATTTTAGACAATCGAGAATTTCCAAATTAATAAGGAAATTGGAACTGAGTGTTATAGACTTGAGTTATAGAATGTATATAACCTGAGGTAGGTTTTATGGATAAAATCAGGAGTAATGGGATTGGTATATTAATAACCAATAAGAATAAGTGAATAGGTTATCCTTTGATATCCTATTCGAAATTTCTCCTTTTGATCCAAGATTTGAGTGTATGTCTCTGAAGTGATTCACACTAGCCCGAACAAGGGTTTACCATTCGACTTTTGATGATGAACACTTGTTTAGAGTTATTGGTATGAGGTCAAAATTTTCTATCATATTATATGACTATGCAAAGAGAATGACGATTCATAATCAAGGGGCTTGATCGAAGTTCGCACTAGGGAAACTGGTGAGCGATATTGGTTTAGAAGAAAAATGATATGTTCGAGTATAGATTGAATCAGATTTTGCATATGGATAATCTATAACATACATACTTATAAAAAGTATTAGGTATACTTGAGATGGAATCCGGATGATGAAATTCTTTTAAGAGCGGAGAATGTAACGACTCAGAATTTTAGCGCTTAGACTTGTGAATATGTAATTAATTTTAAATATTAAAATGGTGTTTTTATAATCCAGATATCCCTCTTTTAATTTATAATTAATGATGGGAAATTTATTTTTATAGTTGGTTTAAAAAAAATCTATTCGAAAGAAAAAGAAGAAATTTGATTGAAAAGCTTTTTCAAAAATATCAATTTTTTATGGTCTAAAAGTTTTTTGAAATGTTATATACACTTTAGTTAACCTATATATATATATATATATATAAATTATTAAACATGTTTTAATTTATAATTAAGATAAAAATAATTATATCTAATTTAATATAATGGTGATATGACACTTCTAAAATTTTGAAATAAGAAAAATCTTGAAGTACATTATCATTTCTTAGGTACATATGTATGTGTGTGTGTGTATGGTACATTAGTACCATAATAATTTTTGTAAGGGGGAGGACTTTGGTGATGTGACAACAAGGGAGGAAGAAGGTGGTGAAGTGACATTGAAGTGTAGAGGGTATGTGTCTAGAGTAGGGGTGGGCACAGGTCGATTTGGTGCGGTTTAGAGTTCAAACCGCTTCCGCATCGCATCAAACGGTTGATAAAAAATACAACTCTTTTAAACTACTTGTTTAAATGGTTTAGTTTTGGTTTGGCTTTAAGATATTACAATTTGGTTTTGGTTCGGTCCAGTTTAAACCCATATTAAATACGAAATAAGAGAATTACTTCCATCAACAATCAATTTAAAACCGTCTCATTCAGTGTCACTTAAAGGGTAAAGCACATAATGTTACCCAAAATTGAAAAATTGGCTTCTAACTATATGAATACTTCAATTTTACATTTAATGACAAGTGAGATTGTTTTAGTACATTGACCAAACATCAATTTTAATCAATGCATAAACGTTAAGTAAGATAACTCAAATAAGATTATAACCCGCATTTATCCAAATATATATATATATATATATATAAACTATTATACTAAAATTATAACTTTCTCCTTTGTGATAACAATTATTATCAATATAACAGCAACACATCCTGAAATAGAATATATATCTTTAAAATCAATAATTAGATAAGAATTAGCTATTTTTTTATTGTAAGATAGCTAGTGCAACTATTTAGTTCGGTCCGATTTAATATGGTTGGGTCAACAGCTCAAACCGCATCTTTTTCGAGTCGGTTTGGAGTACTTACTTTAAAGAGAACACCCTATTAGGTTTTCTACACTGATTTTATGTTTTGCTGTAGGCTGCTTCCGTATGGAGGTGCGATTTTTGCCCACCTCTACTCTTAAGAGTAGCTTGGTAAATTTTTGTTTCCATTTATATAAAAGCTTTTACATCTTCTTCTTTTTCACTATCCCATTTCACTTCTCACTTTTCAAATCTTTAAGTTATTCTTGGGTTTCTTTCGAATAACTATAATGGCTTCCATTTTTTTAAGTTTCTTTTAAAAACTCGTTTTAGTCACCTCTTTTTCTTTCTAAATTTCTTCTCCTTCACAAATTCAACCAACATCACCCGCTCAGGCCATGGCCTAGCCTAACCTAGTGTTGGATGAGCCAATATAGCCTAGGTCGGGCCTAGTAGGCACTTGTATTGGGTGAAAAACATATTTTTCACTTTGTTAAAATGAAGATCTAGGCCTGTTTCAAGTTCAAGGATGATCTTGTTGAGTATGTTGTGTTTAAGTTTCACATCTATTTTGGAAAAAAATATTTCTTTACTTCATGTTAGAAAAAATGAATAATACTGCTTGATTATTGGTTGTTTTTGTGAATTATAATGTTGTGTTAGTTTGAAATCTAAGTACTTGTCTGCTATTGTGGGATTAAACATAAAAATTAGAGTTTAAGTGTTGTGTGTAACGACCTAGATTTTTAACGGTTTTGTTTAAACATTTAATTTGCTTATAAATGTTGATTTGGAAATATAAAAGGATTTTTATTTATTTAACGAAGTTTGAACGTATAATTTATATATAATTAAAAATGAAATCGTAATGTCGTGGTAGTTCGTAATATTATGTTTGAACTTCAGTTAATATACATAATCCATTTTAAGTTAAAATTCTTTGAAATAGGAATCGTCTAAATCTATTTGATTAAAAATTTCTAATAAAAGAAACAAATCGAGATTTCATACTATAGGTTTTGAGCTATGTCAAATTCAAATTTTCAAATAGACGCTACAGAATCGTTTATAAAGTATAATGATTTATTGAATAAATGAAAAGAGTTTTTAATGAATTTAATATCATGTTAATCTAAAATTTGATCAAAACAGTTTTTGATAGTTTTATATGCTATTGGCTTATTATGGAAGTTGTTAGAGTTTTAAGATATTAGTTTAATATTGATTTGGAGAAAATGTGAACTTTTATACTTAATTAATATAGTTAAAAATGACAAATTTTGAAATATTCATGGATTTCGTGAAATTGGTTTCATTGGATTCGTAACGTTAAGTTATTATATAGAAATAAATTTCACGGCGATATGATATCGTATGTGACTTCGGTAGCCATAAATACATAGCTAGTTTGCGTAGTAATTAATTTAAGGAATTTAATTTGAAGGAATTTATTTGTAACTTGAATAAAAGATTGAATTAAGAGGCGAGACCTATTCCATTGAATTCATATTGGCACGATATGTACAATTCATTATTTTTGGAGATCAGTTATTTTGGTGTCCAATTATAGCCTCGTTTTAAGCGTAAAATAACGTTCCAGGTAAACAGTTTCGGAATGCAATGAAACTTGTACCATTGGATCCGTATTAGTAAGTTATTATAGGATTTTGATTTTCGTATCGATCAGACTTACCAGTTGATCGTGTGATTGGTAAATGCCTAGATTTTTATTTAATAATTTAATTTGATTTAACATGAATATTAAGAATAACCAATTTTTAAATGATCTCAAAATTCAACGGAATAAATTCTTTAAATTCGTAATGATTTATTATTGTAAGGTTCCAAGTTACAAGATTTTTGGAGTTAATATGTGATCGTAAGAAATTTAAATGTGTACTGATTCACTTTGTGCATTTATAAAGGAACTATTACAAACGATGTCGGAATTCGATGAAACCTTTTCCATCGTGTCCAGAATATTCAAATATGTTATAATGTCAATTTTCGTTGTAATTGGAAGTGGTATGGGCTAGTTTTAATGCAAAACTCAGGGCGTAAGTTTCATCGATAATTAAATAATAATTTTTACCCATTACATATACCAACTCAACACAATACATGTCAAAACCTAAGCATGCGATCAAAAGGCCTGGAACTGCCACCAAGTTCAATGAAGGACCAGAAATCTCCTTCAATTATCCTCAATTTTCTTCCAATCCAATAATCGAATCAACATTTGTCTAACTACAAAATCAAATAGGGATTCGAATTCTTTAATAGAACCGTTCATGATCATCTCTAGCGAATCAAACTGTCTAGAAATCTTCTCAAAGCTGCATTACTTCATGGGTTCTAGACATCGATTAGCAGCACCGAAGACGTCGAGATTTGGGCCGTTTGTTGAGTCCTGGGACATCCCACTAGAGGTGTTCTGAACGGTTAAGATCATTTGCCTTGGTCACTGGTGGAACCCAACTTCCAATACAAACCTTATACGATTTTAGTTGTACTCTATGTATGTAGACGTAATATAGGTACCTACGTCTTCTATGATTTATGCATTTACTTTTGAAAGTAATTTCTACACTATGCAGTAGTAATAATAATAGATACTTTCATGTACCAAGCATATTTGGTTATCATAAAGCAAAACTTGCTCCTCTAGGGTGCCTTTTTTGTGTGATGGGATGCGAGACTTATTATAGCTTCATTTTCAAAAAGCATTGCGAGTAGTGTTATGATTCGTATTCATGTGGAGATAACCTATTCCGTGTTATACGGCATGGTCCTGTGATTTTACCCAACTTCAAAATAAAGCAAATAACTATTTTAGTTCTCACACCAGTCCCATAACTGATTCGGAGTTTATTGTTCTTTCCCTAAACTCTGGGTGCCCATACTTTTTGCATGGGAAGCCTAGTAGTTTTGATTTGCAGATATTTTATAGAGCAGGTGCTAGATTGAAGCTAATGATGTGTCAAGAGCATTTTATTTCTTTTGCTGAGAGTTTATATTTTCCGATGTGTACATGTTATATTCTAATATAGTTATTTCCATTGTGTGTGTATTTATTAATGTACTATGATGTAAAAGTTATTTCTACGATAACAAAATAGTTATTTTGTTCTATTCATGTTAGTTGTAACCCCAAGTGATACGTCTTGTTATTCTTTTAAATCAGTTTAACTATTGGTTTAAGTTGTAGTAACCTGCCTTTTCAACTACTTCAAGTCGATAATTAAACCAACTCAAAACGTTCGAAACAACAAACTGCTAATTTCCATGGGGTTAAACAAAATTCATCACATAATAACAGACACAAAAACAAAGAATTATCTTGCAGAGGAAGTAAAAATTTATACAATAATACAAAAATAATAATTTATAAACATCAGAGTACAGAGTTAATACAGATACAACGGAAGACTGAATACCAACTAATACATGAATAAATGACAAGAATAGAATATGTGTAATACACAAGATAAATGATTGAACTCCAGTGATACTCAACCTCCAATAGACGAATCTCCATGTTGAAACACTCAGTCTGACCCCGAGAATTTTGCAAGAAAAACAAACAAAATACTCGAGCCAGGACTAACATTCTCATATAAGTAAATCAACTCAAGTGGAATGTTTAATAAAATGTATCAGTAACTTAAAGGATGCTTGGGAACCAGGCAAAAAGGCGGGTCGTCACACAAACCAAATACCAACTTATCACAAAAAAGCCATCATTCATACATGGATCCAGCAGATCTATAATTTGAGTAAGATGGTACAAGAATTTAATGACTAATAAACAAAGCCCATTAAAGTTAACTCAAAAATAAAAATTATAAATTACAAATGAAATTAATAAATAAATCAAATATAATCATAGAATGACGTACAGATTTAAAATAAAATGAGACCTGAAAAATAAGTATTAATTGAAATAAGATCAATAACAAGAATAAAAAACAAGATGTATAATGGAAAGAGACCTAGACATTTAGATCAATGACAGAATAAAATTTGGAAAGATAAAATCAGTATAAATAGATCAGACGATTAGGTTTACTAAAATTCAACCTAATTTTTTTTTTTAGAAAATCGATCTAAAATTGTGAATTAAGAATACTCAAATCTAGGTCTAAATTAATTGCAAAAACAAATTAAGAAAACTAGATCTGGAAAATTTCAAACCTGATTTCATCTATTGAATTAAAGGAAAAGACATATCATATTCCAATAACTGACTAAAAAAGAAGATGGATCTACAAAAAACAAAATCTGGGGTTCTAAGTATCAGTACTCTAGAACCATAATTTTTATTTAGAGATCGTGATCTGTATTATAAAATGAACAAAATCATATGAAATAAATAGAAGTAGAAATCATTAAAGAGAGAAAAGGTAACTCACTTTTTATTTGTTCATGATATGCTTTATAATAAAAATAAGCTCTCTATTTATAAACTCTTTATGTAGTGAATGTCATAATAATATCTTTAACATTTAGTAATTTACCCCTAATTGATTTATGTATAATGTAACATAAACAATTTAAATGATTTTAGCAAACTATTATTCATCGGTTCACCTAAGAAATCACATCAATATTAGTCATACTTATATTAAAAAAATGAGAGAAAAAACCCACTGAAATATACAAATACATCAATCACATAATATAAATTATATACCTAAATGATAATCACAAGTTTAAGTTTCATTCATTTATATCCCAATTAATAGCTATCTTGAAAACTCAATCTTTTGGTCCGACCATTAAATACCCATAATTCCCTTCACTCGTAATTAATTATCATCTATTGTTCCATGTACAACCACCAAAAACAAATGGGTAAAATCATTAATTACTATTATTTTAGCCTAACTAATAACAATTTAAACCAACTTAAAACATTAATATTTCAATCAATGTATTTTCTATACTTCTAGTTTCATTGAAATATTGCAGCCAATTATTATTATTGTATATCTTTTTTAATAACAATTTTAATAATGCATTTAATGTTGCACTTTTTGTTGTAAGCTGAGCTACCAAAACACCTTACATAAATATTACTAAATCCTAATGTAACTGAAAATTTGGAACTAACATATAAATTTAATTTACCAAATCAAAATGTCTCTTTAAAAGTATTATAGATTCTATTACCGCTTAAAATTAGGATCAAATAAACAATTGTTATATCAAATTTACTTTTCTGTTAAATAGTATAAAAACGAAAATTTAAACAAAACGGAAAAAATAAATGTGGAAACTTAGCAATAAAAAGTAAAACTAACAACATATGATTTCAACGTAAGAATACAACTAAATTTATATGCAAATTATTATTATTTTCATTGTTGGAAGTAGAAAATATACACGTGAGAAGCGCAAGCCATAACACTTGTTAATATAGATACCATGTATTATAGTGTTATATTAATGTCAAACACCAACATTTCAAAAAATTATAATTACTTACAAGATACTCCACAATATCACTTACTATTATAAGTTTAAGTCAATATATTTAAATTAATTATGTCATCTTGAATTTAATAAATAAATTAAATTAATATATAGTTGTTAATTCATTTATTTAACGATAAATATGACACTTTAACTTGTACACCATATTCATATCAACAAATGTAATAAAATTAGTTTTCCGATCAAATATAAAGATAAATAAGTCACTTAGTGCAAATAATATATATATATATATATATATAAATGCATATACATGTTGTTACCCGAACTTTTTGCCCGGATACCAAAAGCAGTTCAGGCCCATACGACTCGGCCCATCGTGCGGTTAAACAACCCAGGAGTGTTTCCCAGATACCCAACGGACAAAGCCCGGATGGAGTCATACAAGTATAGTCGTCGGCTCGTCGAAACTGCTTAAATTCTCCTAAGTGTTCAGAAGTCTATACTCACCATCCACTAAAGTTTGTATCCCCTATGCCTCGGCCAAAATCTATATCCCCATAACATAACTGTCCGGATCGGTATACACATCCTCTAGCAATTCGTACCCAGATCTCTACTCCCAACTTCATATTCCAACAACACATCACCGATTTTCATATCTTATGAGACAACTTCTAGGATCAGTGCAACTTTCTCATGCCAACGAATTGTTATAAGTGTTTCTGAATCGGTGTGCGGAACTTCGTATCACGGATACGAAATCAACCAAGTAGAAGAGTTCAAGACTTCGAGGTTGCAAAATAAACTAAGTCCCCCGGATA
This sequence comes from Allium sativum, assembly GCA_030737875.1. Classification (NCBI taxonomy): domain Eukaryota; kingdom Viridiplantae; phylum Streptophyta; class Magnoliopsida; order Asparagales; family Amaryllidaceae; genus Allium; species Allium sativum. The sequence goes on from CM060921.1 coordinate 219,336,888, forward strand.
TGTACCAACCCCGGGGTCGGTACCGATCTCGGGGTACGAAAAGTGGTGACACATGCCGACCAACCTTTGCTCCTACCTACTCCCACCTGCTCCACTCTCCTATAAATACCCCATATTTTTCTCTAAAACAGGGTTGAAACCTTGCTCATTTGACATTTTTGGAAGAAGAAATTGCCTCCTTGACCCACAATCTTGCTCCATCACTCCGCGAATATAAAAAATACCTCTTTTTTGGACAGAATAGGCATTTCAATAGGAAGGACTTGGACTTCATTTTGGATCTTGTAGAACTTACTTTCCAGCATTGCCAATGTATTCAATGGAACTATGGTTCCTACTTGAAACACCCCACCCTCCATTAAGGTCACTCACAAGGGATTGCCTTAACTTTGGTGGAGGTTTTTAAGTAAAAGTCACAGATAAAACACAAGACAAATATAAACACATATATATAAGCAGTGGAAAACAACAAACTTTTTATTCCATAAAAATGTGTTCATACAAAAACATTTCCATAACTGTCACATAATATCTTCCAAAACATTACAACATCACTTCTGTCTTGGTTATCAAATAAAGAAGCATAAAACATAATTAAAACTGCATAAATCCCCATGATTGTGTCCAATAGCCATAGCTAAAGCAAGAGAGTCCAAACCGTACATCTACTATCTTGAAGCTTGCAAAGTGTCTAACTAAGCTGAGTTGTTTCCTCCTTGTGGACCTGAGCGGGGGGCGGAAGAAAAGAAGACGAAAGAAAATAGGGTCAGACATAAAGTCTGGTAAGTCTAGTGACTCTTCAGTATGAGAATAAGAATAAGGGCATGATAAGTATAAACTGGAACAGGAAAGTAACATAAACTAAGATAAGGCAGTTTGAATCGAATATACTATTGCACCCCATAGTATATATCTCTCTGCACCAACATGCATTAGTTCTAAACTAGCACCCCATGCTAAGGGTGAAGCGATCCCCTTTTTTTTAAAGATTGGCTCCTACTCGCATAATCATCTGTGTCTTACGGCCCCCAAAGATTTGTAGATACCTATGCTGGCCCCACCATGGGGTGTATCAAGTCCCATGGTGGCGACCCGACACAAAACTGAAAATACATAGGTTATACTACTGGTGCCCCCAGTGCCCTGTTTGTTTGCTCCGAAGTGTGTGCACGCGCGCACTCCGTTAGAACCCACACTGTTGCACCCACCACCGTCACTTTTGACCGCTTACAATCAGCCCAGTAATCGTGCCCCACCCTGCCTAGTTTCAGGGTACCATGATACCTAATTGGGTTACTGCTGAAATGGGTCCCTGTTACTAGGGTTTTCTAGCCAAACATGTTAAGCGGTTAAGTGTCTGTATTTACCTAACCCCACCCATCAATTCCATTAACATGTTGAACTGGCTAAGTGTTTTAGTTAACTTAACCCTACCATCCTAACAGTCTATCCTTAGTTTCTTAAAGCACCGACCACTCGCATTAGACAGGTATTGTTACGATTACTGGATGTGCCGATCGGTTCCGGGAAGATTTACACCGTAACTCAGTCTCACCTCGGGTCCCTATTGGGCTCCATGCTTAACCACCCACATTGGATAGGTATTGTTGTGACTAATGGACAGCCGGGCGGGTCCGGGCAGGTTTACATCACAACTCAATCCAACCTCGTGTTAAGCATACTCGTATTTTCTAAATTTACATATTTGTCTTTATTACTTAATATATGTAAATTTGTCAACAATTAAATGTTGTGGCCCACTTTCCAAGTTTAACGTTTTTGTATAAGAATTTATACCATTCAAACGCCGCCCATTTTTGGCATGTGGCAAACATGCCAGTTTCATATATTTTTACCAATTTATGTCCAGTTTTACCAATACCCCCAACGTTACCCCGCTTAAATATTAGGCTAACAATCTTAGCCTAATTTTCGTTCACATGATTTTAACATATGATATTAGGCTAAAAATTTAGCCTAATTTAGCGCATACAAAATTGGCATAAGGGAATTCATAAACATGAACATGACATAGGTGTAAACTTGGCATTTTTTGCATAGTCAATATGAACATCATAGGTGTGAACTTGCAAAATAGTCAACATGAATGTTATAGGTGTGAACTTGCAACATAGACTAATCAACATACATGTGAATTTACAACATAGCCTAAATCAACTTTCATACATGTGAACTTGGGGGTCTAACAAATTAGGTGTCACATAGATTAGCATATGATTTAGACAACATAAGCCTAAACATGTTTTGGATCTAGGCATAACATCGAACATAACTAGCATATGACAAGAATGTGACGTTTTCATAAGGTATGTATAATTTCATCGCATGTGTGAACTAGATCCAATCATATGTCTAACTACAGCACGAAACATGTAATAAAGTGGATCTTGACATGGATCCAATTAACTTGCAACTTTCTTACAAACATACTAACATGAATGTAAACATAATCGTTTAGGCATAAAGGTACTAGCATATATATACATGAAATCTTAATCACATACAACCTGTATAATCACATAAACATATAGGTGGCGATTACAACATGAACTATACAACTTGCATGTGATTCTACATGTACAATAGGATCAACATCAATTCAGCTATACCACAAACATCACAATACCACAATCATTTCAATACATATATGTGAATTAACATCGTTGTTACACAATAACACAATTCCATTTCCATTTTACATCGAATCAATTCCTAACTTTATTCACATTGGAAAAATCACTATACTTACAACAAATGACGGACTTATTTTCTGATTTCTGAGTTCTGAATTTGATATGCTTTCCTTTGGGTAGACTAACGTTGATTCGATTCTTTTTTTAACACTAATTTGGCTCGTCTCTAGGCTTTTCTACAAGTGGAGGCTCCTCTCAATTTCCTACCGACAACATGGCGACTCCGTCTCTAATTTCTTATGTGAATTTAGGATGGAGTCTTAGGTTGTTTATATAGAATTTCAGAATGATTTGAGCCGTCAGATGATCATAGATGAATCTAGACCATTCACTTCGAAAGGAGTTAACCAAAATGCGACATGTAAGCCCTAGTGACACAGCCAAGCCTCAGAAATCGACCAGAACCCGACCAGGCCAGCCATGGCCAAACCGGTCGACCCCCAGGTCGACCTGGTCACCCAGGTCGACCCCAAGGTCAACCCCCAGGTCGACCTGGTGCCTGGGCGGGAATTTTCCGCCCAGCCCAGTTTGGTCTGATTTTTCAATTTTTGAACTTCGTTTGAACTTCGTTTGAACTTCGTTTGAACTTCGTTTGAACCGTTTGAACTTTAATTCGAATTTTGAAACTTCCGGAGGTCATAACTGCTTCATACGGAGTCCGATTCGCGCAAACTCGGACTATATCTCAAGCAGAACTCCGAGAGGAATGCAATAGCGTAACCCGTTTCCCTTAATTCTTTCATTAAGTAATTATACTTTAATTTTTTAATTTACAGTTAACAGAAAATAAGGGGTGTTACATTCTCCCCTCCTTAAAGGATTTCGTCCCCGAAATCTTTAAGTCTAGGAGAACGTAAGTCCTAACATTCAATCATCCATCTACTCAACCATCAAGCATAGACTTCCATTGTCCCTAAAAGACCTCTAATGCTTCATGATCATACGCATAGTGTGTGTACATGTCCTTATCTAATGCAAAATCAGGCGGTCTACTGATTCAGTTGACCTCCTTAATGCAAATCATGTAAGTGCCACGAATCCACTATGTATGCAAAAAATTCCTTATTCATAATTCTACATGAGTGCGCAACCATTCATACAAATGCGACTTCCATATGACAACAAACCAATTTTTCAACCACATACAAATATGAATACACATATATGCATATGAAATATGGAGTGACTGAGTCGATCTAAAACCTAGGTTGTGTGTGCATATGCATCCACGAGCAACCACTAGCAACCACTTCCAGCCATCAACCATAACATGTTTCAAATACATGTTTACATCCATTAGTTTCTACCTAAGGATAAAAGGATGCTATCGAGGAAATATACCTTAAAAGATAGATTCAAGCACAACTTAAGGAAAGAGAGAGATGAAAGATGTACCCTCAAGAAGAAAAGGGTAAGCCGCGCGTATTCTGTCCTCAGTTTTCCAAGTTGCTTCTTCCTCGGCATCGCTCCATTGAACTTTGACGAGCTTAACTTCGCGGTTGCGTAGCTTTTTGATTTCAGTTCCTACGATTTGAGTTGGAACTCTCCTTACAGTTGCTTCGCGTTCCACTTCGGCTTCTTCTAGAATGCTTGGCTCCACCACTTCCGCAGATTCATGTAGACATTTCCGAAGATGAGAAACGTGAAAGACGTTGTGAATTCCGGCCAACCTTTCGGGCAGCTCTACTCTATAAGCCATTTTCCCAATCTTCTCGATGATAGGGAACGGTCCTACAAATCTTGATGCTAGCTTTCCTGCGGATCCAAAGCGAACGACGTTCCTTAAAGGAGATACCTTAAGGAAAACCCTATCCCCAACCTCAAACTCAAGGTCGGTCCTTCTTTTGTCGGCGTAGGATTTCTATCTGTCTTGGGCTGTCTTCATTCTCCTTCGTATCAAGTCCACATTCTCTGAAGTCTCTCGAATCATGTCCGGCCCAAGTATAAGTTTGTCAGTAAACTCCCACAAACAAGTTGGTGATCTGCACGGTCTTCCATACAAAGCTTCGAAGGGCGCCATACCGATAGTGGCTTGGTAGTTGTTGTTGTAGGCGAATTCCACTAGAGGAAGATGATCCTCCTAGGTCCCTCCGAAGTCAAGAACGCATAGCCTCAAAAGGTCTTCCAATACTCTATTCACCCTTTTTGTTTGGCCATCAGTTTGGGGGTGATAGGTCGTGCTCAAGCATAACTGTGTGCCTACAGCTTCTTGCAGACTCCGCCAAAAGTCGCTTGTAAAGATGGGATCTCGGTCACTCACTATATTGTAGGGTATTCCATGGAGTCGAACTATTTCCCTGAGATAAAGAGAAGCTAGAGACGAAGCAGTCCTTCTACTCTTGATAGGTATAAAGTGGGCGCTTTTAGTAAGCCTGTCCATTATTACCCAAATGCTAGTATTGCCTCTTCTGGACCTAGGCAACCCGTCAATGAAGTCCATTGAAATGCTATCCGACTTCCATTGCTGTATTCTAGAGGATGAAGCAGTCCTCCAGGTTTCTTTTGTTCCGCCTTGACCTGTTTGCATGTCACACACTTAGAAACGAAATCTGCTACGTCCTTCTTCATGCCGCTCCAATAGAAAGCTCTCTTTACGTCTTTGTACATCTTGTCCCCACCTGGGTGTATTGTCATCTTGGAATGATGTGCTTCCTCGAGAACCTTATTTACTAACTCCCTTGCTTGTGGGACGCACAGTCTTCCATCTCGCCTCAACCAACCCTTATCATCGATGGAGTATCTATTGAGGTGATTGGAAGTTTCACCTCTAATTCTTATCTATTACGTCCACAAGCTGAGAGTCTTCACGTTGGGCGGCCCCTATTGGGTCTAAAAGAGTGGGCCGTACTTCTAGGGATGCCAATAAACCAGGTATAAAATCTGAGGAAGGCCTAAAGTCGAAACTGGCTATATACTCCAATCTTTTCCTTTCTACAAAGAGAGGGCTTAGGGTCAGTTTCTTTCGGCTCAACGTGTCTGCTACTACGTTGCCTTTGCCGGGAGTATAGGAAAATTCAAAATCATACGAGGCAAGGAATTCCATCCATCTTTGCTGCCTTAAGTTAAGATCTTTCTGCGAGAAGAGATATTTCAACGATTTATGGTCAGTATATAATTCAAACTTCTCACCTAGAAGATAATGGCGCCAAGACTTAAGCGTAAAGACGATGGCGGCTAACTCAAGATCGTGGGTTGGGTAGTTCCTTTCATGAACTTTCAATTGTCTTCCACCATAAGCTACTACCCTCCCTTCTTGCATTAGAACAGTGCCTAGTCCCGTACCACAAGCATCAGTGTATACGGTGAACATTTTTCTTCCATCTGGCATGGTCAGAACTGGGCCTGTTGTGAGAGCCCTTTTTAATCGTTGGAAAGCAAACTCGCAATCCAAATCCCAGGCGAACGCCAGATTCTTCTTTGTTAGCCTTGTGAGTTTGAGATTTTTGCGAAATCCCTAATGAACTTTCGGTAAAAACAGGCTAGCCCAAGAAAGCTTCGGACTTCGGTTGCATTTCTTGGCGTCTTCCAATCTTGCACTGCCACTACTTTCGCGGGGTCTACAGCTAACCCCTCTTTGGACACTATATGCCCAAGAAATCTGACCTCTTCTCTCCAAAAGTGGCATTTGGAGAATTTGCTTTTAGCTGATGTGCATGGAGAGTATCCATGATCTCTTTCAGATGTTGAGCATGTTCTTCCTCATTCTTTGAGAAGATCAAAATATCGTCTACGAAAACCACCATGGATTTATTGAGGAATTCTCTGAACACCCTGCTCATTAGGTCTACAAAATAAGCGGGTGCATTTGTCAAGCCGAAAGGCATGACAAGCCACTCATAGAAACCGTCTGGGGTTCTGAACGCCGTTTTATTAATACTATCTTCAGCTACCCTTAGCTGATGGAACCCAGTAGCTAGATCAAGTTGGGAGAAGACCGACGCCCCTACAAGCTGATCAAACAAATCGTCTATTCTGGGAAGCGGGTGTCTATTCTTTTTAGTCAGCTTGTTTAGCTCCCTATAGTCCACACAAAGACGTAGTGAACCATCTGCTTTGGTGACGAACACCACTGGAGCACCCCATTCTGAGATACTTCTCCTTATAAACCCCTTCTCGAGAAGCTCCTTAACTTGCTTACTGAGCCCCTTTCTCTCCTTTGGAGCCATGTGTCTAACAGGCAGAGCTACAGGCTTTGCATTATCAACAAGATATATGCGGAAGTCTATTTCCCGCTTCAGAGGTAAGCCTTTCACCTCTTCAGAGACATCTGGATATTCCCGAACCACTCTAACCGACTGCAAATTCTCAACAGAAGCGTCAAGCGACTCTAGATAACTAAGCATAACAGCATTTAAGGGATTACAAGAAATTTCTAGAGTGTTACCGAGCTGAGTCAAGAGCTTAACCACTCTTTTCTCACAATCAAGAATGGCACCGTTACTGGATAACCAGTCTATGCCTAAGATCAGTCCATATCCTGAGAAGTCCAAAACAAAGGCACTACATCTAAATTCAACACTTAGAATAGAGATTTTCAAATCCAAGCAAACCATCGACAAATAAGCCGAGCCCCCAATTGGATTTGAAACAACCAAGGGATCTTCTACCATACTAGTGTCTAAGTGCAGAGATTCTACTAAAGCAGATGAAATAAAGGAGTGTGATGCACCAGAATCAAAGAGAGTGCGAACTGGATGACCATACAAATAAACTAAGCTTTCTACAGAAATACCTCATTCCTGTGGAGGTGCCGTCAGCGCGTGAACTTGCCCCCCCTGAGGTGGATCCAGTCCTTTGTCCCTGCCCCCGCTTCTTTGGGCAGTCCTTAGCCAAGTGTCCAGTCTCTCCACAATGGAAACAGCCCCCATTCATCTTTGCCTTCTTCTTCCTGCAGTCTTTTGCTATATGTCCCACAATGCCACAGAAATTGCACTTTCTCTTTTCATGGGATTTGTTGTTCTTCCCGCCTTTCTTGAAGTCTGTTTTCTTAGCCTGTAAACCTTCTTTCTTTTATTGAGACGCTTCCGCCTTTGTCTCTTTCTTGCCTTTATCTTCCTCAAGTAGCAGCGCCATGTCCACCAAGCTTTCATAGGTCGCCCCCATAGGTATATGGGTCAGAGCAAGGCTGTGTAGAGGCTCATTCAGACCTTTGACGAAGCGAAGAGCCTTCTTGTGTTGGGTGTTTACTAAATCCAGCCCAAATCTGGCCAGCTGATTAAACTGATTTCCATACTCCTTGATTGTCATACTTCCTTGTTTAAGAGTTAGGAACTTCTCCATTTGCAGGCTTCTTTCAGCTTGGGAGAGGAATTTCATTTCAAATCTCATCCTAAAATCTTCCCAAGTCTCCGCTGGCCTTTCAGCACGGGTAACTTCCCACCAATAGGAAGCTTCATCTTTAAGCAACCACACTGCTAGCGGTATCTTTTGCTGTCGTCAACTTCGAAGATAATGAACAAATCTTCGGCCTCCTTCAGCCAGTTCCTTGCTACTACAAAGGATTCAGTTCCATAAAAGTCCTTTCCACCCATAGCTTTGAAGTCTCTACATATCTTAGCGGAAGTATTTCCCCGAGGAGGAGGAGGAGATGGAGAAACTGCTGCTATGGTCGGAGGAGGAATGTCTGTTGGACCCGCACCATTGGCCCTAGCCTCTAGGTACCTTCGGAACCAGTCGGGTTTCGGTACTCCTTCCGAAAGGTTAAGATCTCCAGACATGCTGGAAGAAAAAGGAAAGTATTCAAGACAAAGGATAGAGAGATAGTGCATATGGCTTTGGGGAATTATGCCTTTTGAAAACAAAACTTTTTCTTGAAAAGGATGCTTCTTTAAACTTCTCTTTGAAAATAATTTCAAATTTTTTTATCTAGTCTGGTAAATCTATGCTCCGATACCAAGTGAAACACCCCACCCTCCATTAAGGTCACTCACAAGGGACTGCCTTAACTTTGGTGGAGGTTTTTAAGTAAAAGTCACAGATAAAACACAAGACAGATATAAACACATATATATAAGCAGCGGAAAACAACAGACTTTTTATTCCATAAAAATGTGTTCATACAAAAACATTTCCATAACTGTCACATAATATCTTCCAAAACATTACAACATCACTTCTGTCTTGGTTATCAAATAAAGAAGCATAAAACATAATTAAAACTGCATAAATCCCCATGATTGTGTCCAACAGTCATAGCTAAAGCAAGAGAGTCCAAACCGTACATCTACTATCTTGAAGCTTGCAAAGTGCCTGACAAAGCTGAGTAGTTTCCTCCTTGTGGACCTAGGGGGGGGGGGGGGACGGAAGAAAAGAAGACGAAAGAAAATAGGGTCAGACATAAAGCCTGGTAAGTCTAGTGACTCTTCAGTATGAGAATAAGAATAAGGCATGATAAGTATAAACTGGAACAGGAAAGTAACACAAACAAAGATAAGGCAGTTCGAATCGAATATACTATCGCACCCCATACTATATATCTCTCTGCACCTACATGCATTAGTTCTAAACTGGCACCCCATGCTGAGGGTGAAGTGATCCCCTTTTTTCTAAAGATCGGCTCCTACTCGCATAATCATCTGTGTCTTATGGCCCCCAAAGATTTGTAGATACCTATGCTGGCCCCACCATGGGGTGTATCAAGTCCCATGGTGGCGACCCGACACAAAACTGAAAATACATAGGTTATACTACTGGTGCCCCCAGTGCCCTGTTTGTCTGCTCCGAAGTGTGTGCACGCGCGCACTCCGTTAGAACCCACACTATTGCACCCACCGCCGTCGCTTTTGACCGCTTACAATCAGCCCAGTAATCGTGCCCCACCCTGCCTAGTTTCAGGGTACCATGATACCTAATTGGGTTACTGCTGAAATGGGTCCCCGTTACTAGGGTTTTCTAGCCAAACATGTTAAGTGGTTAAGTGCCTGTATTTACCTAACCCCACCCATCAATTCCATTAAAATGTTGAATTGGTTAAGTGTTTTAGTTAACTTAACCCTACCATCCTGACAGTCTGTCCTTAGCTTCTTAAAGCACCAACCACTCACATTAGACAGGTATTGTTACGGTTACTGGATGTGCCGGTCGGTTCCGGGCAGATTTACGCCGTAACTCAGTCTAACCTCGGATCCTTATTGGGCTCCATGCTTAACCACCCACATTGGATAGGTATTGTTGTGACTACTGGACAGCCGGGCGGGTCCGGGCAGGTTTACATCACAACTCAATCCAACCTCGTGTTAAGCATACTCGTATTTTCTAAATTTACATATTTGTCTATATTACTTAATATATGTAAATTTATCAAAAATTAAATGTTGTGGCCCACTTTCCAAGTTTAACGTTTTTGGTATAATAATTTATACCATTCAAATGCTGCCCATTTTTGGCATGTGGCAAACATGCCAGTTTCATATATTTTTACCAATTTATGTCAAGTTTTACCAATATCCCCAACGTTACCCCGTTTAAATATTAGGCTAACAATCTTAGCCTAATTTTCGTTCGCATGATTTTAACATATGATATTAGGCTAAAAACTTAGCCTAATTTAGCGCATACAAAATTGGCATAAGGGAATTCATAAACATGAACATGACATAGGTGTAAACTTGGCATTTTTGGCATAGTCAATATGAACATCACAGGTGTGAACTTGCAAAATAGTCAACATGAGTGTTATAGGTGTGAACTTGCAACATAGACTAATCAACATACATGTGAATTTACAACATAGCCTAAATCAACTTTCATATATGTGAACTTGGGGGTCTAACAAGTTAGGTGTCACATAAAATAGCATGTGATTTGGACAACATAATCCTAAACATGTTTTGGATCTAGGCATAACATCGAACATAACTAGCATATGACAAGAATGTGACGTTTTCATAAGGTATGTATAATTTCATCGCATGTGCGAACTAGATCCAATCATATGTCTAACTACAACACGAAACATATATTAAAGTGGATCTTGACATGGATCCAATTAACTTCCAACTTTCTTACAAACATACTAGCATGAATGTAAACATAATCATTTAGGCATAAAGGTTCTAGCATATATATACATGAAATCTTAATCACATACAACCTATATAATCACATAAACATATAGGTGGCGATTACAACATGAACTATACAACTTGCATGTGATTCTACATGTACAATAGGATCAATATCAACTCAACTATACTACAAACATCACAATACCACAATCATTTCAATACATGTATGTGAATTAACATCGTTGTTACACAATAACACAATTCCATTTCCATTTTACATCGAATCAATTCCTAACTTTTATTCACATCGGAAAAATCACTGTACTTACAACAAACGACGGTCTTGTTTTCTGATTTCTGAGTTCTGAATTTGATATGCTTTCCTTTGGTAGACTAATGTTGATTTGATTCGTGTTTTAACTCTAATTTGGCTCGTCTCTAGGCTTTTCTATAAGTGGAGGCTCCTATCAATTTTCTACCGACAGCATGGCGGCTCCGTCTCTAATTTCTTACGTGAATTTAGGTTGGAGTCTTAGGTTGTTTATATAGAATTTCAGTTTATATTGAATTTCAGATTGATTTGAGCCGTCAGATGATCATAGACAAATCTAGAACATTCACTTCGAAAGGAGCCAACCAAAATGTGACATGTAAGCCCTAGTGACACAGCCAAGCCTCAGAAATCGACCAGAACCCCATCAGGCCAGCCAGGGCCAAACCAGGTCGACTGGGCAGGTCGACCCTATGGTCGACCTGGTCACCCAGGCCGACCCCTAGGTCGACCTGGTGACCAGGCCGACCCCTAGGTCGACCTGGTGCCTGGGCGGGAATTTTCCCGCCCAGCCCAGTTTGGTCTGATTTTTGAATTTTTGAACTTCGTTTGAACCGTTTGAACTTTAATTCGAATTCTGAATCTTCCGGAGGTCATAACTCCTTCATACGGAGTCCGATTCCTGTAAACTCAGACTCTATCTCAAGCAAAATTCCGAGACGAACGTAATAACGTAACCCGTTTCCCTTAATTCTTTCATTAACGATTAATTATACATTAATTTGTTAATTTACAGTTAACAGAAAATACGGGGTGTTACATTACTTTTTGTACTTTGACAAAATGTGAATAAAAGGAGAAAAACCTTCAAAGTGGATGTAGGTTCTCGTTGATAAAACCACTATAAAATACTATGTTATTTACTTTCCTATATGATTTCCACTTCGGGCATGTTGTTTCATTGTCTTGGAACTCCTTGGGTGTTGTGTCAACTTTTATGCATAAACATTTTTGTGCTTTCATTAGAAGATAAAAGACTTCATCATTCTTACCATTCTTCTTTCGAAACTTGGAAGTGCTACTTAGGTCTCCTTAGACTTAGTGACCAAGTTTTTCGATATTGTGAAGAATGGAAAAGCTCCTTTAGTTGGGGCTTCAACTGTCAAACTGGAAACCTCTCCACAACATCAAACTTCGGAAGGTTAGACGCCGTGGATATGGCTACTTCCTCCAACCCGGAAGCTCCGATCACACAAGCTCAATTCTTTGAAATGACCGAAAAGTTGGAGAAAACTCAATGATAGGTTAATGACCAGATTAAGAAGAATATTGACATGATGCAAAGGCTGCATCAGAGTACCCATAGGGATATCACGCGCCTTCAGGCTAATAGGGTCGCTCACCCCCTTAGTATACTTCAAAACGTTTTTTTTCGATGCTCATCAAATCAACTGTAGCCATAGGCAAAGAATTAACAGCGACAGTGCTATGCTCACAATCAGAAAGGGAGCCCGTTGTTCCGACCGCTCCTGGTTGGGGACTAGTCTTAATCCTAAAATTAATGCCCAACCCTCTACAAGGTAGCGTTTGCCTGCTTTCGTTCAGAACTTGTTGCTGAATCAGCCAGCTGCAAACCAGGCTCAAGTTCCTCCTAACCAACCTCCACAAAATCAAAGAAGCAAGATTGATGACTTGCCATAGGATGATGCTAGGATTCATCCGAAAAGGAGCCCAATGCCACAAACTCCTTAGGCGGACCGCGACCACTGGAATCCAATGGAGGTCTAACCTATGGTTCTCACCAACATAGTATGAAGGGTCATGAGAGAATCACGGGGAAACGTCAGTGATGTCTAGGAAACCAGTACAAGATGTTACCCTTTCACTCTAGTTGTCCTTAATGTTGAATGGCTGAGACGCTTCAATATGCCACAACTAACGGCTTACTCGGAGAAGACCGATCCTCGAAACTTCTTAAACCGCTACAAGTGGCACATGGACATGATCCGCGCCACCGACGTAGTAAAGTGCAAGTGCATTCCCGTCACCCTCGAAGGTGTGTCTTTGCTTTGGTTCTCCAAACTCCCTCCAAGAACCATCATGACTTTCGACCAGTTGGCTACTGAATTGGTGAAGCAGTTCCAAATGTAGGTCACCAGGCCAAAAAACACTCTCTCCCCCTCGAACATCTACCATGGCACTGGTGAAACTCTTGAGAGCTACCTCGAATGATTTAACAATGCGTTAGCCGAAGTCGAAGACCCCAAACCTCGCACTGTCCTTGTTCATCTTGCTAAGGGCATTCACCTGATTCTGAGTCTGGGGCTTGGATCGATAGGAAACAACCTAAGTCTCTTGAAGCTTTATATGACAAGGAGAATCAGTTCCTAAGCCCGGAAGAAGTGCATAGGAATAGAGCTGCCCGAGATGGCCACCCTAATAAACATACCAGGCTTCCATGCAAGAAAACGTCAAAGCCAAACAAGTCAGGGGAAAGCTTCAACAAAGGCAAAGGGATCGCTCAGTTCAATCCTAAGCCGCAACAATCTGGAAAGGGACTCCAAGAAGTGAGATCGCTTCCCATCGTACAAGGTCTACACTCATTAAATACTCAGTTGGAGACAATATATCTCGAGACCTGCAACACGATGCAGTACATGGAACCAACTTCGAGGTAATCCACCGATTGACTCTCCGGCAAATGCTAGAGATTCCAAAATGTATTTGGCCATAATAAAAATGACTGCCGACCTCCGGGACACTATCGTGAAGCTCATTTATGAAAAATGCTTTGAGCAGTACATCCAGAATCCTGCTTCGATAGAAGTAGCCGTGGACCCTTCAACATCCACACCTCCTTGGATCCAAGCGGCGCATGGGCCGTCCAGTTCGATACCTCCTCAAAGGGGTAACTTGACTAACATTATTTGCGGTGGACCTCACCCCATAAACAAAAGCTTTAGATATATGCAAGGATGTGCCAACTCTATCAAGCACGCCGACTAGGGAGCATGCTTCGCTGTCGTGGATGAGTCAGTCCCGACAAAGCTGTAAAAGACTATGATGGCTGACATAGTCTTCCAAGAGAAGGATGCTACGGGAATTGACATTCCCACCACAAATCCACTTATCCTATCCACATAAATAGATCTGATCTATGTCAAGAAAGTCCTCGTTGACTCGAGGAGTTCTATGAACAATATCTTCAAATAGGCTTACGATCAAATGAAGCTTAAGACCGGAGTTCTAAAGCTGTGCAAGGCTAATGTTCATGAATTCAACAGTGCTTCCAACTGGTCGGTTGGTCTTGTAAAGCTGTCAGTGCAACTTGGAGACGGGGATCAAAGCCGACTCAGGATCCTCACTTTCATCGTGATCGATGTACTATCTTGCTACAATGTCTTACTCAGACGACTAACCGTCACCAAGTTTTGAATATTCATAGTGCCTTCGTGCCTTATCATGAAGTTCAGAACTGACAATGGGGTCGAATGCCATCCAAGGCGAACAAGTTTATGAAGAGCCTTCTATCTTGTTGAATGGAAAGACACCGTCAACATGGAAAAAGGCAAAGTTGTAGAGACGACACTATGCACCAAAACTCTCATCACATAGCAGCCACCGAAGTCTGAGTCCCACCTTAGATGCCACAGTTACCTCTCCCGTGATCTATATCTGCAGAACGAAAAGCTCGAGTACGAGAGGGCTACTCTAGTGGAACCAACCATTAATGTTGCGATTAAACCCGCCGACCCATCTCAGGTCTTAAAAGTTGGGTCGCAGCTCTACCCGGTTGTTAGGGAAGAACTTGTGGATTTCCTATGGTCCAATTTGGATGTATTCACGACTCGGAATGTGTCTATTTATAAAGTTCGATGGCACTCAAAGAGGAGGTGAGTAGGCTACTAGACAATGACTTTATCCGCGACGCCTTCTATCCAGAACGTGTCTCAAACCTGGTCATAGTAAAGTAATCAAATGGGAAATGGTAGACATGCATCGATTATTCTGACTTGAATAAAGCATGCTCGAAGGATAGTTTCTCGCTTTCGAAGATCAACTGACTTGTTGATTCTACTATAGGTCACCAGCTTCTGTCCTTCATGGATACATACTCGAAATACAATCAAATTCCAATGTACATTCTCGATTAGGAGCATACTTCATTTATAACCGATCTTGGGCTATACTACTTTTTTGTCATACCTTTTGGTCTTAAGAATGCTAAAGCCACTTATCAAAAACTGATCAATCGAACGTATAAAGACCAAACTGGAATAACCACGGAAGTTTACATAAACGATGTTCTCTAAAAATGAGATTGTTGAATGACCACGTCAATGACCTCGTAGAGACGTCCAGTGTTCTCCATAAATATAACATGAAACTCAATCTCTTGTAATTCTCTTTTGGCATTGCATCGAGAAAATTCTTGGGTTTCATTGTCAATTCACGGGGAATCAAAGCTAATCATGACAAGATTGAAGCTATCCATGGCATCGAAGCTCCAAAGAACATTAAGGATGTTTAAAGCTTAAACGGAAAAGTGTCAGCCCTAAGTCTATTTGTCTCAAAAGAAACCAATAAGTGCATTCCTTTCTTTGAATTGATCAAGAAAAGGAAGCGCAACATTGCATGGAAATGGGAATGCGTCGCCGCGTTCTATGACCTCCTGAATTGCTTAGAACGATAACCTATCCTATCGAAGGCTGTTTCTGCATAAGCAATTAGCTCGAAGCTTATGTGTGAAGAAGACCATGTCTAGAGGCTAGTTTATTACATCAGCAAGAGATTGACATGAGCGGAAAAGAAATATTCGAAACTCGAAAAGCTCGCTTACTACTTGTTGATATATTAGCGAAAGCTTTGAATTTACTTCCAATCACATCCAAGTCAAAGTTTGCACTGACCAACCGCTACGATAGGTCCTTCAAAGACCTAAGGCATCTGGGTGACTTTTGAAATTGAATATCGAGCACAGTCAATTCAAGCTCACCTTCATTCCTTGAAGAGCTATCCTTGGACAAGCCCTAGCAGACGTCATCGCAGACTTCACTACTTCTGGAGATCCTTTGGAAGATAGTGAACCTCCTAACATCCAATGGAAGCTGTCTGTAGATGGTTCATCAAACAATCAATGTTTCATCACCGGAGTTGTAAATGTTACTCTTGAGGAATTCTCAATTTTTTATGCCTTAAAACTCAACTTCCCCACAACTAATAATGATACAGAGGATGAAGCCTTGATCGTTAGACTCAGAATTGCAACATCTAGGCCCTCCAAATCTTCTCAGATTCACTACTCATTGTCTTCCAAGTGCATGGGGAATATCAAGCAAAAGCATCTCATCGCGCTTCTTACCTAGCTCACGATCGTGAATTGCATACCTACTTCGACCACTACATCATTACTCAAATCCCTCGAGAACAAAACGAAGACTAATTCGTTGGCCAAATTAGCAAATTTTAGGGATGCATAGCTCTTGAGACTCGTCCCTGTCGAAGTGCTCGACTCTCCGATTATCAACTAAATGAACATAAATGAATTTTTTTAGCTTAGTATTAAGCTTTTTCAACCCAGTTGATTACTAAAGTTGTGACGGCCCGCCTTGCATCAACCGACATTTCCCCGAAATGCGCTACGCCAATGTCTGACTAGCACAAGGCGGTCATCAAAAGAAAAGGGTTTGAAACTATGAATCACTAAAGAACCCGCAGTATATCTCACAGTGCACGGAATACAATATGATAATAACATAACTTGACATAAAACAGGTGAGACAGTGCATAAGCTGAAAAATAAACCATTATAGCAGCAGAATCCAAAATACAGCTTATGATCCATAACCATTATTACAACTTCAAAATACTCTATCTTAAGCAAAATAGAAAAGGTACACTACTAATGCCCAACATAGTGACCAGCAACAACACAGGGAGAATATATGTAAATAGTACGTGGAAGCCTCATTCTCGTCTTCAGACAGCTACTCGTGCATACCACCTAACCTGTCTCTAGTATGCTCGTTTAAGAGCACCCAAAGCAATAAGAAGAGATATAAAACTCTGGGTTAGACAAAAGTCTGGTATGAGCCAAAACAGCAAAATAAAACAATAACAGGTATAAATAATCATACCTGATTCTGGAGCTGCAACCAAAGAGTTAGCACAACAAGATGCACAATACTCTAAGGTAACACTAACATAAAGTGTAAAGTGGGATTGCACATGTCATGGTGATAGCAAACATCAAACATAACAATCATCCTAACATCTCTCACTCAGTGCGTAAAGCATACGATATCCACCACTTCGATCACCCAATCCTTTGCTACGATCACTTTGCCCTTGGGAGTCACAATGGACCTATTTCACTGATCCATAGCCCATAATCCGTCTCTCAGTGATGAACCAAAATTATGGATATCGAAAACCCTTTTTGCACACGTCCCGCAGCAAAGCCCAACTCTAAAAGTTAACTCATTGGTTCACCAGCCGACAGATGAGAAATAACTTCTCACTTGGACCTCCTTTGCATCTCGGGTTTTGGTTGAATTAGTTTTGATCTTTAGAAGTGTTCACAATTGTCATCACGTGGTAGAAGTTCGAATTCGGTTCAGTTTGGAGTTATCATCTTGGATGAAGTGACAAATTATAAGAAAGCTCACATTCCCGCTCTCGGGATCCTATTCTCAGAATCCCGCTCTCAGAATCCCACTCATGGAATTCCACTCTCGAAATCCCGCTCTCGGAATCCCGCTCTTAGATTCCCTCTCTCAGAATCCCACTCTTGGAATCCCGCTCTCAGATTCCCGCTCTTGGATTCCCGCTCTTGGAATCCCACTCTTGGAATCCCGCTCTCGGATTCCTGCTCTCACTTGGATGAAGTGACAAAGTGTAGGAAAGCTCACCCCCTCCCCTCGGTTCGTGCCCCCAGTTCGTGACCACCCCCTTCCAGGGTTCATGACACTCCCTCGGTTCTTGACACCCCCCCGGCTCGTGACACCCTTCCCCGGTACATGAGTCCTCATATTGGAGCGGTCGTGTCCATCATCTTGGAGCGGTTCATGAGATATACCCCCTTCAGGAATCGAAGTTCTCCTGGGCGGTTCGTGAGGCATACCCCCTTCAGGAAACGGTTTTCTGTAGTTTTTCCAACAAGCTAATTTCGCCAAATGATGGCGTTTTCAACCATTCTAATCTTACTATGAAGTCACAAAACATACCAAACAATAGTAGTAACATGTAGAATCAACCAAAAACACCAAAATATCAATAACATGAAATATTTTAGATCAAACATACCCAAAAAGCATGATTTTCCCCTTAATCCCCTAAAGCATGTTTTAACTATAAGATTAGCAAACTTAATCCAAATTAACTGTAACACCCCGGAATTTTAATGACACTAAAGATGATGAATTAAAGAATAATTAGTGTGAAATACACTGTTAACATTGAATTAATGAAAACTTAATTAAATATTCATAATCAAGTAAAATGGATCGTGCCATTGTGTCCATCTCGGAATTTTGGTCAAGATAGACACCTGGTTTGTGTAAATCGGACACCTTATAAAGAAGTTATTAAGGTTTGAAGTTTTTATGCATATAGGAAAGATATATACACATAAAATTCAATGATATTCAAAAATCAGCAAAACCAAAAATCCGACGCGTAATCCGAGGAAGGGCTAACATTTTGAAGTCGACCCGAGACCCTGCTAGGTCGACCTAGGGGTCGACTCAGGCTCATGGGGGTTGACCTAGGGGTCAACACCCATGAAGGGGGGTCGACCCAGGGGTCGACCCACCTGTGGCTCTGGAAACTTCTTTTCTGAACCTGGACGATTTTGGAGCTAGATTCATGAACCCTAGGCTATATAAAGGACCCTAGACCTAGGTTTTATTCATCTAAAAACAATGGTGACGGCAAAGCTCCGCTGTAACGAAGATTGAATGACCTAATCTACTCCAAATCTAATTCAGCAAACATTATACAAATTCAATTATTGCTATTACAAATTTAGTGATGGCTGCAATGACTTATTCAACATGTTCTTCGCAGTAATTTGGATCCATTTCCTTAGATCTATTCACTGCGAGTTCATGTTATTTTAAGATCCAAATATTTAAATAGTAATCTTGATATGTATGTAGAAATTGTATCTTGAATCGGTGCCTAATCAGTTCAATTATGGCATAACTATCAGATCTGCTTTTATATGTTCATACCGCCGACATGTTAAATCTTGTCATAATATGCCTATTCAGTTTATGCCTATTTCTACTAGTTTATTATTGATTCGTTATTATGCCTATTCTTGATTCTCTTCTCTCCCTCTTTTTCCCTTTTTATTTTTATATAGCCAGGCTACCTTCGAGCTTAGGCCTAACGCTGAAAAATGCGAACGTGTGAAATTGGAATAATGGGAAAAGACATAATTTGGGGAATAATTGATATTGGAAAAATATGAATACAAGTTTGGTCATAAAATGTGGAAATATAGAAATATAGATTTGGGGACATATATCGTGTTGTATAACATGAATATGAATTTCGGCGAACATTGGAAAATATGATTTGGCATAAATTATGTAAAATATGATTTTGGCGTAAATTGGAATCTATGTTAATATGAATTTGGGCACAACTTGTATTGAAATATGCGAACATGGACTAGGGACATAAATTGAAAAATATGTAGATTTGGGTTTGTGCATAACATACATACATACATATATATATATATATATATATATATATGCCTTGACTGATGACTCGGGAAAAAGAGCATATGCTGCATAATTAAAAGGTGAATTGAAATGGGGTGTAAAAGTCTATGATTTGAATAGTGAATTGGGCATATAATTAAATATGGGGAAAAAGAGAAATAATCACCTATAACGACATAGTTAGTTTTGGATAAAAATGGAATGTCTAGTAATTACAATTAGGAATTGTAATTGCACTTATGACACGAGGTTAGGTTGCATTAGTGGTGGAAGTCTGCCCGGACCCGACCGGCATATCCAGCAGCCACTAACATTGAACCTAATGTGAGAGGTCTAGGTGTGCAAATACGAATCAGGCTAAGACACGAGGTAAGACCCAACTGTGGAATAAGACTGCTCGAGCCCGACTGGCGTATCCACCATCCACACGTTGTAGGCCCATAAACTTAACCCAATATGGTTATGTAATTAAAGACACCTAGTGGTATACATACCAGTGGAAAATATAATAAAGTTATGTAATTAAAGACACCCTTGCAGGGTAAGCATAACTTGTAGAAGTGATAGAATTAGATATGCCTAATAATCTGCTAAGTAAACAATGATAAGTTGTAGTGACGGTGTAAATTCAATTTATGATTAAATGAGAAAGAATGAGGAAAACTTGTAAAATAAATAAGTTATATTTAATCATAAATGGTAAGTGACATGTTAAATAGGAAACATGTGAATTGAGATATACTAAGGAGAACATGTTATTGTAATGATGTAACCAAGAAAGAATATAAAATAGATTGAGGATTATAGACCTTGGGCCATAATTTAAATAATAACATGTTGTGGGCTTATTAATAAATTTAAATGGATTAAGTATATGGCTGAAATTAATAAGCAAGAGAAACTTGGTAATTTGAATAAGAATTCAATATGAATGGGAATAACCAAGTAAATGGGAACCTGGTGAGGTAAGGCAAGCGCGTAAAAGAATGTTTAAACATAGGGTTTAACAACATATTAAAGAAAGACGCATGGACCAGTCCGTACGTTTGTGCGTGAATAACCCAATGGGTTAGATCATCGAGGTGTTATAAGACATGAGGGGAGCGCACATTCATATGATTGTTATGACGACTCCAAAAGACTAGAAGGGGAAGCATGTGGCTTCCTGAAGTACGTAAGGTGCTCCGAGTAGTCCTCTGCGCGGCGACAGATGTCTTAGGCTGTACTCGCACAGGTTGGGTCTGCACGTAACTACTAGGTGGGTGGGCCTTGACTATAGATGTAGCTATGCAGTCAGAATGCTGTGACGAGGTGACACTAGGGTGATTCGATAGTTGCCTCACGAGGATGTAGAGAGGGTCATGACCAACAAGGATAGTAGACTGTTAGATATCCGTCATTGGCAGCCAGCGGGATGCGAAAAGACTAGAGCTAAACCCAAGATATCATTTCACCTTTCACTATCGAGGTACGGGGTTGAGGGTAGACGCTACATGGATGTTTAGATTGGTTGTATTAGGGGTAGTCTCTTAGCTCTTGTAGTCTTTACTAGTTGAGGGAGGGGCTGAGGTGGGGCCATAGCTACCATGAAAAACTGACCCGAGGAATATCTGTATTTGAAGGCACTTAATGGCGACCTGTACAGGTATAGAAAGCTCCTGGTTGAGTTCTGTGTTTCTTGTTTAGCCCTGCCACAGAACTCGATGCACATTATAGGATGTGCGATTGAGGCATCGAGCTATAATTACAGTAAATATGTGGGATAGTCTAGATACATGCATATCTGCTCTGGATGGTGTATTGTACACTAAAGGGTATTATTCTGATATGGAATCTGATTCGATCGATGGTGGCAGTCCGTTCGCTTGCGTAGTATTGTAATGATAGATATATGTGGAACATAACATCGGTATATAGAGATCCGTACGTCACTCCGGCGTAGGATGAGGGACTACGTTCTTTATGGTGGAGACCGTACGAGTGGAGTACTATGGGGTGTATCTTAATATTGAGAGATAGCTACATATATTGTATTAGGTGAATCCATGGGAAAGTAAATGGGTATGATGCGCATATAAGTCTTGAGTGCTATTACCCCAAGTAACCTAATAATCAAGAAAATGTAATGGAATGGTATTAGTAGGGATCATTCTACTTCTTATATACTAGTATCTGCACGGTGCAGAGAAATGTATTTAAGAAGCGCAATATATCCTGTTCATCTTATCTTGCTTAGCTCACACTTGTTATTGTTACTATTACCTTGTTCTTCCAGTTTTATATATACCTGCCATGATACTTTTATTTGTTTATATTTAAAAGTAACTGGACTCGCCAGACTTTATGTCTGACCCTTTTTGTTTCCTCTTCTCTCTCTTCTGTTTCCCCCAGGTTCTCAGGGTAGAAGTGCTTAGAGTTGATTTGGATTCTTTCAGCTTAGCTTTGATTTTGGATATAGATGTACTACTTTGACTTCTTGTCAACTCTCTTATGGCTTTGCAAGGGAAATATGGTTTTATGCTTTTGTACTCTGATATTTTTGGTAAGACAGATTATTAATGTAATTAGTTACTTATGATGTAAACTCAGTATTTGGGACCATGATGTTTTGATTTAAACAAAGTTTTTAATTCCGCTGCTATTTTACATGTCTGTCTTGTGCTATTATGTTCTTATTTACCTATAACGCTTTACGGAACTTAATGCATTCCCTTAGTGAGTGACATTAACGGACGTGGGGTGTCACATTTTGTATCAGAGCCAGGTTATAAGATCGTATAAAGTATTTTGAAAATGATTTTCAAAGAGGTCTAAAAAATAAAGTATTTTAAAATAAAAAGTCTGTTTTTGAAAAGCGTATTTCCCAAAGCCATAAATATCTTCTCGATTCTTCACTTGATTTCTTTTCCTTTTTGATCAGGGAACTGCTTCTTCTTGAAAGGGTATTCCTATTTTGGCATGGTTCCGTAGGCATGTTAAAACTACGGTACATGTCGAAGGGCAAAGAAGTGCCTAACCTCCATCTTTAGCAGCAGTGGTTTCACCTGCGTCTTATTTTCTCTTAAGCCTCGAAAGGATTTCCGTGCGATGGAGGCAGCTTTCAAGAGACTTGTTAGCATGTTGCATAAGGATGGTAAAAAGGAGAATACGGGAGTTGGGGCTAAGGAGCACATCCCAAGGAAGGAAAGAGGAAATACCATAATTTTAGAACGGTGGGTCATCTGGAAAAGGATTGCAGAAAGAGAAAAGACGTTTGTTACCACATTGGTAAGGCAGGACAACCTATTAAGGAGTGCCCGAAGAGACAAAGACAAGGCCAGAGGGTAGGAACTTCTAGGGGGCAGGCTAATGTTCTCATAGCTGGTGGACAGGATAGGGGTAGGAAGTTCCCATTGAAGGATTGATTTCAATTTCTGATCATCCTATTAGGATTCTGTTCCTGGCACTTCACATTCTTTTATATCTGATCCTTTAGTTGTCTCTCTGCACCTAGGTACTAGTATGGTTTTGGATCCCGTTATTGCCTCAAACCCCAGAGGAGGTACGACTCATTTATCGAGGATTTGTCGAGGATTGAGAATCTCTGTGCTAGGCGTCAAGTTTTATTATGACGCATATGTTCTTGATTTCATATGATACAGTTTGATTCAAGGGATGGATTAGTTAACTACATATATGGAGCCATGCTAGATTGTGAGAGGAGAGTTGTCATACTTCTGACCAGCTATAGAAAGACTCTCAGGATTTCTTATAACCCCAAAAGGGTCTATCATGCTTAGTCTCCTAGAATCCCTTGATATATTTATCGATGATTTGGGATTTGTACCAATAGTTGTGAGTATCCTGACATTTTTATGAGGTTCGGGGTTTCCCCCTAAGACACGAGGTTGGCTTCCGCATACACTTGGTAGATAATGCAAAGCCAGTTGCTTTGCCTGTGCGACATATGTATCCTAAAAGAAAAAAGGGAACCTTGTAAGCAATTAGGGGAGCTATCTGAGAAGAGGTTTGGCAGGTAAATTATATCGGAATGGGAAACCTATTGAAGACAGACCTTGAGAAAGCCCGTCATTCTAAGACGACTATTCATTTAAGAGGCAATAAAATGAATAGAGTTCGAGGTAGTGAATCCAAACTCGCGAGAGGAAGTGGAAGTATAGAAGGAAGCAATGATAGGACGAGTTCCGACTTGCATACTTGGATCGGAGGTTAAGAAATTGTGCAATAAAGAAGTGAAGCTAGTAAGAGTGCAATGGGGAAAGGGCCGCGAGAATGCTACTTGGGAGCCTGAAGACAAGATTCGCGCTTCATATCCTTTCCTTTTCGAGATTATGTTCTTAACTTCTTTTCCAAGCTTCGAATTATTACTTGTAACTATTGTTTAAATATCTCCTATCCATCGAGTCTTTAGGTAGAAAACTAATGAATGTAAACATGTGTTTGAGACATGTTGTGTTTGATGGATGCAAGTGGTTGCTAGTGATTGCTCGTGGATGCATATACACATAATAGGCACTAGATCGGCTCAATCACTTACATATTGCATATGGATGTGTGTACATTTTAAATTTTTATGGATTATCGTTACATTGATGTTGCATATGGATGGATGTTTGTGCACACATATAGAGCTTACATGTTATACTAGGATGATTTGCATGCATTTTGGTTGCATGGCACAAACATACATTACATTAAGGAGGTCAATTGAATAAGTAGACCGCCTAATCTTTCGCATTAGTTTATGGACATATACACACACTATTGCGTATGTTCGTAAAAGCATTAGGAATTCCTTAAGGACAATGGATGCCTGTGATTGCTAGATGGATGTATGACTGTTGGATGTTAGGATATACGTTCTTCTTAATTTAGAGATTTCGGGGACGAAATCCTTTGAGTAGGGGAGAATGTAACACCCCAGAATTTTAATGAAACTAAAGATGATGAATTAAAGAATAATTAGTGTAAAATACACTATTAACAATGAATTAAGGAAAATTTAACTAAATATTTAGAATTAAGTAAAATGGATCGCGCCATTGCGTCCGTCTCGGAATTCTGGTCAAGATAGACAGCTGGTTTGCATAAATCGGACATCGTATGAAGAAGTTATTAAGGATTGAAGTTAGTATGCATATAGGAAAGATATATACACATAAAATTCAAAAATATTCAAAAATCATCAAAACCAGAAATCTGGCGCGTAAATCAAGGAGAGGACTACATTTTGAAGTCGACCCGAGACCCTACTGGGTCGACCTAGGGGTCGACTTAGTCTCATGGGGCTCGACCCTGGGGTCGACCTAGGGGTCGACACCCATGAAGGGGGGTCGACCCACCCGTGGCTCTGGAAACTTCTTTTCTGAACCTGGACGATTTTAGAGCTAGATTCATGAACCCTAGGCTATATAAAGGACCCTAGACCTAGGTTTAATTCATCTAAAAATAATGGTGACGGCAGAGCTCTGCTGCAACGAAGATTGAATGGCCTAATCTAGTCTAAATCTAATTCAGCAAACATCATACAAATTCAACGATTGCTACAACAAATTCGGCGATGGCTACAACAACTTATTAAACATGTTCTTTGTAGTAATTTGTATCCATTTCCTTAGATCTATTCACTACGAGTTCATGTTATTTTTAGATCTAAATATTTAAATAGTAATCTTGATATGTATGTAGAAATTGGATCTTGAATCGGTGCCTAATTAGTTCTATTATGACATAACTATCAGATCTGCTTTTATATGTTCATACCGCCGCCATGTTAAATCTTGTCATATTATGCCTATTCATTTTATGCTTATTTCTATCAGTTTATTATTGATTAGTTATTATGCCTATTCTTGATTCTCTTCTCTCCCTCTTTTTCCCTTTTCATTTTTATATAGCCAGGCCACCTTCGAGCCAAGCCTAAAGCTGAAAAATGCGAACGTGTGAAATTGAGAATAATGGGAAAATACATAATTTGGGGCATAATTGATATTGAAAAAATATGAATATAAGTTTGGGTATAAAATGTGGAAATATACAAATATGGATTTGGGGACATATATCGTGTCGTATAACATGAATATGAATTTAGGTGAACATTAGAAAATATGATTTGGCATAAATTATGTAAAATATGATTTGGACGTAAATTGGAATATATTCATATGAATTTGGGCACAACTTGTATTGAAATATGTGAATATGGACTAGAGACATTAATTGGAAAATATATAGATTTGGGTTTGTACATAACACACAAACACACACACACACACACACACACACACACACACACATATATATATATATATATATATATATATATTCCTTGACTTATAACATGGGGAAAAGAGCATATGGTGCATAATTAAAAGGTGAATTGAAAAGGGATGCAAAAGTCTATGATTTGAATAGTGAATTGGGCATATAATTAAATATGGGGAAAAGAGAAATAATCACCTATAATGACATAGGTAGATTTGGATAAAAATGGAATGTTTAGTAATTACAATTAGGAATTGTAATTGCACTTATGACACGAGGTTAGGTTACATTAGTGGTGGAAGTCTTCCCAGACCCGACCGGCATATCTAGCAACTACTAATGTTGAACCTAATGTGAGAGGTCTAAGTGTGCAAATACAAATCAGACTATGACATGAGGTTAGACCCAACTGTGGAATAAGACTGCCCAGACCCAACCGGCATATGCAGCATCCACACGTTGTAGGCATAATGTGGAAGGTCTAGCCCATTATAACCATAATTGGACATGATAATGAATTGGACTACTTAACCTAATTTAATCCATAAGGATTGTATGATTATGAACTTAAGATAGGGCTAAGTAAAATTGGATGGGTAGTGGGTGGGTTAAGTAAAATAGAGGGGGCGGGTAATATTTACATTTTGGCCCATAAACTTAACCCAATAAGGTTATGTAATTAAAGACACCTAGTGGTATACATTACCGGTGGAAAATATAATAAAGTTATGTAATTAAAGACACCCTTGTAGGGTTAGCATAACTTGTAGAAATCATAGAATTAGATATGCGTAATAATCTGCTACGTAAACAATGATAAATTGTAGTGACGGTGTTAATTGAATTTATGATTAAATGAGAAAGAATGAGGAAAACTTGTAAAATAAATAAGTTATATTTAATCATAAATGGTAAGTGACATGTTAATTAGAAAACATGTGAATTGAGATATACTAAGGAGAACATGTTATTATAATGATGTAACCAAGCAAGAATATAAAATAGAATGAGGATTACAGACCTTGGGCTACAATCTAGAAAATAACATGTTGTGGGATTATTAGTAAACTTAAATGGATTAAGTTATATGACTGAAATTAATAAGAAAGAGAAACTTGGTAATTTGAATAAGAATTCAATATGAACGGAAATAACCAAGTAAATGGGAACCTGATGAGGTAAGGCAAGCGCGTAAAAGAACGTTTAGACATAGGGTCTAACAACATATTAAAGAAAGGCGCTTGGACCAGTCCGTATGTTTGAGCATGAATAACCCAACAGTGTAGATCATCGAGGTGTTATAAGACACGAGGGGAGCACACATTCATCTGATTATTATGACGACTCCAAAGGACTGGAAGGGGAAGCACGCAGCTTCTTGAAAGACGTAAGGTGCTCCAGCAGTCCTCTGTGCGGTGACAGATGTCTTAGGCTGTACTCACAGAGGTTGGGTCTCCATGTAACTACTAGGTGGGTAGGCCTTGACTGCAGATGTAGCTATGCAGTCAGAATGTCGTGATGAGATGACACCAGGGTGATTCGACGGTTGCCTCACAAGGAGGTAGAGAGGGTCACGATCGATAAGGATAGTAGACTGTAGGATATTCGTCATTGACAGCCAGCGGGATGCGAAAAAACTAGAGCTAAACCCAAGATATCATTTCACCTTTCACTATCGAGGTATGAGGTTGAGGGTAGACGCCACATGGATGTTTAGATTGGTTGTATTAGGGGAAGTCTCTTAGCTCTTGTAGTCTTTACTAGTTGAGGGAGGGGCCGAGGTGGGGCCATAGCCCCCATGGAAAATAGACCCGAGGAATATCTGTATTTGAAGGCACTTAAAGGCGGCCTGTACAGGTATGGAAAAGCTCCCGGTTGAGTTCCATGTTTCTTGTTTAGCCCTGCCATGGAACTGGGTGCACATTAAAGGACATGCGATTGAGGCATCAAGCTATAATTACAGTACATACGTGGGACAGTCTAGATACATGCATATCTTCTCTGGATGGTGTATCGTAGACTAGAGGGCATTATTCCGATATGGAATCTGATTCGATCGATGATGGCAGTCTGTACGCTTGCGCAACATAGTAATGACACATATATGCGGAACGTAACATCGGTATATAGAGATCCGTACGTCACTCCAGCGTAGGATGAGGGACTGCGTTCTTTATGGTGGAGATCATGCGAGTGGGTTACTATGGGGTGTATCTCAATATTGAGAGATAGCTACATATATTGTATTAGGTGAATCCATGGGAAAGTAAATGGGTACGATGCGCGTATAAGTCTTGAGTTCTATTAACCCAAGTAACCTAATAATCAAGAAAATGTAATGGAATGGTATTATTAGGGATCATTCTTCTGACATAGTATCTGCACGGTGCAGAGAAATGTATTTAAGAAGCGCAGTATATCATGTTCATCTTATCTTGCTCAGTTCACACTTGTTATTGTTACTGTTATCTTGTTCTTCCAGTTTTATATATACCTGCCATGATACTTTTATTTATTTATATAAAAGTTACTGGACTAGCCAGACTTTATGTCTGACCCTTTTTGTTTCCTCTTCTCTCTCTTCTGTTTCCCCCCCAGGTTCTCAGGGTGGAAGTGCTTAGAGTTGATTTGGATTCTTTCATCTTAGCTTGGATTTTGGATACAGATGTACTGCTTTGACTTCTTGTCGACTCTCTTATGGCTTTGCAAGGGAAATATGGTTTTATGCTTTTGTACTTTGATATTTTTGGCAAGACAGATTATTAATGTAATTAATTACTTATGATGTAAACTCAGTATTTGGGACCATGATGTTTTGATTTAAACAAAGTTTATAATTCCGCTGCTATTTTACATGTCTGTCTTGTGCTATAATGTTCTTATTTACCTATAACGCTTCACGGAACTTAATGCATTCCCTTAGAGAGTGACATTAACGGACGTGGGATGTCACATTAACCCAAATTTCACCAGTGACATAAAATAATATTTTAGAATTTCTACATATTTTTCCAGATTTTTAAGATGCATAATTTCGCTAATTATCACTAATCACCCCTAATTAGCCGTAATTAGTGTAAAAACATGCTAATCACTTACCTTAGCCACAAATGAATCTCAGATATGAAAGTCTAACTAATTTAGCATGGATCCCAATGCAATGCAACAGTTCTACCTCTAATTTGATGTTAATTTGCCTTGATTTAATGTTAATTAGCTTAATATGTGATTAGAAAGTGATTTGGGATAGATTTAGAGGATGGAGGCCATGACTAGGGTTAGAGGAAGGTAAATGGTGGCTAGAAAAACGAATAAAACTGATTTCCCAAACCCTATCAGCCCTCCCATAACCCTAATCCCGAAATGGGTTATGGGCTTAGCTGCTAATCAGCCGGTTAAGCCCAATTGTGCCTTTTTCACCTTACAAACCTTATTTCAACCATATCTCCCAAACGGTAACTCCATTTGATTATTGTGAGCACTCTATGGAAAGCTAAACCATCATCTGAATCCAATGGAAGTGGTTTCAAGTCAAAAATCCTTACCAATCAAAAGTTATAGGCGAAACAAGATTCACCAGGGGCTAAATGGTCATTTAAGAGTCGACAAAAATCGTGAACATGGGAAATGACCCCAATAGTCGTTCCCTAAAGTTACACGACTATACGACTTCGTATGAGAATGAAATAAATATTCTACGATCCATCGATGCATAAAATGTGGATCGTTACACTCTTCCCTCCTTTTCTCCCCCGAAATTTCTTAACCAAAACATACAAAGGTGGCCCGCATGACTATCAACCATTTACAAACAATCAAACATACATAATAAGCTTATCCTAGCATGCGGTTTACTAACAAGGGAGTACTATATCGATATTAAAACCGTACTAGGTAGAGAGCTCTGGATATGACTTCCTTATGTTCTTCTCGGTTTTCCAAGTATAGTCATTCTCATTATCACACCACTTTATATACAGTTCTGCTAACTTAGCTGCCGCTCTAATCGACTTGACGGCTATAAACCTTGCACTTTTGGTCAATCGATCCACAATCACCCAAATACTATCATGGCCGGAACTAGACCTTGGTAAACCTTCGATGAAGTCCATTGAGACTTGTTCCCATTTCCATTCGGGAATTTCCAACGGTTGTAACAAACCACTAGGCTTCTTTTGCTCAACTTTAACTATCTAGCAATTCATGCCCTTTGGAGATAAACTTCCCAACGTCCCTCTTCATCCCTTTTCAGTGGTAGGTTTGCTTCATGTCTCGATACATTTTGTTACCATCGGGATGTATAGTCAATTTCGAGTGATGACATTCTCTAAGCACTTCATCTCTCAATCTATTAACGTTGGGTACAAGTAGTCTCCCATCCTTTCGAAGCCATCCTTCTCTATCAAGTCCATACTTGTTCATTTTCTCACCATCGATATTCATCTCTTCCTTAGAGATGATTTCTATTAGGTTAGGATCGTCCCTTTGACTGGAACCAATCCGCTCAATCAAAATCGGTCTAATCGTCAAACTTGCTAACATCTCCAGACCCATTCCATACTTAGGTCTGAAATCATATCCCGGGATATACTCCAATTGCTTCCATTCAAGAAATATAGCATCTAAACTGGCATGTCTCCTACTCAATGCATCAGTTATCACACCTAGTCTGGTAGCACAGGTATCCGTGTATACCGTCATCTCTTCATTTCCCATCTCCAGAATCCTACAGGTGATAGTCTACTCAAGAGAAGAAAATAGGAACAAACATAGCAACCATAACATCCATCAAACAAGTCCTATCTATCACCTGCTACAGCCATGAATATGTCGATACCTGTATGACTGGTCCAACCAATATCAAGGGCCAACGGAAGCCCCGGCCCCAAACGGACTACCACACGTCCAACGTATGTTTATCCTCCAAGGATAACTAGATCACGTCCAACAGATCCAAGGTAAATGGGCGTCCCTAGATACCCATGCTTCGAGTCCGCCTAGAACACTCCAAACTATCGACGATTCCTTGGCACCACATCAGAAAGGCTATCCACAACTCCATCTTCAACTCGAGTCCAACCCAAGTCAATCCATTATCTTGCAGCCTTCTCGAGTCCCACTCGAGTCATCTCATAGCCCTATCAAGTCCAACTCGGGACAGTCCACATCATCGAACAGTCTTATCATGTCATGGCTGCCCATCACTCCTCGAGTAAACCAAGACATCATTCAATGGAAATCACAACAACTACTTATATCTCACGCAAACGATCCTAGTCAAACTCGACATTCCTTAAGCACTAGCCCCAAAGTCCTAAACCAATATCAGACAAGCACTCAAGGAACATCTCCTCTGAATCCATACAATCTATGTGAGATGATATGAACAAAACAACCGAACACTCGAGCACTCATAACTAACTCTGGCTATCCTTGCCAATCCTGCTTCGAAACTATCGTTGATCGCATAGCGGCCCATGCCATATGTAAAGGGTAAATAACAACCCCAGTCCTAACCAGACTGCTGCACGTCCAACATACATTTTCCTCCCAGAGACTACTAGAACTTATGACAATGATAATCTCTCTATAACTCTAGTCGGCATCTCCGGCGACTATCCACAAACTCAGACCCAGTCTCGAGTATCCATTACCCACAAACTAAAGTCCAACATGAGTCGTCTCCTTACTCGTTGTATCTGTTCAAGTCCAACTTGAATCATCCTAACCTTCGTTGCATCCCCACGATCAACAAACACATCTTATCGCTTTGAGATTCGCCTATTGAATTTACATCGAAGTTATTACCATTCTTGAACCAAAGAAAACATCAACATAAAGTCCTAAATAATCCATAATAATCACTCATTTACTACGGAATATCACAACGCTCATGCTATTCACCACAGCGTTTAAAAATGCTTCCAAAGGCCCTTCCTTCGCGAGTCCTGGCTGACCCGAATCTCTTTGTTCCCTTAGTTCCAGTTTTATTGCCATCACTAGGTAGGTACCCAATACCACCCTATACCCTTGGATTCAATCGACTCCCAAAATAATGCCAAACCCAGTAAAGCCTAAAACAAAGCAATCACAAGCAAACATACATCCATGACTCGGTAAGACCACATTACAACAAATCATACTAAGGCTAGTCGAACCACCAATCGGGTTCGTCACAACTAAAGGTCTATCGACTATCTCGGGTTCCAATCCCGACTTATCTACCAGGCCACTAGATATGAAGGAATGGGAAGCGTCGGTATCAAACAACACTCGAAATGGAACATCATAAGCAGAAAGCATACCTTGAATAACGACACCCTTTCCTTTCTATGCCGCAGTTGGGGCATTCGACGAAGAAGGAACAACGTTGATAGCATATGATTTCACGATCTGCTTCTCTGTAGAGGGTTGCGGACATTTATCCTTGTGATATCCCGCTTGGCTGCAATTGAAGCGCTTCCTTTCCCCAGGATTTTCCTGACAATATCTAGCATAGTGGCCCTTCTTGCCACAACTAAAGCACTCGCCATATTTCTTTTTCTTCTTTTTCTGACCATCCTTGGTATGGTCTTGTTTCCTCTTATTCTGGGAATTATTCTTGCCTCCACCGCTTGCCTGCGGCTTTGGCTCCTCTACAGATGTAATAGCAACCTCGGTCTTCGACTTAGGGTAAAGGCTCTCAGATATTAATGCCTTTCCCACAATAGATTTGAAAGTCTCACGATATGGTTTATGAGTCTCTCCCCCAAATACTCACCTAGGCCAGTTATAAACCTCTCGACCGTATCGATAAGGGACAATCCATACTTCGATAAGGTATCAAATTCAGCAATGTACTCCGAGACTACCCTACCATTCTGCTTAAGCTCCAAGAATTTCCTAAACAATTCCGATTTCTGAGTGGCTGGAATATACTTATCATTGAATCGGGCCTTAAACTGATTCCAAGTAACTTGATCCTCAGAAGTAGCTGCTTTAATAGCATTCCACCAATTCATCGCCCATCCTTGAAGCTGACGCGATGCTAGCTTTCTCTTCATCGCATCATCGATTCCCAAATCCTCGAAGATGCGCTCACAACTATCAAGCCAATCTTGTACCTCTGTAGCCGATTCCGTTCCATGGCACGGCTTCCCACCAAGACTAGTATAATCCTTGCATAGCTTGGCGAAATTGGCTCTAGGCGCTTACACCACTGCACCACCACCGTTAGCAGCATTAGGAAATGCTCCCTGAGCATCCCTAAGCATCTCTCTCATGAAGGTAGTAAGCATCATCCTTATATCAGGGACATTCCTATTATTGGCCCCTAAACCCGTACTTCTCATATTTAGGCTCATCGTCCAATCTGTAAAGAGAAAACAATTAACCATCTCCTCAGTGGTGCCAGTGCAGTGCGACTTCTTCCTTAGATATACTAATGGTATATATATAACTTTTGAAAACCAAAATATCACAAATACGTGCTCTCATATACATATAATTTCTCTCCCTGATGTCTTCCTCTAGGTTAACTACGCAACCTAGGCTCTGATACCAAGTGTGACGGCCCGCCCTGCACCAGCTGACATTTCCCCGAAATGCGTTGTGCCAATGCCCGACCAACATGGGATAGTCGTCAAAAGAAAAGGGTTTAAAACTATGAATCACTAAAGAACCTGTAGTGAATCTCACATCGCATGGAATAAAATATAATAATAACATAACTTGACATAAAACAGGCGAGACAGTGCATAAGCTAAAAACTAAACCATCATAGCAGCGGAATCTAAAATACAGCTTATGATCCATAGCCATTATTACAACTTCAAAATACTGTCTCTTAAGCAACATAGAAAAGGTACACTACTAATGGCCAACGTAGTGACCAGCAACAACACAGGGAGAATATATGTAAATAGTACGTGGAAGCCTCCTACTCGTCTTCGGATAGCTACTCGTGCATACCACCTAACCTACCTCTCGTCTGCTCGTTTAGGAGCACCCAGAGTAATAAGAAGAGATATAAAACTTTGGGTCAGACAAAAGTCTGACATGAGCAATAGCAGCAAAATAAAACAATAATAGGTATAAATAATCATACTTGATCCTGGACCTGCAACCAAAGAGTTAGCACAACATGATGTACAGTACTCTAAGGTAACACTAACATAAAGTGTAAAGTGGAAGTGCACATGTCATGGTGATAGCAAACATCGAACATAGCAATCATCCTCACATCTCTCACTCAGTGCGTAAAGCATACGATATCCACCAATTCGATCATCCAATCCTTTGCTACAATCACTTTGCCCTTGGGAGTCACAATGACCTCATTGCACTGATCCATAGCCCATAATCCATCTCTCAGTGGTGAACTAAAATTATGGATATCGATAACCCCTTTTGCATATGTCCCACAGCAAAGCCCAACTCTAAAAGTTAACTCATTGGTTCACCAGGTGACAGGTGAGTAATAACTTCTCACTTGGACCTCCTTTGCATCTCGGGTTTTGGTTGAATTGGTTTTGATCTTCAGAAGAGTTCACAATTTTCGTTGCGTGGTAGAAGTTCGAATCCAGTTCAGTTTGGAGTCATCATCTTGGATGAAGTGACAAAGTAAAGGAAAGCTTGGATTCCCGCTCTCGGAATCCCTCTCTCCGAATCCCACTCTCGGATTCTTGCTCTCGGAATCCCGCTCTCGGATTCCCGCTCTCGGATTCTCGCTGTCGGAATCCCGCCCTCAGAATCCCGCTCTCGGATTCCCGCTCTCGCTTGGATGAAGTGTCAAAGTATAGGAAAGCTCACCCCCCCAGTTCGTGACCACCCCCTCCCCCGGTTCGTGACCATCCCCTCCCCCGGTTCGTGACTACCCCCCTCCCCCGGTTCGTGACCCCCCCTCCCCGGTTCGTGACACCCTTCCCCAGTTCGTGAGTCCTCATATTAGAGTGGTTCGTGACCATCATCTTGGAGTGGTTCGTGACCATCATCTTGGAGCTGTTCATGACCAACATCTTGGAGAGATTCGTGAGACATAGCCCCTTTAGGAATCGAAGTTCTCCTGGGCGGTTCGTGAGGCATACCCCCTTCAGGAACCAGTTTTCTGCAGTTTTTCCAGCAAGCTAATTTCTCCAAACGATGGCATTTTCAACCATTCTAATCTTACTATGAAGTCACAAAACATACCAAACAACAGTAGTAACATGTAGAATCAACCCAAAACACCAAAATATCAATAACATGAAATATTTTAGATCAAACATACCCAAAAAGCATGATTTTCCCCTAAATCTCCTTAAGCATGTTTTAACTATAAGATTAGCAAACTTAATCCAAATTAACCCAAATTTTCACCACTCACATAAAATAATATTTTAGAATTTCTAATTATTGTTCCAGATTTTTAAGATGCATAATTTCGCTAATTATCACTAATCACCTCTAACTAGTCATAATTAGTGTAAAATGATGCTAATCACTCACCTTAGCCACAAATAAATCTCAGATCTGAACCTCTAACTGATTTGGCATAGATCCCAATGCAACACAGTAGCTCTACCTCCAATTTGATGTTGATTAGCTTAATATGTGATTAGAAAGTGATTTGGGATAGATTTAGAGGATGGAGGCCATGGTTAGAGGAAGGTAAATGGCGGCTAGAAAAACGAATAAAACTGATTTCCCAAAGCGTATCAGCCCTCCTATAACCCTTATCCCGAAATGGGTTATGGACTTAGCAGCTAATCACCCGGTTAATCCTAATTATGATGTTTTTCACCTTACAAACCTTATTTCGGCCATATCTCCCAAACGGTAAGTCCATTTGATTAATGTGACCAATCTACGGAAAGGTAAACCATCATCTAAATCCAATGGAAGTGGTTTTAGGTAAAAACTCCTTACCAATCAAAAGTTATATGCAAAACAAGATTTGCCAAGGGCAAAACAGTCATTTAAAATTAGGCAAAAATCATGAACATGGGAAATGACTCCAATAGTCGTTCCCCAAAGTTACACGACTATACGACTTCGTATGAGAATGAAATAAATATTCTACAATCCTCCGATGCGTAGAATGCTGGTCGTTACAAAAGTGCTTAAAATAAATAAATATGATGAAAATATATAATTTTGGGCAATTAGCATGTGTTTAGTAGACTTTCAACTTTACAAAATAATAAATTAGTATATTTAGTTTTGTTAAAATGCACATAATTTAAGCTATAATCATAGGGTAAAAGCGGACGGATAATTTTCGGATGTAGATGTGTCTATATCCACATCCGCTTTTTCAGATATTGGATATTTATGCACTTTTCGGATGCGGATGGATTTCAGATTTTTCGGGTATCCATTAACAACCCTACTCCGATCAAAGGCTACTTGTAACATGGAATCGTCCCAGACTCTCAAAACGAAAAGCGATCTCTCCTCCGTAAAGCATCACGCTATATCATGCAAGGAGTACTCTACCGAAAAGGATTCTCTATTCCGTTACTCTAGTGCGTAGCTCACAACGACACCAAATGTCTACTACCCGATGTGCACGAAGGCGAGTGCGGCAAACATACCGTGGTCAAACTCTAGCGAAAAAGATTTTTCGATACAGCTACTTCTGGCCAACTCTCGAACCGGATGCAGTAGACTACACCTACAAATGCGATAAATGACAGATATTTTCCTAGATTCCTAGATCCCCGTGTACAGAACTTACTCAAATGTTCGATCCATGGTCATTCGTAATGTGGAGAATCGACATTATCAGAACTTTTCTGACAGAAAAAGGTTGTGCACAATATGCTATCATCGTAGTTGATTACTTTACCAGGTGGATGAGGTCGAGGCTCTTACGACAATCACTGCCAAAAAAGTAATAAACTTCATCGTTTGTAACATCATCTATCATTTTGGAATTCCCAATACTATCATTTCAGAACAAGACCTGATTCGAGAGTTCTAAGTTCAGTGATTTCTGCCTCCGTCACCATATTGAGAAACGATTCTCAACAGAAGCTCATCTTCAAGACAATGGAAAGTTTTAGCCATCAACAAAATCATAAAATACATCATCAAGAAGCATTTGGAAAATGCCGGAGGTAAGTGGGTAGATGAACTCCCTCTAGCCCTTCGGGCTTATTGGAGTACCCATAAGTCAACGATCGGTCGCACACCATTCGCTACCTCATATGGATATGATGATGTAATTTTTATCGAGCTTGAACTACAATCTCATCGAGCCACTTATTACGATCCGAAGACCAACAGAGATCTCCTTTTGGAATTTCTTGACTTACTTGAAGAGAAAGGGGATGAGTCTGAACTCAGAGCAGCTGCACATCGCAACCGGGTTGCTCAATGCTTCAACATTATATGTCTGTCAAAAGCTCTTTGACATCGACGACCTCGTCCTTAATAAAATCTTTCCCGCACCGAACAGTCTCGGTCCTCACTGGGAATGTCTGTACGTCATTCAACGAAGGCTTGGAGATGGAACTTTCAAGCTAATGATCATTGATGGCGCAAATGGGCATGGAACTAAGAGCATTTTCACTGCAACTTCACTTAGTTTATTGTATAAATTTATTGTTTTCCATAAATTTTTTGTTTTCAACTCAGGGCATTGTAAAAGAAAAGGTCATTACAACCGACAGTTTATCAGTAAAGGTTTTCAAATCTCCCTGTTCTTAGTGTGTTTACTTTATATGTAGCGTGTTTGAGCTATGATAACAACTGACTTGCATACCTAAGCGCAAAACACAGGATCGACATCTCAGGGCTTGGAATCGATCCACCATCCCGAGTCTTAACTAAGATAAACCTTATGGAGTGGTCTTCCTTCCTCAAGTCAACTCGAGTCTCAAACCAACAACGAGGCCAAGTACAAATAACTTGCAACGCTTATTAATTTAAATGTCAAACTCTATCCCTTAGCCTCGGGACTTGGAGGCAACCCACTAGCTGAGTAAGTGTGACACATACCCCTTGCTTGGCTAATATTGACACTCTGGGTTCAGATCTTGGTGCAAAACTGGCGAACCAACGACGCCCTCAAATCTAACCTAAATGAAATGACGGGAGAGTATAAAGGAAGAAACAATGATGTCTATCTATGACTCCTCACGATTCAGAATAAATGACCGTAAGGAGGTTTCGAGAGTGAAATTACCAAACTTGGACTCCGTGTGACTCAATACCAACGACCGATGGGAGGTCTCGAGAGAGAAGTTCACACACTTGGTCTCTAAAAGACTCGAAATCAATGACCAAAAGGCGATCTTGGAAGCAAAATCACCACATCGAACTTCACAAAACTTGAGTTTCTCAAGAGTAAAGTCTCGAGCGACTTAAACTTAAGTGTAATGACAAGTTAATTTACATAAGTACATCATTGGAAAATGAAAAGAATACTTGAACACTTAAGATGACATGTGATATAAGCAAAGTAAATTAACTTCCATTCACAAGTCAAAATGTTTCTTTCTAATGACACTATGTACATAAAAACCACATCGTGCCTCTAAAAGCGAGGGTCATACTAGCGTATCCTATAGGTCTATAAAAAATAAAAGCTATCTATCTATAACCATCATTCAAGAGGGCCACCATTATGCTTCTTCTCTGACCTGGACTCGGGTGGCTCCTCCTCCTCTTTCTTCCTCTTCCTCTTGGAGCTATCTCCCCCACTTCCCTTCTTCCCTTTTGCGGAGTAGGCTGGGGAGAGAGATTATCTCGAAAGAGGATAGCGTCCTCCATTTCAACGTCCTCTTTTAGCATGGTTCTACCCTCCACCAACACCTGACACTCTTCATCTGTCAAGTACTGGGCCATCAGCACTTCCTCATCCATAGTCTCCACTTCTTGGATGGTAGTTTCATACTCCACCAACTTTTCCCAAGTTAGTGAAAACGTGCGGGCGTAGTCTTCGACCCACGAGATTCCATGGAATCAAAGACTTTTGACATAGAAGCCCCACACCCTGGCTCTAGCTCCATCTCCACCATTGCTCGAGCCTCTCTAGTTTTGTCCCTGAGCCCTTCTAACTGATCATCAAACTCGACCTTGTTGCCTTCCACTTATCCCAAAATTTCTTTACTCGAAGCCTCCACGACCTCGTTATCCTTCCCCACTTGCTTGACCTCAACACGATTTAATTTGAGAAGTTTTCTAAGCTCCTAGTTCTCTTTGATTAGGCGCTACGTCCTCTCATTCTCCTCCAGTAGCTTCTTATTCTCCATGGTTAGGGCCTCATTGTTTTGTCAAAGCTGTTGCACCTCCTTGTTCTCTTCCCGTAGTCAAGCATTCTCCATGAATACTACTTTTTTACCTTTTTCAAGCACGACTGCCCAAGCTACGGTCAAAGCCATCACATCTTTATGCTCCTTGTTAGACCAAAAAATGGTCCTAACACCCAATTGATCATGTTTTTCGGATAATAATGAGGAATCATAAACTAAAAGCAAGAAAAATCAATCAACACACGAGATTTATAGTGGTTCGGCATTATCGAGCCTACATCCACTTCACATTTTCTCATTTCGTTCGTAGATTACAATTACAACGAATATAATCACTCAATCACTAAAATCCAACAAATAATTCTCTTTGAGTTCATTGAATTTATTGAAGAAGTTGGCAATTTCAGTAGAGGAATTCAGCCATAGAAGCCATGAAGAAGATAACTGCCAAAAGCCCCCTTCATTATGTACGAAATCATGTATATATAGGAAGAGAGTTAGTTGGGTATGAATGGCCACGTGGCAGCATCAGAGGGAATCTTGCAAGTAGTGGAGAAAGTGACGAAATGGGATTCATTTGACTTGTTAATCGCTTAAGGGAAACAGGCAAAAAAGAGGTTCGGATCGGTCTTCCTTCGATCCGAACCGATGCTCGTCTTGACAATTCTCCTAGTTGTGTGCAACAATCATTCCAGACGGGTCGGGTCCCTCTATCTCAACCCGATCCGGTGCAGTACTCATGCTCCAGTCCTCTATCTGTTGTTGTACATGGGATGGAGACCAGATCCGATCCAATGATTCGACCTGATGCTTTAGATATACCAAACCCGAACTTCTAAAGATCCGAACCGAGGCAGGGATCCGACCCGGGGCCTTCATGTATGTATAAGCTAAGTTTTTCAATGCTCTATTACTTCATTCAAATGATCGCATATCCCTTAAGCTTTCGGTAGCCTGGTCACAAAGTAGGCTAATATTTTGCCCCCCAAAGTACATCTTATCGTAGATGAGATGTGCTTTGAACAAGTTGACCTGAATCTTTCTCCAACGTC
The DNA here is from genome assembly GCA_030737875.1 of Allium sativum. Classification (NCBI taxonomy): domain Eukaryota; kingdom Viridiplantae; phylum Streptophyta; class Magnoliopsida; order Asparagales; family Amaryllidaceae; genus Allium; species Allium sativum. The sequence goes on from CM060921.1 coordinate 219,377,147, forward strand.
ATCTGCCCGTGTGAAGGCTTTATCGAGTCGTTGTGTCTTCTCGAGTAGTTTTAATAATTCGACTTTTCGTGGTGTAAATGGCTTGTCATATATCACACCGCTTCTATGGGTGTTCGTTGGGTCAAATTCCATGGCAATAATGGACAAGGTGATCAAGTAATTGTTTATACCTTGTCGAATCAAGTGGTTGAATTCTTTCATCAAAAGTCATGCTGAAACGTTGGCCCCTAAATGTAATCTTACATGCATGGGTCGTTGCCAAACAACATCATATCCTTGCGCAAGTCAAACGTATTGTAGAGCAAGACTTCTATTTCATACGAGTCAATGTATGAAGTAACCATCCAAGTCATGGGGTAGTGTAAGAATCTTTGGACTTTGAGCTAGCATCTAGATCATTAAGATAGAGTGCGTCGGAATTGGCATATGAATCTGTCATTTGTGCTCGTAAGATCATTACAAACGTAAGGTAGTGGGAGAGTACCCCATATTCTCCATTCGATGTAGTTGTGGATCAAGCCTTTGAAGTCACGATTGATCCATCAGTGGGCTTTCTTGAACGGTCAAGACGAATCATATCATACCCCGGAGGTACAGTGCATATGTTCTAAATAATGTATCAAGTCAAGTTCATGTTCAAAGTTAGTCTGGGAGTTGAAGCTCATGCTCCCAGAATCAGTGGGAGACAAGCTAGGTCAGTGCTTATGCCCCCAGCATCAGTGGGGGTTGGGTCAAGTCAATCGAACATCTATTCTTCTAGCCTTTATACTTTCTTTCATCGCATCGGGTCACAGTTGCAGGTTCAACAATCTTAGTCGACTCATTCTGTACTCTTTCTCAAGTCTTCAAGAGTTGGAGTTATACATGCAAATGGTCGAATCACATTCGCTTCGTGTCATCTCTTTGCTTTAGTCAAAAAACAAGGGTTGCCTCATCATGCATCAGTGAATTTGGCTATTCTCATCGGATCATTCCCTGAGTTGAGAAAGTTCCTTCATTCATGTTTCAGAATAGTGTGGAATAGTTATCACATTCTTGTTGAGTTTATTTCTCATGCTGGGTTCCATTGAGCTTGACAATAAAGATCGCGGTTTTGATCAATGGAATTAGTCCTTTCTCGAGTCATACATCCCTGTTAGTCTTTTTGGGGACTTTCCTTTTGTCTTTATTATTTCAAGGGTCAAGATGGTGCTCTATTCTTTGTCATGAAAACATTAGGACCATCCATCTCAATATTAGTATCTTCTTGTTGTAGGAATCTCTCTCAGGATAGAATTCACCAACGTCTCTAGGAAAATCTCATGGTATAAAGATATTGAGGTTTGTTCCAGAGGTGAATCCATCAAGGCCTTATTGTGGGTCTTGCTACCAAGATACTTTGAAGTCTGAGTTATCTAGAATACCGGATATTGCTGCTATAAACACCATAGACGGGCCTGGTTGATCTATAGATGCTGCTGCGGCGTTGAACCTTTTGAGGAACGAATGTAGGGTCCCGCCGGGCCTTTGTTTGATTGAAGTGAATAACATGACATTCTTGGATTGACATATGTGGAACTTTGATTACTCAGCGAAGTGGGTGACTAACGCGTTCCAGCGGTTGACCAATTCGATTGCATGCCACCAAAAATTGTATAACAACAATATACGTCAAGATCCAGAAATGGTAGCTTAGAGTGTGGAGAATTGCTGAAATCCCTAATGTCTCATATGAAAGAGTTTTGACTAATGTTACCCACATCTCCCTTGAGGTGTGCCACCTCTGGTGAAGCATTAATTAACGTTGGCAATCTGGCCTTTATTTTTGAGGAGTCGCCGCCAATTATCCAATTTAGCAGCTGGTGCCCCGAGCATGAAGTCTTAAATTGGGTGGAAGCTGGTCTCCGACTTCTTGGTTCCACATATGTAATAGTGGTCAATCATGCTTCCGTCCTTTAATTCTGGATGATGATCCGCTACTCAGATGTATGTGGATTAGTCTTGGGTCTCCCATCCAAGCTCTGAGGATTGGAGTTGGGTGGCGATAAGATTAACCTATAAGTAGCTCAAATGCTACCACTTTCCCCCTATATTAAGGAACGGGGAGCTTTATGTCGAAGTTGAGTTGGGTTGGATTTCATTTAAGTTTTCAGTGGCTCTTACATTGCCATCGTTTTCATCCAAAATGTTACAATCAAAAGTGCCGCATATAGCTAGGAGGAGGTTGATTTCCCCTTGTTTCATCCAAGACGACGTTGCCAACTTGTCGTAGGGTCTTGTGCGATATGAACTGCGGAGCAGGGAGTGTTCGATCCAAGTTCGTTGTCGCTTGAATTCCCCCGGCGCTCATCCTTCGCCGAACATCAAGGTTCTCAATTCAACATTGGAACCATCCATTTTATATCTACTCTGACATGCTGAGGGATCATCGCAAGAAGAAATCTGTCGACTTCCTTCGTTCCTAGCGCCTTCTGTACCAACATCCTCATCATCGAAGAAATTTCTATCTTCCTTCTTCTTGGCCCTTGAGTCGGAGTATCAGGCAATTCTCTTCCTTGCAAGCTAGAATTCAAAGTAATAGCATGCCCCCTCATCCGGGGTGTTTCAATCGGAAAATCGGTCGAGACTAGCAAATGGACATTCATTCTGCATCCATTCTGTGGTCCTCAAGCGGCCTCTAGTCCAGGGGTAGTGGCATAAGATAGGTGGTGGTTAGAACACGTCCTTTTCAAATTTAGACAAAGGGAGGCATATTCTGGATAGTCAGGGAAATCTTCAATCCATAGAAATCCTGAATGCCACGACCGTGTCAGATCGTATTAAGACCGTAAAATCGACGATCACTCGAGATCGTATTAAGGCCGGGTAGAAATCCAAGAATCCCAAGGCTTTGCCAGGTCCTCCCCAGTCGCGAGTATTAAGTCGCTTGACATGTCATTGAATAATTCACTCTCAAGGCCTCTTTTGGGTCGCCACCTCGAGTTACATAGGATGCTTATCATTAGGCATCAACTTCAGCCTTCTGGACATGGCCCTTTATTTGTTTTCAACTGACCTGCTATTGTTGCTAATGCATGCCTCGCGTTCTTGACCAGTTATCCTTTATAAATCAGCAAACAAAGTGGTATTCCAGCAATATCATGCATTTGCAAGTTTGTTATATATTTCAATCGAATATGTTTGTAGTCAGAGCATTACTACACTAAGTAGAAAGCAAAAGATCACATCACAAATTAGATAAGGGTTTCAATTCGGTATCCCTGCAAATAAATAGCATATCATATTCCAGCCATCGTAGAGGTGTGAAATGTGTGTATGCCCCAATCAATAGTGAATAAAGTGACTGGCCAGGGATTGTTTGGGATTGATTAGGATCGACAGTGCATCACCCCCCATGTCCGGAAATGAGGGGTTTGGGCACCGCATTCAATTTTGCCCCCAGTTCTTCAGTGGTGTAGGAGCCTGTTGTCTTCAGTACTTAATCTTACCACCTTTATACTCTCCTGACGTATGCCCAGGTTAGAATGTAATCAAGGCGGTCTTTAATCGTGGTGCACCATCACGCCTTGAGGACGTCGTTTTTCCGTCCTTTATACTCTCTCTCTCGAATCATGAGAGTTAGAGTTAATCAGGCGAATGATCATGTCATTCGCCCCGGCTTTCCTTCTACACTCTATTTCCAAGAGTGGAAGTCCACCGTGTCGAGTGTCATTCTCAAACTCGGTTTTAGTCCTTACTCCATGCTTCACTCTGGCAGATGGAGTTTTTCTGGGCAAGCGGTCGAATCACACTCGCCGAGGCGCTACCTCATGATCCCTGATTCATAGGTAAAGGTGGCCATTTACAATTATCAAATATCTCTCGTCCCATCGACTCATAGGATGGAGTTTGGTCGGAAATTGCAGTACCGTCCTTTAAACACTCTCCCAAATCATGAGAGTTAGTGTCATGGATCGATTGGTCTTTAATCCTGGGGTTCCCCTCACACTCTTCCTAGGTTAATACATCTATCCAAGCTCTGAGGACTAGAGTTAGTTAGGCAAACAGTCAGAAAATGTTTTCCAAGGCTTTGCGTTCCTCCGATCAATCCATGTGAGGAGTGATTGGCACTGAATTTTGGATACCTACATCATTCATATCCCATGAGTTAGTTATGTCAATAACTCGAGAAGCACGTAAGAATAAATTGCATGATTGAAAAGTAAGCATATCTAGGTGTAGTGCTGCCTCCTTTATTTGGATTCATGTAATCTGGTGGCGTCAAATATATGATCGACCATGTAGACGGTCGAACTGCATCCATATGAAATCGGATTCCAACTTTGAAATCCAAAAGTCAGTGCATAATTATCTTTAGATCTGCCACGTATGAGCCTAGGAGTGGATGGTTATCTCAGATCCACCTTGAGCTATACAACCACTTTCAGGCCGGGGGCGTGGCTTTGTAAACGGGAGGTTCAGTCAAGCTTGTCATGATATTGCTCCATAATTCTATATGTGGGTGTTAGAAGTCTGATCGGTATCAAATCCTAGGTACCAACACCATTCACACATTAATTCATCTGAGTTAATTACATCAATAACTCATAAAGCATGCAAATATAAGAGTTATGGTTAAAGAATAATCATGTTAAAGGAATGAATATCATTCTATGCGAAAATGGCATTGTATGCTCTTTGCAGGTCTATTTTGCCTCGACAATATCCGTCGGAGATGGCTGCCAAAATCTTTAGCTGGTGATGAACGTTTTTTCAAACCGTCGTAGGATGGTGGTCCGAAGAATGAAAATACCTTGATTGGGGTCTTGGAGCGACGAAGGCGGTTAGGTAAATACTATAAGGAAATGACGAGGTCGCATCTCCTTTAAATCGCCTTCTTACCGCCTTGCTAAGGGCAAGGATTGAGTGCCAGTGAGTCACGTCTATACCACTAATGGTAGAACATCATCATATTGGTATTAGGATGGTAGTTGGCAGGAGAACAATGGATCTATGATTAGAGAAGCTTTGCACTCTCCATGCTATGAAGTAGGACATAGCTAAAAATGGGTCTATGCTTACAGGAGCTTAGCCCCTTCCATGTCAGGAAGTTGGTCCAGGAGCCATAAGGATAAACATTCCTCATCCGGATGTAGAAATGCCTTCCATCCGGCACCGGGGATAAAAGCTTATACACAAACAATCAATCAACATCCAGGCTTAAGTGTTCCAAACCCTTAACTTGCCACTCTTCGGGAAAGACTGAGGCAATCTGTCGTGTAAGCTTATGATGCATCAACATTGAATTAGATGATGTAATCACGAGCAATCCACGCTTGAATCTCCTATTGCCCCCAGCATCAGGGGGATGAGTTACTTGGCAGATAATCGATCAGTGAAGTGGAATTGTGAATCTTCACTTTCTAACACCAAGACGTCTTTTGTCAGAAGCTTCATTCGTGTACATCTCCCATCTAGTGGGAAGTTGATGAGTGCTTTTGTCTAATTATTCAGGACGGTGTATTCGACAATAGGACTCATTGCTGTCAATCTTAGGACAACCTTCCCGGGGAAATAAACAATGTCGCTTTTCTTGTCATGTCTTAAGGCATAACGAATGATGGTATGCCCTTCACTTCTCCTTGCTGGAAACACTCCGTGCTGCAGGAAGTTTCTAAAGGGAGTTGTCCATGACTCTCTTCCGAATTCGTTCTCCAATATTGGATCAACTTCCGAGTGTCTCGGTTGGATCATCTCTATCTCTTCTGGATTATCGGAACTTGCCCGGTTGACCAGATTATCCGCTTTTTGATTTTCTTTATGCGGAATATAAGATATGTTGTAATGTTCCCATCCATCCAACAAATCTTCTACCCGTTCTAGGTAAGCTGCGAATCGTAGTCCATTCATCTGGAATGTCCTTCGAATCAGTACAACTCCAATGCCAGACTGTCGGTTGTTCTTTGCACCGTCTATATACAACCTCCGAGTGCTTGGTTTTCATCTTTCATTTTGAGTGGCTATCTTCTTCATCTAACACATCCTCTTTGGGAATAGTCAACTCAGTGATGAAGTCGGCTAATGCTTGCCCACGTATGGATTTCTTCAGGAGGGAATTGAGGTCAAACTGGTTCAGCCCGATGTTCCGTTTAAGCAATCATCTGAATGTCGCAGGTCGCTGTAGGACCTGATGTAGTGCATAATCAGTGTGTATCACAACTAGATGAACTTGGAAATAGTGGCGGAGTTTTCTCGAAGCAATCAACAAACTGTAAGAAAGCATTTCAATCTTTGGGTAGTTTCTTCGTTAGATGTCGCCTTCTTGCATCCTAAATTTTCATCTTCTCTGAGATCTATGTATTCGGGCAGGTCATCGGGCAACTCTTTATGTGATGTTTCTTTTGCTAAGCCGATACCTCCTTCGCACTCCATCTCATCAGTACGGGAAGCGTATTTGGGTTCCATATCTGATGTGTAGCATATTCCATTTAGGCAAATAGCAGGATCTTATAGTAACTTAGTCACCACGGACCATTCCCACTCCAGCTTCAATTGGGAATTTTAGCAATAGACATTAGGATACAATGTAAGTTCTAAATTCTGTTGGAGCTGGTCGGTCTAGACCTTGATCGGATAAGCTTGAATACGATAGCATAGTCTGTGAGACTTTAAGTAATATTCACGCGCTATGTCACAATGGAAATAAGAAGTAGAGAGCTAATGGTTGATTCATACTTCCTTTAATCTCGAGATCTCATCACTTGACCAAGGTTGTATGGTGGCTGGTGAGCAGTCAAGTTGTTATAATCCGGGAAAGGATATGTAGGTCCAATCATAGCGTGTGGTGGTTCAACTAGTACCTAACTCTGGGCACCAAAGTATGTTGACCTAACCGTTATTCGATGGAAATCAGTCTTCCTCGATGGAGTTGACAGTAAATATCCATTGCAAAGGTTAGCCAAGTTCTTCGGAAGGTGAACCGCAGGACACATTTCATTCATCACATCATATAATTGAAGTGTAGCTTTGGGATGTTGAGATCCTTAGCTGCTTTCTGGTATACCATTATTGACAATTAAGGTCATTAAGATCATATGAATTATCTTCGGAGTAGTTCTCGGATTGTTCCATATAACCGTCATTCGATGCTCCGCCGATTGGACAGGTTTAAGTTACATAAATAAGGTGGTCACTGCTCGTTAGGGAAACACATCAGTTGCATTGATGAAATCTACACACCATCGGAGCTATGGAAGAGGAAGCTGCAATGAGACAATCATTGTCTCGTATACTGTCGATGATAACAAGCTGAATCTGATCGATAGCTCCTCTCACTAGCTTACTGATGTAAGTAGGTGTCATGGCTCTGGGAAAAATCTCAGTCATTGTCATCTTGATGTGATATTCTCAGACTATCCATCTAATCTTCATTGATAAGCTTTGATGGATGCTGTTGGCCAAAATATATGTCGAGCCGAAGGCGAGCCGTGCGCCGAGCCGAAGGCGAGGCCGTCAGTGGGTCCGGGCGCAGCGCCGGTGGGGGTCCAGGGCCCCACAGTCCCGGCGGCGATCGACCTAACCGGTTAGGTCGAAAATGTGGGAACCGCACGATTTTTTCGATTTTGAAAGATGTAGCCTTTTCTGAAATGATCCGAAAAGTGTATTTTTTTCCAAAAACAGCCGTATCGGCTCAGATTGGAATTTTCCTTCAAGTTGCGGTTCGGGTCTGTCATCGGATCGGATCGGGGTTACATCATCAGCAAGTGGACGGTTCGGATCTCTCCCTCTGGTTCGGGTCGAAGGTTCTTTTTAAGGTCTGGTAGTACCCGATCCAACCCCCTTAGGGATATTATCATGCGCTTCGTCTACATCCGATCCAAGGGCTTCATCTGCATCCGACCCGGTCTCTTCATTTGCAACTGACCCGGTCTCTTCTTCTATGTCCGATCCAGAAGCTTTGTTGGACTCTATTTTCGATCTTCAGCAATTACTTCTACATAGCACGGTGGTGACTTCACTTTTGGTGATCTCCACAATTGCAAAGTCTATAGAATTCATAGGATTTCCTCATCGGACTTGGCGATCCAATAAGTAGATTGGAGAACCCTTAAACGCTGAGAATCTTCATTTCTCAGTGAAAGCACCAAAATTTTAGACCAAAAAATGGTCCTAACACCCAATTGATCATGTTTTTCAGATAAAAATGAGGAATCATAAACTAAAAGCAAGAAAAATCAATCAACACACGAGATTTATAGTGGTTCGGCATTATCGAGTCATCCACTTCATATTTTCTCATTTCGTTCGTAGATTACAATTACAATGAAAATAATCACTCAATCACTCAAATTCAACAAATAATTCTCTCTGAGTTCATTGAATTTATTGAAGAAGATGGCAATTTCAGTAGAGGAATTCGGCCATAGAAGCCATGAAGAAGATAACTGCCAAAAGCGCCCTTCATTATGTACGAAATCATGTATATATAGGAAGAGAGTTAGTTGGGTGTGAATGGCCACGTGGCAGCATCATAGGGAATCTCGCAAGTAGTGGAGAAAGTGACGAAATGGGCTTCATTTCACTTGTTAACCGTTTCAGGGAAACATGCAAAAAAGAGGTTCGGATCGGTCTTCCTTCGATCCGAACTGATGCTCGTCTTGACAATTCTCCTAGTTGTGTGCAACAATCGTTCCAGGCGGGTCGGGTCCCTCTATCTCGACCCGATCTAGTACAGTACTCATGTTCTAGTCCTCCATCTGTTGTACGTGGGATAGGGACCCGATCCGATCCAATGATTCGACCCGATGCTTTACATGTGCCAAACCCGAACTTCAAAATATTCGAACCGAGGCAGGGATCCGACCCGGGGCCTTGATGTATGTATAGGCTAAGTTTTCCAATGCTCTATTACTTCATTCAAATGATCGCATATCCCTTAAGCTTTGGTAGCCTGGTCACAAAGTCGGCTAACACTCTTCGCAAGCCCTAACCATCGCTTCCTTCACCTCCGCCAGTTCCTTTTTTAATCCATCTATTTTCGGCAACAAAGAGTTAGCACATAACTTTGTTATTCGAATATGCGGAAATAGACACTAATCATAATCTCTTACCTATCTCAATTTCCCAATTCTTGACACTCTCTTATTCAAGCATAACTTCGATCCTTAAACACTGGATCTTGGCATTCTTTTGAAAAATTAGCTCTAAGAGTTTTTTAGCATACTTACACAAGACCCGATATTGATAAAAGACGTCATATACCCGGGACCACATATCCTCATCGACATGCAGTAGGATCTAGTGCATGTCGGGCATCCAAAGCAGCTCCTCAAAATTAAAAGCCCAAGAAAGATTTATTTAAGATATCCTTCTTCTCTACATCGCTCACGATCGGAATATCTGATGTATCGGGCATTTTGGGGCCTCGCTTCCTTATTTCCCTCTTCCCGATTTTTGAAACTTCCCTTGACTTATTCTTCCCTGTGACCTTAGCCAGCGGAGCCGTAGATATGGCATAGGGAGAGGTCACCATCGGCTCCCTTGTGCTCGCTATATATTTCTATAGTCCTTTTACTTGATGGTGGAGATACTGAATGCCATGGCTGGCCTCGATTTTGCTGATTGTCGTAGTAGTCGTAATATCGTGAGAGTTTTAACTATAACTCCACACTTTAGATAAAGACGCTTATAACAAAACCTTTCGATCGTTGGGAACCTACAGACCCCCGATCTCGGTCTCTGTTACCATCAAAGCCATTTCACCTGCACCAACCAAACATCGAATCAGAATCAAGCATTCCACGTATACAAATAAGTGTTGTGTCATGTAGTGCTTATGACTGTGTGTGTGTGTGTCCTAAGTGTTTCCTTCATGGACCAAATGTGCGCCTGCTCGAAGGGGTAATTTCCCTAGCACTCAGCAATAGGCTCTCAATGTTTGTATCGCTGAACCCAAAAGTAGACGTCTCGATGAGGACTATGACCAAGCCCGAGAACTGATGCTCAACCTCCATCGACGTGATGGTCTCAGAGGTCGTTACTGAGGAAGTTGGTTCAAGACCTTCTCCCAACCTCATCTCCTTTGTTGAAGATAGAATGTGAGCGGGCGTCAACTCATCTCCTTGGGTAAGTTCCTCCTCATCATTGTCGTCATGGCCACCAATTTCGCCCTGAGCTCCTGCAATCTCCTCTTTGACTAGGGGTAAGGCGAGATGCACGATAGGAGCCAGTTCCATTTGCAAACCTGAAGGATCAACTTCTCCCTCAGCTTCTGCCTCTCCTTCACTTCCATCCCTATAGGCCATCAAATAGCCCTTGGGATGCAGGTCTAATAAGTGGAGGAGATAGTTTGTTAGCAGTCTGGACATTACGATACGCGTTCAACACATTCCTCAATTCCAAGACTATCTCGAAGTGAACACCATCCCTCAGAAGCTGAGGGTTACTTGCTACATAAATTTTCAAGTTAGTTTAGAGATTATATCTCGATTAAATTAAAGAAAAATGTAAGTCTTAAAATGCTTATAGCTCACAAGCCATCTCCTTGCAAATCCAGGAGGGCATCAGACGAAGAACCAGTCCTGCTTGAACTAGCTAAGATTGTTCCACGCCCTAGGATGACGCAATTATTGGCATGCACCTATAAGAAGACAAGGAAAGGCAGAATGCTTCTTCTCTTCACTGAGTATAGGAATCAAATGTCTTCCCCTGTCGGTTTTATGCCCAACCACTCAATGGAAATGATGTAAGTGTGTAGCAGAATGACTTATGCGTTCGGATGAAGCTGTGTCGGCGCTAAACAGAAGAAGTACAGAATGTCCCAGATGTACGGCAACGACAAGGGTATGCACTTGACAGAGCACATATGTCTATTCAAAGAAATATAGCCCTCTGGAGTGCATGAACTCTATCATCCTTCCCGAGAACCAGACAATCATCTCAGGATATTCCATACTTTGCATAGATTCATTGTAACAAAGCTTTATTGATTCGCAAGACAATCGAATCCGACAAATTCTTTAGGATAACGACATCCATCATCATGTCTGGTGTCATATAAATGCCTTTATGTTCGTCGCCAATATTCTCTTCTCCGTGCGACCCTACTCCCGCGGGTTCTCCCTCTCGTTGGATGATCAGATCATCCAAATGCTCGCCCAAATGTTGTGATCCTTCCTGGTTCTCCTCCTTGTCATGCATGTTGTGAGGGCTCATTTTTTGGGGACGGGTGGAAGCCTTGGAAGTCTCAAGCTCACTATTTGTATGGTTGGAATGGTATGAGGATTCGGAAGAACCTGACGATGGTTCTCCGATTTTAGCTTCCAAGCCTTGAAGTCATCTGGAGCCTTTTTGTGCCACTGCAAAATACACCCTCAAGATAGTTACGTTGGTAACTGCACGAAAACATGTACCCCCTTTCTTGGTGTAAACTATCGTGGAACGTGTAGTATCGTGTGCGCGATGCGATTGCAGAAAAACATGTCGGGACACAACAACAGTTTCCAGCTTTGCAAACTTAAACCGTCGTCATCGTTAACCAAGGACGTTGAATTCACGTTGAGTCGCGGTTACATCGCGATTGGGTTAGTAATCAAGCCAAGGGATTGGTACTACAGTCATATGTCCATAGTCGGGGTTTATGCTCTAATTCTATGTGCATGTCCGAATTACCAGTCCAAATAGGTTCATCTTTCGAGCATTGTCAAGATATGTGATGCGCGCGACGTCGCAAAGCAATTTGAATTCGAGAAGTTGAGTTTCGTAGTTGAAAGATTCTTATGTCTCTGGGATACAAAATTTTATTTCATATCCCCTCGTACTCAAGAAACTTCCATTCCGAAATTCAACTCCGAAAAATTGCGAAGTACCAGGATGTAACAACATAAAATTTTGACAATAGAAATTAATTATTGAAATATCAAAAATAGGAATTTTTGCAAATGATGGAATTTGACTACAAAACTTAAACCGATGCGTTCCACTTGGAATTTTGGTCAACTTTAATGTTTGGGGTTTCACGAAAGGAGACCGTTTGAAAAAGTTATGGATGAAATACGAAAAACAGACGAAAATAAATAAATAGAATAAATAATATATTCCTTTCCTTCTTTAACCACTCCTTACTGAGCATTTCGGCAAGAGGGCGGTCGACTGTTCCAAGGAGAGCGTTGATCGCTTCGGGATTGTAGTGCCCAATGACGACAACGTTTTGAAGGGTATTTTCGTTATATAATATAATATAACGGACGGATGTTTATTTAAATAAATCTAACAATTCATGGCCAATTCCACTCCTATAAATAAAGGGGTAAGGCCTCACTCTTTTCCACACAAATCTATAGGCAACAGCTAAGCTCTACTATTTCCCTTTCTCTTCAAATCAATTTCCTAATCAAAATATATATATTTATATACAATCAATAAAATATAAATCATTTAGATTCGAAAGAGATTATCAAATTCAAATGGAAAAGGTTGTGAATTGACGTCTAAGATAATCGTCATTAGATTCTCCCATCTTTTCTTATTTTCTTGCAAGTCTACAGATTTGAAAGTATCCCCTTTTCAGATTAATTGTAGATCTGTAAGAATTTGGGGATTTTAGGCCTAAAAGATTATATAGATTTCCGATTTGGATGCTTTCAGGTGAGTGGGAAATTTATATACAAAGTTATAATAGCATATTTATCTCGTTTGAAATTATATGCCTAATATCATCAGATCTATTTGTAATATGGTTGAATTTGAAATGACAACTATCAGATCTGCTTATAAATATTTGTCAAAACTTGAAAGTATAGGTTAATGGTTATGAATAATATTATTTGTAGGCTTATTTAATTGTTTCTACACACTGCCTATAGTCATGTTTAAAATATATTCTGGTTGTTGCCAAACACTGTAAATCTGGAAATCAGTCCCATTAAACACTGTTTAGATGTAGTTATATTCCAGATCTCTAGTTTCATGTTAAAATGATAAATTATGTGATTTTGATTAAAAAGTTAAAATGGCGAGTTATGTAATTTTGATTTAAAAGACATAAACCTATTTGTATTCAATATTTAGTGGGGTTTTGGCGTAGTTGTTTTAAATATGTCGTTTTCTCACTTTTGAACAAAAAGATATTATTTTGAAACCCACAAGAAGTGTGATAAAGATTAAAAGGGGACAAGTTGTGTAAATGTACATATAAATATAAATATACATATTTGTGCGTAGTTTTGCATCAACTATTCCAAAATATACATAAACATATTTATTTCTTGTGGTTTTGAAATATATCTATTCCAAATATCAGGCATAATTTACAATAGCTAATGTTCTTTTTTAAGATTTGGAACCTCATGGCAAGATTGAATACAAAAAGGAATGTTTGGTTATTGGTTAGACCAAGATATTAAATTAATGATAATAAAAATGAAGGAATACAACCGCGTTAATCGCGCAAAAATAAATATAATATATACACATTACCCGTCCAAATCTACGTAAACTAAAAAATATATGTTACATTGAGTGTTTGAACGATATCCATTTATGGAATAATACATGTAAATGTAATCCATATTAAATTTAATAAATTTGTGGTAACCATTTGTAACAATTAATATGATTGGCTGCTATAAATAGGAATACGAATAAATAGATAATTATTGTAACCAACGTTGATTTGGGCAAAGTAAAACTTAATAAGGGAATTATGTCAAATGGTTATAATTCCTAAGATTTATTAGGATAAATGTTGTATCCTCAACCCCAATTAGAGAATTTAATTTACAATCGCATTAAGACACGTGGTTAAGCTCAAATTGTGGTAGAAGCCTGTTCGGAACTGACCGACATATTTAGCATCCACTAATGGTCAGACTAATGTAAGTGCTAGTGGTCTGATTAATGTGAGTGGTATGGTGCACAAATATATATATATATATATATATATATATATGTGTGTGTGTGTGTGTGTGTGTGTGTGTAACAGAAAATAAACAAATAAATAAAAAATAGTAATGTCTGTTGGGATACAACAAATAGACAGTTTGGGACTGCTAAGATAAGGATATCCATTGATAATTAACATCTTAGGAAAATTATGACCATTAGGCTCATAAATGACATTAATTGTAATCAATGGTGATAAAAGAAAATTAAAGATTAATTGTTGCCTCAAGAAAAATATGACTTGTTTAAATTGTTAAGCCCAATTAGGGAAAATAATCAAATAAATATCCTATGGTAAGGAGGATATAACTTTCCTTATTACACAAGTTAATACAGAACTTATAATTAAAAGTTAGAATTGGACTTGCTAGTAACATTATTGAACATAGGAACTCATGACGATAGTTAACCGTGTGCGTACGGTATTTTCGTGAAGAGAAACTGAACGAGAATAACTTAATAACGTAGTCCGCTTTATCCCAACAAGGAAGAGCACTAAAGGCTAATGTGGGTACAAACTTAATAATCTTTGCAAATAGTCCGCTTCCTTGGGTCTTAAGTGGCTTGGGTCGAGGGGTCCACCTAGGAGTATGCCTGTCTGTTTAGGGGTCTTAAATGGTGTGTATGTGTGAGGCCTACCCAAACCTGAAAACTTAAAAATGTTAGATATGACTATCGATCCTATGAGAAGTTGTAAGCGACTAAGGAGATTATCAAATAAGGCCTGCTAGATGGTAAAGCGAAACACCCTCTCTCACCTTACACGGGGTATGGGTATGCGTGAATGATGAAAGCCTTAACTAGTAGGCCCCGTAGCTAGTGCCCTCTAGTTTATGTTACCGTTGATTAAATCATCGAGGAATAACAAGTGACCAACAGGTCCGCCTAGGGTCTTAAGCGATCGGGAGAATCCATCCATCGATCATTTGATAGTGAGACATTAAATAACTAAGGATGTACATGTGAATATATATATATATATATATATATATATATATATATAAAGGAGCACCATATAACTACAACATAAATTGTCTTTTATAGCGCCATATAGCCGCTATTAAAGAATATTATAACGGTCTGAAAAACGCTATATGTAACACCCCACCTCCACCAGGGTGGCTCTTGCAAGCACTCTGACTTTGGAGGGGCGTTTGAATCAGGTAAACATGCATAATGATATATCAGGGCAGAACAAGAACATATCTATATGTAAACAGAGTAAATAACATAGATAAAACAGCGGAAGATTTCAAAACATTTCAAAACAAGTCTGGTACAACATAGCTTTCCAAATAAACAAGTCTAGATAAAACAACATCAACTGAAAAACTGAAATAAATAAGTGCTATCCCCAATTAAGTGGTAACCATAGCTATCTTCATGTCGAAACCATACATGAGCTGAAATCCCACAAGCAAGCAATCCGAAATCCAAGCTAAGCTCCAGCATTCCCTCCTTGAGAACCGGGGGGGGGGGGACGGAAGAAAAGAGGCGAAAGAAAACAGGTCAGTCAAAAAGACTGAGTAAGCCCTACTACAATCAATGTAAACTGATAAAGTTAACTGGCATGAGCAGCAGGGATGAACATAAGGATAACAATATACTAGCATGATGATTAACTAACAAGGTAGATAAAGGTGTCATCGCATAATCAGGATTAAGGTTTTGCACCACAGGTGTACTAGCAAACTAACATGACTTGAATAAACAAGTATTGATCACTTGGCCCAAGCTTTGGCCCAATAACATGAAATGACCCTAATACAAGGTCCAACCAAACGGTCTAGTCGATCGGCTCCCTAAGCCTAACTCGTCACGTGTTGGTGTCAATACGGCCCAATCATAATTGTAGTCGAAATGTGCCGGGTCCACCCTTCGGGTGTATCAAGCCCTAGGGTGTCAACCCCTGGACACCATGAACATGAGTGCACAGTCCCGATCTACTGGTACCCGTGCATGTTTTCTCCGGCTACGGACTATGTGCACGACCAGCGTCCGCCCGGAACTACACCGGCGTACCCTCTGCCGTCGCTTTTGGTCACTTACCTCCAGTCCAGTAATCGTGCCCCCACCCTAGCCTAGTCCCTAGGGTCATGATGATACTAACTTGGGATTACTGCTGGAGTGGGTCCCCATTGCTAGGATTTTTCTAGTGGGTTAAGTACGGTTTAACCCTCTTGCTAATCCTGGATTAACTTGGTTAAGTGTAACGATGAGTTCACGACTTAACCCCGATTAATCTACCAAGCCCAAATTGGTTAAGTATTAAGTGGACCATGACTTAACCCTAATCACGAGGCATTAATTAATTTAATGCGCCTTAACCTCTCACATTAGACCTTGTTGTGGTTACTAGTCAAGCCGGGCGGGTCCGGGTAGCTTTACACCACAACTTGGTCTAACCTCGGGTTCAAGGTACAACATGACCAACTTCTCACATTGGGTCCTATTGTTTGTAGCAACTAGTTAAGCCGGTCGGTTCCGGGTAGGTTTACGCTACAAACTCAACCCAACCTCGAGTTGGCCACACTTATTTTTTCTAAGTGTCATGTCCATCATGTTTCCAAAACATGTTACAAGTTTTCAAGCAATTGGGTAGACCTAACTTAATAGGTAAATTCCCAAGCTTATGTTTTATGTCTTTTAAGTTTACCCAACCCCAAACACAATCCCATCGCTTACGTATCGCAATAGCGCATAAAGGATAGAAAAAGGGAACTTGGCATAATCATAACATAAAAGTATTGAAGCCACAAGCTTAACATGGTGGCATATGAAATGTTCATATGTTCATACACTTGCATATTACATTTTTAGGCCTCAAAAGCATGCATAAAACCAAACTTAGCATATTGGTGATACATGGTGCTAAATGACATGTAGAGATGGCCATAAGTTCGCATTTAGCCTCACATGCAAGTTATCATAAGAGATATGATAACTTACATGTTGCTAAAATGCAACCTTTGGCATAAAGCTTAAAGCTTTATGTTCATAAACCCAAAATAAGCTTGCATAACATGATAGCATGAACAAAATGTTCAACCCAAACTTGCATAACATAACTTGGCATACTTGCATATAAACTTGCATATCACAACATGATAAACTTGCATATAAACTTGCATATCACAACATGATAAACTTGCATATAAACTTGCATATCACAACATGATAAACTTGCATATCATACATTTAACTTTAGAGTTTAAGTATGAAAGTAGAATAGGGCTTACAATGCTTAAGAAGTCACAAAAATATGACAAAGCCCTTATGAAATCAATTAAACCCAAAATGCAAGCAAAACCCTTGAGCCAAAATGATCAAGACTCTTTCTTTATGATGCAAATATATAAACTTGACTTGAATGCAAGCTAATGATGCTCATACAAGTTTGAAAACACTTGTATGCATGGAAAATCACTTAGGAATTTATTTAGGAATTTTATGAAGAGAGTGGAAGCCATGAGAGGATTGATTTTGCCATAGTTTAGTTGTATGAATGAATAATGATGATTTAGGGTAGGTTAGGGTCTTATTTATAGATTAGGTAAGTGTTTTAGGCCATAGGATTAAACCTAGATTCAATCCAAGCCATCAAAGCATGTCTTGGAGAAGAAGTCAAGTGTAGGAACCATCTAGGGCCTTTAGATTAAAGATGAACCATGAGAACCATCCAAATGCAAAATCTGCATTTGAGCGAATCGGCCCACGGGTTGACAGCCAAACACCCTGGATTAACCCCTAGTCGACCCAGCGAGCTCGGGTCGACCTCAAAAATCGGCCGGTTCGGTTATTCTCCTCTCCCAATTCGCTGTTTTGAACATTTTTGCATATTTATTTATTTAATTTTCAATTATATATATATATATATATATATATATCAATATATATATATATTTCTCTGCGCAACCCATTTCACTTAATTAAGTACACTTTAATTTGGGAATTTTTCGTGAAACTTCGCGAGGCCATATCTTGGTCATACGGACTCCGATTTTCGAAAACTCGGACTCTATTTCGCGTATTTTTCCGAGACGAACGCAATGGCATAGCCCGTTTCCCTTGATTCAGATTTTACAGTTTAATTCTGCCTCCATTTATGTTATAACATGTTATTCAAAAATACGGGTTGTTACATTCTTCCCTCCTTAAAGGATTTCGTCCCCGAAATCTCCAAGTTAGGAAGAACGTATCCTACCATCCATCATCCATCTACTCAAAACATCATCCACGAGCAATCATTGTCCTTAAAAGGTTCTAAATGTTGTATGATCATATGCAAAGGTGTGTGTATATGTACTTATCTAATGCGAAAATCAGGAGTTTACTGATTCAGTAAACCCCCTTAATGCAAAATATGTTAGTGAAATGAGTCCATATGTATGCAAATTCCTAACATAATTTATAATCTCTACATGAGTGCACATAACATTCATTAATATGCAACATCCACGTGATAGCATAACAAGTTTTCATCCATGAATAAGCATAAACACTCATGCATATGCGGTATGAAAGTGTGTGAGCCGATCTTAGTGCCTAACGTGTATTATGCATCCATGAGTATCCACTTGCAAACACTTGCAACCACTTGCAACCATCAAGCATAACATGTTTCAAACACATGTTTCATCCAAAGGGTTTCTACCTAAGGTTCTCATGACAAGATTAACACGATAAACTAGATAAACATGGATAGCAAAGAGAAAGATATGCTAACAAAGAAAAGAGATTGAGAGTGTACCCTCAAAAAGGAATGGATAAAGCCCACGCATCTTCTCCTCGGTTTCCCAAGTTGCGTCTTCTTCGGCTTCACCCCATTGAACCTTCACCAATTTGACCTCTCGATTCCTTAGCTTCTTGGTCTCCGTCCCCAAGATACGAATTGGAGCTCTCCTCAAGGTAGCCTCTTTCTCCACTTCTACATCTTTTAGAACACTTGGCTCAACAACCTCTGTTGATTCATGTAAACACTTCCGGAGATGCGAGACATGAAAAACATCGTGTACTCCAGCAAGCTTCTCGGGCAACTTCACTCTATAAGCCATCTGCCCGATCCTCTCTATAATAGGGAATGGTCCAACAAACCTCGGTGCCAACTTCCCAACAGCTCCAAATCGGACCACATTCCGCAAAGGAGAAACCTTCATGAAAACCATATCCCCAACATCAAACTCCAAATCCGTTCTTCGCTTATCAGCATAGGATTTCTGTTGGTCTTGGGCCGCTTTCATCCATCTCCGAATCAACTCGATCTTCTCGGATGTATCTCTGATCATATCAGGCCCAAGTATAAGCTCATCTGTAGTCTCCCACCAACATGTAGGCGACTTGCACGGCCTCCCATATAAAGCTTCAAATGGTGCCATCCCTATGCTTGCCTGATAACTGTTATTATATGCAAACTCAACAAGAGGAAGATGGTCTTCCCAAGTACCACCAAAATCCAGAATACAAAGCCTCAACAGATCCTCGAGTACCCTATTCACCCTTTCAGTTTGACCGTCCGTCTGTGGGTGATAAGCCGTACTTAGATTCAACCTTGTGCCTATAGCTTCTTGCAAGCTATTCCAGAATTGACTTGTAAAGATTGGGTCACGGTCACTGACTATACTAGAAGGGACTCCATGTAGTCTCACAATCTCACGAAGATATACAAACGCTAGCCAAGATGCGGTCCTCTTGCTCTTCACCGGAATGAAATGAGAACTCTTCGTAAGTCTATCCACAATAACCCAAATGCTCGTATTCCCTTTCCTTGACCTTGGTAGCCCATCGATAAAATCCATGGAAATACTCTCCCACTTCCATAGTGGAACGTCTAGAGGATGCAATAGCCCACCGGGCTTCTTCGACTCGGCCTTAACTTGCTGGCAAATGATACATCTAGAGACAAATTCTGCCACATCCTTCTTCATCCCAGGCCAAAAGAAAATGCGCTTCATATCTTTATACATCTTATCTCCGCCCGGATGTATAGTCAACTTAGAGCGATGCGCTTCCTCAAGAACTCTTCTTACTAGATCTTCTACCATTGGAACACATAACCTTCTGTCTCTCCTCAGCCAACCCTTGTCATCAATAGAATATCGAGCGAGATGACTAGACGTCTCTCCTCGAATTAGCTTATCCATAATCTCAACTATCTGAGGGTCTTCTCTCTGTGAAGCCCCAACTTGATCAAGAAGGGTAGGTCTGAGTTCCAGAGATGCTAAAGAACCGGTCATCGACTCAATCGCCAAAGAGAAATCAAAGGTTGCCACATACTCTAAATTCTTCATCTCGACGAATAGAGGACTTAGGGTCAACCTTCTTCTACTCAATGCATCTGCTACCACATTCCCCTTGCCAGGGGTATAAGCTATCTCAAAATCGTAGGACGCCAAGAATTCCATCCATCTTTGTTGCCTCAGATTCAGATCCTTCTGAGAAAAGAGATACTTCAATGACTTGTGATCGGTATAAAGCTCAAATCTTTCTCCCAGAAGATAATGGCGCCAAGCCTTGAGTGCATATACTATTGCTGCCAACTCTAAGTCATGAGTGGGATAATTCTTCTCATGCACTTTGAGTTGTCTACCGCCAAAGCATATCACTCTTCCTTCTTGCATAAGAACAGCTCCTAACCCCGTGCCACATGCATCGGTGTATACGGTAAATAACTTCCCTCCATCGGGCAAAGCTAGAACAGGTGCTGATGTGAGGGCTCTCTTGAGCTTCTGAAAAGCAAGCTCGCATTCTATGCTCCAAGCAAAAACTAAATTCTTCTTCGTCAATTTAGTGAGAGGAGCGGATATCTTTGCGAAGTCCTTGATGAACTTCCGGTAGAAACCCGCAAGACCTAGAAAACTTCTCACTTCGGTTGCATTCCTTGGAGTCTTCCAATCCTGAACTGCCACTACCTTAGCGGGATCCACCGCTAAGCCTTGCTTAGATACTATATGCCCAAGGAATCTAACTTCCCTTCTCCAAAAGTGACACTTGGAGAACTTGGCCTTCAACTGATGCGCTCTAAGCGTATCCATCACCTCCATGAGATGCCTTGCGTGCTCTTCCTCATCCTTAGAGAAGATCAGAATATCATCTACGAAGACCACGACAAACTTGTTCAAGAACTCCCTGAACACCTTACTCATCAAGTCCACGAAATATGCGGGTGCATTAGTCAAGCCGAACGGCATGACAAGCCATTCGAAGAATCCATCTGGAGTTCTGAACGCAGTCTTGTCTATACTATCTTCAGCTACCCTGAGCTGATGGAACCCCGTAGCAAGATCAAGCTGAGAGAAAACAGAAGCACCGACAAGCTGGTCAAAGAGATCATCAATCCTCGGTAACGGGTGTCTGTTCTTCTTAGTCAGCTTATTCAACTCTCGATAGTCAACGCAAAGTCAGAGAGAACCATCCGCCTTGGTAGAAAATACCACAGGCGCTCCCCATTCAGATATACTTCTTCTAATGAAGTTCTTCTCAAGCAACTCTTTCACTTGCTTACTTAGCTCCCGCCTTTCACGCGGAGCCATGTGCCGAACGGGCAAAGAAACAGGCTTTGCATTATCCACCAGATAAATGCGGAAATCAATCTCTCACTTAGGGGGCAACCCCCTAACTTCATCGAAAACATCCGGATACTCTCGAACCACTCTCACAGACTGAAGAGTTTCCATTGACGAGTCGAGTGATTCCAGATAGCACAACATGACGGGACCTCTCGGATCACAAGAAATCTCTAGGGTGTTTCCGAGGCGAGTCACGAGCCTCACAACCCTATGCTCACAATCAAGAATGGCTCCATATCTGGACAGCCAATCCATGCCCAATATCAATCCGTATCCCCTAAAACCAAGAACATAAGCACTGCACAAGAACTCTACACTCAGTATAGAGATCCTCAAATCCCCACATATCATAGACAAATGGGCGGAACCCCCAATAGGATTTGAGACACAGACGGGATCATCTACCAAGCTAGTACTAAGGTGCAAACTATCAACAAGATCAGATGAGATAAAGCTATGCGATGCACCAGAATCAAACAAGGTACGAACTGGAAAATCAGAAATATATACAAAGCTCTCAACAGAAATACTACCTCGATCGGGAACTGGAGCGACATTGAGAGCATGAACTTGCCCTCCTGAAGGTCCAACACGCTGAGTCTGACCCTGGCCTTGCCCTTGCTTCCTCGGGCAATCCTTACTGAAATGTCCAGTCTCACCGCAGAAAAAGCATTCACCATTTTCCTTTTCCTCTTCTTACAATCCTTAATAAGATGCCCAACTGATGGCACTTCCCCTTGTTGTTCTTGCCCTTGTTGTTATTGCCCTTGTTGTTGTTCCCCTTGTTGCCTTGACTCTTGTTCTTGTTCTGATTGCCTTAACTGCTCTGACCACTTGGATTACCCTGATTTCCTTTTCCCTGGGAATCAGTCTTCTTGGCTTGAGTATCATTCATCTTGGTTTCTTTCTTGACATCTCCCTGAAGTAACGCCATATCAACCAAACTCTCAAACGTGGCCCCATGGGGAATATGTGACATAGCCAATCCCTGCAACGGCTCATTCAATCCTCTAGCAAAACGAAGAGCCTTCTTCTGAGGAGTATTCACCATATCCAAGCCAAAACGAGCTAACTGATTGAACTTGTTCACATATTCTTTGACAGACATATCTCCTTGTTTCAAAGTTATGAACCTCTCCATTTGCAGATTCTCCTCAGCAGAAGATAGAAACTTAAGCATGAACCTTGCCCTGAAATCGGCCCAAGTCTCAACAGGCCTAGTACCATTGGTGACTTCCCACCAATAAGCGGCTTCATCCTTCATAAGCCAAACCGCCAACAAGAGCTTCCTCTGATCGTCTAACCCAAAGATAGCAAACAAATCCTCGGTCTCTTTCAACCAATTTCTGGCCTCTACAAACGCCTCAGTGCCTTGAAAGTTCTTGCCACCCATTGCTTTGAAATCTTTGCAAGTCTTTGCGAAGTCCACTTGAGGATGCTGAGGGGGAGGAGGAAGAGGAACCTCAGCGACAGGAGGAGGAGGAACATTAACCACCGGAGGAGGAGGAGGAGGAGGAACATTAACTACCGGAGGAGGAGGAGGAGGAACATCTGCGGGGCCGGCTTCGGTCGCCCTAGCCTCCAAAAGTCTCCTATACCAAACAGGTACGTGTACTCCCTCCGGAATAGCAAAGTTATCGGCCATACTGAAAACGAAGAAAAAGACAGATTCAGAATGCAGAAAAACGAAGGAATTTTGCTAATGGCTTTTTGGGGAATAGCCTTTAAAATAAACTAGACTTTTCTTTGGAAAATACTTTATACTTGGTTTTGAAAATAGTTTTCCAAAAGTTTTCTAAAAGCCTTTTTGTTCCTTCTCGTACCATATGCTCTGATACCAAATGTAACACCTCACCTCCACCAGGGTGGCTCTTGCAAGCACTCTGACTTTGGAGGGGCGTTTGAATCAGGTAAACATGCATAATGATATATCAAGGCAGAACAAGAACATATGTATATATGTAAACAGAGTAAATAACATAGATAAAACAGCGGAAGATTTCAAAACATTTCAAAACAAGTCTGGTACAACATAGCTTTCCAAATAAACAAGTCTAGATAAAACAACATCAACTGAAAATCTGAAATAAATAAGTGCTATCCCCAATTAAGTGGTAACCATAGCTAGCTTCATGTCGAAACCGTACATGAGCTGAAATCCCACAAGCAAGCAATCCGAAATCCAAGCTAAGCTCCAGTATTCCCTCCCTGAGAACCTGGGGGGGGGGGGGAAACGGAAGAAAAGAGGCGAAAGAAAACAGGTCAGTCAAAAAGACTGAGTAAGCCCTACTACAATCAATGTAAACTGATAAAGTTAACTGGCATGAGCAGCAGGGATGAACATAAGGATAACAATATACTAGCATGATGATTAACTAACAAGGTAGATAAAGGTGTCATCGCATAATCAGGATTAAGGTTTTGCACCACAGGTGTACTAGCAAACTAACATGACTTGAATAAACAAGTATTGATCCCTTGGCCCAAGCTTTGGCCCAATAACATGAAATGACCCTAATACAAGGTCCAACCAAACGGTCTATCCGATCGGCTCCCTAAGCCAAACTCGTCACGTGTTGGTGTCAATACGACCCAATCATAATTGTAGTCGAACTGTGCCGGGTCCACCCTTCGGGTGTATCAAGCCATAGGGTGTCAACCCCTGAACACCATGAACATGAGTGCACAGTCCCGATCTACTGGTACCCGTGCATGTTTTCTCCGGCTACGGACTATGTGCACGACCAGAGTCCGCCCGGAACTACACCGGCGTACCCTCTGCCGTCGCTTTTGGTCACTTACCTCCAGTCCAGTAATCGTGCCCCCACCCTAGCCTAGTCCCTAGGGTCATGATGATACTAACTTGGGATTACTGCTGGAGTGGGCCCCCATTGCTAGGATTTTTCTAGTGGGTTAAGTACGGTTTAACCCTCTTGCTAATCCTAGATTAACTTGGTTAAGTGTAACGATGAGTTCACGACTTAACCCCGATTAATCTACCAAGCCCAAATTGGTTAAGTATTAAGTGGACCATGACTTAACCCTAATCACGAGGCATTAATTAATTTAATGCGCCTTAACCTCTCACATTAGACCTTGTTGTGGTTACTAGTTAAGCCGGGCGGGTCCGGGTAGCTTTACACCACAACTTGGTCTAACCTCGGGTTCAAGGTACAACATGACCAACTTCTCACATTGGGTCCTATTGTTTGTAGCAACTAGTTAAGCCGGTCGGTTCCGGGTAGGTTTACGCTACAAACTCAACCCAACCTCGAGTTGGCCACACTTATCTTTTCTAAGTGTCATGTCCATCATGTTTCCAAAACATGTTACAAGTTTTCAAGCAATTGGGTAGACCTAACTTAATAGGTAAATTCCCAAGCTTATGTTTTATGTCTTTTAAGTTTACCCAACCCCAAACGCAATCCCATCGCTTACATATCGCAATAGCGCATAAAGGATAGAAAGAGGGAACTTGGCATAATCATGACATAAAGGTATTGAAGCCACAAGCTTAACATGGTGGCATATGAAATGTTCATATGTTCATACACTTGCATATTACATTTTTAGGCCTCAAAATCATGCATAAAACCAAACTTAGCATATTGGTGATACATGGTGCTAAATGACATGTAGAGATGGCCATAAGTTCGCATTTAGCCTCACATGCAAGTTATCATAAGAGATATGATAACTTACATGTTGCTAAAATGCAACCTTTGGCATAAAGCTTAAAGCTTTATGTTCATAAACCCAAAATAAGCTTGCATAACATGATAGCATGAACAAAATGTTCAACCCAAACTTGCATAACATAACTTGGCATACTTGCATATAAACTTGCATATCACAACATGATAAACTTGCATATAAACTTGCATATAAACTTGCATATCACAACATGATAAACTTGCATATAAACTTGCATATCACAACATGATAAACTTGCATATCATACATTTAACTTTAGAGTTTAAGTATGAAAGTAGAATAGGGCTTACAATGCTTAAGAAGTCACAAAAATATGACAAAGCCCTTATGAAATCAATTAAACCCAAAATGCAAGCAAAACCCTTGAGCCAAAATGATCAAGACTCTTTCTTTATGATGCAAATATATAAACTTGACTTGAATGCAAGCTAATGATGCTCATACAAGTTTGAAAACACTTGTATGCATGGAAAATCACTTAGGAATTTATTTAGGAATTTTATGAAGAGAGTGGAGGCCATGAGAGGATTGATTTTGCCATAGTTTAGTTGTATGAATGAATAATGATGATTTAGGGTAGGTTAGGGTCTTATTTATAGATTAGGCAAGTGTTTTAGGCCATAGGATTAAACCTAGATTCAATCCAAGCCATCAAAGCATGTCTTGGAGAAGAAGTCAAGTGTAGGAACCATCTAGGGCCTTTAGATTAAAGATGAACCATGAGAACCATCCAAATGCAAAATCTGCATTTGAGCGAATCGGCCCACGGGTTGACAGCCAAACACCCTGGATTAACCCCTAGTCGACCCAGCGGGCTCGGGTCGACCTCAAAAATCGGCCGGTTCGGTTATTCTCCTCTCCCAATTCGTTGTTTTGAACATTTTTGCATATTTATTTATTTAATTTTCAATTATATAAATATATATATATATATATCAATATATATATATATTTCTCTGCGCAACCCATTTCACTTAATTAAGTACACTTTAATTTGGGAATTTTTCGTGAAACTTCGCGAGGCCATATCTTGGTCATACGGACTCCGATTTTCGAAAACTCGGACTCTATTTCGCGTATTTTTCCGAGACGAACGCAATGGCATAGCCCGTTTCCCTTGATTCAGATTTTACAGTTTAATTCTGCCTCCATTTATGTTATAACATGTTATTCAAAAATACGGGTTGTTACACTGTATATCGTGAATATATAAAAAAACAGTTGGATAATTATAACACAAAAAACTGTCCCTATAAAAAGATATAATTTTATAGCAAATATATGCCGCTATGATACGTAAAGATAGTAGCTCGTTATTACCGCTATAAAACATCTCGTTCTTCTTGAAAATAAAAGTTGTTATAACAATGTATTGCCACTATGAAACATTTATTCAATAGCGGGCTTCTCATGCTATACACAATATTTCTAAATCCTTTTATAGCCTGTATATGCCATTATAAAATATATAGATATAACGCCTATTTGATGCTATCATTTGCTAGCAAACTCCTATGTTACATTACCTTTTATAAAGTTTTTCAGTATATTATAACAATAACAATCGAATGGATCTTCAAAGCAATTTGAAAAGCAGTGTATAGGGACAAAAAATTATAACAATCAGTAATTGTAACAAATAATAATGATAGCACTAACAAAAAATAAGTTCAATACATATGTTTTCAATTCCATATCGATGTCAGTTTGGGTTAACAAAAAACAAAACATAGTTTGTATTTAAAGTCTACAAATGCAAAATGCATCACTAAAAACTTCAACTGGTCAAAGCCTTTCTTTAAATTATGATGATATTCAAGTGCTTCTAGACCTTAAAAAAAAGTATAACCATTAAGTACTGGACATCAGATCAGTTACCATAATCAAATAAAGGAAACTGGAAAAGTACACAAATGAGTTAGCATAATTTTTTTACATAAACAAACCTAGGGTCCAATTGCACTACACGTTCATGATCTTTCGACAAGCTGTAGCAATTTCCCATAACACACCTGCAGATATAAAATACTGAAACCATAGAGCTTATGATATGATAAGGTTAGAAACCTGAAGATCCAGCTACCTACTAACAGGCTTAATTCGAGTATGGAAATGGAATTTGTGGTTCCATACAAAAAAAATCTCCGAAATTATATTTTAAATCAAATAATGATTCTATTTATATCACAAATTATGTTAAGTTAACTCAAGTAGTATATGCTAATCATATATAATAGTTTAACTGAATTTATATCACGAATTATATTACACAATTAAACTTACGGAAACTTTAGAACAATGATATATGTATAAAAACAACATTATTTTGGACTGCAACATCGGGTCACTAACAACTTCAATACATAATATATAGAACCTTTTGTAGCCTTTGGATATCAGCCAATTTTTTTTTTTTTTTTAAATATTTGGCCCCTATTTGTAGCTACACACACAAAAAATAACGTCAGCGACTTTGGCCAAATTGTTATCATATGAACTCATGTACCACTAGCACATGAAAACTGTATATGCGTATTCTTGTATAAAACCAAATTGGAGATCTATGCAAGAATCCTACAAAAAAAAACAATAAACATACCATGCCTGTGGGGATAATCTTTCAGTTGATATAAGATCTTGGGCAAGGTAACTCAATTTCATATGCTTCTTCAGGTGCTGCCAAAATTATACGTTTTATTTTTCATGCATAGACAAGAAATAGCCTGAGTGACAGGATCAATAAATAAGGGCCAACAGGCTACAATAATAGAATAATTATCGTACTGGGAGCAATCTATTTCATTAGATGATATCATAGTTGTGCAAACCAATATATGTTGCTATCGATAAAGAAATAATACGATACAGGAAAAAAAACACTACAAAGAGTAGAGTGGATTATATGTCCATTTCATCTAAGGTACAAGGTGATACGGTCAGCTTCAACATGTTCAACCAATTCATAATATGCTTTACCAACCTGGATCACATATAAGTAAACACATTGTTACTAGAGATGCAGTAGCTATAGAAAAAACACTGGAAATGTTCTGAAGCAACTCGATCATCTTAAATTTCTGTAGCACAAGATTGAATAAATTATGGTGTTGACTCATCTTAGTTTCAGACCAAAATTAAGATATTGAAATTCAAAGAAAATACGATAATGGCATAAAATACAGCAAAAAGATAACTTAAGAGTTATACTGATCACATGACATAGCACCCACCCAGTATTATAATGCCACGGTGGAAGTTTCAAATAAAACCCTAGGGTATCCTGTTCAAATAAAAAATGATAGATATAAGTTCTAGAGGATACATGCAGATTTCATTGTCTACTATACAATCATACCTCAGATTTATACAAACAAGACATCCTGTAGCCTTCTCCTAGAACCCTGAATAGAATTAACAGTTCGACTATGGCACTTGTTACTTTGGAGTCACTGCATATGCTATTTATTTGAAAATTTATTCTCTCCTGATCACTGTATCTACCATCGATAAATGTTAAGGCATAAGTTGAGCATGCCGATGAAGCCGAAACATGGCTATCCATTCGTGAATCACGAAATATTTCAGGCCGCCACCCTAAATTACAATGGACGATTAAGGGATTATAATTATGTTTACCTATTGTTACAGATAATCACTAAGAATAGCCACTGAAATGAGGTGTTGTGGTAAGCATAAGATGAGAGAAGCATCATAAACTACGGCTAAAAGCATCAGAAATAGCCTCATCGGATATATCATGAACAACAATAGAAAATTAGAACTGAAAGCAAGCAAAAACCCAGTTGCATATAAATTAATATATGCTCTCAGATCGGGACCTGGATTCGTCATGAATTAGAGTGATCCTATATGTCTATTCATGAATTCAATTTCCAGGCCCAATTTCCTGGAATAATAAAAATTTAGGGGAAGACTGATACCCATTCTGACCCCTATAGGACCCTCAAATGGGTACTAAGTTCTAACCTTACATAAGAGTAACAAATCATACCCTCCTCGGCATTTTCAGAAGCCTATTATTAAGTTTTCCGGTGAGAACTGCTTGAGTTGATTTTAGAAGATAAAGAAATTCCTATAGGAAATTTAGACGAATGATTAGTGACGTTCCCTCCACCTTGCCAATGGTTTGTGTTTAAATTGGTTGATGCTTCTCCAGAAAGCCTAGTGCTCCGAAAAGAGAATGACGGCTAAATGTGTTAAAGAGTCTTTTATATTTTCGTGTTTAGCTTTTGGGCCAAGCCCAATACTTTTTTGTTTCTCAGCCTATATATATTACAAGTTGTTGTACAAACGATACATGAAGAAAACAAAAACATTGCTTCCGTATCAAAGAATAATAAAAATCATTTCTGTTCAGAATTTCAACTTGGTATCAGAGCCAAGACTGATTCAGCTGAAAGATCATCAGTAGTGTTGATCTTTCAGGCGATCCATCAGATAGAATTCATCATTTGGATCTCCCTTCATCAAAGTTACAACTTATCCCTTGAAGGTTGTGGCTTTATTCAAGAATCAAGTGCCTCGCCAGTCTAAACTGATCTGCATCTTGATTCAATCCTAAAGCTTGTGTCAGTCCAGAATTGTGATCAAGAAGCTGATCAGAAAGCACCAAGAAATCGTCATATTTGAATCAGTGCCATCAAAGATTGCTTATCAGATTTAGTATGTTCTTTCATCATCATTTAAGCAATCTGAGTTGCATCATGTTCAACAAAGAGATTTCTTGAAATACCCTACAATTCAAAGCTTCTGATAACAATTCCTTTCTGTATTTTTTGAGAATCAGTGTTTATCATTTTATCATCATGGTAGAAACTGATCCTTCAAATATAAATCCAACAAGCCCACAAGTTTCCAGTGCTCAAGGTTCCAGCAATAGAGGTCATCAAACTCAGAGTGATCCAATCCAAGATTTGATGAAAACTATCATCAAACCGCAAAGCCAATTGATCTCAACCCATCTTGATGAAACAAATTACCTGTTATGGAAATTACAGGTAGAAACAGCAGTTAGAGCATATGGATTAGAAGATTACATTCTTGGAACAAAAATTGTTCCACCCAAGTTTATTAGAGACAGTGAAGACAGGTTGGTGAGTAATCCTGAATATGTTATGCATCAAAGACAAGATGGTTTGGTGTGTGCATGGTTAATGTCTTCTATTGGACCAGCAATATTACCACAACTTATTGGAGTCAAAACAGCTCAAGAAGTCTGGGAAACTATACAAAGAAATTTTTCAAATCAATCTTCAGCAAGGGTCATGCACTATAGAAGGCAGTTGCATAGCATAAGGAAAGGTGAATTATCAATGAATGAGTATTTACTCAAAATAAAAAACATTTGTGATCAGTTAAACTCAGCAGGTCAAAGAATACCTAAATCTGAACAAGTAATTGCAATTGTGAGTGGTTTAGATGATGAATATGAAGCAGTCACAGCAATTATACTGTCAATGGATCCAACACCCTCACTACAGTATGTTCACTCTACTTTATTATCTCATGAAGGAAGAATTGAGCACAAGAAAAATATTGGTTCAGATTTATCTGTTAACTACACAACATATGGTAGAGGCAAGAACCAAGAAAAGGCAAATAGAAATCAAGCTAATAATCAGAGAGGAGGCTGGTCTGGCAGAGGTAGAAGAGGTGGCAGAAGCAATAATAATAACAAAATTAGATGCCAAATATGTGACAAAATGGGACACAGTGCAAGCAAATGTTATTTCAGGTACAATTCTAATTACACACCCTCACAACAAAGCAGTTCTAGTGCAAATCTGGTCAACACTACAAAAGATGGTGGTAAAACTCAAGCAGAAATTCAAAATACTGAAGCTACAACAAGTGATGACGTGTCAGATGATTGCTGGTACCCAGATTCAGGTGCAACCAATCATGTAACCAACAGCTTAAGCAATTTAAACTTGGGAAACAAAGAGTACAAAGGTATGCAAAATCTTACTGTTGGTAATGGTAAACTTGCACTTATAACACACACTGGAAATGCAAGTTTAGATGGAACCAGGAAATTATTTTTAAAAAATTTACTGAGAGTTCCTTCAATAAAGAAAAATTTAATGAGTGTTTCCCAATTTGCTAAAGACAACAATGTCTTTTTTGAATTTTACTCAAATGCATGTATTGTCAAGGACATACTGACACATAAAATTCTTTTGCAGGGTAAAGAAAGTGGGGGATTATACAAGTTTGACTATAGATCTATTGATTCTAATCATAAATGTGATAAATGTATAATGTCTGTTACTAAAGATTCTAATAGATTCAAGGAATTTGATATGTGGCATTGTAAGCTAGGACATCCTAGTGTTAAAATTACCAGACATGTCATGTTGAATAATAATATCTCTGTTAATCAAGTCCCTGAATCCTATATTTGCAATGCTTGTCAATTGGGAAAGAGTCATAAACTTGCATTTCCAGACTCACAAACCACATACACTAGACCACTTGAGTTAATTGCCACAGATTTATGGGGTCCAGCACATATTAGTTCTAATTATGGGCACAAGTATTATATTTCATTTATTGATGCATATTCAAGATTTGTCTGGATTTACATGTTAAAATCAAAATCTGAAACCAGTAGTGTTGTTATTCAATTTATTAATAAAGTTGAAAACAGTACTGGAAATAGGGTAAATATTTTTCAGACAGATGGTGGTAGAGAGTTTTTACCATTAAAAACCTTTTTTGAAAGGAAAGGTATCAGTCATAGAACAACTTGTCCCTATACTTCTGAACAGAATGGCCTAATAGAGAGGAAACATAGGCATATAGTTGAGACAGGATTAACATTACTTGCTCAAGCATCCATGCCATTTAAATACTGGGCAGATGCTTTTTATACTGCAGTTCACTTGATTAACTTAATGCCTACTAAGGTGTTAAAGTTCAAGTGTCCTCAAGAAATGTTGACTAAAATTACACCGGATTATAAACATTTGAAGGTGTTTGGATGTGAGTGTTTTCCTTGCTTAAGACCATATAATAATCATAAATTAGACTACAGGTCGACTGCCTGTACATTTTTGGGTTATTGCTCTAAACAAAAAGGATATAAATGTCTAGATAAAAATGGGAGAATTTATATTTCTAGACATGTAAGATTTAATGAACATGTATATCCTTTTGGCAAAATAAAAGAGAATATATCAAATAAAACTGTAAGTGCTAGACAAGTTAGAATTGACATACCAGATGAAATTGAAGTATTGGTGCCTGCTCATCATGAACAACATAACACCAATACTAGCTCTCAACACACCATGCCCACAAGTAGGCCAGGTCAAGAGCAATCTGCTTCCAGCAGTGATCATGGTGCAGAACAACAAGGACAATGTGTTAGTGGAACTCATATTGATCAAGCTGAAGATAATAATATTACGAATGAAAGTCCAAGTACAATTGTGAGAGATGAAGGCAATCAAGTCACTACAGTCAGAGAAGCTGAAAATAGGCATCCTATGATTACTAGAGCAAAAAGTGGTATTTTCAAACCAAAAATTTATAATACTACTGCTGATATAGAAGAGCCATCATCATATTATGAATCAGTTCAGAATGATAACTGGAATTCAGCCATGCAGGATGAATACAATGCTTTAATCAACAAAGGAACTTGGATATTGGTAGAAAAACCAGATCATAAAAATATTATTGGCTGTAGATGGGTTTATAAATTAAAAAAGAATGCAGATGGTTCAATTTCCAAATACAAAGCAAGATTAGTTGCAAAAGGGTATTCACAACAGTATGGATTTGATTTTTCAGAAACATTTTCACCTGTTGTGAAACCAGTTTCAATAAGAATCATATTAACTATTGCTTTGTATAGAAATTGGAGCATCAAGCAATTGGATGTTAATAATGCCTTTCTTAATGGTGAATTGCAGGATGAAGTATACATGGAGCAACCTCAAGGATTTATTCAGCATGAAAACAAGAATTTAGTGTGCAAGCTGAATAAGGCCATTTATGGTTTAAAGCAAGCACCAAGAGTTTGGTTTGACAAGCTCAAGGCTACTCTAATCAACTATGGCTACATATCCTCTAAATCAGACAATTCAATATTTATTAAAATTACTAATACTACTGTAACATATATACTTATATATGTTGATGATTTTATTGTTACAGGAAGCAGTATTGATGAAATCAAGAACATAACCCACATGTTGAATTCAGAATTCTCAATTAAAGATCTGGGTGACTTGAACTATTTTCTGGGAATAGAGGTCAAAAGAACATGTGATTCAGAAATTCAACTTAGTCAGAAGAAATATATATCAGAAATTCTTCACAGAGCTCAAATGAATAAGGCCAATTCTTTACCTACTCCAATGGTTATTAGCACACAATTATCTAAATACAAAGGAGAACCATTTCAAGATGGAAAATTCTATAGAAGCATTGTTGGGGCTCTCCAATATGCCACAATAACTAGACCAGACATAGCCTATAGTGTTAATAAAGTAAGCCAGTATATGCAAAATCCATTGGATAATCATTGGAAAGCAGTCAAAAGAATTCTCAGATATCTCAAAGGAACTATAGATCATGGTCTAATTCTAAAGACAAGTAATACATTAAACATTAATGCATACGCAGATGCAGATTGGGGAACAGACTGTGATGACAGAAAATCAACATCAGGTTTCTGTATATTTTTAGGTCAAAATCCAGTGTCTTGGTGTGCAAAAAAACAAAACACTGTTTCCAGATCTAGCACTGAAGCTGAATTTCGAAGTGTAGCAAGTTGTACAGCAGAAGTCATGTGGATACAATCGTTGTTAAGTGAATTAAAGGTTACTTCATCCAAACATCCAACAGTATGGTGTGATAATGTTAGTGCAATATCATTATCTTCAAATCCAGTGTTACATTCCAAAACAAAGCATATTGAGCTAGATCTCTATTTTATCAGAGAGCAAGTTATCAAAGGAAAGTTAAAAATTGGATACATACCTTCTGCAAATCAAAAAGCGGATATACTTACAAAACCCTTGTCAAAGCCTAGCTTCATCAAGCTCAAAGAAGAACTGAACGTCGATGTGGCCAACAAAGCTCAAAGATCCGACAGATTGATTTATGTTCCAGACGTATAACGAAGATTAAAACTCGCTTGTTGATAGAGCCTCCGATTGTTGTCAGATCAACTCCCTCAGACAGGTTTTCTTCAGAATCGACATAGATCGACTCTGATTCATCAATTCAAACCTCTCTCAACAAACCCAGAGGTCTTGAGTGTTTTAAACTCAAGCTTAGCTGGATTCATCTGTCGTGGAGGCCTGCCTGAAGGAAGATCATCCATCAATTGGAGGCGTCGATGATAAAGAGCCGCCATTTTTTCTGTCGAAAGCAAACCCTAAGTAGGGTTTGAAGGGGGCAAAAGAGAATGACGGCTAAATGTGTTAAAGAGTCTTTTATATTTTCGTGTTTAGCTTTTGGGCCAAGCCCAATACTTTTTTGTTTCTCAGCCTATATATATTACAAGTTGTTGTACAAACGATACATGAAGAAAACAAAAACATTGCTTCCGTATCAAAGAATAATAAAAATCATTTCTGTTCAGAATTTCAACTCTCCGTCTAAGTCCTGAATCTGAACCAGAGAACAATCTTCCTGAAACCTATATTGTTACGGATATAATTTTAAGTTCAAATATGTGTAGTTATCTATTATTGTATGTTTACATGTCACTACATTAATATTGTGTGTTTACATGTGCAAGTATCGATCAAACTGAAAGCAAGAGCTTCCAAAAAAAAAAAAAAAAAAAAAAAAAGATTCTTTCTTTAAAAAAATTATATGCGAAACAATCAATAGGACATATATGTAAACAGAACTAAAACAGTTAATGAATTAAGTACAATTTACTAATCGAGAGATATAACTTAGCAGATAAGTACAACTGTTAAACTAAGTTTGATCCTAAGTTTGCTCCTAGATGCATGTAGTACAACCAATTACGTGAATAAAATCGTGTTACAAATGAATGGGTAAATCATCATTACCACTGATTTTGGAAAGATATTATCTATATTATTATGCTATTTAAAATGGTAAAAAAGAAAAAATGTCACCGCTACTGTTATCAATATTATGTTATTATAATTATGGTTCGACTTCACAGTAAGATTGAAAATTAAACTAGTTTGATAAGTGGAACCTTATTATAACCTTTGAAGAGTTAAATAGAGGTTAAGTTTGTCATATAGATGTAAATTAAGAAATACAACTGACCAGATAGAGAGGAGTAGGTTAAGCAGAGAGAAAAAGGATGCCAGCACCGAGAGCAGAAACAAGTCCAACTGCATACCCAAGAAGGGAATACCAGATATATCTGTACCCTTTAAAAGAACTGATTTCTTTATTCTTGTAATGATCAAAATATGGAACTAGAGCTGGAAGCATACCTGGAATAGCCTGTTCAGAAAGTATTCAGTTATCGACAAAGCTGCTTTCATTTTTGGAAATTAAACATTGGTCCGTAAATCATTACTAACCAGTAGAAATACATCATAAATGATATGAAATACAGAACGAATGATTTATGGAGTATGAGCAAACAAAGGTGCTTATTTGACGTAGAATTGTAATGCTCCTAGTTGTGTAAAGTCCCAACTCCCACATGACACTAGTTTATATAGCATCATGTCGCTTTTAATCTTCTTCCCTTTTTAACCATTAAACAAAGTAGGGAGGCTAAATTAAAATGATAATGAAACAGAAACACCCTGACTTGTTTTAATAATACATTAAAGCATACCAGTTAAGCACCTGTTTGTCTTGAAACTCTCAAAACCATATATATCCGACACTCTGATCAAGTTACTTGAATCAGAATCTTGACGGATGGAATTATTTATCTTATTGACCAGCCTACAAATATTTGTTTGAATAACATAATTCATAATTGATTGAAGAAGTAATTAAAATAGAATGTTAAATGTCAATCGAAAAATGGCATCCTAGCAGGATGAACAACAACTATTGGACTGAATTGTATCCCATTGGTTAGCTTCATTGGTAAGTTCAATATTGAACTGAACTAAACTGAAAATATTTTTATGGCGGTTCATTTATATATATATATATATATATATATATATATATATATATATATATATGTATGTATGTATGTATGTATGTATGTATGTATGTATATATATATATATATATATATACATATATATACATATAGATATATATATATATATGTATACACACACCATTCTACATTTCATACACAAACATATACACACATTCCAATTCTATCATAGTGCGCAATTGTTGTTTATGGGTTGGACTGAACTGTATTCCATTGATTAGCTGTTGTATCAAACAATTCTATGATTTTTGTTTGATGATAAAAAAAAAAAAAAAAAATTATAAATGTGTTTACAATTGTACTGTTCAACTACATCACAGACAGAATTATATATTTATATTTAAATAGAATACTACTGCATAAGAATTTAAATATTCAAACAGTATTTATTTAAATATAATATTTTATTTAAATATTACAAATTTACAACTACAATATTTGTACATCTCACTGTAATACAATACATTCAGTTTCATTTATATACATTGCTCCTCACTACAGTTCACTCAGTTGTATAAACACTTATACACATACATTTCACTCTGTCACTATTTTACATTCATTCGTTGTTATATATACATTGACAAACTAACATAGTCTTGTCTTTTGTCTTCTGCATGCTTCTCTATCGGTCCAGTCTTGTGCTTACCTGTCACAGAAACACACACAATAATCTGAAACAAAATATTTTTAAATTCTAGCAGATATAATTTTATATTAAAATTTATTTGTCTCAAAATTTTGATGTGTTTCTCATCATATTTCATGACTTGATCTGATTTACATGGACATCCATCTAGGTCTAAACAACTTTTGATATTCACAGTGATACACTGTAAATACCACTAGGTAGACGGTATTTCTAATGTTCTCTCTCTCTCTCACACACACACACACACACACACACACACACACACACACACATATATATATATATATATATATACATACATACATATTCTGCACATACATGTATACACATACATGTGTATGTATATACACATATATTTTGTGAATGGGCAACATGGTCAAATCAGTGAATGGACGTGAACCAAGAAATCCAATACAAGTGCAGACATAAACACACACAATATCGCTCTTTTGGGGGGAGCCCGCTGGGATACCCTGGGTCAAACTGAAGGATTCGCCTCTGATAGATTGAAAATTACAGTTATCTCTTGGTGTTTCACTTCGATTCAGGTAGTAGATTTTGATGCTCAAGATAGCTACCATTATTATGTAGCACTAGATTATTTTCTAGTATGTTTTGAGTTGTGCGGGTGTTAACTAATGCATGAATATTTGGTAAACGTTCACATATATGCAATCAATGTTTGTAAAATGTGGAATTAGCATGATGTAATGCATAACAATATTAGCAGAGAACAAACTCACATTGTTAATGTAGTCCAGTATATGTTCTTGCGTCGGATTCTGTTTAGCAGGTTTTGCATCCATACAACTGCCAAAACACGAGATGTGTTAGAACCAAATATACTTGGTTGTTGGTATTTGTTGTTGATTGATCGATTGTTTGGATTCTGCTCAACTAGTTTATCAGCAGGTATGCTTTTACATTTAGCACTGGGTTGAGTAGAAAATATTTGTATACTAACACCTTATGATTATTTTCACAATTTGACTATGAGATGTTTAGCGGTGTTGTTTGATTCATTTCAATTTATTGAATGGTTTTTTGAAATAAGATTTTCTTAAGTGAAAGAAAATGTTATTTCGATTTTGGATAGGGAAGGTTTTATAAAAATATTTTATAAAACAGAAAGGATTTCGAGGACTAAACCCGATGTTTTTGAAATGATTTGGAAATGGATTATGTGTTTGACATTGTAGTTCATCACATAACCAATTAGTTGCTACTGAAGATGTATCTGTTTGGTGGCAGAGAATTTATTCTTTTACTTAACACCTTTCTTTGAAACGTACGAGCTCAAAGGTTATATGATTAATAGTTACTGATCATATGTATGAATTACTGATGTGAAGTACTATGGTTTGAAAGTATTTGTGATTATTATGCTATGAAATGATTTTCCCCACTTCGGGATATAAAATAACTCAGTATGTGGCTAAAAAATTGGGTAACCCTGATGACTAAAAGTTGTTGGGGAATGGTGTTTTGATGACAACAACCTTATTTCAAAATTAATTGATTATAAAATATATAATAAAACTTCTATCTAGAATATATATATACACATATACATATGCAGGATTTGTATAAATGAATTATTAGCGAAGACTGTACAGTTTAAAGATTTAAGAGATTTAGAATTTAGGGATGATTCAAGACTCATGAGTAATCAAGATTTCAAGAGTTCAAGGCAAATATAGTAATAGAGTCTAGTTTATGTAAGACTCTGAATAGCACTCCAGATTCAAATTCAAATTCTGTTTTTCAATTTCAAATTCTATCTTCAATCTCTATCTTCTCTATTCTATTTCCTTTACTTTTACTTTATAAAACTTAACTTTTATAATTTATAAGTTTTATATATTATATACTTTATGTAGTTTTAAACTCTATGATTTTGTAAATATGTTTATATAGTTTATATTTATGTTTTTATATGATTTTCTACTCTAAAATATTCATTTACAACACTATGATTTAATTCAAGAATTTCCAGAATTATATATATATATCAAAACACTTCAAAAATGCTCAAAATTCAAGTTTACACATGCTTATGTCGACATTCATTTTGCCCTCTGTCAACATATAACTATCACTTTTTGAAAATTAAAAGGAAGT
The DNA here is from genome assembly GCA_030737875.1 of Allium sativum. Classification (NCBI taxonomy): domain Eukaryota; kingdom Viridiplantae; phylum Streptophyta; class Magnoliopsida; order Asparagales; family Amaryllidaceae; genus Allium; species Allium sativum. Next base: position 219,416,256 of record CM060921.1, read on the forward strand.
GTCTTTTCACTATTTGTGACGCGCTCCAGAAACGTTACAACTTTTTAAATCTTATAAATAGGGGATGATTTCAATTTTTTCATAATTCTTCTTCTCCATCTTCATCTCCTTTCTTTACACCATTATATCTTCTCATTTTTATGATTTCTATACTTATACTCTGCCAAATTCAATTCTATTTACATAAAACTTCTTCTCATCTCACTCTCTATTCATTACTCTCTGAATCAAAGTGCTATTGAAGAGTTATATGGCGATTGTAATCATTTGGGAAGTGTATGTAATTGGTGTGACCTTTGTAGCCGTGAAATCAGGGAGAGCGGAATAGGTGTTACCCTTATAGCCATGACATCATGGAGAGTATACTTGATCAAGTGTGTATGGAGTTAGTGGTATCCCTTGTAGCCGTGGAATCAAAGAGAGTATTGTAATTGGATATTGATATAGTAATAAAACTCTGTGCAATCCAGCGTTGCATGGGACTGGATGTAGGAGCATGTAACACCCTGCATTTTTAACTTAAGATAATAAAATAAGAATAACCGAATTAAATATTCAGAATTAATTAAAACGGACTGCGCTATTGCGCCCGTCTCGAAATTCTGATCAAGATAGACACCTGGTCTGTGTAAAACAGACACCGTATGAAGAAGTTTGTGTACGTATAAGGAACTTATATGTATATATATTAAATAAAAAATTATCCAGAAAATCAAAATCACGAGCGGGAAAGTTCAGAGGGAAAATGGACCGTTAGGGGTCAACCTAGGGGTCGACCCATCAACAGGGGGGTCGACCCACCACAAAGGGGGTCGAGCCACCCCAAGGGGGGTCGATCTAGGGGTCGACCCCACCGTGGATCTGGAAACTTCCTCTGATGTGGTCGGTTCTGATGTTTTAAAATTGGATCAAAGAGACCGGGTTTCTTTGATACACCTATAAATAAGTCTGTATAGCTAACCCTAAACCCCAAATTTCTGAGGCTGCGTTGAAGATCTTCCATTTCCTCTCCCTCCTCAAATCTATTCAGAAAATCAAGAATTTTAGTCTAGGAAAAATTCTGAATCCAGATCTGAAGGAAAGAAATGTAAACTTGTAAATGGGTGTTCAGATCTCGTATTAAAGTAAGGTAACTTTCTAGATCCTATCTATTCAGATTCCTTTCTCTTTCTTTCCTTTCTCTTTTAATGAAAATAATCAATCCATGGTCATTAAGATTTGAATCCGATTAAGGGAAATACCATGGATGTTAAAACTGGATCAGATCCAGAATTGGGAAAGCATACGAGGTGAGTGGGTTTAAGCTATAACATTTTAGATAATAAAATGTTATCATTTACCATTCCCCGTTTTGTATAATTGAATTTGCTAGAATAATTACGAATTACTGTTATAACAAGTTGAGATGTTAATATGAATAATTCATATATTGAATCAGTTAAAGTGTTGGAATGATTACATGTTGAAAACAAACTTGTTAGAAAATGGGTAATGACCACTGTTGTTATAATCACATGATTCACTTATGGTATATTATTGAGTAAATGACATGTTTAACTTGTTGGATTTGAACAATTACCCAATTAAATATTTACATGTCAAAATAGGATAAAACACCTGTTAAAAAGGACATGCAACAAAATATAGGTACAATTTGATGACATGTAAATTGGATTACAGTAAACATATGAAAAGGACAATATGCCTAAAAATTTATATGAAATAGGAATAATTGTTAAAGAACGAACATGCCAAGATTCATAGTAATTTGGCACTGTAACGCTCTTAGACACGAGGTTAGATTGCACTTGTGATATAAGTATCCCCGGAGTCGCTCGACATATCCAACATTCACAAGTGGCAAGTCTAATGTGAGGGGTCTAAGTGCATAATTAAAACATGCAATGGTACTAAGACACGAGGTTAAGTCAATGTAAAGACCCGCAAATCCCCGCCCTTCGAATCGACCATAAACCACACAGGTCTGATCCAAAAAGTGGAAACCTATGAATACTTTAACTTTGGGCATACAACACATTACAACAGATAACAGAAGACTTTTATAACACTATAATAAATGTTACATCAGAGTACAGAATATACATATCAGAGTATATTGGAATACAATTACAGCGGAAGAATAAGTTACAATAAAATGTAATATACTGCAACGGAAGAACACAGCGGAAGACTCTCTATCTCTGGACACAGCTTTAAGCTTCAACCCAGAATCATGTTTAATATATCTGCAAAAATAGCTACTCGACTGCCCGTGTGGAAAATATGGGCACCCGAGTTTGCCAGTGGACAAACTACAGGTCAGTCAAGGGACTGGTGTGAGAATTCTACTTAACCTATATAATATAATAAGGTAATCACAGGACCACGCCACTTTCGCGGAACGGGTTTTCTCCTATGAATTGCCAGTGCAAGACTAAAGTAAATCGTCAAAATAACGCAATGCTTTTTAGAAAAATGAAACCATTATAAGACCCCAAGTCCCATCACACAATGCAACACAAACCGGAGGATAGGGTTTTACCTTATAATGATCAAAAGATGCTTGATACGATAAACACGGTATTATATAATAATAGTGTGCAACCAATTTGAAATACATCAAAGTAAATGTATCAATCCTAGACGGCATGAGTGCCCTCATCCCAATATGTCGCCATATATAGGTATACAATCAAAACCGCGTGATGTCGTATTGGAAATTTGGGTTTCCATCTGAGTCAAGGCTAGGGAGGAGATCCTTACCGATTCGAGACACTCTAGCAAATGCCCCAGGATTGGTACTCTGTCCAACCCTTGGATAGCTGCAGGGCCGGTCCACACTTACTTTTGTGGATTAGAAATGCCTGAACACACGTTCCCCGGTCCTTTTGGACCTATAATACGACCAGTGGCGACCGCATAAACCGAGGCCTCGAAAAATTCAACAACCACAATGAATAAATGCCAGCGCTGGTAGGTCCCTGGCACTACTCTAGCTAGAAAGAAACGTGTGCACTCCCTGCGTTCCCTTCTCCCGTTTTAGACTCTACCGGGCTGTGAGGCTCGCGAAGTCACGATATACACAAAGCTATGCCTAAATAGACTGTGCTTTGATCATCAACCACAAGGCCTGCTTTTCAACAAAGCCTTGATTAATTGCATCTTAGCATGCCACATTGTCAGACTCTACCATATCATTGATCATCTACCAATATATATATATATATATATAACCTCTAAGCTCATACGTCTTAGAGAAGGGGGTTAAATGAAGAATAAATTCTTCACCACCAAACAGAAATATATAATCACTAGCGTTCAACAAATACAGTAGAAAAGAATACAATGTCAGACACACAATCCATTTACAAGTCCGCTCTGGGTCTGAACGAAACAACGTGTCCGTCGATCTCCAAATACATTTGGACGATCATTACCAAATACCTTGCCTTGGGGTGTCCAGTCCCAATTCAAGATACCAGTCATCATCATCCCAACGATGTGAAAACTTCGGTCTTCAATTGCCATCTTCATCTTCGACTCTTGATCGTCGTGATGATTATTCAGAATAAATCTTTTTCACAAGATTATTTATTTATCTTCGACTCTTGATCGTCGTGATGATTATTTATTTTTCACAAGATTATTCAGAATAAATCTTCATCTTCGACTCTTCAATTCAAGATACCAGTCTTCAATTGTCAAAAATCATTTTCACAAGATTATTTATTTTAAAGAATAAATCTTCTTTTAAACGGGTTAAAGAACTCATGTCATTTAAAACACAGTTCACGATAAACCCATAAATCAATTTCCAAAATATGGAATTCCACAGAAATTAATCAATACATAATCGATGTGAATTTCTGTATTGGACTAACAATATACATGGAATAACGGCAAAGCCTCTTTAATTCCATATATAATATCGGTCTTCTATTACAGAAGCCCATCTCGATTATTACCAATCGAATTTTCCACTTAATTCCAATTTAATTTTATTAAATTGGAAAACTAGATTTTTAGAAAATGCCTTTTTAAATCTATAAAATAGATTTATAAATTCCAAATAATAATTTCGATGTAAATTGGATTAAAGGAGAAATGTCATTTAAAAACACCGTCCACGATAAATCCACTTCACATCTCAATTTATTTCATATCATAAAATAAGATTTGCAAATTTTAATAATCTTAAATAAAAGATTTCTCTTTAAATATTTATTATTATAAGAAAAACGTATTTTAGAGATAATCATTAAAAATATTCTTTATATAAAAGATTTTTACCTTTTACAAATATTCTTTGTTTAACATACACTTAATTAAAATATATATATATATATATAAAAAGAATTTCTAATGTAAAAATATTCTTATTTAAAAGAACATCTGAATCAAGATGCGACTCAACCATTTACCATATAATTTGGATTATTTGGATTTAACACACATCATATATAACAATAAAAATGTAATTATCAAGTCATCCATTTACGTCCAAAGTGTAAATTCCAACTGTGTAAGCGTTAAAATTAAATAATAACGCTCATCACAGCCTGTCGATCTAACGATCAACATACAACTAAATATTGAGATTAGTGTATGTTAATTTTCATCCCAACACCCGTGTGGGGTTTCATCCAACAAACAAATAATTAATTCATTTGTGCACTTGGGCGATGTGTGAAAATTATCGACCCAATCACATTAACAAGTCAGGTAACTTGTTTATGGCAGTGTAATACACAATATATAACACGACGATAAAACTGTCTCTTTTTATTTCTATTCTTTTTATCGCATGTAAAATGTCAATAAAGATGAATTCTTTATTTCTATTCTTTTATCACATCTAAAATGACGATAAAAATAAAATCTTTATTTCAATTCCTTTCATTGTAAATAGATGAAAAAAAAATGTAATCTTTTAATTCCATTGTAATAGAGAATACAATTAATAACAAAAATATAACTTTTCATTTCATGCTTTATTCGCACTAGAGAATGCAAATAAAGATTCAGCTTTTTGATTTGAGGTTTATTTACAACGAGGAATGTAAATAAAAATTTTAACTTTTCATTTCATAATTTATTTGCAATAAGGATTGCAAATGAAAATGGATCTTTTATTCTCATGTTGTATTTGCGTTGAGTAATGCAAATAAAAATGTAATACTTAATTTCTACTTTTATTTACATCAAGAAATGTAAATAAAAGAACAACTTTTTATTTTATGTCTATTTACATCAAGTGAAGTAAATAAATAAAAATGTAACCTTATTTTAATGCTTTGTTCGCATTTAAAAACATGCAACAAAAATGAAACATTTGTTTTTAATAAATTTGTTTGCAACTAAATTTGCAAACAAAATATAAATGTAATTTTTTTTTTATATGGTTTGTTCACATTGTGAATGCGAACCAAAATATAAATCTTATTTTTAATGTTTTGTTCGCATTGTGAATGCGAGCAAAAATATAAATCTCATTTTAAAAAGTTTTGTTCGCATTGTGAATGCGAGCAAAAATATAAATCTTATTTTAAAAAGTTTTGTTCGCATTGTGAATGCGAGAAAAAATGAAAAAAAAATGTTAATTTTTTTTTTTTGTTTGCATTGTGAATGCAAACAAAAAAAGGTCAGTTTTATTTATTTCATGTTATATTTACATTGAAGAACACAACAATAAAAAAAAATTAACTTATTTCCTATGTTAGATTTGCATTAGTGAATGCAAATAAAAGAACAAATTTTGTTTTAATGCATAATTGCATTTGTGAGTGCAATTAAAAGCGCAAATTTATTTTCAGTGCATATTTGTATTTGTGATTACAAATAAAAAGTGAACTTTTGTTTTCAAAGTTTTATTTGTATTCGAGGATACAAATAAAGGACATATTTCATCTTAATGTTTTATTTATATATGTAAGTACAAATAAAAGGGACAAACTTTGTTTTATATGTTTACTTGTATTTGTGAATACAAATAAAAAGAACAAATTTTATTCCAATGTTTTATTTGTATATGTAAATACAAATAAAAGAACAAATTATATTTCAAAGTTTTATTTGTATTTGTAAATACAAATAAAAAGGACAAACTTTATACTTACATACATTTCTAACTATAATGGCATTTACAATGATATGACATTTCATACCATAATGACATTTGAATGATCATTTATTATGTTTCAATGTATCAACTTAAATATGACAATTCAATGTAAAAGATACTTTCCTATTTTTCATCGCTAACACAACCAATTTGACATTTTACTAATATAACATTCATAATAAAGGTGACAATTTTAATTCGTTAATTCTAATCTCAACAAGGAATGACAATTTAAGTGATAAATGTAAAAAAATTTTTTTTTTTATTGTGAAGCGTTTGCATATGTATGCAAACACAAAAATAATGAAAATCATATATATTATTTCTTTCTACATTGAATTTTTATCACGAATTGTAATGAGATGAGTTCCTATACTTTGTTGACATTAAGGAATGCAACAATACACTTTCCTTTTCCATCATATAAATTTTTTGTTTGAAAACACAAATCCAAATGTTAATCAATTAACGATGTAAATATTTGTGTTAGGGACACAGGTGAAAGACTTTCAATGTACGGTACATGTATTTGTGTTGGGAACACAAGTAAAAATAAATAAAATAAAATTTCAATGGCAGTGCATTCATTTGTGTTTAAGACAAAAATAAAAATAAAACTTTGATGACGAAGTATTTATTTGTGTTTAAGACAAAAATAAAAATAAAACTTTGATGACGAAGTATTTATTTGTGTTTAAGACAAAAATAAAAATAAAACTTTGATGACGAAGTATTTATTTGTGTTTAAGAAAAAAATAAAAATAAAACTTTGATGACGAAGTATTTATTTGGGTTTAAGACAAAAATAAAAATAAAAATTTGATGACGAAGTATTTATTTGGGTTTAAGACAAAAATAAAAATAAAACTTTGATGACGAAGTATTTATTTGTGTTTAAGACAAAAACAAAATAATTCATATTCCTGTGTAAATGTATGTGCCAATATATAAATAAAAAGACATTTTTTTTATAAACTTTTATGTTTAGGCATTTCTTTTGAATATTGTTATTTGTGTTGAAACACAAATATAAAATGAACATCTTTCATACATGTAGATTTTTGTGTTGAAACACAAAAATAAAGTAAACTTGTTTTTTTATGTAGATTTTTGTGTTGAAACACAAAAATTAAATAAACATTTTTTCTTGTAGATTTTTGTGTTGGAACACAAAATTAAAATAAACACATTTTTTCCTCATGTATACTTTTGTGTTGGAACACAAAAAAATAAAATAAACAATCTTTTTTTTTTCTATGTATAATTTTTGTGTTGGAACACAAAAATAAAATAAACAATCTTTTTTTTCTATGTATTTTTTTCCATCGCAATATGAATATTGAATTGATTATCAAACTCAATTCAATAAAATTCAAATCTGAAATAAACGTATCCAAGTTCGCACAACAACCAATACAACAATACATTCATCAAACAGAAAATCAACATAACATACTATACAATTCAGATCTGAACGAATATTATATAATAAATAAATTAATCAACTAATTAATTTAAATTAAAGAAATCTCACCTTCCGTTAATTCAGATCTAAAGATTCAAACAGTCCAGAAAATGTTCCAATCAGTCTCTAACCGTTCTATTTGCTGTTACGATTCCAATGTTTTTGAAATCGTCAAATTCTAAGTTGAAATGAACGAGTCATGGTCAAAATAAGTTTTTAAAATAATTTAAATTAATTAATTAGTTAATTAATTAAGATAATTACCCTTCTTCCTCCTCAAATAGGATCGGCCGTACTTATGAGAATGGAGAGGAGAAGATGGTGGCTCCAGAGAAGATCTAACCTTATGAGAATGGAGAGGAGAAGATGCTCTTTGATTTGGTATAGGAGTTAGGATTTAATTTGAAGAGAAGAGGGAGAAAGTGGCACAAGAATTTTCGGCCATGAAGAGAATAGGGGGCGGCGGCTACTAATTGAAGAAGATGAATAATGATTTAGTTAGGGTTCTCCTCTTTTTTATATTATGTAATTGTTGATTCTTCAAAAAAAAAACCATTCCTCTCAAATTATTTAGAATCCAGTCCAACAAAAGCTACCCTACCCAATAACCCCTAATCCGGATTCATCTAGCCATGTCCCGCAGGCCCAAAAGGTTGTCTAAGCCCTCATTTTTCGAATTTAAAATTAATTCTTTTTATTATTTAATTCGGACACAATCAAAAATCCGTCGAGGCCACATACGGACTCCGAAAAATCTAAAAAAAATATTTTTAGCTTTCTTATGACGATACGGTTCCAATGAGACTAATTTCATTGAATTCTGAGACTGTTTAAAAAATAGCTATTTTTAAGTCGATGAAAATTTGACCGTAAATTGACAAAATAGAAATCCTTTTGCCACGGCCACAAATTAATTCCAAAAATTATGAAAAATTAAACTTAACAATATTTTGACATTCCGGATCCAACAAAAGTGGTTTCGTCGAAAACGGAGGTCGTTTGTAAAATATCTATTTTCAAGGGCTATATATTTAATATTAAAAATACATTTTTAAACAAATAATTTCTGAAATTCAAAATATATAAGTGTTTACTGTTTTTCAATGTAGAAACATCATTCTGAACTCAATGGAAGTGGTTTCGAGTTCAAATTCCTTCGTATGCAAAAAGTAGCATTTTGACCTTTATAAATTTCATAGCGACCTTTCTAAATATTGAATTGGCCATAACTTTTGATTTCCGCTATGAAATTTCAATTTTTCGGATTCGTTGGAAATATATTTTTAAATAGATTCTAATATTTTTGGTTTCAATAAAATCTGTTAAATTTTGCATCTTGTACGGTCAGTCAAAGTTCAAGTTTGACTTTTCAAACTACCGCGCTATTTCTAACTCTTTTGTTAATTAAAATTAAATCATTCATTCTAACTTCGATTTAAATCAAATTTGTGATCATTATTATTTAAATAAATAATTTTATATTGTCAAAATTCATTAAAATTTTCTAAAATAAAAATTTTAAATTGGTCCTGATTTTTGCGGGTTGTTACAATCGCCCCCACTTAAAAACTTTTCGTCCTCGAAAAGGAACGTAACTAAAAATTGTAAAATTAACTATCTTAATTTTAAATTTTAATGGTTAATTATCTTTTCAAAATATATATAAAAATCATATTTCAAAGAATAGATTATAAATATCAAAAATACGTTAATTATAAATTCGTAACTCTTAACTCGTTCTAGTGCATTACTAACCCCATCTCTAACGAGTTTACTCATTCTAGGATACTGCTGATCCTATCTCTAATGAGTATTCTTATTGGACATTACTAATCCAATCTCTGATGAGTCTTTCGTTCAGTTCTAACGAGTTGTACCCCAAAGGTTTGAGCTAACCAGAGCTCTGATACCAACTGTAAAGACCCGCAAATCCCCGCCCTTCGAATCGACCATAAACCACACAGGTCTGATCCAAAAAGTGGAAACCTACGAATACTTTAACTTTGGGCATACAACACATTACAACAGATAACAGAAGACTTTTATAACACTATAATAAATGTTACATCAGAGTACAGAATATACATATCAGAGTACATTGGAATACAATTACAGCGGAAAAATAAGTTACAATAAAATGTAATATACTGCAACGGAAGAACACAGCGGAAGACTCTCTATCTCTGGACACAGCTTTAACCTTCAACCCAGAATCCTGTTTAATATATCTGCAAAAATAGCTACTCGACTGCCCGTGTGGAAAATATGGGCACCCGAGTTTGCCAGTGGACAAACTACAGGTCAGTCATGGGACTGGTGTGAGAATTCTACTTAACCTATATAATATAATAAGGCTAATCACAGGACCATGCCACTTTCGCGAAACGGGTTTTCTCCTATGAATTGCCAGTGCAAGACTAAAGTAAATCGTCAAAATAACGAAATGCTTTTTAGAAAAATGAAACCATTATAAGACCACAAGTCCCATCACACAATGCAACGCAAACCGGAGGATAGGGTTTTACCTTATAATGATCAAAAGATGCTTGATACGATAAACACAGTATTATATAATAATAGTGTGCAACCAATTTGAAATACATCAAAATAAATGTATCAATCCTAGACGACATGAGTGCCCCATCCCACTATGTCGCCATATATAGGTATACAATCAAAACCGCGTGATGTCGTATTGGAAATTTGGGTTTCCATCTGAGTCAAGGCTAGGGAGGAGTTCCTTACCGATTCGAGACACTCTAGCAAATGCCCCAGGATTGGTACTCTGTCCAACCCTTGGATAGCTGCAGGGCCGGTCCACACTTACTTTTGTGGATTAGAAATGCCCGAACACACGTTCCCCGGTCCTTTTGGACCTATAATACGACCAGTGGCGACCGCATAAACCGAGGCCTCGAAAAATCCAACAACCATAATGAATAAATGCCAGCGCTGGTAGGTCCCTGGCACTACTCTAGCTAGAAAGAAACGTGTGCACTCCCTGCGTTCCCTTCTCCCGTTTTAGACTCTACCGGGCTGTGAGGCTCGCGAAGTCACGATATACACAAAGCTATGCCTAAATAGACTGTGCTTTGATCATCAACCACAAGGCCTGCTTTTCAACAAAGCCTTGATTAATTGCATCTTAGCATGCCACATTGTCAGACTCTACCATATCATTGATCATCTACCAATATATATATAACCTCTAAGCTCATACGTCTTAGAGAAGGGGGTTAAATGAAGAATAAATTCTTCACCACCAAACAGAAATATATAATCAGTAGCGTTCAACAAATACAGTAGAAAAGAATACAATGTCAGACACACAATCCATTTACAAGTCCGCTCTGGGTCTGAACGAAACAACGTGTCCGTCGATCTCCAAATACATTTGGACGACCATTACCAAATACCTTGCCTTGGGGTGTCCAGTCCCAATTCAAGATACCAGTCATCATCATCCCAATGATGTGAAAACTTCGGTCTTCAATTGCCATCTTCATCTTCGACTCTTGATCGTCGTGATGATTATTCAGAATGGGTTAAACCTGGTCTTTCTGAATAACTCGCGTATTTTGTGATTAAAAATCAAATATTGGAAAATCACACATTACGCCACATTTCCCACTCAGAATATTCTTTTAATAAGATATTCATATTAAAAGATTCTCATTAATTTTATCAAAGATAAATTAATAAATTTAATCATAAATCTTCCTTAAAAGATTTATTAAAAATTCTAAATTTAATTTAATATCAAAAATCATTTTCACAAGATTATTTATTTTAAAGAATAAATCTTCTTTTAAATGGGTTAAAGAACTCGTGTCATTTAAAACACAGTTCACGATAAACCCATAAATCAATTTCCAAAATATGGAATTCCACAAAAATCAATCAATACATAATCGATGTGAATTTCTGTATTGGACTAACAATATACATGGAATAACGGCAAAGCCTCTTAAATTCCATATATAATATCGGTCTTCTATTACAGAAGCCCATCTCGATTATTACCAATCGAATTTTCCACTTAATTCCAATTTAATTTTATTAAATTGGAAAACTAGATTTTTAGAAAATGCCTTTTTAAATCTATAAAATAGATTTATAAATTCCAAATAATAATTTCGATGTAAATTGGATTAAAGGAGAAATGTCATTTAAAAACACCGTCCACGATAAATCCACTTCACATCTCAATTTATTTCATATCATAAAATAAGATTTGCAAATTTTAATAATCTTAAATAAAAGATTTCTCTTTAAATATTTATTATTATAAGAAAGACGTATTTTAGAGATAATCATTAAAAATATTCTTTATATAAAAGATTTTTACCTTTTACAAATATTCTTTGTTTAACATATACTTAATTAAAATATATATATATATATATATATATATATTTAAATAAAAAGAATTTCTAATGTAAAAATATTCTTATTTAAAAGAACATCTGAATCGAGATGCGACTCAACCATTTACCATATAATTTGGATTATATGGATTTAACACACATCATATATAACAATAAAAATGTAATTATCAAGTCATCCGTTTACGTCCAAAGTGTAAATTCCAAATGTGTAAGCGTTAAAATTAAATAATAACGCTCATCACAGCCTGTCGATCTAACGATCAACATACAACTAAATATTGGGATTAGTGTATGTTAATTTTCATCCCAACACCCGTGTGGGGTTTCATCCAACAAACAAATAATTAATTCATTTGTGCACTTGGGCGATGTGTGAAAATTATCGACCCAATCACATAAACAAGTCAGGCCCAAAAGGTTGTCTAAGCCCTCATTTTTCGAATTTAAAATTAATTCTTTTTATTATTTAATTCGGACACAATCAAAAATCCGCTGAGGCCACATACAGACTCCGAAAAATCTAAAAAAATATATTTTTAGCTTTCTTATGACGATACGGTTCCAATGAGACTAATTTTATCGAATTCTGAGACTGTTTGAAAAATAGCTATTTTTAAGTCGATTAAAATTTGACCGTAAATTGATAAAATAGAAATCCTTTTGCCACGGCCACAAATTAATTCCAAAAATTATGAAAAATTAAACTTAACAATATTTTGACATTCCGGATCCAACAAAAGTGGTTTCGTCGAAAACGGAGGTCGTTTGTAAAATATCTATTTTCAAGGGCTATATATTTAATATTAAAAATACATTTTTAAACAAATAATTTCTGAAATTCAAAATATATAAGTGTTTACTGTTTTTCAATGTAGAAACATCATTCTGAACTCAATGGAAGTGGTTTCGAGTTCAAATTCCTTCGTATGCAAAAAGTAGCATTTTGACCTTTATAAATTTCATAGCGACCTTTCTAAATATTGAATTGGCCATAACTTTTGATTTCCGCTATGAAATTTCAATTTTTCGGATTCGTTGGAAAGATATTTTTAAATAGATTCTAATATTTTTGGTTTCACTAAAATCCGTTAAATTTTGCATTCTGTACGGTCAGTCAAAGTTCAAGTTTGACTTTTTAAACTACCGCGCTATTTCTAACTCTTTTGTTAATTAAAATTAAATCATTCATTCTAACTTCGATTTAAATCAAATTTGTGATCATTATTATTTAAATAAATAATTTTATATTGTCAAAATTCATTAAAATTTTCTAAAATAAAATTTTTAAATTGGTCCTGATTTTTGCGGGTTGTTACAGTCAACTTGTGGTAGAAGTCTGCCCGGACCCGCCCGACAAATCCAGCGTCCACATATGTAGGCTTAATGTGAGAGGTCTAGTGCATATATATAAATATATATAACAAGATATGAATAAATGGCAATGATGTAATCAAATGTCTAACTCAGAAAATAAGAAAGGAAGGGATGTAATGGACTGAGTTAGTGTGATGCAAAGGAAAAGTGATGTATTTCCCTAAATGACCTATTTCTTAGAACGTGGTTGCAAGTAAGCCACAGTGAATAAAGTAAGAAAGAGGAAAGAAATTACTTTCCACCATGAATTTAGATGGGAATACATTATGAAAATAAATCACTGATTCCTTCTATAAACCAAACTGATAAGGTGCATGAAGTGTTTTCCTTAATAAAATAAGGAACAAATATTACAGTGAATGAAGAATAATGGATTACAACAGTAAATGGTTTAAACGAGAAATGATAATAACCTATTATAAATAAATAACATTAATGAAAATGTTGTATAATAGGTAGACTTGTCCTAAGGGCAAGTGAAGATTGTAACTTAGGTTATAATAAACTAGTAAGTGAAGATATGTTAATTAGAAAACATGTGAATTGAGATATACTTAATAACATATTAAGTAAAATATGTTATTGTAACGATAAAAGCAAACAAGAATATAAAGGGATTGTAGATTACAGACTTTGTGCAACAATCTAGAGAATAACATGTTGTGGGCTTATTAATAAACTTAAATGGGTTAAGTTATATAACTGAAATTAATAAGCAAGAGGAACTTGGTAACTTGATTAAGAATTCAATATGAATGGGAATAACCAAGTTAAATGGAAACCTGATGAGGTAAGGCAAGCGCGTAAAAGAATGTTTCGACATAGGGTCTAACAACATATTAAAGTGAGGCGCTTGGACCAGTCCGTACGTTTGAGGGTGAATAACCCAGTGTGGTAGATCATCGTGGTGTTATAAGACACCAGGGGAGCGCACGTTCATCTGATTATTCTGTCGGCTCCGAAGGACTAGAAGGGGAAGCGTGCCGCTTCCTGAGATATGTAAGGTGCTCCTGGTATTTCTCTGTGTGGTGGCAGATGTTTAGACTGTGCTCGAAGAGGTTCGGTCTGCGCGTAGCTACCAGGTGGGTGGGCCTTGACTGCAAATGTTGCTTTGCAGTCAGAATGCTATAACACGGTGACACCAGGGTGATTCGGCGGTTGCCTTAATGGGGAGGCGAAGGGTTATGACCAATAAGGATAGTAGATTGTCAGATACTCATCATCGGCAGCCAGTGGGATGTGAAAAGACTAGAGCTAAAACCAATAGACCATTCACCTTTCACTATCGAGGTATGGTGGTTGAGGGAAGACACCAACTGGACGCTTAGATTGTTTGTTAGGGGCCATTCGCTTAGTGTTTACTAGCCGAGGGAGGTGCTGAGGTGGGGCCATAGCCACCATGAAAAATAGACCCGAGGGATATCTGTATTTGGAGGCTCTTAACGGCGGGTCTGTACAGATATGGAAAATCTCCCGACCGAGTTCCGTGTTACTCGTATCGCCCTACCATGGAACTCGGTGCACATTAGAGGACGTGCAGTTGAGGCATCGAGCTACAATTAACGGTACGTACGTGGGACAGTCCAGATGCATGCATGTCGGCTTTGGGTGGTGTATCATAGACTTGAGGGCATTATTCCAGTATGGAATCTGATTCGATCAAAGGCGGTAATCCGTACGCTTATGTAGCATAGTAATGACAGATATATGTGGAACATAACATTGTTATTTAGAGATCTGTATGTCACTCTGGCGTTGGATGAAGGACTGCGTACATTTCGGTGGTATTATGGCGGAGACTGTGCGAGTGGGGTACCATGGGGTGTACCTTAATATTGGGGGTAGCTACATATATGTTGTATTAGATTAATTCATTGGGAAGCAAATAGGTGCGACGTGTGTGTAAGTCTCTAGTGCTGTTAACCCAAGTAACCTAATAAATAAGAAAATGTGATTGAACGTTATATGTAGTGTTATACAAAGTGTATAATTTAGATCCAATCATCAGAACTTGTGTTCTGACCCCCTCCTCATCGCATACTCGCAGGTTAGATTTGTGGCAGAGACATGATAGCCTTGGATACTGGTTAGGCAGTATTATTAATATGGTAAGACTATATTTTGATTATATTATATTTTATCCATTCCGCTGTGAGATATTTTCTGAGCTCTGACATATTTTTTGTCTTTGTCTTTTCTGCAGGATACCAGAGCAAAACAACTTGAGTTTCGATAGATTGGAATTTTGAAATAAAAATTGGTCTGTCGGAATTCGGGTTGTTACAGAACAATTACGATCCAGTATAAAATCCAGTGTGTTCTTTCCTTTTCTACATTTTATTTTTTTATCTTTGTCTTTGATTCTGTGTTTGTGATTATTTCTGTGGTGTTTGATTCATATAGTAGATCATATAAGTTTTAGATTTTGTTTACTTTTTCAAAAACACTATTCACCCCCTCTGGTGTTAGTTTTGCCTTAATGATCCATTCCGTAATCCCTAACAATTGGTATCAGAGCAAGGTCTTTCAAAAAGTTCATATTTTGATTTTTGAAAATAGTGATAATGGCAACCAACACTGGAAGCAACAATAGTTCTTTTGTAGAGGGTCAGTCCACTGTTTAATGATAGTAACTATTCATATTGGGCATGTAGAATGAAAATATATTTACAATTAGTAGGATTAGACACATAGAATAGTAAACAAAATGAGTTTGTTGAACCAACAACTGTTTTGCACAATGGACAAATGAACAAAAGACTAATGCACAAAGCAATTCTAAAGCTACAAATATGTTATTTTGTTCATTAGCTAGGAATGAGTTTACTAGAGTGTCAGTTTGTAAAACTGCTTATGAAATTTGGGTAACTTTACAAGTTACTCATGAAGGAACTAGTAAAGTTAAACAAACTAAGATATCAATGTTAGTTATTCAGTTTGATTTATTCAAAATGAACAAGAATGAGTCTATCTCTGATATGTAATGCAGATTTCAAGAGATAGTGCATTCATTAACGGCATTTGGAAAAACTTATTCTGAAGAAGATCAAGTAAGAAATATATTAAGTTCATTGACTCCAGAATGGGATTAGAAAACTCTGGCAATTGAAGAAGCCATGAACGTCAATGAAATGAAGATTGAGGAGTTAATCGGTAATCTGATGTCTTTTGAAGTCCAATTAGAGAAAAAAAGAAAACAGTCCAATTACAACAAATAATTCTGACTCGAGTAGTGAAGATGATGAAGAAACAGCCCTTACGACAAGACATTTTAGAAAGCTGCTGAAATATAGAAGGAAAAATTATTTTCAAAATAATATTCAAGGAAATTCAAGAAGTAATGATGGTCGATGTTATAACTGCAACAAACCAGGCCATATAAGGAAAATATGTCCATATACAGATAAATCGACTCATCAAACAGACAACATCAATTCGTCAAGGAAGAGAAAAAAAGCATACGCAGCAACATTAGATGATTCAGATTCATCATCAAGTGATAAAGAGTCAGAAACCGGAAATTCAAATATGTGCTTCATGGCAATTTAGAATTTAGAAAATTTTGAAGAAAAGGATCTAAAAACCGGGTACGCCTTAATTGATTTTCAAATTTGATTTGGTTGAATGGTTGCTTTGTTTTGAATTTAAAAACTTTAAATTTTAAACTTGAAATTCAAAATTCAAAATAATAATATAACGATAAATAACAAATAAAATAATAAAATAAAATTCTGAATGTTTGTTAGGATTAGAATTATTTCAGGAAATCGTTAAAATTGAAATATAAATCGATAGTTTAAATCACATTTCCCAAAAATAAAAAATTCCTTTGAAAATAGATACATATGTCGATATACATATGTCTATATGCCGACATATATGACAAGAAATTTGAAATTTAAATTTTGAATTTCAAAGATTTAAACTTTCAAACTTCCCTCCAACTTTTCACCAACTCCTAATGTCTGAAAAGGTGTTGTTGACTTTTGAAAAGTTGTGCCTGTTTAATTTATATCCATTCAATTTCTATATATACACCTATTCTCTCTACCTTTCATTCACAATTCAAAACAATATTCTTCATATCTATTCTCTTTAAAACTATGAATTCATTGGCTTCCTCAAGTTCAACTCAGAAATTGAAGTTAACCAAAACCATCATAGGTTATCTTCATAATGACAAAGAAGCTATCAAAACCTATGTTAGCTATGTAGCAAATGCTAAAGTTAACACGGGTGCTTTCGCCATCTTTAGCGAATTTCCCCCTTATGATCTTACATCTCTCTTTCAACAAAACGAAGACTTGAGTCTACTTGACTCATGGGATAATGACGAAGTGTTTTATCCCAAGCTTATCAAGATGTTCTGCACGAATCTTAATCGTGGATTTTACAAAGGCAATGAAGATCAAACTGGAGTAGTGTTAAAGTCATGTAAGTTGTTCTCGATGCCGAACTCTTGGACACTATCTTAAATTGTAGAAGCATAGGCCCAGACTTTTTGGATTTCAAAACCGATGAAACAGATTTAGAGACCTATCACGACATATTTGAACGTGATTCTCAAATGGATTTCAAAAATTGTTTTTTTGGCCAAAAAAAACAAGAATTGTTAACCTTCTCCTCCAATATACCATCACTCCCCGTTCCAAAAACTTTAATAACCCTACTCTCAAAGTCCAAAAAGTCCTCTTTGCTATTATGGGTGGCTATAACATCAACTGGGCCGACCTGATCTTAAATGAAATCAAGCCCATAGAATTGTCATCAAGAGAAAACACTCTCTACTATGGTGTTTGTCTCACCTGCATTTTCAAATATTTCGGAGTTAACCTTCATTGAGAAGAATTTGTGCCTAGAAAAGTGTTTGACTCATCAAACATACATCTCATGCAAATTCCTCTCACTTTCCAACCATACAAGACATTCGAAGCAAAACAAGCTCGAATGCAACAAGAACAAGCGCCAATGGAAGTCGAAGAAGAAACTTCTTTAGAAAGTGTTGAGTGTCTAACCAACACTAGACACATTTCCAAAGAGACAATTGTTCAAAATCAAGTAAAAATTGTCAACAATCAAAAGAAGCTTAAGAAGAAGAACTTTTCAAAAATGACCAAATGCATGGTAAAAATTTGAAGAAAGCTTGGAATATCACCATATATTCGAATGTAAAATCACTAACCTCAATTTCTTTAGCCATGAAGCATACGTTACCTTGTTCATTATCGCTCTCACTATCACTTTTAGAAGATGAAGGATCTGAATCATCCCAAGTTACTGAGAATGCTCTCTCTTAGATTTCTCCTTCTTTTTCTTATTTTGTTGTTCTTTTTGTTCGGGACAATTCTTTTGATAATGTCCATTCTTGTGACAACCAAAGCATTCAAATGAAGATGGTGCAACTTTATTATTACTATTTTTGAAAATTTTCTTTCTATTGTTCTTGAATCGCTTCTTGTATTTCATAAATTTTATGAAATTTTTGGCAGTGAAAGCTAGGTCTTCTTCATCATCTGAATATGATTCGTCTTTTTCAACATGAAAAGCTAAGTACTTTTATCTTGTGCCTGAACCTTTTTATCCTGCAAATTTAATTCATATGACATTATATTTTCCATTAACTCTTTGGGTTTTATGGATGAAAGATCGTAAGCTTCTTCGATAGCCAACATCTTCCTTTCCCAATCTTCCGTCAAAGTGTTTAGGATATTTGATACTGTATCAAAAATCTAAGCCCAATAGTGAATTATAAATGTTTTGAACTCTAGAATACACATCATTAATCAATTCATTTTCGTTCATTTAAAGTTCTGAAATTGATTTTTAAGCATGGATATCTTGCTTTGTTTAACCTTGCTAGTTCCTTCGTGTGTAACTTTGGGTATTCGCCAAATTTCATATGCAGTATTGCACATACAAATTCGGTTAAACTCATTTCTATCCAAGGCACAATACAAAATATTCATGGAGCATTAGTAGTAGCTTCTGCTTTTTCATTGGTTGACCACTCGGAATAATTTGTAGTAGGATGTGTATATTCTTTTTGAGTAATATTCCAAGAGTCAAAACTATTTGTTTGTATATTAATTCTCATACATGTAGCCCAGTAATTATAGTTCATGCCATTAAAAATGGAGGTCGTGCAGTAGATTGATCTTCTATGAAACTTGTGTTATTGTTGGTGTTAGTGTTTGTGTTGTTATCCATATTATCGAGTATCAAATAACTATTTATGGTTATAAGATGAACTTCTCTGATACCAAATAAAAAGAGTGCTAGAGCAAGATCAAGTAATATGGGTTTATATGAATATGAGAAAGCTTAGATAATGTGATATATACATATATATATATATATATTAAACTTATGCAATAGTTATGCAAGAAAAAATTTAATAAATAAAATATAACGATATCATAGTAAATGCAGTAAAGTCAACGACATCGAGGATTTTTATACTGGTTCGGAGCACCATCCTACGTCCAGTCTCAGACTTCTTTTAGCTTTTCACTAGAAACACCTTCACTTTACCCGAAGGAACAAGTTAACAATACACCCGAGTAACCTAACCGGATTGCATGTCTGAGTAAACCAAACAGGACTTCAACAACATGCCTGAGCAATCTAACAACCTTGTGCTTATACCAGCGAGCTTGGCAAGCATCCTGGCTACTCAACGGAAAGGTCTCGACCAATCACTCGACATGACTTGGAGATCTTCCTGACTTCTAGAAATATTTGTCTTAACTCAAAGCACGTCATGTGAACACAAGACATCCTTTGGAGCGCAAGTGTTACCTGGACATTTCGCCCGGATACCAAAAGCAGTCCATGCCCACATGACTCGGCCCATAACATGATTAAACAGCCCAGAAGTGTCTCCAAGATAACCCATTAACAAAACCTAGATGGCGTCGTGTAAGTATAGATGTCATGGCTCGTCGAATCTGATTAAATTCGCCTAAGTGTCAGGGATCGATATTCACCATCCATCAAAATTCATATCCCCGATTCATCGGCCAAAATCCGTATCCCCACAACACAATTGTCGGGATCTGTATACACATCCTACACAATTCGTATCCCAAATCTCTACTCCAAACTTCGTATTCTAACAACTCATCACCGATTTTCGTATCTCATGAGACAACTTCCAGGATCGGTGCAATTTTCCCATGCCAACGAAGTGTTATAAGTGTTTCGAAATCGGGTAGGGAACTTTCTACCCTAGTACACGAAACCAACCAATCAGAACAGTTCAATACTTTGAGGCAACAAAATATACTAAGTCCCTGAGATATTACTGACCCTGGCGTCGGTACCGATTCTGGGGTACGAAAAGCAGTGGCATGTGCCCACCAGCCTCTGCTCCTACCTCTCCAACATGCTCCACTCTTCTATAAATAGTAATACCCCTCATCCTGCTCTGGAAAAAGGGTTGAAGCCTTGCTAGTTTGGCACTTTGGAAAGAAGATATTACCTCCTTGACCCACAAGCTTGCCCCATCACTTTGGGAAGAAGAAATTTGCATCTTTTTGGACGCTTGGACTTTTTGGAAAACATATGCATTTTGGGAAGAAGGACTTGGGCTTCATTTTGAACCTTATAGAATTTACTTTTCACCATTGTCAATGTATACATTTCTAACTATGGTTCCCACCATTGTATTTTGACTTAAAAAGCAAAACCTTCAAAGTGGACGTAGGTTCTCGTAGACTGAACTATTATAAAATACTATGTTATTTACTTTCCTGCATGATTTCCACTTAGGACGCGTGGTTTCATTGTCTTGGAACTTTTTGGGTGTTGTGCCAACTTTTACGCATCAACACATATAATAGTAATAAATAAAATATATTAATCATTTATCTTAATAAATTATTATACATTGAATTTTTTTCTTTGTTAGTTTCACATATCTACATTTTAACATTTATGTAATTATTTACTGAACCCACTTAATTATTTTATTAAGTTTAAATTTTAATTCATGTGTTTAAACTACTTACAAAATCTCAAACGTAGTTTATTTAAATAATCTCAGTAAATATCTAGCCCATTTTTTTATATGTCATAAAAACATATGCCAAATAACAAATTCCAGTACAAAAATTTGATATGAAAATCTTGTTTATATCAAGAATTATTCACATAAACAATAATAAGAAGGTTAATATGCAAATGAATTATAATTTGTTTATATCAAGATTTTATCATATGTTATACCACAATTTTTTTAACGATGAATGAATCTACATTATGTTTTACAAATTTCTTCTTAATTCTTCCTAATACAAGTTCATATATTTAAACTAATTTCATAATTTCAAACTTAACTTATTCAAACAAATTGCATTAAATAATATTTGTTAATTCATTTAATATATTACTAACAAATATGCTAGTTTCAACACGTTCCGTATACTAATATTAACAAAAATGATTAGAATTTTTTTTGAATACACACACATTGTGTGTTTGTGTGTGTAAGCCATAAAACATAAATTATACATAAACAATAACAGTGATAATAGTAATCTTAGTTTATAGTTTATAAATTTCACTAAATTTATCACTTATTGCATTAATACTAAAATAATAATGTTATATTTGATAATATTTTTGTATGCGACGCTCAGGTAACACATTAGTCATTAACGATAGCAGATGTCTTAATTGGTTTATATAAAATGTCATTGTAACTGTCGAATACATGCTTGAAAATTTGCATCACTTTTAGGAATTCACGAAAATGATATTACATTTGTATATTTATATTCCATCTTGATTTACTTTTGAAAATGAAGATTGATTTTGCCATATAATTAATAATGGTATAATTTAAAATAATAATTTAAAATTTCCTAAAAGATTCCAACCACGTATGTTGAGAATTACTATTAAATTATACAATACCGGTTTTAGGGTTGTCAATGAGTTTCCAAAAAGCCCAAAATCTCTTCGCATCCGTACCTAAAATATTAAAATAATAATCAATATCTGGAAATTGGTTATGAATAGGATATGGCTATGGATCTGCATTCAGTAATCATCAATACAAATTTTGTTAAGATAATAGTTATGAGTGTCACAGAACGCGTGTGATCATCACCCTTGTTTTCTGCATGAATTATGTTTTTCGAAATTGTGTATGTTTAACATATTTAAGACAAAATGATTTACATGAATATTTAGTTATATTTTTCGTTGAAATTATATGCAATTAGGTTGAATTTTATATTCAAGTTACGATATTTGAGTTTTCATTTGTTTTGTTTTTTATTTATGTTGCTAATTAATAAAGAGAAATATTATAAGTAATGTTTATTTGTTATATCCTATTTTTAAATGAAATTAAAGTTTGTTAATATTTTTGAAAATGCAGTTTGAAATTCTAAAAATGTTCAATTATTAGATCTTGTTTTTAAGTGAAATACAACGATAAAAGTTTGTAAAGATATTTTTTAAACTTCGTGGTTGAACCAAAAGTTTGTGCTTCTAGATCAACTACTAATAGAGACTGGTATGTAACCTGTAACAACCTTGAATTTTGGAACCAATTTAAAAACTATTTTTAATTGATTTTCATGGAAACTAAATATTTTAAACAATTTATTTTGAGAATTAACGACTTAAAATTTTATTTTAAAACGAAGTCTAAATGTATGAATTTAAAATTTAATTAAAATGAGCTCGTAATATCTCGGTAGTTCATAGTAATACGTTTTGAACTTTAAATGAATGTACAGACTTCAAAATAAGTCGGATTTCAATAAAACAAGATTCGTTAGGATTTATTTAATAATATCTTTCTAACGAATGTGAAAATTTTAAAATTTCATATTATGAATTGCAAGTTATGTCCAAATTAAAATTTGAAATAGTCGCTATGGAATTTATTAATATTTTAATATTATTTAAGCCCTTAAAAACTATCATTTTGCAAACAATCTCTGTTTTCGACTAAACCAATTTTGTTGGATACAGAACGTCAAATTATTGTCAAGTATAAAATTTCAACTCAATTGGAATTAATATGTAAGCGCGGTAAATTTAAACTCGTGTTCAGTTTCAATTATAATTCAGTAAGCTAGAAATAAGACCATTTTTCAAACGATCTCCAAATTCGACCAAACTAGGGTCATTAGAACCGTATTTGTAAAATATAGCTAGATATCAAATTTCGTAATTTTTGGAGTTAGTATGTGGTCGTGGCAAATTAAAACGTACATTCAAATTTAATATTTAACGTTATATTTTAATTTCGATAAAAAAAATGATCAAAATAGTCGAATCAACTTACCAAACATATCCTGTTATGTCCAGAATGAGGGTTTTTGGTTAAGGACGAAAGTCATTGGGTTTTCTTTAGAGTTCGGAGCAGTAAATTTCATAGTTAAGTAGTTAATTAAATTAAATATTAATTAATATATGTATTATATACCATTCCACTCTCAAAACCCTAATTTCATCCTAGAACATGCCGCCACCAGCCATTTTAAGGGCTAGAAATTTTCGAATTTAATACCCTAAAATCTCTCGATCCATTGCAGATTAGATCGGGGTTTCTTCACGAATCTTGTTGAGAATGGTGTGCTCTTTCATCTTATATAGAGATGATCTCTTTTAGTATTGTAAATTGGTCAGTAATCAAGCTTAAAGTTGTGTCGTTCTCCCAAGTTTTTACGCCTCCTAAAGCGTTCGAGTTTGCCACTGCAACCGGAGGTGGTGGCTCTCGCGTAGGCCAAAGTCGTGGAACATTTCGATGATCTTCCGGCGCCTTGGATTTCATGCGAAGTGGAGCCTTAGCTTGCGTGTTTTGGGTTCGAAGATGACTTGGAAAAATGAATACAAAGAAGAAGGAAGCAATTTCTCTAATAAAAAACGTCTTAAGGTTAATTAAATTTAGTTAAACATGGTTAATTATTTAATTAAATTATCTAATGTTTGTAACCCCATATCTTTTCCGAACGGAAACAAAATTCGATGAACTTGGGCGCGTTGGAATCGTCTCAACGAGATCTACGCAAAAACAGATTTGGATGGAAATGTAAGCTACTGGATTTTTGATAAAATTAAATGTACAATTTAGTTAAATCAAAATAATCGTTATTTGATGATTTCAGAAACCGATCAAAGTGAGAACTCTCTCACTCAATTATTTTGTTGTGTTATTATAATCATACTTAATTACATATTGATTGCCTATGCTGATTTTCACCTGTTTATTTATCACAATTTGTTATATGGTGCATGGTAACTCACATCACAAATTGTCGGCAAACCAGATGTATGAATGGATGATTATTGGTGTTATGGTTTGAATGTGATTTTGAAAGAATTAACATATTAAAATGATGTTAAATTATTTTTGGTAGTTGAAATTGGATTAAATATCCATTTACAAGTCGAACGACTTGTTTATGTTCACCTATTTGAATAATAAACTTGAATGGAATAAATAATTTATTAATTTTTTATTGGTTGAAAACCCCCCATATGGGTAGTGGGATGATAATTTATTTACACTATTCTCAAGTTTTTAGATTGGATGTTAATCGATTAATGGCAGACCAATATAAGAGATAAATAGTTATCTAAGGCTTATATAGACGTAAGTGCATACTGCATGTTAATTGGATGTTTGGTAGTTGATTACAACTACTGTTGGTGCATATGATAAATGAAATCAATATAAATTAATTTATATGGATATCGGTTGAATGTTATTCCAATCTGGAAAAAATATATAAATATTTTAAAAATATAATATTCAATGAAAATCGAAGTTTGATTTAAATGTCTGCTTTTGGATAGACACGAAAATATTAGAATAGACCGTATAGTAAAATACGTGATTTTGAAGATAAACGAATGAAAAAAGTTTCAAAAATGAATATATATAGTTTATATAATTTATAAAAATGGTTTTGAAGCGTTTAAATTTATATTTAAAATTTAATAATCAGTTCGTGCTGGAATAGAACATGTCACGTAGCGACAATTCGCGAACTCAACCCGTAATTTCGAATTGACGTAACGGGAGATCCGACCGTCAGATTCTCCTGAAATTGGAATCGTTGGAACCGTAATGAAATGTACTTTCCAATAAAATGAGAATTTTTGAAATCCAATGGTTATATTTTAATTTAAATCCAAATCTATTTTAGAAAAGTTCGCCATGGATGCAATTCGGTGGCCGATATTGGAAGCCGGCTGTAAGGGCCTTATTAAAATTATTAAAATATAAATAAATTATGTAAAATCATAATAAATGATTTGGAAAGATTTTTGGATGAAATATTCAAATTTTTAAAAAGATATTTTTATCTGAATGAACTGTTAACAACTAGAGAAATAATTCAATGATTTTAAATTAATAAATTGGATTGGGAATGGTTTTGATATAACCAGAGTTTTCCAAAGTACAATTTGGAAAGGATTTGAATGGATATAATCTTCATACATTTCGATATTTCATTCCGTGATTATACAGATGCTGGTGTGAGGAATTTGGAAGATATTGATATTGTTAATTCCCATTACGGTATTTGTTGGTTTCAGAATTTGATATTAAATATAAGTCGATACGATTTCTATTTAAAGCCTTGTATTTGATATCAAATTGTATTTTGTGTTTGAAGATTAAAACTAAGTAGAGTTTTAATAAATCTTTAATTTGATTTGAAATGTAGGACAACAATTAAATTTACTAAAATGTGAGATGTGTTAGAACCAAACATACTTGGTTGTTGGTATTTGTTGTTGATTGATTGATTGTTTGGATTATGCTTGACCAGTCTATAAGCATGCATGCTTTTACATTTAGCATTGGGTTGAGTAGAAAATATTTGTATGCTAACACCTTGTGATTAATTTCATGATTTGACTATGAGGTGTTTAGTGATTTTGCTTAATTCATTTCAATTTAATGAATGGTTTTTGAAATGTGATTTTCTTAAGTGATCCCGATTTTGGATGGGGAAGGATTTATAAATATGTTTTATGAAACAGAAAGGATTTCGAGGACTAAACCCGATGTTTTTGAAATGATTTGGAAATGGATTATGTGTTTGACATTGTAGTTCATTACATAACTGATTACTTGCTATTAATGATATATTTGTTTGGTGGCGGAGAATTTATTCTTTCGCTTAACACCCTTTTTTGAAACTTACAAGCTCAAAGGTTATATGGTTAATAGTTACTGATCATATGTGTGAATTACTGATGTGAAGTACTATGGTCTGAAAGTATTTGTGATTATTATGTTGCGAAATGATTTTCCCCACTTCAGGATATAAAATGACTTAGTATGGGGCTAAAGATTTGGGTAACCTGACGACTAAAAGTTTTTGGAGAATGGAGTTTTGATGACAACAACCTTATTTAAATATTAATTGATTATAAAATATATACTAACACTTTTATCTAGAATATATATGTGTGTAGGATTCACATACATGAATTATTACTGAAGACTGTACAGTTTAAAATTTTAAGAGATTCAGAATTCAGAGACGATTTAAGACTCATGAGTAATCAATATTTCAAGATAAATATAGTAATAGAGTCTAGTTTATGTAAGACTCCGAATAGCACTCCAAGTTCAAATTCGAATTCAAATTATGTTTTTCAGTTTCTGATTTCAATTTCTGTTTTCAAATTCTATCTTCAATCTCTATTTTCTCTATTATATTTTCTTTACTTTTGTTTTTAAAAACTTAAGTTTTATAGTTTATAAGTTTTATATATTATATATTTATATAGTTTTAAACTCTACAATTTTAAAAATATTATTATATAGTTTATATTTATGTTTTTATATGATTTTCTACTTTATAATATTCATTTACAACACTATGTTTTAATTCAAGAATGTCAAGAATTATATATATATATATATATATCAAAACGCTTTAAAAATGATCAAAATTCAAGTTTACACATGCTTATGTCGACATACATTTTGCCTTATGTTGACATATAACTGTCACTTTTTGAAAATTGGAAGGAAATGTCTTTTCACTATTTGTGACGCTTCATAAACATTGCAACCTTTCAAATCCTAAAAATTGGTGCTGATTTCAAATTTTTTTCATAATTCTTCTTCTCCATCTTCATCCCTATTCTTTACACCATTATATATTCTCATTTTTATGATTTCTACACTTATACTCTGCCGAGTTCAATTTTATTTACATAAAACTTCGTCTCTTCTCGCTCTCTACTCATTACTCTGAATCAAAGTGCCATTGAAGAGTTATAGGGCTATTATAATCATTTGGGAAGTGTATGTAATCGGTGTGACCCTTGTAGCCGTGAAATCAAGGAGACCGGAATCGGTGTTACCCTTGTAGTCGTGAAATCAACGGGAGTATACTTGATCAAGTGTGTGTTGAATCGGTGGTATCCCTTGTAGCCGTGAAATCAAGGAGAGGATTGTAATTGGATATTGATTAGTAATAAAACTCTGCACAATCCAACGTTCCGTAGGACTAGACGTAGGAGCAATACCGAACCAGTATAAACTCTGGTGTGTTCTTTTCTTTTCTACATTTTACTTTTGTTTATCTTCATGTTTGATTCTGTGTCTGTGATGGTTTCTGTGGTGTTTGATTCATATAGCAGATCATATAAATTTTTGATTTTGCTTAATTTTTCAGAAACAATATTCAACCCCTAGTTTTAGTTTTGCGTTAACGATCCATTCCGCAATCCCTAACAATTGGTATTAGAGCAAGGTCTTTCAAAAAGTTAATAATCTGATTTTGAAAGTAGTAATAATGGCAACCAAAACTGGTAGCAATAATAGTTCTTTTGTAGAGGTTCAGTCCACTATTAGACCACCACTGTTTAATGGTAGTAATAATTCATATTGGGCATGTAGAATGAATATGTTATTTTGTTCATTAGACAGGAATGAGTTTAATAGAGTGTCAGTATGCAAAGCTGCTTATGAAATTTGGAGAACTTTACAAGTTACTCATGAAGGAACCAGTAAAGTTAAACAAACTAAGATACCAAAGTTAGTTAATCTATTTGAGTTATTCAAAAAGAACGAGAATGGGTTTATCTCTGATATGTATTGCAGATTTCAAGAGATAGTAAATTCGTTAACGACACTTGGAAAAACTTATTCTAAAGAAGATCAAGTCAGAATAATATTAAGTTCTTGACTCCAGAATGGGATCAGAAAACTCTGGCAATTAAAGGAGCCAATAATGTCAACGAAATGAAGATTGAGGAGTTAATAGGAAATCTATTGTCTTTTGAAGTCCAATTACAGAAAAGAAAAGAAAACATGCCAACATAGAAGAAATCCATTGCATTCTAAGTACCAACAAATGGTTCTGACCCGAGTTGTGAAGATGATGAAGAAACAACCCTTATGGCAAGACATTTTATAAAATTTCTAAAATATAGACGGAAAAATTATTTTTAAAATAATAACCAAGGAAATTCAAGAAGTAATATGTAACATCTCGTATTTTCTGGCCAATTATTTAAATTATTTTACTATTTAAAATATTGATTTGAATTTAAATAATTGAATTTAACCATTTTATTTTGAATATGCTATTAATATAAATAATGTAATAATATTTAATTCCAAAATATTTGGAAAATGTTGAATTTGCAATATAACATGAATTGGCAATTTAAAAGGGTTTAACGTTGTTTACATTGAAATTATATTAACGAATCCGTTTATTAAACGACGTTAGAATGTATAATTTATAATTATTATATTATAAAACGAGCTGCATCGGCGCGGTAGTTCGTAATATTGCATTTTGAACTTTAAACGGCTGTACAGGACGCAATATAAGTTAGAATTACTTGAAACAAGAAACGTCCGAATCTATTGGATAATATTTTTCCAACGGAAGAGAAAAATCGAGTGTTCATATTATAGATTTTGTTTTATGTCCAAATCAATTTTTCAAATAGTCGCTATGAATTTTTTTACTAAAATATAATGATTATAATAATAAATAAAATGGATTTTAATATATTGAATATCGTTTGGATCTAGAATTTAAAAATATCGAGTTTAGAATTTTAATTATTGTGTGATTTCCAGTATCGATACAATTGGAATTTATACGGGTTTATACGAATTGCGAACATCAAACATTACGTCGTAAAAATATCGTTGATCGTTCTACGTAAAGATTCAACGTCACTTCAAATTTAATACCGCTGTACCGTCCACTTCATCCTCCATTTCTCTGATTCAACCATGTGAAAATTTTCAACGTCCATGTGAAGAGTGCAGACAGAAGGAAGAAAATAATAACTTTGCAAAAAAGAAGGAAATGCTTGGACTTTGCATATGGCTTCTGTTCAGCAATTCGTTCTCTGTCATTTCGAAACAGTCTACCCATGTTAACCTATTTATATGTGTTCATTCTTTCTGCTATTTTTGAATGTAAAATATTAGACTTGTCTGTTTTTTCCCCGACATACTTACTGTACACCATGTGTAAAGCCTACAAGCCAATACAACGCACTCTGCAAAATAACGTAGAACTCATGTTACCCTCTATATAATTAAACATTTTGCCATCATTCTCTTTTCTATAAAAGCCTTGCCCATTCTAAATTTAATCTTCAAACAAAAACAACATAAAGCCTCACCTGCTCTCCTTTTCTTCCAATTTAAAAACGAATCCATCCCTTCTTCCATATTTAAACATATGCCTCAACATATAACAATAAAAATAAAAAGGGAAAACATAATTTCCAACTCATCTGGGGTACAAGCAGATCTTCTAGAACCCAAAAAAATGGGACAGTGCGCCTAGGGCGGAGCTAAGCGAAGCCTGGTGATGTAGGAGGCCGTTCGCTGGAGCCATGGCGTTCGTGAGGTAGGGCTCCTGTGTAATAAAACTCCGGAGAAGTTCCAGGGGATCGGTGTGTCATCCGATGAAGCTTGAAGGGTTTTGACGCTAAGAATGGTCATGGGTTTTAGGCGTTGGTCGTACAGAGATCAGGGCTGCGATTCATCGGAGGCCTATGCCATGTCTTTTGGTGGGTTCGGGGGAGCCTCGGTGTAAGAATCCATAACTTCCCCGGTCTCCGAGGAGAATAGCAGGAACGGATTGCCTTGAGAACACGACAAATCAGGACACAAACAGAAGAACATTTCATTGTTTATTACAACAATTCCATCAGAGTACAAGAATATACGGAGTATGAATAAATATTATACATTAGAAAAATACCAGGATTACAATACATTACATAGCAGCGGAAAAATAGTACATACACGACAGAAAGAGATATACAGATACAGAGCTTTCTGAATATCGCTCCAGCTGTGAATTAGGATCCAGTCGATATAAATCTACAAAACCAAAACTACTAGCTACTCGTGTGGAAAATAGAGGCACCCAGAGTTTAGGTTAAAACAATAAACTCCAGGTCAGTCATGTGACTGGTGTGAGAACTAAAACAGTTATTTAAAACTTTACTTTGAAAGAGAGTAATTCAAGGGACCACGCCGTATAACACAGAACGGGTTTCCTCCCGAGAATACAAGAGCATAGAATAAACAACGCAATGCTTTTTGGAAAAATGAAGCTGTTATAAGACCCACGTCCCATCACACAATGCAACGCAGGTCGGAGGATAGGGTTTTCCCTTACAATAGCCAAATAATGCTTGATACATTTAAAACAAATCATTTGATACTATTATAAGTGTATAGTGTCAAAACAACTTCAAATATAAATGTATCAATCCTAGGCGGCATGGGTACCATCTATCATGTCGCCAATACTAGGCTCTACAAATAAAACCGAAATATCACGTATTGGAAATTGGATTTCCGTCATGAGACGAGGCCAGGGATGGCTCCTCACCGCTTCGAGACACTCTAGCAGATGTCTCAGGACTACACACTCTGGGTAACCCTTGGATCTTCAGGGCCGGTCCACTCAAAGTGCAAAAGCGGATTAGTTATACCTGAACACACGTTTCTCGATCCTAAAGGACCCATCTATCAGCTCCGTAGAGATCGATATATCTGAGGCGCCTTGCATTCCAACAACCACAAAGGTGAAAATAATATAAATGTCAGGGCTTGTAAAATGCTGACACCACCCATAACTAGACAGAAACGTCATGCACTCCCTGCAGTCACCATCCCGTTTTTGACTCATACCGAGGTGTGAGGCTCGCGAATCAACGCTAGACACGAAGATACGCTGTATTAAAGCCGTGCTTTGACCATCAACCACAAGACTCTTCTTTTTAACAAAAGCCTTGATCACTGCATCTCAGCATGCCACATAGGCAATTCATGCCACGCGACAGATATCTATCGATATATAACCTAGAAGCTCGTACGTCTCAGAGAAGGGCGTTAAGAAAGAGAATAAATTCTCCGCCGCCAAACAGATATATATTTAATAGAAACCAATCAGCAGAGAATAAAATCCAATGTCAGACACACAATCCATTTATAAGTCCGTTATGGGTCTGAACGAAACCGGAGGCACCTTTTTCCTCCCCCATATGTCCAATATAGGAGAGAGGCCCTCGCATATCCGTCGATCTCCGAGTACGTCTGGACGATCACCACTTATTACCTCGGCTTGGGTGTATAGCCCAATCAAGATATCAGTAATCATCCAAACGATGTGAAGACCTCCGGTCTTCAACCACCGTCTTCATCATCGACATATCATCGAATCAGTTATTCAGAATGGGTAGAACCCGGCCTTTCCGAATAACTCACGTATATAATAAACAAGTGCTATAAACCACAGCATACGCCTCATTCCAATTCTGAATATTCTTTTATTCATATAGTCACATACTTTGGGAAATGTTCCCATTAATTTTATCAAAGATAAATTCTTTAAAATTTATTCTTTAATCTTCCTTTGGATTTCAATTCAAACCGTATTCTGTCTTTAACTGGGTTAAAGAACCAATGTCATTTAAAACACAGCTCACGATAAACCCAAATCATATTCCATTCCATCAGCCTCTAACCGTAAATTAGCAAGTGAACAATCCCCTAAGTATTAACCCCGAAGGCCGAAATCAACATCAGATCAATACCCAAGAAACCATTCAACTTAACTAATCTCCAGTTAGTTTCTGATTTTCTTAACTCCATTGTTGATCGGGTTAAAAACCAGTGTTATTTAAAACACCGTTCACAATAAACCCAAAGACCAATTTCAATTCAATTCCAATTAAATATATTAAATTGGGAAGCTTTACTTTGGAAAATTCCCATTAAGTCTTAATAAAAAGATTTATAAATTCCATATCTTATTTCACTGTAAATCGGGTTAAAGAACGAATGTCGTTGAAAACACAGTTCACAACAAACCCAAAATCCAATCAGTCTCTAACCATAAATTAGTAAGAGAACAATTCCTTAAGTATTAACCCCAAAGGCCGAAACCAACATCAGATCAATACCCAGGAAACCATTCAACTTAACAAACCTCCAGTCAGTTTCTAATTTACTTATCTACATTCGGTTCAAGATACCATTCACGACAAACCCGAAATCCAATTTGATATTAAATACAAGGCTCTGAATAGAAAATATATCGGCTTATATTCAATATCAAATTCTAAAACCAACAAATATTTTATTGGTATAACGATATATATATCTTCCAAATTCCTCCACAATATCCGTATAATCACGAAATCCAATATCAAAATATTCTGAAGATAATTTCGATTCGAATCCATTTCAATTCATATATTGGAAATTCTGGTTATTTTTAAAACCATTTCGAATCCAATTTATTTATTTTAAAAATATTGGATTTATTATTCTATTTCAAAATAAGTTCATTTCGATAAAAATATATTTTTATCGTTTCAAATATGGAATTTTTCATCCCAATTCTTTCCAAATTATTTATTTTGATTTTACACAAATTATTAATATTTTTAATAATTTTATCAAGGCCCGTACAGTCGATTTCCATAAACGGCCATCGAATTGCACTTACAGCGACCTTTTCCAAATTTGATTTGCACATAATTCCAAATCAAACCATTAGATTTCAAATCTCTAAAATTCGTTAGAAAGCTCTTTTTGATACGAACGCAATGGTTCCGGTTTTAGGAGAATCCGACGGTCGGGTCTCCCGTAATGTCCATTCAAAGTCAATGGTCGAAATTCACGAACTGCCGCAGCGCGGCGCGTTCTATTCAGGCCATTATATTATACATATATAATATATATAATATATATTTTGTCGATTTCCATTTAAAACATATTTTATAAATCGTTTTAAATTCGTTTTCAAAACAGTTTCAACTCATATTCAATTCCAAATCAAAATTGAATTTTCTATTATAAATTCGTTTTAAATTCATTTCAATTTGATTTCAATTCAATTCAATTCAACTCGTTTTGAATTCACTTTAAATCGATTTCAATTCAATTTCAAAATTGAATATTTATATCACTTCAATATTTTCAAAACATCAGATTTTGAAATCACTTTTTGATATTCATTATAAAATGAATAAATCGACCAAATTCCCGTTCGTGCTAAAATGACATTTAACTACTTAACACGGCTTCACATTCCAATATTCACTGAATATCATTTTAAAATATTCGTTAATTCTTAACTGGAATCAGACTCAATCAATTACCATATAATTTCAGTTATATGGATTTTATCCAAAACATGTATACAACAATGACGATAAACAATCATTAAATATTCAAACAACATCCAGAGTGCATTCTACAACCGAATAAGCATTAAAATAAATATTCAACGCTCATGCAGCCTGTCAATCAATCGATCGACATAAAGCTAATTATTGGGACTAGTGTATGTCATATATCATCCCAATACCCATGTGGGGTTTTAATCAACAAATAACAAATTTTATTTGTGCAGTTGGGCGATGTGTAAAATTTATCGTCCCAATCAATATCAGCCAAATATGTGTACATAAACAAATCGTCCGATTTGTTTATAAATATTTATTTTATTCATATACACGTTAAAAATTATATTTTTAACTATGAAATATTTTTAACCATAAAATATTTTATTCCATTTCACATCACATAATCAATTTTCACAATATAATCAATCAAACAAACAAGCCATCCATGGTCTATGGACGACGGGTGTCTGTTGCTGCTAAACACCGTCTGCATCCTAGTTTAGAATTTAACTAGAAAATAAAATAAAAGTGAGAAGTTCTCACCTTGGAGATCCACTCCGCCAGTCTTTATTTCTGAACGGCTCAGATTTGCCCGAAATTCCAATGCGACCTTTTCCTGCTGCTCACATTAAAAATCAAAATTTTAATATGATGTTTATTTTAAAGATCACATTTTTTTTCATTGATGCTATACAGACAAAAATCGAATCTTTCTATCGCTAATGAATATATAAAAATCACATTTTTACAATGCCATTCAAACGACAAAAATCATATTTTTTACTTTGCTATCTTCATAATGAAAATCGTATTTTTACTACTTTACATAAATAAAAATCATATTTTTATATCTTCTATATAATAAAAATCATATTTTTATTCTTTATATAATATAAAAATCATATTTATATTCCGCTACCTTCCATATAAAAATCGAACCTTTATATTGTTACATACATATAAAAGATCATATTTTTATAGTGCTCTTCATATAATAAAAATCCAATTTTTAACGCTACTCCTTATTGATAAAAATCATATTTTTATTTCACTATATATATAATAAAAATCGGATTTTTATTTCGCTACATATATAAAAATCTCGCCTTTCTTTATATAAAAATATCGCCTTTCTTTATATAAAAATCGAACCTTTCATTTATATAAAAATCTAACCTTTCATTTATATAAAAATCTATAACTTTCAAAACAAAGTTACAAATAAAAATCAAATTTTTATGTAATGCTACATACATTAAAGACCAGATTTTTCTTTACAGTGTTATTCATGTTCAAAACTGAAAATAAAATCAATTTAAATAAAAAAAAGAGCTTAATGATTTTTGGTTGGAGGAGGCGGTGTTGGTAGCTCTAGGGGAGGCACGACGATCGGAGCGGCGGCATTGGGCGAGGCTCAGCGACGCTGGCCTTAGTGTAGCGGCGGCTAGGGTTTAATTGGGGGTTGTAGCGTATTGGGGTGCTCGCAGTATGGAGGAGGAGAAGAGGGGCAGGGAGAGAGAAGAGGAGGGGGTGCGATGGGAGGGAACGGCGGCGGCCCCGCCTGACGCGGCGGTGGGTGCTGGAACAAAGGGCGACGGGCTCGGGTTGATCGACGAGGCAAGCAGGTTTTATTTTTATTTCTTTGGATCTGAGAGAAACAAAAGGAGGGGGCCATATAAAAAGGTTTTTATATGTTACTATTATTATTTTTTTCCTCATAATGTTGACTTATCATCCAAACCCCAAATCGGACCCAAAGACTATCGCCCCTAGCTAAATACCCCCATTCGGAACACAATGGGATATGTATCGTAATCTGATTCGATAGTTTCGATCAGTTTCCGCCAAAATCAAAATATAAATCTATATATTGAATTTGAACGTGCGTTTCAATTTACCTAGGCCACATACGGACTCTAAAAATTCCCGAAAAATATTTTCTAGCTTCGTATTTACGATACGGTTCTAACAAAATCAAATTCGTCAAATTTGGAGACCGTTTGAAAAATGGCCATTTTCTGGTCGATCCAAATTGACTGAAACTGTCAAAACACGTTTCCTTGGCCACGCTCACATATTGATTTCAAAAATTACGAATTTTGGAATCTAGCAATAACTTGACATCCCGGATCCAACAAAAGTGGTTTCGTCGAAAATGGAGGTCGTTTGCAAAATTTTCATTTTTAAGGGCTATATTTTCCATAGCGACTTTTCTGAATTTTCAACTGGGTATAACTGTTTATTCCCGCTAGGAAATTTCAATTTTTCGGATTCGTTGGAATGATATCTTCAATTTGATTCTAATATTTTTGGTTTCGCTAAAATCCGGTTTATTTTGAATCCTATACATTCATTTGAAATTTGAAATTGAATTTTCAGACTACCGTGCCATTTCCAATTCCTTTTATAATTAAAAATAAATAATTATATTCTAACGCCGATTCATATAAATATATACATTCTAATTCTATTCAAATAAATTTCTCGTCATTTGTATTTAAAATAATTCATTTTAAATATTCAAAATTCATCAAAATGCCAAAATAAAATTTTTAAATTGGTTCGGATTTCCGGGTTATTACAATCTCCCCCACTTAAAATCTTTTCGTCCTCGAAAAGGAACAGAGCGGAAAGTTGTTTAACTAACCAACTCAACTTTCATTATGGCTTAAGTTCTTCAACTTTTCAGTTTCTAAGAACATTTCAAAAATTTGGCTAACACCCTAAATTTTCGAAAAATTTCGCCATAACCTCCCTTGCACGGGAGCACCGAATCCCGAAATTTCCATATAGGCCTCTCCAATCCAAAAAGAAAAAGAAACAGCCAAGTGGCTAGCCAATCGGCTCATAAAATCATCCAAAACCTAAGAAATATAATAAACATGTACCTATTTGTCGGGAAAACAATTTTATTCCTCTGCTCTAGCCTCTTTGCAATGACCTGTTGACACATATATATGTACATGCATGCATTTCCAAGCAATTTGTAATATAGTTCAATATTTGACTCAATTTGGCCTTAATTTACCCTACATTCACATAATGGTTTAAATGAATAATCACACAACACATCCATCACTCTATTAGTTGATTAACGTTTCATATTCATAATTTTGATATATAGTCAAAAATCACATTTTTGGTGCCAAATCACAACAATAAGCCCTATCTAGTTTTGGTTCTCACACCAGTCAATTGGAATCATTTAGAAATCCCACTTTCGAAACTCGAACACAAATACTAATAATGCGGCCGCATTACCAGAATTATCTCCGGGCGACTAGAGCATGATCCTATATCTATCAAGTATATTAAAACTTCGAATATACGTTTGCAAAGCATATATGAAAAATCATTATATATATTGGATTGTCCAAATTCAATACAAATAAATAGTCAAATACGTTGAATAAGGTTTAAATTTTCAAAACAAAAATTGTTTTCATTTTTATTTTAAAACAACACTTTTCACACTCGTTCTAGGATACTACCGATCCTATCTCTAACGAGTCATTCTTATTGGATATTACTAATCCAATCTCTGATGAATTATTTCATTCGGTTCTAATGTTTCTTGTTCTCGAGCTCTGTAAACCAAAGCTCTGATACCACTGTAAGAACCCGTAACTTCCCCGGTCTCTGAGGAGAAGGCGAGGAACGGATTGCCTTGAGAACACGACAAATCAGGATACAAACAGAAGAACATTTCATTGTTTATTACAACAATTCCATCAGAGTACAAGAATATATAGAGTATGAATAAATATTATACATCAGAAAAATATCAGAGATTACAATACATTACATAGCAGCGGAAAAATTATACAATACATGACTGAAAGAGATATACGGATACAGAGCTTTCCGAATATCGTTCCAGCTGTGAATCAGGATCCTGTGGATATAAATCTGCAAAACCAAAACTACTAGCTGCCCGTGTGGAAAATAGGGGAACCCAAAGTTTAGGTTAAAACAATAAACTCCAGTTTAGTCATGTGACTGGTGTGAGAACTAAAACAGTTATTTAAAACTTTACTTTTAAAGAGAGTAATTCAATGGACCACGCCGTATAACACGGAACGGGTTTCCTCCCGAGAATAAAAGTGCATAGAATAAACAATGCAATGCTTTTTGGAAAAATGAAGTTATTATAAGACCCAGGTCCTATCACACAATGCAACGCAAGCCGGAGGATTGGGTTTTCTCTTATAATAGCCAAATAATGCTTGATACATTTAAAACAAATCATTTGATACTATTATAAGTGTATAGTGTCAAAACAACTTCAAATATAAATGTATCAATCCTAGGCGGCATGGGTACCATATATCATGTCGCCAATACTAGGCTCTACAAATAAAACCGAAATATCACGTATTGGAAATTGGATTTCCGTCATGAGTCGAGGCCAGGGATGGCTCCTCACAGCTTTGAGACACTCTAGTAGATGTCTCAGGACTACACACTCTGGGTAACCCTTGGATCTTCAGGGCCGGTCCACTCAAAGTGCAAAAGCGGATTAGTTATACCTAAACACACGTTTCTCGGTCCTAAAGGACCCATCTATCGGCTCCGTAGAGAACGATATATCTGAGGCGCCTCGCATTCCAACAACCACAAAGGTGAAAATAATATAAATGTCAGGGCTTGTGAAATGCTAACACCACCCATAACTAGAAAGAAACGTCGTGCACTCCCTGCAGTCATGATCCCGTTTTCGACTCATACCGAGGTGTGAGGATCGCGAATCAACGCTATACACAAAGCTACGCTGTATTAAAGCCGTGCTTTGACCATCAACCACAAGACTCTGCTTTTTAACAAAAGCCTTGATCACTGCACCTCAGCATGCCACACAGGCAACTCATGCCATGCGACTGATATCTATCGTTATATAACCTCTGAGCTCGTATGTATCAGAGAAGGGCATTAAGCAAGAGAATAAATTGTCGGCCACCAAACAGATATATATTTAATAGAAATCAATCAGCACAGAATAAAATCCAATGTTAGACACACATTCCATTTATAAGTCCGTTCTGGGTCTGAACGAAACCGGAGGCACCTTTTTCCTCCCCATATGTCCAATACAGTGGAGAGGCCCTCGCATATCTGTCGAACTCCAAGTACGTCTGGATGATCACCACTTATTACCTCGGCTTGGTTGCACAACCCAATCAAGACATCAGCAATCATCCAAACGATGTGAAGACCTCCGGTCTTCAACCACCGTCTTCATCGTCGACATATCGTCGAATCAGTTATTCAGAATGGGTAGAACCCGGCCTTTCCAAATAACTCGCGAATATAATAAACAAGTGCTATAAACCACAGCATACGCCTCATTCCAATTCTTTTATTCATATAGTCACATACTTTGGGAAAGGTTCCCATTAATTTTATCAAAGATAAATTCTTTAAAATTTATTCTTTAATCTTCCTTTGTATTTCAATTCAAACCGTATTCTGTTTTTAACTGGGTTAAAGAACCAATGTCATTTAAAACACAGTTCACGGTAAACCCAAATCATATTCCATTCCATCAGCCTCTAACCGTAAATTAGCAAGTGAACAATCCCCTAAGTATTAACCCCGAAGGTCGAAACCAACATCAGATCAATACCCAAGAAACCATTTAACTTAACTAATCTCCAGTTAGTTTCTGATTTTTTTAACTCTATTATTGATCGGGTTAAAGAACTAGTGTTATTTAAAACACCATTCACAATAAACCCAAAGACCAGTTTCAATTCAATTCCAATTAAATATATTAAATTGGAAAGCTTTACTTTTGAAAATTCCCGTTAAATCTTAATAAAAAGATTTATAAATTCCATATCTTATTTCATTGTAAATCGAGTTAAAGAACGAATGTCGTTGAAAGCACAGTTCACAGCAAACCCAAAATCCAATCAGTCTCTAACTGTAAATTAGTAAGAAAACAATTCCCTAAGTATTAACCCCGAAGGCCGAAACCAGCATTAGATCAATACCCAGGAAACCATTCAACTTAACTAACCTTCAATCAGTTTCTAATTTTCTTAACTACATTCGGTTCAAGAACAATATTATTAATGATACCATTCACGACAAACCCAAAATCCAATTTGATATTAAATACAAGGCTCTGAATAGAAAATATATCGTCTTATATTCAATATCAAATTCTGAAACCAACAAATATTGTATTAGAATAACGATATATATATCTTCCAAATTCCTCCATAATATCCGTATAATTACGAAATCCAATATCAAAATATTCTGAAGATAATTTCGATTCAAATCCATTCTAATTCATATATTGGAAATTCAGGTTATTTTTAAAACCATTTCAAATCCAATTATTTATTTTAAAAGTATTGGATTTATTATTCTATTTCAAAACTAGTTCATTTCGATAAAAATATATTTTTATCTTTTCAAATATGGAATTTTTCATCCCAATTCTTTCCAAATCATTTATTTGATTTTACATAAATTATTGATATTTTTTAATAATTTTATCAAGGCCCGTGTAGTCGATTTCCATAAACGGCCATCGAACTACACTTACAACGACCTTTTCCAAATTTGATTTGGACATAATTCCAAATCCAAACGTTAGATTTCAAATCTCTAATATTCGTTAGAAATCTCTTTTCGATACGAACCTAATAGTTCCGGTTTTAGGAGAATCCGACGGTCGGATCTCCCGTAATGTCCATTCGAAGTCAATTATCGAAATTCACGAACTGTCGCAGCGCGGTGCGTTCTATTCAGGCCATTATATTATATATATATATAATATATATATATAATATATATTTCATCAATTTCCATTTAAAACATATTTTAAAAATCGTTTTAAATTCGTTTCTTAAAATAGTTTCAACTTCATATTCAATTCCAAATCAAAATTGAATTTTCTATTATAAATTCGTTTTAAATTCATTTCAAATTGATTTCAATTCAATTTCAATTTCAATTCAATTCAATTCGTTTTGAATTTACTTTAAATCGATTTCAATTCAATTTCAAAATTGAATATTCTATATCACTTCAAATTCCCGTTTAACTACTTAACACAGCTTCACTATTCACTGAATATCATTTTAAAATATACGTCAATTCTGAACTGGAATCAGACTCAATCAATTACCATATAATTTCAGTTATATGGATTTTATCCAACACATGTATACAACAGTGACGATAAATAGTCATTAAAAATTCAAACAACATCCAGAGTGCATTCTACAACCGTATAAGCATTAAAATAAATATTCAACGCTCATGCAGCCTGTCAATCAATCGATCGAGATACAGCTAATTATAGGGACTAGTGTATGTCATATATCATCCCAATACCTGTGTGGGGTTTCAATCTACAAATAACGAATTTTATTTGTGCATTTGGGCGATGTGTAAAATTTATCCTCCCAATCAATATCATCCAAATATGTGTACATAAACAAATCGTCCGATTTGTTTATAAATATTTATTTTATTCATATACACGTTAAAAATTATATTTTTAACTCTGAAATACTTTTAACCATAAAATATTTTATTCCATTTCACATCACACAATCAATTTTCACAATATAACCAATTAAACAAACAAGTCGTCCATGGTCTGTGGACGACGGGTGTCGGATGCTGCTAAACACCGTCTGCATCCTAGTTTAGAATTTAACTAGAAAATAAAATAAAAGTGAGAAGTTCTCACCTTGGAGATGCACTCCGCCATTCTTTATTTCTGAACGGCTTAGATTTGCCTGAAATTTCAATGCGACCTTTTCCCGCTGCTCACATTAAAAATCACATTTTCAATATGATGTTTATTTTAAAGATCACATTTTTTTTCATTGCTGCAATATAGATAAAAATCGAATCTTTCTATCGCTATTGAATATATAAAATCACATTTTTACATTGCTATTCAAACGAAAAA
The DNA here is from genome assembly GCA_030737875.1 of Allium sativum. Classification (NCBI taxonomy): domain Eukaryota; kingdom Viridiplantae; phylum Streptophyta; class Magnoliopsida; order Asparagales; family Amaryllidaceae; genus Allium; species Allium sativum. The sequence continues at coordinate 219,458,216 of CM060921.1, forward strand.
AAAATCATATTTTTACTTTGCTATCTTCATAATGAAAATCGTATTTTTACTACTTTACATAAATAAAAATCATATTTTTATATCTTCTATATAATAAAAATCATATTTTTATTCTTTATATAATATAAAAATCATATTTTTATTCCGCTACCTTCCATATAAAAATCGAACCTTTATATTGTTACATACATATAAAAGATCATATTTTTATAGTGCTCTTCGTAAAATAAAAATCCAATTTTTAATGCTACTCTTTATTGATAAAAATCATATTTTTATTTCACTATATATGTATAATAAAAATCAGATTTTTATTTCTCTACATATATAAAAATATCTCCTTTCTTTATATAAAAATATCACCTTTCTTTATATAAAAATCAAACCTTTCATTTATATAAAAATCTAACCTTTCATTTATATAAAAATCTATAACTTTAAAAACAAGGTTACAAATAAAAATCAAATTTTTATGTAATACTACATACACTAAAGACCGGATTTTCTTTATAATGTTATTCATGTTCAAAACTGAAAATAAAATCAATTTAAATAAAAAAAAGAACTCACTGATTTTTGGTTGGAGGAGGCGGTGTTGGTGGCTCTATGGGAGGCGTGACGATCGGAGCAGGCGGCATTGGGCGAGGCTCGGCAGCGCTGGCCCTAGGGTGGCGGCGGCTAGGGTTTAATTTGGGGTTGCAGCGGATTGGAGTGCTCGCAGTATGGAGGAGGAGAAGAGGGGCGGGGAGAGAGAAGAGGAGGGGGTGCGATGGGAGGGAACAACGGCGGCTTCGCCTGACACGACGGTGGGTGCTAGAACGAAGGGCGACGGGCTAGGGTTAATCGACGAGGTAAGCGTGTTTTTTTTAATTTATTTCTTTGGATCTGAGAGAAACGAAAGGAGGGGGGCCATATAAAAAGGTTTTTATATTTTATTATTATTTTTATTAGTTTTCCTCATAATGTTAACTTATCATTCGAACCCCAAATTGGACCCAACGACTGTCGTCCCTAGCTAAATACCCCCATTTCGAATACAATGGGATATGTATCATAAGATGATTCGATAGTTTCGATTAGTTTCCGCCAAAATCAAAATATAAATCTATATATTGAATTTGAACGCGCATTTCAATTTACCGGGGCCACATACAAACTCTAAAAATCCCCGAAAAATATTTTATAGCTTCGTATTGACGATACAGTTCTAACAAAACTAATTTCGTCAAATTTGGAGACCGTTTGAAAAATGCCTATTTTCTGGTCGATCCAAATTGACTGAAATTGTAAAAACACGTTTTCCTTCGCCACGCTCACATATTGATTTCAAAAATTACGAATTTTGGAATCTAGCAATAACTTGACATTCCGGATCCAGCAAAAGTGGTTTCGTCAAAAACAGAGGTCGTTTGCAAAATTTCCATTTTTAAGGGCTTTATTTTCCATTGCGACTATTCTGAATTTTCAACTGGGCATAACTTTTTATTCCCGTTATGAAATTTCAATTTTTCGGATTCATTGGAAAGATATCTTCAGTTAGATTCTAATATTTTTTTTTTGCTAAAATCCAGTTTATTTTGAATCCTGTACATTCATTTGAAATTTGAAATCGAATTTTCAAACTACCATTTCATTTCCATTTCCTTTTATAATTAAAGTTAAATAATTATATTCTAATGCCGATTCATATAAATATATACGTTCTAATTCTATTCAAAATAAATTTCTCGTCGTTATTATTTAAAATAATTCATTTTAAATATTCAAAATTCATCAAAATTGCCAATATAAAAATTTTAAATTGGTTCGGATTTCCGGGTTATTACACTTAGGTGGCGCCATTTGAACCTGTGGCGATTGTAGATGGCGGTTGCAGGCGTTGAGTTTATTCGTGGAGACCGAAGAAGGGAGCTTTGGCACCGGAGGTTCTAGAAAGGTCCTATAGTCGGGATATCGGAGAGGAGGTGCGGGCGCGTTACATAGGAGAAGAAGAAAGTATGGTTAAAAACATTGGGAAGGAGTAGATATATGGAGTACATGGATATATTGAGAGCAGCAGGAGGCTTCGTTGATGGTAGAACTGTAGGCATTTGCATGGAGAAATAAGGTGTGATGAAGCTAGAGAAGAGGAGAGAATGCGTGAGGAAGCCATTGAATGGAATGGAAAAGTTGTTATTGTGTATGGTTATAGGTAGGAAGGTGTTGAAGTATAAAAGAATGGGTTTAGTTTCGATTGTACAGGAGTGAAAAAACTAAATAGGAAGAAAGTGGGAAAGTGGAGGACGCGAGTTACAGGAAAAGTTTAATGTTAGAGTGGAAGAAAGAAGTGGCGGCGAGCTGGACTTTACATTATGGGTTATGGGTCGTAATATAAAAAATGAAAAAAATAAATATAATAGAAGAAAGGAGAGAACGAAGAAAGGAGAGAACAGAGGTTTGGTTGAGGAATTTAAGCATGATATTAAGAGGAGTTTCTGTCGAGCAACTAAGGTAAATGGAATGGAGTAAGTCACGATAATGGTGATGGTAAACAGCGACGGTCTGGTTTTTACGATGCTGAGAAAAAGAGGCATTAAGCAGATTTTATTAAGTAAATAATAACTCAAAATGATTAGATTAATTATTAAACTATTTTAAATTAATTCATATAAATATATGACATGCACAGCTTGCCAATACGTGGACAGAATTCGACAAAAGCGGAGACATTGGAATCGTGTCAGAAAATATAATGCAGTCGAGCTTGTTAGATTAAAGTCGGAAGCAATCGTAATTTCGTTTAATTTTAAACATCTATCGATTGTCGAAAGACAAGGTGAGTTAACTCTCATACTTTTCTGGACTGCTATGATGTGCTAAATTCATATATAAATATAGTTCACCGTTAATAATATAATCTGGGTGTTTGAATGCCATGGTTGCTTATTGGTTGCTTAATGATTGTCGACATTAGTTTTATGTCATATTGAATGTTTTATTTTAAATTATTGTTCATATGTTATAAAACTTTATTGTGATCTGTGATGCAGGGAAGAACAGGTTGGAGGGATCCGACCGGATTCCTCAAATAAATTGTACATTATTAGTTGTTCATATTATTCATATAAGAATTATTTATCCTAAATAATGCTATAACCTGTTGGGATATTGATAGTTGAATGGATGTCAATCGTTGAACTTATATTCAACGATTGTTGTGTTTTAATCAATAAACAATATTAATTAAGTTATTGGCAGCAGATGGCCTGATATCCATCGTTTTAAAATGTCCTTTTGCCGTTAGACGAATTAACGGAATTTTATGTTATAAAATATATTTTTATCACTGAATCGAAGCTTTCTAATTTATTTAAAATAAAAGGGTTATAAATATATCTTTATTTATAATCATGGTTTACAGGGAAATTTTTATACGTTATATATAACGCATTTTTAGTATAAATTAACTGGTGGGTTAGGGAATTGGAAAAATTGTTCATTTAAATTAATTAAGTATATCATTGAGTTAACGAAGTTGTTAAAAAGGTGGATTAGTATAAATCTGTTACTTATGTTTATAAGTGGTGAAACCAACTGGTTAATTGAGATTTAATATTAGATTAATTTAATCTAATAGTTCTATGAACATCGTTAAATTTTAACGAATATTCTAAGTAGTTAATTTACCTTCAATTAACCATGGTTTAAAGTTGTTTATTTAATTATTTACTTCAATAAAGTATTATTATTTAATATTCTTTCTAATAATGAATTATTAGTTGAAGTAAACTACATTTACTTGTAAATTTGTTGATAAAGTTTGTTAAAGTGATTTTTTTAAATAATTTCATTTAAGAAGTAAAACAAGATCAACGAGATTCTAAATTGAAAGGGAATTGTATAAATTCCAAGTTTTTCTAAACTATGTCTATCAAAAGGGTTGGAATTAAATAGAATGCTTTCAAATGAACTTTGACTTAATAATTAGATTAAGTAAGATGGTTATAAGTAAAGGTATGATGGTAAACGGCTTTTGGGAATGAACACAAGTTAAGATAAGCTACTAAATATGGATTTGCGTAATGATGCGGCGAATGAATTGTATAACAAATCCCAGTTTATAAACCAAAGTATATAAAAGATTGGTAAGCTAATATAAATAACATTTTACCAAGTTGAGTAAAATGAATGAAATGAGAAATTGATTAATTGATTGGTGTAAGAAATATGGTAAGGGATTTAGTAATGGAATCCATGTTTAGTTTTATTATATGTTAAAAGGGTTTGGGTAAAATATTAGTTAATGGATTTTTGTAATATAATCCAAGTCGTAAATGGAGTTGTATAAGAAGATTAAGGATAATGATATAAAGGATATTTAAAAGTTAATAAGATTTCTCTAGAGAGAGTTGACTTAATTAACGAATTAAGTAAAAGGAATCAAAATATAAGGTGGGGTTTCCGAATGGAGAAAATGGTTTATAAACCCATATTTAAGATAAATAGTAAATGAGAATGAGGATAATATATTGGATTTATGGGTTTCAAACTTTTATTATCTTAAGATAAGAACGTTCTCGATCAGGGTCTGAGAGGTAATTAAAATACCCCAACTTGAACGGCTTCACTATTATCAAGGGATTATATTAGTTTGTAATGGTAAAGGATTTGAGATTAGTTTATTACATTGCAACATTGGCAATCGTTTTTTTAAAGCAATTTGGTTCAAAAGTAAACAATGTATAATTTAACATTGTTTGGCCCAAGTTGAAGTGTAATGAAATTATGGGTTGAGATATACTAAGTAAATAACGAACGCCTTCCGAAGAAATGGAAATGGTTATGTTGAATGGGAAAGAAAAGTAAATATTTGAATTTGGATTATATATTTCCATAATGACTTGAGTTAAGAATAATATTTGAAATCTGAGTTTAATAAAATCAATTGGGTTATATAATAACAAAAATATCGCTTGACAATGTTTTGGCCATACGAGAATTAATTAATGGGAGTTGTACCATTAAGCGGATAGTATATCGATATTTTCCGAAGTAAAGTTAAAAGGGGATTTTGAAGAATATAAAGTAATATTTCCAAGATAAAGGAAACAGAAAAGTTTTAGGATACTATAACGATATTAAATCGATATAATGGTTTAAACAAATGGTTGATATCAAAGGGTCTGAGCTGCCAATGTACTTAACAATATTATTGAGATTGATAGTTAAAAACCGGACTATCATTGAAACACTCTATTGGACCTTTTGACGTGTTGTTTCGAAGAGATCAGTATGGGAACTAGACTCAAAACCACTTCGATCTAATGTTGCATACGAAACTAAATTGCAGCAAATGAAGATGGAGCATTGAAGACCGTAGATCTTCATGAAACGGAAGAACTACTTATAGTCTCTGGGTAGCTCCTATAAAAGAGATACAATGTGATTATGTCATGATTGAAATTTACGGATTGCAAGGACTACTCGCTACTGATCCTTCCGGGTGATTCCTGTGACGGCCTGCCCCGCACCAACCGACATTTACTCCAAAAGTGCGTTGTACACATGTCCAGTTAGCACGAAACGGGTCGTCGGAAGGAAAAGGAAGAAAGAAATGAATTAACAAAGAACCTGTAGAATGTCTCACAGCGCATAGAACAAAATATAATAATAACATACTTGACATAAAACAGGTGAGACAGTGCATAAGCTGAAAACCAGAACTAAACATCATAGCAGCGAAAATACAAAATACAGCTTATTACAACCTTTCAAACTGTCTCAAAGCAAAAGTAAGATAAAGGAGGTACACTACTAATGCCCAAGTAGCGACCACCAACGACACAGGGAGAATGTGTATATATATATATCATACGTGGAAGCCTCCTGCCCGCTTCCGAATCAACTACTCGCGCATCACCAGCTAACCTGTCTCTAGTCTGCTCGTGTGAGCACCCAGAGTAATAAGAGGAGACATAAAACTTTGGGTCAGACATAAAGCCTGGTATGAGCGATAAGCATATAAAGTGAACAATAACAGGTAGACTAAAACATACCTGAACCTGGACCTGCAACCAAAGAGTTAACACTACATACTATACAACACTCTAAGGTACCATATCAAACGGTGCAAAGATACGGAGGTGGGGGAGGTGTGCATGTCATAATGATGGCAAACAATCAAGCATAGCATCCATCCTCACATCTCTCACTCAGTGCATAAAGCATACGATATTCACCACTTCGATCACCCAACATACCTTGCTACGATCACTTTGCCACATGAAGTCATAAATGGCTTCACTGCACTGATAACGTAGCCACCAATTCCTCGCTATGTCCACTTGCCCCATGGAGTTATTCACCCCATCTGCGCTGGCTCATAGCCTTACCAATCCTTACTATGTCCACTTGCCCCATGGAGTTGTTCACCCCATCTGCGCTGGCTCATAGTCTTACTATGCATCACCTTGCCCCTCCGGTCATAATGACCCTACTGCACTGATTACATAGTCTTGCTACCATCACTTTGCCCCTCAAGTCATAATGACCCTACTGCACTGATAAGTAGCCATCATTCCTTTTTAGTGGGGAATCAAAGTTATGAACGTCGACAACTCCTTAGCACACGTCCCGCAGCAAAGTCCAACCATGAAGTGAACTCATTGGTTCCCAACTGGATCCTGAGCTCTAACTTCCCATATTGGACTACCTTTGCATCTCGGGTTATTGGTCAATACTGGGTCGGGTCGGGTTCCTCCTCAAGCCATCGGTTCGGGTTGGGTGTCCTCCTTTGATTCGGGTCGGGTCTTCTTCTTCTGGTGCGGTTCGGGTCGGGTCCCCTTCTGGTTCAGGTCGAGTATTTCTCCTCGGGTCGGGTCGGGTGTCATCCCCCTCCAGTTCGTGCTTCCGCTCTGATCTGTCTCCATGCTTCCTTCACATGCTCCTATCCGATCCATCTTCATACTTCCGCTCCGATCCGTCTTCATGCTTCCGCTCCGATCCGTCCTCCTTAATCCGATCCGATCCCTACCCCTGGTCCGATCCGATCCCAGTTCAGCTAGCGTAGCCTTCCTTTTTGCCACTTTTCCCAAGTGTTGGGTTCCGATCCGATCGAATTCTTTGCTCGGTTCAACATATCCGATCCGAGCCCCCTATCCGATCCGACCCCTGCACTGTTTTCTGAAACTGTTCCAGCAAGTGTTTACGCCATTCGACGACGTTTTCGACCATTCTAACTATTGGAATCAATCACAAAGCATTTCATACAGTCATAGAAACATACATAATCAATTACAAACATCAAAACATCTATATGATAGGTAAAAATGGATCAAACATACCCAAAATCTCATATTTCCCCTTAAGCATGTTTAGGTGAAACTAATGATAGGATTAGCAAAACTTAACCAAATTAACCCAAATTCATATCAGAGGTCTAAAACATCATTTAGGAATGTATGAACATTTTTCCCGAATTTTATCATGCTTAAATTCGCTACCCTTAACTAGCCATAATTAGTGTAAAACTATGCAAAACACTCACCTTAGCCACAAATAAACTAAGATCTGAAATAAATCTATGATTTGATGTGAATCTCAATGCCAAACAGCAGCTCCTATGTTGCTTTGGGGTAGATCTCCCTTGATTAGATGTTGCTAAGCTTAATCCTTGACCAAAAGATGATTTGGAGGTGATTTAGAGGTTGGAGGCCATTTTTAGGGATCCTTGGTGATAAGTGGAGGCTAGAAAACTGAAATGGAATGATCCTCTATCTCATTTCAGCCTTCCCATAAACCTAATCCCGAAATGGGTTATGGGCCTATCCACTAATCACCCGATTTGGCCCGGTTAAGCAGTTTTTCACCCTCCAAACCTTATTTCAGCCATATCTCCCAAACAGTAAGTCCGTTTGACTATTATGACCGCTTTACGGAAAGGTAAACCACCAAACGAATCCAATGGAAGTGGTTTCAGGTCAAAATTCCTTTCCAATCAAAAGTTATGGCCAAAACAGTACCAACTAGGGGCAAAATGGTCATTTAAAAATCGACAAAAATCATAAGCATGGGAAATGACTCTAATGGATGTTTCCCAAAGTTACATGACCATACGACTTCACATGGGAAAGAAATAAATATTCTATAATCCTATGATGTGTAGAATACGGGTCATTACACTCTCCCCCCCTTAAGAAATTTCGCCCCCGAAATTCCCTAATCAAAACATACACAAAGGTCCCGCATGCCTATCAACCATAAAACAACAATCAAACATGCAAACAAGCAAAATAAGTCTATCCTAGCATGCGGAATAACTAAATCGTAAAGTAAATCTTACCAGGTAAAGAGTTCTAGATATGCCTTCCTAATACCCTCCTCTGTCTCCCAAGTACAATCATTCTCGTCCTCGCCCCACTGAACCTTGACTAGCTTCACCGCCTTCCTTCGAAGTTGTTTCGTATCGTGCCCCACAATACGAATCGGCTTGCGGTTCCCAACCGCCTCGGGTTCTACTTAGAAGTCCTCTAACTGATCAGGTGAAATAGTCATATCTGAGTCGTGGACGAACTTCCTTAGTTGGGAAACATGAAATACATTGTGAACTCCCGCCATTTTCTCTGGTAAGCCAACTTTATAGGCCAAATTCCCGACTAGTTCAAGAACAAGGAATGGGCCAACAAATCTTAGTGCCAACTTACCTCTCCTGCCAAGGCGAATCACGCTCTTTAACGGAGAGATCTTGACAAATACCAAGTCACCAACGGAGAATTTCAAGTCTCTTCTCCTCTTATCAGCATAGCTCTTCTGCCTATCTTGGGCAGCCTTCATTCATTGCTGAATGACCTTAATCTTGTTTGAAGTTTCCCTCACCACATCTGGTCCAAGCACAAACTTCTCGCCAGCCTCTATCCAACATGATGGTGAGTTGCACGGTCTTCTATACAAAGCTTCATATGGAGCCATACCGATACTGGATTGGTAGCTATTATTATATGCAAACTCTACTAGATGCAAATGGTCATCCCATGATCCACCAAAATCCAATATACAAGCTCTCAAGAGATCTTCCAATAAACGATTCACCCTCTCCGTCTGACCGTCAGTCTGAGGATTATATGCGGCACTGAGATGTAATCCTGACCCTAGAGCCTCTTGTAAGCTCTTCCAAAACCCACTAGTGAACAACGGGTCTCGGTCACTCACAATGCTTTTGGGTACTCCATGAAATCTCACTACCCACTTCATATACAATTCTGCCAACTTGGCTGCCGTTCTGGTTGATTTTTTTTTTTGAGCAAACGGATATGTAGCACGAGACTACACAGCCGATTATATAATAGATAGTAGTAATTTTCCAACTGACAAACCCAGTTGGTGGTCCAAAAAATACGTCCAGTCTAACCCCTTGGGCAATACAACATCATACAACATCAAACATATACAACTTAGATACTTGGCATATTAATTATACATAGATAATGTCCAGTACTAACGTAACATCATAAACCATCACACAAGCTCATTGCTGGAAGCTGGGTCATTGCTATCAACCGAGTCAGATGGAGAGGAGGCCTGAGGCAAAGCAAATATGAAAGCTGGAGCATGACTACCACCAGAACCTGTCCATGTAGTAAAAGTATGGATAATGCGATGACATATACTTGTAGTCGAGCTAACATTATTACTAAAAATCCTTGCATTTCTTTCTTTCCACACACACCAACTATAAACAGCAAGGAAAGCATCTACTAGTGAATTTGGAGGTGAGAATTCCCAATGTTCGAAAAAGGAGGAGATGACAGGGATGAAGCCAAGTAAGAAAGAACTTGAAGCAGCCCAAATAGGGTAGGTGCATTCGCAGACAAAGAAAAGGTGATGGATGGTTTCTGCATGCATATTACAGTAAGCGCAGTAGGGATTAGATGCAATGTTACATCTAAACAGCTTCTCTCTAGTATTGATTTTCTCGTGAATCAAACACCATTGGAAGAAGAGGATTCTGGGAGCCAGTTTGCATTTCCACAATCTTTTGAATTTGAACCTTCTTCCAGAGAAATTCAGAAATTTGTAGCAAAAGGAAACAGAGAAACCATTAGATGGGGATAATGACCAAACAAACTGATCAATCCTCTCATTGAGCCGAGTCTTGCGCAGGATTACAAAGATATTCAACAATTGTGAAAGAGTATTCCAATCAAATAGTGAACCTGGAACTAAACTTGAATGACCATTGTTAAAAGCATCAACTACAGTAAGCATAGAATGAGTTTGAAGATAAAAGAGTGAAGAAAAAGAAGAAGATAGAAGTACCTGACCATGCCAAATGTCGTGCCAAAAAAGACAGGATGAACCACCCCCCAAGGAGACATGAAACAAAGATCTGGTACGAGGGAGACAAGAAAGAACACCATGAAGAAAGGGAGAAACTCTCATGGTAGGATTTTGATGAAGAACAAGATGAGCGTTAGAAGAAAAATGATATGATAAAATCCACTTTCTCCAAATGAAATCGCATGGACAAAGAAGTCTCCAGATCCATTTAGCAAGTAAAGCAGTATTAAAATGATTTAGGTCAAGAACACCAAGGCCCCCCTGATCATTTTGAAGGCAAACAGTCTTCCAATTGATCAACCTCTTAACTTTATGGCCATTCCAGAGAAAGGAGCTTCTTAAAGAATCAATCTTGATAATTACCCATTTAGGGAGTTTGAAGAAAGACATCCAGTAAGTGGGGATAGAAGAAAGAACAGATTTGACTAAGATTACACGCCCCATGGATGATAAAGAGTTTGCCTTCCATGCTGCTAGCCTTGATTCAATTTTGTTAATGAGAGGAGACCAATCATTTTTGTGAAGTTTAGTGGGTCTAAGAGGTAAACCAAGGTAGGTCATTGGGAATTTAGCAACTTTGCAGTTAAGGGTAGAAGAAATCATGACTCCAAGGTGATCAGAGTTGCCAAGCATATAGATGATACTTTTGTTAAAATTAATGGAGAGGCCAGAAACAAGTTCAAAGACGTACAACAATATTTTGAGGCAATGAATATGGAGAGGTTCAGGAGAAGAGAAGATTATAGTGTCATCAGCGAATTGTAAGTTGTTAATGCATATGGAAGTGTTTGGGAGAGAAATGCCAGCAATAAAACCATTATCAGAGGCTTTTTTAACCATTTGATTAAAAACATCAGCAACAAGAACAAAGATCAAGGGGGAGAGAGGATCCCCTTGTCTTAGGCCTCGTTTGGATTTGAAGAGATTACCCGAAACACCATTTACTGAAACAGATGAACAACTTGAACCAAGAATATTTTCAATCCATGAGCACCATCTTTCAGAAAATCCTCTATGTTTTAAAACCTCCATAATGAATGACCAATTAACCGAATCAAATGCTTTAGAGAAATCCAATTTGAGTAAGACACCAGGAGTAGAAGTGTGATGACAAAAAGAGATTACTTCCTGTGTAGCAGCGATGCAGTCTTGGATGTTTCTCCCCTGTATGAAGGCCGATTGTTCAGGCCCAACAAGAGAGGCGATGACAGATTGAAGACGATTAGCCAAAACCTTTGTGATAATTTTAAAAGTGGTATTGAGAAGACTAATTGGTCTGAAGGATGACAGCGTGTTAGCTCCCGAAGTTTTTGGAATGAGGATGATATTAGCATAATTGATTCTGGCGAAAGAATGAGGATTGTTGTAAAATTCGTTACACATATCAATAATATCAGGTTTGATCAAGGCCCAAAAGTGTTTAAAGAAAACTGGGCCAAAGCCATCAGGCCCAGGGGCTTTGTCATCCTCCATGTCTTTCAGTGCAGCCCAAATCTCAGGTTCCGAGAATGGATGATCAATGTTAATAGGCGAAGGATTGGGATATAAGTGGTTCCAATCGATATTAGGAGATGCAGAGTGGGATTGACCAAGAATGGATCGAAAATAATTAGAAAAAAGGATAAGAATATCCTTTTGATCGGTGTATGAGTGATCACCATCCACAATTTCAGATATGAAAGTAGATCTACGTCTTCCATTAGCCATTCTATGGAAATAATAAGTGTTTCTATCACCTTCCTCCAACCATTTAGCTTTGGATCTTTGTTTCCACCCAATTTCTTCTTGTTTCAACAATCTATCCAGCTCAGATTCCAGTGAGCGCAAGTTATTATATTCTGACTCAAGAAGGGGGCGTTGTTCTTCTAAAATATTGATGTCAATGATATAATTTTGAATAGTAGAAATACGAGAATGAAGAGAACCCCATATATTTCTAGCCCATGGTTTGATGATTTTCCTAAGAGCTCTTAGTTTTAGTACAATCCTATGAGTAGCCGAATTCGTCACAAAGGTTTGATTCCAAATGGAATGAACAAATTCATCAAAAGAAGGCTCAAGCAACCACAGTCTTTCAAATCTAAAAGGGCTCTTGTTACAAATAGAGATGTCAGAATTGAGCAATATGGGGCAGTGGTCTGATATAATAGAAGCTAAACCATAAACAACAGACATGGGGAAAAGTTCATCCCATGCCCCATTATATAGAAAACGATCTAATTTAGCTAATGATGGATTTGGTCTACGATTTGACCAGGTGAAGGAGCGGTTGCTTATTGGTGGATCAATAAGAGAGAAGTCAAAGATGAAGGAATTAAAGTCTTCACTATCATGAGATAAGATGCCTGAGTTTCTATCATGGTTGAATCTAGTAGTGTTGAAATCCCCCCCCCCCAATAACCCATGGGCCATTAAATTGTGATGCAAGTGCACTACAGTCAGACCAGAGAAGTGAACGATCGTGAGCGTTTTGAGGTCCATAAATGTTGGAGAAGAAGTAGGTGATGTTAGAGGGGATGTGGCAAAGAGCTACGTGGAGTGCAGAACAACTTTGTGTGGTCCAACGTAATGACCAGATAGATTCATTCCAGGCAGTGATTAAGCCTCCGCATGTGTCAATAGCTTTAACATAAGTCCAACCCGATAAAAAAGCATCACCCACAATTTTGAAATGATTAAAAGTTCGGTTGTCAAGTTCAGTTTCTTGAAGAAAAAGAATATCCACTTTTAGAGGAAGTAAGACCAAACTAATAGCGTGGCATTTTGATGGGTTGCCCAACCCCCTGACATTCCATGAGACTAACTTCATTGGGCAGCATTGATGCGCTCCAGTTCTAATTCGTGCATGGAAACATAATGTGAATCGTTCAAATTAACACCCATGCAACGTGACAGTTTTTTGCTTAAACTTTTATTAGCAGAAGAAAAAACAATAGGGGTAAAAAAACTACCCGAGCCTTCAGGTTGATCAACACGCTTCCTTATCCTTGCACTACGTCTAACAAAGACTGGTGAGAGAAACTGAGTCCAGTTTTCTTCTTCCACTCCCTGATAATCTGTGGATGGGGCAGGTAGAATTTGTTGAAGAGGTAAAGCAGGTTGAGGGGACAGATTGTCAGGTGGATTCTCAGCTGGAGGAACAACAGGTTGGCTACCTTAAAAGTGGTAGGGGATAACAGGAAGGGGCATGGTAAAAGGAAAAGGTCGAGGAATGTTGTGTAAGGCCATATCACTATGGATGAATTGGTTGATGTTTTGTTGTGTAAACCGATCCACATCTTGTACAATATCAGTCGTAGGCATAGCAATCATGTCATTTGGAATTTCCACGTCAGATTCATCCATATTTTCTTGCATGCAGGGTACAGTCATCTCTTCAACATTACCAATAAGTAAGGTTTCAGGTTTCAAACCAGGGTGTTCATGAATGCAACGTTGCACTTTCAAGAGGTGTTTCTTTTTGTTAATATTAACAACAAGGAAAGTGATCAAATCAATTCCTTCAAAAAATTGAATTTTGATAAACAAGCTTCTATGATCAAAATGAGCCCACTCACAATCATCAAGTGCCACCACATTACCCAAAGGACTTACAATATTTTTAACAGCAAAGGAGTTGTACCTAAGAAATTCTGGAAAACCCACCACCTTTGCCCATGATTCACACTCAAGCTCCGCAGCCGGCTCCCATTCAGCTTCAGACCAGCATTCAAAGTACATAGCACCTTCTGGCCTTGATAAGATCTTCCAGAACAAGACATGGTCTCTGATCCTTTCATTAGGGAAAGCAACGATGAAAGCGTTGTTTCTGTATATCCACATGGGCCATTCATGGTGATCAAATGCATTCGACAGCGTATCGTGAAGAGTTGTAATGCTCCAGCCGCCAGAAATTGCTGTTCCGACTACGTAATTTGATGAGTCTTCCATTATAAAATGATACATGTCTTCGGAGATTAGTGAAGAAGTGTTGGAGGATAAGGGTTTAAGTGTAGGAGAAGGCGTGGATTGCTGACAGCTGGGATAAACTGAATCCCTCTGATTATGAACTGCGTGAGTTGATGTGCGAGGGACCCACACTTTTTTTGATTTATCAGCGCGAGTTGATGTGCGAGGGACCCACACGACATGAGTTGCATTATTCCAATGAGTGCCTTTCTGCACGTGTTTCGAAGTGTCTCTAGGTATTCTTTTTTTAGGACAACGTGCACACGAATGGCCGTAACCAGTGCAAAAGAAGCATATTGTCGAATTTCTACATTCTCTTGCCACGTGTCCCCTACTAGCACACTGTAGACAGCGTCGTTCCTTCTTCAAAAAATTGACCGTATTCTGAATAGAAGAGAAAACAGGCAAAACATTTGATTTCCTCACTTGAGTACGCATCGGTGGAACCAACGGAGGGGATGCAGCTACTTCAGCATATGTTTTTTCCGATTGTCCTGCTGGAAAATCATTCAAAACATCAAAACGATTATGACAATTCAAGTCTTTTGCAGAGGGTAATTGAGATATTTGCGAATAAAAAGAAGGAGGATGACGTTGAAACGGACGGTTGAAGGAGATAGATTGATGGGTATGGTTAGAGACAGAACGATTGATTGGATAAGATGAATTGAAAGATCGATGGGAGGCAGCAGAACGGCGGGAGGAGATGGATGCTGGATGACGAAATAATGGATTACGAAAAACTGGGCGGCGAGGCAAAGGATGATTTGAGATAGGAAGAGAAGAGGAAGACGAAGGAAACGAGGAACGAGGAGGAGGGGGTGGCGAACGGGGGTGGAATGCGGCACGGTATTTGGCTGGAATAGGGTAGGAGAAGATTGGAGGATCCGCCATTTTTTTTACTCTTTTTGCGTTACGGAGGGGATGCTATGGCTGCACTTATGCTACCTTGGGGAATTATGCTATTTTTCCCGTTCTGGTTGATTTGACTGGTATAAATCTTGCGCTCTTAGTCAATCGATCCATAATTACCCAAATGCTATCATATCCCGATCTAGTCCTTGGTAAACCATCGATGAAATCCATCGAGACTTGCTCCCATTTCCATTCGGGAATTTCTAATGGTTGCAACAACCCACTAGGCTTCTTTTGCTCGGCTTTAACTAGCGGGCAATTCATGCATTTGGATATAAACTTCCCAACGTCTCTTTTCATCCCTTCCCAGTAGTAAGTCTGCTTCATGTCTCGATACATCTTATTACCACCGGGATGTATAGTTAGTTTTGAGTGATGACATTCTCTAAGCACTTCATCTCTCAAACCATTCACGTTGGGTACAACTAGTCTTCCATTCTTCCGAAGCCATCCCTCTTGATCAAGCCCATACACATACATCTCCTCATCGATACCCATCTCTAACTTGGAGATGATTTCCAATAGATTAGGATCGTCCCTCTGACTAGAACCAATCCGCTCTATCAAAGTGGGTCTGACCGTCAAACTAGCTAGCATAACTGGATCCAATTCGCACTTTGGTCTGAAATCAAACCCCGCTACATACTCCAGTTGCTTCCATTCAAGAAACATTGCCCCTAAGCTGGCATGTCTCCTACTCAAGGCATCGGCTACCGCATTACCTTTCCCAGGTGTATATTCAATATCAAAATCATACGAAGCCAAGAACTCTAACCATCTCTGCTGACGGAGATTCAGATCTTTCTGGGAGAAGAGATACTTTAGTGATTTATGATCGGTAAACAACTCAAATCTTTCTCCCAAGAGATAGTGTCTCCACATCTTCAGCGCAAACACAATCGCTGCTAATTCCAAATCATGGGTAGGATACTTCTTCTCATGCGGCTTTAGCTGTCGACTAGCATAACCTACAACCCTACCTCCTTGCATCAATACAACACCCAGTCCGGTACCACAAGCATCCGTGTATACCGTCATCTCTTCATTCCCTTTAGGAATGACTAACACTGGCGCATGCGTCAATCTCTCCTTTAGACTCTTGAAGGCATCCTCACACACTCCGTCCCAGATGAAGGACTGATTCTTCTTAGTCAACTGAGTCAACGGTGCTGCAATCTTGGAGAAGTCCTGGATAAACTTACGATAATATCCAGCTAATCCCAAGAAACTTCTTACATCCGTTGCATTCTTGGGCGTAGGCCAATCCTGTACCATAGCCACCTTCGCAGGGTCCACGGCAATACCATCCTCTGAAACAACATGACCCAAGAATCTTACTTCCCTTCTCCAAAAATGACACTTAGAAAATTTCGCTTTCAATTGGTGTTTCCTCAACACCTCCATCACTATCCTCAAGTGTCCCTTGTGTTCCTCCTCTGTCCTTGAGTAAACAAGGATATCATCCACGAACACAAGAACAAACTTATTCAACTGATCCCTGAATACTCGATTCGTAAGATCCACAAAATAGGCTGGTGCATTGGTCAACCCAAATGGCATGACCAACCACTCATAAAATCCAGACGGCGTCCTAAATGCCGTTTTCGGAACACTCTCATCCGCTACTCGTAGCTGATGAAATCCTATCACGAGGTCCAACTGGGAGAACACTCTAGCTCCTTCCAGTTGATCAAACAAATCATCAATCCGCGGTAGAGGATACTTATTCTTCCTCGTCACCTTATTCAACTCGCGATAGTCCACACACAAACGAAGGGAACCATCTGCCTTAGTGGCAAACACAAACGAAGATCAAAAATGTCATTTTATTAAATTGTCATTGTTAGATAAAAAATGTCATTTTGTTAAATTATGTCATAGTTAGATTAAAAATGTCATTTTGTTAAAATTGTCATTGTTAGATAAAAAATGTCATTTTGCTAAAATTGTCATTGTTAGATAAAAAAATGTCATTTTTGAAACACCCCACCTCCGTTAGGGTCACTCTCAAAGGGAATGCCCTAATTTTGGTGGAGGTTTATAAGTACAAGTCACAGATATACAAGACAGATATAAGAACACATATTTGTAAACAGCGGAAGAACAACAAACTTTATTTCACAAAGTCAAATACGTGTTACAACAACATCCTTTCCAAAAACATAACATAACACTTTCATAATCTGTCTTGAGTACATTATTTAAAGAAGCATAAATAAAACATAGATAAACTGCAAAGCCCCCATAGTGATTGTCCAAAGCCATAGTTCAAAACAGGAAAGTCCAAGCAATACATTTCTCTTCTTCAAGCTGGATGCTAAGGCTGATCAAGCTGCTGTATTCCCTCCCTGAGGACCTGGGGGGGGGGGGGGGAACGGAAGAATGAATACGAAAGAAAAGTAGAGTCAGACATAAAGCCTGAGTAAGTCTAGTACTATTTTGTCTATGAATAAAGAACTGGGTATGATAAGTATAAACAAGAAGTGGGCATGCACTATAAACTTGGTTAAGTTGTCTAGGGTCGAATATACTATCGTACCCCATGTTGATCTCTGAACCCATATAAACTAGTTTCCCACTGGCACCCCATAATCAGGGTGATGTGATCCATTCAATGATGATCGGCTCCTACTCGCATAGTTACATGTGTTTTACGGCCCCCGATGTCTGTAGTTACCTATGTTGGTCCCACCATGGGGTGTATCAAGTCCCATAGTGACAACCCGACACAACCTTAGAGTGCACAGGTATGCTACTGGTGTCCAGTGCCTTATTTTTCTGCGCCGGAGTGTGTGCACGCCCGCACTCCATTAGAACCTACACTGCTACACCACCGCCGTCGCTTTGACCTCTTACAATCAGCCCAGTAATCGTGCCCCACCCTGCCTAGTTTCAGGGTTTCCTGATACACCTTTTAGGGTTACTGCTGAAAAGGGTCCCCCGTTACTAGGTTTTCTATCTCTAGCCAACATGCTAAGTTGGTTAAGTGTTTCCTAACCTAACCCCACCAGTCCGTTTAGTTTAGCATGTTCCATTTTGATTAAGTCTTTAGTTCACTTAATCCTAACAATCCTGACTCAGCCTTAATTGTCTTATTAAGGCCCTGACCTCTCACATTAGACAGGTATTGTTGTGGCTGCCTGTTGCCGGTTGGTTCCGGGCAGTCTTACGCCACAACTCAGTCTAACCTCGGGTCCTTGCTGGGCTCCATGTTTAACCTCCCACATTGGATAGGTATTGTTGTGACTACTGGACAGCCGGGCGGTTCCGGGCAGGTTTACATCACAACTCAATCCAACCTCGGGTTAAACACATCGTATGTTCTACATTTACATATCTTGTCATTCTTCTTTATTTCTTATATGTAAATATTTGCGGCCCATTATTAAGTTAATGGTGTAAAGGTTACACCAATCACGGGCCCAACCCATACTTGAATTTTGGGCCCTTCTATTTTATATTTTCATTCATTAATTAATTTTTAACCCAACGTTATTTTCCCCTGTTTTACACGTCCGTTTATATATATATTGGGCTTAGCCTTTTAAAGCCCAATTTAGCCATGCGAAAAGGGGAGGCTTATGGCGTATACACAAAGAGGGGAAGGTGAGCGCATGAACTTGCAATACGACGTTGGAAATACAAAATAGAAATTGGTGTACTTGCATAGTGGTAACATAGGTGACATGAATCAAAGCATGTGAACTTGCATAGGTTTAACTACAACATGAACCTATATTCTTATTTAGGCATAATGTCAAACATAAGCATGGCATAAATACTTCTAGCATAAACAAGGCATAATGTCAAACATAAGCATGGCATAAATACTTCTAGCATAAACATGGCATAATGTCAAACATAAGCATGGCATAAATACTTCTAGCATAAACATGGCATAATGTCAAACATAAGCATGGCATAAATACTTCTAGCATAAACATGGCATAATGTCAAACATAAGCATGGCATAAATACTTCTAGCATAAACATGGCATAATGTCAAACATAAGCATGGCATAAATATTCCTAATCATGGTGTTTGCTTTAAACTTGCAAAAAAGGATTTTTGAGTCTAACCTAGCCATGTCTCACATATGTCATCATATAATTCTTTTAAACAAGATAGACTTAATCATAGATTTCAATTATGCCAAAATATCATTCCTAGCCTAGCCATATTCATAAGTTTTGCAAAAGCATGACTTAATACATGGATTATGGTGTCAAAATTCCAACATAGTTTCATATGAACTATAACAACCAAACTTGTTTCAATTACTTGCAAAATAATTTATGCACAAAAATATACATCATGATCGCATAATAACAAAGCCCCAAACTCGCATGAATTTCAATCAACTACATACATGTAGCTTCAACATAGATTACATAATTTGCGCAATATTCCAAACGTATACTTGCATAGAACTACCGCATGTAGTTCTTTATAATGAATAACATAATTTTGCACAAATATGAATTACTTTATTATCCCAATTCAAGCATACAAATCAATACAGTTGTTTATTCATACCAAAGTAATACTCTACTTACAATGGTTGCGGCGAATTCTCTAATTAAGAGATATGATTCCTTTGTTGAATTGATTGGCTTTAGGTTGCTTGAATTGCTTTAGGCTTTTGAACTTTCTTTCTAATTCTCTCTCTAGTCGGCGGCTACTCTTAGTCGTTCCTCAGCAACATGGCGGCTATGTTCTTAATTTGAATGAATATATTAGGGTTTAGTCTAGGGTTGTTTATATAGAGGTTAGGAATTGATTAGGACCATTGATGTTGCTAGGTTAGATCGTAGCCATTCATTAGATAGAGAGACCAATTAGAACCCGCCACCTAGCCCTAATGACAAAGCAGACCACAGAAATTCGACCAAACACAGACCTGGCCAGCCAGGTTGACTGGGCTCGACCAGGTCGACACCCCTGTCGACAGGGCTGTCGACAGCCCTGTCGACATGGGTAGCCCAGGTCGACAGCCCAGTCGACCTGGGTGGCCTAGGCGGGTGTTTATCCGCCCTGGCCCACTGGGCCCGATTTTTGATTATTTTATTCTGTTTGAATTTTAAATTTAATTCAAAACTTCCGAAGGCCATATCTTCTTCATACGGACTCCGTTTTTCGAAAACTCGGACTCTATTTCGCGTATTTTTCCGAGACGAACGCAATGGCGTATCCCGTTTCCCTTAGTTCTTTGATTTGAATTTGATTATACTTTAATTCATGAATTTCACAGTTATAGAATTCTCGGGGTGTTACATTCTCCCCCACTTAAAAGGATTTCGTCCCCGAAATCTTCAAGTTAGGAGGAATGTATATCCTAACATCCAATCATCCATCTACTCATCCATCAAACACGAGCATCCATTGTCCTTAAAAGACTTCTAATGCTTCATGATCATATGCAAAGTGTGTGTGTACATGTACTTATCTAATGCAAAATTAGGCGGTCTACTGGTTCAGTTGACCTCCTTAATGCGAATTATGTAAGTGCCATGAATCCATTATGTATGCAAATTTTCCTATTCATGATTCTACATGAGTGCACAATCATTCAATACAAATGCAACATCCACATGACAACCCATTAAAGTTCAACCATATACGAATACAAACATATCTGCATATGCAATATGAAGTGATTGAGCCGATCTAAAACCTAGATTGTGTGTGTATATGCAACCACGAGCAACCACTAGCAATCACTTGCAACCACTTGCAACCATTCATACATAACATGTTTCAACTACATGTTTCCATCCAAAGGGTTTCTACCTAAAAGATAAGGTCGAGGAAATATACCTAAAAAGATAGATAAAAGCGCAACTTAAGGAAAATGAAAGGTCAAGGATGTACCCTCGAATAGAAAAGGGTAGGCTGTACGGATTCTAGCTTCAGTTTCCCAAGTCGCGTCTCCCTCGGCGTCGGTCCACTGAAATTTGACGAGCTTGACTTCGCGGTTGCGTAGCTTCTTCACTTCTGTTCCTAAGATGCGGGTTGGAACTTTTCTTATGGTCGCTTCGCGTTCCACTTCGGCCTCTTCGAGTATATTTGGCTCTACCACTTCAGCAGAATCATGCAGACATTTTCGGAGATGTGAAACGTGAAAAACGTTGTGGACTCCAGCCAACTTCTCGGGTAGCTCTAATCTATAGGCCATTTTCCCAATTTTCTCGATAATAGGGAATGGCCCTACGAATCTAGGCGCTAGCTTTCCTGTGGTTCCAAAACGAACAACGTTTCTTAGAGGTGATACCTTGAGAAAAACTCTGTCTCCAACCTCAAATTCAAGGTCGGTCCTCCTCTTGTCGGCATAGGACTTTTGTCTGTCTTGGGCCGTCTTCATCCTTCTTCGTATTAAGTCTACTTTCTCTGAAGTCTCTCGGATCATATCTGGTCCAAGTATAAGCTTATCAGTAGACTCCCACCAACAAGTGGGCGATCGGCATGGTCTTCCATATAAAGCTTCGAAGGGCGCCATTCCTATGGTTGCTTGATAGCTGTTGTTGTAGGCAAATTCCACCAAAGGAAGGTGGTCTTCCCATGTCCCTCCGAAGTCAAGGACGCACAGTCTTAAAAGGTCTTCCAAAACTCTGTTCACTCTCTCTGTTTGGCCGTCGGTTTGGGGATGATAGGCTGTGCTCAAGCATAACTGCGTTCCTACTGCTTCTTGCAGACTCCACCAAAACTCACTGGTGAAGATGGGGTCTCGGTCACTAACAATGCTAGATGGTATTCCATGGAGTCGAACGATTTCCTTAAGGTAAAGTGATGCTAGGGATGAGGCGGTTCTTTTACTTTTGACTGGTAAAAAGTGGGCGCTTTTAGTAAGCCTATCCAATATTACCCAAATGCTAGTGTTGCCTCTCCTAGACCTAGGCAGCCCATCGATGAAGTCCATTGAGATGCTATCCCACTTCCACTGCGGGACCTCCAGAGGATGTAGTAGTCCGCCAGGCTTTTTCTGTTCCGCCTTAACCTGTTGGCACACCATACACTTAGAAACGAACTCTGCCACATCCTTTTTCATGTCGTTCCAGAAGAAAGTCCTTTTTATGTCTTTGTACATTTTGTCTCCGCCTGGGTGTATCGTCATCTTGGAGTGATGTGCTTCCTCGAGAACCTTCTTTGCTAAATCTTTTGTCTGTGGGACGCATAGTCTTCCGTCTCGCCTTAGTAAACCCCTATCGTCGATGGAGTATCTGTTGAGGTGACTTGAAGTCTTACCCCTAATTAGCCTATCAATCATTTCCACAAGCTGAGGGTCTTCGCGTTGTGCTGCCCCTACTGAATCCACTAAAGTTGGCCGTACTTCGAGAGATGCTAGCAAGCCTGGTACGAAATCGGAGGAGGGCCTAAAGTCGAAGCTGGCTATAAACTCTAGGCTTTGTCTTTCAACAAACAATGGGCTTAGGGTCAATTTCTTTCGGCTCAATGCGTCTGCCACTACGTTGCTTTTGCCCGGAGTGTAGGAGATTTCGAAATCGTACGAGGCAAGAAACTCCATCCATCTTTGTTGCCTCAAGTTAAGATCCTTCTGCGAGAAAAGATATTTCAACGACTTATGGTCAGTGTAAAGTTCGAACTTCTCACCTAGGAGATAGTGTCGCCAAGACTTGAGTGCAAAGACGATGGCGGCTAACTCGAGATCGTGGGTTGGGTAGTTCTTTTCGTGCGCCTTCAACTGCCTCCCGCCATAAGCTACTACCCTTCCTTCTTGCATTAAGACGGCGCCTAGCCCTGTCCCACATGCATCCGTATAAACAGTGAACATCTTGCTCCCATCTGGCAGTGTCAAAACTGGGGCTGTTGTAAGAGCCCTTTTCAGTCATTGGAAAGCAAATTCGCAATCCAAATCCCAATTGAACACTAGATTCTTCTTGGTCAATTTCGTGAGCGGAGCTGAGATTTTCGCAAAATCCCTTATAAATTTTCGATAGAAACCCACTAGTCCTAGAAAGCTTCGGACCTCAGTTGCATTCCTTGGTGTCTTCCAATCCTGTACCGCCACTACCTTCGCAGGGTCCACCGCTAACCCTTGTTTAGATACTATGTGCCCAAGGAACCTCACCTCTTCCCTCCAAAAGTGGCATTTGGAGAATTTGGCTTTTAGTTGATGGACTCGCAAAGTTTCCATGATTGCCCTTAAGTCTTGAGCATGTTCCTCTTCACTCCTTGAGAAGATAAGGATATCATCTACGAAGACCACTACGAATTTGTTGAGGAAATCTCTAAATACCCTACTCATCAGGTCCACGAAGTAAGCAGGTGCATTTCTCAAGCCGAAAGGCATGACAAGCCATTCAAAGAAGCCGTCTGGGGTTCTGAACGTCGTTTTATCGATGCTATCTTCAGCCACCCTTAGCTGATGAAAACCGGTTGCTAAATCGAGTTGGGAGAAAACAGACGCTCCTACAAGCTGGTCAAATAAATCGTCAATTCTAGGGAGAGGATGCCTATTCTTTTTCGTTAGCTTGTTGAGCTCCCTATAGTCAACACATAGACGGAGTGAACCATCCGCCTTTGTAGCGAACACCACCGGAGCGCCCCATTCTGAAATGCTCCTCTTAATGAACCCCTTTTCTAGAAGCTCTTTAATCTGTTTACTGAGCTCTTTCCTTTCTCGTGGAGCCATATGTCTAACGGGCAACGCAACGGGCTTTGCATTATCTACAAGATATATGCGGAAGTCTATTTCCCGCTTCGGAGGCAAGCCCTTCACCTCTTCGAAGACATCCGGATATTCCCGGACCACTCTAACTGATTGCAAGTTTTCAACAGAGGCATCTAGCGATTCAAGATAACTAAGCATAACCGCATACGAGGGATTACAAGAAATTTCCAAAGTATTACCGAGCTGGGTTAGGAGCCTAACAACCCTTTTCTCACAATCAAGGATGGCCCCATTACGGGATAACCAATCTATACCCAAAATCAAACCATACCCCGAAAAGCCCAAAACAAAGGCACTACATTGAAATTCAACACTTAGAATAGAAATTTTCAATCCCACACAGATCATAGACAAATGAGCTGGGCCCCCAATTGGGTTTGAAACAATTAAGGGGTCCTCTACCATACTAGTTTCTAGGTGCAGAGATTCTACTAAAGCAGACGAGATAAAGGAGTGTGATGCGCCAGAATCAAATAAAGTGCGAACGGAATGATCATAAAGATAAACTACACTTTCTACAGAAGTATTTATATCTCGCTGTTGCAGAGGTGGCGCCTCTAGCACATGAACCTGTGCCCCTGGGGTGGATCCAGTCCTCTGCCCCTGTCCTCGTTTCTTTGGGCAGTCCTTAGCCCTGTGGCCTGTCTCACCGCAAGAAAAGCACCCACCATTCTCCTTGGCCTTCTTTTTCCGGCAGTCCTTTACTAAGTGCCCCACTTTGCCACAGAAATTACACTTCCTCTTCTCTTTGTTGCCTTTCCCGCCCTTCTTAAAGTCTGTCTTCTTGGGCTGCAAACCCTCTTTCTTCTTGCCCTTATCCTCTTCATTCAGCAATGCCATTTGCACCAATCTTTCATACGTGGCTCCCATGGGTATATGGGTCATGGCCAAACTGTGTAATGGCTCATTCAACCCTTTGACGAAACGGAGAGCCTTCTTGTGCGGGGTGTTGACTAGGTCAAGCCCAAACCTAGCCAGCTCATCGAACTGATT
This sequence comes from Allium sativum, assembly GCA_030737875.1. Classification (NCBI taxonomy): domain Eukaryota; kingdom Viridiplantae; phylum Streptophyta; class Magnoliopsida; order Asparagales; family Amaryllidaceae; genus Allium; species Allium sativum. The sequence goes on from CM060921.1 coordinate 219,483,076, forward strand.
CACATACTCTCTGACAGTCTTGTCTCCTTGCTTAAGAAATAAGAATTTTTCCAACTGCAAACTTCTTTCCGCATCTGAGAGAAATTTGGTCTCAAACCTTGCCCTAAAGTCCTCCCATGTCTCCACTGGTCTTTCAGCATTAGTGACTTCCCACTAGTAGGAAGCCTCGCCCTTCAATAGCCACACCGCCAGTTGTACTTTTTGTCTATCCTCTACCTCAAAGATGATGAATAGGTCCTCAGTTTCTTTCAGCCAATTCCTAGCTGCTACGAAGGACTCAGTTCCATGGAAATCCCTTCCTCCCATAGCTTTAAAATCTTTACATATCTTAGCAAAAGTGTTTCCCCGAGGAGGAGGTGGAGGAAAAGGTGCTGCTACAGCTGGATGATTTCCTTCAGCTGGGGGAGGAGGAACGGTAGGACCTGGCTGAGTGGCCCTTGCTTCTAAGAACCGTCTAAACCAACCAGGTATTGGCACCCCTTCAGACAAGTTAAGTTCTTGGGACATGCTGAAACAAAAAGGATAGATTCAAAACGAAGGATAAGAGATAGTACCTATGGCTTTGGGGGGGTGGACTTTGCCTTTTTAAAATAAAATAATATTTTTCTTTTAAAAATGCTTCTTTAAATTTCCTTTTTGAAAATAATCTTTCAAAACTTTTTATCTTATCTGGTAAACCTATGCTCTGATACCAAGTGAAACACCCCACCTCCGTTAGGGTCACTCTCAAAGGGAATGCCCTAATTTTGGTGGAGGTTTATAAGTACAAGTCACAGATATACAAGACAGATATAAGAACACATATTTGTAAACAGCGGAAGAACAACAAACTTTATTTCACAAAGTCAAATACGTGTTACAACAACATCCTTTCCAAAAACATAACATAACACTTTCATAATCTGTCTTGAGTACATTATTTAAAGAAGCATAAATAAAACATAGATAAACTGCAAAGCCCCCATAGTGATTGTCCAAAGCCATAGTTCAAAACAGGAAAGTCCAAGCAATACATTTCTCTTCTTCAAGCTGGATGCTAAGGCTGATCAAGCTGCTGTATTCCCTCCCTGAGGACCTGGGGGGGGGGGACGGAAGAAAGAAGACGAAAGAAAAGTAGAGTCAGACATAAAGCTTGAGTAAGTCTAGTACTATTTTGTCTATGAATAAAGAACTGGGTATGATAAGTATAAACAAGAAGTGGGCATGCACTATAAATTTGGTTAAGTTGTCTAGGGTCGAATATACTATCGTACCCCATGTTGATCTCTGAACCCATATAAACTAGTTTCCCACTAGCACCCCATAATCAGGGTGATGTGATCCATTCAATGATGATCGGCTCCTACTCGCATAGTTACATGTGTCTTACGGCCCCCGATGTCTGTAGTTACCTATGCTGGTCCCACCATGGGGTGTATCAAGTCCCATAGTGGCAACCCGACACAACCTTAGAGTGCACAGGTATGCTACTGGTGTCCAGTGCCTTATTTTTCTGCGCCGGAGTGTGTGCACGCCCGCACTCCGTTAGAACCTACACTGCTACACCACCGTCGTCGCTTTGACCTCTTACAATCAGCCTAGTAATCGTGCCCCACCCTGCCTAGTTTCAGGGTTTCCTGATACACCTTTTAGGGTTACTGCTGAAAAGGGTCCCCCGTTACTAGGTTTTCTATCTCTAGCCAACATGCTAAGTTGGTTAAGTGTTTCCTAACCTAACCCCACCAGTCCGTTTAGTTTAGCATGTTCCATTTTGATTAAGTCTTTAGTTCACTTAATCCTAACAATCCTGACTCAGCCTTAATTGTCTTATTAAGGCCCTGACCTCTCACATTAGACAGGTATTGTTGTGGCTGCCTGTTGCCGGTTGGTTCCGGGCAGTCTTACGCCACAACTCAGTCTAACCTCGGGTCCTTGCTGGGCACAATGTTTAACCTCCCACATTGGATAGGTATTGTTGTGACTACTGGACAGCCGGGTGGTTCCGGGCTGGTTTACATCACAACTCAATCCAACCTCGGGTTAAACACATCGTATGTTCTACATTTACATATCTTGTCATTCTTCTTTATTTCTTATATGTAAATATTTGCGGCCCATTATTAAGTTAATGGTGTAAAGGTTACACCAATCACGGGCCCAACCCATACTTGAATTTTGGGCCCTTCTATTTTATATTTTCATTCATTAATTAATTTTTAACCCAACGTTATTTTCCCCCGTTTTACACGTCCGTTTATATATATATTGGGCTTAGCCTTTTAAAGCCCAATTTAGCCATGCGAAAAGGGGAGGCTTATGGCGTATACACAAAGAGGGGAAGGTGAGCGCATGAACTTGCAATACGACGTTGGAAATACAAAATAGAAATTGGTGTACTTGCATAGTGGTAACATAGGTGACATGAATCAAAGCATGTGAACTTGCATAGGTTTAACTACAACATGAACCTATATTCTTATTTAGGCATAATGTCAAACATAAGCATGGCATAAATACTTCTAGCATAAACATGGCATAATGTCAAACATAAGCATGGCATAAATACTTCTAGCATAAACATGGCATAATGTCAAACATAAGCATGGCATAAATACTTCTAGCATAAACATGGCATAATGTCAAACATAAGCATGGCATAAATACTTCTAGCATAAACATGGCATAATGTCAAACATAAGCATGGCATAAATACTTCTAGCATAAACATGGCATAATGTCAAACATAAGCATGGCATAAATATTCCTAATCATGGTGTTTGCTTTAAACTTGCAAAAAGGGATTTTTGAGTCTAACCTAGCCATGTCTCACATATGTCATCATATAATTCTTTTAAACAAGATAGACTTAATCATAGATTTCAATTATGCCAAAATATCATTCCTAGCCTAGCCATATTCATAAGTTTTGCAAAAGCATGACTTAATACATGGATTATGGTGTCAAAATTCCAACATAGTTTCATATGAACTATAACAACCAAACTTGTTTCAATTACTTGCAAAATAATTTATGCACAAAAATATACATCATGATCGCATAATAACAAAGCCCCAAACTCGCATGAATTTCAATCAACTACATACATGTAGCTTCAACATAGATTACATAATTTGCGCAATATTCCAAACGTATACTTGCATAGAACTACCGCATGTAGTTCTTTATAATGAATAACATAATTTTGCACAAATATGAATTACTTTATTATCCCAATTCAAGCATACAAATCAATACAGTTGTTTATTCATACCAAAGTAATACTCTACTTACAATGGTTGCGGCGAATTCTCTAATTAAGAGATATGATTCCTTTGTTGAATTGATTGGCTTTAGGTTGCTTGAATTGCTTTAGGCTTTTGAACTTTCTTTCTAATTCTCTCTCTAGTCGGCGGCTACTCTTAGTCGTTCCTCAGCAACATGGCGGCTATGTTCTTAATTTGAATGAATATATTAGGGTTTAGTCTAGGGTTGTTTATATAGAGGTTAGGAATTGATTAGGACCATTGATGTTGCTAGGTTAGATCGTAGCCATTCATTAGATAGAGAGACCAATTAGAACCCGCCACCTAGCCCTAATGACAAAGCAGACCACAGAAATTCGACCAAACACAGACCTGGCCAGCCAGGTTGACTGGGCTCGACCAGGTCGACACCCCTGTCGACAGGGCTGTCGACAACCCTGTCGACATGGGTAGCCCAGGTCGACAGCCCAGTCGACCTGGGTGGCCTAGGCGGGTGTTTATCCGCCCTGGCCCACTGGGCCCGATTTTTAATTATTTTATTCTGTTTGAATTTTAAATTTAATTCAAAACTTCCGAAGGCCATATCTTCTTCATACGGACTCCGTTTTTCGAAAACTCGGACTCTATTTCGCGTATTTTTCCGAGACGAACGCAATGGTGTATCCCGTTTCCCTTAGTTCTTTGATTTGAATTTTATTATACTTTAATTCATGAATTTCACAGTTATAGAATTCTCGGGGTGTTACAATTTTGCTAAATTATGTCATAGTTAGATTAAAAATGTCATTTTGTTAAAATATGTCATTGTTAGACAAAAATGTCATTATTTTAAAATATACTTTGTTAGACAAATGAAACATTCTTTTTATTTGTCATTAGAAACATTGTAATTTGTATACAAATGAAACATTCTTCTATTTGTCATTAGAGACATTGTAATTTGTATACAAATGAAAGATTCTTTTTATTCGTCGTTAGAAACATAGAAAATGTAATGCGAATAAAATATTCTTTTTATTTGTCATTAGAAACATAGAAAATATGTAGATATGTAGACAATGAAATACTCTTTTTATTTTACATATGAAATGTAGAAAATTTGTAGATAATAAAAATACTCTTTTATTGTAACATGAAATGTGATTGAACCAAATACACTAGGTTGCTGATATTGATTGTGATTGATTGACTGTTTGGATTGCGCTCGACCAGTTTATGAGCAAAATACGCTTTTATATTTAGCATTGGGTTGGGTAAAAATATATATTTGCTAACACCTTGTGAAACACTTCATGATTTGAGTATAAGGTGTTTAGCGATGTTGTTTATTTCAAAATTTAATAAATGATTTTAAAATAAGATTTCTTAAGTAAAAAGAATAGTATTCCCGATTGTGGACAGAGAATGTTTTATAAAATGTTTTACAGAACAGAAAGGATTTCGAGGGCTATACCCGATGTTTTTGAAATGATTTGGAATTGGAAATCTATATAGATTTGAAAGTACATGTTATTATTATGTTGTGAAATGATTTTCCCTACTTCGGGATATGAAATGATTTGGTATATGGTTAGAGATCCGTGTAACCCGGATGACTAAAAGTATGGGTGTTATAGCCTTAAATGGCTTTGGGCAGTGTATACTTCCATGTGTGGGAGGTGCATCGTCAGTGTAGCCTGCTCCATAGTGGGAGGTGCACACACATATATATATCGAGTTGCTTAGGTGTGTGCCCTTTGCCTTGTCGACGGGGAGCGCGATATTTGGTTGCATACTTGTTTGTATACATTGTTACATTTTGGAATTCATATTTCCAAATGTTTTGTTTTTGAGATCCTGAAGTGAAATCTACTTTATTATAAAAGCTAGGTATGTATTTCAAATGATTTGAAATAAAAGAAATCGGGGAATAAAGTTCAAAGAAATAATTTCTCTAAAGTGAATTGGATTTTGAAATCTAAGTTTAGGGATTAAGCCTAAATGGGTAGATTAAGGAATTGCATATTGATTAATGCATTGCAGACCCATATGTTTATTTATGGTTGATGTTTATGCACTAGAAATCCAATGGAGTAAACCCGTTCTACGATAGCGGCGTGGTCCTATGATTATCCTTATTATTAGATAAGTAAAGATTTCTTATACCAGTCCCATGACTGACTCGTAATTTGCTTCACTTGCAAACTCGGATGCCCATATTTTCCACACGGGCAGTCGAGTAGCTTATTTTGCAGATTTACTGAGCAGGATTTTGGATTGAAGCTTAAAGCTATGTCCAAAGAATTGATAGTCTTTCGCTGTATTAGTTTATTTGTTTTCCACTGCATTGTATTACAGTTGTTGTAAAATAAATCTTCCACTGTATTATTATCTATCCAATGTACTCTGATATTCTGTACTCTGATGTAACGTTATTATAATTTTTATAAAATTCTTCTGTTATTTGTTTTGATGTGTTGTATGCCCAAAGTTAGCGTATTCGGGTTTTCGAACGGTCATTGTTGATTTTGCGATCGATTAGGTCCGGCAAAATCCGAATCGTTACATCTGGATTGCTACGATGTGATAAATTCATATATAACTATAATTCACCATTAATAATATAATCTGGGTGTTTGAATGCCATGGTTGCTTTTTGGTTGCTTAATGATTGTCGACATTAGTTTTATGTCGTATTTATGTTTTATTTTAAATTATTATTCATATGTTATAAAACTTTATTGTGATCTGTAATGAAGGGAAGAACAGGTTGGAGGGATCCGACCAGATTCCTCAAATAAATTGCACATTATTAGTTGTTCATATTATTCACATATGAATTATTTATCCCAAATAATGCTATAACCTGTTTGGATATTGATGGTTGAATGGATGTTAATCATTGAACTTATGTTCAACGATTGTTGTGTTTTAACCAACAAACAATATTGACTAAGTTATTGGCAGCAGATGGCCTGATATCCATCGTTTTAAAACGTCGTTTTGCCGTTAGACGAATTAACGTAGTTTTATGTTATAAAATATATTTTTATGACTGAATCAAAGCTTTCTAATTTATCTAAAATAAAAGAGTTATAAATATATCTTTATTTATAATCATGGTTTACAAGGAAATTGTTATACGTTATATATAAAGCATTTTTAGTATAAATTAACCGGTGGGTTAGGGAATTGGAAAAATTGTTCATTTAAACCAATTAATTATATCATTGAGTTAATGAAGTTGTTAAAAATGTGGATTTGGTATAAATCCGTTACTAATGTTTGTAAGTGGTGAAACCAACTGGTTAATTGAGATTTAATGTTAGATTAATTTAATCTAATAGTTTTATGAACATCGTTAAAATTTAACGAATATTCTAAGTAGTTAATTTACATTTAATTAACCACGGTTTAAAGTTTTTTATTTAATTATTTACTTTAATAAAGTATTATTATTTGATATTCTTTCTAATAAAGAATTATTAGTTGAAGTAAACTACTTTTGCATCAAAATTTGATGATAAAGTTTATTAAGTGATTTTTTTAAATAATTTCATTTAAGAAGTAAAACAAGAGCAATGAGATTCTAAATTGAATCAGGTAAAAGGAAATTTTAAAAATTCCATGTTTTTGTAAAGTATGTTGATCAAAAGTGTTGGAATTAAATAGAATGCTTTCAAATGAACTTTGACTTAATAATTAGATTAAGTACGATGATTATAAGAAAAGGTAAGATGGTAAATGGCTTTTGGGAATGAACACAAGTTAAGATAAGCTACTAAATATGGATTTGCATAATGATGCGGTGAATGAATTGTATAACAAATCCCAGTTTATAAACCAAAGTTTATAAAAGATTGGTAAGCTAATATGAATAACATTTTACCTAGTTGAGTAAAATGAATGAAATGAGAAATTGATTAATGGATTGGTATAAGAACTATAGTAAGGGACTTAGTAATGGAATCCACATTTAGTTTTATTATTTGATAAAGGGGTTTGGGTAAAATACTAGTAAATGGATTTTTGTAACATAATCCAAGTCGTAAATGGAGTTGTATAAGAAGATTAAGGATAATGATATAAAGGATATTTAAAAGTTAATAAGATTTTTCTAGAGAGAGTTGACTTAATTAACAAATTAAGTAAAAGGAATCAAAATATAAGGTGGGGTTTCCGAATGGAGAAAATGGTTTATAAAACCATATTTAAGATAAATAGTAAATGAGAATGAGGATAATATATTGGATTTATGGGTTCAAACTTTTATTATCTTAAGTTAAGAACGTTGTCGATCAAGGTCTGAGAGGTAATTAAAATACCCCAACTTGAACGGCTTCACTATTATCGAGGGATGATATTAGTTTGTAATGGTAAAGGATTTGAGATTAGCTTATTACATTGCAACATTGGAAAGTTTTTTTTATAAAGCGATTTGGTTCAAAAGTAAATAATGTATAATTCAACATTGTTTGGCCCAAGTTGAAGTGTAATGAAATATTATGGGTTGAGATACACTAAGTAAATAACGAACGCCTTCCAAAGAAATGGAAATGGTTATGTTGAATGGGAAAGAAAAGTAAATATTTGAATTTGAATTATATATTTCCATAATGACATGAGTTAAGAATAATATTTCAAATCTGAGTTTAATAAAATCAATTGGGTTATATAATAACTAAAATGTCGCTTGACATTGTTTTTGCCATACGAGAATTAATTAATGGGAGTTAGACCATTAAGCGGATAGTATATCAATATTTTCCCTAGTAAAGTTAAAAGGGATTTTGAAGAATATAAAGTAATATTTCCAAGATAAATGAAATAGAAAGGTTTTATGATACTATGACGATGTTAAATCCATATAACGGTTTAAAGAAATGGTTGATATCAAAGGGTCTGAGCTGCCAATGTACTTAAAAATATTATTGAGATTGATAGTTAAAAACCCAACTATCAATGAAACATTCTATTGGACCTTTTGACTGTTGTTTCGAAGAGACCGGGATGAGAACTAGACCCCAAACCACTTCGATCCAACGTTGCGTACGAAACTAAATTGAAGAAAATGAATATGGAGCATTGAAGACTGTAGACCTTCATGAAATGGAAGAACTACTTATAATCTCTAGGTAGCTCCCATAAAAGAGATACACTGTGGTTCTATCGTGATTGGAATTTACGGATTGCAAGGACTACTCGCTATTGATCCTTTGGGGTGATTCCTATATAGGATGTGTTAGGAGGGTGCCTATGGTTCATCCTGTTTCTGGATGACTTGTATGGACGAATGTCTGACCGAGTATTTCCTTAAGAATCATGTACGTTGATTTTTACAAATATACAAAGTTTGGTGGCGGAGAAATTCCCTTGCTTAACACCCAGAGTGTACTTGTAGACGTCAATTAGTGATTTGAGGGATCTGATGATGTGATTCGAAGTGAATGGAGATGTGCTAAAAGATAAATGTAACCTCAAGCCTTATGTAACACCCCGCCTCCTTTAAGGTCACTCACAAAGGGAATGCCTTAACTTTGGTGGAGCATTTTAGTAAACAGAACATAAACTTACAAGACAGATAAAACAGTACTTGAAAATCTTATAACTTTATTTCAACAGAAACCGAAATAAGCTTGGTTACATCTTTTCAAATCACAATATCAGAATTCAAGTACAAAGTATCAGTCTTGTACAAAAGCCTTCAGAATGAATAGTTTAAATTCATAATCCCCACAGAAGAAGACAAGCCATACTTTAAGCACTTCAAGCAGAAAAAATCTGGATCAAGCTAGAGTATTCCCTTCTACATAACCTGGGGGGTGGGGTGGGGTGGGGGGGGGAAACGGAAGAAAAGGAGGCGAAACAACAAGGGTCATACATAAAGTCTGGCAAGTCCAGTGACTTTCAGCATATGAACAGATAATAATAATAATGACATGAAAGCAAAACTAGATAAGAGATGGCGGTAACAAGAGCAGCAGATATACTTAGGTTAAACAGCAGAAACAGAATGATGTAGACTAAGCCATGCTTCTTATTTATATCTTACTTCTCTGCACTAATACTAGTATAACAGAATTAGGTGCCACCCTAATGTCTAAACTGAAACTGAAACGGGTACAGAATAATTTCCACAGAAGAGAGTGCTAGTAATAGGCCTTTACCACAAGAACAGAAACAGAAAGAAACAGAATGCTAATAATGGGCCTTTACCACCCCAACAGATGGTACAGAAACGGAAACAGATTAATCCCTACGGAAACAGAATGTAGAATTAGGTGTACACTAGTAAATGGGCCTTTACCACCCGAACAGACGTTACCACGCAGAAACAGACAAGTGTTACCACCCAACAGAAACAGACGGTACCAACAGAAACAGACAGAACTAAGTGTACCCTAAAACCCTACCCCAAGCGATCGGCTCCCTAATACATAAATACCCTGTGTCGGACCCACAGTAGGGTGTATCGCTCCCTAAAGAGACAACCAATTGGCACAGACCTATTTACAGATGTCACGGTGTCTTACATCCTCAGAGGCAGACCGGGATCCATGCACGCACATGACCCGGTTGGAATGCACCATCAACACCCCTCGCCCTTATCAGAATGAACCGCTTATAATTAGTTTAGTAAGCATGCCCGGACCATACTTACTGTTGGGTCAAAGTTTTGATACCAGAAAGGGTTACTGACTAATATGGGTCCCAAACAAAAGATGACACAAGTAATTCCCCTCCTAACCTTGTGTCCCCAGACTAACAGATTTCAGATTAACTTGTTTACAAGTTTCAGACATACAGAATTCAGATCAACTAGTTCACAGATCAGATAAGTTTTCAAACTAACGGATCAGATGTACGGATTTAACAGACTTACCGATTTACCAGTTACAGATTAACAGACTTACAAATTTGTCTAACTTTGTAATTGGGCCTACAGATTCACGGAACAGATTTATTAAATTCATCAGTCTAGTGGGTTTAATCCTATCCGCCCAACACGTTTTAGTCTTCATATTTATCTTAGATTTTCATTAATTAAATATTAATGCCCAGACCTCTCACATTAGACTGACAGTTTGCGGCTACTGGTTAGGCCGGTTGGTTCCGGGCAGATTTCTGCCGCAAACTGAGTCTAACCTCGGGTTTCAAGCACATTATGACTAACTTATCACAATAGAACCTATTGTTTGCAGCCACTGGATGTGTCGGGCGGTTCCGGGCAGAATTACGCCTCAAACTCATTCTAACCTCGAGTTAGCCATGTTTACTTTGCGGCCAATTAATTAATAATTTACCATTTATGCCCATGCCTAATATACATGTCAATTATTCATAGCTAATTCAGATTATGTCAATAACAGACTGAATATATCAACTTAACAGACATAGCAGATAACAGATTTAGGCGACTTAACGGATTCAGCAGATTAAGCAAACTAGCAGATTTAGCAGATAACAGATTAGGCATCTCAACAGATTTACTTTAGCAGATTTGGCATTTTCAACAGACTTAGCAGATGATAGATTTGGCAGATGAACAGATCTAGCAGACTAGGCAGTAGAGCAGAACTAGCAGATTAAGCAATATAACAGAACTAGCAGATTAGGCAATATAACAGAACTAGCAGATTAGGAAAATATAGCAGAACTAGCAAATTAGGCAAATATAACAGATTTAATCATTCCTTAAAGTTTCACAAACATATCTTGTCTAATTATAAATCTTGCCTAAGTTCACATACATAAATAATAGTCATGATTCACAATATGATCACATACCCCATGTTTGCATTAAATTTACATAGCACAGATTATGGTCATAATTTACCATATATCATATGTTTCAATTTTTATTAAACTTGCATAGTACGGAAGATCCATATATAAATTATACCAAATATAGCCATCGATTACTATGCATGTCATATATCCCAAAGATCCCTTACTTAGGTGTTTATTTACATTAATAGATATCCTACTTTCATGTAAATCTTTATACCTAAGCCATATTCTGTTTATCTCAAGTCATATGTTCAATACAGTCTATATTTATGTCCAATTATATGCCTTTTTATGTCGTGTCCTCAAATCATATGTTCAATACCCTTTATGTTATAAATATAACATGTCCAGTCATATGTCTCAGATTTATGTTCTAGCTACAGTCCATGTTCTTTCCTCAAATCAATCACCTATTGGTCATGCCCAATTTATGCATCATTCATTTTACTGTCTTAAACATTTTAGCGTATGTTAATCTCTTATGAGATTGGCTCAGGCTCATGGTAGCCTGGCTATAGAACAGAAAGAATAAAGAGATACAGAATAAGATAGATCTAAACAGAACAGAACAGATATAACCTCAGATTCAGATTTACAATTCATGTCACAATCAGAATTAACGTTTATATCGGAAAATAACTGTACTTGCCTTGGTTGGATTAAAGAAATAACTTTAATTGTTGTAGAATCGTTGCAGAAGCTTTAATCTCTAGTTTGAATTGGGTTGCTTAGGTTGATGTTGATTAGCTTCTAGTTTTGATTCCAGCAGAGTAGCGATGCCATTTTTATTTTTATTTAGGACAGAGGCCGAATAGAAGAAGAATAGAACTGTGTGTAGAGAAGGCTCGGTTTGGGGCTGTTTAAATAGGTTTAGGCAGATGAATCTGGACGAAAATCAGACTAGATACATCAGAATGAACACTGGCCCAAAAATGGGCTCGGGGACCAGGTCGACACCAAGGTCGACTGCCCAGTCGACCTGGTCTGGGGGGTCGACTCCCCAGTCGATCTGGGTCTGGGCGGGAAATTTCCCGCCCAGTCTGTTCTGCGTTTGAAATTCGAATTTTGAATTCGAATTCGAGTTGTTTTGAACTCTGAATATTTCTGAAACTTCGGAGGGTCTTATCACCCTCATACGGACTCCGACTCTTGCAAACTCGGACTTGTTTCCAAGCAGAATTTCGAGACGAATGCAATGGCGCAATCCGTTTTCCTTGATTCTTATTTTAAAAATTAATTATCCTCTGATTTGTTACTTATACGTTCACAGAAAATACGGGGTGTTACATTCTCCCCTCCTTAAAGGATTTCGTCCCCGAAATCTTCAAATTAAGAAGAATGTGTCTTACCATCCGACATCCATCTACTCAATCATCAATCACTGGCATCCATTGTCCTTAGAATCTTCTAATGTTGTATGAACATATGCAAAAGTGTGTGTATATGCTCCTTATCTAATGCAAAGATCAGGCGGTCCACTGATTCAGTTGACCTCCTTAATGCGAATTATGCCAGTGCCATGAGTCCAACATGTATGCAAATTTTCCTATTTGATACATATCATTTCTATATGAGTGCACAACCATTCAGTCATATGCAACATCCATGTGCTGAGTCAATCATTTTGCATCCACAAAAATTTAAAATGCTCACACATCCATATGCAGTATGAGAGTGTTTTCGAGCCTATCTAGTGCCTAGTGTGTGTATATGCATCCACGAGCAACCACTAGCAACCACTTGCATCCACTTGCAACCATCAAACATAACATGTCTCAAACACATGTTTACACCCATTAGTTTCTACCTAAAGTTCGAAGATTCGATCGATAGGATACAGTCGAATGATGGAAGCGAGCACAGATAAGACAAAGACTTGGTTCCCATTAGGTTTAGAAAATAATTCCCCTAAGTATCAACCCCGAAGACTGAAATCAACATCAGATTGACACCCAGAGGATTACCCTCTTTAGACAATGTCAAAACTGGAAATTAGAATTATTCAGATATTTACAGACTACTGGTACATATCAGATTACCGAATGATTCTTAGGAAACTAAGCATGATAAATCCCAGAATGTATGCGTCCTACTTGACGCCTAACACGAATATCTCTCAAACCCCAATCACAAACAGATGAGTCATAACCCTTATGGATTTGGGTCTACAGCGGAATCAGAAACAATACTAGTATTAAAGTGCAGAGTATCGATTACAAAATTAGAATGCCAGAATCAGAAAGAGTCTTAACTCGATAATCAGATAAAGAAATTAAACCTACTATAGGAATTTTCCTATTTCTATCCTAGCCACTAGCCTAAAGAGTGTTCGCCTGCCCTCCAAAAGTTGGTCCTGCCCTCTGCCCTTGCCCTCGTTTCTTCGGGCAGTCCCTGGTGAAGTGTCCCATCTCACCACAGTTGAAGCAAGTACCCTTCCTCTTTCGGCAATCCTTATTCAGATGAGTCGAGCTCCCACAAGTAAAACACTTATTCTCCTTCTTATCTTCAGACTCCTTATCTTTCTTTTGAGTTTCCTTTATGGGCCATGCCTTCTTGTTCGGTGGCTCTTCCTTCTTTGCCTCTTTCCTCTCGGGTGCCTTATCAGCTTTAGCGCCTTTCTCCTCGTGCATGAGTGCCATGTCTACTAGCTTCTCAAAGGTGTCCCCCATAGGGATGTGGGTCATAGCCAACCCCTGCAATGGCTCATTCAAGCCATTAACGAACCTCAGAGCCTTCTTCTCGTGCGTGTTCACCAAATCTAAGCCAAACCTTGCCAATTGGTTGAATTTGTTGACGTACTCTTTCACTGATAGATTTCCCTGCTTCAATGTCAAGAACCTTTCCATGCATAGATTCTCTTCTGCCCTTGAGAGAAACTTTGCCTCAAACCTACGTCTGAAATCCGCCCAAGAATCAACAGGACGCTCCCCATTAGTGACCTCCCACCAAAACGAGGCCTCTCCCTTTATTAACCAAGGTGCTAATTTGACTTTCCTCCCTTCTTCTACTTCAAAGATTTCTAGCAATTCTTCCACCTCCTTAAGCCAATCTCTAGCTTCCACAAACGTTTCTGACCCTTGAAAAGGTTTTCCACCCATAGCCTTAAATTCCTTGCATGTATTTGCAAAAGTATCAGCGCGAGGAGGGGGAGGAGGAGGAGGAGCGGGTGCAACTGGTGGTGGAGGAACATTGGTTGGACCTGCAGCGGCCCTAGCCTCTAATAACCTCCTATACCATCCTGGTATCGTTACACCCTCCGGAAGGTTAAGATCTTCAGCCATGCTGAAACGAAAAAGGAAAGATTCAAAATGGAGAATTCAAAAGATAAAGATATATGGCCATTGGGGATTATGTTTTTCGTAAAAACTTTCCTCTTTAAATTACTCATCAAGACATGTTTTTGAAAACACTTCTTCCAAAAATACTTTAGAAAAATAGTTTTTCTAAATTTTTTATCTGTTCTGGTAACCTTAAGCTCTGATACTAAGCGTAACACCCCACCTCCGTTAAGGTCACTCACAAAGGGAATGCCTTAACTTTGGTGGAGCATTTTGGTAAACCGAACAGAAACTTACAAGACAGATAAAACAGTACTTGAAAATCTTATAACTTTATTTCAATAGAAACCGAAATAAGCTTCGTTACATCTTTTCAAATCACAATATCAGAATTCAAGTACAAAGTATCAGACTTGTACAAAAGCCTTCAGAATGCATAGTTTAAAATCATAATCCCCACAGAAGAAGACAAGCCATACTTTAAGCACTTCAAGCAGAAGAAATCTGGATCAAGCTAGAGTACTCCCTTCTACAAAACCTGGGGGGGGGGAATGGAAGAAAAGGAGGCGAAACAACAAGGGTCAGACATAAAGTCTGGCAAGTCCAGTGACTTTCAGCATATGAACAGATAATAATAATAATGACATGAAAGCAAAACTGGATAAGAGATGGCAGTAACAAGAGCAGCAGATATACTTAGGTTAAACAGCAGAAACAGAATGATGTAGACTAAGCCATGCTTCTTATTTATATCTTACTTCTTTGCACTAATACTAGTATAACAGAATTAGGTGCTACCCTAATGTCTAAACTAAAACTGAAACGGGTACAGAATAATTTCCATAGAAGAGAGTGCTAGTAATGGGCCTTTACCACCCGAACAGAAACAGATAGAAACAGAATGCTAATAATGGTCCTTTACCACCCCAACAGAAGGTACAGAAACAGATTAATCCCTACGGAAACAGAATGTAGAATTAGGTGTACACTAGTAAATGGGCCTTCACCACCCGAACAGACGGTACCATGCAGAAACAGACAGGTGTTACCACCCAATAGAAACAGATGGTATCAACAGAAACAGACAGAACTAAGTGTACCCTAAAACCCTACCCCAAGCGATCGGCTCCCTAATACATAAATACCCTGTGTCGGCCCCACAGTAGGGTGTATCACTTCCTAAGGTGACAACCAATTGGCACAGACCTATTTATAGATGTCACGGCGTCTTACATCCTCAGAGGCAGACCGGGATCCATGCACGCACATGACCCGGTTGGAACGCACCATCAACACCCCTCGCCCTTATCAGAATGAACCGCTTATAATTAGTTCAGTAAGCGTGCCTGGACCCTACCTACTATTGGGTCAAAGTTTTGATACCAGAAAGGGTTACTGACTAATATGGGTCCCAAAAAATAGATGACACAAGTAATTACCCTCCTAACCTTGTGTCCCCAGACTAACAGATTTCAGATTAACTTGTTTACAAGTTTCAGACATACAGAATTCAGATCAACTAGTTCACAGATCAGATAAGTTTTCAGACTAACGGATCAGATGTACGGATTTAATAGACTTACCAATTTACCAGTTACAGATTAACAGACTTACAGATTTGTCTAACTTTGTAATTGGGCCTACAGATTCACGGAACAGATTTATTAAATTCATCAGTCTAGTGGGTTTAACCCTATCCGCCCGACACATTTTAGACTTCATATTTATCTCAGATTTTCATTAATTAAATATTAATGCCCAGACCTCTCACATTAGACTGACAGTTTGCGGCTACTAGTTAGGCCGGTTTGTTCCGGGCAGATTTCTGCCGCAAACTGAGTCTAACCTCGGGTTTCAAGCACATTATGACTAACTTCTCGCATTAGAACCTATTGTTTGCGGCCACTGGATGTGCCGCGCGGTTCCGGGCAGAATTTTGCCGCAAACTCATTCTAACCTCGAGTTAGCCATGTTTATCTTTGCGGCCAATTAATTAATAATTTACCATTTATACCCACGCCTAATATACATGTCAATTATTCATAGCTAATTCAGATTTTGTCAATAACAGACTGAATATATCAACTTAACAGACATAGCAAATAACAGATTTAGGCGACTTAACGGATTCAACAGATTAAGCAAACTAGCAGATTTAGCAGATAACAGATTAAGCATCTAAACAGATTTACTTTAGCAGATTTGGCATTTTCTACAGACTTAGCAGATGACAGATTTGGCAGATGAACAGATCTAGCAGACTAGGCAGTAGAGCAGAACTAGCAGATTAAGCAATATAACAGAACTAGCAGATTAGGCAATATAACAGAACTAGTAGATTAGGCAAATATAGCAGAACTAGCAAATTAGGCAAATATAACAGATTTAATCATTCCTTAAAGTTTCACAAACATATCTTGCCTAATTATAAATCTTGCCTAAGTTCACATACATAAATAATAGTCATGATTCACAATATGATCACATACCCCATGTTTGCATTAAATTTACATAGCACAGATTATGGTCATAATTTACCATATATCATATGTTTCAATTTTTATTAAACTTGCATAGTACAGAAGATCCATATATAAATTATACCAAATATAGCCATCGATTACTATGCATGTCATATATCCCAAAGATCCCTTACTTAGGTGTTTATTTACATTAATAGATATCCTACTTTCATGTAAATCTTTATACCTAAGCCATATTCTCTTTATCTCAAATCATATGTTCAATACAGTCTATATTTATGTCCAATTATATGCCTTTTTATGTCGTGTCCTCAAATCATATGTTCAATACCCTTTATGTTATAAATATAACATGTCCAGTCATATGTCTCAGATTTATGTTCTAGCTACAGTCCATGTTCTTTCCTCAAATCAGTCACCTATTGGTCATGCCCAATTTATGCATCATTCATTTTACTGTCCCAAACATTTTAGCGTATGTTAATCTCTTATGAGATTGGCTCAGGCTCGTGGTAGCCTGGCTATAGAACAGAAAGAAGAAAGAGATACAGAATAAGATAGATCTAAACAGAACAGATATAACCTCAGATTTAGATTTACATTTCATGTCACAATCAGAATTAATGTTTATATCGGAAAATAACTGTACTTGCCTTGGTTGGATTAAAGAAATAACTTTAATTGTTGTAGAATCGTTGCAGAAGCTTTAATCTCTAGTTTGAATTGGGTTGCTTAGGTTGATGTTGATTAGCTTCTAGTTTTGATTCCAACAGAGTATCTTGTATATAACAGTGTCGTATACACAATTATATGATTTTTTGTTTGATGATAACAACCAAATATATTTTATTATTGAATGTGTTTGTAAATGCACTGATTTACTACACAACAAACTGTACAGAAATTTGAACAATCACACAGTATTTTATTTCAATATCAAAAAGTACATCTTTTTACTCCACTATTTGACATACTACATTTCATTCATACAACTCTGTCACTCACTCTATAGAACTACTTTTACACTCACATATACAAACACTTTCATACATTGACACTGTTTGTTTTTACTGTCTTCTATCGTCCATCTTCTGTCTTTACAGCCTTCAGTCAAATCCTGTCTTCATACCTGTCACAAGAAGAACACACAGTAGACTGCAACAAAAATAAAATAGAATAAAAGCAAATAAAAATTTATTTTTAAATTTTATTTGCCTCAGAATTACGGTGTGTTTTCTCATCACTTTTCTAGACTTGGTCTGATATGCAGGGACAGAAAAACTCGTCTGGATGGCTGCATATACACACGTGTATACACGTGTGCACTGCCACGCCAATCCAGTGTCGCGACTGAGGAGTAGCCACAAGGACCGTCTCAACCCAGTGCAAATCAATGAGCAAATGGCAGAGCATTTAAGCACAGGTAATCAAATCAATACAGAAGTGAAATTGTTCAAAAGCATTAAACAATGCAGATGGAAACATACAGCAGTACAAGTAGCATGGTCGAGTTCAAGTCAACATATTCATTAAAACAAAATGGTTTCAGCATACACAAGAATATGCATGCAGCAATGGTTCAGCAAGATTAAAATAATACTATACACATGGGTGCAACACAAACATGTGTTCAACAACCACAAGTTCAAGTGTAAATGAGATGGCAGAGCAAACTGCATGGAGTATAGACACAGTATTAACCAGAGCATGGATCAGCATTTAGAGCAAACATGAGGCAGGATAGGACATTAAAAAATCAGCTCTAATACAAGTATTGTAGTATAGTGTCAAGAGGCAGTCAACTAGTATGATTCAACAATAACAAGTTCAAAAACATAATGAGGATGATACTGCATTTCTAACTAGTGTTATGTGGCGTGTGAATCCAAGGATCGAGCTAATACAAAACAACAACTTATCATGCGTGCAATCTTAAGTGTCACAAATGTATAACAGGTCATGCAATATACAATAGAGCTGCAGACTTAAGTATATGGTACAACATTATGGTAAGCTCAAATATATCATAAGCAACTTGTGGCGAGTACTACAAGACACTTCATGATGTCAAACAAAGAAGGAACACAAAAATGACCAAGCAATGTCACACAGCTACAAAGGATATACACACAAACCAGCAGGCCGAGCAAGTTACAAACATATTTCAGTCTCAAGTTCTTGGCGGCAATGGTGAAAGAATAGTTCAGCATTATTAAATGATACAAGTACAAATACAATGACCAAATCAAACAAGAAAATAACTCAAGTGCAAAGTACAGTATCATGTTCATAAAAAATGTCAAGACAGTAATAAATGGACATTCGAATTACCAGTTTAGAAAAAAAAGGACAAATCAATGAAGCAAGGGGCAACAAATAAACAAAGCATAACAAATATATTGAGTATAGCATCTGTTCTTTTCAAAGCGTGAAGCAGATGCAAGAATTTCAGTCAATACTAAAGTGGCCAAACCAAGACAAGTGACACAAGTTCAAGTAAAGGACTTGTGCAAATCTGTTTTATAGAGTAACTATTCTTATCAGTTCAAAATCATCTAGACCAACTCAAAGCAATAAAGTCACACGCAAATTTCCAAAAATTCAAGACCGAGTCTAAGTTCCAGAAGGAATAAAAATCACAAGAAGTAATCACGGAAATATATTCAGAAAATCAGGAGAATTCAAGACCATTTAATTTGAAGAATTTTATCACGCAAGTATTCCACAAAAATATATTCGGTTTTTTGTTTATAATAAAATCCAGGTTCATCGAGCAAATCGAATTTAAATGGTGCAATTAAAAAGGGGGAAACAAGCATAATCAAGTTCAAATAATCCGAGGAAATTTCCAGAGAAATCACAAGTTCAAGACCAGTTCAAAACCGAAGATTTCAAGCCAAAAATTACTCGAATATCAAACCAAGTCTAAGCTTAAGAAATCAGAGAATATTTAGGATTTTTAATCCTATTTAAACACCAATCCTCATCGGCAGAAGAGCATCTGAGTTCCAACGCAAATAAAAGTAAAAATTCGAAGTGAAAAATCATACCAGAAAACTTGGATCCAAAATCAGAGTCCATAAAATCAATCGAAGAAGATACAAGCCGCCAGAGATTGAAGCCAAGAAGAATCGAGCAGCAAAGAACTGATTGTCATCAACCAAGCATCTCGATTCAGTGATTTAAGAGAAACCCTAATTTGATTTCCTTGAAGTCGCCGCCATTTTTAAGGAAAGAGATCGGACAAAACTCAAGTGGTCAAGTGAAAATAAAAGAGGCCGACCAAGGGTTAAACAAAAGAAGGATAACCCTAATTTAAACTCCAAGGGTTTCTAAATTTATAAGGGTTTTTTTATTTTCTTATTCATTTTTTTTTTTGCAATCAAATCTGTAAGTTTTCTAGTTTGACTCTGAAAACTAGGGAGACGAATTACAGGGTCTGTAATTCGGAGAAATCTGGTTTTGGGGGATAAAAACCAGTGCAGGGTTTTGAGCATAGGGTTAAGAACAGTTGGGAGCGAGTGTCGCGAGTTTACAGGAGATTGTAAGCGTAGAGATTGTTTTAACTCCTAGTAGAAACCTTGGGGAATGCAGCAGTAGGCAGGATTTTGCCGAAGCTGGGTATATCTGTGTGTTATTTATTTTCCACGTTTATTCTGATTATTATCTGTGCTGTTTTTATTTAATTATTCTGCGAAAATCTGCGATAAACCCTATTCACCCCCCCTCTAGGGTTAATTTAGATCCTACAAGTGGTATCAGAGCAGGTATTTTTCATTTTATTTTAACTCTAGATTCATGAATTTGTCTAACAACGCTTTTTCTGAGGGTCAGTCCATAGCTAGGCCACCAATGTTTAATGGAACTGATTATGCCTTTTGGAAAGCTAGGATGAAAATTTACTTAAGTTCAGTTGATTATGATGTATGGGATATCGTTGAAACAGGCTACAAACCTCTTGTTACGATTATCAATGATATTGAAATTCCTAAACCAAAAGATAAGTGGGATGCTAATGATAAAAAATTATTCTCAACTGATGCCAAAGCAATGAATGCTTTAATTTGTGCTCTTGATAAAACTGAATTTAACCGAATATCTCACTGTTCAACTACGCAGGAATTTTGGCATACTTTGGAAGTTACACATAAAGGAACATCTCAAGTCAAGGAATCTCGTCTCGCACTACTCTGCAATGAATATGAAAATTTCACAATGTGGAAAGACGAAGATATAAAAGAGATGTATGGCCGTTTTTCCACACTAATTTATAATGCAAGGGCTCTTGGTAAAGTCTACACTGAAGTAGAATTAATACGCAAGATACTGAGAGTACTGCCAATGAATTTCGAAGCCAAAGTAACTTCCATTCAAGAATCAAAAGATCTAAATAAGTTGAAAATAGAAGAATTGATTGGAAACTTGATTGCTTATGAAATGGAGTTAAAAGCCAAAGAAGGACGCGATGATGCAGAATCAAAGAAAAAGACAATTGCTCTAAGCAACACTGTTGAAAGTAACGATGAAGCTGAGAATCCTATCGAAGAGTTGGCCATGGTTCTTAAAAAGTGGACTAACAGAAAATACAAGTCACGAAAGAAGAGTTCAAAATCCAACAAATCCAAGAATTCCGACAGTTCAGACGATGAAGTCATATGCTACAACTACAATAAACCAGGCCATATCAAACCAAATTGTCCATTACTTCAGAAAGACAGAAAGAAGAAGAAGAAAAAGAAAGCTTTTGCAGCTACATGGGACGATGAAGAAGGAGAAGAGGAAGACACTGACAGTGATAAAGAGGAAGCGAATTTGTGTCTTATGGCACAGTCAGATTCAGAAAGTAGCGAAGATGATTCCACTGAGGTACCAAATTACTCTTACAAAGATTTAATTTTAATATGTCATGATCTTACCAAAACCGTTGATTCATTTGAACTAAAAATCAAGAAATTAAAATCTGATAGGTTAAAATTGGTCCACGAAAACAATAGGTTAGAAACTGAGCTTGAAAAAGTGACAAACCTTGATTGTGAAAACTGCAAGTTATTAAAACAAGAGCAAACAGAATTTAAGGCAAATTTTGAAAAATTAAAACAAGAACACTTGGCTTTAAAAGAAAGTGATGACACAAAAAGAAAGAACTTCATTAACAGATGCACTTCTCTTGTAAATGAAAATGAAGCACTTAAAACCAAAGTAAAAAATCTGGAAATAACATTGAGTAAGTTTTCAAAAGGGGAAAAGTCATTTAGGATGCTGCTTGGAAATCAATTATATGCTAATAATAAGAAAGGATTAGGATTTGGGAGAACACATATTAATATGGATGATAATGCAAAAGGTGGAAGTGTTTTTCCTAAATGTATAAAATGTGAAAAAATTGGACATAGCTATGAAAAATGTCAAAATAGGAACAATAATAAAAAATTCATAAAAATTTGGGTTCCAAAAGGGTCGACAAGTAATTTTAATAGATTTGGATTTGATAAGAACAAAAAAATTTGGATTACAAAAGGATCTGTTGTTCAAAATCAAAATTTTTCAGTTACTAATTTTATTAGACCTATGAGTTTCTCTAGGTCATTCTCTTCTTCTTGTGTGTAGGTATGTTGGCGGGCTAAGGAACAACAAGAATGGTACTTGGATTCAGGTTGTTCCAAACATATGACAGGAAATAAATCAAAGTTCCTTAGCCTTGAAAAATATAAAGGAGGAAGTGTGATAATGGGCGATAACAAAAAATGTAAAATTATCGGTAAAAGTAAAGTAGGTAATAGTACTTTCTCCTTAACTGATGTTTTATATGTTGAAAACTTGCATCATAATCTCATTTCCATAAGCCAACTATGTGACAAAGGAATGAGTGTGATATTTGATAATGAATCTTGCAAAATTATTGAAAAATCCACAAACAATATTGTGTTCACGGGAAAAAGAAAAGGAAATGTTTATACAATTTCATTTGATGATTTGACTCTCTCACAATGTTTAGTAGCTACGGATGAAGAAGTTTTCTTATGGCATAGGAGATTGGGTCACGCTAGTATGAGTCTCTTGGAAAAACTTGAATCAAAAGAATTGGTAAGAGGTCTACCACATCAGAAATATAAAAATAATAAAGTGTGTAAATCATGTGTTATGGGAAAATTCAGTCGTTCATCATTTATTCCCAAAAATGTTGTTAGTACTAATAGGGTACTTGAATTGATTCACATGGATTTATTTGGACCAAATGAAATTGCTAGCTTGAATGGAAAAAGGTATTGTTATGTGCTGGTTGATGATTATTCTAGATTTACATGGGTTTATTTTCTAACCAAAAAATCCGAAACTTTTGATTACTTTTCAAAGTTTGCAAAACTCGTTCAAAATGAAAAAGGTGTTTCAATAAAAACTTTAAGAAGTGATCATGGTGGTGAATTTGAAAATTTGGATTTTGAAATTTTTTGTGAAGAAAATGGTTTTAAACACGAATTTTCTGCTCCTCGAACACCCCAGCAAAATGGGGTAGTCGAAAGGAAAAATCGTACATTACAGGAATTGGCTAGATCTATGTTAAGTGAATATAATTTGCCTTTGACTTTTTGGGCAGAGGCAGTTAATACATCCTGCCATGTAATGAACAGAGTAATGATTAGACCAATACTTAACAAAACATCCTATGAATTGTGGTTTGACAGAAAGCCTAACATTTCATATTTCAGAGTTTTTGGATGCCCTTGTTATCTTCTTAATACAGGTGATCATCTTGGTAAGTTTGAATCAAAGGCTGACGAGGGAATTTTCATGGGTTACTCGTCAAGAAGCAAGGCTTATCGAATCTTCAACAAACGATCAAAAACCATTGTTGAAACCATAAACGTGAAATTTGATGAATCAGATCTGGATACAGTGGACAAAGAGAAAAACGATGAGGGAATTACATATGAGGGTGAAAAAGAAAATAGCAAAGAGAAGACTGGCAGTGATGATCAAACAAAACAAACGTTTGAAATCGAAAAGTTGAAATTCAAAACCAACCATCCTCCAGAATTGGTGATAGGAAATCCAACGGCAGGTATACGAACTCGTTCATCATTTAATAAAGATATATGTACTTTTTGTATTCACAGTTGTTTTATCTCAGAAATCGAACCTAAAAATGTTGAAATTGCACTTAATGATGAAAGTTGGATTTTAGCGATGCAAGAAGAACTTAATCAATTTGAGCGGAATAAAGTTTGGAAATTAGTTCCTAGACCGAATGACTATCCAGTAGTAGGAACTAAATGGGTGTTCAAAAATAAACTTGATGAATCCGGAAATGTAATTAGAAACAAAGCTAGGTTGGTTGCAAAAGGATATAATCAAATTGAGGGCATTGATTTTGATGAGACATTTGCACCAGTAGCTAGGTTAGAAGCCATTAGAATTTTGCTCAGTTTTGCGTGTTATAAAGGTTTCAAACTAAAACAAATGGACGTAAAAAGTGCGTTTTTAAATGGAGAATTAAAAGAAGAAGTTTTTGTGGAACAACACCCCGGTTTTGAAAATCATGAATTTCCAAATCATGTATTCAAACTTGAAAAAGCATTATATGATCTTAAACAAGCTCCTAGAGCTTGGTACGATTGTTTAAGTGCATATCTTTTGGAAAACGGGTTTAAAAAGGGCAGTGCTGACACTACATTGTTTCTATTACATGAAGGTGATGATTTTTTAATAGTCCAAATTTATGTTGATGATATTATATATGGTGCTACTAATGATTGTTTGTGTGAGAAATTTGAAAAAGTCATGCAGGATAAATTCGAAATGAGCTTAGTAGGTGAATTAAAATACTTCCTTGGATTTCAAATCAAACAAAGATCCAAGGGAATTTTCATATCACAAACAAAATACATTGCTGAATTACTGAAAAGATTTGGACTAGAAAATGCAAAACCACTCAGAACACCGATGAGTCCTTCAACCAAGCTTGACAAAGACGAGAAAGGAGTTGCAGTTGATCAGAAAAAATATCGTGGAATAATTGGTTCACTTCTTTATCTCACTGCATCTAGGCCTGATATTATGTTTGCTGTTTGTTTATGTGCACGCTTTCAATCCAATCCAAAAGAATCTCACTTAAAAGCCACAAAAAGAATATTAAGATATCTTTTGCACACACACAAATTTGGTTTATGGTACCCCACATGCAATAATTTCGAATTAATTGGATATTCTGATGCTGATTATGCTGGATCCCTTGTTGATAGAAAAAGCACTAGTGGGACTTGTTTTATGCTAGGACACTCGTTAGTCTCGTGGTCAAGTCGAAAACAAAATTGTGTTGCTTTATCCACAACTGAGGCTGAATACATTGCTTTGGGAAGTTGTTGTGCACAAATACTATGGATGATGCAAACTCTTTCAGACTTTGGTCTAATTTATAAAAAAGTACCACTAAAATGTGATAGTGAAAGTGCTATAGACTTGTCTAATAATCCTGTTCATCATTCACGCACTAAACACATAGATGTGAGACATCATTTTATTAGAGATCACTTTTCACGAGAAGATATTTGTTTTGAGTTTATTTCAACTGACTGTCAACTTGCTGATATCGTTACAAAACCTCTTCCCGAAGAAAGATTTTCACGATTACGCTTAGATTTGGGAATCATAGAAATTGATTGATCATTATCCATTTTTTTAAAAAATTCATAAATGGTTATTCGAGAGTTAAATGATTGATCATTTGAACTATTTTGGAACTCGTTGAAATTATATCAGATCTTGGAATTGTGATGAGTATTGACTATAATTGTTTTTATCATGAGGAAATATTTTTAAATCTCATGATGATTGGACAAATTTTATAATACTTTTGAATTAGAGCTTATTTTACGACCATCTTCTATATCTACCATACTTCTGTCACTCATCATGGTTTTATTTAATCTGGGGAGTTCTAATTATTCTTGGAATTTAGAAATAAATAAATAAATAAATAATAATTTATCCTTGGTACTCACTCCCATTTAAAAGTCCTCGCGGTTATGCGTGGGTGAATTACCTTAATCTCTATGTACTTCCATTCTCACTTAAAAGACCTTTGGGCTGTGCATGGATGGAACTCATCAGAGAGGATAAAGTTAGGTTACTACTAACCCCATTTAAAAGACCTTTGGGCTATGCGTGGTTAGGAAGTGCTTAACACATTTTTAAGCATATTTAAAATCTTTAAATTTTATATTCAAATAGTCAATTTTTATTGAACTCTCCTAATTCTATAAAATCCGTAGAAAATCCATTCATTCTGAGAGTGAAATTTGTCTCTGATTCAAAAAATATTATGATTTTTGTTTGATTCAATGAGATTTACGATATATTATCCTCTTGATCTGAATTTATATTTCCAGTTTATATTCATCACTGTTTTAATTTCTGCTATTCTTTTGATGATAACAAAAGGGGGAGAATGGTCAAGATTTTGATGGATGAGTAAACATTTATAGAATATTTTGAAATTTGGGATTGATTAATTCATTTCAAAATTTTCAAATCTATGCATCAATAAGGGAAGCTTAGTTGTAGGGGGAGCATACAAATAGGGGGAGTAACATACTTCACGTTTCAAACACATTCATACATTCAAAATCTTTTATTTGTTTGTCATCATCAAAAGGGGGAGATTGTTGTATATAACAGTGTTGTATACACAATTATATGATTTTTTGTTTGATGATAACAACCAAATATATTTTATTATTGAATGTGTTTGTAAATGCACTGATTTACTACACAACAAACTGTACAAAAATTTGAAAAATCACACAGTATTTTATTTCAATATCAAAAAGTACATCTTTTTACTCCACTATTTGACATACTACATTTCATTCATACAACTCTGTCACTCACTCTATACAACTACTTTTACACTCACATATACAAACACTTTCATACATTGACACTGTTTGTTTTTACTGTCTTCTATCTTCCATATTCTGTCTTCACAGCCTTCAGTCAAATCCTGTCTTCATACCTGTCACAAGAAGAACACACAATAGACTGCAACAAAAATAAAATAGAATAAAAGCAAATAAAAATTTATTTTTAAATTTTATTTGCCTCAGAATTACGGTGTGTTTTCTCATCACTTTTCTAGACTTGGTCTGATATGCAGGGACAGAAAAACTCGTCTGGATGGCTGCATATACACACGTGTATACACGTGTGCACTGCCACGCCAATCCAGTGTCGCGACTGAGGAGTAGCCACAAGGACCGTCTCAACCCAGTGCAAATCAATGAGCAAATGGCAGAGCATTTAAGCACAGGTAATCAAATCAATACAGAAGTGAAATTGTTCAAAAGCATTAAACATGGCAGATGGAAACATACATTTTTAAGGCCTTTATATATATTGAAATATATATAAATTCCACAGCGAGTTTTCTGAATTTTAATCTGGACGTAACTTTCAATTTCTAAAGTGAAATCTTAGTTTCTTACATCCGTTAGAAAGATATGATTAATCAGATTCAAATATTTCTTGTTTCGTTCAATTCTGACTTATATTGAATTCTGTATATTCATTTGAAATTAGAAATCGAATTTTCAAACTATCGCGCCATTTCAGGCTCGTTATATAATTAAAATAAAATTTATTCATTTTAACTTCGTTGAAAATAAATTTTCTGTCGTTATTATTTAAAATAATTCATTTTAGATATTCAAAATTCATTAAAACTGCCAAAATAAAAATTTTAAATTGGTTCTGATTTTCCGGGTTGTTACAATCTCCCCCACTTAAAATCTTTTCGTACTCGAAAAGGAACGGAGATGAAAGTTGCTTTACTAATCAACTCAACTTTCTTTCTGGCTTTCATCCTTCAACTTTTCCGTTTCTAAAAATTGCTAATTTTTCAAAAATTTGGCTAACACCCTAAATTTTTGAAAAATTTCGCCACAACCTCCTTTGTACGGAGAGGGGTTTGGAAATTTAATGGGCCGTATTAGGCACCCAATAAATCCTAAAAAGCTTACAAATATTTTTAGTGATATATTCTTGTGTCCACAAGGGAGTGTGCATAGATCATAACTCCAGAGAATAAATTCTCGTCACCCTATAAATAGTTTTTGTGCCTTAATGACTAGAGAGACGTGGTTATTGTCTCCTCTAGACCCGTGTGGGGTTTTTATTAATCTGGAAATTTACCGTTACATTTTATATAGTCCATATCAGTCTTTGGTTCAACCTGAAATATAGTCATCGCCATACAAGCCTCTCACTTGTATGGTAAATCTTCAACCTCGTCACATAAGCTGCAAATTCTTATGTGGTATATGATAGAGTATGCTATCTTCACACAGTGTGCCATGTAGTGTAGTTCAAAATTAACTGTCACTATCCTATGGCGACATTTATTATCTCACACACAACTACCAGCACACTGCATCCAATGGCATTCACAGGAGTTGATATATAAATAAAATTGCGCAGCCAACTCATTAAGGTTTACCTATTTGTCAGGCACGCAAATAAATTCCTTATTCAATAGCAAATCCATTTACCTGTTCAATGTATATGCATGCATATATAGGAAACTCTAAAAAAAATTCAATCCAGCTCAATATTTGATACAATTTGGCTTAATGGTTCAAAATTTTAATTAATCAAACAAAACAACCAGCAATCAATTAGTTGATTAACGTTTAAAATTTATAGCTTTGATATACGTAGAGAAAATCATGTTTTTGATGCCAAATCACAGCAATAACCCTATCTAGTTTTCGTTCTAACATGTAAAGACCCGCAACTTCCCCGTAAAGGAAAGCGTCGGATAGTTCGAGAACAAACCACAACAGAACGCATATCAAAGAACACTTCATTGTATATTACAACAATGCATCAGATTACAAGAATATACAGAGTAAAAATGAATATTACACAGAAATATCAGAGATTTAAATTACATCTAAATACATAGCAGCGGAAAATAATACAATACACAACTAGAAGAAGATATACGGATACAAAGCTTTCCGGATATCGTTCCAGCTGTAAACCAGGATCCTGTGAATATAAATCTGCAAAACCAAAACTACTAGCTGCCCGTGTCGAAAATAAGGGCACCCAGAGTTTAGGTTAAAACAATAAACTCCAGGTCAGTCATGTGACTGGTGTGAGAACTAAAACAGTTAATCTTTATTTTAAAATTAGGTAAATCAAGGGACCACGCCGTATAACACGGAACGGGTTTTCTCCCAAGAATACAAGTGCATAAAACAAACAGCGCAATGCTAAATAAAGAAAAATGAAGCTGTTATAAGACCCAGGTCCTATCACACAATGCAACGCAAGCCGAGGGATAGGGTTTTTCCTTATAACAGCCAAAGAATGCTTGATACGGTGAAAACAAATCGTTTGATACTATTATAAGTGCATAGTGCATAAAACAACTTCAAATCATAAGTATCAATCATAGGCGGCATGAGCGTCCCATGCCACTATGTCGCCATATATAGGTTTACAAATAAAACCGCAAAGTCACGTATTTGGAAATTGGATTTCCGTCTATGAACCGAGGCAAAAGATAGTCCTCAACCGATTCGAGACAATCTAGCCCATGTCTCAGGATCAGAGCTCGAGTGACCCTTGGATCGTCAGGGCCGGTCCACCGATGTGGATTAAACTTAAACCCTGAACATGCGTTCCCCCGCCCTTTGGGGCGTAAACGAGCCAACGAATGGCTCCATCGGTTCGAGAACGACCGATCAATCCGAGGCGCCTCGCAACAGCAACAACCACATAAGTCAAACTCGTCAGGGCGTGTAAAACCACTGACGCCACTTTTTATCTAGAAGGAAACACATGCCCTCCCTGAGGTCCGTCTCCCGTTTTTGGTTCATACCTGGTGTGAAACACGCGAGGTAAACGTTACACAAAGCTACGCCACAAAGGCCGTGCTTTGATCATCAACCACAAGACTTTGCTTTTCAACAGAAGCCTTGATCATTTGCATCTTAGCATGCCACACAGGCAAACCATCCTATGCAACCGATATCAGTCACACAGAATGAAATCCGATGTCAGACACACAGTCCATTTACAAGTCCGTCCTGGGTCTGAACGAAACCGGAGGCACCTAGTACCCCGCATATCCATCGATCTCCAAGTACGTCTGGACGATCACTAACTGTTTCCATCTTCTTGGGTGTACAGCCCAATCAAGATCATCAGTTATCACCCAAACGACGTGAAGACCTCCGGTCTTCGACCATCGTCTTCATCTTCGACTTATCGTCGTATCAGTTACTCAGAATGGGATAAACCCGGTCTTTCCGAATAACTCGCGTATATTTTAAATAAGTGTTACACAAACACAACATACGCCTCATTCCAATTCATTAGTCACTAACCGTAAATTAATCAAGAGAATAATTCCCCAAATATTAACCCCGAAGGCCGAAACCAACATCAGATCAATATCCAGAAAACCATTCTGCTTGGCTAACCGACAGTTAGTTTCTAAATTTCACGTTCAAATCTAATTAAAGATTTAACTATCGCCTGGAGCAAAACTGGTGATACTCCATTCTCGATCTTTTCAATCTAATTAAAGATTCATTAAAACTCCACTTAGTTTTAATCTTCGGCTGGGTTAAAGAATCAGTGTCATTTAAAACACGGTTCACGATAAACCCAAAATCACATTCCATTAATTATCGGGTTAAAGAACGAGTGTTATTTAAAACACTGTTCACGATAAACCCAAAAATCAATATCACTTCAATTCCAATTAAATATCATTTAATTGGTACACTTCATTAAATCTAAATAAAAAGATTTAATCTTTTCTCATCTGGGTTCAAGAACAGTGTTAGTGAAGACACCATTCACGACAAACCCAAATCACATTTGATATTCAATACAAGGCTCTGAATAGAAAATATACCGGCTTATATTCAATATCAAATTCTACGACTAACAAATGTCGTATTGGAAATAACGATATAAATATATATCTTTCAAATTTCCATAACAACATCTGTATAATCACGAATTCCAACATCGAAATATTCCGAAGACAATTTCGATTCAAATCCACTCCAATGCAATCATTGGAAATTCTGGTTATTTTCAAAACCCTTTTCAAATTCAATTTATTTATTTAAAAATAAATAGAATTATATTTCTAGTTCAAAACTAGTTCATTTCGATAAAAATCTATTTTTATCTTTTCAAATATGGAGTTTTTCATCCCAAATCTTCACAAATCATTTCTTATGATTTTACACAAATTATTACTATTTTTAATAATTTTATCAAGGCCCGTACAGTCGATTTCCACCAATGGCCATCGAACTGCACGTATAGCGACCTTTTTCCAATTTGATTTGGACATAATTCCAAATCCAACCGTTAGATTTCAAATTTATCACATTCGTTAGAAAGCCCTTTTCGATACGAACCCAACGGTTCCGGTTTTAGGAGAATCCGACGGTCGGATCTCCCGCAATGTCCGTTTGAAATAAATGGTCGAAATTCACGAACTACCGCGGCGCGGCGCGTTCTATTCAGGCCATTATATTATATATATAATATATATAATATATACTTCGTCGATTTCTATTTAAAACGAATTATATAAATAGTTTTGAATTCGTTTCAAAAACATTTTCAACTTCCTTTTCAATTCAAATCACAATTGAATTCTTCTTTATAGATTCGTTTTAAAATTCATTTCTATTCAATTCAAATTTCAATTCAATTTGAATTCGTTTTCAATTCAATTCATTTCGAAATCGTTTTCAATTCACATCATTTCGAAATCGTTTTCAATTCACTTCATTTCGAAATCGTTTTCAATTCACTTTGAAATCGTTTTCAATTCACTTTGAATTCGTTTTCAATTCACTTCATTTCGAAATCGTTTTCAATTCACTTCATTTCGAAATCGTTTTCAATTCACTTTGAAATCGTTTTCAATTCACTTTGAATTCGTTTTCAATTCACTTTGAATTCGTTTTCAATTCACTTTGAATTCGTTTTCAATTCACTTCATTTCGAAATCGTTTTCAATTCACTTTGAATTCGTTTTCAATTCACTTTGAATTAGTTTTCAATTCAATTCATTTCGAAATCGTTTTCAATTCACTTTGAATTCGTTTTCAATTCACTTCATTTCGAAATCGTTTCAATTCACTTTGAATTCGTTTTCAATTCACTTCATTTCGAAATCGTTTAAAATCGATATAAATATCGTTCACGTCAAAATGGCGTCAAACTAATCAACACGACTTCATAAATTTCTATTTTCAAATATTCTATTTCAAATATTTCTATTTCAAATATTTCCATTTCTAAACTGGAATGAGGCCCAATCAACTACCATATAAAATTAATTATATGGATTTTCATACAACACATGTATATAATAGCATTGAAAATAATCAACCATCAACCAAAGTGCACTACACTGTATAAGCATCAAATATAGATATTCAACGCTTATACAGCCTGTCAATCAATCGATCGACATATTTAATCAATCAGGATGAGTGAACTTCAAATTTCATCCTAACACCCGTGTGGGGTTTCAAACAATCAAACACATATTTTATTTGTGCAGTTAGGCGATGTGTAAAATTTATCGACCCAATCAACGTCATTCAAATAGGTGTACATAAACAAACCGTCTGGTTTGTAAATGAATATTTATTTATTCACATTCACGTTAAAAATTATATTTTTAACGATAACACATTTTATTTTAACATATGAATTTCTATTCAGTTCATTCTTTAAATAAAATGCTATTTTTATTTTTCTAACTTATTTTAGAAAATTTCGGCGGCATAACGGCACGATACTAGAAACGGGACAAGGCCTAGCCTTATCCCCGGTCTAGTGAAGGCCCACGCCATTCACACATCAATCAAATCAATTTCATTTTGCAAACCACAAAACTTGGAGTAAGGGTCTAACCTAGCCTTACTCCTTCGCCTTATAACGGCGCACGTCTAATCCTAACCAATTTATCGATTCGATTTTTCACACCACAAATCACATTCAAACCAATATCGCAATCAATCACCAAACAGTCAAACAAACAAGTCCATGGTCTGTGGACGGGTGTCGGGTGCTTCTAATAAGCACCGTCTGCATCCTAGTATATATATATATAACTAGAAAATGAAATTGAAAGGTGAGAAATTCTCACATATAGCTATCCTAGCTCCACGGCTCTTCATTTGCAGAAGATCTCGTCGTTTCGCCTTTTTGTCACCTTCGTTGCTCGCTTTCACTACATATATAAAAATCGAATTTTTACTTCAAAGTTCAATATATAAAAATCGAATTTTTACTTCAAAGTTCAATATATAAAAATCGAATTTTTAGTTCAAAGTTCAATATATAAAAATCGAATTTTTAGTTCAAAGTTCAATATATAAAAATCGAATTTTTAGTTCAAAGTTCAATATATAAAAATCGAATTTTTAGTTCAAAGTTCAATATATAAAAATCGAATTTTTAGTTCAAAGTTCAATATATAAAAATCACATTTTCATTTCGAAGTTCAATAGATAAAAAAAATCACATTTTCATTTCGTATGACCATCCTATAAAGATTTAACCTTTTATAAGTTAAAAATATCGCCTTTTTATAATATATAAATCGAACCTTTATATTTTCAAAACAAAGAGGTTTATCTTTTCAAATCAAAGAAATGTATAATTTTACTTTTCTAAACGGAGTATATTTTATTTTAAAACTTCATGAATTTTATTTTCAAAAATAATGTTCCTTTCTATTTTCATTTTCAAAATAAAAATCAGTTTTGAATTCTAAAAAAATAAAACAGTTTTAAATCCTTATCAACATTAAGTTTTTAATCTCTAAAAAAAACAGTATTAAACCTAATTAAAATTCAGTTATAATTCTAATTAAAATAAAACAGTTTTTAAACTTTATATAAAAATCAGTTTATATATAAAATAAAAATACAATAAATAAAAATAAAATAAAATAAAATTAATAACTTACAGAGGAGCGGGGGAAAGGAGACGACGTCGGAGGGCGCTGGAGCGTCGGAGGTGGGTCAGGGGGCAGGCGGCGGTCGTTCTATTCGGATCTGGGGGGGGGGGGGGCGTCTCGTCTTCGTCGAGGAGGGCAGGGGGTGGGGCCTTCGCGCCAGGCGCCAGTCGAGGGGGGGGGTCTTCTGTCGTCGCGGTGGAGGAGCTAGGGTTTTTGGGAGGGGCTAGTGGTGGAGGAGCGGCGTCGCCCCCCAGGTGGCGGCTGGCGAAATCGAAAGGGCTCCGCCCCTTTCTTTTTTTTTTTTTTTTTTTGTTTTGGTTCTGAAATGAAATCGGGGGGGGGGGGGGTATATGAAAGAATTTTAATTTTTATTATTTTATTTAATTATTTTAATTTCGCAAAGAGTTGACTTTTACATACGATCCCTGAACGAGGCCCACCGCCTGTCGTCCATAGCGTATTACCCCCATTCCGAACACAATGGGATATGTATCGTAAGCTGGTTTGATCGTTTCAATCTGTTTCCGTTAAATTTACATTTAAATCATTATATTGAATTTTAAACGTACATTTCAAATTACCGGGGTCACATACTAACTAGAAAAATTCCAGAAAAATATTTTCTAGCTTCGTATTGACGATACGGTCCTAACAAAACTAGTTTCGTCGAATTCTGAGACCGTTAGAAAAATGGCCAATTTCCAGTCGATTAAAATCGACTGAAACTGGTCAAACGCGTTTTCCTTTGCCACGCTCACATATTGATTCGAAAAATTATGAAATTTGGAATCTAGCAATAACTCGACATCACGGACCCAACAAAACTGGTTTCGTCGAAATCCGAGGTCATTTGCAAAATGTCCATTTTTAAGGGCCTGAATTCCATAGCGACTATTCAGAATTTTCAACTGGACATATCTTTTGATTCCCGCTATGAAATCTCAACTTGTCGGATTCGTTGGAAAGATATTATCAATCAGATCCCATGATTTTTGGTTTCACTAAAATCCGGATTGTTTTGCACCCGGTACATTCAAATGAAATTTGAAATCAAATTATCGAACTACTGCGCCATTTTCAATTCTATTAATAATTATATATAAATATTTATATTCTAACGACGACGTATATAATATATACGTCGAATTATATTCAAAATAAATTTCTCGTTGATTTTATTTAAAATAATCTATTTTAAATATTCAAAATTCGCTAAAATTGCCAAAATAAAAATTTTAAACTGGCCCAGATTTTCCGGGTTGTTACAATCTCCCCCACTTAAAACTTTTCGTCCCCGAAAAGGAACAAAGTCGAAAGTGGTTTGATTAATCAACTCTACGCTCGACCTGGCTTCCATTCTCCAACTTTTCAGTTTCTGAGAATTTCTAAAATTTCAAAAATTTGGCTAACACCCTAAATTTTTGAAAAATTTCGCCATAACCTCCCCTGCACCGGGAGCATCGGGGAATTTCAAATAGCTTCCCCGGTCCTTCAGATCTCAAAAAGAAAAAGAAAAAGCCAAGCGGCTAGCCAATAGGCTCATAAAATCATCATCACCCAAACAAAACAGGAAATTATGTAGTAAACATGTACCTATTTGTCGGGCAAACAAATTTTATTCTCTGCTCTAGCCTCCTTGCTATGACCTGTTCAATGATATATATGCATATGCTAACAAATGCAACCAATTCTCAATATAGTTCAATATTCGGTTCAATTAGGCTAAATGGTTCAAAATTTAGCAAACAAATAAACAAACCACACAAACATCAATCAATTAGTGAATTAGAGTTTCCAATTCATAATTTTGATACATATACAGAAAATCATGTTTTGGTGCCACTTTACAACAATGTGTTCTAACTATATTAGTTTTGGTTCTCACACCAGTCTAATGGAAACATATAGAAATCACACCTTCGAAACACGAAAATAAATACTGGTGATGGCGCGCCATCATCAGAATCATGTCCGGGCGACTAGAGTGTGACTCTATATCTATCCAGTATATTAAAATTTCGAATACACGCGGATCAGACGTATACGTAAAATCTATATATACTGGATTGTCCACATCAATATAAATAGATAATCAACTACGAATAATTGATTTAAATTTTCAAAACAAAATTTGTTTTCATTTCCAAAAATATACTCTTCACACTCGTTCTAGGATACTACTGATCCTATCTCTAACGAGTCATTCTAATTGGATATTACTAATCCAATATCTGATGAATTCTTTCGTATGGTTCTAATGTGCCTTGTTCTCTGCTTTGTAAACCAAAGCTCTGATACCAAATGTAAAGACCCGCAACTTCCCCGTAAAGGAAAGCGTCGGATAGTTCGAGAACAAACCACAACAGAACGCATATCAAAGAACACTTCATTGTATATTACAACAATGCATCAGATTACAAGAATATACAGAGTAAAAATGAATATTACACAGAAATATCAGAGATTTAAATTACATCTAAATACATAGCAGCGGAAAATAATACAATACACAACTAGAAGAAGATATACGGATACAAAGCTTTCCGGATATCGTTCCAGCTGTAAACCAGGATCCTGTGAATATAAATCTGCAAAACCAAAACTACTAGCTGCCCGTGTCGAAAATAAGGGCACCCAGAGTTTAGGTTAAAACAATAAACTCCAGGTCAGTCATGTGACTGGTGTGAGAACTAAAACAGTTAATCTTTATTTTAAAATTAGGTAAATCAAGGGACCACGCCGTATAACACGGAACGGGTTTTCTCCCAAGAATACCAGTGCATAAAACAAACAGCGCAATGCTAAATAAAGAAAAATGAAGCTGTTATAAGACCCAGGTCCTATCACACAATGCAACGCAAGCCGAGGGATAGGGTTTTTCCTTATAACAACCAAAGAATGCTTGATACGGTGAAAACAAATCGTTTGATACTATTATAAGTGCATAGTGCATAAAACAACTTCAAATCATAAGTATCAATCATAGGCGGCATGAGCGTCCCATGCCACTATGTCGCCATATATAGGTTTACAAATAAAACCGCAAAGTCACGTATTTGGAAATTGGATTTCCGTCTATGAACCGAGGCAAAAGATAGTCCTCAACCGATTCGAGACAATCTAGCCCATGTCTCAGGATCAGAGCTCGAGTGACCCTTGGATCGTCAGGGCCGGTCCACCGATGTGGATTAAACTTAAACCCTGAACATGCGTTCCCCCGCCCTTTGGGGCGTAAACGAGCCAACGAATGGCTCCATCGGTTCGAGAACGACCGATCAATCCGAGGCGCCTCGCAACAGCAACAACCACATAAGTCAAACTCGTCAGGGCGTGTAAAACCACTGACGCCACTTTTTATCTAGAAGGAAACACATGCCCTCCCTGAGGTCCGTCTCCCGTTTTTGGTTCATACCTGGTGTGAAACACGCGAGGTAAACGTTACACAAAGCTACGCCACAAAGGCCGTGCTTTGATCATCAACCACAAGACTTTGCTTTTCAACAGAAGCCTTGATCATTTGCATCTTAGCATGCCACACAGGCAAACCATCCTATGCAACCGATATCAGTCACACAGAATGAAATCCGATGTCAGACACACAGTCCATTTACAAGTCCGTCCTGGGTCTGAACGAAACCGGAGGCACCTAGTACCCCGCATATCCATCGATCTCCAAGTACGTCTGGACGATCACTAACTGTTTCCATCTTCTTGGGTGTACAGCCCAATCAAGATCATCAGTTATCACCCAAACGACGTGAAGACCTCCGGTCTTCGACCATCGTCTTCATCTTCGACTTATCGTCGTATCAGTTACTCAGAATGGGATAAACCCGGTCTTTCCGAATAACTCGCGTATATTTTAAATAAGTGTTACACAAACACAACATACGCCTCATTCCAATTCATTAGTCACTAACCGTAAATTAATCAAGAGAATAATTCCCCAAATATTAACCCCGAAGGCCGAAACCAACATCAGATCAATATCCAGAAAACCATTCTGCTTGGCTAACCGACAGTTAGTTTCTAAATTTCACGTTCAAATCTAATTAAAGATTTAACTATCGCCTGGAGCAAAACTGGTGATACTCCATTCTCGATCTTTTCAATCTAATTAAAGATTCATTAAAACTCCACTTAGTTTTAATCTTCGGCTGGGTTAAAGAATCAGTGTCATTTAAAACACGGTTCACGATAAACCCAAAATCACATTCCATTAATTATCGGGTTAAAGAACGAGTGTTATTTAAAACACTGTTCACGATAAACCCAAAAATCAATATCACTTCAATTCCAATTAAATATCATTTAATTGGTACACTTCATTAAATCTAAATAAAAAGATTTAATCTTTTCTCATCTGGGTTCAAGAACAGTGTTAGTGAAGACACCATTCACGACAAACCCAAATCACATTTGATATTCAATACAAGGCTCTGAATAGAAAATATACCGGCTTATATTCAATATCAAATTCTACGACTAACAAATGTCGTATTGGAAATAACGATATAAATATATATCTTTCAAATTTCCATAACAACATCTGTATAATCACGAATTCCAACATCGAAATATTCCGAAGACAATTTCGATTCAAATCCACTCCAATGCAATCATTGGAAATTCTGGTTATTTTCAAAACCCTTTTCAAATTCAATTTATTTATTTAAAAATAAATAGAATTATATTTCTAGTTCAAAACTAGTTCATTTCGATAAAAATCTATTTTTATCTTTTCAAATATGGAGTTTTTCATCCCAAATCTTCACAAATCATTTCTTATGATTTTACACAAATTATTACTATTTTTAATAATTTTATCAAGGCCCGTACAGTCGATTTCCACCCATGGCCATCGAACTGCACGTATAGCGACCTTTTTCCAATTTGATTTGGACATAATTCCAAATCCAACCGTTAGATTTCAAATTTATCACATTCATTAGAAAGCCCTTTTCGATACGAACCCAACGGTTCCGGTTTTAGGAGAATCCGACGGTCGGATCTCCCGCAATGTCCGTTTGAAATAAATGGTCGAAATTCACGAACTACCGCGGCGCGGCGCGTTCTATTCAGGCCATTATATTATATATATAATATATATAATATATACTTCGTCGATTTCTATTTAAAACGAATTATATAAATAGTTTTGAATTCGTTTCAAAAACATTTTCAACTTCCTTTTCAATTCAAATCACAATTGAATTCTTCTTTATAGATTCGTTTTAAAATTCATTTCTATTCAATTCAAATTTCAATTCAATTTGAATTCGTTTTCAATTCAATTCATTTCGAAATCGTTTTCAATTCACATCATTTCGAAATCGTTTTCAATTCACTTCATTTCGAAATCGTTTTCAATTCACTTTGAAATCGTTTTCAATTCACTTTGAATTCGTTTTCAATTCACTTCATTTCGAAATCGTTTTCAATTCACTTCATTTCGAAATCGTTTTCAATTCACTTTGAAATCGTTTTCAATTCACTTTGAATTCGTTTTCAATTCACTTTGAATTCGTTTTCAATTCACTTTGAATTCGTTTTCAATTCACTTCATTTCGAAATCGTTTTCAATTCACTTTGAATTCGTTTTCAATTCACTTTGAATTAGTTTTCAATTCAATTCATTTCGAAATCGTTTTCAATTCACTTTGAATTCGTTTTCAATTCACTTCATTTCGAAATCGTTTCAATTCACTTTGAATTCGTTTTCAATTCACTTCATTTCGAAATCGTTTAAAATCGATATAAATATCGTTCACGTCAAAATGGCGTCAAACTAATCAACACGACTTCATAAATTTCTATTTTCAAATATTCTATTTCAAATATTTCTATTTCAAATATTTCCATTTCTAAACTGGAATGAGGCCCAATCAACTACCATATAAAATTAATTATATGGATTTTCATACAACACATGTATATAATAGCATTGAAAATAATCAACCATCAACCAAAGTGCACTACACTGTATAAGCATCAAATATAGATATTCAACGCTTATACAGCCTGTCAATCAATCGATCGACATATTTAATCAATCAGGATGAGTGAACTTCAAATTTCATCCTAACACCCGTGTGGGGTTTCAAACAATCAAACACATATTTTATTTGTGCAGTTAGGCGATGTGTAAAATTTATCGACCCAATCAACGTCATTCAAATAGGTGTACATAAACAAACCGTCTGGTTTGTAAATGAATATTTATTTATTCACATTCACGTTAAAAATTATATTTTTAACGATAACACATTTTATTTTAACATATGAATTTCTATTCAGTTCATTCTTTAAATAAAATGCTATTTTTATTTTTCTAACTTATTTTAGAAAATTTCGGCGGCATAACGGCACGATACTAGAAACGGGACAAGGCCTAGCCTTATCCCCGGTCTAGTGAAGGCCCACGCCATTCACACATCAATCAAATCAATTTCATTTTGCAAACCACAAAACTTGGAGTAAGGGTCTAACCTAGCCTTACTCCTTCGCCTTATAACGGCGCACGTCTAATCCTAACCAATTTATCGATTCGATTTTTCACACCACAAATCACATTCAAACCAATATCGCAATCAATCACCAAACAGTCAAACAAACAAGTCCATGGTCTGTGGA
The DNA here is from genome assembly GCA_030737875.1 of Allium sativum. Lineage (NCBI taxonomy): Eukaryota > Viridiplantae > Streptophyta > Magnoliopsida > Asparagales > Amaryllidaceae > Allium > Allium sativum. Next base: position 219,523,494 of record CM060921.1, read on the forward strand.
CGGGTGTCGGGTGCTTCTAATAAGCACCGTCTGCATCCTAGTATATATATATATATAACTAGAAAATGAAATTGAAAGGTGAGAAATTCTCACATATAGCTATCCTAGCTCCACGGCTCTTCATTTGCAGAAGATCTCGTCGTTTCGCCTTTTTGTCACCTTCGTTGCTCGCTTTCACTACATATATAAAAATCGAATTTTTACTTCAAAGTTCAATATATAAAAATCGAATTTTTACTTCAAAGTTCAATATATAAAAATCGAATTTTTAGTTCAAAGTTCAATATATAAAAATCGAATTTTTAGTTCAAAGTTCAATATATAAAAATCGAATTTTTAGTTCAAAGTTCAATATATAAAAATCGAATTTTTAGTTCAAAGTTCAATATATAAAAATCGAATTTTTAGTTCAAAGTTCAATATATAAAAATCACATTTTCATTTCGAAGTTCAATAGATAAAAAAAATCACATTTTCATTTCGTATGACCATCCTATAAAGATTTAACCTTTTATAAGTTAAAAATATCGCCTTTTTATAATATATAAATCGAACCTTTATATTTTCAAAACAAAGAGGTTTATCTTTTCAAATCAAAGAAATGTATAATTTTACTTTTCTAAACGGAGTATATTTTATTTTAAAACTTCATGAATTTTATTTTCAAAAATAATGTTCCTTTCTATTTTCATTTTCAAAATAAAAATCAGTTTTGAATTCTAAAAAAATAAAACAGTTTTAAATCCTTATCAACATTAAGTTTTTAATCTCTAAAAAAAACAGTATTAAACCTAATTAAAATTCAGTTATAATTCTAATTAAAATAAAACAGTTTTTAAACTTTATATAAAAATCAGTTTATATATAAAATAAAAATACAATAAATAAAAATAAAATAAAATAAAATTAATAACTTACAGAGGAGCGGGGGAAAGGAGACGACGTCGGAGGGCGCTGGAGCGTCGGAGGTGGGTCAGGGGGCAGGCGGCGGTCGTTCTATTCGGATCTGGGGGGGGGGGCGTCTCGTCTTCGTCGAGGAGGGCAGGGGGTGGGGCCTTCGCGCCAGGCGCCAGTCGAGGGGGGGGGTCTTCTGTCGTCGCGGTGGAGGAGCTAGGGTTTTTGGGAGGGGCTAGTGGTGGAGGAGCGGCGTCGCCCCCCAGGTGGCGGCTGGCGAAATCGAAAGGGCTCCGCCCCTTTCTTTTTTTTTTTTTTTTTTGTTTTGGTTCTGAAATGAAATCGGGGGGGGGGGGGGGGGTATATGAAAGAATTTTAATTTTTATTATTTTATTTAATTATTTTAATTTCGCAAAGAGTTGACTTTTACATACGATCCCTGAACGAGGCCCACCGCCTGTCGTCCATAGCGTATTACCCCCATTCCGAACACAATGGGATATGTATCGTAAGCTGGTTTGATCGTTTCAATCTGTTTCCGTTAAATTTACATTTAAATCATTATATTGAATTTTAAACGTACATTTCAAATTACCGGGGTCACATACTAAGTAGAAAAATTCCAGAAAAATATTTTCTAGCTTCGTATTGACGATACGGTCCTAACAAAACTAGTTTCGTCGAATTCTGAGACCGTTAGAAAAATGGCCAATTTCCAGTCGATTAAAATCGACTGAAACTGGTCAAACGCGTTTTCCTTTGCCACGCTCACATATTGATTCGAAAAATTATGAAATTTGGAATCTAGCAATAACTCGACATCACGGACCCAACAAAACTGGTTTCGTCGAAATCCGAGGTCATTTGCAAAATGTCCATTTTTAAGGGCCTGAATTCCATAGCGACTATTCAGAATTTTCAACTGGACATATCTTTTGATTCCCGCTATGAAATCTCAACTTGTCGGATTCGTTGGAAAGATATTATCAATCAGATCCCATGATTTTTGGTTTCACTAAAATCCGGATTGTTTTGCACCCGGTACATTCAAATGAAATTTGAAATCAAATTATCGAACTACTGCGCCATTTTCAATTCTATTAATAATTATATATAAATATTTATATTCTAACGACGACGTATATAATATATACGTCGAATTATATTCAAAATAAATTTCTCGTTGATTTTATTTAAAATAATCTATTTTAAATATTCAAAATTCGCTAAAATTGCCAAAATAAAAATTTTAAACTGGCCCAGATTTTCCGGGTTGTTACATAACACCATTCAATTGGAAATATATAGGCATTCCACTTTCGAAGCTCGAACATAAATTCTGATGACGAGATCTCAATCATCATAATCACCTCCGGGCAACTAGAATGTGACACTATATCCATCCAGTATATTGAAACTTCAAATATACGTTCATGACGCGTATATGCAAAATCTTTATATACTCGATTGTCCAAATCCAATATAAAATGATATACTCAAATACGTATAAAATGGTTTAAATTTTCAAAACAAAATTGGTTTTCATTTTTATTTTAAAAAAATCTACTCTTCACACTCATTCTAGGATACTACTAATCCTATCTCTGACGAGTAATTCTCATTGGATATTGCTAATCCAATCTCTGATGAATTCTTTCGTTTGGTTCTAATGTGCCTTGTTCTCGAGCTCTGTAAACCAAAGCTCTGATGCCAAATGCAGCGACCCGAACTTCCCTGTAAAGAAAAGCCCATATTACTTCTATGGTATGGGTTAATTCAAAACGGATTTGGAGATTTTGGAGCTCAAAGCTTTGAGCTTTTTCCGCCGTCGGTCACAATTTGAGGCGCGGCTGATGATAGTGAGAAAAATTAGGGTTTAATTTATATATATATAATTTTATAATTATTTTAATTTCTAAATTACCCTTGTGTTGATACAAACTCCAAATCAAACTCAACGACTGTCGCCCCTAGCTAATTACCCCCATTCCGAACATAATGGGATATGTTTCATAATCCAATTCAGCTGTTATGATCAGTTTTCCTTTAGATTAAAATATAAATCATTGTATATTTAATTCAAATGTACATTTCAATTTACCGGGCCCACATACTGACTCTAAAAATTCTAGAAAAATTATTTCTAGCTTCGTATTGATGATACGGTCCTAGCAAAACCAACTTCATCAAATTCTGAGACCATTTGAAAAATGGCCGTTTTCCAGTCGATTAAATTTGACTGAAATTAACCAAACACGTTTTCTTTTGCCACGCTCACGTATTGATCCCAAAAATTATGAAAATTGGAATCCAGCAATAATTTGAAATTCCGATTCCAACAAAAGTGGTTTCGTCGAAAACGGAGGTCGTTTGCAAAACGACTATTTTTAAGGCCTTTATATATATAAAAATATATATAAATTCCATAGTGACTTTTCTGAATTTTAAACTGGACGTAACTTTCAATTTCTAAAGTTATCATGTATATTTCTTGTTTCGTTCAATTCTGACTTATATTGAATTCTGTATATTCATTTGAAATTACAAATCGAATTTTCAAACTACCACGCCATTTCAGGCTCATTATATAATTAAAATAAAATTTATTCGTTTTAACTTCATCGAAATAAATTTTTCATCATTATTATTTAAAATAATTCATTTTAAATATTCAAAATTTATTAAAATTGCCAAAATAAAAATTTTAAATTGGTCCTGATTTTCCGGGTTGTTACAAAGAAACTTGAAATTCAAATATGTGCTTCACGTCAATTCAGAAAATTTCAAAGAAAAGGATCTAAAAACCAGGTACGCCTTGATTAATTTTTAAATTTTATTTTGTTGAATGATTGCTTTAATTTGAATTTAAAAACTTCAAAATTATACTTGAAATTTGAAATTCAAATTTGAGATTTAAATTTTAAATTCAAAATAATAATATAATAATAAATAACAAATAAAATAAAATTTTGAATGTTTGTTAGGATTTGAATTATTTCAGGAAATCGTTAAACCTGAAATATAAATCGATAATCTAAATCATATTTCACAAAAATCAAAATTCCTTTGAAAATATGTACATATGTCGACATACATATTCTATATGTCGACATATATGAACAAAAATTTGAAATTTCAAACGTTTAAACTTTCAAATTTCCCTCCAAAATTTCACCAACTCCCAATGTCTTAAAAGGTGTCATTAACTTCTGAAGAGTTGTGCCTGTTTAATTCATATCCACTCAATTTCTATATATACACCTATTCTCTCTACCTTTCATTCACGATTCGAAACAACATTTTTCATATTTATTCTCTTCAAAACTATCAATTCAATGGCTTCCTCAAGTTCAACTCAGAAATTGAAGTTAGCCAAAACCATCAAAGGTTATTTTCATAATGACAAAGCAGCTATCAAAACCTATGTTAACTATATAGCAAATGTTAAAGTTAACACGGGTGCTTTCGTCGTCCTTAGCGATTTCCGCTCTTATGATCCTACATCTCTCTTTCAACAAAACGAAGTCTTGAGTCTAGTTGACTCATGGGATAATGACGAAGTGTGTTATCCTAAGCTTTTCAAGATGTTTTATGCGAATATTAATTGCGGATTTTACGAAAGCAACGAAAATCAAATTTGAAGTAGCGTCAAAGGCACACAAATGGTTCTCAATGTCGAAATCTTGGGCACTATCTTAAATTGTAGAAGCATATGCTCGGATTTTTCGGATTTCAAAATCAATGACACTGATTTAGAGACCTATCATGACATATTTGAAAGCAATGCTCAAATAGATTTCAAAAATCTCTTTTTCCACCCAAAAAAAAGAATTGTTAACCTTATCCTCCAACATATCATCACTCCCCATTCCAGAAACTTTAATAACCCTACTTTCAAAGTCCAAAAATCCATCTTTGTTATTATGGGTGGCTATAACATCAATTAGGCCGACTTGATCTTAAATGAAATTAAGCCCATAGAATTGTTATCAAGAGAAAACACTCTCTGCTATGATGTTTATCTCACCCGCATTTTCAAATATTTTGAAGTTGATCTTCATGGAGAACAATTTGTTCCTAGAAAAGTGTTTGACTCATCAAACATATATCTCATGCAAATTCGTCTCACTTTCCAACCATATGAGACATTCGAAGCCAAACAAGCTCGAACGAACAAGAACAAGCACCAATGGAAGTCGAAGAAGAAACTTCTTTAGAAAGTGTTGAGTGTCTAACCAACACTAGACACATTTCCAAACAGACGATTGTTTAAAATCAAGTAAAAAAATTCGAAAATCAAAAAAAGCTTTAGAAGAACTTTTCAAAAATGACCAAGTTCATGGTCAAAATTGGAAGAAAGCTTGGAATCTCACCTTCCTCATCATCATTTGAAAACTGGTCTATCTATTTTAATTTATCTTTATGTGTTCTCTTATACTTGTATTTTTTTTCAAGTCTCGTATTTAGTGTGTCTTAATTAGTTGGATGTAATTGCTTTCTATGAAGTAATGAATGGAGTTTTATCATGTCAAAATCATCTTTAAGTTACTATAAAAAAAACTTTATATTTAATTATAATATAAAATAATATCAAAAGAATACAAAATTTGAAAATTTCCAAAATTTTTAATAGGATATGTCGACATACATTTCTGTATATGTCGGCATATAACTGCCAGATTTCCAAAGCTTTTCAAATTTTAAAATTAAATAACTAGCTCATATCCATTCAAAATCCAACGAATTCCAAAACCTATTTCTTTCAGAAAATTTCATTATTTCATTTCTCTTTCTTTCTTATTCATTTCTTCTCAAATCCATGGCAAATCAAATCCATAACTTAAGCGAAAATCTTGAAGTAACGCTGAATTCCTTCAAGAACATTCTCTCTATAATTCTAAAAAACCAGCTTCGTCTCGAATTAAATCAAATAAAGATGTTTGAACAGCAAGAGAAGCATTTTAATGCAATTCGGTGGCTAATCTCTTTTCAGGGATGAAGATAACAATCTCTCTAAGGCTCCACCAACCAAAGAAGATGAAGATTAGGAAGTCCTCAAGAAAAATCCAATCTTTGAAGAAGACGGTTGGGTAGAAGTCCCAAGAAACGTATAATTGTTTAGTATGGTTGATTTGATTTGATTGATTTATTTGAATTTGTTTAATTTGGATCAAAAACTTGTATATATTAAAATATATGGTGTGGTGTGCTTTGATTGATTTGGTTTGTATATATAACATCAAACATATGTAATTATAATACTTGAATTGGTTTGCATTAATGATTGATAATCATGACTTTAGAAAGTAGTATAGGATTCTATAAATATATTTAGGATTAACAGGGAGTATTTTACTTTGGTACAAGAATTATTTAGATAGTTATAGGATTCAGGGGAAGTAGTTTTAGAATTTCTTTTTGATAATGCCAAAGGGGAAGAAATTGTAAAATATAGAATTAGTTTATAGGATTCATATAGATAGGGGGAGTATTAGAAGGACCATCATTAACAAGTATGAACAGGCTTGATATTTTATAAACTAAGGTTGTCATCATAAAAAAGGGGGAGATTGTTGGAGAATGGAGTTTTTATGACAACAACTTTATTTCAATATTAATCGATTATAAATATATACTAACACTTTTGTCTAGAATATATATATATATATATATATATATATATATATACACACACACACACACACAAACACATGTGCTAGATTTATATATTGGAATTATTATTGAAGACTGTACAGTTTAAAGATTTAAGAGATTCATAATTTAGAGATGATTCAAGACTAAAGAATAATCAAGATTTCAAGAGTTCAAGACAAATATAGTAATAGAGTCTAGTTTATGTAAGACTCTAAATAGCACTCCAAGCCCAAATTCAAATTCAAATTCTGTTTTTCAATTTCTAATTTCAAATTCTGTTCACAAATTCTACCTTCAATCTCTATCTTCTCTATTCTTTTTTTTTTTTTTTAAACTTAAGTTTAATAGTTTATATACTTTATATTTATATAGTTTTAAACTCTGTAATTTTATAAATATAATTATATAGTTTATTTTTATGTTTTTACATGATTTTCCACTTTATAATATTCCTTTACAACACTACGTTTTAATTTAAGAATTTCCAGAATTATATATATATCAAAACACTTCAAAAATGGGCAAAATTCAAGTTTACACATGCTTATGCCGACATACATTTTGCCCTGTGTCGACATATAACTATAACCTTTTGAAAATTGAAAGGGAGTGTCTTTTCACTATTTGTGACGCTTCAGAAATGTTGCAACCTTACAAATCTTATAAATAATGGCTGATTTCGAATTTTTTCATGCTTCTTCTCCATCTTCATCTTCTTTTTTGACACCATTATATCTTCTCATTTTTATGATTTCTACACTTATACTCTACCAAATTCAATTCTATCTAAAACTTCTTCTCTTCTCACTCTCTACTCATTATTCTCTGAATCAAAGTACTATTGAAGAGTTATAGGGCTATTGTAATCATTTGGGAAGTGTATGTAATCGGTGTGACCTTTGTAGCCATGAAATCAAGGAGAGCAAGTGTATTCTATAAATTTCCCTCCCTACCAAAAAAAGTCGCCAATTCTTTTTGGAGCATGAAATTCCATTTTTTGTGTTAAAATGGGAAAACTCTATACTAGGGGGAATTTTTCTTAGTATTTTTTTCGATTCAAAATGGAAAGTACCCAAATTCAATTATAAAATTGAAAAACAAATATCGGGTTGCAAGTTGTTTCTACATCGCTTTCTTCCGTTTCTTTTAGTTTCTTAGTACTAATAGGCAATGGCATTCTACGGAATTGGTGTTACCCTTGTAGCCGTGAAATCAATGCGAGTATACTTGATCAAGTGTGTGAGGAATCAGTGGTATCCCTTATAGCCGTGAAATCAAGTAGAGGATTGTAATTGGATAATGATATAGTAATAAAACTCTGTGCAATCCAGCGTTGCGTAGGACTGGACGTTGGAGCAATTCCGAACCAGTATAAAATCCGGCGTGTTCTTTCCTTTTTTGCATTTTATTTTGTTTATCTTGGTGTTTGTGTTTGATTCTGTGTCTATGATTATTTTTGTGGTGTTTGATTCATATAATAGATTATATAAGTTTTGCATTTTGTTTAATTTTTCAAAAATACTATTCACCCCCCTCTAGTGTTAGTTTTGCCTTAACGATCCATTCCGCAATCCCTAAAAAAAATTATCGGTGAGTGGAAGACCCAGGACCTCGAGAATTGGTCAGTGGTTAGTGTAGCCTACTCCATGTATGGAAGGTGCAAAAGTGTGTATGTGTGTGTGTATATCGAGAGAGACAGAGACAGAGACAGAGAGAAAGATGCGTGCCCTTTGGCTTATTTGATAGGAGAAACCTCCTGATATTTGATTGCATACGTATTGTTATGCATGTTTATGATATTTTGGAATTCATATTTCTAAATGATTTGGTTTGAGATCCCGAAGTGAAATCTACTTTGATATGAAAGCTAGATATGTAGTCCAAATGATTTGAAATAGGAAATCGGGAATAAAAGTCCAAAGAAATTACTTCTGCAAAGTGAGTTGGATTTTAAAAATCTAAGTTTGGGGATTAAGCCTAAATGGGTAGTTTGAGGAATTGCATGTTTTTTGTTGCATCGTAAGCTTCACGAGTTTATTTTTGATTATTGTTCAAGCACTGACATTCATGTGGAGGTAACTCGTTCGTGTTATACGGCGTGGTCCCCATGATATGTCTCACTTTTAAATAAAGTCAATAATTGTTTTGGTTCTCGTACCACTCCCGTGACTGACATAGAGTTTATTGTTTCCCACGTAAACTCTGGGTGCCCATATATTCTACACGGGCAGCGAGTAGTTTTTGTTTTGCAGATATTTCTTTTTACAGGATCCTAGATTTATGGTTGTAGCTATACTCCGGAAAGCTTTGTATTTGTATTTCTTTCAGTTGTGTTGGTTGATTTATTTCCACTGTGCATTGTATTTATAATTTTTATTTCCACTGCATTGTTGTAATTTACTCTTTGATACTTATTTTTCCGCTGTGTATTTATTCGTACTTTGATATATTTATTATTTTATGTAATATTGTTGTAATAGCAACGAAAAGTTCTCTTGTTCTATGTTCTGATGCATCGTGTTCTCAAAGCAATCCGTCTTCTTGTTCGGTTTAGGTTGGCCGGGAAGTTTGGGTCGTTTCAGTTTGGTATTAAAGCTTTGGTTTACAAAGATCGAGAACAAGACACATCAGAACCAGATGAAAGAATTCATCAGAGATAGGATTAGTAATATCCTATATGAACGACTCGTTGGAGATAGGGTTAGTAATTCCCTAGAATGAGTTGGAAGGATACTGTAACACCCTACGTCCATTAATGTCACTCACTAAGGGAATGCATTATCTTCCATGGAGTATTATAAGAGTATAGAACAGAATATCACAAGACAGATATATAGATGGTACTTAAGAAAATTCAAACTTTATTCATTGCAGCGGAAAAGCAAAACATGTTTGGTAACAACATCAAAACCATGTACTAGAATCAAGTACATAAATATCCATCTTGAACAAAATTACTATCAGAGTACATAAAAGTAAAATCATAATCCCACTCCAAATAGCCACAATGAAAAGAGATAAAGCTGAGCATTACTCTCAACACTTCCAAGCGCTTCAAGAAGGAAGAAATCCAAGTTAAGCTTCAGTGTTTCCTCCCTGAGAACCTGGGGGGAGGGAAACGGAAGAAAAAGAGGCAAAAAAAAAGGTCAAACATAAAGCCTGGTGAGTCCAGCTACTTTTAGCATGAAAATAAGTAAAGCAATATGACAGGAATAAACAGGATGGAAAATATAACCATGACATAAGGTAAAGCTGGATAACAGGATGAATATAAAGGAATGTCTAGCGTGCTTCCCAGATTTCTTACTTAATTTAATTCTCTGCACCACCCACTAGTAATTCTTAAAGAAATGATCCCAACCCCGCAATTGGTATCACTCGGGCGTAACATATAGTAAGAGGTATCTACCCTATACAATCCTTGAAAGTCCACTTTCCCATAATAGATACTGATGTCCCCCCACTACCCCTAATCGATCAGCTCCCTAACTTGTAGATATCTGTGCGGGTCCCAGCTTAGGGTGTATCACTCCCTAACTGGCAACCCGTGGGTGCACAGCTTTATACCTATTGATGTACAGTGGCTAAATCTTCCAATGTCGGGAACACCTTGTGCACGCTTAATGAACCCTTCGGAACCTGCACTGCTACACCCTTGCTCTTATTTGATCGCTTATAATCAGCCCCGTAAGCGTGCCCCAACCCTACCTTGCTCAGGGTTCCCGATACCACTAAGTGGGTTAATATCTGAAAGGGTCCCTACCACTACTAGTTTTTCCCCAGGGTTTATCCTAACCCAAACTTATATTGGATAAGTGTTGTCTATTAACCCAGTTGACTTAATCCCATCCACTTATCTAATCAATATGTAATATTGGTTAAGCTTGCCTTAACCCTATCCACTTTGTTCATGTATTATTGGTTAAGTTGTCATCTTACATTGGTTAACTTAACCCCACCCACCTAACATGTTTTAGGTATCATATTCATCTTTGATCAGCATTAATTAGTTATTAATGCATAGACCTCTCACATTAAGTCGATGGCTTATGACTGCTGGATGTGTCGGGCGGTTCCGGGCAGACTTCTGCCACAAGCCAGACTTAGCCTCGTGTCTAAGCATCTTTTAGTTATGCCTACAACCTCTCACATTAGACTGGCCGTTTGCAGTTGCTGGTTAAGCCGTTTGGTTCTGGGCCGGCTTCTACCGCAAATGGAGTCTAACCTCGTGTCTCAGCGTGCTTATCTTAGCCAATTTATTCATTTGCAGTTTATGCCAATTTTAGGCTAATTATATCAATTACCCAAAATTTGCAATTTCATATCATGCCCAAAATTAACATATATTATGCCAAATTTAACATTTGTCATGCCCAAGCCAACCCAACGTATATTATGCCAAAGTTCCCATCATTCCCTAAAATATCGTTCATACGTTCATCTCTACGAGATTTGGCCTAGGCTTGAAGTAGCCTGGCTATAAAAACCAAAAAGGAAGGAGGAAGGGATAAGATAAAGAACATGCATAATAATAACAATAGGCATAAGTATGAACTGATCATAAAGATATGATAAAACTGATAAAACTGATGATAATATCAACATGGGCATACAAGAATCATGAATCTAATGTCATAGGATAAGATAGAATTGATGAGATTCAATCTTATTATCATGTATAATTCCCAAATCCAATTTACAACATGTCAGAATTACTTTAGCATTATTTTAATCTAAAAATAAATCAATGAACTCACAAAGATTGGATTAAGGAAGAGAATTAGGCATTGTAGTTGTTGTAGATTCGATCTCCTTTACAGAATTCCTTTACTTTGATTTGTTGAAGAAGGACTAGTTTAGGTTGAGGAAGCATGGAGGCGCCATGAATTAGTATAGTGAAATTAGGTTTAGGTCTAGGTGTGTTTATATAGGTATAGTGAGTTAATTAGGGCCATTAGATTAGATCAGGAGCCATAGGAATCGTCCATGTCATCCGACCAATAGAAAATGGTCATGTTGCGAAAAAACGATCATTAACCAATAAAAATGCGCCATGTGTGCAACATGATGCGCAACAGCAAGGTGTCGACACCCACACATCATATATATATACAAATATATTTTAACCATTTTTCCAATTAATCCTCCAATTAACCCTTTTCTCACTAAACTGCTTTTTAATTGAACTGCGTTCACACTAAGCCACTTTTTAGCCATTCCCCTAAAACAAAAAATATGGCGCTGGTCGGGATCAAACCCTGTACCTCTTATATGAAAATCACATGCTCTAACCAACTGGACTACTTAGTCTTTTGTTAACAAGACTTAGGACAATGGTATCCATTATTATTTTCATTCCTCTTTTTTCATGTTTTATTGTAATATTTAATTAAAAGATATTTTTTCATCCTAAATCGGTTTTCTGCAAACCATAGGTCTAAATTGACTAGAAAATAGCCACGAACGCAATGACGTAACCCATTTCACCTAATTCTTCTCTTAAAAATTAATTATTCTTTAATTATCTCTTATGACATGTTTCAAAACAACGGGGTGTTACAAATACTGTTTATAAAATGAATTTAGTCTTGAAATTTATATCTTATTATAAGAATTTTAAAATTTTATTTGATATTGATTTTGGACTATCAAATATAAGAAGATTTTGATTGTATGTCTGATCCATGTGTATTTGAAGTCTCAAATATACCGGGTAGATATAAAATCACACTCTAGTCGCATTGGGATGATTCTGATGACTGCTAGCATCATCAATGGTTATGTTCGAGTTTCGAAATTTGGGTGTCTATATGATTCCAATTGACTGGTATGGAAACCAAAAACTAAGCTAGAGTCAATTAACTAATTGATTGTTGGTTGTGATGTATGACAACTGGTTTAACAAATAAAAATATTGGAATAATAAAACCATTATGGGAGTGAAAGTAACGTTGAGCCAAATTAAATATAATGTAGAACCGAATTAAAAATTTGTTCGGATTGGATGTGCTTATATGTTGAATAGGTGATTGGTTGGAAGCCAAGAAGAGGAATAAAATTGTATATCTGACAAATAGGTACATATTTACTGTATTGATTGGGTTTGATGATCTTATGAGCCAATTGGCAAGCCGCTTGGCTTATTGATTTTGTTTTTGATTGATGAGGGCTAGAGAGGCGAGTTGTAGTTATACCGGTCAACCCATACAAAGGAGGTTATGGCGAAATTTTTCAGAAATTTAAGGCATTAGCCAAATTTCAAGAAATTGGAAAGTTCTTAGAAACTAAGAAGTTGAAGAACTTGAGCAAGAACGAAGGCTGAGCTGGTTAAATTAACGACCTTTGATTCTACCTTCCTTTTCAAAGACGAAAAGTTTTAATTGGGAGAGATTGTAACAACCTTGAGTTTTGGAACCAATTTAAAATTTATTTTTAATTGATTTTAATGGAAATTAAATATTTTAAACAATTTATTTTGAGAATTAACAACTTAAAATTTTATTTTAAAACGAAGTTAGAACGTATAAATTTAAAAATTAATTAAAACGAGCTCGTAATGTCATAGTAGTTCATAGTAATACGTTTTGAACTTTAAATGAATATACAGAATTCAAAATAAGTTGGATTTCAGTAAAACAAGAAGCTTTAGGATTTATTAAACAATATCTTTCTAACGAATGTGAAAAATTGAGATTTCATATTATGAATTGTAAGTTATGTCCAAATTAAAATTTAAAAAAGTCGCTATGGAATTTATTAATATTTTAATATTATTTAAACTTTGCAAACGACCTCCATTTTTGATGAACCAATTTTGTTGGATTCGGAACGTCAAATCACTGTCAAGTTTAATATTTCAAGTCAATTGAAAATAATATCTAAGCGCGGTAAATTTAAACGTGTGTTCAATTTCTGTTATAATTGAATAAAACCATTTTTCAAATGGTCTCCAAATTCGACCAAACCAGATTCATTAGAACATATTTGTAAAACATAGCTAGATTTCAAATTTCGTAATTTTTGGACTTAGTATGTGGTCATGGCAAATTAAAACTTACTTTCAAATTCAGTATTTAACGTTATATTTTAATTTTGATAAAAAATATTGATCAAAACAGTTGAATCATCTTACGAAACATATCTCATTGTCTTCGGAATGGAGGTATTTGGTTGAGGATGAAAGTCGTTGGGTTCGTTTGGAGGTATTATATATACCATTCCACCCTCAAAACCATAATCCCTTCCTAAAACGTGTCGCTACCAACCATTTTAAGGGCCAGAATTTTTCGAATTTAATCCCATAAAATATCTCAACCCATTGCAAATTAGATCAGGGTTTCTTCAAGAATCTTGTTTAGAATGGTGTGCTCTTTCATTTCATACAGAGATGATCTTTTATAGTTTTGTAAATCATCCAGTAATCGAGCTTAAAGCTATGCCGATCGCCCGAGTTTTATGCCTCCTAAGGCGTTCAAGTTCGCCGCTGCAACAGGCAGTGGTGGCTCTCGCGTAGGCCAAATTTGTGGGACACTCAGCGCCTTCGGTGTCGTGCGAAGTAGAGCCCTAGCTCGCATGTTTTGGGTTCGAAGACGACCTGGAGACGTGAATAAAAAGAAGAATGAAGCGGCTTCTCCAATTAAAAACATATTAAGGTTAATTAAATTTAGTTAAACATGGTTAATTATTTAATTAAATTGTTTAATGTTTGTAACCGCATATCTTATCCAAACGGAAACAGAATTCGATGAACTCGGATGCATTGGAATCGTCTCAACGAGATCTATGCAATGAAACAGATTTGGCAGAAATGGAAGCTATTGGAATTTTTGATAAAATTAAATGCACACTTTTTTAATCAAAACAATCATTATTTAACGATTTCAGAAACAGATCGAAGTGAGAACTCTCTCACTCGATTATTTTGATATGTTATTATAATAATATTTAATTATATATTGATTGTCTATGCTGATTTTTATCTATTTATTTATCATAATTTGTTCTACGTTGCATGGTAGCTCACATCAGAAATTGTTTGCAGACTAGATGTATGAATAGATGATTATTTGTGTTATGATTTGAATGTGATTTTGAAAAAATTAACATTTTAAAATGATGTTAAATTATTTGTGGTATTTGAAATTAGATTAAATATCCATTTACAAGTCGAACGACTTGTTTATGTTCACCTATTTGAATAATGGACTGGAACTGAATAAATAATTTGTTAATTGTTTAATGGTTGAAAACCCCTACATGGGTATTGGTTTGATATTTGATTTACACTAATCTCAAGTGTTTAGATTGAATGTTAATTGATTGATTGACATACCAATATAAGCGTTAAATAATTATTTAACGCTTATATGGATGTAAGTGCACACTGCATGTTAATTGGATGTTTGATAATTGTTTACAACCATTGTTGGATGCATATGATGAATGAAATCCATATAAATTAATTTATATGGATATTGTTTGAATGTTATTCCAATCCAAAAAAATATAAATATATTAATAATATAATATTCTATGAAAAGCGAAATTTGATTTAAACGTCTGATTTTGGATGGACACGAAAATATTAGAATAAACCGCACAGTGAAATACGTGATTTTGAAGATAAACGACTGAAATGAGTTTCAAAGATGATTACATATATTTTATATAATTTATAAAAATGGTTTTGAAGAATTTCGATTTATATTTAAAATTTATAAATCGATTCGGGCATGAATAGAATGCGCAATGACAGTTCGCGAGCATCAACCTGTAACATCGAATTCGCGTAATAGGAGATCCGACAGTCGAATTCTCCTAAAATTACAATCATTGGAACCGTAATTAAATGAGATTTCCAATTAAATGAGATTTTTTTGAAATTCAATGGTTAGTCCAAATCAATTTTGGAAAAGGTCGCTCTCGATGCTGATCGGTGGCAGATATTGGAAACTAACTGTAAGGGCCTTAATAAATTTATTAAAAATATAAATAAATTATGTAAAATCATAATAAATGATTTAGAAAGATTTTTGGATGAAATATTCCATGTTTTGAAAAGATAAAACATATTTTTATCTGAATGAACTAATTAACATATAGAGTAATAATCTAATGATTTTAAATTAATAAATTGGATTGAGAATGATTTTGATATAACCAGAGGTTTCCAAAGTATAAATTGAGAAGGATTTGAATGAAAATAATCTTCAGATATTTCGATATTGGATTCTGTGATTATATGGATATTGTTGTAAGGAATTTGGAAGAAATTGATATCGCTATCCCTGATACGGTATCTATCGGTTTCAGAGCTTGATATTGAATATAAGTCGATACGATTTCTTTACAAAGGCTTGTACTTGATATCAAATTGTATTTTGTGTTTGAAGATTAAAACTAAGTAGAGTTTTAATAAATGTTTAATTAGATTTGAAATGTAAGAAGGTAATTGTGACGACCGCCCGTGACCCCTGCACTATACAAGGGGAGTAATGCACTGAAGGATGTGCCAGGCAGTCATAGACGATCATCAAAGTAGGTAAACACAAGCAGAAACTGTCGTAAGCTCACAACACAAGGATAAAATATAATAGAACATATACAAAAGGTAGTAATAGTGAAGCAGAAATACAAGACTTTCATACAACCAGAAAGTAATATCCACAATTTGGAAATAGTGTTTGTACAATGTTGCCTCACTACATCACTCAAAAAAGCAAACAACGGAAATCCAATTATTATATAGTAGTAAAACTGGTATGTGAGCCTCCTGCACGCCATCGATCAGCATAGTCGTCCTCACTAAAGCATTACCTGTTACTTAGTCTGCCTATCCACAACCGGATGAACAACCCAAGGTAATAAGAGGAAACATAAAACCTTGAGTCAGACAACAGTCTTAGTAAGCGATAAAACAACTAACAAACTTCAACAATAAAGTGTATGAGAAAGGATAGACAAACATACAAATCTACCCATGACACCAGAGAATAACTCAACCATATCTTCCCCACATCAGACAGTGATAGCCTTTACAATCTATTCAACCAAAGGAATAACAATTCATACATGGGAACCAGAACAAGCATTGATAACATTCATAGCATCCAGATTACATAGGTCTCACGTAGACAACCCTAATTGAGTTTAACATTCCCTAAGTACTCGCCCCAGAGGCCTAAACCAATATCAGTTAAGCACTTAAAGAACATCTCCCTCGACTTTGGATAATCTATATGAGATAGTATAAACAGAATAACCAATCATCCATGACTGACTCTGGCTATCACCGCCAATCCTGCTTTGAAATCATCGTTAATCGTATGACGGCCAACCTTGCCATATGTCAAGGGCTAATGGTAACCCCAGTTCTAGCATAAACTCCATATGTCCAACCTTGACAACTAGGCCTTTCAATGATACCCAAGGTACTCGACCTACAATCGGTCTTTTGGGTGCCCCCATTGTACCCTTGCTTTGAGCCTGCTAGAACTTACGACAACGATAATATCTCGGCCTTCAATATCTCTAGTCGTCTAACCTTGATGGCTATTTACTGCTCAAGCGACCTTCTCGAGCAACCATTATCCACTAACTCACGACCTTTGAGTTGTCTGCCTATTCGTTGCTTTTCACCGATCAACGGACATATCACATCACTTCGAACGTCCCCTTCCGGACTCTTGTCGAAGCCACCACCATCGTTGAACCGACCAACATCTTTATAAGGTTCAAAGCAATCCATAGCATTATTTTAGCGCTCCCTGACTTCCCAATTAAATTTACTTTGAAGTCACACCATCACTGGAAATGTCCGGGTCACTTTAGTCCGAATCACTTCCGGCGGAGCCAATTCAGGCTGAGCTAATTCTGCCCGATCCAACTTCTGCTCGATCAAACTTCTGCCCGAGCCAACTTCTACCCGAACCAACTTCTGCCCGATCCAACTTCTGCTTGAGCCAACTTCTGCCAGATCCAACTTCTGCCCGGTCCAAATTCTACCCATGCCAACTTCTGTCCGATCCAACTTCTGACCGAGCCAACTTTTGCCCGAGCCAACTTCTGCCCGATCCAACTTCTTTTCGAGCCAACTTGTGCCCGATCCAACTTCTGCACGAGCCAAATTGTTCCCGATCCAACTTCTGCCCAAGCCAACTTCTGCCCAGGTCAATTATGGCCGAGTCAAAACCTGCATATCGTAATTCAACTCTAATTTCGGCCAAAACTTCGCCAAACGACGAATCCGACAAAACCAACTCAACCAAAATCATCAAACACAATTGTAACCATATCATAATATTACTAACCACATGAATATGACGATTACCACAAAAATGATGTAAATCTCACCAAAAGCCATTAAAATGAACATATGATCAAAATGAGAGATCTAACTAACATAAACATGTAAAATGACATGAAATTAACGAGTAAAAGTAGTTAGATTAGATCATAGGGTGATGCATATGAAAATGGACTTGTAATGGTGTAAATCTTTGGTCAAACATTCCAATTTGATGAGAAACATGCACAAACACTCATATACTTCATTGCATTCATGTGAAAAATGTAAATCACTCACCAATTATCCAAAACAAAGAAAAATGATGAAATAGAATTCCGGATAGCGAAGTGATAGCTCCTAGCCCTTCGATTTGATGAATCCTTACTTGAAATGATGTAGATCTAGCCTCCAATGGTGTAGATCTATGATTTCCCTCCTTAGATTTGAATTTTTAATGGTGGAAATGTGTTAGAGGAAGAAGGAGATCAATACCTCTAAATGAGAGAATGAGAAAGTAAACCTTTTCCCTTCACTCTCACCCCCTATTTATAGGATTCCACCAAGGCTCCAAAACCTGAATAGCCAACTGTAGAACCTTAAAACAGCGATTTCTCCCAAACCGCTGAGCCAAATCTTTTATTAACCACTCTACGGAAAGGCAATCATCAATTCCTTTCCAATGGCACACGTCTGACCCTCTGATTCGACATGAGTCAAAAGTTATGCTCTGTATAAGGCTGACAGGGAAAAATGGTCACAAACAAAATCAGTAAAAATTATGGACATGTCTCACATCCCTATAAGCAACATATTAAAAGATGAGAATGATCCAACCCTCAGAGAATGAAATAAAAATATTTTATGATCTTTTGATACATAAAATGCGGGCTGTTACATTCTCCCCCCTTAAGAATTTCGTCCCCGAAATTCCAAACAAACAGAAGTAATCACAATGATTCCGCATGCCTATCATCCATCAAAAGTCAATTCTATCATCCAAACTAGAAACCATCAAGCCATGCATCCATAGCCTTATCCTAGCACGCGGAATTCTAACAATCAACAACAAGATACAACGATATAATGAAGATACGATATCAAAGGGTCCTACCAATGAAGAGTTCTGGATGAGTCACTCTCATACACTCTTTCGTCTCCCACGTACAATCGTCTCCATCCTCACTCCATTGTACCTTGACTAGCTTAACTGTCTTCCTCCTAAGCTGTTTCGTGTCATTCCCCACAGCATGAAGTGGCTTACGAGATCTCGAAACTACGGTCTCTACTTCTAAGTCTTCGTACTGCTCTGGAGATACCACCACATTCGAATTATGCACGAACTTCCATAGAAATGACACATGGAACACATTATGCACACTTGACATCTTTTTGGGTAACTCCAATATATACACGAGCTTTCCAATTCGCTCGACTATTGGAAATGGTCCAACAAACCTTGGAGCTAAATTTCCTTTCTTACCAAATCTAATCATGTGCTTCAACGGCGAAGATTTCACGAAAACCATATCGTCCACGTCGAATTGTAAGTCCTTACGACACTTGTCGGCGTAACCCTTCTGACGATCCCGGGCTGCCTTCATTCGTTGCAGAACTATCTCGATACAATCCATGGTTTCTCTAATCATCTCAGGCCCAAGTACTAACTTATCTCCAGTTTCTAACCATGCCTTCCATACAATGCTTCGTATGGTGCCATCCCAATGCTAGACTGGTAGCTATTATTATACGCAAACTCAACTAGATGTAGATGGTCTTCCCATGATCCTCTGAAGCCTAACACACAAGCCCTCGGGAGATCTTCCAAAACTCGATTAACTCTCTCGGTCAGACCATCAGTTTGGGGATGATATGCCGTACTCAAGCACAACTCGGTTCCCAAAGCTTCTTGTAGACTTTTCCAAAATGCACTCGTGAATAATGGATCTTGGTCACTCACTATACTCTTTGGGACACCATGGAATCGAACTATCCATTTCACATAAAGTTTAGCCAATTTCAATGCCGTCCTAGTCGACTTGACAGGAATAAATCGCGCACTTTTGGTCAAACGATCCACGATAACCCAAATCCCTTCATTTCCTTCCCTTGTTCTAGGTAGTCCATCGATAAAATCCATCGATACTTGCTCCCACTTCCATGTAGGAACTTCCAATGGCTGAAGCAAATCGCTCGGCTTCTTATGTTCAGCTTTCACCAACTGACCATTCATACACTTGGAAATGAACTTTCCAATATCTCGCTTCATCCCATCCCAGTAATAGACTCTCTTCATGTCCTGATACATCTTATTTCCACCGGGATGAATAGTCAGCTTCGAGTGATGACATTCTCTCAGAACCTCATCCCTCAATCCGTCGATATCAGGAACAACTAATCGCCTTTGCTTTCGAAGCCAACCTTCTCGATCGACCTCGAACTCTTTATCTTCTGGTTCCAGTTTCTGAATGAACTCGACAAGCTTTACATCTTTCTTTTGGCTCTCGCCAATTCTTTCGATAAGAGTAGGTCTTATCGACAAGCTTTCCAACATTTCAGGTTCCAACTCATACCTTGGCCTGAAATCGAACCTTGCCAAGTACTCTAGGCTCTTCCATTTCGAAAACATCGCTCCTAAACTTGCGTGTCTTCAGCTTAGCGCATCTGCAACTGCGTTACCCTTGCCTGGAGTATAGGCTATACCAAAATCATATGACGCCAGAAATTCTAACCATCTTTGCTGTCGAAGATTCAAATCCTTTTGGGAGAAAAGAAACTTCAATGACTTGTGATCCGTAAACAACTCGAATCGAACTCCCAACAGGTAATTTCTCCACATATTCAGAGCAAATACAATCGCCGCCAACTCCAAATCATGAGTTGGGTAATTCTTCTCATGCGGCTTTAGCTATCGACTTGCGTAGGCCACAACTTTATCCTTCTGCATTAGTACTGCTCCAAGTCTAGTATCACATGCATTAGTATATACCACTATCTCTTCATTC
Source organism: Allium sativum (assembly GCA_030737875.1). NCBI lineage: Eukaryota > Viridiplantae > Streptophyta > Magnoliopsida > Asparagales > Amaryllidaceae > Allium > Allium sativum. The sequence continues at coordinate 219,544,332 of CM060921.1, forward strand.
CCACTTGGAATGGTCAGCACAGGTGCACTCATCAATCTCTCCTTCAGGATTTCAAAAGCTTGTTCACACTTTGCATCCCATGTGAACGCTTGGTTCTCCTTCGTCAATCCTGTCAACGGTGTAGCTACTTTGGAGAAATCGTTGATAAACCATCGGTAATATCCTACCAACCCAAGGAAACTCCGAACATCCGTCGCATTCTTAGGTCGATCCCAGTCCTGGATTGCTGCAACTTTAGAGGGGTCAACCGCTATCCCTTTTCCAGAAACTACATGACCTAAGAACCAAACTTCATCCTTCCAGAAGTGACACTTTGAGAACTTAGCCTTAAGCTGATGCTTCCACAAGATCTCTAACACAACCATCAAGTGCGTCTTATGTTCTCCCTCATTTCTGGAGTAAACCAGAGTATCATCCACGAAAACAAGCACAAACTTGTTCAACTGGTCTTTGAATACTCTATTCATAAGATCCACAAAATACGCTGGTGCGTTATTCAACCCGAATGGCATCACCAACCATTCGTATAAACCGGATGGTGTCCTAAAAGCCGTCTTTGACACACTATCCTTAGCCAACCTCAACTGGTGAAATCCTGTTGGCAAATCCATATGAAAAAAAACACTTTGGCTTCGTGAAGCTGATCAAACAAGTCATCTATCATTGGCAACGGATACTTGTTCTTCTTTGTCACCTTGTTCAGCTCACGATAGTCCACACACAATCTTAACGAGCCATCTGCCTTGGTTGTAAATACGACTGGTGCACCCTACTCAGAGACACTCCTCTAAATGAATCCTTTTCCCAAAAGGTCACGAACTTGCACCTTTAACTCTTGCTGTTCCTTAGGCGCCATCCGCATAAGAGGCATAACGATTGGTTTAGCACCTTCGACCAAATTGATCCTAAACTCGATCTCACGATGCGGCGGCAACCCTTTGGCCTCGTCAAAGACATCTACATACTCATTAGAGATCAACATTGATGACAGGTCTTCTTGTGGAATCCCAAGCGAATATAGATAACTCATGAAGACCCCGTCTTCGTGCTTACATCTAATCAACACCTTTCGGCCTTCCACATTCCGACCCTCACCTCTAGCTTCTCGCAATTCACCCTGTACGCATACCTCTTGAGCCAATCCATGCCCAAGATGATCCCAAACCCATCGAAGTTAAGAACAAAGAAATCACACACAAAAGAGCAACCATGATTCGACAACACTAAACCACAACATATCATGCAAAGATTTGACGAACCTCCGATTGGATTAGTCGCTACGAAGGGTCTATCACAAATCTCAGGTTCCAAACCCAAGAGACACAAAAGTCCATTGTAAATGAAAGAATGTGATGCTCGAGTATCGAAAAGCACATGAACTGAAACACCTTTAACAGAAAGAGTACCTTGCACCACGACACCCTTTTCCTTCTCCTCTGCGGTAGGAGCTCTCGAAGAAGATGGCATAGCCTTCCAAAGTATATGCATTCACAATCTGCTTGCCTTTAGCTGATTCTGGACAATCTTTCTTCTCATGCCTAGGCTTCCAACATTTGAAGCACTTCTTCTCAGCTTTTGGATTCTTGCACTCACTAGCAAAATGGCCTTTCTATTGGCAGTTAAAGCAAACCACCTCACTCTTGGGCTTCTTTTGACCATCTTTTCCTTTTTGATGTTCCTGATTCCTCTTCTTATTATTACCACCCTGTTGTGGTTTCTTAGCCTCTTTGGTCGCAGCGACAACATTTGCTTCCTTAGGAAACAAGCTCTCATGACGAATAGCTTTTTCCACAATCTTCTCAAATGAGTCATCAAGATGGTCCACTAATGGCTTTCCGATATAAGCATCCAAACCCAAGACAAACTTCTCGTTCTTATGATAGGGTGTATCAATGTATGAACGAGCATATCTAGACAAAGCCTCAAAATCAGAAATGTAGTCAAGAACTGATCTGCCATTCTGCTTCAACTCTACCAACTTCTATAAGAGAAAAGACTTCTGAGCAGTGGAGATAAACTTTGCTTCAAACTTAGCTTGGAATAGCTCCCATGAAATTTCTTCCTCTGGAGTCACGAGTGTAACAGAGTGCCACCATTCCATGGCCCTGCCTTGCAGTTGCCTTGATGCAAGCTTTCTCTTTATTGCATCCTCAATACCCAAGTCTCCAAAGATTCGGACACATGAATCCATTCACCTCTGAACCTCTTCAGCTGATTCAGTTCCCTTGAATGGTTTTCCCCTAGAGATGTTAAGTCCTTGCACAGCTTTGCCAAATCTACTACTCTAGGAACTCGCACACCAACATCAACCGTTACTACCACAAGAGCGGGTTCCCTTTGCATAATTGCTTTTGCCATGGCTTCAAACATGGCTGGGTAATTAGGTTCAACACCATTTCCCCCTCCAGTATTGGCTCCCCTAACAGCGTGTCTTGTTTCTCATCTACTAATTCTAAATCTGCAATTTGGAATAATTAGTCACTTTCAAGAAAAACTGCTGAAGAAAAACAATCGTTACTACTATATATGCTAATATATATATATATAGTAAGCTTCCAGCTGAAATATACAAGTACGTCTCTCATATGTGATTACATCCCTGAACTTTAGCCAAAAATCGTTGACCAGAGCTCTGATACCAAATGTGACGACCGGTCGTGACCCCCGCACTATACAAGGGGAATAATGCGCTGAAGGATGTGCCAGGCAGTCATGGACGATCATCAGAGTAGGTAAACACAAGCGGAAACTGTCGTAAGCTCACAGCGCAAAGATAAAATATAATAGAACATATACAACAGATAGTAATAGTGAAGCAGAAACACAAGACTTTCATACAACTAGAAAGTAATATCCATAACTTGGAAATAGTGTTTGTACAAAGTTGCCTCTCTACATCACTCAGAAAAGCAAACAACGGAAATCCAATAATTATATAGTAGTAAAACTGGTATGTGAGCCTCCTGCATGCCATCGATCAGCATTGTCGTCCTCACTAAAGCATTACCTGTCACCTGTTACTTAGTCTGCCTATCCACAACCGGATGAACAACCCAAGGTAATAAGAGGAAACATAAAACCTTGAGTCAGACAACAGTCTTATTGAGCGATAAAACAGCTAACAAACTTCAACAATAAAGTGTATGAGAAAGGATAGATAAACATACAAATCTACCCATGACACCAGAGAATAACTCAACCATATCTTCCCCACATCGGACAGTGATAGCCTTTACAATCTATTCGACCAAAGGAATAACAATTCATACATGGGAACCAGAACAAGCATATATAACATTCATAGCATCCAGGTTACATAGGTCTCACGTAGACAACCCTAATCGAGTTTAACATTCCCTAAGTACTCGCCCCAGAGGCCTAAACCAATATCGGTTAAGCACTCAAAGAACATCTCCCTCGACTTTGGATAATCTATATGAGATAGTATAAACAGAATAACTAATCATCCATGACTGACTCGGGCTATCACCGCCAAACCTTATTTGAAATAATCGTTAATTGTATGACGGCCAACCTTGCCATATGTCAAGGGCTAATGGTAACCCCAGTTCTAGCATAAACTCCATATGTCCAACCTTGACAACTAGGCCTTTCAACGATACCCAAGGTACTCGACCTACAATCGGTCTTTTAGGCGTGCCCATTGTACCCTTGCTTTGAGCCTGCTAGAATTTACGACAACGATAATCTCTCGACCTTCAATATCTCTAGCCGTCCAACCTTGACGACTATTTACTACTCAAGCGACCATCTCGAGCAACCATTATCCACCAACTCACGACCTTTGAGTTGTTTGCCAATTCGTTGCTTTTCACCGATCAACGAACATATCACATCACTTCGAACATCCCCTTCTGGACTCTTGTCGAAGCCACCACCATCGTTGAACCAACCAACATCTTTATAAGGTTCAAAGAAATCCGTAGCATTATTTTAGCACTTCCTGACTTCCCAATTAAATTTACTTTGAAGTCATACCATCACTGGAAATGTCCGGGTCACTTTAGTCCAAATCACTTTAGTCTGAATCACTTCTGGCTGAGCCAATTCTGGCTGAGCAAATTCTGCTCGATCCAACTTCTGCCCGATCCAACTTCTGCCCGAGCCAACTTCTGCCCGAGTCAATTATAGTCGAGTCAAAACCTACATATTGTAATTCAACTCCGATTTCGACCAAAACTTCGCCAAATGACGAATCTGAAGAAACCAACTCAACCAAAATCATCAAACACAATCATAAACATATCATAACATTACTAACCACATGAATATGACGATTACCACAAAATTGATGTGAATCTCACCAAAAACCATTAAAATGAACATATGATCAAAATGACAGAACTAACTAACATAAACATGTAAAATGACATGAAATTAACGAGTAAAACTTATTAGATTAGATTATAGGGTGATGCATATGAAAATGGACATGTAATGGTGTAAATTTATGGTAAAACATTCCAATTTGATGAGAAACATATATACTTCATTGTGTTCACGTGAGAGACGTAAATCACTCACCAATTATCCAAAACAAAGCAAAATGATGAAATAGAATTTAGGACAGCGAAGAGATAGCTCCTAGCCCTTCGATTTGATGAATCCTTACTTGAAATGATGTAGATCTAGCCTCCAATGGTGTAGATCTATGATTTCCCTCTTTAGATTTGAATTTTTAATGGTGGAAATGTGTTAAAGGAAGAAGGAGATCAATGCCTCTAAATGAGAGAATGGGAAAGTAAACCTTTTCCCTCCACTCTCACCCCCTATTTATAGGATTCCACCAAGGCTCCAAAACCTGAATAGCCAACTGTAAAACCTTAAAACAACGATTTCTCCCAAACCGCTGAGCCAAATCTTTAATGTAACCACTCTACGGAAAGACAATCATCAATTACTTTCCAATGGCACAGGTCTCACCCTCTAATTCGACCTAAGTCAAAATTTATTCCCTGTACAAGGCTGATATGGAAAAATGGTCATAAACAAAATCAGTAAAAAATATGGACATGTCTCACATCCCCATAAACAACATATTAAAAGATGAGAATGATCCAACCCTCATAGAATGAAATAGAAATATTTTACGACCTTTCGATACATAAAATGCGGGCTGTTACAGTAATTAAATTTACCAAAACACGAGATGTGATGGAACCAAATATACTTGGTTATTGATATTTGTTGTTGACTGGTTGATTGTTCGAAATGTGCTCGACCAGTTTATGAGCGGGTATGCTTTTACGTTTAGCATTGGGTTGGACAGAAAATATTTGTATGCTAACACCTTGTGATTAATTCACGATTTGACTATAAAGTGTTTAGCAGTGTTGCTTGATTCATTTCAAGTTCATGAATGGTTTTTGGAATGAGATTTTTTAAGTGAAAGAAAATGTTATTTCTGATTTTGGATATGGAAGGTTTTATAAAAATGTTTTATAACAGAAAGATTTTCGGAGACTAAACCCGATGTTTTTGAAATGATTTGGAAATGGATTATGTGTTTGACATTGTAGCTCATCACATAACTGATTAGTTGCTATTGGCGATATATCTGTTTGGTGGCGAAGAATTTATTCTCTTTCTTAACACCCTTCTTTGAGACATACGAGCTCAAAGGTTATGTAATTAATAGTGACTGATCATCTATATGAATTACTGATGTGAAGTATTATGGTATGAAAGTATTCGTGATTATTATGTTGCGAAATGATCTTCCCCACTTCGGGATATAAAATGGTTTAGTATGTGGCTAAAGATTTGGGTAACCCTAACGACTAAAAGTATGGGTGAGTGGAAGACCCAAGACCTTGATAATTGGTCAGTGGTAAGTGTAGCCTACTCCATGTGTGGGAGGTGAACAAGTGTGTGTGTGTGTATATATATATATAAAGAGAGAGAAAGGTGCGTGCTTTTTGCCTTGTTTGATGGGAGAAACCTCCCGATATTTGGTTGCATACGTATTGTTATGCATGTTTGTGATATTTTGGAATTTATATTTCCAAATGGTTTGGTTTGAGATCCCGAAGTGAAATCTACTTTGATATGAAAGCTAGATATATATTTCAAATGATTTGAAATAAGAAATTGGGAATAAAAGTCCAAAGAAATAACTTTTGTAAAGTGAATTGGATTTTAAAAATCAAAGTTTGTAGATTAAGCCTAAATGGGTAGTTTGAGGAATTGCATGTTGTTTGTTACATCGTAACCTTCACGAGTCTATTTTTGATTGTTGTCCATGCACTAACATTCATGTGGAGGAAACCTGTTCCGTGTTATACGGCGTGGTCCTATGATATGTCTCACTTTTAAATAAAGTTAATAATTGTTTAGTTCTCATACCAGTCCCATAACCGACCCGGAGTTTATTGTTTTCCACCTAACCTCTAGATGTCCATATTATCTACACGGGCAGCTAATAGATTTGGTTTTGCAGATATTTCTTTTCACAGGATCCTGGATTTATGGCTGGAGTTATACTCCAAAAAACTTTGTATCCGAGTACTTCTTTCAGTTGTGTTAGTTGATGTATTTCCCCTATGCATTGCATCTATACATTTTATTTTCGTTGTATTATTGTAATTTACTCTCTGATATTTATTTTTCCGCTGTTTATTTATTTATACTCAGATATAGCTTGTAACAACCCGGAATTTCTGAACAAATTTGAAAATTTTATTTTAGCTATTTTAATGGGTTTTGAATATTTAAAATCATTTATTTTAAATAATAATGATTTAAAATTTATTTAAATCGAAGTTAGAACATATTTTTTTAATTATAAAACGAATTCGAAATGGCGTGGTAGTTTGAAAATTCGATTTTAAATTTCAATTTAATGTACATAATTCAAAATAAACTGGATTTCAGTAAAACAAGAAACATTTGAATCTGTTTAATAATATCTTTCTAACGAATGTAAGAAACTGAGATTTCACTTTATAAATAGTAAGTTACGTCCAGTTTAAAATTTAGAAACGTCGCTATGGAATTTATATTTATTTTAAATCATTTATAGCCCTTGAAAATAGCCATTTTGCAAACGACCTTCATTTTCGACGAAACTACTTTTATTGGATCCGGAATGTCAAATTATTGTCAGGTTTCAAATTTCATAATTTTTGGAACTAGTATATGAGCGTAGTAAATTTAAACGTGTTTGGCTAATTTAGTTTGAATTTAATCGACCAAAAAATGGTCATTTTTCAAACGGTCTCCAAATTCAACGAAATTAGTTTTGTTAGGACCGTATAGTCAAAACATAGCTAAATTTATTTTTCTGTAATTTTTGGAGTAAGTTTGTGGCTCCGGTAAATCAAAATGTACAATTGAAATTCAATATATTGATTTATGTTTTAATTTAAAGAAAAACTGATCGAAACAGTCGAACTGGATTATGAAACATATCCCATTGTATCCGGAGTGGGGGTATTTGGCTAGGGGTGATAGTCGTTGGGGTTGATGTGGAGTTCGGAATGTTAAACATGAAATTTGTGAATAAAAAATAAAAAATATAAATATATTGGTCAAAGGGTCAAAGAAACCCTAATTCATTCTATCGAGGTCAATAAATTTCGGAGCCACCTCCTTCCTTAAGAACGGCTGATATTCCTCATTTTTTTTATCGTTAATTTCTTCAAAATGGATAATCAAAATCAAAATATTCCAAAAAAAAGAAAAAAAAAAAGAGTAGTGCTCGGTTAGCACTTTGAGTTGGAACTGGGATGATGAATTTTCGTGGCCTGCTTGGCTCGAAATTGCCACCCAAAGCCCCACCGTTCGATGTTGATTTTCTGGTGCTAGGGACGCTCGAGCTCGGCCACGATTCCGGCGATGGAGGAGAGCATGAAGGCCAACGACGCGATGACGTCAGATCTTGATCCAGTGGTCGGAGCTTTGAGCGGTGGCGAAACCTAGTTGAGAGCACGGTTTTTTTTCTTGTTCCAGGAAGATAAAGACAGGGTAATTAATTTGTGAAGGGAAAATTAAATTAACTAATTATATTTTGATTGTTTAAAATTGTAATTAATGTATAAATTGCCATAACTTATTCATTTTAAATCGGAATGGAACGAAACAACTTGCGTTGCGACCATGGAGACGAACACTACAACATGGAACTGACCAGAATGGAAATGGAGCAAGTTACTGTTTTTGATAAAATTAAACGCTCATTTAATTCATCGTTGAATAAAAGAATGACGGAGTGGAACCCAATGTGAGAACTCCTTCTCACTGAAATTATTTTATCATGTTATTGTATTCATATATAAAAACAAATAGAATTGCCAGTGTAAAATTTTATCAGTTAATGTTATAATATTTATACGGTGCCTGCTAGCACACCTCCCTCGTCCACAGACCATGGACGATTTAATTGACTGTATCGTGTGTTGATTGTGTTGTTGAAATGCTTAACGTATTAAAAATAATGTTAATAAATTTATGATTGTAGAAATTAAATTATAAATATCCATTTATAATTTAAATGGTGAAAATTGGCCGATTATAAAAATAATTCAAACCAAATTAGAATTGGTTAAATTTATTAACCAATGATTTATTTAAATAGACTGTTGTTGTTTGAAAACCCCACACGGGTATTAGGATGATATTTGACATACACTAATCCCAATATTTAGTTGTATGTCGATCAATTGATTGACATGCTGTTGTAAGCATTATTTATTTATTTATTTTAATGCTCATACAGTTGTAGAATGCACCCTGGATGATGTTTGAATGTTGGATGATTATTTATCATTATTGTTGAATACATGCGGTGTATGGAATCCATATAGCTAAAATTATATGGTAATTGATTGAGTCGCATTCCAATTCAGAAATAACAAATATTTTAAAATAACGAATATAAAACAAAATGAATATTTTAAAATAATATTCTTTGAATAATCAATATATGATTTTGATGTCCGATTTGGGACGGACACGAAAATATTGGAATATATGAAGCCGAGTAAAGTTGCTAAACGCCATTTTAACTTGAACAGATTTATCGATCGATTTTATTCATTTTAAAATGAATATTAAAAGGAAATGGATTTCCAAACCAGATATTTTGAAAATATTATCGTTTTAATATTATAATGATATGGAATATTCAATTTTGATTTAAAATTGAAAATGAAGTTGAAATCGTTTTAAAACGAATTTATAAATATTTTATAATATACGTTTTAAATGGAAATCGACGATATATATATCATATATATTTATATGGCTTGAATAGAACGCTCCGCGTAGTGACTGTTCCCGAATTTCAACCAGTAACTTGAAATGGATGTAGCGGGAGATCCATGTGACGACCCCAAACCCCCGTTCCACGGTGGAAAGGGTAATCTTTGGAATATAACACATAAACAGTAATAGCAGAACAGAAATATATAAATACACCAGATAATATACAACAGAATACACTGGATAAACATAATCATCAGATTTACACAGTATACAGGATCATACATAGTACAAAATACAGTTTCAGCTTTATATAAAATGTCTACAGTGGAATCAAACATAATATATATAACAGGAGCTGAGCAGCATAAAAAGAAGTGATAGAATCCATCTTCAGCTCCATAGCTGTCCAGATAGAGCCTGCTAAAACCTGAATACAAGGCTACCCGTGTAGATAATAGGGCACCCGAGTTTGCAAGTGAAACAAACTATGAGTCAGTCATGGGACTGGTATGAGAAATCTGCTTAACTTATTTCTAATAAGGCCAATCACAGGACCACGCCGCTAACGCAAAACGGGTTTACTCCATTGGATTGGCAGTGTTAAAAATAAGTAAATCATTTAAACATTGCAATGCTTTTTACAAAAATGAAGCCATTATAAGACTCAGGTCCCATCACACAATGCAACGCAAGCTGGAGGATAGAGTTTTACCTTATAATGGCCAAAATATGCTTGATACGTATAAAACAAAAGCATTTGGTATTATTACTAGTGTTTATATGTTTCAAAAACAATTTCAATAATAAATATCAATCATAGACGGCATGGGTACCATATATCATGTCGCCATATATAGGTTTACAATCAAAACCGCATGATGTCGTATTTGGAAATTGGATTTCCGTCATGAATCAAGGCAAGGGATCGTCCTTACTGCTTCGAGATAATCTAGCGCATGTCTCAGGCAAGTACTATGTCAAGCCTTTGGATCGTCAGGGCCGGTCCACACGGAGTGGATTAAAATGCCTGAACACTGCGTTTTCCCGCCCTATGGGGCGTAAACTGGTCATATCCTGACCAAACCATCGGCTCCGAAGAGATCGAAATAACTGAGGCGCCTCCTATCCATTATCCACATAAGTAAAACGTCAGGGCTTGCAAAATGCTGATACCACTCCAAGCTAGAAGGAAACGCATGTCCTCCCGGAAGTCCTCTCCCGTTTCTGGTTCATACCGGGATGTGAAGCCCGCGAATCAACGCCATACACAAAGCTATGTTATTTAAAGCCGTGCTTTGATCATCAACCACAAGGCTCTTCTTTTCAACAAAAGCCTTGATCACTGCATCTCAGCATGCCACATAGGCAATTCACGCCATGCAACTGACGTATATCAATCACAATGTAATAACCCGGAAATCTGGGCCAATTTAAAATTTTTATTTTGGCAATTTTAGCGAATTTTGGATATTTAAAATGAATTATTTTAAATAATAACAACGAGAAATTTATTTTGAATAGAATTCGAACGAATATATTTATATAGATCGTCGTTAGAATATGAATATTTATTTTAAATTATAAAAGGAATTGAAAATGGCGTAGTAGTTCGATAATTCGATTTCAAACTTCAATTGAATGTACCGGGTGCAAAACAAACCGGATTTTAGTGAAACCAAAAATAATAGGATCTAATTGATAATATCTTTCCAACGAATCCGAAAAATCAAAATTTCATAGCGGGAATCAAAAGTTACGTCCAGTTGAAAATTCTGAATAGTCGCTATGGAATTCAAGCCCTTAAAAATGGAATTTTTGCAAACGACCTCGGTTTTCGACGAAACCACTTTTGTTGGATCCGTGATGTCAAGTTATTGCTAGATTCCAAATTTCGTAATTTTTCGAATCAATATGTGAGCGTGGCAAAGGAAAACGCGTTTGACCAGTTTTAGTTGATTTTAATCGACTGGAAAATGGCCATTTTTCAAACGGTCTCAGAATTCAACAAAATTAGTTTTGTTATGATCGTATCGTCAATACGAAACTAGAAAATATTTTTCTGGAATTTTTCTAGTTAGTATGTGGCCCCGGTAAATTGAAATGCACGTTCAAATTCAATATATAGAGTTATATGTTGATTTTGACGAAAACTGATCGAAACAGTCGAATCAACCTACGATACATATCCCATTGTGTTCGGAATGGGGGTAATTAGCTACGGACGACAGGCGGTGGGTTCGATTTCGAGGTCGAAATAAAACGTTATTTTTTGGGAGTTAATTAAGGAATTAAATAAATATATAAATATATGGCCCCCTATATATCTCTCCATCGTTCAGATAAAAAAAATAAAAAATAAAAGAGAAACCCGTTGACCCTCATGCCCCCCTCAAATCGATCGCCGCCCTCCACCAAGGCGCCGCCCACGCCCCGCAGCTCAGGCGAGCCTCCGATCAAGATCCCCCCTCGTCTTCTCTCTCTCCTCCCCTTCACTCTGCAGAAACCCACATCCAAACCCTAGCGCCGCCAGGAGCAGTTCGAGCTCGACTTGTGTAACAACCCGTATTTTCAATAACCTATTATAACATAAATGGAGGCAGAATTAAACTGTAAAATCTGAATCAAGGGAAATGGGCTATGCCATTGAGTTCGTCTCGGAAAAATACGCGAAATAGAGTCCGAGTTTTCGAAAATCGGAGTCCGTATGACCAAGATATGGCCTCGCGAAGTTTCACGAAAAATTCCCAAATTAAAGTATACTTAATTAAGTGAAATGGGTTGCGCAGAGAAATATATATATATATTGATATATATATATATATATATATATAATTGAAAATTAAATAAATAAATATGCAAAAATGTTCAAAACAGCGAATTGGGAGAGGGGAATAACCGAACCGGCCGATTTTTGAGGTCGACCCAAGCCCGCTGGGTCGACTAGGGGTTAATCCAGGGTGTTTGGCTGTCAACCCGTGGGCCGATTCGCTCAAATGCAGATTTTGCATTTGGATGGTTCTCATGGTTCATCTTTAATCTAAAGGCCCTAGATGGTTCCTACACTTGACTTCTTCCCCAAGACATGCTTTGATGGCTTGGATTGAATCTAGGTTTAATCCTATGGCCTAAAACACTTGCCTAATCTATAAATAAGACCCTAACCTATCCTAAATCCTCATTATTCATTCATGCAACTAAACTATGGCAAAATTTCTACTCTCATGGCCTCCACTCAACTATCCTAGCCTCCACTTCATTTCTATGAGAGGTTTCATGAACATGAGAGTATTAGAGAGTCCCTATGTTAGTATGAGAGCCCCTCAAGTTGATTTCAAGACAAAAGCTTTGATCTTTGTTCATAAAGATGGTGTTTTTAGTGATTTGGAGCATCCATCTTTGGGTTTTTGGGTGATGGCATGCATAGGCTTCATCATAAGCTTTAGTTTAATCGATTTAGGCCTTCATAGCAATGTAAGCCCTTCCCTACTCTTAGATATTAACTATGAAGTTAAATGTTCATGTTGCAAGTTTGGGTTTTGATCATTGGGAATGATATGTGCTATCATGTCATGCAAGTTTATGAAGTCATTATCTTGATCTTATGAGCTAAAAGCTACAACCTTTATGTTGAAATGTTGCATTATGCAATATGAGAACCTTCATAATCATTATGTCAACTTGCATATGAAGTCATAATCCTTATATGATGATATATGCGAGTTTCTAGCCATCATTCCATGTCTTTTGTCACCATGATTCGCTTATGTGCCAAGTTTGGGTTTATGCATGCTTTTGAGGCTTAAGAATGTAACATGCAAGCTAATGAACACATTTGTGCCTCATTTGCCACCATGATTAACTTGTGGCTAAATACCCATTTTTGTCATTCCTTTGCCAAGTCTCTTCTTTTAATCCATTACGTTGTTGCGAACGTATATGCGAGTTTAAAAGCGTTGGGTTATGTTATGGGTAATTTCTAATGACATGAAAATACAACTTGAAAACATGGCTTGAAATATAACATGGAAGTTGACATGTAAGTATGCATAAAAACATAAGCTTGGGAATTTACCTATTAAGTTAGGTCTACCCTTTGGGAATTTACCTATTAAGTTAGGTCTACCCAAATGCTTGAAAAACTTGTAACATGTTTTGGAAACATGATGAACATGACACTTAGATAATATAAGTGTGGCCAACTCGAGGTTGGGTTGAGTTTGCAATGTAAAACTACCCGGAACCGACCGGCCTAACTAGTAGTTGCAAACAATAGGACCCAATGTGAGAAGTTGGTCATGTTGTGCTTGAACCCGAGGTTAGACCAAGTTATGGTGTAAAGCTACCCGGATCCGACCGGCTTAACTAGTAACCACAACAAAGTCTAATGTGAGAGGTTGGGGTGCATTAAGTAATTAATGTCACATGATAGGGTTAAGTTAATTTGATTAATGACTCTTAACCAAATATGACATGGATGAAGGGGTTAAGTAAATTGATTAGGCTAATGATACTTAACAAAACATGACAAGGTTGGGTAGGTTAAGTGATTTGATTTGCCTAATGACACTTAACCATTTTTATACGGCTAGTGGACGGGGATTAAGTTAACCAATACTTAATCAATCCAACATGATAATTTGATAAGGTTAAGTGGGATCGGGTTTGATTTCTTAATGACACTTAACCATGCAAGATGATTAGGGGATGGGGTTAAGTATTTTACACTTAACTAATCCGACTTGGTAATTAGATGGGGTTAAGTAATTAAGGCTTAACTAATCTAACCACGGTAATTAGATGAGGTTAAGTAATCCACACTTAAGTAATCTAAACACGGTAATTCGATGGGGTTAAGTTAAACACTTAACCAATTTAAACTTGGTAATTCAATGAGGTTAAGTAACCAATACTCAACCAACTTAACGTGATAATTTAATGGGGTTAAGCAACTTATACTTAACCAATTATACATGATGATTTGATGAGGTTAAGTAACCTACACTTAACCAATCTAATACGCGGACCTGACAAGGTTAAGTCGCAAGACCTTTTTAGAATATACTTAACCAATCCGACTCGATAATTTGATGGGATTAAGATAATCTATGCTTAATCAATCAAGCAAGATAATCCGATAGGGTTAAGGTAAACTAGTACTTGACCAATTTGACTTGATAGGGTTAAGTCATGAGCCTCTGGGTACACTTAACCAACTTGTGGGGCTAAGTCTTGAACTTAAATACTTAGCCAATCTTGACGTGATTCGTGGGCGGGTTAAGGCATGGACTTGAACGATAACACTTAACCCAATAAGACCAACCCTAGTTAGAGGAACTAGGTAGAGACTCGTGGTTGATCAAGGATAACGGGAAAGGAAGCTAAGTGGTAAACCTTAGTTAAGGGTAACTAAGTAATAATTCTTAGCTAAGGACATAGGACTAATTCACAAAACGATGAGTAACCTGATACGGTGGGTCATCGCTTAGTATACGAGGGGGAGCAAGTTATCTGACTCGGATAAAAGCTCCAGCGCACTGGGTGCCGAAGTGGAAGCTTCGGGGGACGTGAGGATATTCTTGGGATCCCTCTGTGGGCTGCCAGGTAATCATACTAGGCCCATGAGAGGTTAAGGTCTGCGTTAGAAGGACCAAGAGTATGCCTTGGTTGCTATGCGAGCGACCTAAAGACTGGGATGGATTAGCGTGGAGTCGACGATTCTTGGTTTTTGCCCTGGATAGCACATCGCCGACTACCTACCATCTTTAGTCAATCGTGTACGTACGGAAAGGCAGAGAACCCCCAACAGACCATGTGCTTGCTATCGAGTCATGGGTGAGGTTGGCCCGTAGGGAAGTGGGCTATAGTGGGGCCGTGGAGTGGTTCTTATACATGATTTTTCTTGGATTGCCTTTCAGTATTTGAGGGAGGGGTCACATGGGACCATAGCCACGGGTACAAAAACAGACCTTGATATCTGCATCGGCAGACGATTTAAAGCTCCCGACCGAGTTCCGTATTTCTTGATTTGCCCTGGCACGGAACTCGGATGGTACATTGGGGAACATGTGCATCTAGACATGGAAAACGATTCACGATACATACGTGGGATCAAGGGCGCGGTTGACGGGTGGCGTAATCCCTAGTGGTCCTAGGTGGCCAAAACCCAAACCGAGACACGGAAACTTTCATTAGGTAGCATAATCCGTAGCGGTCCTAGGTGGCATAAATCCTAAGTGGACGCGCGATAGTTCATGGTAAGGAAACACAACTAGATCAAGGGTTGCAGTCCAAAACAACTTCAAGGATAAACCGTTTACATGGGAAAGCCTGTACAGCCTACGGCAAGGGACTGAACTTATACATGGAAAGAAACATATGAGTTGAGTAACCTATATATGCGGCATATTAGGTTGACATGGACCATTACACGACTTTTGAGTAAGGGTCATTCACGGATAACACGTAATACAGTTGGGATACTAGTACGGTAGGTGCAGAGCGGATATACAGGATAGATGCCATGGGACGTTATACGTGATAGATATCTTGGGGATATTATACTTGATAGAAACCTGACGATGTGATACCTTGTTTTATCTTGACATCGTAATTTATCATGACACCTTAGTTTACCTGAGTTCAGTAGTTCATCCTGTTATTTTGATTTAGCCTATCTATCTTGTTATCATGCTTATGTTCATCTCAGTTTCTCATGTCAGTTAACTTTACTAGTTTTTATACTAATAGTAGATAGGGCTTACTCAGTCTTTTTGACTGACCCGTTTTGTTTCGCCTCTTTTCTTCCGTTTCCCCCCCAGGTTACAGGGAGGAAATACTGTTGTTTAGTTCGGACTTCTTCTGCTTGAAGGTCATCATGGATGGCTTGGACTTTTCCTGGCTATGGCTACTTTACTGTTTTTATTTGGGGAATAATTTATGAAAAAGTCTTTATGCTTCTTTACTATTGCAAGACAGGTTTTGATGTACTCTGATGTAAAAGGCTTTAGACCTTATGTATTCATGTTTATGAAAGTTTGATTTTACTTCCGCTATTTTATATGTTCTGTCTTGTGATATTTCTTTGCATGTTTACCAATAATGCCCCTCTAAAGCTAGTGCATTCCTTTGCGAGTGACCCTAGCGGAGGCAGGGTGTTACATTTGGTATCAGAGAAGAAGGTTACCAGACTGGGCAAAAGTCTTTAAAGACCTTCTGAAAACTATTTGAAAATCGTTTATAAAGAAGCATTTTTCAAGAAAGTTTTCTTTTAAAAAGAAAAGGCTATTCCCCAAAGGCCATTAGCATTATCCTTGTTTCCTTGATTGAATCACTTTTCCTTTCTTTCCTCCATCTGTAGTCACAGTGGTTTTAACTGCGACTAGTCTTTTCTATCTACGGAAGTGCTTTCCATGCGATGGAGGTGGTTCTCGAGAGACCAGTGGCCGCGTTATAAGAAAGGATAGTGAGAAAGAGGATAAAGGATGCGATTTTAAGGATGAACAACTTGTTGGTATGGCTCAACCCAGAATGAGAGAGAAAGATGAACAATGAAACCCATGACGAGAGAGTACCTTTGGCATGGTGAAACGGGGTGGATAGTTAAGTATCATGGGACAAGGACAAGATCATCGGGAGGGCAATAGTATGCTCTCATTTCTAGGGTACCTCGGAAGGAGGGTAACGATCTTGTTAAAGGTTTAGCTTTTCTTCTCTATCATCCCGTTAGGACTTTGTTTTGATCATGGTATCAATTAAGTCTGCCTCGATAGTTGAGTCTCTGCACCTTAAGTACTAGCGTAATAGAGAATCCCAATTTTTGTCTCAAAGTCCTATTGGAGAGTCAGTCCATGTATACATGACTTGTTTGGATTTGAGAATGTCTATACCAAGTGTTGAGTTTGGAAATAATGCTTATGTTTAAGCAATGGATGGATTCTAGGGATGAAGTGGTTATCCAGTAAGGGGTGCCACTCCCAGTTTTGATAGGAGGGTAGTTAGACTTTTGACTAGCCTTGGTAATACCCTCGAAGTATCGTGTAACCTTTTTGAGGTTCTGTCATGACTAGTTACTTAGAATCCCTGGATGCCTTTATTGGAAATTTGAAGCCCGATCGAGTGGCGTTCGCCGATGAGACGGATGGTCTATTTCACTTATGCATGGGTTATAGAAGTCACCCTAGTAAGTGCGCTTGATAACCTGGTTGGCATCTGTTTACTTTCAAGAGAAAGTTTTTGTACGTGGAATACCTTATGGTACGAGATCCAAGGTTCACTAGTGAATTTTGGAAGGCTTGCATGAGATCATGAGTACGCAGTCATGTTTGCGTCAAGTATTCTAGAAAGAGGATAAGTGCAAGTGGAACGAGAGGCGACGAAGAAATGAGTTCCAGCTCATGTTATGGAAACAGGAAATAAGAAGCTACGAAATCGCGAAGTTAAAAGATGGTCAAGGCACAATGGAATTGAGCTCAAGGAAGTATGACTTTGATGGTCAAAGACTAGATACGCGCATGATATCTCTTTTTGGGAGTATCTCCTTGATCCCTGTTTCTGTAGAGCTTACTTGTAGGCTATCTTTTGGTGGACACCCTCTCGGTCCTATTTTCTGTTACAAACCCCGTAAGGAGTTTGCCTTGTTTATCTTCTCGACCTTGTTTCAGGGAATCCTCGGTAGAACCCTATGGATGCAAACATGTATTTGAAACATGTTATGATTGATATGGTTGTAAGTGGTTGCAAGTGGTTGCTCGTGGATGCGCGAATACACATTAGATACTAGCTCGACTCGGTCACATTTCATATTGCATATGCACGAGTATTTATACTTGTTTATGGATGAAATCGAATGTATTATCATGCGGTTGTTGCATATGAATGAATGATTGTGCACGCATTTAGTATCTATATGACTAGGACTATTTGCATACATGTTGGATTCATGGCACTATACATATTTTGCATTAGAAAGATTATTCAGGCCTGATCATTAGCATTAGCTAAGGAACATGTACACACACGTTTTGCATATATTCATACAGCATTAGAAATCATCTAAGGACAATGGTTGCTTGTGGATGATGTTTTGAGTAGATGGATGATGGATGGTAGGATATGTTCTTCCTAACTTGGAGATTTCGGGGACGAAATCCTAAAAGGTGGGGAGAATGTAACAACCCGTATTTTCAATAACCTGTTATAACATAAATGGTGGCAGAATTAAACTGTAAAATCTGAATCAAGGGAAACGGGCTATGCCATTGAGTTCGTCTCGGGAAAATACGCGAAATAGGGTCCGAGTTTTCGAAAATCGGAGTCCGTATGACCAAGATATGGCCTCGCGAAGTTTCACGAAAAATTCCCAAATTAAAGTATACTTAATTAAGTGAAATGGGTTGCGCAGAGAAATATATATATATTGATATATATATATATATATATAATTGAAAATTAAATAAATAAATATGCAAAAATGTTCAAAACAGCGAATTGGGAGAGGGGAATAACCGAACCGGCCGATTTTTGAGGTCGACCCAAGCCCGCTGGGTCGACTAGGGGTTAATCCAGGGTGTTTGGCTGTCAACCCGTGGGCCGATTCGCTCAAATGCAGATTTTGCATTTGGATGGTTCTCATGGTTCATCTTTAATCTAAAGGCCCTAGATGGTTCCTACACTTGACTTCTTCCCCAAGACATGCTTTGATGGCTTGGATTGAATCTAGGTTTAATCCTATGGCCTAAAACACTTGCCTAATCTATAAATAAGACCCTAACCTATCCTAAATCCTCATTATTCATTCATGCAACTAAACTATGGAAAAATTTCTACTCTCATGGCCTCCACTCAACTATCCTAGCCTCCACTTCATTTCTATGAGAGGTTTCATGAACATGAGAGTATTAGAGAGTCCCTATGTTAGTATGAGAGCCCCTCAAGTTGATTTCAAGACAAAAGCTTTGATCTTTGTTCATAAAGATGGTGTTTTTAGTGATTTGGAGCATCCATCTTTGGGTTTTTGGGTGATGGCATGCATAGGCTTCATCATAAGCTTTAGTTTAATCGATTTAGGCCTTCATAGCAATGTAAGCCCTTCCCTACTCTTAGATATTAACTATGAAGTTAAATGTTCATGTTGCAAGTTTGGGTTTTGATCATTGGGAATGATATGTGCTATCATGTCATGCAAGTTTATGAAGTCATTATCTTGATCTTATGAGCTAAAAGCTACAACCTTTATGTTGAAATGTTGCATTATGCAACATGAGAACCTTCATAATCATTATGTCAACTTGCATATGAAGTCATAATCCTTATATGATGATATATGCGAGTTTCTAGCCATCATTCCATGTCTTTTGTCACCATGATTCGCTTATGTGCCAAGTTTGGGTTTATGCATGCTTTTGAGGCTTAAGAATGTAACATGCAAGCTAATGAACACATTTGTGCCTCATTTGCCACCATGATTAACTTGTGGCTTAATACCCATTTTTGTCATTCCTTTGCCAAGTCTCTTCTTTTAATCCATTACGTTGTTGCGAACGTATATGCGAGTTTAAAAGCGTTGGGTTATGTTATGGGTAATTTCTAATGACATGAAAATACAACTTGAAAACATGGCTTGAAATATAACATGGAAGTTGACATGTAAGTATGCATAAAAACATAAGCTTGGGAATTTACCTATTAAGTTAGGTCTACCCTTTGGGAATTTACCTATTAAGTTAGGTCTACCCAAATGCTTGAAAAACTTGTAACATGTTTTGGAAACATGATGAACATGACACTTAGATAATATAAGTGTGGCCAACTCGAGGTTGGGTTGAGTTTGCAACGTAAAACTACCCGGAACTGACCGGCCTAACTAGTAGTTGCAAACAATAGGACCCAATGTGAGAAGTTGGTCATGTTGTGCTTGAACCCGAGGTTAGACCAAGTTGTGGTGTAAAGCTACCCGGAACCGACCGGCTTAACTAGTAACCACAACAAAGTCTAATGTGAGAGGTTGGGGTGCATTAAGTAATTAATGTCACATGATAGGGTTAAGTTAATTTGATTAATGACTCTTAACCAAATATGACATGGATGAAGGGGTTAAGTAAATTGATTAGGCTATTGATACTTAACAAAACATGACAAGGTTGGGTAGGTTAAGTGATTTGATTTGCCTAATGACACTTAACCATTTTTATACGGCTAGTGGACGGGGATTAAGTTAACCAATACTTAATCAATCCAACATGATAACTTGATAAGGTTAAGTGGGATCGGGTTTGATTTCTTAATGACACTTAACCATGCAAGATGATTAGGGGATGGGGTTAAGTAATTTACACTTAACTAATCCGACTTGGTAATTAGATGGGGTTAAGTAATTAAGGCTGAACTAATCTAACCACGGTAATTAGATGAGGTTAAGTAATCCACACTTAACTAATCTAAACACGGTAATTCGATGGGGTTAAGTTAAACACTTAACCAATTTAAACTTGGTAATTCAATGAGGTTAAGTAACCAATACTCAACCAACTTAACGTGATAATTTAATGGGGTTGAGCAACTTATACTTAACCAATTATACATGATGATTTGATGAGGTTAAGTAACCTACACTTAACCAATCTAATACGCGGACCTGACAAGGTTAAGTCGCAAGACCTTTTTAGAATATACTTAACCAATCCGACTCGATAATTTGATGGGATTAAGATAATCTATGCTTAATCAATGTAGCAAGATAATCCGATAGGGTTAAGGTAAACTAGTACTTGACCAATTTGACCTGATAGGGTTAAGTCATGAGCCTCTGGGTACACTTAACGAACTTGTGGGGCTAAGTCTTGAACTTAAATACTTAGCCAATCTTGACGTGATTCGTGGGCGGGTTAAGGCATGGACTTGAACGATAACACTTAACCCAATAAGACCAACCCTAGTTAGAGGAACTAGGTAGAGACTCGTGGTTGATCAAGGATAACGGGAAAGGAAGCTAAGTGGTAAACCTTAGTTAAGGGTAACTAAGTAATAATTCTTAGCTAAGGACATAGGACTAATTCACAAAACGATGAGTAACCTGATACGGTAGGTCATCGCTTAGTATACGAGGGGGAGCAAGTTATCTGACTCGGATAAAAGCTCCAGCGCACTGGGTGCCGAAGTGGAAGCTTCGGGGGACGTGAGGATATTCTTGGGATCCCTCTGTGGGCTGCCAGGTAATCATACTAGGCCCATGAGAGGTTAAGGTCTGTGTTAGAAGGACCAAGAGTATGCCTTGGTTGCTATGCGAGCGACCTAAAGACTGGGATGGATTAGCGTGGAGTCGACGATTCTTGGTTTTTGCCCTGGATAGCACATCGCCGACTACCTACCATCTTTAGTCAATCGTGTACATACGGAAAGGCAGAGAACCCCCAACAGACCATGTGCTTGCTATCGATTCATGGGTGAGGTTGGCCCGTAGGGAAGTGGGCTATAGTGGGGCCGTGGAGTGGTTCTTATACATGATTTTTCTTGGATTGCCTTTCAGTAGTTGAGGGAGGGGTCACGTGGGACCATAGCCACGGGTACAAAAACAGACCTTGATATCTGCATCGGCAGACGATTTAAAGCTCCCGACCGAGTTCCGTATTTCTTGATTTGCCCTGGCACGGAACTCGGATGGCACATTGGGGAACATGTGCATCTAGACATGGAAAACGATTCACGATACATACGTGGGATCAAGGGCGCGGTTGACGGGTGGCGTAATCCCTAGTGGTCCTAGGTGGCCAAAACCCAAACCGAGACACGGAAACGTTCATTAGGTAGCATAATCCCTAGCGGTCCTAGGTGGCATAAATCCTAAGTGGATGCGCGATAGTTCATGGTAAGGAAACACAACTAGATCAAGGGTTGCAGTCCAAAACAACTTCAAGGATAAACCGTTTACATGGGAAAGCCCGTACAGCCTACGGCAAGGGACTGAACTTATACATGGAAAGAAACATATGAGTTGAGTAACCTATATATGCGGCATATTAAGTTGACATGGACCATTACACGACTTTTGAGTAAGGGTCATTCACGGATAACACGTAATACAGTTGGGATACTAGTACGGTAGGTGCAGAGCGGATATACAGGATAGATGCCATGGGACGTTATACGTGATAGATATCTTGGGGATATTATACTTGATAGAAACCTGACGATGTGATACCTTGTTTTATCTTGACATCGTAATTTATCATGACACCTTAGTTTACCTGAGTTTAGTAGTTCATCCTGTTATTTTGATTTAGCCTATCTATCTTGTTATCATGCTTATGTTCATCTCAGTTTCTCATGTCAGTTAACTTTACTAGTTTTTATACTAATAGTAGATAGGGCTTACTCAGTCTTTTTGACTGACCCGTTTTGTTTCGCCTCTTTTCTTCCGTTTCCCCCCAGGTTACAGGGAGGAAATACTGTTGTTTAGTTCGGACTTCTTCTGCTTGAAGGTCATCATGGATGGCTTGGACTTTTCCTGGCTATGGCTACTTTACTGTTTTTATTTGGGGAATAATTTATGAAAAAGTCTTTATGCTTCTTTACTATTGCAAGACAGGTTTTGATGTACTCTGATGTAAAAGGCTTTAGACCTTATGTATTCATGTTTATGAAAGTTCGATTTTACTTCCGCTATTTTATATGTTCTGTCTTGTGATATTTCTTTGCATGTTTACCAATAATGCCCCTCTAAAGCTAGTGCATTCCTTTGCGAGTGACCCTAGCGGAGGCAGGGTGTTACAACTTGGTTCGGGCTATAGAGGGGCTGCGCTGTGGGCTACATCGCAGTGGTGTCAGGTTGGAGGCTAGGGCATCAGAGCGCATGCGGTTGGTGAGGATTGAAGATGACGGTGGTTGAAGAATCATCCAAGAAGAAGACGCGCGGCTTAAACCCCTTAACGCTGGGTTAACTGATTAGCAAAGGTGATTGTCTTTGTTTAAATACAGCATTATTTTAAAAATCATTTTTTTTATATAATTAACATAGTATAAAAGGAAACATAGAAAAAAAATCTACTTTGTTTTAGAGAAAAAAATAATTTGTTAATTTTTGTATGAAGTACTTAGAGAGAAAAATATATATATAAGTAGAATGATTTTTAATTATTTAACATCGAGTTAAAAGAGTTGACTGTATTTTTAACATCACAAAAGAAGTGATTTTTAATCGAACAAAAGAAGTGATTTTAAATCGAACAAAAGGAGTGATTTTTAATTATATAAAAATATGATTTTCATAAAGTGGAGAATATAAAAATATGATTTTTATATATTGAATAGCGAAGTAAAAATTCGATTTTTATATATTGAATAGCGAAGTAAAAATTCGTTTTTCATATATTGAATAGCGAAGTAAAAATTCGATTTTTATATATTGAATAGCGAAATAAAAATTCGATTTTTATATATTGAATAGCGAAGTAAAAATTCGATTTTTATATATTGAATAGCGAAGTAAAAATTCGATCTTTATATATTGAATAGCAAAGTAAAATTCGATTTTTATATATTGAATAGCGAAGTAAAAATGTGATTTTTATATATGTAGAGAATACGGGCAGTGGAAGTGACAAAAGGAAGAACGACGAAGATTTCTACAAAGAAGAGTCGAGGCGTTTGATTTAGCTATTCGGTTAGAACTTCTCACCTTTTAATTTTGTTTTCTAGTTAATAATATATACTAGGATGCCGACGGTGTTTAGTAGCACCCGACACCCGTCGTCCACAGACCATGGACGGATTGTATGCTTGTTTGTATGATTTTGATGTGTAGTTGATTGTGTGATGTGATGTGAAATGAAATAAAATATTTATATAGTTAAAAATATTTTATAGTTAAAAATAGAATTTTTAACGCGTATATGAAAGGAAATAGAAATAAACAAATCGGATGATTTGTTTATATACACACATTTGACTGATATTGATTGGGACGATAAATTTTACACATCGCCCAACTGCATAAATAAAATCTGTGTTTGATTGTTTGAAATCCCCACACGGGTATTGGGATGATATATGACATACACTAATCCCAATAGTTAGTTGTATGTCGATCGATTGATTGACAGACTGTTATAAGCGTTAAATATTTATATTCGATGCTTATACAGTGTAGAGTGCACTTTGGATGATGGTTGATTATTCATTGTTGTTATTGTATACATGTGTTGTAGAAAATCCATATAACTAACATTATAAGGTAATTGATTGGGCTTCATTCAATATTTGAAATAGAAATATTTGAATAGAAATATTTGAAAAAGAAATATTTGAATAGAAATATTTGAAAAAGAAATATTTGAAATAGAATATTTGAAAATAGAAATATATGAAGCCGTGTTGATTAGATTGACGCCATTTTGACGTGAACGATATTTATATCAATTTTATTCATTTTATAATGAATATTGATTTTATTCATTTTATAATGAATATCGAAAGTGATTTCAAAATCTGATATTTTGAAAAGAATTGAAATTCAAACGAATTTGAATTAAATTTAATAGAAAAAGAATTCGAATTGAATAGAAAACGAATTCGAATTGAATTGAATAGAAAACGAATTCGAATTGAATTGAATAGAAAACGAATTCGAATTGAATTGAGTAGAAAACGAATTTGAATTGAATTTAATAGAAAATGAATTTGAATTGACTTGAATAGAAAATGAATTCGAATTGAATTGAATAGAAAACGAATTCGAATTGAATTGAAATAAAAACGAATTTGAATTGAATCGAATAGAAAACAAATCTGAATTGAATTGAATTCAATTGAAAACGAATTGAAATAGAATTGAAATCAAATAGAAGTGAATGTAAAAAGAATTTATAAGGGAAAATTCAATTTTGATTTAAATTTGAAATAAACGTGGAAATTGTTTTTGAAACAAATTTGAAATGATTTATAAAATTCGTTTTAAAAAGGAAATCGACGAAATATTATATATATATATATATATATATTATATATAATGGCCTGAATAGAACGCGCCGCGCCGCGGCAGTTCGTGAATTTCGACCATTGACTTCGAACGGACATTGCGGGAGATCCGACCGTCGGATTCTCCTAAAACCGGAACCGTTGGGTTCGTATCGAAAAAAGCTTTCTAACGAATATTAGAAATTTAAAAACTAACGGTTGGATTTGGAATTATGTCCAAATCAAATTTGGAAAAGGTCGCTGTAAGTGCAGTTCGATGGCCGTTGATGGAAATCGACTGTACAGGCCTTGATAAAATTATTAAAAATAATAATAATTTGTGTAAAATCATAAGAAATGATTTGTGAAGAATTGGGATGAAAAACTCCATATTTGAAAGGATAAAAATAGATTTTATCGAAATGAACTAGTTTTGAACTAGAATTATAATTTATTTATTTTTAAAATAAATAAAATGGATTTGAAATGGTTTTGAGAATAACCAGGATTTCCAATATATTGATTGGAAATGGATTTGTAGCGAAATTGTCTTTGGAATATTTCGATGTGGGGTTCTGTGATTATACAGGTATTGTTATGGGAAATTTGAAAGATATATTTATATCGTTATTTCCAATACGATATTTGTTGGTCGTAGAATTTGATATTGAATATAAGCCGATATATTTTCTATTCAGAGCCTTGTATTTAATATCAAATGGGATTTTGGGTTTGTCGTGAATGGCGTCTTCATTAACGCTGTTCTTAAACCTAGTTGAGGAAAAGAATAAATCTTTTTATTTAGATTTAATGAAGTGCACCAATTAAATAATATTTAATTGGAATTGAATTGGTACTGATTTTTGAGTTTATCGTGAACAGTGTTTTAAATAACACTTGTTCTTTAACCCGATAATTAATATAATGTGATTTTGGGTTGTCGTGAACGGTATCTTCAATAATACTGTTCTTAGACCCAAAGGAGTTAATAAAATCAGAAACTAACTGGAGATTAGTTAAGTTGAATGGTTTCCTGGGTATTGATCTGATGTTGGTTTCGGCCTTCGGTGTTAATACTTAGGGAATTGCTCACTTGCTAATTTATGGTTAGGGTCTGATTGAAATGTAATGTGATTTTGGGTTTATAGTGAACCGTGTTTTAAATGACACTGATTCTTTAACCCAGTTAAAGATTAAAACTAAGTGGAGTTTTAATGAATCTTTAATTAGATTGAAAAGATCGAGAATGGAGTATCACCAGTTTTGCTCCAAAGCGATAGTTAAATCTTTAATTAGATCTGGACGTGGAATGGTAATTAATTTTACCGATAACAATGTGGTATTAGATATGGAGTATTACCAGTTTTGCTTCATGGGATGAATAGGTTGGGATTGGGAAATAAAATAAATAATTACTTCGGCGTGGTTCGCTAATCCCGACTAGTTTGGAAAACCATAATTTGGTTTCAAATGATATCCAAAGGAAGATTAAAGAATAAATTTTAGAGAATTTATCTTTGATAAAATTAATGGGAACCTTTCCCTAAGAACGTGAAATTTAGAAACTAACTGTAGGTTAGCTAAGAAGGATGGTTTCCTGGGTATTAATCTGATGTTGGTTTCGGCCTTCGAGGTTAATATTTGGGGAATTGTTCTCTTGCTAATTTACGGTTAGTGACTGATGAGTTAGAATGAGGCGTATGTTGTGATTGTGTAACATTTGTTTACTATATACGCGGGTTGTTCGGAAAGGCCGGGTTTATACCCATTCTGAATAACCGATTCGACGATAAGTCGAAGATGATGACGGTGGTCGAAGACCGAAAGTCTTCACATCGTTTTGGTGATTACTGATGATCTTGATTGGGCTATACACCCAAGATGAGGGAATCAGTTGGTGGTCGTCCAGACGTACTTGGAGATCGACGGATATGCGAGGAAAGTGCCTCCGGTTTCATTCAGACCTAGAACGGACTTGTAAATGGATGGTGTGTCTGACATTGTATTCCTTTATGTTGTATTCGTTGATCTCTGCTAAATATATATCTGTTTGGCGGCGGGGAATTTATTCTCTTGCTTAACGCCCTTCTCTGAGACATACGAGCTCAAAGGTTATATATTGGCAGAAATCAGTGGGACGATATGGATTGATAGTGTGGCATGCAGAGATGCAGTGATCCATACTTTTGTTGAAAAGCAAAGTTTGGTGGATGATGATCAAAGCGCAGCTTTAATATAGCATGGCTTTGTGTATAGCGTTGATTCGCGATCCTCACACCTCGGTATGGTGGTAAACTGATGGTTTGATCAGTATGCTTTTTAGTGGATGGGCACCTTAGTGGTGTCGTGGTTCGGTCGACCGAGATGAGCTTAGTGCTCAGGGATATATAGAGTAAGCGGTGTTTTCTCTCACTGGGATTTAAGCCGCGGTGTTACTCTGGTCCCAAAAGTGCGGATGTGCAGACGGTGTTTTCTCTTGTTAGGACGTAAGCCGTGGGGAATTGCATTACGCGATCGATCATTCGAATCAGGAGCCACCATGATGGAAATCCAATTTCCAATACGTGTATTTCGGTTTTATTTGTAGAGCCTAGTATGGCGACATAGTGGGATGGGGCGCTTATGCCGTCTATGATTGATACTTATGATTTGAAGATGTTTTATACATTATGCACTTATAATAGTATCAAATGATTTGTTTTAAACGTATCAAGCATTCTTGGCTATTATAAGGTAAAAACCCTATCCTCCGGCTTGCGTTGCATTGTGTGATGGGACCTGGGTCTTATAATAGCTTCATTTTTCTTTATTTAGCATTGCGCTGTTGTTTTATGCACTGGTGTTCTTGGGAGGAAACCCGTTCCGTGTTATACGGCGTGGTCCCTTGATTTACCTTACTCTAAAATAAAGATTAATAACTGTTTTAGTTTTCACACCAGTCACATGACTGACCTGGAGTTTATTGTTTTAACCTAAACTCTGGGTGCCCTTATTTTCGACACGGACAGCTAGTAGTTTTGGTTTTGCAGATTTATATTCACAGGATCCTGGTTTACAGCTGGAATGATATCCGGAAAGCTTTGTATCCGTATATCTCCTTTAGTTGTGTTTTGTATTATTTCCGCTGCGATGTATTTAAATGTAATTTAAATCTCCGATATTTCTGTGTAATATTCATTCATACTCTGTATATTCTTGTATTCTGATGGAATTGTTGTAAATAACAATGAAATGTTCTCCCGTCTGCGTTCTTTTGTGGCTTGTTCTCGAACTATCCGCGCTTTCCTCACCGGGGAAGTTACGGGTTTTCACAGTTGTTATCAGAGCTTTGGTTTACAAAGCTCAGAGAACATGACACATTAGAACCATACGAAAGAATTCATCAGATATTGGATTAGTAACATCCAATGAGAATGACTCATTAGAGATGGGATCAGTAGTATCCTAGAACGAGTGTGAAGAGTATATTTTTAAAGTGAAAACAATCTTTGGTTTGAAAATTTAAATCAATTATTCGTATTTGGTTATTTATTTATATTGAAGTGGACAATCCAATATATATAGATTTTGCGTATACGTCTGATCCGCGTGTATTTGAAGTTTTGATATATTGGGTAGATATAGAATCACATTCTAGTCGCCCGGGGGTGATTCTGATGATTGATATATCATCATCAGAATTTATATTCAAGTGACGAAGGTGAGATATCTATATATCTCCAATTGACTGGTGTGAGAACCGAAATATAATTAGAATATATTGTTGTGATTTGGGACCAAAAATGTGATTTTTGACTATATATCAAAGTTATGAATTTGAAAAGCTAATCAACTAATTGATTGATGTTTGTGTTGTTTGTTTATTTGTTTGATAATTTTGAACCATTATGCCTAATTGTACCTAATATTGAATTGTATTGAAATTTGGTCGCATTTGCTTGCATATACATGTACTTACATTGAACAGGTCATAGCAAGGAGGCTAGAGCAGAGAATAAAATTTGTTTGCCTGACAAATAGGTACATGTTTATCATAATTTACTGTTTTGTTTGGGTGATGATGATTTTATGAGCCGATTGGTTTTTTTTCTTTTTCTTTTTGAGACCAGAAGGCCTGTATGGCAATTTCGGGATTTTCCCGTGCTCCCGGTGCAGGGGAGGTTATGGCGAAATTTTTCGAAAATTTAGGGTGTTAGCCAAATTTTTGAAAAATTTGAAAAGTTCTTAGAAACTGAAAAGTTGAAGAACTTAAGCCGTAATCAAAACAATGAAAGTTGAGTTGGTATTTAAAACAACTTTCGACTTAGTTCCTTTTCGGGGACGAAAAGTTTTAAGTGGGGGAGATTGTAATAACCCTGAAATCTAGGCCAATATAAAAATTTTATTTTGGCAATTTTAGCGAATTTTGGATATTTAAAATGAATTATTTTAAATAATAACGACGAGAAATTTATTTTGAATAGAATTCGAATGAATATATTTATATAGATCATCGTTAGAATATGAATATTTATTTTAAATTATAAAAGGAATTGAAAATGGCGCGGTAGTTCGATAATTCGATTTCAAACTTCAATTGAATGTACCGGGTGCAAAACAAACCGAATTTTAGTGAAACCAAAAATAATAGGATCTAATTGATAATATCTTTCCAACGAATCCGAAAAATCAAAATTTCATAGCGGGAATCAAAAGTTACGTCCAGTTGAAAATTCTAAATAGTCGCTATGGAATTCAGGCCCTTAAAAATGGAATTTTTGCAAATGACCTCAGTTTTCGACGAAACCACTTTTGTTGGATCCGTGATGTCAAGTTATTGCTAGATTCCAAATTTTGTAATTTTTCGAATCAATATGTGAGCGCGGCAAAGGAAAACGCGTTTGACCAGTTTTAGTTGATTTTAATCGACTAGAAAATGGCCATTTTTCAAACGGTCTCAGAATTCGACGAAATTAGTTTTGTTAGGACCGTATCGTCAATACAAAGCTAGAAAATATTTTTTTGGAATTTTTCTAGTTAGTATGTTGCTCCGGTAAATTGAAATGCGCGTTCAAATTCAATATATATAGTTATATGTTGATTTTGACGAAACTGATCGAAACAGTCGAATCAGCCTACGATACATATCCCATTGTGTTCGGAATGGGGGTAATTAGCTACGGACGACAGGCGGTGGGTTCGATTTCGAGGTCGAAATAAAAAGTTACTTTTTGGGAGTTAATTAAGGAATTAAATAAATATATAAATATATGGCCCCCTATATATCTCTCCATCGTTCAGATAAAAAAAAGAAAAAAAGAAAAGAGAAACCCGTTGACCCTCAGGCCCCCCCTCAAATCGATCGCTGCCCTCCACCAAGGCGCCGCCCACGCCCCGCAGCTCAAGCGAGCCTCCGATCGAGATCCCCCCTCGTCTTCTCTCTCTCCTCTCCTTCACTCTGCAGAAACCCACATCCAAACCCTAGCGCCACCAGGAGCAGTTCGAGCTCGACTTGGTTCGGCTATGGAGGGGCTGCGCTGTGGGCTACGTCGCAGTGGTGTCAGGTTGGAGGCTAGGGCATCGGAGCGTGTGCGGTTGGTGAGGATTGAAGATGACGGTGGTTGAAGAATCATCCAGGAAGAAGACGCGCGGCTTAAACCCCTTAACGCTGGGTTAACTGATTAGCAAAGGTGATTGTCTTTGTTTAAATACAGCATTATTTTAAAAATCAATTTTTTTTATATAATTAACATAGTATAAAAGGAAACATAGAAAAAAAATCTACTTTGTTTTAGAGAAAAAATACTTTGTTAATTTTTGTATGAAGTACTTAGAGAGAAAAAAATATATAAAAGTAGAATGATTTTTAATTATTTAACATCGAGTTAAAAGAGTTGACTTTATTTTAACATCACAAAAGAAGTGATTTTTAATCGAACAAAAGAAGTGATTTTTAATCGAACAAAAGGAGTGATTTTTAATTATATAAAAATATGATTTTTATATAGTGGAGAATATAAAAATATGATTTTTATATATTGAATAGCGAAGTAAAAATTCGATTTTTATATATTGAATAGCAAAGTAAAAATTCGATTTTTATATATTGAATAGCGAAGTAAAAATTCGATTTTTATATATTGAATAGCGAAGTAAAAATTCGATTTTTATATATTGAATAGCAAAGTAAAAATTCGATTTTTATATATTGA
Organism: Allium sativum; assembly: GCA_030737875.1. Classification (NCBI taxonomy): domain Eukaryota; kingdom Viridiplantae; phylum Streptophyta; class Magnoliopsida; order Asparagales; family Amaryllidaceae; genus Allium; species Allium sativum. The sequence goes on from CM060921.1 coordinate 219,575,696, forward strand.
ATAGCGAAGTAAAAATGTGATTTTTATATATGTAGAGAATAGGAGCAGTGGAAGTGACAAAAGGAAGAACGACGAAGATTTCTACAAAGAAGAGTCGAGGCGTTTGATTTAGCTATTCGGTGAGAACTTCTCACCTTTTAATTTTGTTTTCTAGTTAATAATATATACTAGGATGCAGACGGTGTTTAGTAGCACCCGACACCCATCGTCCACAGACCATGGACGGCTTGTATACTTGTTTGTATGATTTTGATGTGTAGTTGATTGTGTGATGTGATGTGAAATGAAATAAAATATTTATATAGTTAAAAATATTTTATAGTTAAAAATAGAATTTTTAACCCGTATATGAAAGGAAATAAAAATAACCAAATCGGACGATTTGTTTATATACACACATTTGACTGATATTGATTGGGACGATAAATTTTACACATCGCCCAACTGCATAAATAAAATCTGTGTTTGATTGTTTGAAATCCCCACACGGGTATTGGGATGATATATGACATACACTAATCCCAATAGTTAGTTGTATGTCGATCGATTGATTGACAGACTGTTATAAGCGTTAAATATTTATATTCGATGCTTATACAGTGTAGAGTGCACTTTGGATGATGGTTGATTATCCATCGTTGTTATTGTATACATGTGTTGTAGAAAATCCATATAATTAACATTATATGGTAATTGATTAGGCTTCATTAAATATTTGAAATAGAAATATTTGAATAGAAATATTTGAAAAAGAAATATTTGAATAGAAATATTTGAAAAAGAAATATTTGAAATAGAATATTTGAAAATAGAAATATATGAAGACGTGTTGATTAGATTGACGCCATTTTGACATGAACGATATTTATATCAATTTTATTCATTTTATAATGAATATCGATTTTATTCATTTTATAATGAATATCGAAAGTGATTTCAAAATCTGATATTTTGAAAAGAATTGAAATTCAAACGAATTTGAATTGAATTTAATAGAAAACGAATTTGAATTGAATAGAAAACGAATTCGAATTGAATTGAATAGAAAACGAGTTCGAATTGAATTGAATAGAAAACGAATTCGAATTGAATTGAGTAGAAAACGAATTTGAATTGAATTTAATAGAAAATGAATTTGAATTGACTTGAATAGAAAATGAATTCGAATTGAATTGAATAGAAAACGAATTCGAATTGAATTGAAATGAAAATGAATTTGAATTGAATCGAATAGAAAACAAATATGAATTGAATTGAATTCAATTGAAAATGAATTGAAATAGAATTGAAATCGATTTGAATTGAAATCAAATAGAAGTGAATGTAAAAAGAATTTATAAGGGAAAATTCAATTTTGAAATAAAGGTGGAAATTGTTTTTGAAACAAATTTGAAATGATTTATAAAATTCGTTTTAAAAAGGAAATCGATGAAATATATATAATATATATATATATATTATATAATGGCCAGAATAGAACGCGCCGCGGCAGTTCGTGAATTTCGACCATTGACTTCGAACGGACATTGCGGGAGATCCGACCGTCGGATTCTCCTAAAACCGGAACCTTTGGGTTCGTATCGAAAAAAGCTTTCTAACGAATATTAGAAATTAAAAAACTAACGGTTGGATTTGGAATTATGTCCAAATCAAATTTGGAAAAGGTCGCTGTAAGTGCAGTTCGATGGCCGTTGATGGAAATCGACTGTACAGGCCTTGATAAAATTATTAAAAATAATAATAATTTGAGTAAAATCATAAGAAATGTTTTGTGAAGAATTGGGATGAAAAACTCCATATTTGAAAGGATAAAAATAGATTTTTATCGAAATGAACTAGTTTTGAACTAGAATTATAATTTATTTATTTCTAAAATAAATAAAGTGGATTTGAAATGGTTTTGAGAATAACCAGGATTTCCAATATATTGATTGGAAATGGATTTGTAGCAAAATTGTCTTCGGAATATTTCGATGTGGGGTTCTGTGATTATACAGGTATTGTTATGGGAAATTTGAAAGATATATTTATATCGTTATTTCCAATACGATATTTGTTGGTCGTAGAATTTGATATTGAATATAAGCCGATATATTTTCTATTCAGAGCCTTGTATTTAATATCAAATGGGATTTTGGGTTTGTCGTGAATGGCGTCTTCATTAACGCTGTACTTAAACCCAGTTGAGGAAAAGATTAAATCTTTTTATTTAGATTTAATGAAGTGCACCAATTAAATAATATTTAATTGGAATTGAATTGGTACTGATTTTTGGGTTTATCGTGAACAGTGTTTTAAATAACACTTGTTCTTTAACCCGATAATTAATAGAATGTGATTTTGGGTTGTCATGAACGGTATCTTCAATAATACTGTTCTTAGACCCAAAGGAGTTAATAAAATCAGAAACTAACTGGAGATTAGTTAAGTTGAATGGTTTCCTGGGTATTGATCTGATATTGGTTTCGGCCTTCGGGGTTAATACTTAGGGAATTGCTCACTTGCTAATTTATGGTTAGGGTCTGATTGAAATGTAATGTGATTTTGGGTTTATAGTGAACCGTGTTTTAAATGACACTGATTCTTTAACCCAGTTAAAGATTAAAACTAAGTGGAGTTTTAATGAATCTTTAATTAGATTGAAAAGATCGAGAATGGAGTATCACCAGTTTTGCTCCAAAGAGATAGTTAAATCTTTAATTAGATCTGGACGTGGAATGGTAATTAATTTTACCGATAACACCGTGGTATTAGATATGGAGTATTACCAGTTTTGCTTCATGGGATGAATAGGTTGGGATTGGGAAATAAAATAAATAATTACTTCGGTGTGGTTCGCTAATCCCGACTAGTTTGGAAAACCATAATTTGGTTTCAAATGATATCCAAAGGAAGATTAAAGAATAAATTTTAGAGAATTTATCTTTGATAAAATTAATGGGAACCTTAAATTAATAGGAACCTTTCCCTAAGAACGTGAAATTTAGAAACTAACTGTAGGTTAGCTAAGAAGGATGGTTTCCTGGGTATTAATCTGATGTTGGTTTCGGCCTTCGGTGTAACACCCACCTCCGCAAATGTCACTCTAGCAAGGACACTAGCTTTGGAGGGGCGTTAAACGAGGTAAACATGCATGTAGATATCACAAGACAGAACATGTTAGTAAAACAGAGTAAATAAAGCAGCGGATCAAACTAGCATTTCAAAACCATAGTCAAGTTACAACAAAGTACTTGGTCATTATTTTCCAACAAACAAAGTCTAGAGAAAAGCATAAACTGAAAAACTGAAATACATAAAGTACTATCCCCAAAGTGAAGTGATAAACCATAGCTAGCTCAATGTCCAAAACCGTACATGAGCAAATCCAGTAAGCAAGCTATAAAGATCCAAGCTAAGCTCCAATGTTCCCACCCTGAGGACCTGAGGGGGAGGGGAAACGGAAGAAAAGAGGCGAAAGAAAACAAGTCAGTCAAAAAGACTGGTAAGTCCTATCTACTATTAGTATAAGAACTAATAAAGTTAACTGAACATGTAAAACTGGGATGAGCTGTAGGGTGATAACTGGCATGGTGAAAAGTTAACAAGATAGATCAAGTGTGGCATCGCATATACAAGGTTAAGTTGCACCAAGTGTGTACTAGTATCCCAATCCATGTCAAGTATAAACAAGAAATGATCCCTTGGCCCAAAGCTAGCCCAAACCCATGAGATGACCTAAATCAAGGTCCAACTACTCGGTCTAGTCGATCGGCTCCCTATCAGCCTAACTCGTCGTGTATCGGTGTCATACGGTCCAAACATGAAATGTAGTCGACTATGCTAGGTCCACCCTAGGGTGTATCCGGCCCTAGGGTTTCAACCACTGACACGAAACAAGCAGGCACAGTCCAAACCTACTAGTGCCCAAGTCTGTCTTTCATCCCCGGACAATGCGCACGACCATGGTCCGTCGGAATCTACTATGGCGCACCTACTTTTTCCGTCGTTTTGGTCACTTACACTCCAGCCCAGTAATCGTGCCCCACCCTAGCCTAGTCCCTAGGGTATCCGATACTCCCTAGTGGGTTACTGCTGAGAAGGACCGCGTAACTAGGGTTTTCTAGTGGGTCAAGTGTGGTTAACCCCATCCAAACCATGTATCAAGTTGGTTAAGTGTTCCTAAGAAGGTTCACGACTTAACCCTATCCAACTAAGCATTGGGTTGGTTAAGTGTGCCCATGTTGACTTAACCCTATCAACCCATCATGTTCATGTGGTTAAGTATATTCAAGTGGTCCATGACTTAACCCTATCATGTGGCATTTATTAACTTAATGCACCCCAACCTCTCACATTAGACTTTGTTGTGGTTACTAGTTAAGCCGGACGGGTCCGGGTAGCTTTACACCACAACCTAGTCTAACCTCGGGTTTTAAGTGCGACATGACCAACTACTCACATTGGGTCCTATTGCTTGTAGCCACTAGTTAAGCTGGTCGGTTCCGGGTAGATTTATGCTACAAACTCAACCCAACCTCGAGTTGGCCATTCTCATGTTTTCTAGAAGTCATGTCCGAGTCCATGTTTTCAAGCATAAGCATATGTCAAACTTTCATGTCATATTTTCAAGTCATGTTCTCATGTTATTTAAGTTTGCCCAACTACCCATAACGTATTTCCATCGCACGTAAATTCGCATTGACGCAAGTAGATCAAAGAGGGAACGTAACTATACGACAAGGTGGGCATAAGATGGCAAAGTCTATCACAAACTAAACATGGTGATATTTGAGGCCAAAAGGGGTTCAACATACTAGCATATGGCCTCAACATGTATGATAGCATAAAAGGTGACTTGGCCTCATACATATCTAATAGCACAAGGGTGATTTGGCCACAAGCATGCATAATAGCATAAGGGTGCTTTGGCCATAAGTTAAACATGGTGGCATATGAGGCATAAATAGGTTCATAAGCTTGCATATTACATCATAGGCCTCCAAAACATGCATAATATCAATTTAAGCAAATAGGTGAAACATGATTATGAATGACATAGGATGATGGCTAAAAGTTCGCATATAGCATTATATGCAAGTTATCATAAAGTTTATAAGAGTTCTCATGTTATATAATACAACATTTCAACATAAAGCTTATAGCTTTTAGCCCACAAGGTCAAGGTGATAGGGTTTCAAACATGCATAGAATATATTCATGCATAACATGATAAGATCATAGGTTTACAAACATGCATAACATGATAAGATCAAAGCACATATCATACTTAGGCCCAAACTCAACTTGCAACATGTCATATTAACTTCATAGTTAGAATCTAAGAGTAGTATAGGGCTTACAATGAGCGGTTATGCGATCTAGATCAATATATATAAAGATTGAGACGAAGCCACAAGAAAAATCCGCAAAGAAAATAATAAGCTCCACTTAAACGCCTTGAAAAAAGAAGTAATAACTCCAATGACAAAGAAAGAAGGCTCTTTTACTTAAGAAAGATGGCTCTTTTATGACATAGATTGATTTGAGACACTCATGCTCTCATGAAGAAGGTGGAGGCCATGATTAGTGAACATTTGGGCAGCATTTAGTTGTAGGAATGATTAATGAGGGTTTAGGCTAGGTCTAGGGGTCTTTTTATAGGTGATTAGGTTAGTTTAGACCATAGGATTAACCCTAAAACACATCAGGTCCGTCAATTCCCGTCAGAAACTTCAAGAACAAGACCCAACCTCTCAAAATGGTGCACCAGGAAAAATGGTCCGACCGGGGGGGTCGACCCCTGGGTCGACATGGGTGTCGACCCATGGGTCGACATGGGTGTCGACCCATAGGGGGGTCGACAGGGGTGTCGACCCCTGTGTCGACCCTGCCTGGGGTGGGAAAATTTCCCCCCCTTCCTGCCTTGGTTGCAATTCGAATCTGAATTTGAATTTGAACTATTTTTGGGCTTAGAATTTTCTGAAAACTTCATTGGGCCATAACTTGGTCATACGGACTTCGTTTTTCGAAAACTCAGACTCTATTTCGCGTATTTTTCCGAGACGAACGCAATGGCATAGCCCGTTTCCCTTGATTCAGATTTTAGAATTTAATTCTGCCTTGATTTACATTATAACATGTTATTAAAAATACGGGTTGTTACATTCTCCCCACCTTAAAGGATTTCGTCCCCGAAATCTTCAAGTTAGGAAGAACGTATCCTACCATCCATCATCCATCTACTCAAAACATCATCCACAAGTAACCATTGTCCTTAAAAAGATTCTAAATGTTGTATGAACATATGCAAAAGGTGTGTGTATATGTACTTATCTAATGCAAAAATCAGGCGGTTGCTGATTCAATAAACCTCCTTAATGCAAAGTATGTTAGTGAAATGAGTCCATATGTATGCAAATTCCTAACATAATTTATAATCTCTACATGAGTGCACATAACATTCATTCATATGCAACATCCACGTGATAACACAACAAGTTTCATCCATGAATAAGCATAAACACTCTTGCATATGCAACATGAAAGTGTGTGAGCCGATCTTAGTGCCTAATGTGTATCATGCATCCACGAGTATCCACTTGCAAACACTTGCAACCATCAAGCATAACATGTTTCAAATACATGTTTCATCCAAAGGGTTTCTTCCTAAGGTTCTCATGACACGATTACGAGATAACAAGATAAACAAGATAAACATGGATAGAAAAAGAAAGATATGCCGATTAGGAAAAGAGATCGAGAAGATAGTATACAAGTAAGCTCCACGGAAAAACAGGGATCAAGGATATACTCCTAAAAAGATATATGATGCGTGTATCTAGTCTTCAACCTTCTAAGAACTTAATTCCATTGTGCTTTGATCAATTCCGTAGCTTCCTAATTCCTACTTCAGAAATGTGAGTTGGAACTCATTTCACTGTCGCTTCTCATTTCACTTTCACTTACTTATTTTTTTTTCTAGCATACTCGGTTCTTAACTTAACCGTATACTCATGACTTCATGCAAGCTTTCCCAAAATTCACTGTAAGGTATTCCACGTAGAAGAACTTTCCCTTGAAAATAAATACCAATCCATGTGGCCAAATGAACTATTTAACATGATTTCTATGAACCACCCGCGAACACTAATCGAATAGATCATTAATTTCCAATAAATGGGTCAAAAGATTCTAGGTAACTAATCCTGACAGAACTCTAAAGGTTACGCGAGACTTCGAGGGTATTACCAAGGCAAGTCAAGAGTCTAACTACCCTTCTTTCAAAACCGAGGATGGTACTGGATAACCACTTCATCCCTAGAATCAACCCAAAGCCCAAAAACATAATCCCTACTTCCAAACTCAACACTTAGCATAGACATCCTTTTGCGAGAAGAGATACTTGAGCGACTTGTGATCCTTATATAACTCGAATCTCTTGCCCAAAAGATAATGGTGCCATGATTTAAGCGCAAAGACAATTGCCGCCGACTCCAAATCATGCGTGGGGTAGTTCTTCCTATAAACTTTGAGTTTCCTAACCCCATAACATATTACTCTTTCTCCTTACATCAGGACCGCGCCTAATCCCATGTCACGTGCATTGGTGTTCATGACAAACATCTTCCCTCCATCGGGTAAAGCTAAAACTGGTGATGTGGTAAGAGTCCCCTTAAGCCTTTGAAAAGCAGGCTCACACTCTAAGTCCCATGCAAAAACTAAGTCCTTTTTCGTCAACTTAGTAAGAGGAGCTGAAATCTTAGCGAAGTCCTTGATGGACTTCCTATAAAACCCTGCAAGACCGAGAAAGCTTCTTACTTCGGTTGCATTCCTAGGAGCTTTCCAGTCTTGAACTACAACCACTTTCGCGGGATCCACAGCTATACTTTGCTTAGGAAATATGTGCCCAGGTAACCGAGCTTTCTTTCTCCAAAAATGACATTTTGAGAACTTGGCTTTCAACTGGTGAGCTCCAAGCATATCCCTAACTTCCTTGAGATGTGCAACATGCTCTTCCTCGTCTTTTGAGAAGATTAGAATATCATCCACGAAAACGACCACAAACTTGTTAAGGAACTCCTGAAACACCCTACTCATCAAGTTCACGAAGTATGCGGGTGCATTAGTCAAACCGAATGGCATAACAAGCCATTCAAAGAATCCATCTGGAGTCCTAAACGCAGTCTTATCAATACTATCCTCAGCCACTCTAAGCTGATGTAATCTGGTGGCTAGATCGAGTTGAGAGAAAACAGAAGCACCTACAAGCTGGTCAAAGAGATCATCAATCCTCGGTAACGGGTGCCTATTCTTCTTTGTCAGCTTGTTCAACTCTCGATAATCAACACATAGAAGAAGCGAACCATCCGCCTTAGTAGCGAATACCACAGGAGCACCCCATTCAGAAATGCTTCGCCTAATAAAATTCTTCTCAAGCAGCTCCTTGATTTGCTTACTGAGCTCTCTTCTTTCTCGTGGGGACATGTGCCTAACGGGCAATGATACTGGCTTGGCATTATCGACTAGATAAATGCGGAAGTCTATCTCTCGTTTAGGGGGTAACCCCTTAACTTCTTCAAAGACATCAGGATAGTCTCGGACCACCCTTACAGATTGTAGATCATCGATGGACGAGTCAAGAGATTCAAGATAACATAACATGACGGGACCTCTATGGTTATAAGAAATTTCTAGGGTATTACCGAGGCGAGTCATGAGCCTCACCACCCTATGTCCACAATCGAGAATGGCTCCATAACTGGACAACCAATCCATCCCCAAGATCAACCTGTATCCCGTGAACCCGAGAACATAAGCATTACCCATGAATTCTATGCTAAAGATAGAAATCCTCAAATCCACACAAATCATAGATAAATGGGCGAAACCCCCAATTGGATTTGGAACACAAACGGGATCCTCAACTAGACTAGTACTTAGGTGCAAGCTTTCAACAGGATCAGAAATAAAACTAGGCGATGAGCCAAAATCAAACAAGGTAAGAACAGGGAAATCAGAAATATAAACAAGACTTTCTACAGAAACACTACGTCGATCAAGAGATGGAAGAGCGAGGAGAGCCTGCAACTGCCCTCCAGAGGGTCCTGCTTGCTGAGTTTGTCCTTGCCCCTGTCCTTGCTTCTTCGGGCAATCCTTGCTAAAATGTCCAGACTCTCCGCAATGAAAACACTCGCCTAACTTCCTCTTCTTCCTGCAATCCTTGGCCAGATGCCCCTTGATCCCACAAAAGTTGCATTTCCTCTTCTTACTTGACGTGTTGTCGTTCTTTCCTCCTTTCCCGGAGTCTATCTTCTTGCCTTGGGACTTATTTGCCTTGACCTTCTTCTTATCACTCTTATCTTCCTCTTGAAGTAGGGCCGTATTCACCAAATTTTCGAAGGTCGCCCCCATGGGTATATGAGACATGGCCAAACCGCGCAATGGCTCATTTAATCCTAGAGCAAAGCATAGGGCCTTTTTCTGAACTGTGTTAATCAAGTCTAGATTGAACCGAGCAAGTTGATTAAACGTATCCACGTATTCCCTAACTGTCATGTCCCCTTGCCTTAGAGATAGGAACCTCTCCATCCGAAGGTTCTCTTCCGTCGATGATATAAACCTTAGTCCAAACCTTCTCCTAAACTCATCCCAAGTCTCAATTGGTCTGGTAGTGGTGGTGACCACCCACCAATAAGCAGCTTCCCCTTTCAATAGCCATACTGCCAACAGAACTTTCCTACGATCTTCCACATCAAAGATAGCAAAGAGGTCTTCAGTTTCCTTAAACAGTTTCTTGCCTCCACGGAAGTCTCCGTTCCGACAAAATTCTTGCAACCCATCGCCTTAAAGTCCTTGCAAACTTTTGCGAAATCTGCTGGTGGATTCTGAGGAGGAGGAGGAGGAACCTCAGTTACGGTGGGGGTATTTGCTGGGCCCACATCGTTGGCCCTAGCTTCCAAGTACCTCCGGAACCATCCGGGAATGGTCACTCCCTCGGGAAGGTTAAGATCAACCATACTGAAACGAAGAAAAAGATAGATAGATTCAGAACGAAGAAACGAAGGATAGTGCTAATGGCTTTTGGGGAATAGCCTTTTAAAATAACTAGACTTTTCTTGGAAAATACTTAATTGGTTTTGAAATAGTTTTTTTTTCAAAAGGTAAGTTTTTAAAAATCTTTTGCTCAAATCTTGTAAACCTGGCTCTGATACCAAATGTAACACCCCACCTCCGCAAATGCCACTCTAGCAAGGACACTAGCTTTGGAGGGGCGTTAAACGAGGTAAACATGCATGCAGATATCACAAGACAGAACATGTAAGTAAAACAGAGTAAATGAAGCAGCGGATCAAACTAGCATTTCAAAACCATAGTCAAGTTACAACAAAGTACTTGGTCATTATTTTCCAACAAACAAAGTCTAGAGAAAAGCATAAACTGAAAAACTGAAATACATAAAGTACTATCCCCAAAGTGAAGTGATAAACCATAGCTAGCTCAATGTCCAAAACCGTACATGAGCAAATCCAGTAAGCAAGCTATAAAGATCCAAACTAAGCTCCAATGTTCCCACCCTGAGGACCTGAGGGGGGGGGAACGGAAGAAAAGAGGCGAAAGAAAGCTAGTCAGTCAAAAAGACTGGTAAGTCCTATCTACTATTAGTATAAGATCTAATAAAGTTAACTGAACATGTAAAACAGGGATGAGCTGTAGGGTGATAACTGGCATGGTGAAAAGTTAACAAGATAGATCAAGTGTGGCATCGCATATACAAGGTTAAGTTGCACCAAGTGTGTACTAGTATCCCAATCCATGTCAAGTATAAACAAGAAATGATCCCTTGGCCTAAAGCTGGCCCAAACCCATGAGATGACCTAAATCAAGGTCCAACTACTCGGTCTAGTCGATCGGCTCCCTATCAGCCTAACTCGTCGTGTATCGGTGTCATACGGTCCAAACATGAAATGTAGTCGACTGTGCTAGGTCCACCCTAGGGTGTATCCGGCCCTAGGGTGTCAACCACTGACACGAAACAAGCACGCACAGTCCAAACCTGCTAGTGCCCAAGTCTGTCTTTCATCCCCGGAAAATGTGCACGACCATGGTCCGTCGGAATCTACTATGGCGCACCTACTTTTTCCGTCGTTTTGGTCACTTACACTCCAGCCCAGTAATCGTGCCCCACCCTAGCCTAGTCCCTAGGGTATCCGATACTCCCTAGTGGGTTACTGCTGAGAAGGACCGCGTAACTAGGGTTTTCTAGTGGGTCAAGTGTGGTTAACCCCATCCAAACCATGTATCAAGTTGGTTAAGTGTTCCTAAGAAGGTTCACGACTTAACCCTATCCAACTAAGCATTGGGTTGGTTAAGTGTGTCCATGTTGACTTAACCCTATCAACCCATCATGTTCATGTGGTTAAGTATATTCAAGTGGTCCATGACTTAACCCTATCATGTGGCATTTATTAACTTAATGCACCCCAACCTCTCACATTAGACTTTGTTGTGGTTACTAGTTAAGCCGGGCGGGTCCGGGTAGCTTTACACCACAACCTAGTCTAACCTCGGGTTTTAAGTGCGACATGACCAACTACTCACATTGGATCCTATTGCTTGTAGCCACTAGTTAAGCCGGTCGGTTCCAGGTAGATTTATGCTACAAACTCAACCCAACCTCGAGTTGGCCATTCTCATGTTTTCTAGAAGTCATGTCCGAGTCCATGTTTTCAAGCATAAGCATATGTCAAACTTTCATGTCATATTTTCAAGTCATGTTCTCATGATATTTAAGTTTTCCCAACTACCCATAACGTATTCCCATCGCACGTAAATTCGCATTAACGCAAGTAGATCAAAGAGGGAACGTAACTATACGACAAGGTGGGCATAAGATGGCAAAGTCTATCACAAACTAAACATGGTGATATTTGAGGCCAAAAGGGGTTCAACATACTAGCATATGGCCTCAACATGTATGATAGCATAAAAGGTGACTTGGCCTCATACATATCGAATAGCACAAGGGTGATTTGGCCACAAGCATGCATAATAGCATAAGGGTGCTTTGGCCACAAGTTAAACATGGTGGCATATGAGGCATATATAGGTTCATAAGCTTACATATTACATCATAGGCCTCCAAAACATGCATAATATCAATTTAAGCAAATAGGTGAAACATGATTATGAATGACATAGGATGATGGCTAAAAGTTCGCATATAGCATTATATGCAAGTTATCATAAAGGTTATAAGAGTTCTCATGTTATATAATACAACATTTCAACATAAAGCTTATAGCTTTTAGCCCACAAGGTCAAGGTGATAGGGTTTCAAACATGCATAGAATATATTCATGCATAACATGATAAGATCATAGGTTTACAAACATGCATAACATGATAAGATCAAAGCACATATCATACTTAGGCCCAAACTCAACTTGCAACATGTCATATTAACTTCATAGTTAGAATCTAAGAGTAGTATAGGGCTTACAATGAGCGGTTATGCGATCTAGATCAATATATATAAAGATTGAGACGAAGCCACAAGCAAAATCCGCAAAGATGTAATGGCGGGAATTTTCGACCCAGAAAATCAACATAAAAACACACTGTTGACTATTCAAGCATCGAAAAATACCGGGACATTAATAGAAGAATTTAGAGGGTGAGAAAGAAAAGATAGAACTTATTGAATAGAAGAAGAAGAAGATCACAACTGAACAGAATCAGAGTAACACGAAACTCGCAGCGGAACAAAATAAGATGTATTATATAACATAACTTTGAATACAAAACTGTATTGTATATACATACCATTATCAGAGTACAATACATCATATCACAGCGGTAACTCTACATAACTAATGGTGAAGCTTCCTGCTTTTGAGCTCTTCCAAGTGAATCTGCAAAGCCTGAAACACTTGACTGCCCGTACAAATTTAGGCACCCAAGAGTTTAGGGAAGACAAACAAAATAAACTCTGGGTCAGTCATGGGACTGGTGTGAGTAAATTCCAACCATACTGTTTTACTTTGAAAATCCTTTTCAAAACAAGAAGATAATAGTAAGACCAGCCCACACATAAACATGGACGGTTTTTACCTTACTATAACCCGAAATATTCTTGATATCAAAACCCAGTGATATTATGATAATGTCTAACCAAATAATTATACAAGTAGTAGAACGCTTGCATCTAACGCTCCCCATATATATAGTATAAAATCATAAACCGCAGGCGCTTATCGGAGAATGGATTTCAACAAACAAGGTATGGGAGCACCTTCTGAATAGTGTACTCTAGAGGGGATACACTCAGGGTTCAACAAGAACATCTTGCAACCCGGCCACACATGACCGCTCACTCATTTAGCTTGAGTGTCGTGAATATATTGCCACCACGGTTGTAGGCCATACAACCGTCAATCCGAAGATACAGAATCGAAAAGAAGTATAAATATGAATTTTCTCTAAATCGGTGACAATACACCCTGCTTGGGGATGACCCAACTAGCCATGCTGCCTAGCCCAACTTCTGTCATTCTGGGTTGTGAGGCTAGAGGCTACGTCTACCTTCAGAACATCTGATCACCATTCACTTTGAATGTCACATCGTCAAATCCGTAATCACACATCGATTACACAAATGCACACTGGGTGTAGAATAAAGAGAAGTTATCTTCTCCCCACCAACTTGGTATATTCGTAAAATCAACGGCATGACCGTTGGAAATACTCTGTTAGACACTCGTCCATACAAGTTGTCCTGGGACTAGACAAACAAAATACCATTCTAGAACTGGACAACCCTTGCATTTAACTCCGTCTTCAATTATCTTCAGCATATCTAATTCACAGCGCTTATGCCTATACGGAGTGGTTTTCAGATAACATATCCAACCGGTCTCTCCGTATTGACAACGACGGTCAAACACTTCGATAGTCGGTTATTTAACTATCGGAGTTAAAACAACATCCATTCTAATGTATAACTAAACATCATACAATCACGGGCGCTTTTTATTTAACATTCGTTATATTTTCAAATTCCCATATCTCACCAGATATTTCTCAAACTCTGTTTTTGCCTTTAACACTTTTGGAAAACATTTCCAATTATTAATTATAAACTTTTATTCTTTCATGTTCCAAAAAATATCCGTTATTAACGTTCGAACTATTTCCCATTAATTTCACATTCTTTATTCCTATACTTGGGTAATCTACCTTATTTACACTGGGAAAATATTTCCAAATTCATCTTAACCTTTTAATCGGCCCAACGTTCACTTTTAAAACATTATTCCCTTTGAAATGGGAATACCATCCCTTCTTATAGAAATCTAAACACCTTGATCATATAACTCTTTATTCACGTAATAATCTCCCTTATCTTATTTACCGAAATCTCTTTCATACTTTTTCACTCCTATTCCACTTTATAAACTCTGTCTCTAAGTCAACTTCTTATCAAATCGATATCAAGTTTATAACTAAATACTGATTTCTATCCTATCAACATTTATTTGTTTAAAACTAAATGTTCATTATTCTATCAGATTATAATCCCTAAAAATAGTTTACTTTTAATACATTCGACATCGTCGAATTCTAGTTACAAATCCTAACGGTTTAATTCTAATCACATTTCGAGCATCGAAATGCTGTCATCAGTTTCTAATACGATTACCCAATTCTTTTTCAAAACTCTTTCTTATATTTCTTTGAACAAACGTCGTTACTTATTACTCTAGAATGATTGGATTTCAAACCAAACTGTTACATTTCCTAGGAAGTGCTGCTATATATAAAAGTCATGCTTAAGTCAAATCAACAGCAGTTAATTTGTCGCTATAGTTCTAAACTTGTCATACGCTGTAATATTCTCCTTATAACTAATTACAGACACACTTACCTTATCAACCGCGTTATTTTATTGCTATAATTCTAAGACTTGCATACGCTGCCATATTCCTTTTATACAAAAATCTTGACATCTCTTTCCGTTACAAAAATCTTGACATCTCTTTCTGTTACAAAAATCTTGACATCTCTTTCTGTTACAAAAATCTTGACATCTCTTTCTGTTACCAAAAATCTTGACATCTCTTTCCGTTACAAACTGATATCGTTCCTCGGTAATAGCGAAGCCGTTCAAGTTGGGGTATTTTATTTACCTCTCAGACCTTGATCGACAACGTTCTTACCTTAGAACCGATACAAGTCTGTATTCAAATTCCTTATTACTTAATATATTTATTAAATCGTATTTCCTTGTTGTATTTTGGAATATGGTTTTACAACACCATATTCTTACTTTGGAATCTCTGTGGTTTATGAATATTTAATTTAAACATTAACTCTTTGCTTTCTCCATTTCCCAGTCCTTATCTATAACTTCTTAAATGGTAACTAACTCTCATTAATTTCGATAAACTTATTTCTAACCTGTTTTCATTAGATTATTTAAAGACCAATTAATCTAATAATCATGTTCCCAAATAACAGTTGATTAAATCAACTTATTTCCATCAGTAAATTCGTTAACTGATTTTAATTACTTCTTAACATTAGATTAATCTAATTAATCTAATGATATCTCTAAATTATTTATCTTAAATATAATTATCCAAATATTTAATCGTCGGATAGTTTTTACTTTATAAACTTGTTTAAATATCAACAATCGCTTTTATTTGCTTTATAAAAACGAACTCTAAAATACTGGTTTATAATAGAACTTCTATTATAATTTAAAACTTCACTTTAATTATAAAAATATAATTTCTATAATTAACTTCATTGATTTGCCCGACGGTAAATCAGTTTCTTAACAAAACGATGGTTTTAACGTCGACTGTTAACATTTTCTAAATCGATATCGTTTATTTATTTAATCTAAACAAATGTTGAATTTTCGTTCAACATTAATATTCACACCGGGTTTTAAATATAATTCGGGTTCAAACAGTGCATACAAAACAAACAGTACATATAAATATCGAGGAATCCGGTAGGATTCCTCCAACCGGTTTCCGCATCCACAGATGTCAGTCAACACAATTTTCACTAACTCTATACTAGGGGATATTCTAATCGATGAAATCAGTGTACAACTGATGATGTGTACATATGCAATGATATAAAATATTTAACCAATTTAATTGAAATCTACCTAATCGACCATCATACAGCATTCAAACAACATTTAAAATAAAATTAAAATATTTTAAATAGATCAGAGTGAGTGATTTTACTCACCTTTGCGCGTTAACCGTTAAATAACGATTTGCGTCAGTACACCGGATCAGTCGTTATAATTTTCAATGAGCTTCTAATGGTTTTGTACCAGATCCAGTCCACCCGGTTGGTTCTTCACCTCGCGTCACGCACGTCAGCAGCCTTGTCACCTCATCTTCTCGTAAAAACAGTGTTCTTCACTCCACCGTATTTGCAGTTCTTCTCTCCGGTGTGCTTCCCGTGCATGCGACTTTTATATTCTTTTTATACAACCCTGCTCTGCGCCTTAATCATTTTGAAATCCCCTTTCAACGTAAAATACGCCGGCGTTTGCAACTCTGCTCCGAAACTAAACGCTTGCATTACTTCGAACCACATAGTCCGACACTGTCAACCACCGGATCTCGCAACCCAACTCCCCTTCATCCGCTACTGACAGGAGACACAAACTCCATCACAGTGCACTCTCATGCTACTCGTAAACTGTCCACTAACAAGTTTTGACAAACATATGCCCAACTTTTTACATATATGCTGCGTTTCCCCTGCTTATTCGTTGATCACAACTTCCGCCACTGCTGAATGATTACCACCATTCTCATTTGTTTTGCGAACTCTAACTGGCCACTCCTTGCCTTGCTAATCACCACGCCACCTTACATCATGAAGTCAACTCGCCAGCTTCCTCTTCATCACGTTTTTCCCTCACGCATTCAAACACTGCTTTTCATTTTCAAGTC
This sequence comes from Allium sativum, assembly GCA_030737875.1. Lineage (NCBI taxonomy): Eukaryota > Viridiplantae > Streptophyta > Magnoliopsida > Asparagales > Amaryllidaceae > Allium > Allium sativum. The sequence goes on from CM060921.1 coordinate 219,592,666, forward strand.
ATTTACAGTATCTCCGGATACTTCTCATCGCACAAACTCACTTACTCACCGTTACTACTGTTTTGAACACCTCCAACACAAACATGCAACTCCACTTAATACCCTAACAGCACTTTTGGCCTCCCTTCTTCTCCACGTTTTAACACCATCATCACTTTGGAACTTTACAGCACACATCCCTCTCTTTGCACACTCCTTCACTCCACGCCCTTTTCTCCCTTGATAACACGAGCTAGAGCATCCCACTTTGCACCTATATTCATGCCTCTCCATTTTATTCCATTCTGACGCAGCAGTTTCATCACCTCCCCACTCTTCATTCACATTCCAACAATACCCCATTATGCTCCACAACAAATCAATCCGCATGCACCACCAAAATGTGCCCCACAGCCAAACCAAAATGTGTAGGCTTCCCAGTGTCTTCATGCCGTGCTTTTCAGCGTTTCCCCATGCATCCAATTCTCTACTAGACCGAAACCTGACTCCACCAATCTCGTCTGTACACCGAAACTTGAAGACTTCCATCTCCATCCTTTACTTATATTCACGTCCACGTCAGCAGAAAACCCACCCGGTATTCGAAAATGCCATCAACTGCCAAAACTTTCATCAACCCACGCTCAATATTACTACCGTTATCAGTGATATTTGTCTTCTCTTGATTTGATTTTAATTTGTGAACTTGCGCTTTCAGTTTTCACCTCTCGAAGCAAGAAAGTGGAGTGTGTGAATTAATTTATAGAAGGAGAAGCTTCGGAGTTAAGCATACACAGGGTAGAGTAGGGTAGTGCGTGTTGTGTTAGATAGGGTATGGTTGGCCATACATTTCTTTTCATAGTTAATGATAAGTATGGGGTAAATGTAGGCTTACTGTTTCCATCGAAATTGAAGAAACGTGAGTACACAGTAAAGTAAGGTGATAGAATAGGGTTCGTACACTTTTGTTTTGTTTGGAAACATGCACACGTGTTTTGTTTTATGAAGAGAATAGGGATGACAACAACATATTTATAGGCGAGAATAAGTATAGGATAAGAACAAATGCCATTTCCTATTCTCAGTAGCCAGTGTAGAGGGTATGCAGTTTTAATGAGATCTGATTGGGTATGGCATGCATTCAATTGATTTACACTTAGCTTGTTTTATAGTTCCATGATATATAAATAGTAGCTAGTCTCTTATATTTTCGAAATGAATTCGAATAGTTGTTTTCGGACAGATTTGGACATGAACCAAGTAATAGTTCAACCACGTCCTGTATGCTTGTATCCTCAGGTAGGTAAGAACGTAAGTATGATGTGGTATCAGTATAAACGTTGGTTTCTTTTGTTACTATATATATTCAATGATCTTATATTATATAAAATTTTATCATTTAAAATTTTGCTATCGACAGACATAAAGATACCGTTGCGACGGGCAATGCCCCCCGATCTCAAAAATATAATAATACCGGTAGAATGACTCATATTTTGAAATACCGAAATACCGATACGGGGTGCACAATACTCCAAATAAAAAGTTGCATATTTAATTAATTAAAAATTACAGAAAAATTCTAAAAATTAAATTATCGCTGCGCCTCAAAAGAACCTTGTCCCGATTTGCAACCGATATCAAGTTATATTCAAATAACCCTTACGGTCGATATACGCTTCTACAGCGACTTTTCGAATATTTGATTTGGATATATCTTGCAATCTATACGCCGAAATCTTGGTTTTTCACTTCTGTTAGGAAGATACAGGTCAACATATTCCAACGCTTCTCGTTTCGAAGGAATCCGATTCAAAACGAGTCCGGTACACTCAGTTGAAGTTCAGAACGTTAAATTACGAACTGCAGGGTTGTTCTGAGCTCGATTATGATTAATATATATTTATATACGTTCATCTTCTTTTTAATTAATATATAAATCCACTTATATTACAAATTCAATATTTAAACTGATTTAAATATTCAAATACCAACCGACAAAAATGCGAGACGTTACAGACCTTCCCCCTTAAAATAATTTCGTCCTCGAAATTGCTAAGATAGGGAAAATGCTACAATCTCTGTTATAACATGGTTAAAAATCTTTTTGGTTTACTTCATAATTCCAGTTTCCACTGAACTGATTATTTCCAATTAAAATATTAATTCCTTATTATTTCGAATATTTTCAAAATTTCTGAAAATTTCTTAACAGCTTAAATTTTCAGAGAATCTCGCCCGCATCTCCTCTGCACGGCTCACTCGGTACTACAACAACTTGCCACTCCGGGCCTTCTTCAATCCAAAAGAAAATCAAACATCCAAACGGCTTGCCCAAACTGACTCATAAAAAATCCCATACTCATATATAAACGTGTACCTTCTCTGTTGGGCATTCAACTTTATCTCTGCCATCTGCTATCAAACCAGCATATCCAAGCATCCTTGGTTGATCTCCCATCAATCCGATCTCAAACCAGTCTTTCGCTTTTACTAAGCCAAATTTCTATTTCAACTCTGATTCCACTCTCAGTTCTTAACCTTGTTAAGTTTTATTACGACATTCCATTTACTGATTTATTTCTCAAATCAGTTATCTCCATCTCTAATTCAAAATTCGATTCTTATTCTCCAAGAATCAATTCATTTTTAATAACTCGAATCTCCAATATTTTTCTTTTATAATTTTCATTCTGGATCTTTCCAAATTCAGTCCAGTTTTGTTATCTTTGTTTAAATTCCACTTTTACCATTTTAACTCCATAAGTTAAATTTTTTATTTCAGAATTCAAATTCCTGGGATTTATTTCAAATCAGTTTGAAATCATTTATAATTCAAAACATTTGAATTTCTGACAACTTGTTTCTCAAACAATACAAAACAAAGTCTTTGGTAGTAATCTGTCACTTTGCAACTCGAAAATGAACACCGATAATGGCGCGCTTCATCATCGGAATTTATTTTCCAGTAATCGAAGTGAGTTCAATACTATTATCATTTTTCAAAACTCATTTTTCAAACATTTTCATTTTGAATATTACTTCAAAATATCATTCACAGCACTTGGAAAACAAATTTTCAAATCTCCCAGGATTTTAAAATTCCCTTATATTTTATCCAAATTCAATTTCGATTCTTTTCCAAGTTTCTAGAGTTTTATTTCAATTCTGGTCTTTAATTCAGATTCAGCTCATCTGATTTTGCATATCATACTTATATAATATTTCGATTGGTAGTTTATATAACCAACTTAATTATAATCCTGTTCGATCATAATAATGATCACATATCCAATATATTATATTGATATCAAGATATACACTTCTTTTTATATCAAAATATACTTTAGGTAAAATTATTTTATTTACCCCGCTTTCAAAACAATATCATGTCGAATTACTCTGTTCAGGAGTTTAGAAATACCTATCGATCCAGTTTGCATTACTGTTTCGACCAGAATTCATAAACCTCTCGACTGACCAGTCAACACAATATAAAACAATTTTTATATTAATTCACAAATACGTGCACATATATATACACACTCAACTCAATCTAGAGTATTACTAACTCAATCTCTATTGAGTCATGCCACAGAGCCAAGGTAATCACTTAACCTTCAGCTCTGATACCATCTGTAATGGCGGGAATTTTCGACCCAGAAAATCAACATAAAAACACACTGTTGACTATTCAAGCATCGAAAAATACCGGGACATTAATAGAAGAATTTAGAGGGTGAGAAAGAAAAGATAGAACTAATAGAATAGAAGAAGAAGAAGATCACAACTGAACAGAATCAGAGTAACACGAAACTCGCAGCGGAACAAAATAAGATGTATTATATAACATAACTTTGAATACAAAACTGTATTGTATATACATACCATTATCAGAGTACAATACATCATATCACAGCGGAAATAACTCTACATAACTAATGGTGAAGCTTCCTGCTTTTGAGCTCCTCCAAGTGAATCTGCAAAGCCTGAAACACTTGACTGCCCGTACAAATTTAGGCACCCAAGAGTTTAGGGAAAACAAACAAAATAAACTCTGGGTCAGTCATGGGACTGGTGTGAGTAAATTCCAACCATACTGTTTTACTTTGAAAATCCTTTTCAAAACAAGAAGATAATAGTAAGACCAGCCCACACATAAACATGGACGGTTTTTACCTTACTATAACCCGAAATATTCTTGATATCAAAACCCAGTGATATTATGATAATGTCTAACCAAATAATTATACAAGTAGTAGAACGCTTGCATCTCACGCTCCCCATATATATAGTATAAAATCATAAACCGCAGGCGCTTATCGGAGAATGGATTTCAACAGACAAGGTATGGGAGCACCTTCTGAATAGTGTACTCTAGAGGGGATACACTCAGGGTTCAACAAGAACGTCTTGCAACCCGGCCACACATGACCGCTCACTCATTTAGCTTGAGTGTCGCGAATATATTGCCACCACGGTTGTAGGCCATCCAACCGTCAATCCGAAGATACAGAATCGAAAAGAAGTATAAATATGAATTTTCTCTAAATCGGTGACAATACACCCTGCTTGGGGATGACCCAACTAGCCATGCTGCCTAGCCCAACTTCTGTCATTCTGGGTTGTGAGGCTAGAGGCTACATCTACCTTCAGAACATCTGATCACCATTCACTTTGAATGTCACATCGTCAAATCCGTAATCACACATCGATTACACAAATTCACACTGGGTGTAGAATAAAGAGAAGTTATCTTCTCCCCACCAACTTGGTATATTCGTAAAATCAACGGCATGACCGTTGGAAATACTCTGTCAGACACTCGTCCATACAAGTTGTCCTGGGACTGAACAAACAAAATACCATTCTAGAACTGGACAACCCTTGCATTTAACTCCATCTTCAATTATCTTCAGCATATCTAATTCACAGCGCTTATGCCTATACGGAGTGGTTTTCAGATAACATATCCAACCGGTCTCTCCGTATTGACAACGACGGTCAAACACTTCGATAGTCGGTTATTTAACTATCGGAGTTAAAACAACATCCATTCTAATGTATAACTAAACATCATACAATCACGGGCGCTTTTTATTTAACATTCGTTATATTTTCAAATTCCCATATCTCACCAGATATTTCTCAAACTCTGTTTTTGCCTTTAACACTTTTGGAAAACATTTCCAATTATTAATTATAAACTTTTATTCTTTCATGTTCCAAAAAATATCCGTTATTAACGTTCGAACTATTTCCCATTAATTTCACATTCTTTATCCCTATACTTGGGTAATCTACCTTATTTACACTGGGAAAATATTTCCAAATTCATCTTAACCTTTTAATCGGCCCAACGTTCACTTTTAAAACATTATTCCCTTTGAAATGGGAATACCATCCCTTCTTATAGAAATCTAAACACCTTGATCATATAACTCTTTATTCACGTAATAATCTCCATTATCTTATTTACCGAAATCTCTTTCATACTTTTTCACTCCTATTCCACTTTATAAACTCTGTCTCTAAGTCAACTTCTTATCAAATCGATATCAAGTTTATAACTAAATACTGATTTCTATCCTATCAACATTTATTTGTTTAAAACTAAATGTTCATTATTCTATCAGATTATAATCCCTAAAAATAGTTTACTTTTAATACATTCGACATCGTCGAATTCTAGTTACAAATCCTAACGGTTTAATTCTAATCACATTTCGAACATCGAAATGCTGTCATCGGTTTCTAATACGATTCCCCAATTCTTTTTCAAAACTCTTTCTTATATTTCTTTGAACAAACGTCGTTACTTATTACTCTAGAATGATTGGATTTCAAACCAAACTGTTACATTTCCTAGGAAGTGCTGCTATATATAAAAGTCATGCTTAAGTCAAATCAACAGCAGTTAATTTGTCGCTATAGTTCTAAACTTGTCATACGCTGTAATATTCTCCTTATAACTAATTACAGTCACACTTACCTTATCAACCGCGTTATTTTATTGCTATAATTCTAAGACTTGCATACGCTGCCATATTCCTTTTATACAAAAATCTTGACATCTCTTTCCGTTACAAAAATCTTGACATCTCTTTCTGTTACAAAAATCTTAACATCTCTTTCTGTTACAAAAATCTTGACATCTCTTTCTGTTACCAAAAATCTTGACATCTCTTTCCGTTACAAACTGATATCGTTCCTCGGTAATAGCGAAGCCGTTCAAGTTGGGGTATTTTATTTACCTCTCAGACCTTGATCGACAACGTTCTTACCTTAGAACCGATACAAGTCTGTATTCAAATTCCTTATTACTTAATATATTTATTAAATCGTATTTCCTTGTTGTATTTTGGAATATGGTTTTACAACACCATATTCTTACTTTGGAATCTCTGTGGTTTATGAATATTTAATTTAAACATTAACTCTTTGCTTTCTCCATTTCCCAGTCCTTATCTATAACTTCTTAAATGGTAACTAACTCTCATTAATTTCGATAAACTTATTTCTAACCTGTTTTCATTAGATTATTTAAAGACCAATTAATCTAATAATCATGTTCCCAAATAATAGTTGATTAAATCAACTTATTTCCATCAGTAAATTCGTTAACTGATTTTAATTACTTCTTAACATTAGATTAATCTAATTAATCTAATGATATCTCTAAATTATTTATCTTAAATATAATTATCCAAATGTTTAATCGTCGGATAGTTTTTACCTTATAAACTTGTTTAAATATCAACAATCGCTTTTATTTGCTTTATAAAAACGAACTCTAAAATACTGGTTTATAATAGAACTTCTATTATAATTTAAAAATTCACTTTAATTATAAAAATATAATTTCTATAATTAACTTCATTGATTTGCCTGACGGTAAATCAGTTTCTTAACAAAACGATGGTTTTAACGTCGACTGTTAACATTTTCTAAATCGATATCGTTTATTTATTTAACCTAAACAAATGTTGAATTTTCGTTCAACATTAATATTCACACCGGGTTTTAAATATAATTCGGGTTCAAACAGTGCATACAAAACAAACAGTACATATAAATATCGAGGAATCCGGTAGGATTCCTCCAACCGGTTTCCGCATCCACAGATGTCAGTCAACACAATTTTCACTAACTCTATACTAGGGGATATTCTAATCGATGAAATCAGTGTACAACTGATGATGTGTACATATGCAATGATATAAAATATTTAACCAATTTAATTGAAATCTACCTAATCGACCATCATACAGCATTCAAACAACATTTAAAATATAATTAAAATATTTTAAATAGATCAGAGTGAGTGATTTTACTCACCTTTGCGCGTTAACCGTTAAATAACGATTTGCGTCAGTACACCGGATCGGTCGTTATAATTTTCAATGAGCTTCTAATGGTTTTGTACCAGATCCAGTCCACCCGGTTGGTTCTTCACCTCGCGTCACGCACGTCAGCAGCCTTGTCACCTCATCTTCTCGTAAAAACAGTGTTCTTCACTCCACCGTATTTGCAGTTCTTCTCTCCGGTGTGCTTCCCGTGCATGCGACTTTTATATTCTTTTTATACAACCCTGCTCTGCGCCTTAATCATTTTGAAATCCCCTTTCAACGTAAAATACGCCGGCGTTTGCAACTCAGCTCCGAAACTAAACGCTTGCATTACTTCGAACCACATAGTCCGACACTGTCAACCACCGGATCTCGCAACCCAACTCTCCTTCATCCGCTACTGACAGGAGACACAAACTCCATCACAGTGCACTCTCATGCTACTCGTAAACTGTCCACTAACAAGTTTTGACAAACATATGCCCAACTTTTTACATATATGCTGCGTTTCCCCTGCTTATTCGTTGATCACAACTTCCGCCACTGCTGAATGATTACCACCATTCTCATTTGTTTTGCGAACTCTAACTGGCCACTCCTTGCCTTGCTAATCACCACGCCACCTTACATCATGAAGTCAACTCGCCAGCTTCCTCTTCATCACGTTTTTCCCTCACGCATTCAAACACTGCTTTTCATTTTCAAGTCATTTACAGTATCTCCGGATACTTCTCATCGCACAAACTCACTTACTCACCGTTACTACTGTTTTGAACACCTCCAACACAAACATGCAACTCCACTCAATACCCTAACAGCACTTTTGGCCTCCCTTCTTCTCCACGTTTTAACACCATCATCACTTTGGAACTTTACAGCACACATCCCTCTCTTTGCACACTCCTTCACTCCACGCCCTTTTCTCCCTTGATAACACGAGCTAGAGCATCCCACTTTGCACCTATATTCATGCCTCTCCATTTTATTCCATTCTGACGCAGCAGTTTCATCACCTCCCCACTCTTCATTCACATTCCAACAATACCCCATTATGCTCCACAATGAATCAATCCGCATGCACCACCAAAATGTGCCCCACAGCCAAACCAAAATGTGTAGGCTTCCCAGTGTCTTCATGCCGTGCTTTTCAGCGTTTCCCCATGCATCCAATTCTCTACTAGACCGAAACCTGACTCCACCAATCTCGTCTGTACACCGAAACTTGAAGACTTCCATCTCCCTCCTTTACTTATATTCACGTCCACGTCAGCAGAAAACCCACCCGGTATTCGAAAATGCCATCAACTGCCAAAACTTTCATCAACCCACGCTCAATATTACTACCGTTATCAGTGATATTTGTCTTCTCTTGATTTGATTTTAATTTGTGAACTTGCGCTTTCAGTTTTCACCTCTCGAAGCAAGAAAGTGGAGTGTTTGAATTAATTTATAGAAGGAGAAGCTTCGGAGTTAAGCATACACAGGGTAGAGTAGGGTAGTGCGTGTTGTGTTAGATAGGGTATGGTTGGCCATACATTTCTTTTCATAGTTAATGATAAGTATGGGGTAAATGTAGGCTTACTGTTTCCATCGAAATTGAAGAAACGTGAGTACACAGTAAAGTAAGGTGATAGAATAGGGTTCGTACACTTTTGTTTTGTTTGGAAACATGCACACGTGTTTTGTTTTATGAAGAGAATAGGGATGACAACAACATATTTATAGGCGAGAATAAGTATAGGATAAGAACAAATGCCATTTCCTATTCTCAGTAGCCAGTGTAGAGGGTATGCAGTTTTAATGAGATCTGATTGGGTATGGCATGCATTCAATTGATTTACACTTAGCTTGTTTTATAGTTCCATGATATATAAATAGTAGCTAGTCTCTTATATTTTCGAAATGAATTCGAATAGTTGTTTTCGGACAGATTTGGACATGAACCAAGTAATAGTTCAACCACGTCCTGTATGCTTGTATCCTCAGGTAGGTAAGAACGTAAGTATGATGTGGTATCAGTATAAACGTTGGTTTCTTTTGTTACTATATATATTCAATGATCTTATATTATATAAAATTTTATCATTTAAAATTTTGCTATCGACAGACATAAAGATACCGTTGCGACGGGCAATGCCCCCCGATCTCAAAAATATAATAATACCGATAGAATGACTCATATTTTGAAATACCGAAATACCAATACGGGGTGCACAATACTCCAAATAAAAAGTTGCATATTTAATTAATTAAAAATTACAGAAGAATTCTAAAAATTAAATTATCGCTGCGCCTCAAAAGAACCTTGTCCCGATTTGCAACCGATATCAAGTTATATTCAAATAACCGTTACGGTCGATATACGCTTCTACAGCGACTTTTCGAATATTTGATTTGGATATATCTTGCAATCTATACGCCGAAATCTTGGTTTTTCACTTCTGTTAGGAAGATACAGGTCAACAGATTCCAATGCTTCTCGTTTCGAAGGAATCCGATTCAAAATGAGTCCGGTACACTCAGTTGAAGTTCAGAACGTAAAATTACGAACTGCAGGGTTGTTCTGAGCTCGATTATGATTAATATATATTTATATACGTTCAACTTCTTTTTAATTAATATATAAATCCACTTATATTACAAATTCAATATTTAAACTGATTTAAATATTCAAATACCAACCGATAAAAATGCGAGACGTTACAAAAGAAAATAATAAGCTCCACTTAAACGCCTTGAAACAAGAAGTAATAACTCCAATGACAAAGAAAGAAGGCTCTTTTACTTAAGAAAGATGGCTCTTTTATGACATAGATTGATTTGAGACACTCATGCTCTCATGAAGAAGGTGGAGGCCATGATTAGTGAACATTTGGGCAGCATTTAGTTGTAGGAATGATTAATGAGGGTTTAGGCTAGGTCTAGGGGTCTTTTTATAGGTGATTAGGTTAGTTTAGACCATAGGATTAACCCTAAAACACATCAGGTCCGTCAATTCCCGTCAGAAACTTCCAAAACAAGACCCAACCTCTCAAAATGGTGCACCGGGAAAAATGGTCCGACCGGGAGGGTCGACCCCTGGGTCGACATGGGTGTCGACCCATGGGTCGACATGGGTGTCGACCCATAGGGGGTATCGACAGGGGTGTCGACCCCTGTGTCGACCCTGCCTGGGGCAGGAAAATTTCCCCCCCTTCCTGCCTTGGTTGCAATTCGAATCTGAATTTGAATTTGAACTGTTTTTGGGCTTAGAATTTTCTGAAAACTTCATTGGGCCATAACTTGGTCATACGGACTTCGTTTTTCGAAAACTCGGACTCTATTTCGCGTATTTTTCCGAGACGAACGCAATGGCACAGCCCGTTTCCCTTGATTCAGATTTTAGAATTTAATTCTGCCTTGATTTACATTATAACATGTTATTAAAAATACGGGTTGTTACATTCGGGGTTAATATTTGGGGAATTGTTCTCTTGCTAATTTACGGTTAGCGACTGATGAATTGGAATAAGGCGTATGTTGTGATTGTGTAACATTTGTTTACTATATACGTGGGTTGTTCGGAAAGGCCGGGTTTATACCCATTCTGAATAACCGATTCGACGATAAGTCGAAGATGATGACGGTGGTCGAAGACCGAAAGTCTTCACATCGTTTGGGTGATTATGATGATCTCTATTGGGCTGTACACCCAAGATGAGGGAATCAGTTGGTGGCCATCCAGACGTACTTGGAGATCGACGGATATGCGAGGAAAGTGCCTCCGGTTTCGTTCAGACCTAGAACGGACTTGTAAATGGATGGTGTGTCTGACATTGTATTCCTTTATATTGTATTCGTTGATCTTTGCTAAATATATATATCTGTTTGGCGACGGGGAATTTATTCTCTTGCTTAACGCCCTTCTCTGAGACATACGAGCTCAGAGGTTATATATTGGCCGAAATCAGTGGTACGATATGGATTGATAGTGTGGCATGCTGAGATACAGTGATCCAGACTTTTGTTGAAAAGCAAATTTTGGTGGATGATGATCAAATAGCAACTTTAATATAGCATGGCTTTGTGTATAGCGTTGATTCGCGAGCCTCACACCTCGGTATGGTGGTAAACTGATGGTTAGATCAGCATGCTTTTTAGTGGATGGGCACCTTAGTGGTGTCGTGGATTCGGTCGACCGAGATGAGCTTAGTGCTCAGGGATATATAGAGTAAGCGGTGTTTTCTCTCGCTGGGACGTAAGCCGCGGTGATACTCTGGTCCCAAAAGTGCGGATGTGCAGACGGTGTTTTCTCTTGTTGGGACGTAAGCCGTGGGGAATTGCATTACGCGATCGATCTTTCGAATCAGGAGCCACCATGATGGAAATCCAATTTCCAATACGTGTATTTCGGTTTTATCTGTAGAGCCTAGTATGGCGACATAGTGGGATGGGGCGCTTATGCCGTCTATGATTGATACTTATGATTTGAAGATGTTTTATACATTATGCACTTATAATAGTATCAAATGATTTGTTTTAAATGTATCAAGCATTCTTGGCTATTATAAGGTAAAAACCCTATCCTCCGGCTTGCGTTGCATTGTGTGATGGGACCTGGGTCTTATAATAGCTTCATTTTTCTTTATTTAGCATTGCGCTGTTGTTTTATGCACTGGTGTTCTTGGGAGGAAACCCGTTCCATGTTATACGGCGTGGTCCCTTGATTTACCTTACTTTAAAAATAAAGATTAATAACTGTTTTAGTTCTCACACCAGTCACATGACTGACCTGGAGTTTATTGTTTTAACCTAAACTCTGGGTGCCCTTATTTTCGACACGGGCAGCTAGTAGTTTTGGTTTTGCAGATTTATATTCACAGGATCCTGGTTTACAGTTGGAATGATATCCGGAAAGCTTTGTATCCGTATATCTCCTTCAGTTGTGTTTTGAATTATTTCCGCTACGATGTATTTAAATGTAATTTAAATCCCTGATATTTCTGTGTAATATTCATTCATACTCTGTATATTCTTGTATTCTGATGGAATTGTTGTAAATAACAATGAAATGTTCTCCCGTCTGCGTTCTTTTGTGGCTTGTTCTCGAACTATCCGCGCTTTCCTCAGCGGGGAAGTTACGGGTTTTCACACACACATACTGAAATCCAATGTTGGACACACAGTCCATTTACAAGTTCGTTCTAGGTCTGAACGAGACCGGAGGCACCTTATTCCTAGTCCTATATGTTCAATACAGGAGAGAGGTCCTCGCACATCTGAAAGATCAACAAGTACGTCCGGACAACTACCACTGTAACCCCTTCAAGGCATCAATTCCCATCAAAGGCATCAGTAGCCATCCATTCGATGTGAAGATCATCGATCTTGCACCATCATCATATCTTCGACTACTAATCGTCGACCAATTATTTGAAATGATATTTAACTTGGCCTTTTCAAATAATTCACGTATGTTTAGAATTCAAATCAATTCATTTCCATGATTAAATTATTTGACATCCATAATTCAGTACATTAATGTAATTTTCATGTCAAACACATTCAACCATCAAATATCCAATAAGCCGAGTAAATCTGGTTCATTTCCATTTCATATCATTTATAATATTTTATAACGATTTATCGCTATTTTTATTTATTTAAAAATAGCCCATTTATTTAAAACGACGCTTCAGGCCATAACGCGGCCATGGCGCTGTTTTTCTTCATATTTGATTTACATATATATGAAAATCTAACCGTTGGATCTTTACAAATTTTATACCATTGGAAAGATGTTTTCAAAGCGGACCCAACGGTTCTAGTTTTGGGAAAATCCGATGATCGAATCTCCCAGTACAATCGTTTAAAGTTATGATTTCAAAATACGAACTGCAGCGTCGTTATTCGTTTTATTTTAATTATATATATATATATATAATCCATTCTGGCTCTTTTTTTCTCCGAATTTGAATTAAACATTTCACACAGTCTAACCGTTGGATCTTTACAAATTTGGTATCATTGGAAAGATATTTTTTAAAGCGGGCCCAACGGTTTTGGTTTCGGGAAAATCCAACAGTCGGATCTCCCATAATAATCATTTAAAATCACGATTTCAAAACACGAACTACAGCGCCGTTATTTTTTTTATTTTAATTATATATATATATAAATATAATCCATTCTGCGATTTCCAAATCATTTTCATTTCACACATGTAGTAAAAATAATATTTTTAGCCATCAAATATTTATTTCAACACATGACTATTTTTTAACACTTCACATATATAATAAAATGTGGTTTTTATTGTTAAAACAATTTATTTCAAACATGAATATTTTTAGCAATTCATATATATAATAAAATTGTGATTTTTATCGTTAAAATAATTTATTTCAAACATGAATATTTTACATACTTCATATACATGATAAAAATGTGATTTTTATTGTTTAAACAATTTATTTCAAACATGAACAGTTTATCAACACTTGAATATATTTCAACATATGAATATAATTCAAACACATGAATATTACAGAAAATTTCGGCATCATAACGGCAGGGGGTTAAAAACCGGCACCGTCCCGAGTATGGCTCCTCGCACTACCTTACGCCTCACGGCGTTCCCTGAGGGGCTTATCCTTATAATCTAAATATTTCGATCATTTTCATATCATAATGGATTTTTCCACAAACAATCCCAATTTTGTTTCAACCACAAACAATCATTATCAACCATTCGCATTTATCAACCAAATTTCACGTCAACCAAAATTCAAACAATCACAACCAATATATATCGTCCATGGTCTGTGGACGAGGGGAGTATATATATAGATATACATATATAAATATATTTCCATTTCATTTCAACTCCATTCAATGCACATATAATGTTTACAACGTATATATAACTTGTACATCGCACATATAATTTAAACAAAGCTTATACATGAGGTGTACAATGCTTATATAACTAATACATCAATTATATAATTTATACATCGCCATTCCATATCGTTATGAATTTAGAAATATCACATTGGGTTCCACTCCTTCAAAAATTGTAGGAAGCTCCAAAAATTCTCTGATCTCTTCTAGAATGTAGAAGACGATGCCACGAGTCCAATGTCTCTTGTTTCACAGGATTTCGACAACATAGCAAAAAGATACGTTTTTTTTAAGTTTGCAACGCTTTTATTTGTCGAAATCAGTTTAAATAAACCAAAGTCGTACCTTCAGCAAACTGTTCAAAACTAGGTTTGCATTTATCTTCCAATCCGCTGCGCTATAGGAGGATCGGCTAATGCCACGTCGAAGAGGGAGGAAGGGCGCACCCGCGCGCGGTGGTGTGGTCCAGTTCAAATGCCCCTAGCGGCGACGACGCTGATTTGAAGTCCCGCACTTCGAGGAAGTGAATCTCGTTGATGGCTGCACTAGGGGAGGCGAACCTTATATGGATTTGAAGAGGCGAGGAAGATCTTCAAAAAGTTTAACTGGGGCAAGGAGTTTCGATGAATGGTTTGGCCGGAATCAGGCCGGGAAGTTTTGAAGGGCGGCCACCGACGTTCAGAAGGTATCGGGGGGTTTTCGCGATTTTTAAAAATTAAAAATAATGAAAGAAATTTTCTGGTTGGTCGGGATTTATATTTAATTCTAAAAATGGGGTTTTCTAATACGAACTCCAATCCAAACCCAATGACTGTCGCCCCTAGCTAAATACCCCCATTCCGGACACAATGGAATATGTTTTGTAGGCCCATTCGACTGTTTCAGTCAGTTTTTCTCCAAATTAAAATATAAAACATTCAAATATGGATTTGAACGTACATTTCAATTTGTCGGGGCCACATACTGATTCTAAAACTTCCAGAAAATTAAATCTGGCTATATTTGGATGATACGGCCCCAACAAAACTAGTTTTGTCGAATTTGGAGACCGTTTGAAAAATGACCATTTTCTGGTCGATCCAAATTGACTAAAATTAACCAAACGCATTTTCCTTTGCCACACTCACATATTAACTCCAAAAATTATGGAATTTGGAATCTAGCAATAATTTGACATTCCGGATCCAACAAAAGTGGTTTCGTCGAAAACGGAGGTCGTTTGCAAAATGTATATTTTCAAGGGCTATGTCAATTCCATAACGACCTTTCTGAAAATTCATTTGGCCATAACTTTTGATTCCCGCTATGAAATTTCGATTTTTCAGATTCGTTAGAAAGATATTCTTAAATAGATTTAAATATTTTTGGTTTCACTAAAATCTGGATTATTTTCCATCCTGTACAGTCAGTCAAAGTTCAAATTCAAATTTTCAAACTACCGCGCCATTTCAGGCTTTGTTTTATAATTAAAATAAATTATTTATTTCCTAACCTCGATTCAAACAAATATATACGTTCTAATTCTCTTCAAAATAGATTTCTTGTTGTTTTTATTCAAAATAATGTATTTTAAATATTCAAAATCCCTTAAAATAGCCAAATTAAAAATTTTAAATTGGTTCAGATTTTCCGGGTTGTTACAATCCGATCGTCAGATTCTCCTAAAACCAGAACCATTGGGTTCGTATCAAAAAGTGCTTTTGAATAATAATAATAGATTTGAAGTCAAACAGATAGATTTAAAGACATGTCCAAATCAGTTTTTGAAAAGGTCGTAATGAATGCAGTTCGGTGGCCGTTATTGGAAACCGATAGTAAGGGCCTTAATAAAATTATTAAAAGTATGGAAAAATTGTGTAAAATCATAATAAATGATTTGGAAAGATTTTGGATGAAAAATTCCAAGTTTGAAAAGATAAAATATATTTTTATCGAAACGAAATAGTTATTAACTAGAATAATAATCCGATGGTTTTAAATAAATAAATTGGATTGAAAATGGGTTTCCAATGTAACCCGAATTTTTGAATGCATAAATTGGAATGGATTTGAATGGAAATAATCTTCGAATATTTCGATATTGGATTTCGTGATTATACGGATATTGTGGAGGAATTTGGAAGATCTATATATATGTATATATATATATATATCATTACTCCCAATACAATATTTGTTGGTTTCAGAATTTAATATTGAATATAAGCCTATATAATTTCTATTTAGAGCCTTGTATTTAATATCTAATTGGATTTTGGGTTTGTCGTGAATGGTATCTTGAATAACACTATTCTTAAACCAAGTTGAGAATAGAATAAATCTTTTAATTTATATTTAGAGAAGTTTACCAATTGATTAATTTAATTGGAATCGAAAGGAAAGTGGATTTTGGGTTTATTGCGAACAATGTTTTAAATGACATTTGTTCTTTAGCCCAATTAACAGTGAAGATATGATTTGGAATTTATAAATCTTTTTATTAAGATTTAATGAAAATTTTCCAAACTAAAGTTTTCCAATTTAAAATATTAAATGGAAATTGAATGGAATTCGATTTGGTAATAATCGAGATGAGCTTCTGTAGAGGAAGACCATTACTATATGTGGAATTTAAAAGGCTTTGCCATTATTCCATTTATATTATTAGTTCGATACGGAAATTTATATCGATTATATATTAGTCTGTTTTCCGTGAAGATTCCATAGTTAATGGAAGTTGATTTGGGTTTATTGTGAACTGTGTTTTAAATGACATTGGTTCTTTAACCCAGTTAACGACATGATTAATTTTCCTAAAGTTGAATAATCATTAAGTGATGATTTTTAGAGATTAAAACTAAATGGAGTTTTAATGGATCTTTAATTAAAATGGAAAGTGAATGAGATAATTAAATTTATCAAACAAGAGAAATGATCGAGAATGGAGTACTACCAGTTTTATTCTAGGCGATAGTTAAATCTTTAATTAGATTTGAACATGAAATGGTAATTAAATTTACTGACAACATCGCGGGTGTTAGATATGGAGTACTACCAGTTTTATTCCATGGGATGAATAGGTTGGGATTGGAAAATAAAATAAATGATTACTTTGGTAAGGCTCGATAATCCTGACTAGTTTGATAAGCCTTGTTTTTGTTTAAATGGTGAAAAGATTTAATAAAATCTTTTGAAATGGATATTCAAAGGAAGGTTAAAGAATAAATTTAAAAGGATTTATCTTTGATAAAATTAATGGGAACCTTTCCCTAAAAATGTGAATAAATAAATATTCTGAATTGGAATAAGGCATATGATCTGTTTTTATAGCACTTGAATATTGATTATAAAACAGTGAGTCATTCGAAAAGAACGGGTTCATCCCATTCTGAATAACTGATACGGCGACTAAAAGACGACGATGAAGATGGTGGTTGAAGACCGTAGATTTTCACATCGTATAGATGATTACTGATGTCTTGATTGGGCTGATCCCCCGAGACAAGGTAATAAGTGGTGATCGTCCAAACGTGCTTGGAGATCGACTGGATATGTGAGGACCTCTCTACTGTATTGGACATATGGGACGAAGAATTAGGTGCCTCCAGTTTCGTTCAGACCCAGGACGGACTTGTAAACGGATTATGTCTGACATTGTATTGTGTGAAATATATATCAGTTTGGTGGCAGAGAATTTTTTCTCTTGCTTAACACCCTTCTCTGAGACGTACGAGCTTAGAGGTTATATATTGGTAGAAATCAATGGTATGGTATGGATTGACAGTGTGGCATGTTAAGATGCAAATGATCAAGGCTTTTGTTGAAAAGCATAGTCTTGTGGATGATGATCAAAGCACAACTTTAATTAGCATAGTTTTGTGTATAGCGTTAATACGCGAGCTTCACACCCCGGTATGAACCAAAAACAGGAGAGGACTGTAGGAAGGACATGTGTTTCTTTCTATTTAGGAGTGGTGTCATGGTATGGAGCCCAGACATTTTACTTATGTGGATGATGGAAAGTGAGGTACCTCGGATTTGAGTCCCTAGTGGCTCTTGATATAGTTCGACATATTGACCAGATTTTATGCCCCATAGGGCAGGGAAACATATTGTTCAGGAATTACCAATACACTAAAGTAAGTGTGGACCGGCCCTGCCGCTCCAGGTGCAGTTGCGGCTGAATCCTGAGGCACGGGCTTGAGTGTCTCGAATCGGATAGGGAAGATCCCTTGCCTTGGTTCATGATGGAAATCCAATTTCCAATATGACAATATGCGGTTTTGATTATGAAACTAGTATGGCGACATAATATATGGTACCTATGTCGTCTATGATTGATACATTTATATTTGAAGTTGTTTTGACACTATGCACTTATAGTAATATCAAAATGATTTGTTTTAAACGTACCAAGCATGTTTGGCTATTATAGGGAAAACTCTATCCTCCGGCTTGCGTTGCATTGTGTGATGGGACCTGAGCCTTATAATAGCTTCATTTTTCAAAAAGCATTGCGCTGTTTTATTTTAAACAGAGATTCATGTGGAGTAAACCCGTTCCGTGTTATACGGTGTGGTCCCGTGATTTCCTAACTTTTAAAGTAAAGATTTATTACTGTTTTAGTTCACACACCAGTCCGATGACTGACTCGGAGTTTATTATTTCTATCGAAACTCTGGGCGCCCATATTTTCCGCACGGGCAGCTAGTAGTTTTGGTTTTCGCAAATATTTCTTTTCACAAGATCCTGGATTACAGCTGGAGCTATATTCAGAAAGCTTTGTATCTGTGTATTCCATTCAGTTGTGCTAGTTGATGTATTTTGATATCTGATATTATTTTCTGCTGTGTAATAATTATTTGTGCTCTGAAATATTCTTGTACTCTGATGTAAATTGTTGTTCTGTTGTTTGTGTCATGTTGCATCGTGTTCTCAAAGCAATCCGCTATTTCTCGTCTCTTCGGGGACCGGGGGATTTCAGGTCGTTATAGTTTGGCATCGGAGCTTTGGTTTACAAAGCTCGAGAACAGGACATATTAGAACCGAATGAAAGAATTCATCAGAGATGGGACTAGAAACATCCTATAAGAATGACTCGTTAGAGATATGATCAGTAGTATCCTAGAATGAGTTAGAAGAGTGCTATTTATAAAAACGAATTTGATTTTGAAAACTTATATCCTATTATACGTATTTGAGTATTTTATTTTATTTGATTTTGGAAAATCGAGTATATTAAGATTTTGCATATGCGCGTCATGAACGTATATTCGAAGTCTCAAATATACTGGATAGATATAGAATCACACTCTAGTCGCCCGAAGATAATTCTGGTAATGCGGCCGCATTACTTCAGTATTTATGTTCGAGTTTCGGAAGTGGATATCTATATATTTCCAATTGACTGGTGTGAGAACCAAAACTTAATTAGAGTTTATTGCGGTGATTTGCACTAAAAATATGATTTTTGACTATATATAAAAGTTATATATATTTGAAAAGTTAATCAACAAATTGGTTGTTGGTTGTGATGTTTGATTATTGGTTTAACTAATAAAAATATTGGAATGATAATTAATTTAACCAATATGTGAATAGATGATAAGTAAAGCCAAATCAAGCCAAATTTTGAACTGAATTGAAAATTGGTTAGAGTTGCATACATATACATGTATATATTGAACAGGTCATAGCATGGAAGCTAAGAAGGGAAATAAAATTGTATGCCCGACAAATAGGTACATGTTTACTATATTTATTGGGTTTGATGATTTTATGAGCCGATTGGCAAAAAGCCGCTTGGCTTTTTCTTTTTCTTTATGGTTGATAAGGGCCCTGTGAGGCAAGTTGTGATTTTACTGATCAACCCGTACAAAGGAGGTTATGGTGAAATTTTTCAAAAATTTAGGGTGTTAGCCAAATTTTTAAGAAATTAGAAAGTTCTTAGAAACTGAAAGGTTAAAGAATGAAAGCCAGAATGAAAGTTAAGCTGGTTAGTTAAACAACTTTCAGCTCCGTTCCTTTTCGAGGAAGATTTTTTTTAAGTGGGTGAGATTGTAACAACCCGGAATTTCTGAACCAATTTAAATTTTTTATTTAGCTATTTTAATCGATTTTGAACATTTAAAATGATTTATTTTAAATGATAACAATTTAAAATTATTTAAATCGAAGTTAGAAAGTATAAATTTATTTTAATTATAAAACGAACTCGAAATGGCGCTATAGTTTGAAAATTCGATTTTAAATTTCAATTGAATGTACAAAATTCAAAATAAACCGAATTTCAGTAAAACAAGAAACATTTGAATCTGTTTAATAATATCTTTCTAACGAATGCAAGAAACTGAGATTTCACTTTATAAATAGTAAGTTATGTCCATTTTAAAATTTAGAATAGTCGCTATGGAATTTATATATATTTTAAATTATTTATAGCCCTTGAAAATAGCCATTTTGCAAATGACCTCCTTTTTCGATGAAACCACTTTTATTGGATCCGGAATGTCAAATTATTATCAGGTTTCAAACTTCATAATTTTTGAAACTAGTATGCGAGCGTAGTAAATTTAAACGCGTTTGGCTAATTCAGTTTGAATTTAATTGACCAGAAAATGGTCATTTTTCAAACGATCTCCAAATTTGACGAAATTAGTTTTATTAGGACCGTATCGTCGAAACATAGCTAGATTTATTTTTTGTAATTTTTGGAATCAGTATGTGACCCCGATAAATTAAAATGTACGATTGAAATTCAATATATCGATTTATATTTTAATTCAAAGAAAAATTGATCGAAACAGTCGAATTAGCTTACGAAACATATCACATTGTGTTCGGAGTGGGGGTATTTGACTAGGGGCCACAGTCGTTGGTGTTGATTTGGAGTTCATAATGTTAAACATGAAATTTATGAATTAAAAATAAAAAAAATATAAATATATTGGTCAAAGGGTCAAAGAAACCCTAGTTCATTCTATCGAGGTCAATAAAATTCGGAGCCGCCTCCATCCTCAAGAACGACCGATATTCGTAACACCCCGTATTTTCTGTTAACGTTATAGTAACAAATAAAAGAATAATTAATTTAAAATGTGAGAATTAAGGGAAACGGGTTACGCCATTGCGTTCTTCTCGGAATTCTGCTTGAGATAGAGTCCGAATTTGCATAAAACGGACACCGTATGAAGGAGATATGGACGAACGAAGTTAAGCAGAAAACCAGAAGAAGAAAGAAGAGTAAAAAAAATAAAAATAAAAATAAAAGTAATAGTGTCTCTTAGACCCATTTTTGAGAAAGAAAATATGTGTGTTTCGAAATTTAAAGAGTGAATTTTACAAAATTTTATTATATGTTATATTATATGTCGTGTGACTTGTGAATTTTAGTTTAATGAGAATGCAGTTTTATCATTTTACTAATATGAGTATGACATATATTATTGAAATTTTCATATTGTCATTAATGATCAAGCTAATGTATATCACTTAATTACATTTATTTTATTATTTTAAGCCAATTTTCATTTCTAAAATTCATTTCAAATTTATTTTCATTAATGATCAAGATAAGAAGGGAAATTGAAGATCTACACCATTGGAGGCTAGATCTATATCAATTGAAGGGTGAGGTCATCAAATCAAAGAGTTCGGATCTAATTGCTTGTTGTCCAAAATCTTATTATATTGATGTTTGCTTGTTTGGGTGAATCGGTGAGTGGTTTACATCTTTCATATGGATTCAATGAAGTTTATGAGTAGTTGATCATGCTTTTCATTAAACTCAAGTGTTTCCTTATAGATCTATGCACTGGTAAGTTCTTTTTCACATAAATCACCTATGATCTGATTTAGCAAGTTTAGATAGGTAATTTCTATGATATTTCATGTGAATATGCAAGTTAAATCCATGGTTTTGCTCATATGTACAGTTGTGGTGATTTTGGGGAAATTTTACATAATTATAGAAGAAATTTTCATATTGGTGATATTGTTGATTTCATATCATGCTTTTGGTCATATTGGATGAGTTTGTTTCGTCGAACAATCGTTTTCGCGAAGTTTTGTTCGAAATTGGAGTTGCGTTGGAGGATGCAGATTTTGGGTTGTGCAAGCCAGGGTCGTTCGAACATGGTGGGTCGAGCATGGTGGGTCGGTCGGTCCCAAAGTGTGTCTTGGGGAAAAAGTCAGAAGCCACGTTCTGGTCGGTCGTTCTCATTTGGGTTGGGTCGGTCACTCCGGGTCGGTCTCGATGAGGGTCGTCGCACATGACTAGGGGTTCTGGTTTTGGAGCAGCTGGGCCGTTCTCTTCTAGGTCGGGTCGGTCTTCTTATTGGTCGGTCGAACCTGGGTGAGAAAAGCAGGGATGGTCGGTCTAGAGGATTGGGTTGGTTAGCCATGTGTTGGATGTGAAGCAGACCTGGTCGGTCGAGCAGGTGGGAAGAAATTGGAACGAGTTGGGTCAGTCGTGTTTTTCTGAGTGGATCGATCGTGCCTTTTCAGAGTGGGTCGGTCGGCTCCAAGAAAATGGGACGGTTGCAGTGTCATTTTTGAAAAATTATATTTTCGGGTACGACTCAGATTTTCGGGAATTGACCCCTAGCTGCAGCGCAGTGGTGTAATTTGGCTCGGTGATGTTGTGACTTCGAAGTGGATTCAAGTTGGAAGATTCAAAGTGTTGAATGTGTTCGTTGATCGATGTAGAACAACGAGTGGTACGGTGACTTAAAGGTGTTCTAAGTGGGGTGATAATGGTTGGATAATCGCCGTTGATGACGACTAGAGATAATGAAGGCCGAGGAATTATCGTTGTCGTAGGTTCTAG
This sequence comes from Allium sativum, assembly GCA_030737875.1. NCBI lineage: Eukaryota > Viridiplantae > Streptophyta > Magnoliopsida > Asparagales > Amaryllidaceae > Allium > Allium sativum. The sequence goes on from CM060921.1 coordinate 219,615,682, forward strand.
CGGGCCCAAAGCAAGGGTATAATAGGGGCGTACCTAAAAGACCGGATGTAGGTCGAGTACCCTGGGTATCGTTGAAAGGCCTAGGTACGTATCATTGAAAGGCGTATGAGGTTTTTGCTAGAACCGGGGTTACCTTAGCCCTTAATGGACGGTAGTATGATATGGCCAGTCATACGGTTAACGGTGGTTTCAAAGCAGTATTGGCAATGATAGCCAAAGTTTGCCATGGATGATTGGTTTCTTCGTTTGTACCGTCTCACGTAGGTTGTCTGATATCGGAGGAGATGTTTCTTGGGTGCTTGTCTGATATTGGTTTCGGCCTTTGGGGCTTGTGCTTGAGGGATGTTGAATTCGATTAAGATGGTTTACGTGAGATCTATAATCTGGATGTTATGACAGTTATTGATTGGTTGCTTTTGTTTACCATGATTGAATGATCATTCTGATTACCCTGGATGGATTGTTGTTCCTTTGGTTGTATGGATTGTAAAAGCTCACTGTCCGATGTGGGGAAGACGAGAGTTGTGTTCTTCTTTGATGTTGTGGGTAAATTAGTTAGTTTATTTACCCATTCTCATATATTTTATTGATGAAGTTAGTTAGTTATTTTATAGCTCACTAAGACTGTTGTATTACTCAAGGTTTTATGTTTCCCTCTTATTACCTTGGGTTGTTTATCCAATCTTGGATGGGTAGACTAGGTGGCAGGTGATAGCTTAGTAAAGACGATGTAGCAGTTCGTAGGCGAGCAGGAGGCTGACGTACTATCTTTCTTACTATATAGTATTTGTTTTTTCACTGTTTGCTATTTCTCCGAGTGCTGTAGTGAGGCAAATTTGTACAAACATATTTTGCAATCAAGGTGTATGGATATACTTCCTAGTGGTTTTTAAATATTTGAGATTTCTGCTCAAATATGCTTCACTAATGTTAAATGTTGTTCGATTATATTTTATCCTTGCGCTGTGAGATTTTTGACAGGTTATGTTTTGTTATCATACGTTGATGATCGTCCATAGCTGTCTGGCACACCTTTCAGCGCACTTTTCCTCTTGTTTAGTGTAGGGGTTGTGGGCGGTTATCACAGTTAGGACGTTATTGTAGAAGTTTTCTCTCTTCTCCTTAATTCTCTAAAGATATTTTAATTTTAAATTAGTTTATCATTTTACACTTATTTACTATTTCTTTCTCATTATTTTTAGTTCTTCCGCCACTTTACATTTTAATATGGACATTTCAAATTTTACACAATTAATTTTTAGCGGTAAGCTTCTAACCTTTTATATTTAAGTCCACACATATTTAAATTAATTACAATTTTCAAAACCCAAAATTTAAGCAATTCAAATAAATTTACTTAAGTGGAAAATAGGGTGAAGGCCAAACTTAGCATATTTTTTGGCCAAAAGTATGCTAAGTTTGGAATTTGGCCAAAAGGTCAACTTTTAGTGCAAAAAGGAAAACGCGGCGGGCCCCCTTGAAATTCACCTTTGTACTAAAAAGTGGACTTTTGGCCAAATAACAAACTTTGCATACTTTTGGCCAAAAAATATGCAAAGTTTGTCCTTCTCTCTAAAATCCTCAAATACCTACACTTCAATTTTTTTATAACCATTTAAATATGTCTCAAATTCTTTTATAGCATTTTACATTTACTACCATATTTTACAATTCATTCCATAATACTAAAACTATTTAAATAACTTTTCCGAACATTAATTCAATGATTCGCCTAAAAAATCACATCAAGATAAACCGTACTCATACTAACAAAAATGTGTGTGTGTGTGTGTGTGTATGTGTGTGTGTAAACACGTCAATCACATAACATAAATTATACATATAAATAACTATCATAAGTTCAAAATTGAACTCATTTACATAAATATATTTGCCATGTATTGCATTGCAATATTAATGTCAAACGCCTATATTTTAAAATTTATTAAGTTATTTAGAAAATACAACACAATATCATTTAACATTATATGTTTAAGTCAATATGTTTAAATTAATTAAGTGATTTTGAATTTAACAAATGAATTCAATCAATAAATTGTTGTTAATTCAACTAGTTAATGTAAAGTGTGATGTTTTAAAATGTACACCATGTTCATATCAACAAAAACGGCAAAATTAATTTTTCGTTCAAATATAAAGTTAAATAACTCACATGGTTTATATAATATATGTAAACAATAATAAACCATGTAAACAATAATTAAAAAAAAAACATATTATACACTTATCTCAAAAAATTAATCATAAATTGAAGAAAACAATTTTCATTTTATATATCCGCATTTTTACAATTATTTGCTGGACCTCCTCACATTCTTTCGTGATATTTTATGTTTCAATCCATATGTCTAAAGTACACATGAAATCTTAAATTCTAATTATTTAAATAATCTTAGAGAGTATTTAATTAGTCCTTTTTTCTAACAGCTCTTAAAAATATTCGCCAATTTTGCTATTTATATTCATATAAAAAAGGTAGTTTTCATGCAACTATAAAGATGTATAAATCACATAACATGAACTATGTATATCAACATAATGATAAAGTTAATTTGTAAATTAGTTATGATTTATTTATATCAAGAATTTATCATATATTATATCATATATTTTTTTTGAACATCAATAACTCCACAAATTTATATGCCTTTTTCGCAAATTTCTTTTCAATTCTTTCTGCTATGCTATACATTTAAATTAACTTCGAATTTTACATTTAACTTATTTAAACAAATTATATTAGATAATATTTGTTAATTCATCGAATAAATTATTAACGCACATTAGTTTCAACATGTACATCTATACTGACAAAAATGATTAAAAAAAGTTTACTTGATGTAGGCTCGTTAACGTCGAACCACTATAAAAATGTTATTGTCTCGCTTTTTCATGCTTTTTTCGATTATTCTCTCGTATTTTATGCTCTAAACATGACTTTTTGGGTGTTGGTGCCATTTTTTTGTCTAACAAATATAGATAAATCAAAAATTTAATTTGCAATCATCACTTATGTATATAATTATGTTATATGACTTATGTATTCGTACATCCAAATGAATTTTATACCCTTAGTTGTTAATATGAAAATTGTATAAATATTGTAATTTTAGTGTATTTATGATTTATTTGACAAATTAATAACTAATAGTTTACTAGGTTTAATTATAATGTTAAGATTCCTTATTAACTATAATATATGAAGTCAAATATAAAATATTTAAAGAGAAGTGAGATAGTTCAGTAGACGGTTCTAGGGATTTTAAAATTAAGGTTTTTACTTAAAAAAATTGTAATGTTTGACAAATTTATTGTTACTTTTTGTAAAAAAAATTGTCTTATCTCAAAATTAAATTTGGATTAATCTCACGTTTCTAAAAAAATCAATTTTCTTTGTTAAAGTGCAAATAATTTTGTTCTTCTGTTCTTTACAAAAGAGAAAATATTTTCTATTTTTTACTGCAATTATTCACATATTGGTTAGAACTAAAAGTAATAGTGTCTCTTAGACTAGTTTTTTAGAAAGAAAATATGTGTATTTCAAAATTTAAAGAGTGCATTTTACAAAATTTTCTTATTATTTATGTTATACTGTATGTCGTGTGACTTGTGAATTTTAGTTTAATGAGAATGTAGTTTTATCATTTTACTAATAGGAGTATGACGTACATTATTGAAATTTTCACATTGTCATTAATGGTCGAGCTAATGTATATCACTTAATTACATTTATTTTATTATGTTAAGCTAAAGACTACATAATTAATTTAAACGTATGGACCGAAACGTAAATCAAAGAAGAAAGTGAAGCGGGTTTTGTAAATAATTGCAGTAATTTTAAATATAGGTATTTTAAGTTAAATGTAGAATTTTATAATGCAACGCATGATAAATATATTTTTCCATTTCAAATATAGGTATATCAACTTAAACGATAAACAAAATAAAAAAATCAAACTTGTTCTTGTTGTTTTATGCAATTTGTATCGTAACTGGATAAAAATAATTAATTTTATCATTTTTGTTAGTACAATAGTCATATACATATTGGATTATGGTTTTCTTCAATATCTATTTGATATATTACTGAACATTATCTAACTAAAATTTTCTAAATAGTTCAAATTTTGTAGGACCTGAATATAAACTGTTAGAAGTTAATCGATGAATTATTTGTAGATAATTATACACAAGTTTTAAGTTTATATATCATACTTTAAAATAACGAGAGGTTTAGTTAATTTATTTAATTGATTATTAAAAGATTCAAATATTAAATATCAAGAGAGAATTAAGCAGAAGAGAGAGAACTGAGAGAGCGAGAAATTCTTCTACTTTACTATTATTTAATAGATTATTATTAATATTATATTTTAGTACATAAAATGAGTTTCATTTACGTTTTTATTTAGGTAAAAGAGAAATGTGCATGCAAATCAACGTTTACTATTCAAAATTATTTTCCTTACCATATTTATTACTTTAAAAAATTTAGTACCGAAATAAATCTATGATGAATCAAATTATTTTACTTATTTGTTTAGATTTATTAGCTGTGAACAGATAAGGGAATATCCAATAAATATCTTATATTCATTTGTATCTGTGGTTATTCAATGTAGGTATAGTTAGGATGCTATTTGAACCTATATCCGACCTTCTACAAACCTCACCTGTTTCATCGTTTTGTAATATATAAGAATCCATGATTAAAAAGACTAAAAAACCTTACCAACAATGATTACACAATACATGCAATATAAAGTCATCCCAAACCAATCAAAACAGGTCGAAGGAAAAGAAACACTTCCAAGCAAAGCCTAAAAGGCAAAATGGTGAATGTTTAGAAATAATAAAAATAGCCATATCTATTATACAATTGTAAAGCAGAACATTTTAAAGCCCCCTTCTTAATTCTAGAAGTTTTCTTTCTTCTCCTTAATTCTCTAAAGATATTTTAATTTTAAATTAGTTTATCATTTTACACTTATTTACTATTTCTTTCACATTATTTTACTTCTTCATTTTACATTTTAATATGGACATTTCAAAATTTACACAATTATTTATTAACGGTAAGCTCCTAACATTTTATATTTAAGTCCACACATATTTAAATTAATTACAAAACCCAAAATTTAAGTAATTCAAATAAATTTAATTAACTAATATTACTTTTAGATACTGCAAATGACAAAACTACGTTTTTTTTTTGCTCCAAATACCTACACTTCAAATTTTTTTAAATATGTCTCAATTCTTTTATAGCATTTACATTTAGTACCATATTTTACAATTCATTACATAATACTAAAACTATTTAAATAACCTTGCCAAACTATAATTCAATGATTCGCCTGATAAATCACATCAAGATAAACCATATTCATATTAACAAAAGTGAATATATATATATATATATATATATATATATATATATATATATATATATATATAAACACGTCAATCACATAACATAAATTATACATATAAATAACTATCATAAGTTCAAAATTGAACTCATTTACAAAAATATATTTACCATGTACTGCATTGTAATATTAATGTCAAATGCCAATATTTTAAAATTTATTAAGTTATTTTCAAAACACTGAACAATAGCATTTAACATTGTATGTTTAAGTCAATATGTTTAAATTAATTAAGTGATTTTGGATTTAACAAAAGACTTCAATCAATAAATTGTTGTTAATTCATCTAATTAATGTAAAGTGTGATTTTTAAAATGTACACTATGTTAATATCAACGAAAATTGAAAAATTAATTTTTCTTTCAAATATAAAGTTAAATAAGTCACATGGTTTAATAATATATGTAAACAATAATAAAAAAGTTAATATACTATACACTTATCTCAATAAATTTATCATAGATTGAAAAAAACAATTTCCGCTTTAAATACATGCATTTTAACATTTTTCTAATTATTTGCTGGACCTCCTCACATTTTTTCGTGATATATTGTGTTTCAATCTATATGTCTAAACTACTCATGAAATCTTAAATTCTAATTATTTAAATAATCTTAGAGAGTATTTAATTAGTCTTTTTTTCTAACAGCTCTTAAAAATATACGTCAATTTTGCTATTTATATTCATATTAAAAAAGGTAGATTTTCGTGCAAATATAAAGATGTATAAATCACATAACATGAACTATGTATATCAACATAATGACAAAGTTAATTTGTAAATTAGTTATGATTTATTTATATCAAGAATCAATCATATATTATATCATAATTTTTTTTTGAACACAAATAACTCCACAACAAATTTATACTTTTTTTTTTTTGGCAAATCTCTTATTCAATTCTTTCTGCTATGCTATACATTTAAATTAACTTCGTAATTTTACATTTTACTTATTTATACAAATTCTATTAAATAATATTTGTTAATTCATCGATTAAATTATTAACGTACATCAGTTTCAACATGTATATCTATAATGACAAAATTAATAATAAAAAGTTTTCAAATACATACACCTACATATTGTTTGTGTAAGCTATAGAACATAAATTACATATAAACAGTAACAATAATTTATGTATTTCATATCAAAATTTATCAAATATTACGTAACAAACTTCGTGTTAACTAGCTAAGTGGCAAAACAGTCACACGTCAAGATTATGGTTAGCGATACGCTTAAGTCTCGAGAACGTCGTCGGAAAACACAAAGCGATTTGGTCAAAGTCGCGATGTGTTCGAAAAAGGTTGGAGATAACATCAATTCACGAAATCGTCGTTAATAAACTCAAAAAAACCGGCATGGTAGAAATACGTGATCGACTCGAAAGTCTGGCACGCGCAAAACAAGTGATCGACACGGTGAAAATATGGAAAACCATGTGTGGCATCGATCGGATCAAGGGCAAATTTCGGATCAGGAAACAAGGGCTTGGCTATGATTTTGCCAAGCGAGATCTGGCAACTCGAAAGTCATTGGATCAAGCCGGCTTCAGGATACGATTTTTCGTATGCGCACCGGGGATTCGAGATATGAAAACTGGCATGGCAGGCTTAGGGATGCGAAGGAAAATGGCAAAGCCCGAATACGAAATATTGGTATGATTTTGGAATACGAAATCACTGGATCGCCATGGCTGGGATTCGAATTTTCGTGGGTGCGAGGCGAAGGAATGGGATACAAAATCTGTCTGAACTCGAGGATTCGAAATCCTGGCAAATGTCAAGGAATTTTGGCAAAGTTATTTTATACGTGCGGGTCACACGTTTCAAGTTGATCTGCACGTGTTGCTCAACCAACTTGGGGATACGAAAATGCACACTTCCAAGATGCGAATTTTTGGATAAAACTCGGTATTTTGGCTATCGTTTTGGGATACGAATTTCGTATCTCCTCGAGATATGAAATTCGGGTTGATACCTCCAAAACTCACCTACAAATAACTCTATGCTTGGCATTCAAAGAGGTTCCCTTTACATTTCACTGCTCTTGGATATTTGGATTGTTGTTTTGTTATAAAACATAAACTTGGGGATTGACACGCGCAAATAACCAATTTACCACATCAACGGTTCTTATTTTAACATTAAAATAACAAACGTTACTTTTAATAATGTTATTGTGCACACTAGTCCTATATGAAAGTAACAAACTTACGGTCTTCATTGTCTACAAACAAACTTCTCGTGAAATATAACGTCTAAAGCTGCTTCCCATATATAGTAGACAGAAATTTAAACAACAAAAATGTACATCATAAATGCAAAAAAAAAGAGAAACTCAAGGTATCATATCTGTCAATTGCACACACTAAAACTTCACAATATATATCATACAGGTAACAAGTACCTTTCAGCCTTTTGAATCCGAAGTGAGAAGGCCCATTTGAACAGCAAGATTATCAACATTCTGTGCATTCTCACATCTAATACTACTTGATGATAGGTCAGCACTTTGTACACTTACAGTGCCTTCATTGTATCTCATATCTTCCATCAACTCATTCATGATATCTAAGCAATTAACGTCGTCTACATTCAAGTCAATAGGTGTGGCAAAATCATCCAATTCGGACTCGATTTGTCTTAAATATGCAATTGCATCCTCTTGCTTTTGAGAGTTCTCACCAGATACTCTTTCTTGCATCTCTTGAAACAGCTCTGAAACTGCAACTTGAGGCTCATTCTGCGCATTGTCTGTATCATTAACATTGCTCATATATTCAAGTACAATGGACGGAGATACTGTCCCAGTCTTATTCTGACTATCATTAACTGAAACACCATCTAATTTACCCTGTACAATTTCTTGCACACCAACTTCAGGATCATTTGGGATATCATCGACTAAAGTGTCATTGACATTACTTACAGTTTCGAGCATATGAGATGATTCAGAACTCGGCATTTGTTCAAGCATCGTAGCCATGGATTCATCGATAAAAGGCTGATATCTAACTATTTGACCATAAGACGGATTACTTCCTTGATCAGACAATCTCCTTTTCTTACTACATTTCTCATTCTGCTGCTGCACGAAATGAGCAAAGAGACCAGGATGTTGCATGGCCTTTGCCAAAAATGACATCATCAGCTGCTGCCTATGTTCCATAATATGTATCTTTTCCAACATGGTCTGTATCTGATTACATGTTGACTGTTGCTGCTGCTTTAACCGGATTAGTTCTTGCATGAGAATGTTTTTGTCTCTTTTGAGCATTTCGATCTCTTCCTTTAGACCGCCGTAATTTCCTAACTCGATTAGTTGAGAAGTATTGACGGTTGGATGTTGATATTGTGAATCAAAAGATCTCTTTTTCTTGTAAGAAATATTTTTTAGTAAATGTGGCTGGCCTCTTACAAAATGATCGTTCGTATACTCCATTATGGTTGGATTGCTCCTCAATCTAGTTCTATCCGGAACTTTCCTGAACCCCTGTTTCAACAGTAGAATATGGATGAATGAATTATGATAAATTCAATGCTTGGAGAATGGCTTTTTCCCACCTGACATTAACTACTAGGTAGATGGGTAACACAGCACTATGTAAAACAAATATGTCATAGAAATGGTACACTAACCATTGTAGGTTCAGAGTGGGTATCCCCCTTCCCCCCAAACCCCACTCCCACCCCACCCCCAAAACACCCCACAGATGCACCAAAAAACTACACTAGGCAAACTCTATTAACATCCCATTTTATTAAACACACACCCCACTAAAAATAAAATAGTCATACTTACTGTTTTACCCTATTAATACTCATGCTTGTGTTATCTCTTTCTATTAAGCATCTACTTAAATAAATACATTGATTCTAACCAAGGTTATCACGACGCCAAGTCGAGCCACTACTGTCTAGAAGACTAGTCGACAAATCGTCCGACTAGTCGTGACTAATCGACAAGTCTTTTATATACATACATTTATTAGACTTAAATATATAATATAATTAGGTATAATTATAAAGTTTAATAGGTTCAAATTCAACAAAGATAACATAATAATAGGTTCAAATTCAACAAACATCCATATAATATAATTAGATTTTTTTTTTAATCGATGTGCGATATCGATCTGGACTGTTATGCGACGAGGAGCATTTTGGTTTTCTCGATGTCGATTTAGGGTTTTTGGGCTCGATTTAGGGTTTTTTGGGCTCGACTTAGGGTTTTCTGGGCCAGTTAACCCCGGTATCGTCGAAATGGAAAAGTTGACCATCATCGAATCTTCTCAAGTGACTGGTCGACTAGTCGTCGTCGCGATAACAATGATTCTAACGTCAAAATTAAAATAATTCTAGTGTTATCGAAATTTTTTAGGTTTATTTTCTTTTTTTATTAGCTTATGAATATTTGTTCAGCTTGTTATGTATACGAAAAGATTAACAAAATGTTTCATGACTAATTTGAGTTAACAGAAGTTAAAACCTGAAATAAACACCAACATAGTGCTTTACGCACTAGAAAACGACAGAAACCTAGTGTAATAAGATATATTCTCCTAAAACAGATCGCAAATCATCAAGTAAACAGGCCTGACATGGATATACACATGCAAAACATGTTACAGCCATGATCTACTAATGTGGGTAAAGTGGAAAAGGTGCATGCACTACTACTATTATTAATTGCCCATTACAACAATTAGCAGAAAAAGGGTTTGAGTGGTTAGGATAATAAAAACATCAGATAATGCCCAACTATAAAAGCTATAGAAGACGCAGGCAAGTTGGCAAGTTGATAAACCATATATTTCATTCTTGATTCACACGTTCAAGTACCAAAAACTCATCTATAGGCTTTTAATCCTTGCACGAGGCATCATTTAGCATTTAATGCTAACTTTTCAAAGCCAAACCAAATTAGTAACAAATCACACATCAATCTTATGTGATGAAATCTTGCAATTATACTGTGTATCCAATGAGGTAGCATTGCAGTGTCATCATCAAAATTTCATCCCAAAATCATAGCATGCATTTGTATATACACAAACCACATAATGGGGGTATAATCTAATTCTCTGAACTTCAAAAGTCGAATCTCGAAACATGCAAAAGGAAAAAAAAATTTGATGTCTTGCATTTTCCATCAAAAGCCAAAAATAATGATAATTCAATCACTATTTCAGTAACTTTAAAAGGAAAATATTTCAGAACATCTCAATATAAAGATATTCACAGTATCAAAACAAGCACAAATACTTACATAATGATTTAGCTGTCTAATGAAACTCAACAAGTTGCTGTGCTTAAAATACTTGGGAAGCAAAGTTTCAGAGAGCAATTTCTGATCCAAAATGATGAGCCCTTTGCCATCTGGACTCCAACAAATGATGGAGTCAGTCGACGGATCGTCCACCATATCGTAAACTTTTCTGACGAGAGATGGCGGCAAGTTGCTAGGGTTCAGGCCAGGATGCGACGTAGTGCCGCCGCTTGAGGTTTCGAATGTCAGATTAGGTTGGACGCTTGTCATTGGATCCGAGTTGTTGAAGATGACGGAGATTGTACCGGCGGTAATTGGAAATTAGTTGATTTTTATTTGGTTTTCTTATTGAACGGGGGAGAAACGACGGCGAGCGATTAAGCGATTTCCCCTTTTTCGGGTAGTACTTGGGTTGGACTTCGTTATTCTGGCAACAAAACGCAAATGGCGTGCAGCCGAAGAAGTAAATATGATGCTACTAAAAGAAATTGCCCCGGGGGTAGTCATCAAATTTCCCCCTTCACGTGACATGTAATCCACCCGCAATGGCAACTCCAACTGAACCACCGATTTCAGAAAATGTAAAATGTACGCCGAAATCTTCACCCAGCAGAGTATACATTTTCCATTTTGTTCATTTCGAGGTGAAAAGGTTCGGAATGCACTAACTGCCGAAGCGTTTGTTAAACAAACGTTTGGTATGAGACGATTGTTGAACATGCGCCTAGAGTCTGGCGGTTGTTGAACAAACGCTTAGAATCCAACGGTTTTATTATGCGTAGCGGTTGTTGAAAAGATGCTTGGAGATCAACAACTATATTTCCAACGGCATAAATTTATAACGGCTATAATCCAAACCCTCCTATAAATATACCACTCCTCTATTATCCACAACATCAGATCTTCTACCACAAATCTAAAATTGTAAACTAAAATGATGGGAGATTGTGATGTCGATGCAGCTAGAATTAGCTTTGAATATTTTGATTTACAAGATCTTAGACAACCGATTGGAGGAATGGTAACTACTGCAAGTTGGACTGCTAAGAAAGACTATGATCTTTGCTACATCTACTGCTCACTTTCGATAGATCTTGTTCGTGGTGCTGATCAAAATAGAGAAATATTTTGGGGCCGAATCACTAATGCTTACAATAGGAAGAACATGGATTGAAATAGAAGTTTTGCTTCCCTCAAAGGTCATTATTGTAAAATTAATCGTCAAACCCAATGTTTTGATTCGCAGATGTTCAAGCTGAAGCGGAGTAACCCAAGCGGTTTTGGTAGTGATACTCATATGGTAATAATTGTTTACTTTTTATTTTTGTATTATAAGTCATATGGGTGTATTAAAAGTTGCATATTTTTACTGTAGAGACTTGCTACAAACAAGTTATTCAAACAAATCTACAAACCAGGTAGTAAACAAAGACCTCATTTCTATCAGTTCATGCATGTGTATGACCTACTAGTTAATCACATGAAATGGAAATCATCACTTCAAAAAACAGTCCAAGACGTCCAATCTCGTAATAGTCGTGGGAAAGCTCCTAGATTTGAAGACAGTTCAAGTCCAAGAGATTCGCAGGATAGTTATGTTTTCGGATCGGAAGAAGACCCAAACACTAATGATGATCGATTTGTTAGGCCCGAAAGCTCCAAGGCAGCAAAGAAAAAGATTGTTGTAGGCGCAAATGAGTGCGAAATTAGGAAACTTTTGAAAGAGTCTAACGATATGTATTCGAGCGCACTCGAGAGCAGATCAAGTCATCACCAAGAAAGGATTGATGCAATTCATCAACTAGTTGAGGTTAAGCGACGAAAAGAGGATGATGCAGTCATGTTTTTGGATACTTCGCAAATGGATGATCTGCAACGCGAGTATACCGAGTCTCGTAGATTAGAGGTTATAAGGAAAAGAAGAGAAGAAGGTTTTTGACGCATATGAGTGTGTAACGTTAGTATGGTTTAATATTTGGTTCGCTATGGATGCGCCGATATGGTGTTAGAGGCTATTTGTGTTTGTACCGTATGCATGGTTAAAAGTTAAGTTGTCTATGTACTGTATGTATCGTTAGAACTTGAGTTATCTATGTATGGAAATCCGTTTGTTTAGTGTAATGTCCCGACTTTTTCCGACTTTTAATGATTGATCTTAATAATGAAATTAAGATCAAATATGCTATTTAAAAGAAACTAAAGTGATATAAATACATATATGGTTTTATAAACAAATAATGGACATATTTAAGGCTATGTTTAAAAACTTGATTAACATAGAACAAATATGTAACATTTGAAATAACCACTTTAAAACACATTTGTAGTTATGAACATATGAGTGTATATTTTTATATATATGTATATATAAATAACTAAAAGAAAATATTTATATGCATATGCCAAAAATAAAGCAAGACAAAATCTTAGTACTATAAATAGTGAATCTAGCATAGGAAAATATCATGCAAGAAAAGACAAATGCAAAGATGTTATTTGAATTAAATAATGCCACTAAGTATATGAGAACTAGCACCTAAATCTACCTAAAACACAAGCATGTGCATAGATGTATGGCCTTAGAAAAAATATCTCTATACTTAACAACTAAGAAACCATTTTATAATGCTTAGAGATGGTAGGTCATTTAATGGAAGTATGGTATGGAAGTGATAGGCTTCTAGAAGTTTTTACATAAGACAAGGCTATTGGCTAGATATACTAGGATAAACAAACATTTCATGCATGTGCTCTCCTTATAATAAGGACTAGAGAGGGGTGAGGCTAAAGGAGGAATTTACTGTTGAACCATGTGCAAGAAATTGTTTAAAACACTTGAGTCTTAGCTATAAATACACACACAAAACTTGCATTCTTCTCTCACAGCAAAACTGAGTTCATAACTAAATTTCTGAGTTCATCTAGCAGGAAGAGGAAAGCAATTTATGTGAGTAAACTTAACTGTTTAAATCTTTAATTTAGAACTGCTGTGCCATAAGAGTTAATATCAAACCTATGTACTGTTATCACGTTATGATCTGGAAAAAAAAAACTTCTGCTATAAACACAGAACCTTTGTTTGTTAATATGATGTTGTTAGTGAGATCAATCTGAATGACTCTCTGAACTGTATTCCATTATTGAAGAGTATAAATGATTTGATCACCTTGTTATTTAGTTGAACCCAGTTCAATGAACACTCCTGTTCTTTTTAGGAAATAATCATACAAAAATTCCCACATTAGAGGTCTTGGAGTGCAAGGGTATATACTCCCAAAATACTTCAGAAAAACATGAAAATGAATAACTATAATATACATTCAGGAACAAAAGAAAAACCAGAGGAAGAGTTATACAGTCTGTTAATCAACTGTATAACATTGATTTTCAAATCTCTTAGAATCATGATTTGAGTATATGAATAAATCGCACTACAAAATTATGATTTTTGGAGGAAGTCTCATGATTTTTAACGTTGGGATGGCCGAGATATAATGGGATGGACGAAAAATGGTATTGGGTCAAATTCCGACAATCGACACCATCGAACTCCATGGAGAGAGAAGGAGAGCAACATCTAGGATAAGGGATTATAAGAAAAATATAAAACGATTTTTCTATGGTCTAGATTTTTTGAACGAGACAGATTTAGGTTTTCGGTGAGTTTCTGGGTTTGAGTTTTTTTACGCGTCGTGAGAACTAATGGAGAGATCGAGTGCGACGTGGTAAGGAGGGAAGGCGTGCGTAGGATCGGAGGTTCAATCGGACGTGGTAGCAGACCGTCCGGTGATCAGAACGGAGCAGAAGCGTCGAAGATTGGAGGACCGACCTGGAGATGTATTTCGGGTTAGTAGGAGATAAACAATATTTTTGAGGAGGAAGGTTTAAGTTGCAGATCTGACAGGTCGTGGGTGATTAGGGGGTGCGATGTGATTTGCTGGTGGTGGCGAGCGGACCTCATGGTGGCTGGAGGTGGTGTGCACGTGTACAGTGCACGGAGACGCACAGGCAAGTAAAAAACAGAAAACAGAAAAGAAATAGGAGAAGAAGAGAGACGATCAAGCGAGGAATGGTGTTTCAAGTGGCTTGATCATACTGGTGTATGGTGCATGTTGTGCACGGTGGTTCTGTGCACGAGGAAGAAGAACTGGAGATAGAAGGAAGGAAAGGAAAAGAAAATTTATATATATATATATAAGTATATATATATATAACGAAACAGAAATAAAGAAGTTTAAAATCTATGTAAATTATAATATATAAATATATATAGCCATATATATTAAGGAAGAAACCATAAACAAGAAAAATGAGGGAAGGAAGAATGGTATTAATGGAGGTGATCAATATGTATGTAAACATGAAGCCTGAACGAAGAAGGAAGGACTGAGAGAAAAGTATATAGAAAATAAATAGAAAAAGGAAATTAAAGAAAATTAAGAGGAAAAATAATAAAGAAAATAAGAAATAAAAAATGTTAAAGGGAGAATTGTTGGAAAGGTCTGGCACCAGGTATACCAGGGTGGTACTTTGGCGAAACAAGAAATCATTGTCGTGGCAAGGATTTTTTCGAGGGAAATCACACACGCAGGGGTGGTGGTACTTTAAAACCGGCACTTCTGGTAAACTGGCACTTCCGGTAAACTGGCATTTCCGGTAAACTGGTGCTTCCAACAAAAATGGCAGAAGTGGTACTTCCGAGGAAATGTGGCACTTCCAAGAAAATTGGTATTTCAAAAATGTGGTCGTGGCAAAGGATTTTTGGAGGAAATCGTGGTCGTGGCAAGATCTGGTCACTGGTACTTTGGCACTTTGCCAAGTACCAGGTGGTACTTTAAAATTCATGGTCGTGGCAAGCAGTTTAAAGGTGATCGGTCGGTCGTGGCAAGGCCCGGTAACTGGTACTTTGGAAAATCGGAACGTTATTTTAAATTTAAACAGTTTTAAATTTAAAATTTTGAAATAAATAAATTAATTAATTAAATAAAAAGAAGAGTTTTTATTTAATTAGACAAAGGCAAGTGGAAAGTAGAAGCAGAAGTTCAAACCGACAAGTTCGACGGTAGAAGTCGATCAGGTTTGAAATTTAACTAATAAGTGAATAAATAATTTCAAATTAATTATTTATAATTAATTAATCATAAATGAATAAATAAAAAAGGAAAGAAGAGTATGAAACATTGCCCGAACAACAATGATAAAAGAAGTAGAAAGTGCCGTGTGTGAAGCACGTGCATTACTTATTCATTCCCAAATGATGAGTAAAACTGAAAAAAACACTGTGTGAAACACATATACCTTAACTGATTATTTTTAAAAGATAATTAAACTATCCTGTTATGAACCAAGTGGACAAACACTATTTGTGTGAAGAGAATTAATCTTAATCAGATTAAGCCGATAAATATTCGTCGACTATAAAAGATATTCGTACATCGTTTCGAAGAGTCCGGAATAAATATTCCACTTCGACTCGAAGTATACGACGCATATCAGAATGCTGAAGTCAACAAGATGCAAGAACGGTTTTATATAATATCTTCGGTCTGTTCAGTCCCAGGACAAACCCAAATGGACGAGTGTCTGACAACGTATATCAGTTAAATTCTACACATCGAATTTACGTAAGTATATTACGTTGGTGGTAGAGAAATTCGTTTCTCTTAGATTTATTGCTAGTAATATAGTTGGGTAATCGAATGAGTGTTCCTGACGGATATGACGATGTGGGATTCAAAGTAATTGAAGAGAAATCTGTCAGAAGGATAAACGTGACCTCAAAACCTCACAACCAGGAAGTAACAAAAGTTGGGCTAGGCAGCATGGTTAGTTGGGTCATTCCCAAGCAGGGTGTATTATCACCATCTAGAGAAATTCCTATTTGTTTCTTAATCTATATTTTGCTGCTGCAGCTTTCTGAATGGTTGGCTAGCTACCACCATGGGGTGATAATATATTCGATACACTCAAGCTAAATGAGTGGTCGGTCATGTGTGGCCGGGTTGCAAGACTTCTTGTTGAACCTGCTGTGTATACTCTCTAGAGTACACTGATCGGTAGGTGCTCCCATACCTTGTCTGTTGGAATCCAATCTCCAATAAGAGCCCTACGGTTTATGATTTTCTATAAACATGAACGTGAGATGCAAGCGTTTCATTAGATGATTATTTATTTGATAAAAACTATCGTAATATCAAACGTTTTGATATAAAATACTTAGGTCATTATCCATATATTAGTTATAGATTGGTCTAAAGATTTTTAAAGTAAATGAATCTGTCAATGTGGAAAACCTTATTCTTACTACCCTGTTTACATCTTTTAACTGTGTTTACTCACACCAGTCCCTTGACTAACCCAGAGTTTATTTTCTGTGTTTTCTAAACTCTTGGGTACTCATAATATTTGTTATGAGTAGACAAGTGATCTAGATATCTAAAGGAACTCTTTTGAAGTATCGTGGAGTAGGAATTCAAGAACCAGTCTAGAAGTGATATCTATATCTAAGTATCCAGTTTATGCATTGGGCCAGTATCACGTATGATGTTGTATTCGAATGATGTACTCTGATGTAACAAATTCTGTTATGTAATATATTATGTATTTTGTGAAATTCCGCTGTGAGATTAATTCCGCTGTGTAATTCTGATGTTCTTCTTACTCTTCTATTCTATTAGTTCTATCTTATCTTTCTCATCTTCTAAATTCTTTCAATAATGACATGACTTTCGAGGCATCGAAAATCGCGCCATTACATTTAATTTGAATCCAATTTTGTTTTATTTGATTTAGCAAATCGTATTATTATTTTAATACGAATCCATAGCGAATATTTATAAATTTTAATTTGGCCATGCATTGAAAATTTGAAGACGAAACCATTATTTCTCAACACCATTGCAAAGTTTTAACTCTTCGCATCCCAGCATGACTCGTTGCACGTAGATCGGGTTTATATAGATCCCGGTAAAGTCAAGCGAACTTCAATTCAGAAATCGACGAACTACCGCGCCGTTACGAGCTTGTTTTCGAACCATTTAATGGTCGTTATTAATGATACTCGACGAATTGTTTGGTTTATGTTACGATTAATTCATAATTTGAGTCGACCAACGCTAACGAAACTAATAAATTGGTAATCTAAACAGTTTGGAAATCCGTTTGTTCATTTTGAATCAAATTTATTTTTATATGATTAAATTAGTTGTATTATTATTTTAATACGAATCCATAGCGACTATTTATGAATTTTAATTTGGCCGTATATTGCAAATTTGAAGACAAAACCATTATTTCTCAACGTCATTGCAAAGTTTTAACTCTTTAGGTCCCAACGTGACTCATTGCACGTAGATCGGGTTTATATAGAACCCGGTACAGTCAATCGAACTTCAATTCGGAAATCGACGAATTACTGCACTGTTAGGAGCTCGTTTTGTACCTTTTATCGGTTGTTATTAAAGACGCTCGATGAATTGTTTGGTTTGTGTAACGATTAATTCATAATTTGAGTCGGCCAATGCTAACTAATGAATTGGTAATCTAGGAAATTTGGAAATCTATTTGTTCATTTTGAATCCAATTTATTTTTATATGATTAAATTAGTCATATTATTATTTTAATACGAATCCATAGCGACTATTTATGAATTTTAATTAGGCCGTATATTACAAATTTGAAGACGAAACCATTATTTCTCAACGCCATTGCAAAGTTTTAACTCTTCGGGTCCCAACGTGACTCGTTGCATGTATATTAGGTTTATATAGAACCCGATACAGTCAATCGAACTTCAATTCGGAAATCAATGAACTACCGCGCCGTTATTAGCTCGTTTTCGAACCATTTAACAGTCGTTATTAACAATACTCGATGAATTGTTTAGTTTGTGTAATGATTAATTTATAACTAGAGTCGGCCACGCATGAATTGGTAATCTAGGTTGTTTGGAAATCCGTTTGTTCATTTTGAATCCAATTTATTTTTATATGATTAAATTAATCATATTATTATTTTAATACGAATCCACAGCGGCTATTTATGAATTTTAATTTGGCCTTACATTGCAAATTTGAAGAAAAAACCATTATTTCTCGACGCCATTGTAAAGTTTTAACTCTTCGGGTCCCAACGTGACTTGTTACACGTAGATCGGGTTTATATAGAACCCGGTACAGTCAATCGAACTTCAATTCGGAAATCGACGAACTATCGCGTCGTTACGAGCTCGTTTTCGAACCATTTAACGGTCATTATTAAAAACACTCAACGAATTGTTTGGTTTGCCTAACAATTAATTCATAACTTGAGTCGGCCAATGCTAACGTAACTAATGAATTTGTAATCTAGGCAGTTTGGAAATTCGTTTGTTCATTTTGAATCCTATTTATTTTTATACGATTAAATTAATCGTATTATTATTTTAATATGAATCTATAGCGACTATTTATGAATTTTAATTTGGCCGTACATTGCAAATTTGAAGACGAAACCATCAGTTCTCAATGCCATTTAAATATAGAACACCACATAAACAGTTCGGAATACATACACAGACAATACATATCTGCTGCTTTAGCATGTGCACAAGTAATTTATATACAACAAAAATTTTGTAGTGAATTAGACTAAATCAACAATATATTGTGATAATACTAGTGCGATAAATTTATCTGAAAATCCAATAAATCACTCCAGAGCTAATCATATAGATATCCAATATCACTTCTTACGTGACAACATAGAAAAAGATTATTAATTTAGAATATGTCTCAACTGAAAACCAGATTGCAGATATCTTCACTAAACCACTATTAGAAAATTCTTTAATTAAATTACGACGAGAATTAGGGATTGTATCAGTAAAAGATATATAAATTAGTATAATATTTTTTTTATAAAAACAAGTACGTATTTGTGTTTTAACCTGCCAACTATTTTTAGCCTATTTCCTTAAAATTCTCCCAATACTTCTGGCTATAGACTTCTGAAATTCTAACCACATGTTTCTTGGTTGTTTTTCCTTATATAAACCTATGTTTTCTTCACTACAAAATTCAAAACTAAATAAGCTGAACTACATACACTATGTCATCCAATAACTCAAAATCTTTAATCAATATTACTTTCACGTTGGATAGTTTTTTCGATTCTCCTCAATTTCCAACACCTACGCCTTGATATGAACCATAATATCGTTAGGGAAACTATCACACTGGATATACTCCTAAAGCAAAGAAGGCTAAAAGAGCTCTCTTCTCATCACCAGATACAAAACGAAAAATAGACGATCTTCGTCACTATCAGACAGAACAAATAACTCTATAGAAAGAGTTTTACTTCTAATAGAAAGTTATTGCAACTCGCTTAAGCCTTCTCGAAAAAATGATTTACAAATTTTGTGGTTCAAAAGAAAAGGATGTTACTTCACCTTTACCAATCCCACCAAATCCTATTGATCCATCTTCCTCTTACCGAACTGAGAAAGGCCCAGTGAATCCCACAATGAAATACTACACCTTCTCTCCTTAACGACCATTGTATAGTCCAAACTCGTGGGATAAGAATTTCCAATCTAATGAAGGAAAGAGTTCATCAACACCAATGAAGACTCTACCTTCTAAAAATTAAACTTTCATTTCATAATTTCATTTATATTTATATTTTTTATTTTTTATTTACATTGTTATTCTATCATTTATATAAAAATAAATTTATTTTCGTAGAAAATTCCTAAATAGACGTCTGACCTAAAACAAACAGATGTCTGAATACACGATCTAAATAAATTTTCCCCTTAAAACAGACGTTTGAAATGTAAGAAAAATGAACTATATTCTTGCGGGTTTAAATTTTTTCCAAATCAGACGTCTGACCAAAAATTTCAGACATCTGACTAAGGACCCAAAATTTTGCTTCTTTCAGAATCAGACGTCTTACCTCCAAAATACAGACGTCTGAATTAACCCAAAATTGAACTAATTCCTCTCAGGTTCAAGTTCAAAACAAAACAGAGTCTGGTTCAGAAATTTCAGACGTCTGAAATGAAACTAATGTGTTTTTTAAATAAGCATATGAGTATTTCCAATCATCATAACCCTTCATCTCTTCATCTTTTTACTTTTACCTCTTCATCTTTTTTACCATCTATAAAAACCCTAGCCCCAAAATCAAAAAATTACCACAAAACTCCAACTTCTCAAAACAAAATCATGGCATATCGAGGCAAAAGAACAAGAGAAAAAGAATCAATTCCTCCTTCCGAAGAATTAATCCAAAAATGGCTATGGGATGATACCGCCAAGGCAAGATACAAAGCAATGAAGGACTCCAAATTCTTCGTACGTGCTTTTGTAAACTTTGATGCTTTCTCAAATTATCGATTACAACAGTATGCTAGACACTTTCATTTCGAATCACTAGTCGAGTATAATAAAAATAATGTCAAAATTTATCCTCTCCTAGTGAAGTTGTTCGTAGCAAATCTGAATCTTGACCATACAAAACCTCAAGTCAAAATGGATACCATTTGGTCTTGGGTTTGTGGAAAACATGTGCTTTTTTCAATGCAACAACTAAGCCAAATTTTAAAATGTGCTTGGCAAGGTCCAGATATAGACATGATAGAAGTAGATATGACTACAAGTGGTGAGACTTCACGCAAATTTCTCTCTGATAATCTCATTAATATGCAAGAGCTTACTTCCACTCATCTCCGACCACAAGCACGCTTACTTAATCGCATACTTGTCCGAACCATTCAACCCCACAAAGGAAGTTACGAAAAAGTCTACAAAGACATTTCCAAACCCTTTACGCCCTCTGCTCCAACAAGAAAATCAACCGGGCAAAGATCATCATGGATGAATGGACAGATATCACGTATAAGCGCAAGTACAAGACTTTGCACTATGGTGCTTATATTACTCGGATCCTCGCTGCTTGTGAAATAAACATCCCTAATACTCACTCCTTAAGAATCAAAGAAATTGGTCTGAAGACATTGAAACTTATGGATATTACTCTAAATCCCGCTACTTTAGAGTATATGTCTCTAGAAACTTGGACAGAACATGTAGCCTCGCACCCAGAAGCAATCATACCTGAGCCTTCTCGCCGTCGTCAAGTTAGGGAAGAAGAAGATAAAGAAATTCAAATTATTTCACCCGAAACTTATTCCAAACAAGCCTTAGTAATGTTATCCCAAAACCAATCTAAAATTCATAATGAATTAAGGCATTATCAAAAACAAACAGATAAGAAGTTTGACTCTATCAAAGGATTCTTGAACAAAATTTGGGAAAAAGTTTCTTGCACCGGCACTTCTTCGAGCCAAGCTCAAGCTCTAGCTCCATTTCAATGGTCTTCAAGTTCTGCCGAAGAAGTTCCCGATTTCGAACAAGGCTCTCCCAAAGACGGTGGGACAACTATTGAGGCATCTACTTCCGAAGGTTGGTAAGCATGGTTGATGGTATGGTGGTCTACGTATTTTGCGTATAAACTCTTAAATTATCTAAATGGTGTGTAATATTTTGGTGCTTATGTCTCGCACGAAACTCTAGTACGTGCTGTAGTATATTATGTCTGATGGTATGCTTGTTTATATATTATGTTATGTCTGCTTCTATAGTATGTTTGTGTGTAATGCATACATGCTTAAAGTTTTTTTCATAAGTATTCCTTTTTGACGACTGACAAAGGGGGAGAAACAAGTGATAATATATGCATATTGACAGGGGGAGCTTATGTAGTTGTCATTAGTCAAAAAGGGGGAGAATGTTGAATCTCACTATATAGCGTTTTGACTATGGCAACTACATATACATTATATCGACTAAATTTTTTTTGCAGGAAGATATTAGACAAGCAGATTCAAGAACACCAAAATGAAGATTGAATATGTTGTAAGAGTTTGTAGTCCTAGATTTTCATGTTAAAGTCTTCCTTGATGATTACACACACACATATCATATATATATATACACACACATATATATATATATGTTTTCACATTTAAAAGAGGCAAGGAATAAGTTTTGCCCAAAAAACAGATGTCTGAGTTAAATCAGACAGATGTCTGTTTGTTGAGACAAAATTAAATTTTCTATAATATTTAGATGTCTGTTCTGAATTTTTCAGACGACTGAAACTGCTACGAAATGTATTACTGTTTCACTTTTTAAAACAAAACAAACATCTGAATAATATTTTCAGACATCTGATTAGAAGAGTTGCAGCCTATTATGAAGAGTCACAACTTTCTAATTCCTTTCTCTCGATGAAATCTCTTTATGATCAGTCGTTACTCTTTGTATATTATAAATAAAGATCTGATTAACTGATCATTTCACCAAATCTCATTCTAACTTATTCCATCTTACTTAAAGCTCTTTATTTCCAAAAAGCACACTATTTTCAATATTATCTTCCATTATCTTTCACAAGCTTCACGTTTATCGTCAAGGAAAGACTATAGGAAGAGTGGACTATATATCAATATATCTGTGTTAACAAGAACACAAATAAGTCATCAATTATTATGTATTAAGGAAGACCTCTTCAGGAGTTGAGGCAAGAAATCCCGTTTGGCTGTTCGGGTATTTGTGAACCTATTCCTCTGGGTAGTGAGGGTCTTAGTGATAGTGAAATAGCAGAAGTGAGTCTAGGACTGGACGTAGGACAGTGGCCCGAAACAATATAAATCGACTATGTGATATCTACTTACTACTCAGCTATATATATATATATATATATATATATATATATATATATATATATATATATATATATACCATCTTATACTCCATTCTACACGATCCTACCGCTGTATAGACTCTTTCATTCATAATATCTCCACCCTTACCATTTACATGCTAAATTGGCAATACCAACAAAGAAAATTAAACAATACAAAATAAAATTGCTGTAATTACAAACAAAACAGCTTGTAACACTCTACATAGCCATTATTTAATGATATATAGGTACAACATAGAAAACAGGTAAAGAGATTTATTAATAAGCACTTTTGAATAGTCTACAAAATGTTTCGTATTATGTATTTCAAATGGATGCTGAAGTAAAAAGTTGGCCATATAATTTTCCCTAGTCGAAGAATTATCCAACCGCGCAAGAAAGAGGCTCTGCAACTGGTAGACTATGTATTCGTGAAAGGTATTGTTCCCAAATTGTATATTAACATTACGTACATCTATATATGTTATTACTTCAAATTTCACCAAAATGTGAAGATATCTGGTTAAACTAACTTGCATATAATTAGGCTTACAAACAAAAAGAGTAGACCTGCAAATTCAACATATGTCAACAACTTTAAAACAAGGGCATATGAAAAGGGATTTCAGGCATATGATATCCTTTTTTATTAGCAACACGAATTTCAAGGCACTAGTTGTTGAATGTGTAGTTTCTATATAAAGAAGGACCATGTCCATGAAACAATCGAGACACATATATTGCATATTTTAAGCACTCATAGTCTATATTAAAGTCAACAATGCAATATTTATTTTGTTAAAATAATCTACAGGAAATATGTAATCAAGAACATCATGTTTGAAGGAAGCTTAATTTGTTGTTTTCGAAATCACCTATTCATGAGGTTGACTATAGTCCTAAAACACAAGAGAATTGCAAACATGAACTTGAAGAACTAATGTTGGATTAAGATAGCATGAGAAGTTCACTTCTGCAGTGATGTTACACTAGTTATAGAGAGGTAACTGAGAACACATTCTAATAATATTTTCAGCATTAATTCTAGTATATGTTATGTACATGCACAGTTGCGCACACACATACACACAACAATTTCTGGTTATAGTTTTGATGTGTATCTAGATGTTGTTTGATATGGCAATTATTTATACTGGTAATGGTCTTGGTTTCTTTGTCTTGAAGTTGATGAACTTTCAATAAAAATTGCCACTTCTGTTAAAGTATCTTGAGTACTGTTTAATGTAGTTGTTGAGTGACTTGGTCTCTCTATCGTAAAGTTAATGAGAATAACTTTCCATCTCTTTTTGTATTGTACGATAATTACCTAGCGAATAGTTTGATTTGCTACTGCCATTGGTTTTATTTTCAGTTCATTCTGACGTCATGTTGGTATGAGATAACATGGAATATTGCTTGTGTTCTTATTAAAACAAACACTGTTTGTATATTCCTTTAAATCGACTTCTGTTTCTACAACGTGTTTTCTTTTTCTAGCTTTGATTTAATTCAATTCCTAACACATGATACAGCTCTGTAAAGTTGTATACTATTTTTCCCTATTCATACTCTAAGAAAAGCATATTTGTGTAAAAAAAAAGCAATCTCCTTGCGTCTAGATTGAGTCTAACAGAAAAGTTTATCCGTTGAAGTATGCACCAGGTTACCACTGTTTGTTGTTCTTGCCCAGATGCTTAGGCCCTATTCTTATTTAGTCTATTTCAACTTTGATCGTGGACCATTAGGATAATGAACAACTATGGTGAGTTTTATCTGCTCCGAAGTGTTGCTGTTATGGTTCTACCATACTGCTATTTCATGAACGTTAATTTAGCACTACGTTTATTTCATAGGACTATTTTTAGTAGCAACAATCAAAGGAATAAATTCCATTTTGATGTTCCATTTGCATTGGTTCTATTGTTGTGACTTCATAGCATTTTTCCTTTTTCTTTTTCTTTGCAGATATGGAATTCAAAAGACGCTATGATGAGTCAGGGTACGTAGAAAGTGTTTACGAACAAGTTTGGTTATTGTTGTGTATTATTTTATTGCATTGTCAACCTTATATTTTTGTGTAACTTATATTTATTGCGGTATATTTGTACTTTTTTGTTCCTTGGAAAATATGGTTTATCTTTGTTCTATCCTAGTTCGTTTATGGTAAACTTGTTTATAGAACTTCTTTCTTTATTTTTTTAGCATTTAATTTAGAGAATTGTTGAATCTATTTGTGTTACTGAAAGTATCAGTTGTATATTTTAAAATAATTTTAAAATTATCAGTTTGAAACAAGCATTTCTGAATGTTTCAGATTATCAATTCAAAACACTCATCGAGTGTTGCAGATTATTAATTAGAAACACTCGGCGAGTATTGTAGATTATCAGTTCGAAACACTCACCTAGTGTTGCAGATTATCAATTCGAAACACTCAGTGAGTGTTGCAGATTATCAAACCGAAACACCTGCTAAGTGCTTCAATTCGTCAATCTGAAACATAAAATAAGTGTTTCAAAAATATGCACCATACTAATTGCAACACCTAAAAAGTGTTTCTAAAATTTTTAGCAACATTTTATTACCGTTTCAAATTGGTCATTTTGGCGTTGTGTATAAATGAAAATTGTGACCATTTGCGCCTGATATAGGTCGGAATATCCAGGCATTTGTTCAACAAATGCCTGGGGTGTAGGCGTTTGTTGAACAAACACCCGCATTATTTAATACGAGGCCGTTTTTTAAAATTCAATGCACTTGTTCAACAAACGCTAGAATACAGGCATTTGTTGAACAAGCGTCTGGTCTCAAAAACTGTTGGGCTCTCTGGCTTTTCGGAGTGTGGAAACTCGAATATCCAATTTCCACACTCCGGAATAGTTGAAAATGCTCTAATACCTTTGATTTTTAGTGCCTGTCCACCCATAAAATTTCAAAAAATTCTCTTTTATATATAGTCAGGGCCGACACATGGGGTAGACTAGTTAGGTGACTGTATAAGACTACCCCCGAAAAGGGGCAACGAGAGGAAGGGTAAAGTGTCATCAGAGTTGTTATTTAATTTCCTATTGATAAACCTGCTAATATCATGATTTTAAGAAAATGTAGTAGTAAATTGGTTGTTTGTTTGTTTCAAGAAACTCAGATCAAGGGTTTGAACCCTAGCATTGTATTACTTTTTTAGGGCATCATCTACCTAGAACTTTGCACGTAATTTTGCCTACTGCCTTAGGCAACGAGTAGGCTGGGGTCGGGCTTAGATATAATGGAAAATAAGATAAGCGTTGGACAAATTTTGGAAAAGTTTAATCTGAAGAACACCAAGTTTTATTTTTAGGTTAAAAGGTAAACTTTTAAAAAAATTAAGTTGAATGATAAACTACATACAATGCTAGTTATACAAATAATTTTGTATAGTGTAAAAAGTAAATATAATGTTATGTAGTTAAATCCTGGCCAAAGCTCCGCAAAATCTCCACTATATCCCGTAGCAGTCTTCAACCGCTACGCAACTCAATTTAGCGCTGATGAATAGTGGATCCGCTTTAAACCCTGATATTTTCCGTTGTGCTACTAAATCAATGCTTTTTAGCATCTGCTTTGATAATATTAATATACAGAGCTTGATTTGATTATTTTTCTTTTAAATAAATAATAAAGTCTGTGCAAAGAGCTAATTTTAAGGCGTAAATGTCCAATATATGATAAAAATCTATTATAGTCATCAAATCTAGTGTGCACAATAATGATATTCTTTGATTTTGTTGTATAAAATTAATTAAATTTTGGTTTTTTTACATAAGTAATTGATTTTAGACATTTTATTTTACATGTAATCACAAAACCGAAACGACCAATTTGAAATGGTAATAAAATGTTGCTAAAAATTTTAGAAACACTTTTTAGGTGTTGCAGATTTTTGAAACACTTATTTTATATTTCTGATTGACGAATTGAAACACTTAGCTGGTATTTCAGTTTGATAATCTGCAACACTCGCTAAGTGTTTCGAATTGATAATGTGCAACACTAGGTGAGTGTTCCGAACAGATAATCTGCAACACACGTTGAGTGTTTCTAATTGATAATCTATAACACTCGATGCTTGTTTCAAATTGATAATCTGAAACATTCAAAAACGCTTGTTTCAAACTGATAATTTTAAAATATACAACTGATATTTTCGATAACACAAATAGATTCAACAATTCTATAAATTAAATGCTAAAAAAAATATAGAAAGAAATTCTATAAGCAAGTTTACCATAAACGAATTAGGATAGAACAAAGACAAACCATATTTTCAAAGGAGCAAAAAAATACAAATATACAATAATAAATATAAGTTACACAACAAGTAAAAGGTGACAATGCAATAAAAGAATACATAATGATAACCAAACTTGTTCGTAAACACTTTCTACGCACTCTGACTCATCATAGTGTCTTTTGAATTCCATATCTGCAAAGAAAAAGAAAAAAAAAAGAAAAAATGCTATGAAGTCACAACTATAGAATCAACGTAAATGGAACATCAAAATGAAATTTATTCCTTTGATTGTTGCTACTAAAATAGTCCTATGAAAATAAACCTAGTGCTAAATTAATGTTAATGAAACAGCAGTGCAGTAGAACCATTACATCAGCACATCAGAGCAGATAAAACTCACCATAGTTATTCATTATCCTAATGGTCCACGATCAAAGTTGGAATAGACTACATAAGAATAGGGCCTAAGCATCTGGGCAAGAATAACAAACAGTGGTAAACTAGAGCACACTTCAATGGATAAACTTTTCAATTAAACTCAACCTAGACGCAAGGAGATTGCTTTTTTTTACACAAATATGCTTTTCTTAGAGTATGAATGGGGAAAGCTAGCATACAGCTTAACAAAGGTATACCATGTGTTAGGAATTGAATTAATCCAATGCTAGAAAAAGAAAACACGTTATAGAAATAGAAGTTGATTTAAAGGAATATATAAACATCGTTTGTTTTAATAAGAACAAAAATAATATTGCATGTCATCACATACCAACATGACGTCAGAATGAATGGGAAATAAAACCAATGGCAGTAGCAAACCAAACAATTCACTAGGTAATTATCGTACAATAGAAAAAGAGATGGAAAGTTATTCTCATTAACTTTACGATAGAGAGACCAAGTCACTCAACAACTACATTAAACAGTACTCAAGATACTTTAACAGAAGTGGCAATTTTTATTGAAATTTCATCAACTTCAAGACAAAGAAACCAAGACCAATACCAATATAAATAATTGCCATATCAAACAACATCTAGATACACATCAAAACTATAACCAGAAATTGTAGTTTGTATGTGTGTGCGCAACAATGCATGTACATAACATATACCAGAATTAATGCTGGAAATGTTATTAGAATGTGTTCTCAGTTACCTCTCCATAACTAGTGTAACACTACTGCAGAAGTGAACTTCTTATGCTATCCTAATCCAACATTAGTTCTTCGAGTTCTTGTTTGCAATTCTCTTGTGATTCAGGACTGTAGTCAACCTTATGAATAGAAGATTTCGAAAACAATAAATTAAGCTTCCTTCAAACATAATGTTCTTGATTACATATTTCTGATAGATTATTTTAACAAAATAAATATTGCATTGTTGACATTAATGTAGACTATGAGTGCCTAAAATATGCAACGTATGGATATGGTCCTTCTTTATATTCTTTATATAGAAAATACACATTCAACAACGGGTGTCTTGAAATTCATATTGCTAATAAAAAAGGATATCATATGCCTGAAATCCCTTTTCATGTGCACTTGTTTTAAAGTTGTCGACATATGTTGTAATAACCCGGAAAATCTGGGCCAGTTCAAAATTTTTATTTTGGCTATTTTAGCGAATTTTGAACATTTAAAATAGATTATTTTAAATAAAAATGACGAGAAATTTATTTTGAATAGAAATCGAACGTATATATTATATACGTCGTCATTAGAATATAAATAATTATATATAATTATAAATAGAATTGAAAATGGCGCGGTAGTTCGATAATTCGATTTCAAACTTCAATTGAATGTACCGGGTGCAAAACAATCCGGATTTTAGTGAAACCAAAAATAATGGAATCTAATTGATAATATCTTTCCAACGAATCCGGAAAATTGAAATTTCATAGCGGGGATCAAAAGATATGTCCAGTTGAAAATTCTGAATAGTCGCTATGGAATTCAGGCCCTTAAAAATGGGAATTTTGCAAACGACCTCGGATTTCGACGAAACCACTTTTGTTGGCTCCGTGATGTCAAATTATTGCTAGATTCCAAATTTCATAATTTTTCGAATCAATATGTGAGCGTGGCAAAAGAAAACGTGTTTGACCAGTTTCAGTTGATTTTAATCGACTGGAAAATGGCCATTTTTCCAACGGTCTCGGAATTCGACGAAACTAGTTTTGTTAGGACCCTATCGTCAATACGAAGCTAGAAAATATTTTTCTGGAATTTTTCGAGTTAGTATGTGACCCCGGTAAAATGAAATGCGCGTTCAAGTTCAATATATAGAGCTATATTTTGATTTTGACGAAAACTGATCGAAACGATCGAATCAGCCTACGATACATATCCCATTGCGTTCGGAATGGGGGTAATACGCTAGGGATGACAGTCGGTGGGCTTGGTTTCGAGTTCGTGTTAAAAGGTTATCTTTTCGCAATTAAAAATAATAAAATATTTTATTATAAACCCCCTCACCTCACTCTCTCTCCCCTCTCCTTTACCTTTCCCCAATCAGTATGGTCAACGCTCAGATTCAAAAGAAATAAAAAAACTCTCGAGCTCATCGTCGCCGCTCCAAGGGGGCCCACCGTCGGACCTCGCCGGATCTCGCCGCTTCAGGCGCCTCTCCCCCCTCGCCTCCTCTCCCTCTCGCCTGAGAACCCCCAAATTCGTGAGCCCTCGCTTTCTCCGATCGAGCCCCACAACCCAGGCCACCGCGACCCTGAGAACCCCCGCACCCCCTCTGTGTCGCGCGCCGCTACCGGATGTACCCATCCCAGCCTCCGCGTACCCCAACTAAGTCGTCGTCTCCCTCACCGAAGGCCACATCAACCAGCCCCTTCCTCCCCCTTTATCGCAGAAAATCCCACCCCTGCTTTAGAAGAAGCTACGCAAATCCCCTCCTCCAGAGTAAATCAGAAGCTGTAAGTTTTATTTTATTTTTATTTTAGTTTTATTAATTTAAAATTTTAGTTCTTTTGAATAGCAAAATATACACTGTTATGTGATAAAAAGGCATGGTTCTTAATAATAAAAGGATTTCATATTTATTTTATATATATTCACTTTCATTTGTAAGGTAAAATCTGATGTCAATATATATTTTAGCAAGGGTAAAATCGGTTCTATATACATAGAAAAAAATTAGATATTTATAAATATAAAAGGTATGGGTTTTAATCGACAAATGTATGATTTTTAATTGACAAAAGGCTTGATTTTTAATGAAGAAGGAGGTTTGATTTCTAATGGAAAGGAGTGATTTTTGAACATGAAAAGATAATATTTTTGAATATGAAGTAGCGGTAATAAAAATGTGATTTTTATAAAGTGAAGATTATAAAAATGTGTTTTTTATAAAGTGAAGATTATAAAAATGTGATTTTTATAAAGTGAAGATAATAAATATGATTTTTATATAGTGTAGATTATAAAAATGTGATTTTCATAAAGCAGAGATTATAAAAATATAATTTTTATAAGATAGAGAATATAAAAATACGATTTTTATATATGTTGTAGCGAAAAGATTTGATCTTTATAAATATAGTGGAGTGATAAAATGTGGTTTTTATCTATGAACAGTGTGGAAAGAGAGAGTTGAAATTTCGAGCAAATCTGAACCTTTCAGAAATAAAGACTGGAGGAGTGGACCCCTCGGTGAGAACTTCTCACTTTAAATTCCTTTTTCTAGTTATATTATTATATTTGCTAGGATACAGACGGTGTTTAGTAGCACCCAACACCCGTCGTCCACAGACAATGGACGGCTTGTTTGTTTGATTGATGTGTTGTGAAAATTGATTGTGTTGTGGAATGGTTGAATAATAAAATATTCTTGTATTGAAAGGAAATAAAATATTTATACAGTTAAAAATATTTTATCGTTAAAAATATAATTTTTAACGTGAATGTGAATAAATATTCATTTACAAACCGGACGGTTTGTTTATGTACACCTATTTGAAGGACATTGATTGGGTCGATAAATTTTACACATCGCCCAACTGCACAAATAAAAATCTGTGTTTGTTGATTTGAAACCCCACACGGGTATTAGGATAAAATACGACATACACTAATCCCAATAATTAGTTATTTGTCGATCGATTGATTGACAGGCTGTTATAAGCGTTAAATATCTATATTTGATGCTTATATAGTGTAGTGCACCTTGGATGATGGTTGATTATTTATCGTTGCTATTATATACATGTGTTGTATGGAATCCATATAATTTACTTTATATGGTAATTGATTGGGCCTCATTCCAATTTAGAAAATAAAGAATTTTATAAAATAAAGGTTCATGTGTTGACCGTACTCATCCGTTGAGATTAGTCATGTGTTGAACGAAATATTTTAACAATAAAATTTACATCTTTCTCTTTATAAAATAAAGGTTCATGTGTTGACAGTACTCATCCGTTGAGATTAGTCATGTGTTGAACGAAATATTTAAATAATAAAATTTACATCTTTATCATATATAAAATTAGAAACTAATTGGAAAATAGATAAGATGAGTGGTCTCCTGGATATTGATCTGATGTTGGTTTCGGCCTTCGGGGTTAATATTCAGGGAATCATTCTCTTACTAATTTACGGTTGGAGTCTGATTTTAAATCAAACGATAGATACCATAATTTTTATAAAATATATTGAATAACAAAAATAGTCACAAGTGGACAGTACTCATTTGTTGAGATTAGTCGTGTGTTGACAAAGATATAGAGTCGTGTATTGAAAGAAATATAGATCCATTTGTTGAATATAAAGCCGTGTTGATTAGAGATGCGCTATTTTGACGCGAACGATATTTATATCGATTATATTCGAATTGAATTTGATTTGAATAGAAAATGAATTTGATTTGAATAGAAAACGAATTTGTTTTGAATTGAATAGAAAACGAATTTGATTTGAATTGGATTGGAAAACGAATTTGATTTGAATTGAATAGAAAACGAATTTGAATTGAATTGAAAAGAAAATGAATTCGAATCGAATTGAATTGAAAAGAAAATGAATTTGAATCGAATTAAAATCGATTTGAATTGAAATCAAATAGAAATGAAAGTAAAAAGGATTTATAATAGGAAATTCAATTTTGATTTGAATTTGAAATAAAGGTTGAAATTGTTTTTGAAACGAATTCAAAACTATTTATAAAATTCATTTAAATAGAAATCGACGAAATATATATTATATATATAATATAATGACCTAAATAGAACGCACCGCGCCGCGGCAGTTCGCGAATTTCGACCATTGATTTCGAACGGACATTACGGGAGATCCGACCGTCGGATTCTCCTAAAACCGGAACCGTTGGGTTCGTATCGAAAAGAGCTTTCTAACGAATATTAGAAATTTGAAATCCAACGGTTGGATTTGGAGATACGTACAAATCAAATTTGGAAAAGGTCGCTGTAAGTGCAGTTCGATGGCCGTTGTTGGAAATCGACTGTACGGGCCTTGATAAAATTATTAAAAATAGTAATAATTCGTCTAAAATCATAAGAAATGATTTAGGAAAAATTGGGATGAAAAACTCATATTTGAAACGACAAAAATAGATTTTTATCGAAATGTACTATTTTTGAACTAAAATTAAACCCGTTTATTTTTAAATAAATAAATTGGATTTGAAATGCGTTGTAAATAGAATTGATTTGTGGGTTTATCGTGAAGGGTGTTTTACATGACACTTGTTCTTTAACCCGATAATAAATAGAATGTGATTTGGGTTTGTCGTGAACTGTGTTTTAAATGACACTAGTTCTTTAACCCAGTAAAAGGAGTTTTAAGGAATCTGCAATTAAATTGAAATGTGAATTGATAATTTAAATTATCAAATATAGAAAGTGAGCGAG
Source organism: Allium sativum (assembly GCA_030737875.1). NCBI lineage: Eukaryota > Viridiplantae > Streptophyta > Magnoliopsida > Asparagales > Amaryllidaceae > Allium > Allium sativum. The sequence continues at coordinate 219,649,301 of CM060921.1, forward strand.
AATGGAGTATCACCAGTTTTGCTCCAAAACGATAGTCAAATCTTTAATTAGATTTGAACATGAAATGGTAATTAATTTTAACGATAACATCGTGGTGTTAGATATGGAGTATTACCAGTTTTTCTTCATGGGATGAATAGGTTGGGATTGGGAAATAAAATACATAATTACTTCGGTATGGTTCGCTAATCTCGACAAGTTTGGAAAACCATAATTTGGTTTGAAACGACATCCAAAGGAAGATTAAAGGATAAATCTTAAAGAATTTATCTTGGATAAAATTAATGGGAACCTTTCCCTAAGAATGTGGAATTTAGAAACTAGCCGCAGGTTAGTTAAGAGGAATGGTTTCCTGGGTATTGATCTGATGTTGGTTTCGGCCTTCGGGGTTAATATTTGGGGAATTGCTCTCTTACTGATTTACGGTTAGTGACTAATGAATTGGAATGAGGCGTATGTTGTGTTTGTGTAACATTTGTTTTTAATATACGAGTGTTGTTCGGAAAGGCCGGGTTTATACCCATTCTGAATAACCGATTCGACGATAAGTCGAAGATGATGACGGTGGTCGAAGACCGGAAGTCTTCACATCGTTGGGATAATTACCGATGATCCTGATTGGGTTGTACACCCAAGAGGATGGAAATAGTTAGTGGTCGTCTAGACGTACTTGGAGATCGATGGATATGCGAGGAAAGTGCCTCCGGTTTCGTTCAGACCCAGAACGAACTTGTAAATGGATTGTATGTCTGACATTGGATTTTATTCTGTGTTGATTGATTTCTGTTAAATATATATCTGTTTGGCGGCAGAGAATTTATTCTCTTGCTTAACGCCCTTCTCTGAGACGTACGAGCTTAGAGGTTATATATCGATAGATATCAATCGCATGGCATGAATTGCCTGTGCGGCATGCTGAGTTGCATGGATCAAGGCTTCTGTTGAAAAGAAAAGTCTTGTGGTTGATGATCAAAGCACGGCCTTTGTAGCGTAGCCTTGTGTATAGCGTGGATTCGCGAGCCTCACACCTCGGTATGAGTTAAAAACGGGATAAGGACTGCGGGGAGAGCACGACGTTTCTTTCTAGCTTTGGTGGTGTCAGTGACTTACCAGCCCTGACATTTATATACTTTTCACCTATGTGGTTGTTGGATGAGGTGCCTCGATTTTAGGTCTGTAAGGACCGGGAAACGTGTGTTTAGGAATACTAATCCTCAAACGTAAGAGAGGACCGGCCCTGAAGATCCAAGGGTTGCCAAGAGTGCGTAGCCCTGGGACATTTGTTAGAGTGTCTCGAAAGCGGAGAGGAGCTTGCCCCTTGCCTCGACTCATGACGGAAAACCAATTTCCAATACGTGTATTTCGGTTTTATTTGTAGAGCCTAGTATGGCGACATGATAGATGGTACCCATGCCGCCTAGGATTGATATTTATGATTGAAATTGTTTTGACACTATACACTTATTATAGTATCAAATGATTTGTTTTAAACGTACTAAGCATGTTTGGCTATTATAAGGGAAAACCCTATCCTCCGGCTTGCGTTGCATTGTGTGATGGGACCTGGGTCTTATAATAGCTTCATTTTTCGAAAAAGCATTGCGCTGTTTATTCTATGCACTGGTATTCTTGGGAGGAAACCCGTTCCGTGTTATACGGCGTGGTCCCTTGAATTACTCTCTTTTAAAGTAAAGTTTTAAATAACTGTTTTAGTTCTCACACGAGTCACATGACTGACCTGGAGTTTATTGTTTTAACCTAAACTCTGGGTGCCCCTATTTTCTACACGGGCAGCTAGTAGTTTTGGTTTTGCAGATTTATATTCACAGGATCCTGGTTTACAGCTGGAATGATATCCGAAAAGCTCTGTATCCGTATATCACCTTCAGTTGTGCTTTGTATTATTTTCTGTTGCTATGTAATTTATTGTAATCTCTGATATTTATCTAATGTAATTTATTCATTCATACTCTGTATATTCTCGTATTCTGATGGAATTGTTGTAATAAACAATGAAATGTTCTTCCGTCTGCGTTCTGTTTTGTCTTGTCCTCACAGTAATTCGTTCTTTCTCATCTCTTCGGAGACCGGGGAAGTTCGGGTCGCTTTATATGTTGAATCTGCAGGTCTACTCTTTTTGTTTGTGTGCCTATTTATATGCAAGTTAGTTTAACCAGATATCTCCACATTTTGTTGAAACTTGAAGTAATAACATATATAGATGTAGGTAATGTTAATATGCAATTTAGGAACAATACCTTTCATGGATACATAGTCTACCAATTGCAAAGCCTCTTTCTTGAGCAGTTGGATAATTCTTCAACTGGGGAAAATTATATGGCTAACTTTTTACTTCAGCATCCATCTGAAATACATAATACGAAACGTTTTATAGACTATTCAGAAATGATGCTTAATAAATCTCTTTACCTGTTTTCTATGTTATACCTATATATCATTAATTAATGGCTACGTAGAGTGTTACAAGCTATTTTGTTTGTAATTGTAGCAATTTTATTTTGTATTGTTTAAATTGCTTTGTTGGTATTGCCAATTTAGCATTTAAATGGTAAGGGTGGAGATGTTTATGAAGTACTACAAAAGTTCAATAGTATGGTCGACCGTATCATTTCCAATAATCAAGTGATTTTTGATTAATTGTTCCAAACTTGATATTTATGTACATATAGAACCATACTTTAAGAAACTCACTGGTTCTACCTATATGTTAACATACCCAAAATCACACCAGAACTAGAACATAAGAAGTAATACCCTGAATATTCCTAACTATAAATAAAAATATATTAAACAAATATGATACAAACCATACTTTAAGAAACTCATTGGTTCTAACTACATGTTAACAAACTCAAAAGCACACCAGAACTAGAACATAAGAAGTAATACCCTGAATATTTCTAGCTATAAATAAAAATATATTAAACAAATATGATACAATGGCAATTTTTGCAGCCTTAACATGTGTTCTTAGGGTTTGTTGTGTATAAACATTTGTATCACGTAATATTTCATGATTATATGCATATCAATATGTACCCTCGCTAGGATGAGCACATATTCACCTTTTATAAAGTATAAGATATCAGAATACCTACCTTAACTTTTGCATCATTCCATAAAACTCGTGGGTCTATAGATGTTGCATAAGAGTTTATGTAGTGTACATAAGGCCAAACACTTTTTTCCAATATTCCCCACCTCTATATTTTTGCACAAGATTAGCTCCAGCATAACGAGTCTTGTAAACATCTAGAAATAAAGGATCACAAATAAAAATGCCATGCTAAACAACAAGATACCAATTCATCGTCTCCTAAATCCATTTAGACCGTTAAGGTAAAATAAGTGCTTACCGCAAGCATAAAAGGACCCACATGCGAAGTAAGATCATGCATGAAAGGACCGTTGGTTTTAAACTCATCATTGGGAGTAATTAGCCAGAAACCTATCTGAGCGTCGGAAGAAATCCAACCATGAACTTAGTTATCCTTATTATCTTATGAATACTCATATTTGTCGTCCACCTAAGGAAACAATCGATATGCATTGATGGATGGAACATTTCAATCTAAATGTATACTAAATATTTCTTTTAACCATGACTTTTGTCTCTCCTCTAAGGTTAGGATTGATTGGATTAACTAGTAGAACAGCTTCTTTATAGGCCAATGGTTGACCTCTTCCTGGCAAAATTGCTTATCGTTTGATATTGCCATGTTGTTGAACCTAATGATCTTGCTAGCTTTCAGTTCCTCCAGCCTTAAAACTTCTGCCTTTACCTATACACTGTGAATAAATCTAGTTTATAAGTAAAAATGAGAAGCCATGTTTGGTAAAATTACCTACTTTCATCTTGTGTGATTTACGAAGTCTGAAGACAAAATGTTAGGCTCAGTGATTTCATTTTCTGAAGATGCTATATTACATGTAACGTTGCGAAATAACTGCTGCTCTTCAATTGGTGTATCCATCAAATTCCACAGCACTAACATGTTTGTTGCAAGGTCTTGCAGCTGTCAAAGCATAATATAATGATTAGAAGACATCAATATCATATTATCCTAGAGCAATTCTGCACTTACCTTCAGCATCCTTTGTATCTTCGTCCAACTTCATCCTATATCATCTAATATAATTACAATGTTAAAAATCATTCTATAGTACTGAAATATCAAAATATTGCAGTCCACAAGTTGTCTGTGTATAGTTTCCTTATATTACTCACTGAATGGATAACAGTGTCTTTTGCAATAAAATTAAGAAATATATGTCGACTGTAGAGAATACTGACCTACTAGTACAATAAAATTAACAATTGTACATTTTCTCATGTGCAGACTTGTTAGTTGTAACACCCCACCTCCGCTAGGGTCACTCACAAAGGGAATGCACTAGCTTTGGTGGAGTATTATCTAGGTAAACATGCACAGAAATATTACAAGACAGAACATATAAAAACAGCGGAAGTAAACATGATTTCATTACTTTATAAAAGTAGTAAGATCTAAAACCTTTTACATCAGAGTGCCATTAAATTACTTACAAAGAAACCTGTCTTTCAATAATAAAGAAGCATAAAACCATAGTCATAAATTATTCCCCAAGTAAAACAGTAAAATAGCCATAGCCAAGAAAAGTCCAAGCCATAGATGATGATCTTGAAGCAGAAAATCCGCACTAAGTAGCAACATTTCCTCCTTGTAAACCTAGGGGGGAACGGAAGAAAAAGAGGCGAAACAAAACGGGGTCAGTCATAAAGACTGGTAAGTCCTAGCTACTTTCAGCCTAAAAACAGGTAAAGGTAACATGACATGTATAAACTGGAAGTAAACGTAAACATGATGACAAGATAAATAGATCAAACTAAGACAACAAGATAAACTCAAGTAACAAGATAACCAAGGTAACATGATAACCAAGGTAATAAGATAACAAGATAAACTCGGAATAACATCGCATGTCTAACGTCCTCTGCACCAACCGTACTAGCATCCTAACTCGTATCATCCCTTCCATGTATATGTATAGTCCCTTGCCGTATATCGTACTGGTTCCATCATGTTATTCTGTACCACTACAACGTAGTGTCACAATCCTTGAAATCGCTCGGACTGCCATCCTGGTTCTGGCCAGATTCCCTTATCATGAATTATCGCGTGTTCAACTAGGATTTACGCCACTTAGGACCACTAGGGATTATGCTACCTATTGGACGTTTTCTAGATTCGATCAAGGTTTATGCCACCTAGGACCACTAGGGATTATGCTACCTATCGAACAACGCCCTTTTTCCACGTAACGATCTAATCGATCGGCTCCCTACAAGTCCTAACCCATCGTGTGTCGGTGTCATACGACCCAATCACGAATGTAGCTACTCTGTGCTAGGTCCACCCTAGGGTGTATTAAGCCCTAGGGTGTCAACCACTGACACCATTCCAAGCACGCACAGTGTACAACTACTGGTGCCCACGCCTTCTTTTTTAACTCCGGACTACGTGCATGATCATAGTCCGCCTGAACCTATGATGGCGCACCAAACTCAGCCGTCGTTTTGGTCACTTACAATCAGCCCAGTAATCGTGCCCTACCCTAGCATAGTCCCTAGGGTATCGTGATACATCCAAGAGGGTTACTGCTGAAAAGGACCGCGTAACTAGGGTTTCCGTCCAGTAGGTTAAGTGTAGAGACTTAACCCCTATCAGTCTAGCATATCAAGTTGGTTAAGTGTGGTCATTCAAGTTCGTGACTTAACCCGTCTACATGTCATGTCAAGTTGGCTAAGTGTTGTCATTTAAGTTCATGACTTAGCCCTACGAATCACGTGTCAAGTTGGTTAAGCGTATTCCAGCAGTTCATGACTTAACCCTATCCAAATCATCGTGTTAGATTGGTTAAGTATATTTAAGCTTAACCCCATCAAATCTCCGTGTTAGATTGGTTAAGTATATTCAAGCTTAACCCCATCAAATTACCGTGTTAGATTGGTTAAGTATATTTAAGCTTAACCCCATCAAATTACCGTGTTAGATTGGTTAAGTATATTTAAGCTTAACCCCATCAAATTACCGTGTTAGATTGCTTAAGAATATTCAAGCGATTCATGACTTAACCCCATCAAGTCACCGTGTTAGATTGGTTAAGTATATGTTAACCTAACCCCATCCACTAGTCAAATTATAATGGTTAAGTGTTACCCTCGTGAGTTTACTTAACCTTACCATGCATCGCGTTATACTAGTCGGGTGTTAACGATCCATTCAGGTTAAACTAACCCATCCTCTAATCGTGATATATGGTTATGTGTCATCAAGAAATCAAGTCCGGTTTTACTTAACCCACCCATCCACGTTATATTGGTTAAGTGCCATTAGTCTAATCAAGTTACTTAACCTACCCGTCCATGTCATATTGGTTAAGTGTCATTAGTCTAATCAAGTTACTTAACCCACCCGTCCATGTCATATTGGTTAAGTGTCATTAGTCTAATTAAGTTACTTAACCCACCCGTCCATGTCATATTGGTTAAGTGTCATTAGTCTAATTAAATTACTTAACCCACCCGTCCATGTCATATTGGTTAAGTGTCATTAGTCTAATTAAGTTACTTAACCCACCTGTCCATGTCATATTGGTTAAGTGTCATTAGTCTAATTAAGTTACTTAACCCACCCGTCCATGTCATATTGGTTAAGTGTCATTAGTCTAATTAAGTTACTTAACCCACCCGTCCATGTCATATCCATTTGTTATTTATTAATGCATGAACCTCTCACATTGGACTTATTTGCGGTCACTGGATATGCCGGGCGGTTCCGGGCAGAATTACACCGCAAACCCATTCCAACCTCGAGTTCAAGCATTACCACAATCTAATCTTTGCCTGCGACCTCTCACATTAGACTATTATTGTTGTGGTCACTGGATATGCCGGGCGGATTCCGGGCAGAATTACACCACAACTCAAGTCTAACCTCGTGTCGAAGGCATCCGTTAGATTGTTAATTACATATGTTTCATCTAAGTCAAGATCCCCACTTTACATATTACTAAGCATATTCCCATGTTCCACATTACATGCCCATGAAAATATGTACCCAATTCTAGCCACTTTACATATGTCCAATTCTCGCCTATTTGCATGTATGCCAAGTTTATGACATCCCAACCCTATCAAGTTCTAGCCAGAGTTACATGTTGTCAATTTCATGCCCAAATAAACCCAAATCATGGTTCATGTTTCCAATTCTACTTATGCCTAGTTCACGTAAGCCCAACCCCTTGATTTAACTTGCATAGTCTCAAAACCCATGATTTAATTCATATGTCAACTCATGTATGCCCAAACTTGCAAATAATATTGGCAATACCCCAAATTTTCCTTGTTCATGTTATGCACAAATTCGACCACCCACACCTATATCCAAATAGGTGAAATCCCAATATTCCCCCGTATACAAATCGCACGTAAATCGTAGTTTAGGCCTAGGTCCGAAATCGACCAAGGTTCATCAGAAGAAAATAAATAGGGGAATGTAGAAACTTTTCATAAAGCAAGATCCGAGAGAAAATCATCATTACATGCATGATAAGAACATGGAAAAGTGATTTGCAACATGCATAGGTTCAAATTGATGTCATAGCGACATCCCCAAAGGTCAAGATCCAACATGAACAAGAATGAGCATGGATTGAATATCATGCATAAATCCAATTCCAACTTTATCACATGTCATACTCAAGTTATCGTTTCAATCTAAAAGCATCTAGAACTTACAAAGCGTGGCTAGAGAATTATGAGCAAGCATTTGTCGTGGGATGGTGTAGGAATGATGCTCTACTCCCTTGATTTGATGTAGAAGCTCTAGGAATGATGTGGCAACACTAGAGGCCTTGAGAAATAAGTAGCTCCTTTTCCTTAGATTTAGTTTAGAACTCTCAAGCTCTCAATGATGAAGATGGAGGCTATGATTTAGGAGCATTTTGGCAGCACTTCGTTGTTAGAATGAATTGTAGTGAATTAGGCTAGGTCTTAGGGTGTTTTTATAGAAGTTAGGACTAGTTTAGGCCATAGGATTAACCCTAGTTTAGATCTGAACCACTGAAAATCATCACAGGCCAACCCACCAGACCACACAAGCAAGCAGGTGCACCAGGCTAACCTGGCCCGACCAGGGAGGTCGACCCCCAGGTCGACACTCAGGTCGACTCCCCAGTCGAACTGGGGGGGGGGGGGGCAGGTCGACTCCCCAGTCGACCTGGGGCTGGGCGGGAAATTTTCCCGCCCAATCTGCTTCTGGCTGAATTTGAATTTCGGGCTGAATTTTGAATTTTCTGAAATCTTCTATGGGCCATATCTTGGTCATACGGACTCCGATTTACGAAATTTCGGACTCGTTTCCAACCAGAATTCCGAGACAAACGCAATGGCGCAACCCGTTTCACTTGATTATTATTTTAGAATTTTATTCTGCCCTGATTTCTTGTTTTAACATGTTATAAAATTCGGGTTGTTACATTCTCCCCACCTTAACGGATTTCGTCCCCGAAATCTCTAAGTTAGGAAGAACGTATCCTACCATCCATTATCCATCTACTCAAAACATCATCCACAAGCAACCATTGTCCTTAAAAGATTTCTAATGTTGTATGAACATATGCAGAAAGTGTGTGTATATGTTACTTATCTAATGCAAATGATCAGGCCTGATTGATCTTCTAAATGAAAAATATGTTTAGTGCCATGAATCCACATGTATGCAAATAGTCCTAGTCACATAAACACTATATGTGTGCACAAACATTCATCCATATGCAATATCCACATGATAACACATTCAATTTCATCCATAAACAAGTATAAACACTCATGCATATGCAACATGAAAATGTGTCTGAGCCGATCTAGTGCCTAATGTGTATTCATGCATCCACGAGCAACCACTTGCGACCACTTGCAACCATTTCGCAAACATCAATCATAACATGTTTCAAATACATGTTTGCATCCATAGGGTTCTACCTAAGGTCCTCAAGAAAGGATCGAGAGGATAAGCAAGATAAAATCCTTTTCGGATTACCAGAAATTCCTTTCTAAACCCAACTCATATCCTATAAAGCCCAAAATGTTTAGTCAACCTAACGGACACCTTCAAACCCTAACATGTATTATTAACCGATGAGTCATACCCCCTATGGAGTTTGCAACATAAATAAGATCGAGAATAGGACCGAGAGGATATGCATAGAAGATAGCATGCGGGTAAGCTCTACAGGAAAACAGGGATCAAGAATGTACTCTTAAAAAGAGATATGATGCACGTATCTTGTCTTCAATCTTCTAAGTCGCATTTCCTTGAGTTTAATTCCATTGTGCTTTGACCATTTTTAACCTCATGATTTCATGGCCTCTTAACTCCTATTTCCAAATATGAGCTGGAACTCACTTCATTGTCGCCTCTCGTTCCACTTTTACTTATTCTCCCTCTAGTATACTTGGCTCAACCATATCCGTGTACTCTTGGTTTTCATGCAAGCTCTCCAAAATTCACTAGTGAACTCTGGATCTCGTTTATTCACTATGCGGCATTCCACGCAGAAGAACTATCTCTTGGAAACAAACAGATGCCAACCATGTTACCAAGTGTACTCACTAGAGTGATTTCCATAACTCATGCACAAGCAAAATGAACCATCTGCCTTAGTGGCGAACTCTACTCGAACGGATTATCAACAAATGCATCAAGATATTCTAGGTAACCAATCATGATAGAACCCTAAAGGTTACACGAGGCTTCGAGGGTATTATCGAGGCAAGTCAAGAGTCTAACTACCCTCCTTTCCGACCCGAGAATGGCACCCTTACGGGATGACCACTTCATCCCTAGAATCGACCCATGGCTCAAAAACATAAGCATTATTTCCAAAAGTCATAGATGTCCTCAAATCCAAACAAGTCATGAATAAATGGGACGATCCCCCAACAGGATTTGAGACAAAACGGGGCCCTCTATTGTGCTAGTACTAAGGTGCAGGGACCCAACTACCGAAGCAAGATTTAAAAAGGATGCGATGTACAAAACAAAGTCCTAACGGGATGATAGAAAGGAAAAGCTAAACTTTTACCAGAAACGTTACCACCCCTCTTAGGCACGCTAGTAGTGAGAGCATACAATTGCCCTCTCGACGATCTTGTTCTTTGCCCATGTCCTTGTCCTATAGTACTCAACTACCTTCTTGTTCTGAGCCTCATTCGCCTTAACCACTCCTATCCTTTCTTGTATAACGCGGTAACAGGTCTCTTGAGAACTTCCTCCATCGCACGGAAAACATTTACGTAGCTAGAAAAGGATTAGTCACAGTTAAAACTACTGTGGCTACAGGTGGAGGAAAGAAAGGAAAAGAGATTCGATCACAGGATAGTGCTAATGGCTTTTTGGGGGAATAGCCTTTTTCTTTAAAACTTTTCTTGAAAATTGCTTCTTTGTAAAATGGCTTTGAAAATAGTTTCAGAAGGTTTTTAAAAACTTTTGCCCAGTCTGGTAACCTTCTGCTCTGATACCAAATGTAACACCCCACCTCCGCTAGGGTCACTCACAAAGGGAATGCACTAGCTTTGGTGGAGTATTATCTAGGTAAACATGCACATAAATATTACAAGACAGAACATATAAAAACAGCGGAAGAAAACATGATTTCATTAGTTTATAAAAGTAGTAAGGTCTAAAACCTTTTACATCAGAGTGCCATTAAATTACTTACAAAGAAACCTGTCTTGCAATAATAAAGAAGCATAAAACCATAGTCATAAATTATTCCCCAAGTAAAACAGTAAAATAGCCATAGCCAAGAAAAGTCCAAGCCATAGATGATGATCTTGAAGTAGAAAATCCACACTAAGTAGCAACATTTCCTCCCTATAAACCGGGGGGGGGGGGTTAGGGGGGAAACGGAAGAAAAAGAGGCGAAACAAAACGGGGTCAGTCATAAAGACTGGTAAATCCTAGCTACTTTCAGCCTAAAAACAGGTAAAGGTAACATGACATGTATAAACTGGAAGTAAACATAAACATGATGACAAGATAAACAGATCAAACTAAGATAACAAGATAAACTCATGTAACAAGATAACCAAGGTAACAGGATAACCAAGGTAACAAGATAAACTCGGAATAGCATCGCATGTCTAACGTCCTCTGCACCAACCGTACTAGCATCCTAACTCGTATCATCCCTTCCATGTATATGTATAGTCCCTTGCCATATATTGTACTGGTTCCATCATGTTATTCTGTACCACTACAACGTAGTGTCACAATCCTTTAAATCGCTCTGACTGCCATCCTTGTTCTGGCCAGATTCCCTTATCATGAATTATTGCGTGTTCAACTAGGATTTACGCCACCTAGGACCACTAGGGATTATGCTACCTATTGGACGTTTTCTAGATTCGATCAAGGTTTATGCCACCTAGGACCACTAGGGATTATGCTACCTATCGAACAATGCCCTTTTTCCACGTAACGATCTAATCGATTGGCTCCCTACAAGTCCTAACCCGTCGTGTGTCGGTGTCATACGGCCCAATCACGAATGTAGCTACTCTGTGCTAGGTCCACCCTAGGGTGTATCAAGCCCTAGGGTGTCAACCACTGACACCATTCCAAGTACGCACAGTGTACAACTACTGGTGCCCACGCCTGCTTTTTCAACTCCGGACTACGTGCATGACCATAGTCTGCCTGAACCTACGATGGCGCACCAAACTCAACCGTCGTTTTGGTCGCTTACAATCAGCCCAGTAATCGTGCCCTACCCTAGCATAGTCCCTAGGGTATCGTGATACATCCAAGAGGGTTACTGCTGAAAAGGACCGCGTAACTAGGGTTTCCGTCCAGCAGGTTAAGTGTAGAGACTTAACCCCTATCAGTCTAGCATATCAAATAGGTTAAGTGTGGTCATTCAAGTTCATGACTTAACCCGTCTACATGTCATGTCAAGTTGGCTAAGTGTTGTCATTCAAGTTCATGACTTAGCCCTACGAATCACGTGTCAAGTTGGTTAAGCGTATTCCAGCGGTTCATGACTTAACCCTATCCAAATCATCGTGTTAGATTGGTTAAGTATATTTAAGCTTAACCCCATCAAATCTCCGTGTTAGATTGGTTAAGTATATTCAAGCTTAACCCCATCAAATTACCGTGTTAGATTGGTTAAGTTTATTTAAGCTTAACCCCATCAAATTACCGTGTTAGATTGGTTAAGTATATTTAAGCTTAACCCCATCAAATTACCGTGTTAGATTGGTTAAGTATATTCAAGCGATTCATGACTTAACCCCATCAAGTCACCGTGTTAGATTGGTTAAGTATACGTTAACCTAACCCCATCCACTAGTCAAATTATAATAGTTAAGTGTTACCCTCATGAGTTTACTTAACCTTACCGTGCATCGCGTTATACTAGTCGGGTGTTATCGATCCATTCAGGTTAAACTAACCCATCCTCTAATCGTGATATATGGTTAAGTGTCATCAAGAAATCAAGTCCGGTTTTACTTAACCCACCCATCCACGTCATATTGGTTAAGTGCCATTAGTCTAATCAAGTTACTTAACCCACCTGTCCATGTCATATTGGTGTCCATGTCATATTGGTTAAGTGTCATTAGTCTAATTAAGTTACTTAACCCACCCGTCCATGTCATATTGGTTAAGTGTCATTAGTCTAATTAAGTTACTTAACCAACCCGTCCATGTCATATTGGTTAAGTGTCATTAGTCTAATTAAGTTACTTAACCCACCCGTCCATGTCATATTGGTTAAGTGTCATTAGTCTAATTAAGTTACTTAACCCACCCGTCCATGTCATATTGGTTAAGTGTCATTAGTCTAATCAAGTTACTTAACCCATCCGTCCATGTCATATTGGTTAAGTGTCATTAGTCTAATTAAGTTTCTTAACCCACCCGTCCATGTCATATTGGTTAAGTGTCATTAGTCTAATTAAGTTACTTAACCCACCCGTCCATGTCATATTGGTTAAGTGTCATTAGTCTAATTAAGTTACTTAACCCACCCGTCCATGTCATATTGGTTAAATGTCATTAGTCTAATTAAGTTACTTAACCCACCCGTCCATGTCATATCCATTTATAATTTATTAATGCATGAACCTCTCACATTGGAATTATTTGCGGTCACTGGTTATGCCGGGCGGTTCCGGGCAGAATTACACCGCAAACCCATTCCAACCTCGGGTTCAAGCATTACCACAATCTAATCTTTGCCTGCGACCTCTCACATTAGACTATTATTGTTGTGGTCACTGGATATGCCGGGCGTTTCCGGGAAGAATTACAACACAACTCAAGTCTAACCTCGTGTCGAAGGCATCCGTTAGATTGTTAATTACATATGTTTCATCTAAGTCAAGATCCCCACTTTACATATTACTAAGCATATTGCCAAGTTCCACATTACATGCCCATGAAAATATGTACCCAATTCTAGCCACTTTACATATGTCCAATTCTCGCCTATTTGCATGTATGCCAAGTTTATGACATCCCAACCCTATCAAGTTCTAGCCAAAGTTACATGTTGTCAAGTTCATGCCCAAATAAACCCAAATCATGGTTCATGTTTCCAATTCTACTTATGCCTAGTTCACGTAAGCCCAACCCCTTGATTTAACTTGCATAGTCTCAAAACCCGTGATTTAATTCATATGTCAACTCATGTATGCCCAAACTTGCAAATAATATTGGCAATACCCCAAATTTTCCTTGTTCATGTTATGCACAAATTCGACCACCCACACCTATATCCAAATAGGTGAAATCCCAATATTCCCCCGTATACAAATCGCACGTAAATCGTAGTTTAGGCCTAGGTACGAAAACGACCAAGGTTCATCAAAAGAAAATAAATAGGGGAAGGTAGAAAATTTTCATAAAGCAAGATCCAAGAGAAAATCATCATTACATGCATGATAAGAACATGGAAAAGTGATTTGCAACATGCATAGGTTCAAATTGATGTCATAGCGACATCCCCAAAGGTCAAGATCCAACATGAACAAGAATGAGCATGGATTGAATATCATGCATAAATCCAATTCCAACTTTATCACATGTCATATTCAAGTTATCGTTTCAATCTAAAAGCATCTAGAACTTACAAAGCGTGGCTAGAGAATTATGAGCAAGCATTTGTCGTAGGATGGTGTAGGAAAGATGCTCTACTCCCTTGATTTGATGTAGAAGCTCTAGGAATGATGTGGCAACACTAGAGGCCTTGAGAAATAAGTAGCTCCTTTTCCGTAGATTTAGTTTAGAACTCTCAAGCTCTCAATGATGAAGATGGAGGCCATGATTTAGGAATATTTTGGCAGCACTTCGTTGTTAGAATGAATTGTAGTGAATTAGGCTAGGTCTTAGGGTGTTTTTATAGAAGTTAGGACTAGTTTAGGCCATAGGATTAACCCTAGTTTAGATCTGAACCACTGAAAATCGTCACAGGCCAACCCACCAGACCACACAAGCAAGCAGGTGCACCAGGCTAACCTGGCCCGACCAGGGAGGTCGCCCCCCAGGTCGACTCCCCAATCGACCGGGGGGGGGGGGGTAGGTCGACTCCCCAGTCGACCTGGGACTGGGCGGGAAATTTTCCCGCCCAATCTACTTCTGGCTGAATTTGAATTTCGGGCTGAATTTTGAATTTTCCGAAATCTTCTATGGGCCATATCTTGGTCATACGGACTCCGATTTACGAAATTTCGGACTCGTTTCCAACCAGAATTCCGAGACGAACGCAACGACGCAACCCGTTTCGCTTGATTCTTATTTTAGAATTTTAATTCTGCCCTGATTTCTTGTTTTAACATGTTATAAAATTCGGGTTGTTACATTAGTCAATTTTAAGAGGAAAGATAGTGGGAAGACAAAAGCAGCTCTTCCTACTAGTAAAAAACCTAGTAGAATTGAGCTAACACCAATTGATTTACCAGGACTGCAAATAGTATGGGATAGTTAGTATCAAAATAATAGGAGAAAACATCTTTCTCTTTTCTGAAAGATAAAATCATTTGCTAGGACAGTTCGGCACTATCTTTTTTCCGTGCCTTAATATTATGGATGAACAGAGCAATGCCTGCCAGAGATGCTTTAAGATAGTAGTGCACAAGATTTAACGAAGTTTATATCACACAGAAGTCAATCAGTCAGTCTATTTTTTGTTGATTTGTTCAAAAGAATTCAACAATGAGGCTGTTTTCATTACGATTAAAAAGGAATAATACACCTATAAGAAATCATTGTGCCACTTTATAAAATTATGCAGTAGAAGAAATAAATAAATAAAACATGCATCTTATTAAAAAGAAATCATCTTATTTTTGAAGACCGGGTTCAACCCATTCTGAATAATTACTACGATGATTAAATGTCGAAGATGAAGACGGTGGTTGAAGACCGGAGATCTTCACATTGTTTGGATGATTACTGATGTCTTGATTGGGAGGCATCCCAAGACAAGGTAATAAGTGGTGATCATCCAGAAGTACTTGGAGATCGATGGATATGTGAGAACCTCTCTCCTGTATTGGACATATGGGACAAGGAATAAGGTGTCTCTGGTTTCATTCAGACCCAGAACGGACTTGTAAATGGATGTGTGTCTGACATTGGATTTCATTCCATGTGAATCTATTTCTGTTTAATATATATCTATTTGGTGGTGGAGAATTTATTCTCTTGCTTAACACCCTTCTCTGAGACGCATGAGCTCAGAGGTTATATATTGATAGTTATTGATCGCATGACGTGTATTGTCAATGTGGCATGCCAAGATGCAAATGAGCAAGGCTTTTGTTGAAAAGTAGGGCCTTGTGGTTGATGATCAAAGCACAACCCATTTAGGCATAGCTTTGTGTATAGCATAACTTCGCGAACCTCACAACCCAGTAAGAGTCAGAAACGGGATAAGGGACCCAAGGAGTGCATGTGTTTCTTTCTAGCTAAAAGTGGTATCAGGGTTTTGCAAGTCCTGACATTTTACTTACGTGGATGATGGATTACAAGGCCTTAGATATATTGGTCGATAGTGACCAATTGATAGGTTCAATAGGGCCGGGAAACATGTGTTCAGGCATAACTAATCTGCTAAAGTATTTATGGACTGGCCTTGGAGGATCCAAGGGCACGTAAGCGTCCGAGTCCTATGACATTTGTTAGAGTGCCTCGAATCGGTAAGGAGATCGTCCCTAGCCTTAACTCATGATGGAAACCCAACTTCCAATACGACACCATACAGTTTTGAATGTAAAAATAGTATGGCAACATAGTATATGGTAGTTATGCCGTCTATGATTGATATATTATGATTGAAATGTTTTTGAAATATATATACACTAATAATAATATCAAATCCGTTTTACTGTATCAAGAATTTTTTACCATTATAAGGTAAAACTCTATCCTCCAGTTTGCGTTGCATTGTGTGATGGGACTTGAGTCTTATAATGGTTTCATTTTTCTGAAAAGCATTGCATTGTTTAACGAATTACTTTAGTTATGCACTGGCAATCCAATGGAGTAAACCCGTTCTGCATTAGTGGTGTGGTCCTGTGATTAGCCTTATCATTATTAGATAGATTAGGTAAGATTTCTCATACCAGTCCCATGACTGACTCGTACTTTGTTTCACTTTGCAAACTCGAGTGCCTTCTTTTCCACACGGGCGGTCGAGTGGCTTGTTTTTCAGATATCTATTCTTTATGCAGGATTCTGGATCGAAGCTTAAAGCTGTGTCCAGAGCATTGATAGTCTTTCGCTGCATTGTATTACAGTTTATTGTAAATTATTCTTCCGCTGTATTATTATTTTTCGATGTACTCTGATATATTCTGTACTCTGATGTAACATCATTATAATGTTTATAAAAGTCTTCTGTTATTTGTTCTGATGTGTTGTATGCCCAAAGTTAGTTTATCCGGCGATTTCCCATGAGGGGAATTTTTGGGTCATTATATGTGGTATCAGAGCTTTGGCTAATCCAAATCTTTGGGGTACAACTCGTTAGAATTGAACAAGAGACTCATCAGAGGTAGGATTAGTAATATCCTATAAAGGAATACTCATTAGAGATAGGATCAACAATATCCTAGAATAAGAAAACTCATTAGAGATGGTGTTAGTAATGCACTATAATGAGTTGAGAGTGATAAGTTTATAATTAACGTATTTGTGATTACATATATAATCCTATCTTAGAAAATATGATTTTTAATATATATAAATTATATATATTTGGAAAGCTAATCAACTAATTGATTGATGATTGTGTTGTGTGATTATTAGTTCAACTAATAAAAATTATTGAAACCAATAAAAAAAAATGAAAGTTGAGTTGGTTAATTAAACAACTTTCAGCTTCATTTCTTTTCGAGGACGAAAAGATTTAAAGTGAGGGAGATTGTAACATCCCGGAATTTTGGAACCAATTTAAAATTTTTATTTTAACTATTTTAATGGATTTTGGATATTTAAAATAATTTATTTTAAATAATAACGACTACAAATTTATTTAAATCGAAGTTAAAATGAATAAATTTATTTTAATTATAAAACGAGCATGAAATCGCGCGGCAGTTTAAAATTTTGATTTTAATTTTCAATTTAATATACAGAATTCATTTTAAATCAGAATAGGAAGAAACAAGAAATACATAAATCTGTTTAATTATATCTTTCTTACGGATGTAAGAAATTGAGATTTCACTATATAAATGGAAATTTCTGTCCAGTTTTCAATTTGGAAAAGTCGCTGTAGAATTTATATTATATTTTAATATAATATGTAGCCCTTAAAAATAGCCATTTTGCAAAGACCTCCATTTTCGATAAAACCACATTTTTTGGAACCGGAATGTCAAATTACTGTTATATTCCAATTTTCATAATTTTTGGAATTAATATATGAGCGTGGCAAAAGAAAACATGTTTTGTCAATTTCAGTCAAATTGGATCGATCAGAAAATGGTCATTTTTCAAACGGTCTCCAAACTCAATGAAATTAATTTTTTAGGACCATATCATCAAAACATAACTAGAAATAATTTTTTTGTAATTTTTGGAGTCAGTATGTGACCTCGGTAAATTTGAATGTATGATCAAATTAAATAATTAAATTATTTATATTTTAATTTGAAGAAAACAAGCTGAAAATGATCGAATGGGCTGATGGGAACTGGCCCATTATGTCCGGAACGGTGGTATTTGGCTAGGGACAACTCTTGTTGGGCTGAATTTGGAGCTATTAGGATTAACGGTGTTTTATTTGCAAACTAGAAATTTAATAATATTATATTATAAATAACCCATATTTTATTCAAACCCTAAACCTAGTAACAATTGGAGTCGCCGCCTGGTAGAAACTACTGGCCGAAAATGCCCCAAACAAATCCATTAATCTCTCACAATCTAGACCGAAATAAGGTATGAATCAAAAGCTAAAACGATAGAGATTTTCAAGCTCTACAATTCCATAAGGTTGTGATCGATGTTCAAGAAGAGTTTCGCCTGAATTCCTGGACTAAAGCCACGCTGTTCGACATCGTTTTCAGAGAAGAGGGGGGCTCGAGTTCATGGAGGCTGAGGGAGAGGGTGGCTTGCGCGTGGGCGGTGGTCGGGGTGCTGTTGGATTGCCGTCCGGTGGCGTAGTGGGTGCAGCGTAGAGGGAGATAAAGTGGAGCTTTTGGGTGTTCGTTTTTTTTGAAATAAAAATGTGTGATCTTCTGAAGAGAAGAGAGCACACACATATATATAATATAATCAAAGATACAGAGTCCGACTATAATACATAAGAATACAAGATAAAACCTAACGCGGCTCTAGAGATGTAAGGATCGTAGATAGATGAGCTCCGAATAAACCACCGCCCATCTACTCCAATATCGAATTCCGGCAAGGCCACCACCCGATATTGAAGTATATCTACTCCAATACAATAACCCATACTCTCTATGTAATATAAAAAATAATGAAGAATAACATAAAAAAACTCTCTAACAATAAGCCCAAATGAATAGCGAATCATCAATCCAAACAGCAATCCTCTAAACTCCATAGTAATATCCATCAACCTGAACACCTGAAAAGTACATAACTGCTACCAATCCATCCAGCTATCCGCTAAGTACTTCCTGATAATCAACAACCTGTATCTGCGAAAAGCTCAACAAAACTATCAGTAATTTGTCACACATATACATATGGAAATATATGTGTATAAATAAATAAATATATATATTATATAAGCATATATATATATATTCATACATATTTATCTACCATACATATATATGTAGAAGAAAAATACAATGAAAAAACTAATAAAAGAAATTAACAACCAATGCGATATCTATTACGAAAAAAAACTGTTGATTCTAATAAATAGATACAAATTAAATCTAACCTTAATCAATAAACTCTCAAAGCCCACTTTCCCGAATAGCTTGTAATGTGAATTAGACATCCATTCCAAACAAAAATAAACTATTTTAATAATTAAATTATCCGTAGAAACAGAATTAGACTGAAAACATCTCTGATTTCTCTCAAACCAGATGAACCAACTTATGATAGTGACTAAAGAATCTAGAATGTATCTTTTACTACCATTATAAACAAATCTATAAGAATCCCAATATTCGACACAACTATTGTAAGAATTTTGGGTTTTCGGTTACAGGCTATTCACGAAGAAGAAAGGGATTAGTGAATGGATTAGGGATAATGAAATTATATTAATTAATTAATGTAATAAAATGTTGTAACATCCATATTTTTTACATACGGATTCAGAATGAAACAAAACTGATTGTGTTGGAATTGCAAAATCCAGATCTACAACATGGAACAGACCAGAGCTGAAACGGAGCGATCTAAAACTTTGAAGAATTCAAAAACCCCTAATGTGAGATTTCTTATTCAAACATTAAAATTAAAATTTAATCGTTGTTGCATTGGAAATTTTTATATACGCTGTCAATTTTCGATTGTGTGTTGTATATGATATGAACTGGTTGATATTGTTTGTAGTGATCCGTTGGATCTGATTGGTATTGTTAGAATTGTACGTACAATAAAAGCATTCTTTTATTGTATATGGTAATAATAGAAATTTTTTATACAAATAAAACTCTCATTTTATGGTGCAAATATAAACATGAAAATAGGTTGGCATAAAAATTCATATTTTTGTTGTATATTAATAATGACCATTATTTGAAATGGAAAATATGTTAGCAATAAAAATTCACCTTTTTATTGTATATTAGAAAAGAATAAAAAGATTAAAGTTTGATTAGATGTGTTTACATAAAAAAAACTACATTTTTTAATGTAAAAGAGGTTCATTGTTTGAAAATGTTTTTACATTAAATTTACCTTTTTAATGTAAATGAATAATTTAATAAGATTCATTGTTTGGAAATGTTTTTACATTGAAATTTACCTTTTTAATGTAAATGAATCATTTAATAAGATTCATTATTTGGAAATGTTTTTACATCGAAATTTACGTTTTTAGTGTAAATGAATCATTTAATAAGATTCATTGTTTGGAAATGTTTTTACATTGAAATTTACCCTTTTAATGTAAATAAATCACTTAATAAGATTCATTGTTTGGAAATGTTTCTACATTAAAATTTACCTTTTAAATGTAAATGAACCATTTAATAAGATTAATTATTTGAAATGAAAATATGTTAACATAAAAAATTTACATTTTCATTATATACATAAAATCGATCATTGTTAGAAAGTAAAGTTACATTTTTAATGTAGTAAAGGATTGATTAAAAAGATCACACCTTGATAAGAAAGTGTTTACATTAAAATTACATCTTTAATGAAATAAAGGATTGATTAAAAAGATCACACCATGATAAGAATGTGTTAACATTAAAATTATATTTTTAATGTAATAAAGGATTAAATAAAAAGATTAAACTTTGATTAGAATAATGTTTACATCAAACATTACATTTTTAAGGTATTAAAAGATTAAACTTTGATCAGAATAATGTTTACATCAAACATTACATTTTTAAGGTATAAAAATATTAAAGTTTGATTTTAATATGTTTACATTAAAAAGCTCATTTTTTATGTATAAAAGGATTCAATAAAAGGATTATTGTTTAATAGAAATGTTCTTACCTTAAAAATCACATTTTTAATGTAAGTAGGAATCATTAAAAAAATACATTTTTAATGTATATGATGAATCATTAAAAAGATTCAATGTCGATAAAAGTGTTTTAACATTTAAATTTATATTTTAATGTTAAGTATGAATCATTAAAAGATTAAACTTTGATAAAAACATGTTTTACATTAAAATTTACATTTTCAATGTGTCAAGGATTAAATAAAAAGATTAAACCTTGACTAGAATATATTTACATTAAAAATCACATTTTTAATGTATAAATGATCATTTAAAATGTTTTAACAAAATAAAAATGTTTTAACAGTAGAAATGTACTTTAATTAACATTAACATGTTACAGGAGATGTACTTTTGTTTGTTAATTAACATTAACATGTTATAGGAAATGTTCATTTGTTTAATATTAACATTAATATGTTATAGGAATTGTATATATGTTAAATACTAACATTTACATGTTAGAGAAGTAGAAAATGTTCATTCGCTAGGTATTAACATTTACATGTTAGCGAAGTTGGAAATATAATAATATGTTTTGATTATTAACATTATTATGTTAGCGATATTAGAAAATTTGCTAGATTAAAACATTTTCATTATTATGTTAACGATATAAGAAATAATTCAAACTGAATTAGAATTGGTTAAATTCATTAACCAATGATTTATTTAGATGAACTGTTGTTGTTTGAAAACCCCACATGGGTATCGGGATGATATTTGTCATACACAAGTCCCAATATTTAGTTGTATGTCAATCGATGGATTGACAATCTGTGATGAGCATTACTTATTTATTTTAGTGCTCACACAATTATTAATTTCACTCTGGGTGTGAATGGATTGTTTATTGATTACTTATCATTATTGTTATAGACATGTGATATATGAAATCCATATAACTGAGATTATATGGTAATTGATTGAGTCGCATTCTGATTTAGAGTATCTTTTGATACAAAAGAATATTTTAAAATAAAGAATCTATTAAAATAAAGAATATCTTAAAATAATGAATATCTTAAAATAATATTTAGTAAAGAATAAAATTATTATTTTTATGTCCCTTGTGGGCAGCCATAAAAATATTGAAATGTGAAGCCGAGTTGAGTAGCAAACGCCATTTTAACCCGAACGGGTTTATCTATCAATTTTATTCATTTTATAATGAATATCGAAAAGTAGTGATTTCAAAATCTAATATTTTGAAATATATTATCATTTTAATATGATAACGATATAGAATATTCAATTTTGATTTAAAATTGAAAATGAAAAAAAATCATTTTAAAATGAATTTATAAATGTTTTATAAATATGTTTTAAATGGAAATCGACGGTATATATATAATGGCCTGAATAGAAGGCGCCGCGCAATGACCGTTTGCGAATTTCGACCATTAACTTCAAATTGATGTAACGGGAGATCCGACCGTCGGATTCTCCTAAAACCGGAACCCATGGTTTGTATCAAAAAGAGCTTTCCAGTGAATATAAGAGTTTTGAAATCTAACGGTTGGATTTGGATTTATGTCCAAATCAAATTTAAAAAAGGTCGTTATGGGTGCAGTTCGGTGACCGTTATTGGAAACCGACTGTACAGGCCTTAATAAAATTATTAAAAATATGGTAAAGTTATGTAAAATCATAATAAATGATTTGAAAAGATTTTTGGACGAAAAATTCCATATTTGAAAAGATAAAAACGTATTTTTATCAAAATGAACAAGTTATTAACTAGAATAAATCTTTAAATTAAGATTTAATGAAGTTTTCAATTAATTAGTATTAAATTGGAATTAAATAAAATAAACTGGATTTTTGGTTTTGTCATGAATGGTGTCTTCAATAACACTGTTCTTAGACCCAGTCGAGAAAAGAATAAATCTTTTAATTAAGATTATTAGAGTTTCCAATTATATTTTGTAATTGGAATAAGTGAAATGTGAATTGGGTTTATTGTGAACTGTGTTTTAAACGACATTTGTTCGTTAACCCAATTAACAATGAAAACATAATTTGGAATTTATAAATCTTTTTATTTAGATTTAAATGGAAATTTCTCAAAGTAAAGTTTTACAAATTAATATATTAAATTGGAATTGAATGGAATTCGATTTAATAATAATCGAGATGAGCTTCTGTAAAAGAAGACCGTTATTATATTTGGAATTTAAAAGGCTTTGCCGTTATTCCATTTATATTATTAGTATGATATGGAAATTTATATCGATTATATATTGGTCTGATTTCTGTGAAAATTCCATATTTAATGGAAGATGATTTTGGGTTTTACGTGAACTGTGTTTTAAATGACATTGGTTCTTTAACCCAGTTAAAGACAAGATTAATTTCTTAAAGTTGAATAATCATAAAGTAATGATTTTTGATATTAAAACCAAATTGGTGTTTTAATGAATCTCTAAAAAGAAGATTAAAGAATAAATTTAAAAGAATTTATCTTTGATAAAATTAATGGGAACCTTCCCCTAATAATGTGAATATTTATTTAAAAGAATATTCTGAATTGGAATGAGGCGTATGATGTGTCTTATAGCACTTGTTTATTGGTTATAAAATACGCGAGTTATTCAGAAAGACCGGGTTCAACCCATTCTAAATAATTACTATGACGATTAAAAGTCGAAGATGAAGACGGTGGTTAAAGGCCGGAGATCTTCATATCGTTTGGATGATTACTAATGTCTTGATTGGGAGGCATCCCAAGACAAGGTGATAAGTGGTGATCATCCAGACATACTTGGAGATCGACGGATATGCGAGAACCTCTCTCTTGTATTGGACATATGGGACGAGGAATAAGGTGTCTCCAGTTTCGTTCAAACCCAGAATGGACTTGTAAATGGATGTGTGTCTGACATTGGATTTCATTCCATATGAATTGATTTCTATTTAATATATAACTGTTTGGTGGTGGAGAATTTATTCTCTTGCTTAACACCCTTCTTTGAGATGCACGAGCTCAGAGATTATATATTGATAGTTATTGATCGTATGGCGTGGATTGTTGATGTGGCATGCCAAGATGCAAATGATCAAGGCATTTGTTGAAAAGCAGGGCCTTGTGGTTGATGATCAAAGCATAGCCCATTTAGGCATAGCTTTGTGTATAGCGTAACTTTGTGAACCTCACATCCGGGTAAGAGTCGGAAACAGGATAAGGAACCCTAGGAGTGCATGCGTTTCTTTCTAGCTAGAAGTGGCATCAGGGTTTTGCAAGCCCTGACATTTTACTTATGTGGATGATGGATTACGAAGCCTCAGATATATTGGTCGATAGTGACTAATTGATAGGTTCAATAGGACCGGGAAACGTGTGTTCAGGCATAACTAATCCATTAAAGTATTTATGGACCGGCCCTGGAGGATCCAAGGGCTCGCCAGCATCCGAGTCCTGAGGCATTTGCTAGAGTGTCTTGAATCGGTAAGGAGATCGTCCCTAGCCTTGACTCATGATGGAAACCCAACTTCCAATATGACACCGTACTGTTTTAAATGTAAAACTAGTATGGCGACATAGTATATGGTAGTTATGCCGTCTATGATTGATACATTATGATTGAAATGTTTTTGAAACATATATACACTAACAATAATATAAAATCCGTTTTATTATATCAAGCATTTTTGACCATTATAAGGTAAAACTATATCCTTCAGTTTGCGTTGCATTGTGTGATGAGACTTGAGTCTTATAATGGTTTCATTTTTCTAAAAAGCATTTGTTGTTTAACGATTTACTTTGTTTATGCACTAGCAATCCAATGGAGTAAACCCGTTCCACGTTAGCGGCGTGGTCCTGTGATTAGCCTTATCATTATTAGATAGGTTAGGTAAGATTTCTCATACCAGTCCCATGACTGACTTGTTGTTTGTTTCACTTTGCAAACTCGGGTGCCTTCTTTCCCACACGGGCAGTCAAGTGGCTTGTTTTGCAGATATCTATTTTTTAGGTAGCATTCTGGATCGAAGCTTAAAGCTGTGTCCAGAGTATTGATAGTCTTCCGCTGCATTGTATTACAGTTTATTGTAAATTAATCTTTCGCTATATTATTGTTTTTCGATGCACTCTGATATATCCTGTACTTTGATGTAACATTATTATAATGTTTATAAAAGTCATCTGTTATTTGTTCTGGTATGTTGTATGTCCAAAGATAGTGTATCCGGCGATTTACGTGAGGGGAATTTTTGGGTCATTACATGAGTCACGAAGAATCCTAAAAGCTCGATTCTTCATCTCTCCTCCACGCTGCACCCACCATGCCACCGGACGACAATCCAACAACACCCTGACCTCCGCCCACGCGCAAGCCATCCTCTACCTAAACCACCATGAACTCGAGCCCCCCTTATCTGAAAACGCTGTTGAACAACGTGGCTTTAGAGCAGGAATTCAGACGAAACTCTTCTTGAACAACGATCACAACCTTATGGAATTATAGAGCTTGAAAATCTCTATAGTTTTGACTTTGGATTCATACCTTATTTCGGTCCAGATTGTGAGAGATTAATGGATTTGTTTCGGGCATTTTCGGCCATTAGTTTCTACCAGGCAGCGACTCCAATTGGTATTAGGTTTAGGGTTTGAATAATATATGGTTTATTTATAATACAATATTATTAAATTTCTAGTTTACAAATAAAATCCCGTTAATTCCTAATAGCTCCAAATTCAGCCCAACAAGAGTTGTCCCTAGCCAAATACCCCCGTTCCGAACACAATGGGCTAGTCCCATCAGCCCATTAGATAATTTTCAACCTTTTTTCTTCAAATTAAAATATAAATAATTTAATTATTTAATTTGATCGTACATTTAAGTTTACCGGGGTCACATACTAACTCCAAAAACTACAGAAAAATTAATTCTAGTTATGTTTTGACGATACAGTCCTAACAAAATTAATTTCGTTGAATTTGGAGACCGTTTGAAAAATGGCCATTTTCTGGTTGATCCAATTTGACTGAAATTGACAAAACACGTTTTCTTTTTCCACGCTCACATATTAATTTCAAAAATTATGAAATTTGGAATATAATAATAATTTGATATTCCAGTTCCAACAAAATTGGTTTCGTCGAAATCGGAGGTCGTTTGCAAAATGGCTATTTTTAAGGGCTACATATTATATTAAAATATAATATAAATTCTACAGCGACTTTTCCAAATTGAAAACCGGACATAACTTTCAATTTATACAGTTACTCAGTTTCTTACATCCGTTAGAAAGATATAATTAAACAGATTTAAATATTTCTTGTTTCGTCCAATTTTGATTTAAAATGAATTTTGTATATTAAATTGAAATTTAAAATCGAATTTTCAAACTACCACGCAATTTTATGCTCGTTTTATAATTAAAATAAATTTATTCATTTTAACTTTGATTTATATAAATCTTTAGTCGTTACTATTTAAAATAAATTATTTTAAATATCCAAAATCCATTAAAATAGTTAAAATAAAAAAATTAAATTGGTTCCAAAATTTTGGGATGTTACAGCACTGCCTGCTAGAGATGCTTTAAGATAGTAGTGCATAAGATGTAACGAAGTTTATATCACACAGAAGTCAGTCAGTCTATTTTTTGTTGATTTGTTCAAAAGAATTCAACAGTGAGGCTGTTTTCATTACGGTTAAAAAGGAATAATACACCTATAAGAAATCACTGTGTCACTTTATAAAATTATGCAGTAGAAGAAATAAAACATGCATCTTATCTTGCTTATGATCAATGCATTAGATTAAACCTTCGCTATATCATTATCTCATTGTTGAATGGTAGAAATAAGTGTTGCTTCAGAAAGAATTGGAATCACATCATCTACATTTGATATCCTGTTAAATTATATAAACTGATCTTGAATTGGCTTTGAATTTTAAATAGCTGAATTGAAAATGGAGAAAAATAAAATAGAGGAGGAAGTGTGAAGGAGGTGGCATAGCATGAATCTGGTAATAAAATAAAATAAGGGTTGCCCCAGTTGATGCTCAAGACCACTCCTTCACCTGTAATTATCAGCCTAAAAGCCTGTCCTTGAATGTAATAACTGTAAACTATTTCATTCAATCTACTTGTCATGTTTATAAGTTTATTATTTGAACTTACTATTCTACGATCAGATGCAGCCCCACATATGACCTACATGAGTACAAATGGCTTCTTGATCTCCTAACCGTAATTGTGAAATCATCAGTATCAACTGCTGGGAAGTTTTAGCACCACTGTCTATATTAGGACACCTCAAGGCTAGGCATCCAAGACTTGCTTCTCCAACTTGAGCTAGCTAATTAAACAACACCTAATTGAATGGACGCATATGTTAAAAAAAAGGTTGGCTGACTAAAATCAGGTGATCGCTAGTCAGATTAATATTGACTAAAGAATGAAGATCAATCTAACCCGCTAAATTCTGAAAAATATAACCGTAATAAAATGAGACAATTAATATGGTCGATAACCGCTATAACCGAGGGACCCTTTATCGGTATTTAGAAGTAAATCACCAGTCAGTATAAAAGATGAAATTACAGTCTTTTGCACTTGAAATCCATAGAGCCTACAATTTCGTATGCATAAAGTACAAGCATGTTGCATATATTCCCTTAAAAACATCAAAAACAAATAAATAACTTGATAACTAACTTATATCAAGAAGCAATGATCCACTCAATATTACTCGTTGTAATAACTAAATATTGGCTTAGCCAGGTCATAACCTTTTGCATTATTACTATTTGCAAAATTCGTATATGTTGCTAAGAAATTTGAAAAAGTTACATGAGAGAATACCTACATAAAGATGATTCTTTATTCCAACCACACAATCAATAGTTACAATATAATAAGCACAAAAACTAGAGAATAAAAGATCAAAATGAGTTGTAATTGAATATTATGCAGAAAGTTTGGGTAAAATGTTTAATTAAATATCTCTATTGTCAATTTTTACCTCCATGCAAGTCCTGCAGTATAACTCTATTTAAAAGATGATGCAGTGTAACAACCCGGAAAATCAGAACCAATTTAAAAATTTTATTTTAGCTATTTTAATGGATTTTGAATATTTAAAATGATTTATTTTAAATAATAACAACTAAATATTTATTTAAATCGACGTTAGAACGAATAAATTTATTTTAATTATAAAACGAGCCTGAAATGGCGCGGTAGTTTGAAATTTCGATTTCAAATTTCAAATGAATGTATAGGATTCAAAATAAATTGGATTTCAGTAAAACCAAAAATATTTGAATCTGTTTGAAAATATCCTTCAAAAAAATGTGAAAAATTCAGATTTCATAATGGGAATAAAAAGTTATGTCTAGTTGAAAATAAAGAATAGTTGCTATGGAATTTTATATATATATATAGCCTTTAAAAATAGGAATTTTGCAAACAACCTCTGTTTTCGACGAGACCACTTTTGTTAGATCTGGAATGTCAAACTATTGCTAGATTTCAATTTTTATAAATTTTGGAATTAATATGTGGGCATGGTAAATTTAAACGTGTTTGATCAAATCAGTTTGAATTTAATCGACTGGAAAATGACCGTTTTTCAAACGGTCTCCAAATTCGATGAAATTAATTTTATTAGGATCGTATCGTCAAAACATAGCTAGATTTATTTTTCTAGAATTTTTGGACTCAGCATGTGGTCCTGGTAAATTAAAATGTACGTTCAAATTCAATATATACTGATTTATATTTTGATTTTAATGAAAACTGATCGTAACAGTCGACTTGGCGTACCGGACTTCCATTGTGTCCGAAAAGGGGGTAATTAGCTAGGGACGACAGTCATTGGGGTTGATTTGGAGTTCGGATGTGAAAACAATATTTTTGGAATTAAAATAATATATATATATTATCTGCCATTGAAAAATTCCACTCACTCAAAAATCTAGCGCAGGCCCTAGCTCCCAATGGCGGAAACCTCTCCATAATTCCCCCCCAAAATTTGACCAATCCACACAATGATTTTAATTACTTCCTGAAGCAAAATCGAAGAGTTTTCCTCCCTTTACAAACCCAAACAAGTTTGATCAGCTATTATTTAGTATATAGGGAGGATTTGAGGAGCAAAATGACGGCGTTCGAAGTCGTTTTCCCATCTGTAGGTGAGGTCGAGTTCAACGTTGAAACGACCCGGACTTCCGTACCCTTTGAGTAGACTGATAACACCACACGTCCAACTCAAATTGCACAGGAATACGAATCATTATTAGAAAGAAGTTAGAGGGTGAGAAATAGAAAGAAAGAAATATTAGAATAGAAGAAAAACGAAGATCACAAACTCACAGCGGAACGAATAAAATATATTGGATAATATAACTTTTGAAATATAAAACAATAACTGTATATATACATACCATCATCAGAGCACAACGATTATCCCTGGAACAGTTATAAATACCTGTTACCAGATACAACATAGTACACAGCGGAAAATATGATAGTCTATAGCTAACTGTTGAAGCCTCCTGCTTCAAGCTCCTCCAAGTGAATCTGAAAAATCCCGACTACTTGACTGCCCGTACAAATTTGGGCACCCAAGAGTTTAGGGAAAACAAACAAAATAAACTCTGGGTCAGTCATGGGACTGGTGTGAGTAAACTCCAATCATTTGTTTAACTTTCAAAAATCCTTTCAAAAGAAATGATAATCGTAAGACCAATCCACACATAAACACGGATGGTTTTTACCTTACGATAAACCAAACCACTTTGAAAATCATATATTATCTGATATTATAATAATGTCTAATCACAAGTAATAAAAATCTAGTAGAACGCTTGCATCTCACGCTCTACATATATAATATACAACCAAACTCGCAGGCACTTATTGGAGACTGGATTCCAACTTGACAAGGTATGGGACCACCTTCCGAACGTGTATCTCTAGAGGCAAATACACTGGGTTCAACAAGAACGTCTTGCAACCCGGCCCACACATGACCGACCACTCATTTCGCTTGAGTGTATCGAATGTATACCACCGACGGTTGGGATCAGCAACCGCCTCCCGAAAAGGGACAGCATCGATAGATTTAAGAACAAAAGGAATTTCTCTAGATAGGTGATCATACATCCTAATGGGTGCGACCCACATAGCCATGCTGCCTGCCCGATTTTTGTCCAATTCCGGGTTGATGAGGCTTGAGGTTTGAATTATCTTCCAGAACATCTGGCCATCATTCACTTTGAATGCCACATCGTCAGATCCATCGGAAATCACTAATTGATTCCCACAAAAATACTCAGATTGTTAGGCTAAAGAAGTTTCCCTTCTATGCCACCAACTTCGTACGTTTGAAGGAATCAACGTACGTAACCCCCTTTGGAAATACTCTGCCAGACACTCGTCCATACAAGTTGTCCTGGGTCTGGACAAACCGAAGGCACTATCCTGTAAACAGGATAGCCCTTGCATAACTCCGTCTTCAATTTTCTTCAGCATAAGTTGCTTCATAACGCTTACGCCAATACGGAGTGGTTCTCTGGATAATAATCCAACCGGTCTCTCCATATTAACAACGTTAAAATGGTCAAAACTTTGATAGTCGGTGATTTAACTATCAAATGAAAACATGTCGGTGTGCAAACAATGATATTATTTCCAGGAGGAAATTCTATCGACCAAACATCATTCAACACTGGGCCCTTTTTATATTAGTTCTTTATTACATTATCATTTCCCATCCCCATTTCCCATCTTTCGTGTTCTTTCAAAGCACTATTTTCTCTCTCGATCATTGGAAAACATTTCCAATATTATAATTCCTTTCTTGAGAAAATATATTTTTCTCCAGTTAGAAAACATTTCTAAATCCCTTGAATTAACTGATGTTATAAACATCGTTATTATAACTCAAATCATAAATCATTCGTTAACTAACGATATCACTAACCAACCCTTGCTATCGAGCCTTAACCATTTCTCCGTCAATAATGCAGTTAGTCAAGTTGGGGTATAATTACCTCTCAGACCTTAACTGAACGACATTCTTAACTCTGAATTAGTCAGAGCTCACAACTTTAAACCAAACATTGCTTACATGACTCTCGGATTTGATCTACGAACACACCTTCTTTATAAAAATACTGATTATAACGGTAACGTTATAATCACTGTTTTCAAATGTTTGGTTTATAAAAACATTTCTTTCAACAACAGCGTTAAAACCGCTGTCTAGCATTATAGAACACTTATAATAACCATAGCATTAAGATTGCTATTAAAACGGTTATTATAACGGCAGCGTTAAAATTGCTATTTAGATTTATAACATCTATTATAACAACAGCGCTAAAATCGCTGTTTAGTTTTATAAAAGCATTCCTTACAAAGACAGCGTTAAAATCGCTGTTTAAAATTATAAAAGCATTTCTTATAACCACAGCGTCATGATTGCTGTTTTGAATAAAATACCGTGTGCGACGCACACGCTTCCGTTGTTCATTTATAAACCCTGTTTATTTTAAACAATTCAAGTTCTCCTTTAACATATTTATACATTCTTCTAACCACTTAATTCGATTTCTATAAATCCCCTTTTTATATACATTTTATTTGCAAATTATTTCCTTGTTTTAAACTATTATTCTTTTACTTTAAGCATTTGAAAATCTTTCTTTAAACTTTCCTCTGTAATTTGCTAAATTCAGATCTATTTCCAAATATTGGTTTCAAAACCGATACTCACTTTCAAATATACATTTATATTTGAACTTATATTTTAATCATCCAATGGTCCATGATCCACTTAATCTATATCCTTATTTATAACATTTTTCTTGGTTTACCCAATGGAATAAGTTTTCATTTGCGACTCAATGGAAAGAAATTATTTCTAATTTGGAAATAAACTCTGCTTTTAAATTCTAATTTTTTTTTTCACATTCGATGATATTTTACGGTATCTAAAATACCAGGTTCCTAAGGCCAGGGTAAATCAAACACACAAATTCAACCATGGATAATGTAGCATAACATATACCACCATCAAATAAAACAGTAAATAAAATGTTGAGGGATCCAGTTGGATCCCTCCAACCAGTTTCCCTGCATCCACAGATGTTAGTAACATCAGCAATATTATTTCTCATCAATATGAAATATCAGAACTAATGATCAATTTATGGTGTAATCCTATCAACCAATTTTATCGACCATTTCAACCAAGCAATCATTTCACCGTATAAAATAAATTTAAAATTTCGTTTATATAAAAATATAAACGAAGCAGAGTTAGTGAGTTTACTCACCTTTGTTTGTAGTTGATGATTCTGCTTTTGTTTCGGTTTAAAATCAAACAAGTATTTGATTTTTCCTTGAAATTCCTGTAGCTCAGTTCACATCGAAATCAGCTCCTTCACGAAGATCTCATTATTACGATTTTAATGAATCCGATCAAGTTCAATTCTGTTTACGAAGGAAATGGTTATAGCTATTCCAATACTATACTTAATTTAAAAATATATTGGATTTACTAATTACGTTTTAACCTTCTGATTACCGTTTAACTCCTAATACACTTGATTAGGCCGCCAGATCGACAATTAACAAATGGTGTAACCATCCTTCCTTCCAATGAATCACCAAACATGCCCCCAAACCAAAACATCTGAAGCTTTTTCGACCCAGTAGTATTCACTCCTCAAACATCATCTTTCCCTTAATCACATTTTCCTTTGCCATTCACGAGATCACACCTTTCGTTTCATGATCCTTCTCTCTTTAGTGCGGTCTGTTTTCTTTAGTGTCATCTGACTTGGACGTCACACATGCAGGCAAGATGATATATATATAAAAAGGTCTTGTATTAACCTTACTTAAGCGTTCAACCTTGCAGTAACCACCTTCTTAGTACAAATCTGTGCACCCCTTACTGCCGATGACAGCCTCCACCATAACCGTGTCTTTCCAATAATCCACCAACTGTGTAAAATTTCCCACTGCTCACGCCACCCAACGCCCCAACACCAGTACCCCCTCGCTGAAAAGTTTTTCCCACGCAGTACCCTACCGAACTCGGCGAACCATCCGCAGAAACTCCCCCATGCACGCTGTGTTGCTATAAATGGTGTGAATATTTCTAGTATCAAACCCAATATTCTTGGTATGAGCATGAAGCTCCTGAAACAAGGGGTTCAACGAATCTAAAATTTGATTTTTCCATTGTGTTTCGGGTTTTTAATTGTATTTTGAAGTTTCATTTTTTCTCTTCTCGCGCCATAAATTGTTCTGCTATCCAACAAGCAAAAAGGGAAACACTGTATATTTATAGCTCTCGTAAACGTGGGTGCGAAGGAAATGTTTGTCGGCTGGTGGTACTAAGCTATGGGGTAGAAGCAGGTGGTGTCTGATTCCTTTCTCCACGGTTTTGAAATATAGCGGACACCGTACCCATTTTTGAGGCAGCTACATATAGGGTAATTCGAAGACATAGACCTGAAAGCCTGGAGAGATAAATGTTTTGCTACTAAGATGTAGGTTTTGATTTGAAATACATAAAAATAAAAATAGAAAGAAGTATCTTGCCATAAAATATTTTCGTTACTTGCGTCAGCAATTCCAAGTAGGAAGAAAGGAAACAAATGCCTTGTCTGTACGTATTAATGGCGTGAAGCACAAAGGGTGGGCTATACATTTTTCTTTGTTTTTGTTTTGGGAAACACTAGTGTATAGGTCGGCCATTTTAGTATTCCACATTTAAAAAGTCTCATTTCTAAAAACAAATAACTCTTGATTAGTGTGGTTGGGATAATGTGGATATAAAAAAATCAAGGACATTGCAATTAAATGAGTACATATGAATAAAAAAAACAGTCGTAGTTTCGTCCGAACGTCAAAATAAGGTGGTATGTTAGCTACCTTTGCTTGTCATCTTGCTATGAGAAAGAAGGAAAAAAAATATTATTTTATATTATAACAAAACTTAGTGGTGAAGTATCAAGCAAAACTAACCACAGTTGACTTCTGTTTACTGATGAAAAAACTATTCTTGGTGTGAAAAGGTATTCTGAACCCAATGTGACAAGTTTCGCCGAATTCCGACTTCGTTTGAAAAAAAATCCTTTATAAAACCAGAAATGAACACGCGTTTAAATTTTTCATGATCACCAGATAAATCAAATCAACTTGAAACTGCGAACACCGACAATAACTTTTCGATACGAACCCAACGGCACTAGTTTCGTCGCATTCTGAGACTGTTGCCCCGGTAGACTGTTTTTGGCGCGTACCGCACTGCCCTTCTGAACACCAAATTTGCCGATCTCTAAAAATAACAAACTATATACCTAATCTGACTATATCCGACGCTACGAACTCAACGGAATTGGTTTCGTGGCTTAATTCGATCGTCTGTTCAAGTTACACTCGAATATCGCTTTATTCAGTTGAATTAATTTAATTGCACTAAACGAGCGTTTACGGCTACCATGGTCACATACGACATCGATTTTCCACGCCACTCACCACCGTACAATAATTTAACGATACGGTCCCAATGAAACTGATTTCGTCGAAATCTGAGTCCGTTTGCAAAACGGCTATTTTAACACGTATAATTTAAATAACGATTTCCACAGCGACTATTTCAAAATTTGATTTGACCATAACTAACAAATTATAACACGAAATCTAGATTTTTCTCTTTCATATGAAAATTATAATCAATACGGTTCCAACGTGTCCTGTTTCACCGAAATCCGACTTATATCGGATCCTGTATCCTCAGTTGAAGTTCAAAATTCTATATTACGAACTGCCGCGCGATTTCGAGCTCGTTTTATAATCATATTATAAATTAACGTTCAAACTTCGTTTTTAATTAACAAATTCCTATATATAATTCAAATAAAATATTTAAAACAAAATTTAAATATTCAGAATTCAACGGCCGAAAATCCGGGTCGTTACATTCCTTCCTCCTTAAAATAATTTCGTCCTCGAAATTGCCAAGTAGGGAAAATGCCGCATACCCTATTAACTAGGTATAAAAATCCTTTTTGTTCACTTCTTAACTTCAGTTTAACTGGATCAATTTATTTCAATTAAGATATTCATTTATTCTTACTAACGACAATTTTCAAAAATTTCGAAAATTTCCCAACACTTTAAATTCTGAAAAATTTCGGCAGCATCTCCTCTGCACGGCTCAATCGGCACAATCACAACTCGCCTTTCTAGGCCTTCTCCAACCCAAAAGAAAATCAAAAGCCAAGTGGCTTGCCCCCATAGGGTCATAAAATCATCAACCCAAACAATATTGTAAACATGTACCTTTTTGTCGAGCATAATTCAATCTCTTGCACTTTCTTCCATTCCATACCTGCTCAACATACACATATCGATTTCCCACCAGCTTCAAATCAATACAACTTCTAGTTGTCAGATCTCTAATCAACTTCTGATTAGTCGCTTCCATTCTATCAATTCAAATCTGATTTCTATTTAAATCAATTCACTTACTATCCTTGAATCCAATTCAATCCCATTCAACAACATCCAATATATTCAACTTTCTTATTCATAAGTCGAGTTCATACTAATAATTCGAATCTCAACATTTTTCTTTGTTAAATTTCAAATTGGATTATCCCTAATCCAGTTTGATTTCATTTAACTTAAGTTAAATTTCAATTCCCTTGATACCTTTTGACCCATTTCAATCTATTCAACTTTTACAAGTTAACAAATTTCAGAATTCAAATTCCCGGGTTTCATTTCAAATTATTTTGAAATCATATATATTTATAATCAAATCAATTCAAAACATTTGAATTTCTAAAACAACTTGTCTTTTGCAAACAAATTTTTTTAATTCCCAAATTACTATGGTAGCAATTCGTCACTCAGAAACTCGAAAATGAATACCGATAATGTCGCGACCCATTATCAGTACTATTTTCTCGCCACTGAAGTGATTTCAGTGCTTAATTACTTTCAAATCCATTTAAACCTTTCTAATTCAAAAATCTCTTCAAACCAATGCTATATTACCTTTAAAATACTTCAGAAAATATTTTCTAAATACCCGGGATTTAAATCCACAAATTTTGGTTTGAATCCAATTCCAATTTAGCTTATTTGTATATCTCATTCATATACAAATTCAATTTGGTTTTATACAACCATTTCAATATTTTAAAATTTCCTTTGATTGTAATAACAATCAACTCATTCGATAATTTCAGAAAATTATCCCTTTATATCAAAATAACTTTTGGGCAAATTATATCACTTACCCACTTTAAAACAATACTGAGTCGATTTGTTCTGTTCGAGAGTTTAGAAACACCTATCGATATGGTTGTACTTCCTGTATCGACCAGAATTCATAAACCACTCAACAACCCAGTCAACACAATATAAAACAAATTTTATATCGAATTTACAAATACGCACTCATATATATACATTCAAACTCAATCTAGGGTATTACTAGCCCCATCTCTATTGAGTTACGCCACAGAGCCAAGGTAATCACTTAACCTTCAGCTCTGATACCAACTGAAACGACCCGGACTTCCGTACCCTTTGAGTAGACTGATAACACCACACGTCCAACTCAAATTGCACAGGAATACGAATCATTATTAGAAAGAAGTTAGAGGGTGAGAAATAGAAAGAAAGAAATATTAGAATAGAAGAAAAACGAAGATCACAAACTCACAGCGGAACGAATAAAATATATTGGATAATATAACTTTTGAAATATAAAACAATAACTGTATATATACATACCATCATCAGAGCACAACGATTATCCCTGGAACAGTTATAAATACCTGTTTCCAGATACAACATAGTACACAGCGGAAAATATGATAGTCTATAGCTAACTGTTGAAGCCTCCTGCTTCAAGCTCCTCCAAGTGAATCTGAAAAATCCCGACTACTTGACTGCCCGTACAAATTTGGGCACCCAAGAGTTTAGGGAAAACAAACAAAATAAACTCTGGGTCAGTCATGGGACTGGTGTGAGTAAACTCCAATCATTTGTTTAACTTTCAAAAATCCTTTCAAAAGAAATGATAATCGTAAGACCAATCCACACATAAACACGGATGGTTTTTACCTTACGATAAACCAAACCACTTTGAAAATCATATATTATCTGATATTATAATAATGTCTAATCACAAGTAATAAAAATCTAGTAGAACGCTTGCATCTCACGCTCTACATATATAATATACAACCAAACTCGCAGGCACTTATTGGAGACTGGATTCCAACTTGACAAGGTATGGGACCACCTTCCGAACGTGTATCTCTAGAGGCAAATACACTGGGTTCAACAAGAACGTCTTGCAACCCGGCCCACACATGACCGACCACTCATTTCGCTTGAGTGTATCGAATGTATACCACCGACGGTTGGGATCAGCAACCGCCTCCCGAAAAGGGACAGCATCGATAGATTTAAGAACAAAAGGAATTTCTCTAGATAGGTGATCATACATCCTAATGGGTGCGACCCACATAGCCATGCTGCCTGCCCGATTTTTGTCCAATTCCGGGTTGATGAGGCTTGAGGTTTGAATTATCTTCCAGAACATCTGGCCATCATTCACTTTGAATGCCACATCGTCAGATCCATCGGAAATCACTAATTGATTCCCACAAAAATACTCAGATTGTTAGGCTAAAGAAGTTTCCCTTCTATGCCACCAACTTCGTACGTTTGAAGGAATCAACGTACGTAACCCCCTTTGGAAATACTCTGCCAGACACTCGTCCATACAAGTTGTCCTGGGTCTGGACAAACCGAAGGCACTATCCTGTAAACAGGATAGCCCTTGCATAACTCCGTCTTCAATTTTCTTCAGCATAAGTTGCTTCATAACGCTTACGCCAATACGGAGTGGTTCTCTGGATAATAATCCAACCGGTCTCTCCATATTAACAACGTTAAAATGGTCAAAACTTTGATAGTCGGTGATTTAACTATCAAATGAAAACATGTCGGTGTGCAAACAATGATATTATTTCCAGGAGGAAATTCTATCGACCAAACATCATTCAACACTGGGCCCTTTTTATATTAGTTCTTTATTACATTATCATTTCCCATCCCCATTTCCCATCTTTCGTGTTCTTTCAAAGCACTATTTTCTCTCTCGATCATTGGAAAACATTTCCAATATTATAATTCCTTTCTTGAGAAAATATCTTTTTCTCCAGTTAGAAAACATTTCTAAATCCCTTGAATTAACTGATGTTATAAACATCGTTATTATAACTCAAATCATAAATCATTCGTTAACTAACGATATCACTAACCAACCCTTGCTATCGAGCCTTAACCATTTCTCCGTCAATAATGCAGTTAGTCAAGTTGGGGTATAATTACCTCTCAGACCTTAACTGAACGACATTCTTAACTCTGAATTAGTCAGAGCTCACAACTTTAAACCAAACATTGCTTACATGACTCTCGGATTTGATCTACGAACACACCTTCTTTATAAAAATACTGATTATAACGGTAACGTTATAATCACTGTTTTCAAATGTTTGGTTTATAAAAACATTTCTTTCAACAACAGCGTTAAAACCGCTGTCTAGCATTATAGAACACTTATAATAACCATAGCATTAAGATTGCTATTAAAACGGTTATTATAACGGCAGCGTTAAAATTGCTATTTAGATTTATAACATCTATTATAACAACAGCGCTAAAATCGCTGTTTAGTTTTATAAAAGCATTCCTTACAAAGACAGCGTTAAAATCGCTGTTTAAAATTATAAAAGCATTTCTTATAACCACAGCGTCATGATTGCTGTTTTGAATAAAATACCGTGTGCGACGCACACGCTTCCGTTGTTCATTTATAAACCCTGTTTATTTTAAACAATTCAAGTTCTCCTTTAACATATTTATACATTCTTCTAACCACTTAATTCGATTTCTATAAATCCCCTTTTTATATACATTTTATTTGCAAATTATTTCCTTGTTTTAAACTATTATTCTTTTACTTTAAGCATTTGAAAATCTTTCTTTAAACTTTCCTCTGTAATTTGCTAAATTCAGATCTATTTCCAAATATTGGTTTCAAAACCGATACTCACTTTCAAATATACATTTATATTTGAACTTATATTTTAATCATCCAATGGTCCATGATCCACTTAATCTATATCCTTATTTATAACATTTTTCTTGGTTTACCCAATGGAATAAGTTTTCATTTGCGACTCAATGGAAAGAAATTATTTCTAATTTGGAAATAAACTCTGCTTTTAAATTCTAATTTTTTTTTTCACATTCGATGATATTTTACGGTATCTAAAATACCAGGTTCCTAAGGCCAGGGTAAATCAAACACACAAATTCAACCATGGATAATGTAGCATAACATATACCACCATCAAATAAAACAGTAAATAAAATGTTGAGGGATCCAGTTGGATCCCTCCAACCAGTTTCCCTGCATCCACAGATGTTAGTAACATCAGCAATATTATTTCTCATCAATATGAAATATCAGAACTAATGATCAATTTATGGTGTAATCCTATCAACCAATTTTATCGACCATTTCAACCAAGCAATCATTTCACCGTATAAAATAAATTTAAAATTTCGTTTATATAAAAATATAAACGAAGCAGAGTTAGTGAGTTTACTCACCTTTGTTTGTAGTTGATGATTCTGCTTTTGTTTCGGTTTAAAATCAAACAAGTATTTGATTTTTCCTTGAAATTCCTGTAGCTCAGTTCACATCGAAATCAGCTCCTTCTCGAAGATCTCATTATTACGATTTTAATGAATCCGATCAAGTTCAATTCTGTTTACGAAGGAAATGGTTATAGCTATTCCAATACTATACTTAATTTAAAAATATATTGGATTTACTAATTACGTTTTAACCTTATGATTACCGTTTAACTCCTAATACACTTGATTAGGCCGCCAGATCGACAATTAACAAATGGTGTAACCATCCTTCCTTCCAATGAATCACCAAACATGCCCCCAAACCAAAACATCTGAAGCTTTTTCGACCCAGTAGTATTCACTCCTCAAACATCATCTTTCCCTTAATCACGTTTTCCTTTGCCATTCACGAGATCACACCTTTCGTTTCATGATCCTTCTCTCTTTAGTGCGGTCTGTTTTCTTTAGTGTCATCTGACTTGGACGTCACACATGCAGGCAAGATGATATATATATATAAAAAGGTCTTGTATTAACCTTACTTAAGCGTTCAACCTTGCAGTAACCACCTTCTTAGTACAAATCTGTGCACCCCTTACTGCCGATGACAGCCTCCACCATAACCGTGTCTTTCCAATAATCCACCAACTGTGTAAAATTTCCCACTGCTCACGCCACCCAACGCCCCAACACCAGTACCCCCTCGCTGAAAAGTTTTTCCCACGCAGTACCCTACCGAACTCGGCGAACCATCCGCAGAAACTCCCCTATGCACGCTGTGTTGCTATAAAGGGTGTGAATATTTCTAGTATCAAACCCAATATTCTTGGTATGAGCATGAAGCTCCTGAAACAAGGGGTTCAACGAATCTAAAATTTGATTTTTCCATTGTATTTCGGGTTTTTAATTGTATTTTGAAGTTTCATTTTTTCTCTTCTCGCGCCATAAATTGTTCTGCTATCCAACAAGCAAAAAGGGAAACACTGTATATTTATAGCTCTC
Source organism: Allium sativum (assembly GCA_030737875.1). NCBI lineage: Eukaryota > Viridiplantae > Streptophyta > Magnoliopsida > Asparagales > Amaryllidaceae > Allium > Allium sativum. The sequence goes on from CM060921.1 coordinate 219,690,275, forward strand.
GTAAACGTGGGTGCGAAGGAAATGTTTGTCGGCTGGTGGTACTAAGCTATGGGGTAGAAGCAGGTGGTGTCTGATTCCTTTGTCTCCACGGTTTTGAAATATAGCGGACACCGTACCAATTTTTGAGGCAGCTACATATAGGGTAATTCGAAGAAATAGACCTGAAAGCCTGGAGAGATAAATGTTTTGCTACTAAGATGTAGGTTTTGATTTGAAATACATAAAAATAAAAATAGAAAGAAGTATCTTGCCATAAAATATTTTCGTTACTTGCGTCAGCAATTCCAAGTAGGAAGAAAGGAAACAAATGCCTTGTCTGTACGTATTAATGGCGTGAAGCACAAAGGGTGGGCTATACATTTTTCTTTGTTTTTGTTTTGGGAAACACTAGTGTATAGGTCGGCCATTTTAGTATTCCACATTTAAAAAGTCTCATTTCTAAAAACAAATAACTCTTGATTAGTGTGGTTGGGATAATGTGGATATCAAAAAATCAAGGACATTGCAATTAAATGAGTACATATGAATAAAAAAAAACAGTCGTAGTTTCGTCCAAACGTCAAAATAAGGTGGTATGTTAGCTACCTTTGCTTGTCATCTTGCTATGAGAAAGAAGGAAAAAAAATATTATTTTATATTATAACAAAACTTAGCGGTGAAGTATCAAGCAAAACTAACCACAGTTGACTTCTGTTTACTGATGAAAAAACTATTCTTGGTGTGAAAAGGTATTCTGAACCCAATGTGACAAGTTTCGCCGAATTCTGACTTCGTTTGAAAAAAAATCCTTTATAAAACCAGAAATGAACACGCGTTTAAATTTTTCATGATCACCAGATAAATCAAATCAACTTGAAACTGCGAACACCGACAATAACTTTTCGATACGAACCCAACGGCACTAGTTTCGTCGCATTCTGAGACTGTTGCCCCGGTAGACTGTTTTTGGCGCGTACCGCACTGCCCTTCTGAACACCAAATTTGCCGATCTCTAAAAATAACAAACTATATACCTAATCTGACTATATCCGACGCTACGAACTCAACGGAATTGGTTTCGTGGCTTAATTCGATCGTCTGTTCAAGTTACACTCGAATATCGCTTTATTCAGTTGAATTAATTTAATTGCACTAAACGAGCGTTTACGGCTACCATGGTCACATACGACATCGATTTTCCACGCCACTCACCACCGTACAATAATTTAACGATACGGTCCCAATGAAACTGATTTCGTCGAAATCTGAGTCCGTTTGCAAAACGGCTATTTTAACACGTATAATTTAAATAACGATTTCCACAGCGACTATTTCAAAATTTGATTTGACCATAACTAACAAATTATAACACGAAATCTAGATTTTTCTCTTTCATATGAAAATTATAATCAATACGGTTCCAACGTGTCCTGTTTCACCGAAATCCGACTTATATCGGATCCTGTATCCTCAGTTGAAGTTCAAAATTCTATATTACGAACTGCCGCGCGATTTCGAGCTCGTTTTATAATCATATTATAAATTAACGTTCAAACTTCGTTTTTAATTAACAAATTCCTATATATAATTCAAATAAAATATTTAAAACAAAATTTAAATATTCAGAATTCAACGGCCGAAAATCCGGGTCGTTACAAACGTCGTTCGAGCTGGAGGGTGGTTATGCTTCAACGCTCGAGGGGGTGGTGTCCGATCGTTCTCCGGTGGCGTCTACTGCGTGCGGCGGCAGAAAATCCAAGTCGAGCACAGTTCGACAATTAACAGTGAGATTTTTTTTACTAATTATTTTAGTTTAACTAATTTAATTTAAATAACTTTGTTAAAAATCCGATTTAAAAAAAATATAAATACATAGTTTAAAAATTAGTAAAAATATAAAGCATTAAATTTTATTTTCAGATTTTTTATATTAATAGCATAATTAAAATATGATGTTTAAAATGACATTGCTTTGAAAATAAAAAATGTGTATTATTTTTAAAATGAAATAGCTTTATAATAAAAATATAATTTATATATATATAACTTTGAAAAAAAATGTGTGATTTTTATTTATAAATATCATTGTGTAAGAAGAAAAAAAATGATTTTTAAAATATATACATTGTTTTTAAAATATATATAGAGTTCATAAAAATGTGATTTTTATGTAGATAATAAAAATGTGATTTTTATGTAGATAATGAAATGTGATTTTTATAATGTAAACATCGGGATATAAACTTAATATATATATATATATATATATATTAGAGTACTAAAAATCTAATTTGTTTATATATAATTGCGTTGTAAAAATCTGATTTTTATGCATACAAATATACATTGTTATATGATTTTTAAAAATATAAAGTTGTGATTTTTAAAAATATAAAGTTGTGATTTTAAAAAAATAATATAAAGAGATAATTTTTAATTATATAAAGATAGGATTTTTAATTATATAAAAATTTGATTTTCATTTATATAATAGCATTATAAAGATGCGATTTTTAAATATATAAACATCATATTAAGAATGTGATTTTTACTATGAACAGCGTGAAAAAGATTGCGTTGGAATTTCATGCAAATCTAAACTATTCAGAAATTCAGAAATAAAGCACGGCGGAGTGGAAACCAAAGGTGAAAACTTCTCAATCTAATTTATTTCTAGTTAAATATATATACTAGGATTCAGACGGTGCTTAGTAGCACCCGGCACCTTTGTTTGAAACCATGTTTGTTTGGATGTTTGGTTGATTGGCATATTTGTTTAAATTTGGTTTGGGAAGTGAAATGAATTGATTAGAATTTGGTTTGTGTATGACGCGAGACATTATTAGGCGAGCGATAAGGCTAGATCTTGTTCTGGTTCTAGTATCGCGCCGTTATGCTGCCAAAATTTTCTAAAAATGTTAAAACAATAAAAATATCATTTTTATTGTATAAATGAACTGTATAAAATATTCATGAGTTGAGACAAATATTTTATAGTTAAAAAAATAATTTTTAACGTGTATATGAATAAAATAAATATTCATTTACAAATCGGACGATTTGTTTATGTACACACATTTAACTGATATGTATTGGGACGATATATTTTACACATCGCCCAACTGCACAACTAAAATCGGTGTGTGTTGATTGAAACCCCATACAGGTATTGGGATGATATTTGACATACACTACTCCCAATTGTTTAGTTGTATGTCAACCGATTGGTTGACAGGCTATTGTAAGCGTTAATTATTCATATTTAACGCTTATGCAGTTGTGTAATGCACTCTGGATGATGTTTGACTGTGTTTGATTGTTGTTGTATACATGGGTTGTATGAAATTCATATAAATAAATTATATGGTAATTGACTGTGTCTGATTCTGATTCGGAAAGAACAAATATTTTGAATTAACGAATATTTTAAAATGATGAATAATGAATATTTTAAAATAAAATGCAGTAATGGATCAAAATGTTATTTTGATTTCTGATTTGGGATGGGCACGAAAATATTGAAAAATATGAAGCCATGTTGATTAGATTAACGCCATTTTGGCGTAAACGATAGTTATATCGATTTTATTCATTTTTATAACGAATATCGAAAAGGAAATGATTTCAAAATCTGATATTTTGAAAATATTATCATTTAAATAATATAATGATTAGGAGCATTCAATTTTGATTTAACATTGAAAATGAAGTTAGAATCGTTTTTAAAACTAATTTAAAACGAATTTATAAAATACGTTTTATATGGAAAACGACGAAATATATATATTTAATGGCCTGAATAGAATGCTTCGCGCCGCGGCAGTTCGCGAATTTTGACCATTAACTTCGAATGGACATTACGAGAGATCCGGCCGTCGCATTCTCCTAAAACTGGAATCGTTGGGTTCATATCGAAAAGAGCTTTCCAACGAATACAAGAAATTTGAAATCTAACGGTTGGATTTCGAATTATATCTAATTCAAATTTGGAAAAGGTCGTTATAAGTGCAGTTCGATGACCATTTATGGAAATAGACTGAAAGGGCCTTAATAAAATTATTAAAAATATTGATAATTTGTGTAAAATCATAATAAATGATTTGAAAAGAATTTGGATGAAAAATTCCACGTTGTAAAGACAACAATATATTGTTATCAGAAAGAACTAGTTATGAACTAGAATTATAATCTAATATTTTTAAATAAATAAATTGGATTTGAAATGGTTTTAAAATAACCAGAATTTCTAATATATGGATTGGAATGGATTTGAATCGAAATTATCTTTGGAATATTTCGATACTGGATTCCGTGATTATACGGATATTGTAGAGGAATTTGGAAGATATATATATCGTTATTCCCAATACGATATTTGTAACGACCCGTATTTTTCTGGTAATTATTTAATTTATTTTATTATTTTAAATATTGGTTTGAATGTAAATATTTGAATTTTAATGATTTTCTTTCGAATATATTATTTAAATAAATAATTAAATAATATTTTAATTTCTAAACTGTTGGAAAATGTTGAGTTGGCGATATAGTGTGAACGGGCAGTTTGAAATAGTTCAATATTGGTTTATATTGAATTATATTGACGATTTCGTTTAGCTGACGATGAATTGAATATATAGTTTATAATTTAATTTTAAAACGAGCTGCAGCGGCACGGTAGTTCGTAATTTGCCATTTTGAACTTCAATTGGCTGTATAGGGCCCAAAATAAGTCAGATTTTCTCGAAACAAGAAATGCTGGAATCAATTTGGCGATATTTTTCCAATGGAAGAGAAAAATCGAAGTTTCATAGTGTAGATTTTATTTTATGTCCAAATCAAATTTTGAAAAGGTCGCTATGGAATTTCCTTATATATTATATCGATTTATTTATATAATTTAAGGGTTTTTAAATATTTTAAATATTGAACTGATGTAACGACCCGGAAAATCTGAACCAATTTAAAAATTTTAAATTGGCTATTTTGTTGGATTTTAAAATAAGTATTTTAAATAATAATGATGAAAAGTGAGTTTGAATCGACATTGAAAATGAATATTATTAATTCTAATTATATAACGAGCCTAAAATGGCGCGGCAGTTCGAAAATTCAATTTCGAATTTCAAATGAATATACAGGATTCAAAATAAATCGGAATAGAACGAAACAAGAAATATTTGAATCTGTTGAATCATATCTATCTAACGAAGCTAAGAGGCTGAGATGTCGCTTTAAAAGTTGAAAGATATGTCCAGTTTAAAATTCAGAAAAGTCGTTGTGGAATTTATATATATTTTAATATATATAAAGGCCCTTAAAAAATGGAAATTTTGCAAACGACGTCGGTTTTCGACGAAACCACTTTTGTTGGATCCGGGATGTGGAATTATTGCTAGGTTTCAAATTTCATAATTTTCTGAATCAATATGTGAGCGTGGCGAAGTTAAACGCGTTTTGACAGTTTTAGTCAATTTCGGTCGACCCGAAAATGGCCATTTTTCAAACGGTCTCAGAATTTGACGAAACTGGTTTCGTTTGGACCGTATCGTCAATATGAAGCTAGAAATAATTTTTCTGGAATTTTTCGTTAGTGTATGGCCCCGGTAATTTGAAATGTGCGTTTAAATTGAATATATAAAGATTTATATTTTAATTTAAATCAAAACTGGTCGAAACGGTAGAGTGGGCTTACGTAACATATCCTAATGGGTTCGGAATGGGGGTATTACGCTAGAGGCGACAGTCGTTGGGTTCGGATTGGAGTCCGTATGAATTAGTGGGTATTTTCTGAATTAAAATAATAAAATAATAATATATTCTCTATAAAAAAACCTCAGCCTAACCCTAGCCCCAATTATAACGCGCCGCCGCCTGTTCAAAGCGATGGACAATATTATGCCATTTTTAATCCTAAATCCCGCTCGATCCACGCAATGAATTTCAGAGTTTATAAAACAAAAAACTCGATCTCTATAAGATCTTCAAATTGATACGGTCGAGATCTGAAATCTCGAACTGGAATGGCCAAATCGACGGCTAAAAGACGTTGTGCTTAGAGCAGTTTTTTTGGTGCCCTAGGGGCTTCGAACTCCGTGCCCAGGCCGGCGGTGGAGGCTCTGGTGAAGCCCGTCGTGGTGGCGACCTCGGATCCCCGACCAACGACCCTTAGTGTCGTGCGCAAGCCTGAGATGAAGGTCGATGTTGGGTATTGAAGGGCTCCGGTGATTAACAGTGAAGAGATGAATTAAGGGTTAATTAATTAATTAATTTCTCGTTTAAACTATCAAAAGTATTAACCATCGTGTCTCCTTCATATTAACACGGAATCAAGCAAACAAGGATGCATTGGAATCGTCTTTCCGAGAGCTTCGCAACAAGACTGACCGGGTTCAATTCCGAGCAAGTGGGAATTTCAGGAAAATTCAAATCCGAATGGTTCAGAAATTCAGATAAAACTAACAGAGTGGATCCCTATGTGAGAATTCTCTCACTTTAAATTTTCTGTTCAGTTATTTATTTCATAACTGCATATATGAACTGTTCCCCGTCGTCCACAGACCATGGACAACTTGTTTGATTGTATTCTGTATGAAAATTGATCGTGTTGTGAAATAAATAAATATATATATATATATATATATGCGAAATAAATAAATATATATATATATGAAAAGTGAAAACATTATATATAGTGAAAGTGAAAATATTATATATAGTGAAAGTGAAAATATTATATATAGTGAAAGTGAAAATATCGTATGTATTGAAAGTGAATATATCGCATGTATTGAAAGTGAATATATCGTATGTATTGAAAGTGAATATATCGTATATATTGAAAGTGAATATATCGTATATATTGAAAGTGAAAATATTATATATAGTGAAAGTGAAAATATTATATATAGTGAAAGTGAAAATATCGTATGTATTGAAAGTGAAAATATCGTATGTATTGAAAGTGAATATATCGTATGTATCGAAAGTGAATATATCGTATGTATTGAAAGTGAATATATCGTATATATTAAAAGTGAAAATATCGTATATATTGAAAAGTGAAAATATTATATATATGAAATGAAAATAATATATATACGAATTGAAAACGAACTGAAATAGAAAATGAATTCGAATTGAATTTAATAGAAAATGAATTCGAATTGAATTGAATAGAAATTTGAATTTAATTGAAAAGAATTTAAAACGAATTTATATGGAAAATTCAATTTGGATTTGAATTTGAAATAAAAGTTGAAATTGTTTTTGAAACGAATTTAAAACGATTTATAAAATTCGTTTTAAATAGAAATCGACCAAATATATTTAATATATATAATATAACGACCTGAATAGAACGCGCCGCGCTGCGGTAGTTCGCGAATTTCGACCATTAACTTCGAACGGACATTACGGGAGATCCGACCGTCGGACTCTCCTGAAACTAGAACCGTTGGGTTCGTATCGAAAAGAGCTTTCTAACGAATATTAGAATTTTGAAATCTAACGGTAAGATCTGAAATAATGTCCAAATCAAATTTGGAAAAAGTCGCTGTAAGTGCAGTTCGATGGCCGTTGATGGAAATCGACTGTACGGGCCTTGATAAAATTATCAAAAATATCAATAATTTGTGTAAAATCATTAGAAATGATTCGGAAAGAACTGAGATGAAAAATTCTGCATTTGTAAAGATAAAAATATATTTTAATCGAAATGAACTAGTTATTAACTAGAATAATTATTTATAGAAATAAATAAATTGGATTTGGGGTTTGTCGTGAACTGTGTTTAAATGACATTAGTTCTTTAACCCGCGTAAAGGCAGGATCAATTCCCAAAAAGTAGAACAATCAATATGAAATGATTTTAGAGATAAAACCAATTGGGGTTTGAATAAATCTTTAATTAGATTTGAAAAAATGAATGGTGATTAAATTTACCAAAACACATGATGTTATTAACCAAAATTTACTTAGTCATTGATATTAATTGTGGCTGATTGATTGTTTGGATGGTGCTCGACCAGTTTATGAGCAGAATATGCTTTTACATGTAGCATTGGTTTGGGTAAAGATATATGTGTGCTAACACCTTGTGAAACACTTCACGATTTGATGATAAGGTGTTTAGCGATGTTGTGTTCATTTCAAATATAATTAATGATTGTGAAATGATATTTTTCTTAAGTGAAAAGAAATGTATTCCCGATTTTGGACAGGGAATGTTTTATAAAACAGAAAGGATTTTGAGGCCCAGAACCCGATGATTTCTAAAATGATTTAGAAATGTATTATATGTTACATTGTGGTTCATCACATATTCGATTAGTTGCTATTAATGATGTATCTGTTTAGTGGCGGAGAATTTATTCTCTTGCTTAACACCCTTCTTTGAGACGTACGAGCTCAAAGGTTATGTGATTAATAGTGACTGATCATATGTGTGAATTACTGATGTGAAGTACTATATTTTGAAATTACTTGTCATTATTATGTTGTGAAATGATTTTCCCTACTTCGGGATATGAAATGATTTAGTATGTGGCTAAAGAGTCGGGTGACCCTGAGACTAAAAGTATGGGTTAGAGGGCGGTGTATGCTCTCCATGTGTGGGAGGTGCATCGTCGGTGTAGCCTGCTCCTATGTGGGGTAGGTGCACATTTATATATCGAGTTGCGAGATGCGTACCCTTTGCCTTGTCGATGGGGAGCACGATATTTGGTTGCATACTTGTTTGTATGCATTGTTATGTTTTGGAATTCATATTTCCAAACGATTTGATTTGAGATCCCGAAGTGAAATCTACTTTGATAGAAAGTAAGATAGGTATTTCAAATGATTTGAAATAAGAAATCAGGAATATAATCCAAAGGAATAATTTCTGTAAATTGAATTGGATTTGGAAAATCTAAGTGTAGTGATTAATCTAAGTGGGTAGATTGGGATATTGCATGTTGATTGATGCATAGTAGATCCATATATCTATATTGATTGTTGTTTATACACTGGCATTCATGGGGGTGAACCCGTTCCGCATTAGCGGCGTGGTCCTGTGATTTGTTTTATCATTTATAAAGATTTATAACTGTTTAGAGTTTCTCACACCAGTCACATGACTGACCTATAGTTTGCTTTTCCCTTGCAAACTCGGGTGCCCCTATTTTCCACACGGGTAGTCGAGTAGTTTTATTTTTCATATGTACTGAGCAGGATTCTGGATTGAAGATTTAAACTGTGTCCAGGCATTTACAGTCTTCCGCTGTGTAGTTTATATTTCCGATGTGCATTGTATTACATTTATGTAAATTTATCTTCCGCTGTGTATTACTTTCGATATACTCTGATATTCTTTACTCTGATGTAACATTATTATGATGTTTATAGAAGTCTTCTGTTATTTGTTCTGATGTGTTGTATACCCAGAGTTAGCGTATGCGGGATTCGAACGGTCTTGGTCGATTTAGCGATCGATTAGGTCCGGGCGAAATCTGTGTCATTAGATATGGTATCAGAGATTTGGTTAAACTCAAATCTTTGGGGTACAACTCATTAGAACTGAACAATAGACTCATCAGAGGTTGGATTAGTATTGTCCTATAAAAGAATCCTCATTAGAGATAGAATCAGTAGCATTCTAGGATGAGTGACTCGTTAGAGATGGGGTTAGAAATGCCCTAGAATGAGTCGAGAGTTATTTGTTTATAAATAACATATTGGTGATTATATATATAATCTGGTTTTATAAAATATGATTTTAAACATATAAAGTTATATATTTGAAAAATCTAATCAATTAATTGATTGTTGGTTGTGTTGTTTGATTATTAGTTAACTAATAAAATCAACATTTGAATTGAAGGAACCAATTAGGCCAAATTGTATACAAATTGAACCAAATAGTAAACTGTATTGAAATTTGGTTGCAAATGCATGCATATACATGTACTTACATTGAACAGGTCATAGCAAAGAGGCTAGAGCAGAAGAATAAAATTTGTTTGCCCGACAAATAGGTACATGTTTACCATAATTTACTGTTTTGTTTGGGTGATGATGATTTTATGAGCCGATTGGCTTTTTCTTTTTCTTTTTGAGATCAAAGGGCCTGTATGGCAATTTCGGGATTTTCCCAGTGCTCCCGGTGCAGGGGAGGTTATGGCAAAAAATTCAAAAATTTAGGGAGTTAGCCAAATTTTTGAAAAATTTGAAAATTCTCAAAAACTGAAAATTTGGAGAATGGAAGCCAGATTGAAAGTAGTGTTTATTAATCAAACCACTTTCGACTTTGTTCCTTTTCAGGGACGAAAAGTTTTAAGTGGGGGAGATTGTAACGACCCGGAAAATCTGAACCAATTTAAAATTTTTAAATTGGCTATTTTGTTGGATTTTAAATATTTAAAATAAATATTTTAAATAATAACGATGAAAAGTGAGTTTGAATCGACATTGAAAATGAATATAATTATTTCTAATTATATAACGAGCCTAAAATGGCGCGGCAGTTCAAAAATTCGATTTCGAATTTCAAATGAATATACAGGATTCAAAATAAATCGGAATTGAACGAAACAAGAAATATTTGAATCTGTTGAATCATATCTATCTAACGAAGCTAAGAGGCTGAGATGTCGCTTTAAAAGTTGAAAGATATGTCCAGTTTAAAATTCAGAAAAGTCGTTGTGGAATTTTTATATATTTTAATATATATAAAGGCCCTTAAAAAATGGAAATTTTGCAAACGACCTCGGTTTTCGACGAAACCACTTTTGTTGGATCCGGGATGTGGAATTTTTGCTAGGTTTCAAATTTCATAATTTTCTGAATCAATATGTGAGCGTGGCGAAGTTAAACGCGTTTTGACAGTTTCAGTCAATTTCGGTTGACCAGAAAATGGCCATTTTTCAAACGGTCTCAGAATTTGATGAAATTGGTTTCGTTCGGACCGTATCGTCAATACGAAGCTAGAAATAAATTTTCTGGAATTTTTCGAGTTAGTGTATGGCCCCGGTAATTTGAAATGTGCGTTTAAATTGAATATATAAATATTTATATTTTAATTTAAATCAAAACTGGTCGAAACGGTAGAATGGGCTTACGAAACATATCCCATTGTGTTCGGAATGGGGGTATTACGCTAGAGGCGACAGTCGTTGGGTTCGGATTGGAGTTCGTATGAATTAGTGAGTATTTTCTAAATTAAAATAATAAAATATTCTCTATAAAAAAACCTCAGCCTAACCCTAGCCCCAAATATAACGCGCCGCCGCCTGTTCAAAGCTATGGACGATATTATCCCATTTTTAATCCTAAATCCTGCTCGATCCACACAATGAATTTCAGAGTTTATAAAACAAAAAACTCGATCTCTCTAAGATCTTCAAATTGATATGGTCGAGATCAGAAATCTCGAACTGGAATGGCCAAATCGACGGCTAAAAGACGTTGTGCTTGGAGCAGTTTTTTTGGTGCCCTAGGGGCTTCGAACTCCGCGCCCAGGCTGGCGGTGGAGGCTCTGGTGAAGCCCATCGTAGTGGCGACCTCGGATCCCCGACCAACGACCCCTGGTGTCATGCGCAAGCCTGAGATGAAGGTCGATGTTGGGTTTTAAAGGGCTCCGGTAATTAACAGTGAAGAGATGAATTAAGGGTGGGGTTAATTAATTAATTAATTAATTTCTCATTTAAACTGTCAAAAGTATTAACCATCGTGTCTCCTTCATATTAACACGGAATCAAGCAAACAAGGATGCGTTGGAATCGTCTTTCCGAGAGCTTCGCAACAAGACTGACCGGGTTCAATTTCGAGCAAGTGGGAATTTCAGGAAAATTCAAATCCGAATGGTTTAGAAATTCAGATAAAACTGACAGAGCGGATCCCTATGTGAGAATTCTCTCACTTTAAATTTTCTATTAAGTTATTTATTTCATAACTGCATATATGAACTGTTCCCCGTCGTCCACAGACCATGGACGACTTGTTTGGTTGTATTCTGTGTGAAAATTGATCGTGTTGTGAAATATATATATATATATATATATGAAAAGTGAAAATATTATATATAGTGAAAGTGAAAATATTATATATAGTGAAAGTGAAAATATTATATATAGTGAAAGCGAAAATATCGTATATATTGAAAGTGAAAATATCGTATATATTGAAAGTGAAAATATCGTATGTATTGAAAGTGAATATATCGTATGTATTGAAAGTGATATATCGTATTTATTGAAAGTGAATATATCGTATTTATTGAAAGTGAATATATCGTATATATTGAAAGTGAAAATATTCTATATAGTGAAAGTGAAAATATTATATATAGTGAAAGTGAAAATATTATATATAGTGAAAGTGAAAATATCGTATGTATTGAAAGTGAATATATCGTATGTATTGAAAGTGAATATATCGTATGTATTGAAAGTGAATATATCGTATGTATTGAAAGTGAATATATCGTATATATTGAAAGTGAAAATATCGTATATATTGAAAAGTGAAAATATTATATATATGAAATGAAAACGATATATATACGAATTGAAAACGAACTGAAATAGAAAATGAATTCGAATTGAATTTAATAGAAAATGAATTCGAATTGAATTGAATAGAAATTTGAATTTAATTGAAATGAATTTAAAACGAATTTATATGGAAAATTCAATTTGGATTTGAATTTGAAATGAAAGTTGAAATTGTTTTTGAAATGAATTTAAAACGATTTATAAAATTCGTTTTAAATAGAAATCGACGAAATATATATTATATATATTATATATATAATATAATGGCCTGAATAGAACGCGCTGCGCTGCGACAGTTCGCGAATTTCGACCATTAACTTCGAACGAACATTACGGGAGATCCGACCGTCGGATTCTCCTGAAACCGGAACCGTTGGGTTCGTATCGAAAAGAGCTTTCTAACGAATATTAGAATTTTTAAATCTAACGGTTGGATCTGGAAATATGTCCAAATCAATTTTGGAAAAAGTCGCTGTAAGTGCAGTTCGATGGCCGTTGATGGAAATCGACTGTATGGGCCTTGATAAAATTATCAAAAATATCAATAATTTGTGTAAAATCATTATAAATGATTTGGAAAGAACTGAGATGAAAAATTCCATATTTGTAAAGATAAAAATATATTTTAATCGAAATGAACTAGTTATTAACTAGAATAATTATTTATTTATTTATAGAAATAAATAAATTGGATTTGGGGTTTGTCGTGAACTGTGTTTAAATGACATTAGTTCTTTAACCCGCGTAAAGGCAGGATCAATTTCCAAAAAGTAGAACAATAAATATGAAATGATTTTAGAGATAAAACCAATTGTGGTTTGAATAAATCTTTAATTAGATTTGAATGAATGAATGGTGATTAAATTTACCAAAACACATGATGTTATTAACCAAAATTTACTTAGTCATTGATATTAATTGTGGCTGATTGATTGTTTGGATGGTGCTCGACCAGTTTATGAGTAGAATATGCTTTTACATTTAGCATTGGGTTGGGTAAAGATATCTGTGTGCTAACACCTTGTGAAACACTTCACGATTTGACGATAAGGTGTTTGGAGATGTTGTGTTCATTTCAAATTTAATGAATGATTGTGAAATGATATTTTTCTTAAGTGAAAAGAAATGTATTCCCGATTTTGGACAGGGAATGTTTTATAAAACAGAAAGGATTTCGAGGCCCAGAACCCGATGATTTCTAAAATGATTTAGAAATGTATTATATGTTACATTGTGGTTCATCGCATATTCGATTAGTTGCTATTAATGATGTATCTGTTTGGTGGCGGAGAATTTATTCTCTTGCTTAACACCCTTCTTTGAGACATACGAGCTCAAAGATTATGTGATTAATAGTGACTGATCATATGTGTGAATTACTGATGTGAAGTACTATATTTTGAAAGTACTTGTGATTATTATGTTGTGAAATGATTTTCCCAACTTCGGGATATGAAATGATTTAGTATGTGGCTAAAGAGTCGGGTGACCCTGAGACTAAAAGTATGGGTGAGAGGGCGGTGTATGCTCTCCATGTGTGGGAGGTGCATCGTCGGTGTAGCCTGCTCCTATGTGGGGTAGGTGCACATTTATATATCGAGTTGCGAGGTGCGTACCTTTGCCTTGTCGATGGGGAGCACGATATTTGGTTGCATACTTGTTTGTATGCATTGTTATGTTTTGGAATTCATATTTCCAAACGATTTGATTTGAGATCCCGAAGTGAAATCTACTTTGATATAGAAAGTTAGATAGGTATTTCAAACGATTTGAAATAAGAAATCGAGAATATAATCCAAAGGAATAATTTCTGTAAATTGAATTGGATTTGGAAAATCTAAGTGTAGTGATTAATCTAAGTAGGTAGATTGGGATATTACATGTTGATTGATGCATAGTAGATCCATATATCTATATTGATTGTTGTTTATACACTGACATTCATGGGGGTGAACCTGTTCCGCATTAGCGGCGTGGTCCTGTGATTTGTTTTATCATTTATAAAGATTTATAACTGTTTAGAGTTTCTCACACCAGTCACATGACTGACCTGTAGTTTGCTTTTCCCTTGCAAACTCGGGTGTCCCTATTTTCCACACGGGCAGTCGAGTAGTTTTATTTTGCAGATGTACTGAGCAGGATTCTGGATTGAAGCTTTAAGCTGTGTCCAGGCATTTACAGTCTTCCGCTGTGTAGTTTATATTTTCGCTGTGTATTACATTTATGTAAATTTATCTTCTGCTGTGTATTACTTTCGATACAATCTGATATTCTGTACTCTGATGTAACATTATTATGATATTTATAGAAGTCTTCTGTTATTTGTTCTGATGTGTTGTATACCCAGAGTTAGCGTATGCGGGATTCGATCGGTCTTGGTTGGTTTAGCGATCGATTAGGTCCGAGCGAAATCCATGTCGTTACAACTAACTTGGATTTCAACCCGAGTTATTTTATCTTGAATCTTTATCAAATTCTGGTCGTATATGGCCAATTACAATATTTTAATATTATTATATTGAGGTATTTCAAAATTGATTTTATTTTAATTCAAATTTGGCCGTTTAAAAGGGACTTTATTCAAACGAGCTTCGTTTTCGACGAAACAAATTTTATTGAGACCGCAACAGCAAATTATTGTTAGATTTTCAAGTTGCACGCAAATCGGGGTTAATTTGCGAGCGTGGAAAAATAAAATGCAAATAAAAACGACCATTTGGACGTAAAGGAATGTTGTTTGAGCAAACGAACACGGAATTCGACGAAATAAGATTCGTTAGGACCGTATCGTTAAAATAATACTATGATGTCAAGTTGCGTCACGAACGGGGTTTGTATGTGAGCGCAGGAGCGGATAAACGATGTTTGAAATTGCGATAGACACGAATAAATATCGTTAGTCACCATCACACGTCACATCAACATAAAATATATTATTTTCTAACTATAAATAAGCCTGAGGAGGCAGGCCACTTTAGCCATATTCATCAATTCTTCATAAATTTGCAAATAAGTCTAGTTTTACAAAACAATTTATATCTCAAAATCCGTCAGGAATTTGCTATGGCAACCAAAGATGAAGTTGTAGATCTTGTTAATATCTACCTCCCCAAAAATATGGGGACCTATCCGGGTCTAAGATGACCGGAAATCACCATTTTCCGTGAAAAACTAGTTTCGGTTTTCGGCAAAATTAAGGAGTTGTGGTCGATTGTAAGAGGTCAGACCAAGGGGAAATGGAAGAGGAGGAGTGAGGCTTCGTTTTGGCGGTGGTTTGAAGTCAAACGGTGGACAGTGGTCGGAGAAATTAGGAGTTGAACGTGGGTGACATTTTCTGGTTCGGTTTCGAAAGCTGAAAGAGGATTTGCCAAATTTCCCACGTCGTGGGTCATCGAAGGCCTGGTGGTGACTGAAGGCGATTGAAGGGTGTAGCGAGTCCAAGGTTTTGGTGGAGGTGCGGTCGCTGATGGTGGTCGGGGACGCGAGTTTTCTGATGATGAACGGGTTCCGTTCTAGAGGAGTTTCGGGCGAGCTTGGTCCTCCTAAAGGGTCGGCAATCAGGTCGTAGGAGGGTCTCGTCGAGGCGGAGAGGATGGTTATGTCGATGGGGTCTCCGGCGCAGCAGGGCGACAGCGTTGGTCAAGGATGGATGTCGAGTTGGTGAAAAGGGAGGAACGATGTTATCAGAAAGACGGGGTTTCAGAAGGCCAAAGGAGGAAAACGCGTTCTGGAGCTGACGTGGAGTTATCATTAGCTAATCATACGGTCAAACCTAGGATTAAGGAAAGGTAATTATTTTAATAATTAATTAATTACATTATAATTTATATAATATGCGTTATAACTTGTAATGTTCACAACTATTTCATACGATAACGGAATTTCGCGAAACAGGGCTCGCTGAGATCATGGCGACGAGCACTACGCATACATGCTGGTTGGGTTGCAAACAGAGATAGTTGAAATTTCACGTGATTTTAAACGTCTGTTCAAAATCACATGGAACGAACGCATCAACCGTCAAACGTATTTACTGGTGAGTTAATTCTCACACTTTTCTGGACTACTATGATGTGATAAATCCATATAAAAATACATACTGGTTGATTGGCTGTATTGGTTGCTTATGGTTGATTAACTGGTTGCTATTTGTTATATGGATGTCGTTAAATTATTTATTTAAATTATAATGTTATAACCATCTGTGATGCAGAAAAGGACAGGTTGGAGGGATCCGACCGGATTCCTCAAAATAACTTGTGTGTGGTTTATTTTTATACTAGTTGCATATGAACTGTTTGAATCCCAATTGACATCAAAACCTATTTGAATGAAAATGGTTGAATGGTTGTGATTGTTGATGTTATTTTTAATCAATCGACAATGATTGGCAGTGAGGGCCTAATCTATTGTTTTCAAGACATCGTTTGGTCGTCAGGCGAACTGATGTAGTTTTAAGTTATCAAATTTATTTTATAACTGAATTAAAGTGTTGAGTTCATTTATTTATAAAAATGAAAATAAGTTTATAATTATCCTTATATGTTTATAATCATGTTTTTAATCGAAATTATTAAATATATTTACTAATAAGAATTTAATGTCATAAATAATATTTATGAACTGCAGTCAGAAACTAAGCGATGAGTTAGTGAAAATGAAATAATTGTTTTATAAAATAATTAACTGATGGTTTAAATTAATTAAATTATTCAATTAATTTAAGAAAAAAAATTGATAACGTAAATCAGTTAATGGTTAACTGATAAGTACGGTTGGCGAAAATCAACCAATTTAATTTGAAGGTGACAATTGGGTTAAATTGAGTTAAATTAATCAAATTAAGTGTTTCAAAATATTCGTTAATTAACAAATGTTGTTAAAAGCTAGTTAATCCATTATTAACTAAAATTTTAAGCGATTATTGAATGGTTTATTTATTTTAAAAAAAAGTTAAGTAATATCGAATAACCTTTATAAAAGGATTTAATTCGAGATTACAAACGAAATTGGTAAGAGTGGTTTATGAGCGATTAAGGAGATTTTCGACAGATTTTAACAAGGTAAAAATGTAGGTGATTTTAAACGTGATGGTTAAATAGATTAATGAAAAGGATTGGATAGTTGAGTAACGTAAGTAAAGGGGTTAGAACGAAATCACCAACGTAAGATATGGGTTATACAAATCATATTGAATCCGAAGGGTGATTAGGACTGGAGAGTTTACTCGATGAAGAAAAAGGAATTAACATGAAAAGTGTGTTTTCAAATAAAAGAAATGGTTTATAAAAACCATAATAAATGGATATGGGGATAATGTATTGGATTATAGAGATGGGTTGATATTGGTTTTAAATTACAAGCTTGTATTATCTTGAGATAAGTACGCTGCCGATCAAGGTCTGAGAGGTAATTAGAATACCCCAACTTGAACGACTTCGTTATTATTGAGAGATAATATTTGTTTGTAATGGATAGAGAAGTGATCATCGAGATGTCCGCGATAAATGGAATTTATCATTTATTCATCACAACCTTTTAAATGGATTCAACTATGTTGGATTTAGTTAGGTGGAAATATAATTACTTTTAATTAATTATAACTAAAGCGAGTACTTTTCAATTGGAATTCTTTTTGAAACCAGATAAAGCTGGAAATGAATCAGTATGGTAAGGATTTGAAGTTCGATTCAAAATTATATGAACAAGTATGGAAAAAGGATTTTAACCAAATAGATGATTTTAAGAATAAGCGTACACTTGAGGAATGAGTTAAGTGAAATAGTTTAATCGTGATAAGAGTAAGATTTTGGGAAATTAAATAGTATTGCAGTATTAGTTTCAAAGAAATAAGAATATTGATTTCAAATTTTATTGAACATTTGTTATTCAATTAGAGTTGATCGAATATAGTGTTTGAAATAGAATTAGTCGAACATAGTTATTCAGGAAGAGTTGCCATTGCGTACGACTACTAGCGTAATTCGCAGGGCTACAGATAGCCTACGGCGGTCGGATGTTTCCTGAGGGAATCAGGCATAACCATTGTGATCGCTGCGATCTAGAGTCAAGCGAATGGAGTAAGTCGAATATTAGTTAGTCGATAGGAGTAATCAAGTCAAGTTAGTCCAGTTGAGTTAAATAAGTCGAGTTAGCCAAGTTAGAGTTAATTGATCAACGTAAATCCGTCAGAGTTAATCAGAGGAAATTTCTCGTTAGATTAGATAGAAATATAACGATACGCCAAATAAAATGGAGAGGGGAATTAGAACTATAGGAAGGATTTCAAATCAAAGGAAAATTAAAATGGGTTTTTGAGTAGATTAAACAGGGTTTCCACTATAAAGGAAATTTAAAAATGTCGATAAATGAAATATAGTACTATTTCCAAACAAAGTAGATAAAAGGAGAAGTTGATTAAAGGAGCGTGGGATAATGTTTTCAAGTATTTAACCCAGAAGAGTTTTGATAAGATTAAATTCATAGAATCGAGTACAAGAATCGAGGAATTAGAGTCAATGAAATATATTAAATAAGGACCTGAGCTGCCAATGCACTTTACACTGATGTGATTTGATAGTTAAACAACTGACTATCAAAATCTGCTTTTTATCGATTGTTGGAACGGAAAGACCGGGATCGAATTTATATTCAAAACCCATTCCATCCAGCAAATACGTAACGTGAAGAAATCAGAAGATGGTCAAGGGAGCATTGAAGACCGTTGATCTTCATGAGTGGAAGAACTACTCGTTGTATTTCTAAGGGTAGCTTCCGAAGATATTCTGACTTGTGATTCTCTCGTGATTGAAACCTTCGGATTGCAAGGACTTCTCGCTATTGATCTATAGGGTGATACCTAGGATGCGGCAGGAGAGTGCCTTCGGTTCATCCTGTTCCTGGATGATTTGTATGGATGAATGTCTGACAGAGTATTTCCATAAAGGTCACGTACATTGGTTTCCTCAACCGTACCAAGAGTGGAAGCGGAGAAGGAAACTTCTTTTAGCTGATACATAATGTATTGTTGTAGACGTCAATTAGTGATTTTCGATGGATCTAACAATGTGGCATTCGAAGTGAATCTGATGTGATGATAAAGTGTATCCTCAAGCCTCATCAACCGGTAAATGACAAAAATCGGGCAGGAAGCATGGCTATGTGGGTCGCTCCCATTAGGGTGTATAATCACCTATCTAGAGAAATTCGTTTTGCTTCTTTAATTTATCAATATTGTCCCTTTTCGGGAAATGGTGGTTTGAGCCCAACCGTTGGTGATATACATTCGATACACTCAAGCGAAATGAGTGGTCGGTTATGTGTGGGTCGGGTTGCAAGACGTTCTTGTTGAACCCGGTGTATTCGCCTCTAGAGATACACTATCGGCAGGTGGTCCCATACCTTGTCATAGTTGGAATCCAATCTCCAATAAGTGCCTGCGATTTTGATTTGTATACTTTATATGTAGAGCGTGAGATGTAAGCGTTCTGCTAGATTATTATTTATTTGTGGTTTGATAGACATTATTATAATATCAGAAAAGATATTGATTTCAAAAATGTTTTGGGTTATAGTAAGGTAAAAACCGTCCGTGTTTATGCGTAGGCTGGTCTCATTATTATCCTTTGATTTCAGAAAGGATTTTCCAAAGTTAAGCAAGTTGTGTGTTCTATGAATTTATCACTGAAAGTATTACAGACTGACCCGGTGAATTTTGTTTTAAATCAAATGTGCTTGTAGTCAGACCGAGTATATTTACAGGTTATGTTTTGCTTGGAGTTTTAAGGAGCTGGAAGCAGGAGGCTTTGCCGTTAGATATAAAGTGTATTTCCGCTGTGATTGATTTATGTGTACTCTGATAAATGGTATGTGTATACATAGTTTTTTATAAAGAGATTTGTTATATTATATTTATTCGTTCCGCTGTGTGATTCTGATGTGTTCTTCTTCTTTCTTCTATTCTAAATTTCTTTCTTTCTATATCTCACCCTCTAACTTCTTTCTATTAACAGTCTGGGGTTCGATACTTGGGTTTTTGACAAGTGATATGGGGTTATGTATCATTGTTGAAAATTCGAGCGTCGAATTTTTCCCGGGCTGTTACAGTGGTATCAAAGCTATTGGTTTAGTGATAACCTTGGCTCTGTGGTGAAATCGATAGAAATGGGGTTAGTAATACCCTAGATTGAGTTTGAGTGTATATATTAGAGCGCGTATTTGTGATTTATTATCAAATTATTTATATATATAGTTTTGCCTAGATTATATTTTTATATAAATATATTTTTCTCAAATGATCATAAAATGGAATTGTTTGAATGTCTTGAATAAGAATCCAAATTGGAATATTGAACTGAAATAGAGATTTCACTTGTGAAATCTAATACAAGATGATTAGATGGAAATTAATCCAATATAACTCAATTGATGTGAAACCAAAGTAAAAGCAAACAAGAAATATTAATGTGAATCAAAATGGTTTGGTTGAATTGTTATACCTTGGTTGTTTGTTATATGTTTGTTGGTTTGTATAGAATTCGCCAATAGTAATTGAAAACCAATCAGAAATGAATAAGTTCAACAAACTACTCCAAGGTTAATGAAACTGAATGAATATTTAAACGGATAAATGGATTGCTAAGACATAGCTTTAATTGAATCCATCAGAGTTGAATAAGGTGGTATTATTATTTCCAACTGTTTGGAATTGAATGATATGGATTATAGGGGTATTTGAACTTGACTGACATTGTTTTTAGAACTAATGAATTTCATTGGAGTTGAGAACAGGTACAGAGTTAATTCAAGAAATGCTGGAGTCATTTGAATCCAGTTTGGCATATTAGTCGAGTAAGCATGAATATATATCGCTTATCGCATAATAACGCTCACAAAGAGGTACGCCTATGCAAATTTAAAATTTTGGTTTTATTTGGGTTTTGAGTTTGGATTTTTCCGACCTTGTTGGTGGATGTATAAATATTTCTTGAACCTACGATATTGCAGATGTTCCTCCGTGCAGGGGAGACTCTGCCAAAATTTTTCCAAAATTTAAGGTGTTAGAATATTTTTGGAAATTTTGGAAAATTTTGAAATAAATTGGGTTTAAACCCGATGTGTTAGTTTGAAATAAAACTGAGTTTTTATTTAAATATTTTTTTCAAAGAAATGGGTTTACAACATTTTTTTCTACCTTAGCAATTTCGAGGATGAAATTATTTTAAGGGGGAAGGAATGTAACGACCCATATTTTTCTGCTAATTATTTAATTTATTTTATTATTTTAAATATTGGTTTGAATGTATATATTTGAATTTTAGTGATTTTCTTTCAAATATATTATTTAAATAAATAATTAAATAATATTTTAATTTCCAAACTGTCGGAAAATGTTGTGTTGGCGACATAGTGTGAACGGGCAGTTTGAAATAGTTCAATATTGGTTTATATTGAATTATATTGACGATTTCGTTTAGTTCACGATGAATTGAATATATAGTTTATAATCTAATTTTAAAATGAGCTGCAGCGGCGCGGTAGTTCGTAATTTGGCGTTTTGAACTTCAATTGGCTGTACAAGGTCCAAAATAAGTCGGATTTTTTCGAAACAAGAAACCCTGGAATCGATTTGGCGATATTTTTCCAATGGAAGAGAAAAATCGAATTTTAATAGTGTAGATTTTATTTTATGTCGAAATCAAATTTTGAAAAGGTCGCTATGGAACTTCCTTATATATTATACCGATTTATTTATATAATTTAAGGGTTTTTAAATATTTTAAATATCGAACTGACTTGTATTTCAACCCAAGTTATTTTATCTTGAATCTATATCAAATTCTAGTCGTATATGGCCAATTACAATATTTTAGTATTATCATATTAAGGTATTTTAAAACCGATTTTATTTTAATTCAAAAGTGGCCGTTTAAAAGGGACTTTATTCAAATGAGCTTTGTTTTCGACGAAACAAATTTTACTAAGACCGCAACAGCAAATTATTGTTAGATTTTCAAGTTGCACGCAAATCGAGGTTAATTTGCGAGCGTGGCAAAATAAAATGCAAATAAAAACGACCATTTGGACGTGAACGAACATTGTTTGAGCAAACGAACACGGAATTCGACGAAACAAGATTCGTTAGGACCGTATCGTTAAAATAATACTATGATGTCCAGTTGCATCACGAACGGGGTTTGTATGTGAGCGCAGGATCGGATAAACGATGTTTGAAATTGCAATAGACACGAATAAATATCGTTAGTCATCATCACATGTCACATCAACATAAAATATATTATTTTCTAACTATAAATAAGCCTAAGGAGGCAGCCCACTTCAGCCATGTTCATCAATTCATCATAAATTTGCAAATAAGTCCAGTTTTACAAAACAATTTATATCTCAAAATCCGTCAGGAATTTTCTATGGCAACCAAAGAGAAAGTTGTAGATCTAGTTGATATCTACCTCCACAAAAAAATTCGGGACCTATCGGGGTCTGAGATGACCGGAAATCACCATTTTCCGTGAAAAACCAGTTTTGGTTTTTGGCAAAATTAAGGAGTTGTGGTCGATTGTAGGAGGTCAGACCAGGGGGAAATGGAAGAGGAGGAGTGAGACTTCGTTCTGGCGGTGGTTTGAAGTCAAATGGTGGACGGTGGTCGGAGAAATTAGGAGTTGAACGTGGGTGACATTTTCTGGTTCGGTTTCGAAAGATGAAAGAAGATTTGCCAAATTTCCCGCGTTGTGGGTCATCGAAGGCCTGGTGGTGACTGAAGGCGATTGAAGGGGGTAGCGAGGCCGAGGTTTTGGCGGAGGTGCGGTCTCTTGACGCGAATTTTCTGGTGATGAATGGGTTCTGTTCTAGGGGAGTTTACGGCGATCTTGGTCCACCTGAAGGGTCGGCGATCAGGTCGGAGGAGGGTCTCGTCGAGGCGGAGCGGATGGTTTGGTCGATGAGGTCTCCGGCGCAGCAGGGCTACAGCATTAGTCAAGGATGGATGTCAAGTTGGTGAAAAGGTAGGAACGATGTTATCAGAAAGACGGGATTTCAGAAGGCCAAAGGAGGAAAACGCGTTCTGGAGCTGACGTGGAGTTATCATTAGCTAATCATACGGTCAAACCTAGGATTAAGGAAAGTTAATTATTTTAATAATTAATTAATTATATTATAATTTATATAGTATGCGTTATAACTTGTAATGTTCACAACTATTTCATAGATAACGGAATTTCGTGAAACAGGGCTCGTTGAGATCGTGGCGACGAGCACTACGCATACACACTGGTTGGATTGCAAACAGAGACAGTTGAAATTTCACGTGATTTTAAACATCCGTTCAAAATCACATGGAACGAACGCATCAACCGTCAAACGTATTTACTGGTGAGTTAATTCTCACACTTTTCTGGACTACTATGATGTGATAAATCCATTTAAAAATACATACTGGTTGATTGGCTGCATTGGTTGCTTATGGTTGATTAACTGGTTGCTATTTGTTATATGGATGTCGTTAAATTATTTATTTAAATTATAATGTTATAACCATCTGTGATGCAGAGAAGGACAGGTTGGAGGGATCCGACCAGATTCCTCAAAATAACTTGTGTGTGGTTTGTACTTATACTGGTTGCATATGAACTGTTTGAATCCCAATTGACATCAAAACCTGTTTGAATGACAATGGTTGAATGGTTGTGAACGTTGATGTGATTTTTAATCAATCGACAGTGATTGGCAGTGAGGGCCTAATCTATTGTTTTCAAGACATCGTTTTGCCGTCAGGCGAAATGATGTAGTTTTAAGTTATCAAATTTATTTTATAACTGAATTAAAGTGTTGAGTTCGGTTATTTATAAAAATGAAAAGAAGTTTATAACTATCCTTATATGTTTATAATCATGTTTTTAATCGAAATTATTAAATATATTTACTAATAAGAATTTAATGTCATAAATAATATTTATGAACTGCAGTCAGAAACTAAGTGATGAGTTAGTGAAAATGAAATAATTGTTTGTTAAAACAATTAACTGATGGTTTAAATTAATTAAGTTATTTAATTAATTTAAGAAAAAAAATGATAACGTAAGTCAGTTAATGGTTAACTGGTAAGTACGGTTGGCGAAAATCAACCAATTTAATTTGAAGGTGACAATTGGGTTAAATTGAGTTAAATTAATCAAATTAAGTGTTTCAAAATATTCGTTAATTAACAAATGTTGTTAGAAGCTAGTTAATCCTTGATTAACATTAATTTTAAGTGATTATTGAATTGTTTATTTATTTAAAAAAAAGTAAAGTAATATCTAATAACATTTATAAAAGGATTAAATTCGAGATTACAGACGAAATTGGTAAGAGTGGTTTATAAGCGATTAAGGAGATTTTCAACAGATTTTAACAAGGTAAAAAATGTAGGCGATTTTAAATGAGATGGTTAAATAGATTAGTGAAAAGGATTGGATAGTTGAGTAACGTAAGTAAAGGGGTTAGAACGAAATCACCAATGTAAGATATGGGTTATACAAATCATATTGAATCCGAAGGGTGATTAGGACTGGAGAGTTTACTCGATGAAGAAAAAGGAACTAACATGAAAAGTGGGTTTTCAAATAAAAGAAATGGTTTATAAAAACCATAATAAATGGATATGGGGATAATGTATTGGATTATTGAGATGGGTTGATATTGGTTTTAAATTACAAGCTTGTATTATCTTGAGATAAGTACGTTGTCGATCAAGGTCTGAGAGGTAATTAGAATACCCCAACTTGAACGACTTCGTTATTATCGAGAGATAATATTTGTTTGTAATGGATAGAGAAGTGATCATCGAGATGTCCATGATAAATGGAATTTATCATTTATTCATCATAACCTTTTAAATGGATTCAACAATGTTGGATTTAGTTAAGTGGAAATATAATTACTTTTAATTAATTATAACTAAAGCGAGTACTTTTCAATTGGAATTCTTTTTGAAACGAGATAAAGCCAGAAATGAATTAGTATGATAAGGATTTGAAGTTCGATTCAAAATTATATGAACAAGTATGGAAAAAGGATTTTAACCAAATAGATGATTTTCAGAATAAGCGTACTCTTGAGGAATGAGTTAAGTGAAATAGTTTAATCGTGATAAGAGTAAGATTTTGGGAAATTAAATAATATTGCAATATTAGTTTCAAAGAAATAAGAATATTGATTTCAAATTTATTGAACATTTGTTATTTAATTAGAGTTGATCGAATATAGTATTTGAAATAGAATTAGTCGAACATAGTTATTCAGGAAGAGTTTCCATTGCGTACGACTGCTAGCGTAATTTGCAGGGCTGCAGATAGCCTACGGCGGTCGGATGTTTCCTGAGGGAATCAGGCGTAACCATTGTGATCGCTGCGATCTAGAGTCAAGCGAATGGAGTAAGTCAAATATTAGTTAGTCGATAAGAGTAATCAAGTCAAGTTAGTCCAGTTGAGTTAAATAAGTCGAGTTAGAGTTAATCGATCAAAGTAAATCCGTCAGAGTTAATCAGAGGAAATTTCTCATTAGATTAGATAGGAATATAATGATACGCCAAATAAAATGGAAAGGGGAATTAGAACTATAGCAAGGATTTCAAATAAAAGGAAAATTAAAAAGGGTTTTTGAGTAGATTAAACAGGGTATCCACTATAAAGGAAATTTAAAAATGTCGATAAATGAAATATAGTACTATTTCCAAACAAAGGAGATAAAAGGAGAAGTTGATTAAAGGAGCGTGGGATAATGTTTTCAAGTATTTAACCCAGAAGAGTTTTGATAAGATTAAATTCATGGAATCGAGTACAAGAATCGAGGAATTAGATTCAATGAAATATATTAAATAAGGACCTGAGCTGCCAATGCACTTTACACTGATGTGATTTGATAGTTAAACAACCGACTATCAAAATCTTCTTTTTATCAATTGTTGGAACGGAAAGACGGGGATCGAATTTATATTCGAAACCCATTCCATCCAGCAAATACGTAACGTGAAGAAATCAAAAAATGGTCGAGGGAGCAATGAAGACCGTTGATCTTCATTAGCGAAAGAACTACTCGTTGGATTTCTAAGGATAGCTCCCGAAGATATTCTAACTTGTGTGTAACGACCCGGAAAATCTGAACCAATTTAAAAAAAATTAATTGGCTAAAATAATGGATCTTAAATATTTAAAATAAATATTTTAAATAATAGCAATGAAAAGTGAGTTTGAATCGACGTTTGAAAACGAATATAATTAATTCTAATTGTAAACAAGGCCTGAAATGGCGCTGTAGTTTCAAAATTTGAATTCAAACTTCGCCTGACTGTACCGGGTGCAAAACAAAACGGATTTTAGTGAAACCAAAAATATTAAATCTGTTAGTGAATATCTTTCTAACGAATCTGAAAAATTAAAGTTTCATAACGGGAATCAAAAGTTATGACCAAATGAATTTTCAGAAAGGTCGCTTTAGAATTTATATCGCCCTTGAAAATAGCCATTTTGCATACGACCTCGGAATTCGACGAAACCACTTTTGTTGGATCCGGGATGTCAAACTATTGCTATGTTTCAAATTTCATAATTTTTGAAGCTAGTATGTGAGCGTGGCAAAGGAAAATGTGTTTTGGTCAATTATAGTTAAATTGGATCGACCAGAAAAGGGCCATTTTTCAAACGGTCTCAGAATTCGAAGAAACTAGTTTTTTTGGGACCGTATCGTCAAAACATAGCTAGATTTATTTTTTTGGAATTTTTCGAATCAGTTTGTGGTCCTGGCAAATTGAAATGTATGTTCAAATTAAATATTGAATGTTATATATTTTAAATTGAAGGAAAACTGATTGAAACAGTCGAATGGGCCTACGAAACATATACCATTGTGTTCGGAATGGGGGTAAAACGCTAGGGACGACCGTCGTTGGGTTTGGATTGGAGTTCGTGTGTGAAAGGGGGTATTTTCGAAATTTAAAAATTTATAAATATAAAAAAAATCTCATTGGTCAGAAATTTCTTTTTCTCTCTCCCCGTAGCCGATATCAGGCGGAACCCTCTTCAAAACTTCTCTCCTCGATTTCTTCTAATCCGCTCAATAAAAACCCATGCCCCTTTGGGGAATTCTGTAGTGCTCCTCACGATCTTCACATCCATATAAAGATTGGATTTTTTCGTGACATGTGGAGTTCGAATCGAGCTCGGGAAAGTGGGACCTTTCCACCGCCACTGCGACGTATAGGCGGCGTCGAACCCCCTGCCACCACCACCGATCGGCGCGGCCTTCCTCCCTCCTCGACGTGGTGCAACTGGATTTTGTCCTTGTGCCTTGGATTTTTCGAAAAACGAAACCCTAGTTTCGAATCCATCAGAAAGGTAACGACTGATTTTAAAATAAACTATATTATAGCACTTTAAAGTGCTACGGTTTTTGATTTCACTGTAAAAATAATATCTTTTTCGTTTCTTGACGAAATTCAGTGAAACAAGAGACAGTGGACTCATGTGGACGTCTTCTACATTTTAGAAGAGACTGCATATTTTTCTGAGCCTTCTGCTATTTTTGGTGGAGTGGAACCCAATGTGAAATTTCTAATTTATAAACGATATGGAAAACGACGATGTATAAATTATATAGTCGATGTATGAGTTATATATGTGTTGTACACCCCTTGTATAAGCGTTGTATAAGTTGTACGTTCGATGTATAAGTTGTATATGCATTGAAAAATTATATATGTGTTGAAATAGAAGTGAAATGCTATATATATATATATATATATATATACGCCCCTCGTCCACAAACCATGGACAATATTTATTGGTTGTGATTGGTGTGAAAATTGATTGATAGCGAATGGTTGATTGGAATTGTTTGTGGTTGGAAATTGATTGATTGTGGTTGAAAAATACCCGTTTGTGGTTGAGAAATATTTGGTTGAAACCACATAGGATTAGTTTGTGGAAATGAAATAAATATATACATGCCGCCTGCGTGCGAACTAGATGCATGATTCCCCATTGTCAAAAACCGCGAGGTTTTAAGGTAAAGCGAGGAGCCGTACTAGGGACGGTCCCGGTTTTAACTACCCTGCCGTTATGCTGCCGAAATTTTGAATAATATTCATGTGTTTGAATTATTTTCATTTGTTGAAACTATATTTATTCGTTGAATAGAAAACCTTCATGTGTTGAATCGATATTCATTCGTTGAATTGAAATTCATGTGTTGAATGGTATTCGTGTTTTAAATATAAAAATCACATTTTTATCTATATATACAAACTATAGAAAACCTTCATGTGTTGAATCGATATTCATTCGTTGAATTGAAATTCATGTGTTGAATGGTATTCGTGTTTTAAATATAAAAATCACATTTTTATCTATATATACAAACTATAGAAAACCTTCAATTGTTGAGTCGATATTCATTCGTTGAATTGAAATTTATGTGTTGAATGGTAATCGTGTTTTAAATATAAAAATCACATTTTTATCTATATATACAAACTATAGAAAACCTTCATGTGTTGAATCGATATTCATTCGTTGAATTGAAATTCATGTGTTGAATGGTATTCGTGTTTTAAATATAAAAGTCACCTTTTTATCGATTTATATAAACTATAGAAAACCTTCATATGTTGAATCGATATTCATTCGTTGAATTGAAATTCATGTGTTGAATGGTATTCATATTTTGAAAGAAATTGTTTTATAATAAAAATCCCAATTTTATCATCGATATGAACTATATAAAATAGTCGAGTTTTGAAATAAATTATTTTATAATAAAAATCCCATTTTTATCACCAATATGAACTATATAAAATAATCTGGTTTTAAAATAAATTGTTTTACATTAAAAATCACATTTTTACTATATACATGAATTGTTAAAAAAACAGTGAAGTGTTGAAATAGAAAACAGTTAGATAAAAATATAATTTTTATCAAATGTATGAAAAGAATATAGCTTTGAAATCGAAGAATCGATATATATATATATATATAAAGAATTAAAATATATCGAATAACGAAGCTGCAGTTCGTATTTTGAAACCGTGATTTCAAACGATTAGTGCGGGAGATCCGACCATCGGATTTTCCCGAGACCGTAACCGTTGGGTTCGCTTTGGAAATATCTTTCCAACGGCACCAACTTTGTAAAAATGCAACGGTTGGGTTGTCTGGAATGTTTAATTCAAATATGAAGAAAAACAGCGCCAGAATCGATTATATATATATATAATTATATATAATCGAATAACGACGCTGCAGTTCGGATTTTGAAATCGAAACTTCAAACGATTATACCGGGAGATCCGACCGTCGGAATTTCCCGAAACTGGAACCGTTGGATTCGTTTTGAAAAGATCTTTCTAATGATGTAAATTTTGTGAAGATCCAACGGTTAGATTTTCAGATATGTGTAAATCAAATCTGATGAAAAACAGCGCCACGGCCGCGTTATGGCCCGAAGCGTCGTTTTGAATAAATTGGCTGTTTTAAAATAAATAAAAATAGCGATAAATCGTTATAAAATATTATTAACGATATGGATGTGATTTAGAAATTAACTGAAGGTTAGCTAAGTCGAATGGTTTCCTGGATTTTGATCTGATGTTGGTTTCGGCCTTCGGGGTTAATATTTGGGAAATCGTTCTCTTACTGATTGACGGTTAGTGGCTAATGAATTGAAATGATGTGTATGTGTATTTGTGTTGCACTTGTTTATCATATACGCGAGTTGCTCAGAAAGACCAGGTTTATACTATTCTGAATAAATGAATCGACGATAATAAATCGAAGATGAAGACGGTGGTCGAAGACCGGAGATCTTCACCTCGTTTGGATGGTAACCGAGGTCCTGATTGGGAGGCATCCCAAAATATGGATAATGAGTGGTGATCCTCCAGACGTACGTGGTGATCGATGGGTTTGCGAGGTATATAGTGCCTCCGGTTTCGTTCAGACCCAGAATGGACTTACAAATGGACAGTGTGTCTGACATTGGAATTTATTCTGTGTGATTGATAGCCATCAGTTGCACGGTGTGAATTGCCTGTGTGGCATGCTAAGATGCAATGATCAAGACTTCTGTTGAAAAGCAAAGTCTTGTGGTGATGATCAAAGCCCCGCCTGGGTGGCGTAGCTTTGTGTATAACGTGAATTCGCGAACCTCACACCCCGGTATGAACCAGAAACGGGAGAGGACCTCAGGGAGGACATGCGTTTCTTTCTAGCTAGAAGTGGCGTCAGTGGTTTTACAAGCCCTGACGAGTTTGACTTATGTGGTTGTTACTGTTGCGAGGCGCCTCCGTTTTATCGGACGATTCGGGTTCGATGGGGTCATTTGTTGGCTCATTTACGCCCCAAAGGGCGGAGAAACGTATTGTTCAGGCACTATAATCCACTCCGTGTGGACCGGCCCTGTCGCTCCAAGGGGCAGTTGCGGCTGTTCCAGAGACATGGGCTAGATTGTCTCGAAGTCGGTAAGGACTATCTTTTGCCTTGGTTCATGACGGAAATCCAATTTCCAAATACGTGACTGTGCGGTTTTGATTGTATACCCATATTTGGCGACATAGTGGCATGGGACGCTCATGTCGTCTATGATTGATAGTTATGATTTGAAATTGTTTTTGAAACATATAAACACTAGTAATAATATCAATTGCTTTTTTTTATTCGTATCAATCATATTTTGGCCATTATAAGGTAAAACTCTATCCTACGGTTTGCGTTGCATTGTGTGATGGGAACTGAGTCTTATAATGGTTTCATTTTTATAAAAAGCATTGCGATATTTAAAGAATTATTTGTTTTAAAGCACTGGCGATCCAATGGAGTAAACTCGTTCCACGAAAGTGGTGTGGTCCTGTGATTAGCCATATTTTAAATATGTTGACTAGATTTCTCATACCAGTCTCATGACTGACTCGTAGTTTGTTTCACTTTCAAACTCGGGTGCCCCTTTTTCTACACGGGCAGCCTTGTATTCAGGTTTTAGTTGGCTTTATCCGGATAGCTGGAGTTGAAGATGGATTCTATCATTTATTTATTTTATGCTGTTCAGCTCCTATTGTACATATTTTGTTTGTTTTTCCGCTGTAGACATTTATTTATAGCTGAACTGTATACTAAGTATGATCCTGTATACTGTGTAACTCTGATGATTTCGTTTATCCAGTATATTCTATTGTGCATTATCTGGTGTATTTATTTATTTTTGTTCTGCTATTATCTGTTTCTGTGTTATATTCCAAAGATTACCCTTGCCACCGTCAGTACGGGATTTGGGGTCGTCACATTGTGATTCTGTCGTGATTGAAACCTTCGGATTGCAAGGACTTCTCGCTATTGATCTATAGGGTGATACCTAGGATGCGGCAGGAGAGTGCCTTCGGTTCATCCTGTTCCTGGATGACTTTTATGGATGAATGTCTGACAGAGTATTTCCAGAAAGGTCACGTACATTGGTTTCTTCAACCGTACCAAGAGTGGAAGCGGAGAAGGAAACTTCTTTTAGCTGACACGTAATGTATTGTTGTAGACGTCAATTAGTGATTTTCGATGGATCTGACAATGTGGCATTCGAAGTGAATCTGATGTGATGATAAAGTGTAGCCTCAAGCCTCATCGACCAGTAAATGACAAAAATCGGGCAGGCAGCATGGCTATGCGGGTCGCTCCCATTAGGGTGTATAATCACCTATCTAGAGAAATTCCTTTTGCTTCTTTAATATATCAATGCTGTCTCTTTTCGGGAAACGGTGGTTTGAGTCCAACCGTTGGTGATATACATTCGATACACTCAAGCTAAATGAGTGGTCGGTCATGTGTGGGCCGGGTTGCAAGACGTTCTTGTTGAACCCAGTGTATTCGCCTCTAGAGATACACTATCGGCAGGTGGTCCCATACCTTGTCATAGTTGGAATCCAATCTCCAATAAGCGCCTGTGGTTTTGATTTGTATACTATATATGTAGAGTGTGAGATGTAAGCGTTCTTCTAGATTATTATTTATTTGTGGTTTGATAGACATTATTATAATATCAGAAAAGATATTGATTTCAAAAATGTTTTGGGTTATAGTAAGGTAAAAACCGTCCGTGTTTATGCGTGGGCTGGTCTTACTTTTATCCTTTGATTTCAGAAAGGATTATCCAAAGTTAAGCAAGTTGTGTGTTCTGTGAATTTATCACAGAAAGTATTCCAGACTGACCTGGTGAATTTTGTTTTAAATCAAATGTGCTTAGGTCAGACCGAGTATATTTACAGGTTATGTTTCGCTTGGAGTTTTAAGAAGCTGGAAGCAGGAGGCTTCGCCGTTAGATATAAAGTGTATTTCCGCTGTGATTGATGTATGTGTACTCTGATAAATGGTACGTGTATACACAGTTCTTTTATTAAGAGATTTGTTATATTAAATTTATTCGTTCCGCTGTGAGATTCTGATGTGTTCTTCTTCTTTCTTCTATTCTAAATTTCTTTCTTTCTATTTCTCACTCTCTAACTTCTTTCTATTAATAGTCTAGGGTTCGATACTTGGGTTTTTGACAAGTGATACGGGGTTATGTATCATTGTTGAAAATTCGACAGTCAAATTTTTCCCGACCTGTTACAATATTTGTTGATTTCAGAATTTGATATTGAATATGAGCCGATATAATTTCTATTCAGAGCCTTGTATTTAATATTGATTTGGATTTTGGGTTTGTCGTGAATTGTGTCTTCATTAACACTTTTCTTAAACCCAGTTGAGAAAAGAATAAATCTTTAATAAAGATTTAGTGAAGTTTTTCCAATTAATTAATATTTAATTGGAATTGAATAAAAGAATTGGATTTTGGGTTTGTCGTGAATGGTGTCTTCATTAACACTGTTCTTAAACCCAGTTGAGAAAAGAATAAATCTTTAATAAAGATTTAGTGAAGTTTTTCCAAATAATTAATATTTAACTGTAATTGAATAAAAGAATTGGATTTTGGGTTTGTCGTGAATAGTGTCTTAAGTAACACTGTTCTTAAACCCCATGTGAAAAAAATAAATCTTTTAATTAAGATTATTAGTGTTTCCAGTTAATTGACATTTAATCGGAATAAAATGGAATGTGGACTGGGTTTATTATGAACTGTGTTTTAACGACATTCGTTCTTTAACCCGATTTGCAGTGAAATGTGATTTGGAATATATAAATCTTTTATTAAGATTTAATGGGATTTTCCAAAGGAAAGTTTCCAATTTAATATATTAAATTGGAATTGAATGGAATTCGATTGGTAATAATCGAAGTGAGCTTTTGTGGAGGAAGACTGTTAATATATATGGAATTTAAAAGGCTTTGTCGTTATTCTGTTTATATTATAAGTCGGATACGAAAATTGATATCGATTATATATTGATTTGTTTTCCGTGAAGATTCCATAATTAATGGAATGTGATTTTGGGTTTATCGTGAACTGTGTTTTAAACGACATTGGTTCTTTAACCTAGTTAAAGACAGGATTACATATCTAACATTGTATTTTTAACTGTATGGTTGATCTCTGCTTAATATATATATCTGTTTGGTGGCAGAGAATTTATTCTCTTGCTTAACACCCTTTTCTGAGACGTACGAGCTAAGAGGTTATATATCGGCAGAAATCAATAGTATGGTATAGATTGTCGATGCGGCTTGTTTGTGTTTCCAAAGTTAAATAATCATTAATATTGATTTTTGGGAAGATTAAAACTAATTGGAGTTTTAATGATTCTTTAATTAGATTGGAAAGGGAATGTGATAATCTAAATTATCAAATTCAGGAAATGATCGAGAATAGAGTAGCACCAGTTTTACTCCAAGCAATAGTTAAATATTTAATTAGATTTGAACGTGAAATGGTAATTAAATTTACCGATAACACTGTGGTGTTAGATATGGAGTATTACCAGTTTTTCTCCATGGGATGGATTGGTTGGGATTGGGAAATAAAAGAAATAATTACTTCGGTAAGGTGTGCTAATCCCGACTAGTTTGGATAAATCTTGATTTGGTTTTTAATGTTATGCAAAGGAAGATTAAAGAATAAATTTAAAGGATTTATCTTTGATAAAATTAATGGGAACCTTTCCCAAAGGATATGAATATTTAAATAAAAGAATATTCAGAATTGGAATGAGGCGTTTGTTGTGTTTTATAGAACTTGATTTTAAAATACGTGGGTTATTCAGAAAGGTCGGGTTTATACCCATTTTGAATAACTGATTCGACGATAAGTCGACGATGAGGACAGTGATTGAATACCAGAGGTCTTCACATCGTTTGGATGATTACTGATGTCTTGATTGGGTTGTACACCCAAGACGAGGTAATAAGTGGTGATCGTCCAAACGTACTTGGAGATCGACCGGATATGCGAGGATCTCTCTCCTGTATTGGACATATGGGACAAGGAATAAGGTGTCTCCGATTTCGTTCAGACCCAGAATAAACTTGTAAATGGATGTGTGTCTGACATTGGATTTTGTTCTGTGTTGATTGATCTCTATTAAATATATAGTTGTTTAGTGCGGGAGAATTTATTCTCTTGCTTAACACCCTTCTCTGACACATATGAGCTTAGAGCATATATATCGAAAAACATCAGTCGCATGGCGTGAATTGCCTATGTGGCGTGCTTAGATGCAAAGTATCGAAACTTCTGTTGAAAAGCAGAGTCTAGTGGTTGATGATCAAAGCCTGACTTTAATATAGCATAGCTTTGTGTAGCGTTAATTCACTAGCTTCACACCCCCGGTATGAACCAGAAATGGGTTGAAGGACTGCAGGGAGGACATGCGTTTCTTTCTAGCTAGGAGTGGTGTCATGGTATGGAGCCCAGACATTTTTACTTTAGCGAGGTACCTTGGATATATCGGTCACTATGGGGCCGATGGATGATATGGTCGACATACTGACCCTTATGCCCCATAGGGCGGGGAAACGCATTGTTCAGGAATAACCAATCCTTAAACTTAAGTAAGGACCGGCCCTGAAGATCGTAGGTGCAGTTGCAACTTTAGCGTAAGACATGGTAGGCTAGATTGTCTCAAATTCGGTAAGGATGATCCCTTACCTTAGTTTATGATGGAAATTCAACTTCCAATACGACATTGTGGTTCTGATTGTAAACCTATATATGGCGGCATAGTTGCATGAGATGCTCATGTCGTCTATGATTGATACATTTATATTTGAAGTTGTTTATAAAACTATGCACTTATAATAGTATCAAATGATTTGTTTTGAACGTACCAAGCATATTTGGCTATCATAAGGGAAAACTTTATCCTCCGGCTTGCATTGCATTGTGTGATGGGACCTGAGTCTTATAATAGCTTCATTTTTTCAAAAACATAACGCTATTTATTTTATGCACTGGTATTCGTGGGCGGAAACCCGTTCCGTGTTATACGGTGTGGTCCCTTGATTTACTTTATTTTACAGTAAAGATTAATAACTGTTTTAGTTCTCACACCAGTCCCATGACTGACCTAGAGTTTATTGTTTTAACCTAAACTCCGGGTGCCCCTATTTTCCATACGAGCAGCTAGTAGTTTTGGTTTTGCAGATATTATATTCATACGATCCTGGTTTACAGCTGGAGCTATATTCGAAATGCTCTGTATCCGTGTATTTCTTTCATTTGTGTTTTGTATTATTTTCCGCTGTATTGTAATTTGTAAATCTCTGATAATTATCAAATGTATATTATTTGTTCATACTCTGTATATTCTTGTACTCTGATGTAAATTGTTCTAATAACAATGAAAAGTTTTTCTATTTGTGTTCTGATTTGTCGTGTTCTCAACTCAATCCGGGATTTCCCGAAAGGGCGAGTTTGGGTCGTTTCATTTTGGTATCGGAGCTTTGGTTTACAGAGCTCGAGAACAAGACACATTAGAACCAAACGAAAGAATTCATCAGAGATTGGATTAGTAATATCCAATAAGAATGACTCGTTAGAGATAGGATCAGTAGTATCCTAGAATGAGTTAGAATAGAATGAGTTAGAAGAGTATTATTTATAAAAACAAATTTTGTTTTGTAAGATTTAAACCATTTTATACATATTTGAATATTTATTTTATATTGAATTTGGATAATCGAGGATATAATGATTTTGCATATGTGCCTTGCAAACGTATATTCGAAGTTTTAATATACTGGATTGGTATAGAATCACAGTCTAGTAGCCTGAAGATGATTCTGATGATTGAGTACTCATCATCGGAGTTTATGTTCGAGTTTCAAAAGAGGGATATCAATATATTTCCAACTGGCTGGTGTGAGAACCAAAACTAGATAGGGTTATTGTTGAAAATTGGCATCAAAAACATGATTTTGTATATATATATATCAAAGCTATGAATTTGAAAAGTTTAATCAACCAATTGATTGCTGTTGTGATGTTTGATTATTTGTTAACTAATAAAACCAACATAGGAATTAAAGGTAAATTTAGCCAAACTGAATCAAATATTGAACTGAATTGAAAATTGATTGGAATTGCATGCATATACATGTACATACATTGAACAGGTCATAGCAAGGAGGCTAGAGAAGAGGAATAAAGTTGTATGCCCGACAAATAGGTATATGCTTACTAATTTATTGGGTTTGGATGATTTTATGAGCCGATTGGCCAGCCGCTTGGCTTTTCCTTTTTCTTTTCGGATGATGAGGGCCTGCATGGCTAGTTGCAGTTTTAAATGTCTCCCGGTACAAAGGAGGCTATGGCGAAATTTTTCAAAAATTCAGGGTGTTCGCCAAATTTTTGAAAAATTAGAAATTCTTAGAAATTGAAAAGTTGAAGAATGAAATTTGAGTTGATTAGTTAAACAACTTTCAACTTCGTTCCTTTTCGAGGACGAAAAGATTTTAAGTGGGCTAGATTGTAACAACCCGGAAAATCATAACCAATTTAAAAATTTTATTTTAGCTATTTTAATGGATTTTGAATTTTAAAATGATTTATTTTAAAAAATAACGACTAAATATTTATTTAAATCGAAGTTAGAACGAATAAATTTATTTTAATTATAAAATGAGCTTGATATGATGTGATGGTTTGAAATTTCGATTTCAAATTTCAAATGAATGTACAGGATTCAAAATAAATCAGATTTCAGTAGCACCAAAAATATTTGAATCTGTTTGAAAATATCTTTCCAACAAATGTGAAAAATCCAGATTTCATAACGGGAATAAAAAGTTATGTCCAGTTGAAAATAACGTATAGTCGCTATGGAATTTATATATATGTAGCCCTTAAAAATAGCCATTTTGCAAATGACCTCCGTTTTCGACAAGACTACTTTTGTTGGATCCGGAATGTCTAATTATTGCTAGATTCCAATTTTCATAATTTTTGGAATTAATATGTGGGTGTGGTAAATTTAAACGTGTTTGGTCAATACAGTTTGAATTTAATCGACTGGAAAATGACTGTTTTTCAAACGGTCTCCAAATTTGATAAAATTAGTTTTGTTAGGACCATATCATCAAAACATAGCTAGATTTATTTTTTTGGAATTTTTGGAGTCAGTATGATGCCCCGGTAAATTAAAATGTACGTTCAAATTCAATATATATTGATTTATATTTTGATTTAGATGAAAACTGATCGTAACAGTTGAATTGGCTTACCAAACATATCCCATTGTGTCGGAATAGGGGTAATTAGCTAGGGGCGACAGTCGTTGGGGTTGATTTGGAGTTCAGATGTGAAAATAACATTTTTGGAATTAAAAGAATTAAATAAATATAATATATATTATCGGCCAATGAAAAAATTCCATTCACTCAGAAGTCTCGCGCAGGCCCTAGCTTCCAATGGCGGAAACTGCTACATATTTCTCCCCCAAAATTTGACCAATCAACACAATGATTTTAATTACATCCTGAAGCAAAATCGAAGCGTTTTCCTCCCTCTACAAATCCAAACAAGTTTGATCAGCTATTGTTTAGTATATGGGGAGGATTTGGGGAGCAAACTAATGGCGTTCGAAGTCGTTTTCCCACCTGTAGGTGAGGTTGAGTTCAGCGGCGTTCGAGCTGGTGGGTGGCGGTGCTTCAACGCTCGACGTGGTGGTGTCCGATCGTTCTCCGGTGGCGTCTACGACGTGCGGCGGCAGATAATCCATGTCGAGCTCGGTTCGACGATTAACAGTGAGATTTTTTTAGTAATTATTTTATTTAACTAATTTAATCTAAATAACTTTGTTGAAAATCTGAGTTTAAAAAAAATTAAAATATATATTTTAAAAATCAGTTTTAAAAATATAAAGCATTGAATTTTATTTTCAGGTTTTAATATTAATAGCATAGTTAAAATATGATGTTTAAAATGAAATTGCTTTGAAAAAAAATATGTGTTATTTTTAAAATGAAATAGCTTTAGAATAAAAATATAATATATATATATAACTTTGAAATAAAATGTGTGATTTTTACTTATAAATATCATTGTGTAAGAAGAAAAAAAATGATTTTTAAAATGTATACATTGTTTTTAAAATATATATAGAGTTCATAAAAATGTGATTTTTATGTAGATAATAAAAATGGGATTTTTATGTAGATAATGAAATGTGATTTTTATAATGTAAACATCGGGATAAAAATTTGATTTTTATATGTATGTTAGAGTAATAAAAAACTAATTTGTATATATATAATAGCGTTGTAAAATCTGATTTTTATGCATATAACTATACTTCGTTATATAATTTTTTAAAGTATAAAGTTGTGATTTTCAAAAATATAAAGTTGTGATTTTTAAAAAAATATAGAGAGATGATTTTTAATTATATAAAGATAGGATTTTTAATTATATAAAAATTTGATTTTTATATATATAATAGCGTTATAAAAATGCGATTTTTAAATATATAAACATCATATTAAAAATGTGATTTTTACTATGAACAGGGTGAAAAAGATTGCGTTGGAATTTCGGGCAAATCTAAACTGTTCAGAAATAAAGCACGGTGGAGTGGAAACCAAAGGTGAGAACTTCTCACTCTAATTTATTTTCTAGTTAAATATATATACTAGGATGCGGACGGTGCTTAGTAGCACCCGACACCTTTGTTTGAAACCTTGTTTATTTGGATGTTTGGTTGATTGGCAGATTTGTTTGAATTTGGTTTGGGAAGTGAATTGATTAGAATTTGGTTTGTGTATGGCGCGAACCATTATTAGGCGAGGGATAAGGCTAGACCTTATTCCAGTTCTAGTATCACGCCGTTATGCTGCTAAAATTTTCTAAAAATGTTAGAACAATAAAAATATCATTTTTATTGTATAAATGAACTATATAAAATATTCATGAGTTGAAATAAATATTTATAGTTAACAATATAATTTTTAACATGTATATGAATAAAATAAATATTCATTTACAAATCAGATGATTTGTTTATGTACACACATTTAACTGATATGGATTGGAACAATATATTTTACACATCGCCCAACTGCACAAAAAAAATCGGTGTGTGTTGATTGAAACCCCACATGGGTATTGGGATGATATTTGACATACATGGATCCCAATTGTTTAGTTGTATGTCAATCGGTTGGTTGACAGGCTGTTGTAAACGCTAATTGTTCATATTTAACGCTTATGCAGTTGTGTAATGCACCTTGGATGATGTTTGACTGTATTTGATTATTGTTGTATACATGGGTTATATGAAATCCATATAAATAAATTATATGGTGATTGACGGTGTCTGATTCTAATTCAAAAAGAACAAATAATTTAAATTAATGAATATTTTAAAATGATGAATAATGAATATTTTAAAATAAATAATATTTTAAAATAATATTCAGTAATAGATCAAAATGTGATTTTGATGTCCGATTTGGGATGGACACGAAAATATTGAAAAATATGAAGCCATGGTTATTATATTAATGCCATTTTGACACGAACAATATTTATATCGATTTTATTAATTTTTATAATGAATATCGAAAAGGAAATGATTTCAAAATCTGATATTTTGAAAATATTATCATTTAAATAATATAATGATAAGGAGTATTCAATTTTGATTTAACATTGAAAATGAAGTTAGAATCGTGTTTAAAACGAATTTAAAACGTAATTTATAAAATACATTTTAAATGGTAATCGACGAAATATATATAATATATATGTTATATATATATATATATATATATATATATATATATATATATATTAATTGGCCTGAATAGAACGCGCCGCGCCGCGATAGTTCGCAAATTTCGACCATTGACTTCGAATAGACATTACGGGAAATCCGACCGTCGGATTCTCCTAAAACCGGAACCGTTGGTTCGTATCGAAAAGAGCTTTCCAACGAATATAAGAAATTTGAAATCTAATGGTTGGATTTGGAATTATGTCCAAATCAAATTTGGAAAAGTTCGCTGTAAGTGCAGTTCGATGACCATTTATGAAAATCGACTGAAAGGGCCTTAATAAACTTATTAAAAATATTGATAATTTGTGTAAAATCATAATAAATGATTTGGGAAGAAATGGGATGAAAAATTCCATGTTGTAAAGATAAAAATATATTTTTATCAGAAAGAACAAGTTATGAACTAGAATTATAATCCAATATTTTTAAATAAATAAATTGGGTTTGAAATGGTTTTAAAAATAACCAGAATTTCCAATATATAGATTGGAATGGATTTGAATCAAAATTACCTTCGGATTTTTTCAATATTGGATTCCGTGATTACATGGATATTGTGGAGGATTTTGGAAGATATATATATCGTTATTCCCAATACGATATATTTTTTATTTCAGAATTTGATATTGAATAAAAGCTAATATAATTTCTATTCAGAGCCTTTTATTTAATATTGAACTGGATTTTGGGTTTGTCGTGAATGGTGTTTTCATTAACACTATTCTTAAACCCAGTTGAGAAAAGAATAAATCTTTAGTAAAGATTTAGTGAAGTTTTTCCAATTAATTAATATTTAATTGGAATTGAATAAAAGAATTGGATTTTGGGTTTGTCGTGAATGGTGTCTTCATTAACACTGTTCTTAAACCCAGTTGAGAAAAGAATAAATCTTTAATAAAGACTTAGTGAAGTTTTTCCAATTAATTAATATTTAACTGGAATTGAAAAAAAGAATTGGATTTTGGGTTTGTTGTGAATGGTGTCTTATATAACACCGTTCTTAAACCCTGTGTGAAAAGAATAAATTTTTAAATTAAGACTATTAGTGCTTCCAGTTAATTAACATTTAATTGGAATAAAATGGAATGTAGATTGGGTTTATTGTGAATTGTGTTTTAACGACATTCGTTCTTTAACCCAATTTGTAGTGAAATGTGATTTGGAATATATAAATCTTTTATTAAGATTTAATGGGATTTCCCAAAGGAAAGTTTCCAATTTAATATATTAAATTGCAATTGAATGGAATTCGATTGGTAAGAATCGAAGTGAGCTTCTGTGGAGGAAGATTGTTAATATATATGGAATTTAAAAGGCTTTGTCGTTATTCCATTTATATAATAAGTCGGATACGGAAATTGGTATTGATTATATATTGATTTTTTTCCATGAAGATTCCATAATTAATGGAATGTGATTTTGGGTTTATCGTGAATTGTGTTTTAAACGACATTAGTTCTTTAACCCAGTTAAAGACAGGATTACATGTCTAACATTGTATTTCAAACTGTATGGTTGATCTCTGCTAATTATATATTTGATTGGTGGCGGAGAATTTATTCTCTTTCTTAACACCCTTCTCTAAGACGTACGAGCTTAGAGGTTATATATCGGCAGAAATCAATAGTATGGTATAGATTGTCGATGCGGCTTGTTTGTGTTTCCAAAGTTAAATAATCATTAATATTGATTTTTGGGAAGATTAAAACTAATTGGAGTTTTAATGAATCTTTAATTAGATTGGAAAGGGAATGTGATAATTTAAATTATCAAATTCAGGAAATGATCGAGAATAGAGTAGCACCAGTTTTACTCCAAGCAACAGTTAAATCTTTAATTAGATTTGAACGTGAAATGGTAATTAAATTTACCGATAACACCGTGGTGTTAGATATGGAGTATTACCAGTTTTGCTCCATGGGATGGATAGGTTGGGATTGGAAACTAAAAAAATGATTACATCGGTATGGTACGCAAATCCCGGCTAGTTTGGATAAACCTTTATTTGGCTTGAAATGATATCCAAAGGGAGATTAAAGAATAAATTTAAAGGATTTTTCTTTGATAAAATTAATGGGAACCTTTCCCAAAGGATATGAATATTTAAATAAAAGAATATTCAGAATTGGAATGAGGTGTATGTTGTATTTTATAGCACTTGATTTTGAAATACGCGAGTTATTCAGAAAAGCCGGTTTTATACCCATTTTGAATAACTGATTCGACGAAAAGTCGACGATGAAGACGGTGATTTAAGACCGGAGGTCTTCACATCGTTTGGATGATTACTGATGTCTTGATTGGGCTGTACACCCAAGACAAGGTAATAAGTGGTGATCGTCCAGACGTACTTGGAGATCGACCGGATATGCGAGGACCTCTCTCCTGTATTGGACATATGGGACGAGGAATAAGGTGCCTCTAGTTTCGTTCAGACGCTAAACGAACTTGTAGATGGATGTGTGTCTGACATTGGATTTTGTTCTGTGTTGATTAATCTCTATTAAATATATATCTGTTTGGTGGCAGAGAATTTATTCTCTTGCTTAACACCCTTCTCTGAGACGTATTAGCTCAGAGCTTATATATCGGTAGACATCAGTCGCATGGCATGAATTGCCTGTGTGGCATGCTTAGATGCACAGGATCAAGACTTCTATTTAAAAGCAGGATCTTATGGTTAATGATCAAAGCATGGATTTAATATAGCATAGCTTTGTGTAGCGTTAATTCGCGAGCTTCATACCCCGGTACGAACCAGAAACGGGTTGTAGGACTGCAGGGAGGGTATGCGTTTCTTTCTAGCTAGGAGTAGTGTCATGGAATGGAGCCCAACATTTTTACTTATGTGGATGTTGGAAAGTGAGGTACCTCGGATATATCGGTCACTATGGGGCCGATGGATGATTTGGTTGGCATACTGACCATTACGCCCCATAGGTTATGGAAACGCATTGTTCGGGAATAACCAATCATCAAACGTAAGTGAGGATCGGCCCTGAAGATCCTAGGTGCAGTTGCGACTATAGCCTGAGACATGATAGGCTAGATTGTCTCAAATTCGGTAAGGATGATCCCTTGCCTTGGTTCATGATGGAAATCCAACTTCCAATACGACATTGCGGATTTGATTGTATACCTATATATGGCGGCATAGTGGCATGGGATGCTCATGTCGTCTATGATTGATACATTTATATTTGAAGTT
Organism: Allium sativum; assembly: GCA_030737875.1. NCBI lineage: Eukaryota > Viridiplantae > Streptophyta > Magnoliopsida > Asparagales > Amaryllidaceae > Allium > Allium sativum. The sequence continues at coordinate 219,734,238 of CM060921.1, forward strand.
GTTTTTAACACTATGCACTTATAATAGTATCAAATGATTTGTTTTGAACGTACCAAGCATGTTTGGCTATTATAAGGGAAGACTCTATCCTCCACCTTGCATTGCATTGTGTGATGGGACCTGAGTCTTATAATAGCTTCGTTTTTCCAAAAAGCATCGCGCTGCTTGTTTTATGCACTGGTATTCTTGGGAGGAAACCCGTTCCGTGTTATATGGCGGGGTCCCTTGATTTACTTTATTTTAAAGTAAAGATTAATAGCTATTTTAGTTCTCACACCAGTCCCATGGCTGACCTAGAGTTTATTGCTTTAACCTAAACTCTGGGTGCCCCTATTTTCCACATGGCAGCTAGTAGTTTTGGTTTTGCAGATATTATATTCACAGGATCCTGGTTTACAACTGGAGCTATATTCAAAACGCTCTGTATCCGTGTATTTTTTTCAGTTGTGTTTTGTATTATTTTCCGCTGCATTGTAATTCGTAAATCTCTGATATTTATCAAATGTATATTATTTGTTCATACTCTGTATATTCTTGTACTCTGATGCAAATTGTTGTAATAGAAATGAAAAGTTCTTCTGTTTTGTTCTGATTTGTCGTGTTCTCAACTCTATCTGGGTTTTCCAAAAAGGGCGAGTTTAGGTCGTTTCATGCAGCGACTTATAACTAATTGTTGTATGGCACGAGTATTTTAGGAATTCCAAAAAACACTTCACTTTAACTGGGTTGACCAAGATTTTGCATTATATATGAGATATACATATTTGTAGAAATAGAATTATTCTTTCGAGAATTATTTGATGGTCAAATTATTATTATTGTCTTGTATATGGTAAAGGGCTAGTAGTGGTTTAGTTTACCATATGGATTAAATCGTACACGCATTGAGTTAGAAAAATACTTAGATACTAAAATTCATAGAGAAACCTAAGATTTTATGGTGTGATACGGCCATTCCTAAGCAAAAATAGTATACAACTTCAACGGTTACTATTTGCGCCTAGTTTGACAAACTATAAAACGCAACACTATTTGTACCAGATATGTAAACCACTAGCAAATCTTTCAATTTATGCATTCTATAAGTCATACCTGAAAGTCACATTCTATGATGTTGTCCTAAGGAAGAATGTGTGAAACCATGGATTCTCTTTACTAGTTGAACAGTGTCACTAAATCAACACAAACCATGGGAGACTAAACTAATTAATATTACATATAAGAGCATATTCGTACCTCGTATTTTTTCAATAGCCAGTTGATCATCTCTTTTATATCTTCATATCTTTGGACCATGAATAAAGTTAGAACAAACATAGCTCATATAACTAATACTGCCTAAGACATACAAAATTGAAAATTATTTGCAAAGAGACATGGTAATATGTATTTAATTTTGAGAAATATTCTCAAACAAATATTCATTTGATGGACAAACAATATGGAGAATACTACATCACAGTATGAATTATGCCATCTTTTTCAGCTCAGTGATCAGGGACCCTGATTACTGATAAAAGTTTTGCATAGGAGCAGCTTTGTTGGTCTAAATCCTCCTCAACCTCCAAAGTTCAGCCTCTTGGTCTTGCTATGATGCAAATTTGATAAGCTAGTTGACTAGAATATTAACAGAAAAATCTAAATTGACTTGTAATAAAAACCATTTCACACTAATTTTCAATTATTTTTTAGTTTTCCTGCAATATAGTTCTTCTCTAATTCCAAAGCAATGAGTTTCTCTATTGGTTTCAGGAAGAACAGAGCAGAGGTATTGAATTCTATTAACATTTTTTCACATAAATAATTTTGTAAATGGAACATAATATTTCATTTCCAATCTTCCTCCAACTCTTTGCATGCTCATTCCACGTAGAAGAAAAAACATTACTAGTGCTCTTTCTCCTTGGAACACTAACACGAATTATGATTCTAGATCAAATACACGAAATATGATTCAGACACTATCAAACAATTAAAGTATGTTCAAAATTGCAAAAAATTGAAAAGGTGAAAAAAAAAAAGATGTACAAGATAGTGAAATAGGCATCATCCTCAATTTTGGGATGCTATTTGAGTTGAGGGACTTGTATCATCATTATTGGACCTATTTTGCCCCACTTATGTGGAAAAGTGGGTAAGGTAACATAATTTAATGTAAACAAATTTAATGATGAGAATAATAGGAAAATGACGAAAATAAAATGTAATATTTCAATCAAAGATAATTCACTAAGGCAACATCAAAGATAAATCTCATAATACTTAAAACTATTTTGAATCCTAAACCTTAATCATTAAATTAGAAAATACCTAGGTCAAACAGAGAAGGAGAAAGCACAGAATTGACTAAAATTGATGGCGCTTGGATTGTCTGATGTCGGTCCTATCCTACCTTTCCATAATCATCAAGTGGAGAAAGTTGGGGGAGGTAAATTAAGGATGTTAACTATTAAACATCCTAACGGATTGCGAATTGAAGCCCTATCGAACGGAATATATCTCTATACGATGAAGCTCGGTTGGGTCATAAAAGTCTGGTTTGCTCAAAAGAGTGATTGACAATATGGTGGGGAGATATGAATTTGATTGACAAAGGAAAATTAAATGGATACTTGGATAAAAGAAGAGGCCAGATCGGTTTATCGACTAAGGGTTTATGTATGTAACTTTCACAGCTTTTGAACATGGTCAACGATAGAAGAAAAGTAATAAATAAAAATAAAACAGCAACGGTATTAGCTATATACAAACACCTAATTACCCATTCGCAGCTAGAAACGAAAGAAGTGTGTTACAGATCTTAAATGAAATGTGTTTCTAATTTACTCTTTTGGTGTAGTGAATGAACATTTTCCCTTCCGTTATGTCCTCCCTCTTTATCCTCGTTATACCTTTTTCTACCTCCACCGTAATAGAACCGCTAAGTGCTTTAACTACACATATGTAATGCTAGTTATATTTTGCATTTTTCTCCAGTCTAATTTTTACTAGAAATTTGTCCTTCGGCCAAAAAACAAAACTAATAATAATATAACTAATTAATAACTTAAAATAGTTATTACTATCCCTTTAAAAATAGGATCTATGAATTAAATCATTTTTACTAGTTTAAAATTTACATATGTATTAATAAGATAAAAACGATATCTAATAAAAATATTATCAAATCTTTCTTTACAAATTTGAAATGCACATTTAAAAATATTATCAAATCTTATCATTTTAAAATGGATCTAACAGATAAAATTTCTTTAAAAATCCATTTTTCACCAACTAATAATAATATAACTAATGAAAATTAAACTAATAAAAATATGGTTAAAAGTAGAAATAAAAATTCAAAGTAATTAAACAAAAATAGTAATGTAAAAATATGGATAAACATTTGTACAAATCATATTCCCGTGAATGTGTTAAACATACATCATTTATAAAAAACAATCATTACGCAAAAGAGTGCCATACTACTTGTCATGGTAAACATAATAAAATTTATGTGCTTCTCATATCAAAATCATTTCACGTGTTAATCAACGACAAGTGTATAGTCATTTTGCATGGCAAATAACCACTGACTAACACCAATTTCCATCATCATCAATCATCGAACTAATGTTGTTCGATGGTTGACCACTATGGAAAATGACATTGATCCATTATTATTTGTCATGCAAAAAGAGTCAAAAATGATGGCTTTGCTAAGCCCTTGAAAATTCTGATGTTAGAAAGTGTGTAGTATAAATTTTATGATGTTTTAGTGATAATATTAGAAAGAGGGAAATCAGGTGCACTTAGCAGTATACTAAATTTATACTCAATTAAATACACTATTAGAAATGAGTTTCTTTTCAGTTTTAAAAGTGCAATTTCTGATGAAAGATGTGTAATGACCCACATTTTAACGATTGGTTATTTAAATATTGATCATTAATTTATTAAGTGACGATCTTAATGGTGATTTTTCATAAACGATCGTACCAGGACTCGAGACTAGTTACATTGAGTTCGGATTGTTCGTTAAATGGTGAAAAAGTAAATGAATCGCTATATTTCAAAAATGAGCAATGTGAGGGTCAAAACCTTCTCGAAATGCGTATAAAATTGTCATTTCAGAGTGAAGTATCAAGTTTTGATGGAATTTGTACCATTAGAATCGTATTATTTAGATGATATAAAAGTTATCAAGTTTCATAACGATTGGATGTGTCATTTGATCGTACGGAGCAAAAACGCGCATCGATTTCTTTTGAAATTGAATTGAGGAATGGACAGAATAAATAATAATATTCAAATCATATACCCTTCTTCTTTTGACCTGTTACTGTAGCTCTTTTCCTCTCTTCTTTTCACTGTTTTATTGTTTTTCATGGCCGCTCCCTTCGTTACTTTCAGAAATCCAAATCTCATCAACTACTCAATGAAAAATTGACAAACGAATCACTTGAACACCTGTCAAAAATCTCTATGAGTTCATTACACTTTTGAAGCGCATGACCTCACTTTGCAAAAGTTGACATCCTTAGGCCAAGATTAAGGCTGTGAATGGGTGGAGGAGGAGGAGGCTAAGGGCGAAGTAAAGGGAGTAGATAGGTTTCTCTCATCAATCTACACCTCTTACTACTCATGGATTTGGGTTCGATCCACCCTGTAAATGTGTGATATTTTTGACTCTTTGACTTTTTTCTGTATCTTATGCGTTTGGACGAATTTTGATTCGAGGGTGCACAATTTGATTTGGGTATGAACGAGTTTAATTTTGGTTGGAGATCGCATTGGCGCTTCCTGATTTTGGTTTCAATGATCATTGAGGCATGTCGTGGAATTTTGGTGCATGGGTTAGAGTAGAAAAATGAACATCCTGTATATATGTCTAGAGAAAAAGGATGTGGTGGCAATTTGGTAATTTTTTGTTTTATTTATGTTGATTTTATTCGTTAAACTTGTATTTATCATATCTTCTTCACAAGATGCCAGATTTGGATGTAGATTCTTCCGTTGGATGCGTATTGATGAGGTTTATGTCATGGAGCACATTTGGGTTAATTTGATTGTGGTAAACTGTAATATCCCTCTTTTTGCTATAGTTTTCATATAGTGTAAAAACTGTGCTTTTGGCCATAAATGATTTTTTACCAGGATTTCTAACATAACAAAATCTTGCTAATAGTTTAATAAAAATATTAAAAGTGTTTGAAAATGCTTTAAGATTAAATATCAAATTTTCTTCCATTTAAACACTATTTATTGATATTGCTAGATGTAGGACATTTTGACACGTATCCCATCTTGATAACTACAGACAGATTTTATTTATCCCATTAATGATACAATAGATGTTTGTATGATGTTTTAGAATTAATAGAACTAATGATTGCATGGTTACATAGTTTGATTGTATACTCCATTCACTGGTGATTTAAAATTAGGACAGATTCACGAAGAAGCTTCGGGATGTACATATCGATCAAAGATAGTGGGTGAACTCGATGACAAGCAGAATTTTGAGATGAAGGTCGGACGTTTTCACTTGACGAGTATTTAACTAAATTTGGCTAAATACATGGTCTGAGTGGTGAATAGAAATTACTATTGAGTGATCGATATCGACCACTATTGTTGTTGGTCATTTTGACCAATTTTGACGTGGACGACAACGAGATTTTGAGGAGTTGGACATGATGGTGCATTCGATGGTTGACTCGACATGGTAGCTCTTTGATCGATTTTTTTGGTATAAGGAAAGATGGGTGCTTTGTAAAGGAGTAAGGATACACGGCATAATCCACAGATTAAGGTAGTGAGATCATTAAGGTGAGCTGGAGATTGTGAATCTTTGATTTTGAGGCTTGGGTGAGTAAGAGATTGATAGATGGATTGATCGATATTATGCAGATCGTGGTGTGATGAGAATGCGAGACGAATCAATGTTATGTAGCTCGTAGTGTGGCGAGGCAGCGAGATGGATCAGTGTTATGCAATTTGTGGTGTGACGAGACTACGGGATCATGGATCGATGTGATATGTACTTCGTGGCATAACGAAGTTACAAGGTGGTAATAGTGATCGTGCTGGACATATAGGTCTAGTAAGCAGTTTTGCAGAAAGTATTGACTCCTCAATTGAAAACTCGGACATTGGGTTAAATTGAAGTAGTGATGGATATGTAGTTCGAGATGGGACGATGATGCAGTATTATGGATGATCGAGCGGTAGCTGGATTCCATATCTAGAAACCCTTGGAGTTGGGAGTGCCAAGGAATTATTGGTGACTCAGAGTGTTTCAGTTGTGGCTCAACGATAGATATAATAGGTATCTACCCTAGAAGACTTCCTGTTGTGCCAAGTATTGGAAAATTGGAACTTGAAGGTAAATGTGCACGGCAATTAGGTCCTGACGGCAGGTTTGTAGTGATCGTTATATATATACCATAGGTGACTTCATAGGAGTGCCAAACATTGTTAGACAATTGGGTCCTCAAGGAAAACATACTGGACAATTGGATCATGAAGGTACAGGGAGCCAAAGTAGAACTGACATCTCCACTAAGTCCTTGATAAATGCATGAGCCGTCATACTAGCTATAGATCTATTCATATTGAAATGACCTGCTTCCTCGACCTTTGGAAATCGACACTAATACATTCACAATATTCACGTGCTGCAAAACTTAGTGTCTCATAAGCGAATTGTCTGAAGTAATAAAGAAAACATATATAAAATAAAAATATCTATAATCTTATATAGTGAAAAATTATATATTTATATATATATATATATATATGTCATCATAAAATTTGTTACAGCAGAAACTTAAATCTTACTTATCAGAGCAAAACCATAGTAGCTTGGACAGTTATAGAACCCGTCCTCACAAATCTAAAAGAAACAAAGAAAAAGAGGGAACATATGATTATCTTCAGATTCTTCAGCTCCATGTTCCATCCAAGTGATCCAAGCAAAACATGAGCTATTAGGCTTCCCAGAGAAAATAGGGGCACCTAGAGTTTAAAGAAAAGAAAGTAAACTCCGGGTCAGTCATGGGACTGGTGTAAGAAACTTAAATAAGTCATTTTTAAAATAAAGGGTATCCCATAATACCTCGACCACACATAAAAATGGCACGGGTTTTTGCCTTATGACGACCAAATTCTTGCTACGTGAAATTGTTTGATATTATTTTTAATGACTTACGGGATAAAACTCATTAAAGTAAATTATAAAAATAGCGAAATTGTTACCATTATTAAATTCTGCACCCTTAATGGGGATCTACAAACAAATTTTCCGCACTTAGGTAGAATGGACTACCATACAATGGCAAGGTAAAGGACAACCTTCTATATGTTAAACTTCAGGAGTAGTGTACCAGGGCTTCCCGCTCTCTATACCAGGTAAGACCATCCCAGCTACACAGATTCGAAGGTGCTGCACTGTTTTGAATATGACATCATCCCGATAGTAACTTACCTATTCCGGGATCCCAACATACAACATATACTAGACATAAAATAAGTAATCTAGAAAGGCGATGATTATATCCTAATGGGAGTGACCCGCATAGCCAAACAACGGGCCTTGTTTCTTTCATTTCCGGGTGATGAAGCTATATGCCACGATTACCTTATATCAAGCACATTCTACACTTTGAATGTCACAATGCCAAGTTCGTTATATGCAATTGATTTCCACTAATGTAAAACTTCTAAGCTTGTACGTCTCAGAGAATGGTGTATAGTGCAGGAAAGTTACTTCCCACACCACCAAATAGATATACATTCATGGAGATCAATATACACATATCAAAAGTGCAACGTCATACATTCGTCCATACTAGTTAGCCTAGGTATGGATAATCTAAAGACACTACTCTTCAATGGGTTGTGTGATCTAACTTAAAGTAGCTCTTGGATCAAGGATCTAAATACAAAATCGTTGTCGATTAGTAATCTAGAAAAATTTCCCCAAGGGTCAATGACAGCAACCCTTTATTCAATCTTCCTTTCGAATCGTCGATTGATTTGATGTGATTTTCAAATAGGAATTATCCAAATCTAATCTCAGTCTCTTCAGATCAATCTTGAAAAAAATACTATTTAAGTATTGGTGTTTGGATGTTCTTACTTTTTAATTCATTACTTTATATAACATTTTTAGGGATTTATATCATTCGTATACTCTTCGGGTATACTCATGGAATTATTAAACCTCGTTCATTAAGTTATTTGGATGGTAAGTCTATTTTAGCTTAATAGATCCAAGAAACAACACTTATTTTACCCAATATCAATTTCCCTGTTCAAACCTGACTATCTATCGAAGAACGATATAAATACATTTTAAATTATTATGGACAGATAGGATTCCCACATTAAAATTTGATAATAGATATAACAAGATCATCTCTAGAAAACCTGATTCATTTATCTTAAGAAAATCGATCTTTTATACTCAACACATTTCTGATATTTCAAACTTATTTATCCTTCATCTAAGAAAGGGCCAGGTGAGTCAGGACACTGATTGCTCTTGAACATCTTTTTAGTTAAACACCTACATCTAGATCTCAAAAATAAAAAAATCGGGTTTACTTGTTGGCTTATTAAAAGCAAGATTAAATCATTGCTTATTATAGATTTTGATTCAATAAAATCACTAAAATTACTTTTAACAAGTTATAAAACAATAAAACATGTGTTTAATAATTTGAAAACTTTCATAAGAGATTTGGATAAGGTTCACAGAGTTTAAATCCAAATTTCATCGTTATTGGGAAAGTGTTGCAAAGAGTTTTATTTTAGCTTAACTCATTTAAAAATGACTTTTCTATTATTAAAATTTTACATATGCAACTTAAATCACTTTAAAATATTTTAAATGATTTATAAGATTTATTTTTTATTTTTAAAAGATTAAAAATATCAATTTCAAACAATTGTATTTACATGATTTTGAAGTGCAAAACTGTGATATTTTCCAATTCTTATTTTGATCATATTTCAGAATCCACTCAATGGAATCTTAATTTTCTTGATTCCTTGGAAAGCTATGGTTATAAGAAATTAGAAAAATCTTATTTCAAACATTTGGATTCATATTTTTCTAGATACCAAATATCCACTTTTTAAGGAGTAAAATCGTGAATTACTGTTCACGGCACACTAAAATTTCTTTAAAACTTGTGTTCTTTTCAGACTTCAAATGAATACTTATAAGTATTTAGAATTCATTTCTAAAACAATTTAAATAATGTTTAAGAGGTTTAACAATCTGTTTTCCACCATTTCATTATATAAATGGAAAGTGATTTCCATTGTGTTTATCGACGTGTATTTAACGTGACATGTAATATCCATACAATCAAACATATAGGCATCCAAACTTGATAAACATTCATCGTGAAATTCATAAGCAACATTTGACATACATAGCAATCATTTTTCTTATGTGTAGTTAGGTAAATTTTTTAGTTTAGTTTCTTGCCTTCATGGTTATTAGAGTTTCTAAAATTGACTATAGCTCCACTACGATCGCATCAAAGCTACTAGAACTAGTTCCTTCTTCATCCTTAGGCTCGACCTTCCCCTTTCCTTCTCCTTTGCTCACGGAAAAAGCTTGGTGTTTGTGCTCGGATCTCCTTATCTCGACTTGAAACTTGTTGTGTTGTTTTCTAATGATGGTTCAAGATCTTGGAAATAGTATGAGATTATTTTGAGATGGTTTGATGTTGTTTTCAGAAAGTTAATGAGGTAGCTCATATTTTCTAAGTTTTTAGAAGCCATTAGTGTGTTTGAAAAGAGAAAGAAAGATAAAGTTTTGATGTAAATAATTTGTGAAGAGAGGGTAGGTATTTATAAGAAAACTTAAAACAAAATAATAGTTGGAAAATTGTGCAAAACCCCCTCCTCCTCTCCTTGAATTCGGTCGAGCCACCCCCTCTGTGTAAGGGTAATGTGTGTAAGTGTATGGTTTTATTTTATTAAAAGTAAACCTTTTTGTCTTTATATACCTACATTTTCCAACCTTCTTCTTAGCTATATCACTCCCCTTATTAGTTTCTTAGGTATATGTTGTCATATACATATACGTATGTATATGTATGTTACATGTAATGACCCGAAAATCCGGACCAATTTGAGCTGACCAAAAACACAAGTCCAACCCCAAATATCACGGAAATTCGAACCATTAATAGAAAGAAGTTAGAGGGTGAGGATAGATAAGATAGAAACTTAGGACAGAAGAAGAAGAAGAACACAACATCAGAGTAACACGAATCTCACAGCGGAACGAATAACATATAATATATATAACATAACTTGAAATATACATCTGTACTTGAATATACATCAATATCAAAGTACATCACTTACAACACAGCAGAAATAACTATAGCTATATGATCCTGAAGCCTCCTGCTCCAAGCTCTTCCAGTATATCTGTAAAATCCTGAACTACTTGACTGCCCGTACAAATATAGGCACCCAAGAGTTTAGGTAGAACAAAACAAATAAACTCCGGGTCAGTCATGGGACTGGTATGAGTAAACAGTTTAAAACAGTTCAGAAAACTAAATGATATCTCATAAGACCACGCCGTATAACACGGAACGGGTTTTTCCCTTATGAGAATCCAAACACTTGACTTATCTTTATATCAAAACTCTTTTGATATTATAATAATGTCTAAATCAAGTAAATAACAATCTAGTGGAACGTTTGCATCTCACGTTCCACATATATATACAATCAAAACCGCAAGCACGTATTGGGTAATGGATTTCCAACTATGACAAGGTATGGAACCACCTTCCACTGGTATATCTCTAGAGGAGAATACACTGAGTTCAACAAGAACATCTTGCAACTCAGCCACACATGACCGACCACTCATTTCGCTTGAGTGTATCGAATGTATATCACCAACGATTGGGATCAGCAACCGTTTCTCGAATGGGTCAGCATCGACAATAGATTTTTAGAAGTAAATGAAACTCTAGATCAGGTGATTATACACCCTAATAGGTGCGACCTACATAGCCATGCTGCTTGCCCGATTTCTGTCATTTACCGGATGATGAGGCTAGAAGCTACGCTTTATCATCACACCAGATTCACTTCGAATGCCACATCGTCAAATCCATCAAATCACCGATTGACGTCCTCAACAGTACATTACGTGTTAGCTAAAAGAAGTTTCCTTCTCCGCTTCCACTCTTGGTACGGTTGAAGAAATCAATGTACGTGACCTTTCTGGAAATACTCTGTCAGACATTCATCCATACATGTCACCCAGGAACAGGATGAACCGAAGGTACTATTTCTATAAATAGAAAAAGTCCTTGCACTCTACTCCGTCTTCGATTATCTTTATATAATCTGATTCGCACGCTACTGCCAATATGGAGTGGTTCTTCGGATAATAATCCAACCGGTCTCTCCATATTGACAACGATGGTCAAAACTCCGATAGTCTGTGATTTAACTATCGAATAAAAACAAGTGTTTCGATAGTCGATTATTTAACTATCGAATAAAACAAGTGTTCATCCAAACATCCAACCATCAGTGAGCCTTTAATTAATATTCCATTAATTAAATCTCTTCTCTATTTCTTTATCAATATTTGTTAACCAAATATTTTCAATAACCATATTGGCCTTATACGTTCTTTGGAAAACATTTCCATATATCGCCTTCCTTTATTTTCTATAATAGGAAATATTCATTATTCTATTTCCAAGCTTTGCACATATGTGGGTTAAAACAGATGTTGTATAAAACATCGTTACGACAACCCAAATACAGTATTTAACCAATTCTTATTCCACATTGATCTTCGAGCCCGAATCTTGCTACTTATCGGTATATCATGAAATCAAACAAGTTGGGGTATAATTACCTCTCAAACCTTGACTGAATAACATTTAACGTCAAAACAGACAAGACTACTTACTCGAATAATCAATACCATACAACTGATTATTCACCTTTAAACACATATACATTTTCTCTTTCTATACCTACGAGATTTTATTCTTATACTTCCCTTTTTATTTTACTATTCTATTTCTAAGTTCGTTTTCTATTCGACTTCTATATATTTTGATATGTTAATTTCTAACTATCAAATTATCTTAAAAATATTCTATCTCCTTAAATTCCCGGAAAAATTCGCCATAACCTCCTTTGTACCGGGAGCATCGGGAAATTTCAAATAGCTTTCCCGGTCCTTCTTATCTCAAAAAGAAAAAGAAAAAGCCAAGCGGCTTGCCGATACGGCGCATAAAATCTCATATATGAATTAAATACGTACCTTTTTGTCGGGCATTCTATTTATTTCACTTCTATACTTTATTCCATACCTGTCTCCTGTATGTCTATACCTGTCCAATCTATTTTAACTATACCAATCGTTTTAACTCAATTTGTTAATTAAATCTGTTACTTAACTTTTCAGTCTATTTCACCTTCATATTTGAACATGACATGTTCAAATATATTTTAACTACATATTAACAAATTCTAATTATACTCATACTCTCGTTTCCTTATCGACTTCTTATTCAAATTCCAATTCAATTCTATTTGAATTCTTTTTATTTAGACTTCATTTGAATCCTATTTGCAAATTCTATAGTTTAAAGTCCATTTGAATTTCTATATTCAAATCTATAGTTTAAAGTCCATTTGAATTTCTATATTCAAATCTCTATTTCAATTCCTTATATTCAAAGTCCATTTGAATTCTCGGCATTATTTATAAACAACGTTTATAACTTCAATTCAAATCCCACCTTTCCATTTATAAACAACGTTTATAAATTCAATTCAAACCCCATATTTTCATTTATAAACAACTTTATAAATTCGATTCAAATCCCATATTTTCATTTATAAACAAAGTTTATAAATTCGATTCAAAACTCATATTTTCATTTATAAACAAAGTTTATAAATTCGATTCAAAACCCATATTTTCATTTATAAACAATTTTATAAATTCGATTCAAATTCCATCCTTTCATTTATAAACAACTTTATAAATTCGATTCAAATTCCATCCTTTCATTTATAAACAACTTTATAAATTCGATTACTTGTTTTATATACCTTCAAACAAGTTAATGTTTCTATACTTCATTTAAAATTCAAATTCTATTTATAAAAATAGAATTCCCCTTTTAATTTCAAATACCCTTATTCGATATTTTTATAAATCAATATCCCAAGCCCCAGTGATATTTAAACAATCAAATCAACCAATTTTCAATCATTTGATTTTTAACACATCATATATGAATATATATGAAATCAAACGAACAACAGATAATATATATTTTTGAGGAATCCAGTTGGATTCCTCCAACCTGTTTTTCCTGCATCCACAGATGTTAGTCAACATAGTAATACCCATCCTGCTTCGAGGCAGGATATCGCGGTATGAAGGTCATCCACTAATCATAGCGTGGGGCGTATAGGGTAATCATCCGCTATGAAACTGCGGGCATCCGCTAATGATACTGCGGGAATCCAACCAATCATCAACCCAATATATATATATATATATCCTAGATAACTATATATATTTAAATCAACCAAGCAGCATTCAAACAAGCATAACAATTATTTTTAACGACATAAAAATAATTCTAATTAAGGTGAGTGAGATTTACTCACCATGATATTTTATCTTCGAATATCCATCTTTTCGAATTGTCTTGGCTAGCCTCTACTTGAATCATCTCAAATGAATTTATCGTACACCTATTTTATATTTATCGATCAATGATTTTTCGATTATATTAACTACTATACCAAACAAATTAATTATGAACTAAATAATTTATTTAATTACCTTATTGATTATTACTGCAAACAGCTTTAAACCCTTGCACCGTACACTTCGACATTACATCGAACACCATTTTGTCATCAACAACTTCCACCTCTCCGACTTGTTGCAGCAACAACTTCGCAGCATTCCACCTACTGCATCCTCTCCGCTCAACATCAGTAAAAACCCATACTCCACTTGCCTCAACTTCAACCCAAAATATTCAACATCGTCACAATGCACAAACTGGTTTACTTCCTACCAATTCTGGCTACAACGGCTTCCTGGACTAGCTCATCATTCAATAGTGATGACACAATGAACATCATTTACATTGCTGCCTCCATCTCGAGACAACACTAACCGGGTCGGACTCCCAATGCCTTGCGAACCCTCCAACAAATCGAGCTTCATCAAACCCACTTCCCAATCGAACTCCTGCAACGCGACGCTCTAACTCAAAGCCACCAGATCCGGTTCGGAACCCTACCAGAATCGCGACTTCGATCCATACTCCTTCACGAACGACACTCGCTCCAGATCCTCACGCCCTCGAGCTTGGTCTCGCACTCTTTCTTGCTCGCGAAACACGGCTCGAGTTCGAACTCGAATTTGATTTTCTGTACTGGAAATATCGCGGCCCCCCTTTTAATTTGATTTTGAAACACTGCTTTGTTCGGTTATTGATTTTCTGAGGAAGGAGTAAATGAATTGGGGTGGTTTGCGATTTTATAGTAGAAAAGGGGATTTCAGTTTGTGGAGAATAGAAGAACACGGCTCTGTTTTTATTTTATGGGATTAAGGAAGCCACGGTTCTGTTGTAATCTGTGGTGAGGAAGAGCAAATGTTGTTTTGATTTGGTCCACCACAAAAGGATTTAATTTAATTTAGAATTTTAATTCAATCAACTTCGTATTCTGATAACTTGATATATTCGATATTAAATCGAAACTGATTATTAAATTGATAACTTAAAAATTCCATTTATTTTATCAAATCAATATTTAAATAAAATATTAAATATTCAAAATTTCCCCATAAGAAATCCGGGTCATTACATTCTTCCCCACTTAAAATAATTTCGTCCTCGAAATTGCTAAGGTAGAAAAAGTGCTACACACCCATTAACTTTTCAGAACTTATTTATGTTGATACTCAACATTTCAAACTTCCTTACGTAACTCTCTTTCGAATAAATCCTTATTCGATAACTCCTCCCTTAGAATAACTATATTCGATAATCTCTCTTTCGAATAACTAAATTCGAAACTTTTCTTCGAATAAACTATATTCGATTAACTCCTTCGAATAACCAATATTCTATAACCCACTTCGATTAATCTAATCGATAACTGTTTTCGATTCAACTATAATCGATAACTCCTTTGATTTACTAATAATCGATAACTCCTTCCGAATAACCAAATTCGATAATTCCTTTCGAATAAACTATATTCGATAATCTCTATTTCGAATAACTATATTTGATTAACTCCATTCGCTTGACTCTAGATCGCAGCGATCACAATGGTTACGCCTGATTCCCCCAGGAAACATCTGATCGCCTTAGGCTATCTGCAGCCCTGCGAATTACGCTAGCAGTCGTACGAAATGGCAACTTATCCTGAGTAACTATGTTTGACTAATTCTATCTCAATAACTATATTCGATCAGCTTTAATTGAATAACTAACCTTCAATTAAATCCTAATTCGATTAACTATGTTCAATTAACTCTATCTGGTTAATTCTTACTCTAATCGATTTATTCTAACTCTAATCGACTTCTCCTATTCGAATAACTCTTATTGGATAACGTTTATTCATTTATAAAGATTTACTTTTTGTAACGGTTCTTCACTTTATAAGTGTTCTCTTTAATAACGTTACTTCACTTATACAAGTGTTGTGTACCCCTTCTATTTAAAACTATCGGTGCTAAAAACCAATATCCCCTCTCTATATAAGTTCAGACTTATATATTCCATTTATCGAATGATAAATATTTAATTTAATTTATAAACTGTTATTTATAAATTAATCTTTCTATTTACCTGTTAAAAACAGATTTCCATTTTCTATTCATCTTTCTAAATATTCCTTTGATTAAATTCTATTTATTTAACAAATAAATATCTCATCTATAACATTCTATTTATTTCTTTAAATAAATATTTCCATTTATTCTATTTGTAAATGTTTTACAAATATTCCCGTTTTAAATCTTATTTGTAAATGTTTTTACAAATATTTCTCCTTCCATTTGTTTCCACATAACTTCCTTGTTATTTGTGTAACAAATATATTTCCTTTATTCACACCCAATTCATATTTCATCACATTGATTTTACTCAATCTATTCATTTCGATCCATTTAACTCACTTAAGTTAAATTCAATTTCAATCATTCAAATTCCCATTAACTAGTTGCTAATTAACCGTTTTTCCTATTTCACCCTTTTTATTTGAATATAACTTGTCCAAAAGTATGTCAACTTAATTATAACTAATCTAATTTTTTTTTTCAACTCGAGTTATATATTCGATTTCGAATATAAATTCTCAATCTCTTTCACTTATCGAAAACCCAATTTCGATTCAAATTTGATTAACTAATTTCTCTTTTACTTAGTTAATTCTATTCAATAATCAGAAATATGATCATTGTTTCCCAAATCATTTTATCTACTTCACTTGAGTTCACATTTATTTTATAACTCA
The DNA here is from genome assembly GCA_030737875.1 of Allium sativum. NCBI lineage: Eukaryota > Viridiplantae > Streptophyta > Magnoliopsida > Asparagales > Amaryllidaceae > Allium > Allium sativum. Next base: position 219,750,792 of record CM060921.1, read on the forward strand.
AGTCTATATTTTTCTCATGGCCATTCGGATTTTATTTACTTTAAAAATCCTTTTACTTATATATATATAAAAACCATTGTGGTTTTAAATGGTTTCTGGCGCTGCACTTTTTGAAATTTGATTTTGACATAACTCAAAATCTATACGACGAAATCCAGATTTTTATCTTTCATTAGAAAACTATTGTTCAATCGGTCCCGACGATTCTTGTTTCAAAGAATTCCGACTTCAATTGAGTTCTGTATACTAAATTGAAGATCGAATCGCCAATTTTCGAACTGCCGCGCTACGGCGAGCTCGTTTTAATTATATTTATAAATATAAACGTTTAACTTCGTTTATAATAAATTCAACTCCATTCTGATATATTTTTAATATATATCAAATCCATTTTTCCATTTCAACATAATATTCCCGATCTATTTCACTTCTTTATTCAAATCCTATATTTTCATTTATAATATTCAAATTCCATTTGAATTTCTTTATTCAAACTCATTTGAATTTCCTTCTATTAAATTTCTGTTTGAATTTCTTCTATTTAAATTCCTATTTCTATTCCTTATCTTCAAATCCTATTTGAATTTCTTATTTTCAATTTCTATTTGAAGTCCTTCATTCAAAAACCCATTTCAAATCCCTTCTTCAAATTCCATTTGAAACCCTTTAAATTTAAATTCTATTTTAACTCCTTTGAATTCAAATTCTATTTAAACTCCTTTTATTTTCTTTGAATTTTAATATTCATCCTCCACTTTATATTCTCTTTGAAATTCTATTTAACCAAATTCCATTTGAATTCTAATATTCAAATCTCTCCTTGACTTTTCTTTATTCAAATCCATTTGAATTCCTTTGAATTCAAATTCCATTTCAATTTTTCTTATACAATTTCTATTTGAATTTTCTTTATTCAAACTCATTTGAATTCCTTTGAATTCAAATTCTATTTCACTTCTATTTGAATTATATATATATATTCAAATTCCTTTATTTTACTTCTATTTGAAATCTATATTCCCATTTCACATTTCAAAATTTCTTTGAAGTCATATAAATATATACATATATTTATATCTATCTCAAATTCAAACCATTTGAATTTTAAAATAACTTGTTTCTTTTTCAAACAATTTCCCATCAAAACTTTTCTAAGGCAGCAATTCGTCACTTAGAAACTCGAAAATGAACACTGATGATGTTGCGACCATCATCAGAATTATTTCCCAGCTACTGAATGAGTTCAGTACTATATTTCTTTCAAACTCCTTTTAGAAAAATATTTTCCAAACTCCCAGGATTTTAAATTCTGAATTCTGGTTGGAATTCAATTTCAATTCATCTTATTCGTATATTTGATTTCATATACAAATTCCATTGGTTATATATAACTATTTCAGTTTTATAATCTAATTTGATTATAATCCAAACAATCAACTCAACTATTTAAAAATAATATCGTGTCCAATCTTCTGTTCAAGTGTTTATAAACTCCTATCGACATCGTGGCATCCCACGATTCGACCAAAATTTATAATCCACTCAACAGACTAGTCAACACAATATAAAACAGTTTTTATATCAAATAACAAATACGCTCTCTTGTATATAAATACACTCAACTCATTCTAGGATACTACTGATCCAATCTCTAATGAGCACATTCCACACAGCCTAGGTATTAGCTCAACCTAAGCTCTGATACCAACTGTAATGACCCGAAAATCCGGACCAATTTGAGCTGACCAAAAACACAAGTCCAACCCCAAATATCACGGAAATTCGAACCATTAATAGAAAGAAGTTAGAGGGTGAGGATAGATAAGATAGAAACTTAGGATAGAAGAAGAAGAAGAAGAACACAACATCAGAGTAACACGAATCTCACAGCGGAACGAATAACATATAATATATATAACATAACTTGAAATATACATCTGTACTTGAATATACATCAATATCAAAGTACATCACTTACAACACAGCAGAAATAACTATAGCTATATGATCCTGAAGCCTCCTGCTCCAAGCTCTTCCAGTATATCTGTAAAATCCTGAACTACTTGACTGCCCGTACAAATTTAGGCACCCAAGAGTTTAGGTAGAACAAAACAAATAAACTCCGGGTCAGTCATGGGACTGGTATGAGTAAACAGTTTAAAACAGTTCAGAAAACTAAATGATATCTCATAAGACCACGCCGTATAACACGGAACGGGTTTTTCCCTTATGAGAATCCAAACACTTGACTTATCTTTATATCAAAACTCTTTTGATATTATAATAATGTCTAAATCAAGTAAATAACAATCTAGTGGAACGTTTGCATCTCACGTTCCACATATATATACAATCAAAACCGCAAGCACGTATTGGGTAATGGATTTCCAACTATGACAAGGTATGGAACCACCTTCCACTGGTATATCTCTAGAGGAGAATACACCGAGTTCAACAAGAACATCTTGCAACTCAGCCACACATGACCGACCACTCATTTGGCTTGAGTGTATCGAATGTATATCACCAACGATTGGGATCAGCAACCGTTTCCCGAATGGGTCAGCATCGACAATAGATTTTTAGAAGTAAATGAAACTCTAGATCAGGTGATTATACACCCTAATAGGTGCGACCTACATAGCCATGCTGCTTGCCCGATTTCTGTCATTTATCGGATGATGAGGCTAGAAGCTACGCTTTATCATCACACCAGATTCACTTCGAATGCCACATCGTCAAATCCATCAAATCACCGATTGACGTCCTCAACAGTACATTACGTGTTAGCTAAAAGAAGTTTCCTTCTCCGCTTCCACTCTTGGTACGGTTGAAGAAATCAATGTACGTGACCTTTCTGGAAATACTCTGTCAGACATTCATCCATACATGTCACCCAGGAACAGGATGAACCGAAGGTACTATTTCTATAAATAGAAAAAGTCCTTGCACTCTACTCCGTCTTCGATTATCTTTATATAATCTGATTCGCACGCTACTGCCAATATGGAGTGGTTCTTCGGATAATAATCCAACCGGTCTCTCCATATTGACAACGATGGTCAAAACTCCGATAGTCTGTGATTTAACTATCGAATAAAAACAAGTGTTTCGATATTCGATGATTTAACTATCGAATAAAACAAGTGTTCATCCAAACATCCAACCATCAGTGAGCCTTTAATTAATATTCCATTAATTAAATCTCTTCTCTATTTCTTTATCAATATTTGTTAACCAAATATTTTCAATAACCATATTGGCCTTATACGTTCTTTGGAAAACATTTCCATATATCGCCTTCCTTTATTTTCTATAATAGGAAATATTCATTATTCTATTTCCAAGCTTTGCACATATGTGGGTTAAAACAGATGTTGTATAAAACATCGTTACGACAACCCAAATACAGTATTTAACTAATTCTTATTCCACATTGATCTTCGAGCCTGAATCTTGCTACTTATCGGTATATCATGAAATCAACTAAGTTGGGGTATAATTACCTCTCTGACCTTGACTGAATAACATTTAACGTCAAAACAGACAAGACTACTTACTCGAATAATCAATACCATACAACTGATTATTCACCTTTAAACACATATACATTTTCTCTTTCTATACCTACGAGATTTTATTCTTATACTTCCCTTTTTATTTTACTATTCTATTTCTAAGTTCGTTTTCTAATCGACTTCTATATATTTTGATATGTTAATTTCTAACTATCAAATTATCTTAAAAATATTCTATCTCCTTAAATTCCCGGAAAAATTCGCCATAACCTCCTTTGTACCGGGAGCATCGGGAAATTTCAAATAGCTTTCCCGGTCCTTATCTCAAAAAGAAAAAGAAAAAGCCAAGCGGCTTGCCGATACGGCGCATAAAATCTCATATATGAATTAAATACGTACCTTTTTGTCGGGTATTCTATTTATTTCACTTCTATACTTTATTCCATACCTGTCTCCTGTATGTCTATACCTATCCAATCTATTTTAACTATACCAATCGTTTTAACTCAATTTGTTAATTAAATCTGTTACTTAACTTTTCAGTCTATTTCACCTTCATATTTGAACATGACATGTTCAAATATATTTTAACTACATATTAACAAATTCTAATTATACTCATACTCTCGTTTCCTTATCGACTTCTTATTCAAATTCCAATTCAATTCTATTTGAATTCTTTTTATTTAGACTTCATTTGAATCCTATTTGCAAATTCTATAGTTTAAAGTCCATTTGAATTTCTATATTCAAATCTATAGTTTAAAGTCCATTTGAATTTCTATATTCAAATCTCTATTTCAATTCCTTATATTCAAAGTCCATTTGAATTCTCGGCATTATTTATAAACAACGTTTATAACTTCAATTCAAATCCCACCTTTCCATTTATAAACAACGTTTATAAATTCAATTCAAACCCCATATTTTCATTTATAAACAACTTTATAAATTCGATTCAAATCCCATATTTTCATTTATAAACAAAGTTTATAAATTCGATTCAAAACTCATATTTTCATTTATAAACAAAGTTTATAAATTCGATTCAAAACCCATATTTTCATTTATAAACAATTTTATAAATTCGATTCAAATTCCATCCTTTCATTTATAAACAACTTTATAAATTCGATTCAAATTCCATCCTTTCATTTATAAACAACTTTATAAATTCGATTACTTGTTTTATATACCTTCAAACAAGTTAATGTTTCTATACTTCATTTAAAATTCAAATTCTATTTATAAAAATAGAATTCCCCTTTTAATTTCAAATACCCTTATTCGATATTTTTATAAATCAATATCCCAAGCCCCAGTGATATTTAAACAATCAAATCAACCAATTTTCAATCATTTGATTTTTAACACATCATATATGAATATATATGAAATCAAACGAACAACAGATAATATATATTTTTGAGGAATCCAGTTGGATTCCTCCAACCTGTTTTCCTGCATCCACAGATGTTAGTCAACATAGTAATACCCATCCTGCTTCGAGGTAGGATATCGCGGTATGAAGGTCATCCACTAATCATAGCGTGGGGCGTATAGGGTAATCATCCGCTATGAAACTGCGGGCATCCGCTAATGATACTGCGGGAATCCAACCAATCATCAACCCAATATATATATATATATCCTAGATAACTATATATATTTAAATCAACCAAGCAGCATTCAAACAAGCATAACAATTATTTTTAACGACATAAAAATAATTCTAATTAAGGTGAGTGAGATTTACTCACCATGATATTTTATCTTCGAATATCCATCTTTTCGAATTGTCTTGGCTAGCCTCTACTTGAATCATCTCAAATGAATTTATCGTACACCTATTTTATATTTATCGATCAATGATTTTTCGATTATATTAACTACTATACCAAACAAATTAATTATGAACTAAATAATTTATTTAATTACCTTATTGATTATTACTGCAAACAACTTTAAACCCTTGCACCATACACTTCGACATTACATCGAACACCATTTTGTCATCAACAACTTCCACCTCTCCGACTTGTTGCAGCAACAACTTCGCAGCATTCCACCTACTGCATCCTCTCCGCTCAACATCAGTAAAAACCCATACTCCACTTGCCTCAACTTCAACCCAAAATATTCAACATCGTCACAATGCACAAACTGGTTTACTTCCTACCAATTCTGGCTACAACGGCTTCCTGGACTAGCTCATCATTCAACAGTGATGACACAATGAACATCATTTACATTGCTGCCTCCATCTCGAGACAACACTAACCGGGTCGGACTCCCAATGCCTTGCGAACCCTCCAACAAATCAAGCTTCATCAAACCCACTTCCCAATCGAACTCCTGCAACGCGACGCTCTAACTCAAAGCCACCAGATCCGGTTCGGAACCCTACCAGAATCGCGATTTCGATCCATACTCCTTCACGAACGACACTCGCTCCAGATCCTCACGCCCTCGAGCTTGGTCTCGCACTCTTTCTTGCTCGCGAAACACGGCTCGAGTTCGTACTCGAATTTGATTTTCTGTACTGGAAATATCGCGGCCCCCCTTTTAATTTGATTTTGAAACACTGCTTTGTTCGGTTATTGATTTTCTGAGGAAGGAGTAAATGAATTGGGGTGGTTTGCGATTTTATAGTAGAAAAGGGGATTTCAGTTTGTGGAGAATAGAAGAACACGGCTCTATTTTTATTTTATGGGATTAAGGAAGCCACGGTTCTGTTGTAATCTGTGGTGAGGAAGAGCAAATGTTGTTTTGATTTGGTCCACCACAAAAGGATTTAATTTAATTTAGAATTTTAATTCAATCAACTTCGTATTCTGATAACTTGATATATTCGATATTAAATCGAAACTGATTATTAAATTGATAACTTAAAAATTCCATTTATTTTATCAAATCAATATTTAAATAAAATATTAAATATTCAAAATTTCCCCATAAGAAATCCGGGTCATTACATTACACTTTTATACAATATTTACTCGCTAAACCGTTGAGAATCCAGAACTCATTTATTGGTCATATATTCGTTTTTAACTTAACTATTTGCCTGGGTAAACTAAATTCAAGAACAGCTTTCTTATTATAATTTAATAACTAAAACATATTATTTAGTCATTAAAATCATATTAAATAATATTCATATACTATTCGTGGAATTTGGGATTTTACCGATAAAGTGATACTAATTTTTCTTATATTTTCATGCTAGGTATATTTCTTTATATAACTTATTTTTAATTGATTTATTATTACTATATAACATATTAAAAATGATTTTTTATCATTTAAACCCTTATTTGAATTATTATAATAATTATTAAAGGGTCTGTTTGGCACAGGTCCCTATTAAGTTTCAAAATTAGGCTCACATCCGGTCCAACTTTTCATGTAAATTTAGTCCCTATTTTTCAAAAATACACTAAAAACAAAAATCATGAAAATTCATATTTAAATCAAACATGTGCTCACCCACAAAAATAGCTCGTAAAAAATCAAAAAATGCATCAAAATAAAAAAATACAATAAAACAGCGAAAAATGCAGAAATTTACATCAAATCATGCACATATTTGCAATACTTGCATTCATCTGTGCAAGTATTTCAAATGTTGAATTTGCGTTTGTTTTTTTGCATACATGTATGCAAGGTAAATAGATTCTTGCGTACAAGTGTGCAACAATCTTCAGGCAAAATTTTCGCTTCAAATTTTTATATGCAATACTTGCATACATGTGTGCAAGTATTTCAAATAGTTGCATACATGTATGCAAGTTTTTTTTTAAATTTCCGTGAACTTCTGTTAATATTTCCAGATTTTAGAATATATATTTTTTTACATTGTAGCACTTTTTTTTAAAATATAAAGAAAAGGCGAAATAAATAAAAAAGGGACATAGTTTCCCATTAGTTTCCGCCCCCTCTTTTTGAGCTGCTGCCTAATAATTTTTGTCCCTTCCGCCTTCCACTTCCTTCCACTTCGCCTTTTCCATTTTTTCACAAAAAAAGTGCTCTTGCATTAAAAAAAATAATCTAAAATCTGGAAATATTCCCCTCAATCCACGCAAATCAAAAAAAAAGTTGCATACATGTATGCAACTATTACTGATAGTTGCATACATGTATGCAACTATTTAAATACACATGCAAAAAAAAAAAACCGCAAACCTGCTGAATATTTGCATACAAATATGCTGCTATTCAGAATAGCTGCATACTTGTATGCAGTAATTCGTTGAAAGGTAGAGGGCATGGCAATATGTGCATCCATGTATGCAAATATTTGAAATATGTGCATGTTTTCATGCGCTGTTTTGTGTATTTTTTGATTTTGACTTGTTTATCGATTGTTTTTCCACCTGATTTTTTTGGCGTGAAAATATTTTATTTAATAATGAATTTTCGTGATTTTTTTATATATTTTTTATATTTTTTTATATGTTTTTGAAAAATAAGGACCTAATTTACATGAAAAGTTAGAATGGATGTGAGCCTAATTAAGTTTCATTTTAGGGATGTGTGCCTAATTTTCACATTATTAAATCTCTAAATTGTTTATTTAAATCCATAAATTAATCATTGAATATAAATATTCTTACTGATAATTCATTAATATATTTAATTATAAAAAATAAAATATTATTATATATTCTTCTTTAGTTATGAAAATATGTGTATGTATCCAGAATCGTTCGCGATCCTTATGGTTAGAAATCAGTTTTATTGATAAGATGATTTCAGCTATTTTGCAACTATTTCCCTAGAGAAATATCTTCCAAACTAAATCCCTAAAATGAGTTCATTATCATTTTTCCTTACCCTAATCTTCATTATTAGTTGGAATTAATCCACATTTAAATATTTACAATAATTAAAATATCCTAATATAGGCGATCAAATTCCGGGTTGTTTCATTCTCCCCCACTTAAAAGGATTTCGTCTTCAAAATCACGGCGACCAAAGCTAAAGAAGTTTTCCTAAAATTTTATTTTACTTAATGAATGTAAATCATCTATATGTAATTTATAATTTAACCTTTAATTAAAATTCATAACTACTCCTTCCGAACTAGCACTGATCCTCTGATGTTTTAGAGCAAATTTTGATCGGGTTCTTTGATAATAAACCTTGCTTTCCTTGCATGGTTCTCAACCATGATAAAAACTTAAGATTCGATCATAAACCCCTATCAATTTTCAACATCATACATTGAATGGTAAATTTTCTTTCGAAATGGGTGTAAATACATTAAATTTTGTACTCAAATCTAGATCAAGATGTTAATAACTTAAGTAATTACATTTCCCTTCAGTATTATACTCTAAAATATATCGTTTCTTCAATTTTGTATAATTTTATAATTCAATTTCATACGTTCATAATCCTCCATTAAGTCCTTTGAGTATATACAATTTTTCTAACAAGTAGGTTTTAATAGAATTTTCTTAACCTCCTTAATTATATAGATCGCACTTTATATCTTTATAAACATTTCAACATTAAGTTCAGGGTTTTCAACTGTCCAAAGTTGTTGAGAACCTTGATTAATTTAATTATTAGAAATTTACCTAGTTATTTGTTACTCACTTAAATGAAACATTCCTAGGCTTGATAAGATGTCCCTACGCTTGATAAAATGTTCCTAGGACGAATCGCTAAAACATCCTAGGATTTCAACAACTGGGTAGTGGTTAAAGTCATCGCAGATTTTATTGATATCAATTGAGAGGTTGCAGCCTCATTTAGTTTACTTGTTCCAAAATATTTTTCAAAGCTTATCTTAACTTAGGTGAAAGTTACTTCTTAATGTCTTACCTTTGTTTTGGGGGAGACTTGTGCAAAAATATAACCATAAAGATTTTCCATTAACACAAGCTTCTTATAATATACTGCATCATTATTAATTAATCATTACTGATACAATGATTCATACTTAGTTCCTACTTATACAAGGATTCATAACTAGTTCCTACTAATACAAGGTTTGACAACCAGTTTCTGCTGATACAAGGCTTAAAGAAGAATCAAAATCCTATTCATGGGAGTTAGAGGAGTTCCTTCCATACCAGAAGTATATCTCATAGGATGTGTATAAATCTTTGTTATCTTCCTCCTCTTCATTCTCAGTCACTGCTTCTTCTTAAGGTGGGTTTTCCATACCAAATGGACTTGCGTCTACGAATATCATGTGTCCTCCTTCTTTTATGTCCTACATTCCTAGGACTGGTTCCACAAGGACTTCTTCTCCTGTCACTTCTTCTTCACCAACCTTGGTATCATCCTACCATTCAATGTCGTCGTTGTCTATTGACCAGAGAATGTTGCTTCCTTGAATACTCTTTATGTTGTTACTAGAGATATCATCCGTCCAATGGTCATAATATGCAGAATTTTGGCTATCGAGCTCAGCCTTGGCTTCATCCACCTCTTTATCTTCTTCCTCCATGGGTTCTTCTATGGGTCCTTCTTCTTCTATTTCCATGGGTACTGATTTTTCGCTCTCAATGATCGGTGTCGATTCCTCATCACTAGATAAGATAATGAGCTCAGGATCCTCTCAAGGAATGACCCACGTGGTTGGGGGAGTGGTTTTCTAACTAAATTGGGAGAAAGAAAAGCTTGGATGCTTACAACTATCACTAGAGATCTCTATGGTTTCCTTTGGCTTGGACGATTCCTCTTTGCAGACCTTCTTTCCATCAGGATTTTACAAAAACAAAGGATAACTATCAATAATAATATCTATTTCTTATTCTAATAACAAAGAAGGGTGAAGTTCACGATGTCTATTGTTGTTAAGATATTCCTTAATTTAAAGAAAAACCTTAGGAAAAGCTTATTATTTAACTATTTTAAAGAAAGATCATTTATTCTTAAAAATATGCACTCGTATCGCTTTGAATTCATTCTAGTCTATTGCTAATCCTATCTTTAATGAGTTACTCATCCTAGAGTATTTATAACTTATCTCTAATGAGTCTCCCACCATATCAGGCTTAGGTGTTTGCTCAACCTAAGCTTGGATACCAAATGAAATCCATTTGATATATTCTTCAGATGATAATCCGACTTTGGTAATAGATAAACTAAGGCTCTGATATCAGATGAAATGACCAGCTTCACTTCCTCAATCCTTGAAAATCGACACTAATACATCCATGATATTCATATGCCTAAATTCTAAGTATTAGAGAAGCGAACCGTTTGTAGTAAGAAAGAAAATAGGTAGAAAGTAGAAAGTAGAAAGAAAGAAATCTTGCATAGTGGGAAAATGTGTACGTATATATTCACAAAAATTGTTACAGTGAAAATTTAAATCTGACTTATCAGAGTGAAACTATATCATCCTAGACACTTATAGAACCTATCCTCATAAATGCTGAAAGAAACTAAGAAAAAGTAGGAATAAATGACTACCTCCAGATTCTTCAGCTTCATGCTCCATCCAATTGATCCACGAAAAACCTATGCTACTAGGTTTCCTAGAGAAAATAAGGGCACCAAGATTTTTAACGGAAAGAAAGTAAACTCTGGGTCAGTCATAGTCTATCGTAAGAAACTTAAATATGTCATTTTGAAAATAAAGGGAATCCCATAAGCCACGACCACACATAAACGTGGCACGAGTTTTTACCTTATGGTAACCAAATCCTTGCTATGTGAAGTCATTTGATACTATTTTTAATGAATTGCGGGATAAAACCCATTAAATTAAATTGTAGAAATAGCTTAATTGTTTCCAATATTAAATTCTACACTCTTAATAGGGCTCTACACGCCACACTTAGGGAGAATGAATTTCCATACAATAGCAAGGTAAAGGACAACCTTCCATATAGTACACCTCTAGAGGGATGTACCAGGACTCCTCGCCCTTCGTATCAGGTAAGGTCAGGCCAACTACACAAACCCAAGGGTGCTGCATTGTCCTGAGTATAACATCACCTCTGTCGTAATCGGCCTGTTCGGGGATCCAAGCATACACCGCATACTCGATATATAATGAGAAATCTAAAAAGGTGATGGGACGGGCACGATCCATATAGCCAAACTTTCGGCCATGTTTCTGTCATTTTCATGTGATGAGGCTAAAGGTCACAATTACCTTATATCAAGAACATTCTTCACTTTGAATGCCACGATGTCATGTTTGTTATACGCAACTGATGTCCACTAAAGTACAACCTCTGAACTCGTATGTCTTAGAGAAGGGTGTATACATTGCACGAGAATTACTTACCACCCTACAAAGAAGATGTACATTCATTGAGATCAATATACACATATGAAAAATGTAATGTCAAGCATTCATCCATACAAGTTATCTTAGATTTAGATAAACCGAAGGCACTACTCTTTATAGATCATTTGATCTAACTCAAAGTAGCCCTTACATCTAAGATTTGAATGCAGAACCGTTGTCAACTAGTAGTATGGGAAAATTTCCCCAAGGGTCAGTGACAACATCCCTTCTGTTTACACCAAAAATGGTCTAAACACCCAAGGTACTAAACTGTACTTCACCAATTTGGTAAGAAATAAATGGAACCGTGTTTAATCAACAATTGAAAACGAAAAATGCGAAAAAAGGTAAAGTAGAGACTAGATCTATAGTGGTTCAGCCGTTAATTAGGCCTACGTCCACTTTGAAGGTGATTTCCAATCTTATAATGAGGATTACAAAATACGTCAACTCTCTCTTTCCATACATCTCTATATTCCCTCAATATCCCCTCATTTATATATTTCAATATTGGAATTGTACAAGAGAATGGTAGAGTCTAAGGAGAAGAAGGATGGATGAATGGTTGAGAAGGAGGATGTCTTAGTCTTCCTTGATCACAGGATTGTTCTTGACGCCATGGCCGAATTAGTAGTTGAGGGTAGAATTTAGCAGCACTTCGTGGTTTCAAAGATTGGCCCCCTTTGTGTTGGCATCCATGGTGTATTTATAGGTGAGCTTCCCCTGGGAAATGATCTGAAATCGGTTTATGCAGGCTGCGGATCGCTCAATCTATTAATTACAATCATGCCATCGGCTAGCTATAACCAACTTTCCAGAGCTGTTTCTGGTTGTCATGCGCGAGTGACTCAATGGAGCAAGCGTCTTAAGTAGTTGAGCGGGTTCATAGGAGCGGGCGTCCCTATGAGAATGAATGCTTTGGGAAACTTGGAAACTTTTATAAGAGCGGGACGCGGAACTGCACACGACTCTCCCCTGTTCCTTGTGCGACCGATCTTCTTAGTTCAAAAGCGCTCGTCCTTTTGCTGACTTTATATGGGCACTGTTTGTCCTTACGGCTATACTATGAGGTCTCTTCCGGCTATATTAAATGGATGACTTACTTTGCTTCTGTGTTTGAGCGGCTTTTCCCTAATATGAATGACCGATCTTTGCTTCTGCGCCTGAATCATGATTGGCATCTAACTTTGGTTGGAGACATGGTTGCATGAGATGTTGCGAGCGCTTGTATTGCAGCTCCATCTCAGGCTTGGTCTTTTGACGGGAAACCAGTGAGCGACTTTGCAGGATATACGATCTCTATCCTTTCTGGACCACACTTCTCATTACATATCATGCCATCATCCTCGGCCGTACTGGTTGACTTGTCTTGTCTTGGGCTTGATATCATGCACGACCAACCCTGATGATATCCATTCCGCGTCCTTTGTTCAATGTGCACATAGAGTTTTTATGGATTAACACTTGCCCCTCGAAGTCCGTGATTTCCTTTAGTAAGGAATTACTAGCTTCAACATGTTTGATCACACATTGTTCGGTAGATTTGTTGAGGGGTCGGTCGCGCTAAGATTTGGGATTGTTTTATTGTAGCGGACTGGCATTGTTTCCCTCTGTGAGCGAGAAGCTTGATGTATCTTTTGTTATTGTGAAAACAGTTGAATTTCGGGATGCCAGCTGGAGCTTGATGGGACACTTATTTGTATATTCGAGTACTAAGCTGATGTTGTGAGAATACTCTAGATTCATGCCTTTTAATTTCCCTTTCTGTTTTCTTACCTGTGCACATTTAATTGGTTTTTCACGTATACCAATGTATGCTTGTTTTGAGTGGTTTACCCAATTGCTCGAATGCTAAGCCCACTAATCTGAACATAGGGTTGTCTGTTGTATGAGCGAAAGGATGGAAATACTATTTCGGTTAGCCAATCCTTTCATCTGTCTTTTTATATATTATTTTGATATCTTCCTTTTTTCTAGAAGAAAGCTTTAATGGCAGCGCTACTCTGAGCAGTCCTCTTTACTACTTGGATCTCTTTTATAACTCCTGATTACTTGTAACAACCCGTATTTTCAATAACCTGTAATAACATAAATCGAGGCAGAATTTAATTCTAAAATGGGAATCAAGGGAAACGGGCTATGCCATTGCGTTCGTCTCGGAAAAATACGCGAAATAGAGTCCGAGTTTTCGAAAATCGGAGTCTGTATGACCAAGATATGGCCTCGCGAAGTTTCACGAAAATTCCCAAATTAAAGTATACTTAATTAAGTGAAATGGGTTGTGTAGATATATATATATATATATATATATATATTGATATATATATATATATAATTGAAAATTTAATAAATAAATATGCAAAAATGCTCAAAACAGCGAATTGGGAGAGGGGAATAACCGAACCGGCCGATTTTTGAAGTCGACCCGAGCCCGCTGGGTCGACTAGGGGTTAATCCAGGGTGTTTGGCTGTCAACCCGTGGGCCGATTCGCTCAAGTGCAGATTTTGCATTTGAATGGTTCTCATGGTCCATCTTTAATCTAAAGGCCCTAGATGGTTCCTACACTTGACTTCTTCCCCAAGACATGCTTTGATGGCTTGGATTGAATCTAGGGTTAATCCTATGGCCTAAAACACTTGCCTAATCTATAAATAAGACCCTAACCTACCCTAATTCATTCATAATTAAACCTAGTGACTAAACTATGGCAAAATGCTAGCTCTCATGGCCTCCACTAATTTTATGAAGAGGGTTGCATACTAATCACTCTCTAATCAACTTCTAATCCCTTCTTAGCATCTTAATCTTCTTCATTTGGTGTTCAAAGTTGCTAGTTGTGAGTTTCTATCACTTTGATGATCTTTTGGTAAACTAATTAGATGAGATGTGATGAGATTTATGGTTTTGTATGTGGGTTAATGAGCTTTGAATCATATGATATGATGTTAGCATTAATCTTATGTTTATGCATGTTGAGTATGTAAGCTTATGCAAGTTTAATATGATGTATGTTATGTTTGCATGATGCTAAATATGCAAGTTGTGGGCTATGTAATCATATGCATGTTATGCAAGTTCATGGTAATATGCTATGCAAGTTACATGTATGTAAATATGCAAGTTACATGTTTGTTAATATGCAAGTTACATGTATGTAAATATGCAAGTTACATGTTTGTTAATATGCAAGTTACATGTTTGTTAATATGCAAGTTACATGTATGTAAATATGCAAGTTACATGTTTCTTTATATGCAAGTTACATGTTTGTTAATATGCGAGTTACATGTATGTAAATATGCAAGTTACATGTTTATTAATATGCAAGTTCATGATGACACATTATGCAAGTCTATAAGCTAATATGCAAGTTTGTTATGCAAAATGAATATGTAAGTTATGTGACATATTATATGCAAGTTATGTGACATGTTATGCAAGTTCATATGCAAGTTATGTGTTTGTTAATATGCAAGATGGCACCTTTGAAACATGTTCATTCATATGCAAGTTGACACCTTTTATATGTGTTATATCATGAACGAAATTACGTGGGAACGATGGGGTAATTAAATGCATAAGTTAATAAGATTGTGTGAAATTAATATAATTATGCATAACACAAAATAAATAAACATAGTATGGGAATTTGCCTATTTGGTTAGGTGTACCCATACTATGTGTTGGGAATTTACCTATTGAGTTAGGTCTACCCCATGGGAATTTACCTATTAAGTTAGGTCTACCCATGTTAAGAAAACTTGATTAATTAGGGATAATTAATATAAAATTATGAGGGTGATTAATTAGGTGTAATTAATTGACTAAGACACGAGGTTGGACTCAGTTGTAGCGTAAAACTGCCCGGACCCAACCGGCTTAACCAGTTGCTACAAATGTTAGCCCAATGTGAGAGGTCTTAGGCACAAACTAAATACGTAATTAATGTAAAGACACGAGGTTAGACTCTGTTATGACATAAGGCTGCCCGGACCCAACCGGCTTAACCAGCGGTCATAAAAGACAGTCTAATGTGAGAGGTCTTTACAAAGGTTACGTTCTTAATTAATTAATTAAGAAACACTTAACCATATTAGCATGTAGAGGGACATGAGGGGTTAAGTGGGTGCCTCGGGTGGCATGAGAAAATCTAGTGGTTGCCTTGGGTGGCAATAGAAAATACGATTAGAATACTTAACCAAAATGGAACATGTAATTAAAACATGATTAAAGGGTTAAGTGGGATATACTAGAAAAAGGGACAAGCTTAGGTGGGTAGCTTGTGGAGGCCCATTTCAACCAGTAACCCATACGTATCTTTGTGGGCTCGACCCATGTCGAGGACGGGACACGCATACTGGGCTTGACTGTAAGAGGCAAACGGGTTAGCGGTGGCAACGCAAGTCCAACGGGCTTCATATGCGTGAGTGGGCCCGGGCTGGTAGGTAAGCCGTTGTTGCATCGAGTAGATATAAGCCGTGCACCTTTAGTTCCATCAGGTTGCCACATTGGGGAATGATACATCCCACGGTGGGGCCAGCACGGGTATCTACGTTAGGGAGCCGATCGAATGGGAAGTAGTGTGTACACCTAGTGGATTGTAGGGCCCCGTGGCGCCTACTTGGTCACCTAGGGGTACGCAGGTACTAATTAGTAAATTTTATAAGTCCTTGGGTGGGATCAACCTTTAAGTTAGGAACGACTGGTGTGGTGCAGTTTAGTAATTTACCTTAGGGAGGGTAGATGCGTCTTTATCCTTTATCTTCGTTTAGTTGACTGCTTAGGGTAGCCATTCATCCCTATATGTTACCGTATATCAGTTTATGTCTTCTCTGGTTACTTTAACGATTGTATTGTTAAAGTTATAGGACTCGCTCAGACTTATGTCTGACCCCGTTGTTTTTATCTTTTTCCCAACCCTCAGGTCCTACGGTGGATCCTAGCAGTAGTGGAGCTTGATCGGATTGCTGTTCCAGTCTTTAGGAGCTTGGATAGATGTAAAGCTCCAGTTATCCAGTTATCTTTTCTTTTGTTTGGCTATTGTATGAGAGTGGGATTATGTACTTCTTTATTTTGATGGATATTGTACTTGACCTTTATTGTGGTTTTATGATGTAACCAGACATGTTTTACTTCCGCTGTTATGAGATGATGTTTTAAAAATTTCAAGTACTATTTATATCTGTCTTGTTGTAATTTTTCTGTTCTATATTCACTAAAATACTCCACCGATGCTATGGCATTCCCTTAGTGAGTGATCATAGCGGGAGTGGGGTGTTACACGTGGTATCAGAGCTTAAGGTTACCAGAACAGATAAAATTTTTGAGAAAAACTACTTTCTAAGAGTATTTTCGAAGAAAGGATTTTTAAAAGCATGTCTTCTAAGAGAAAAAGTTTTTGAAAAAGAAAAGCATAATCCCCAATAGCCATATCTTTATCTTTCGGAATCTCCTCTTTGAATCTTTCCTCTTTCGTTTCAGCATGGCTGAAGATCTTAACATCCCGGAGGGTTTAGTTATACCACTATGGTATAGGAGGTTGCAAGAGGCTAGGGCCGCGGCTGCGGGTCCGGCCAATGCTACTACACCAGAGACAACCGCTCCTCCTCCTCAGCCTAGAGTGGATAATTTTGCTAAGGTTTGCAAGGAGTTCAAGGCTATAGGAGGAAAACCTTTTCTTGGTTCAGAGACTTTCGTAGAGGCTAGAGATTGGCTTAAGGAAGTGGAAGAGTTGCTAGATATCTTTGAAGTGGAAGAGGGAAAGAAAGTCAAGTTGGCGGCTTGGTTAATGAAGGGAGAGGCCTCATTCTGGTGGGAGGTCACTAATGGAGAACGCCCTGTTGACTCTTGGGCAGATTTTAAGCAAAGGTTTGGGGCTAAGTTTCTCTCAAGGGCGGAAGAGAATCTGTTTATGGAGAAGTTCTTGAATTTGAAGCAAGGGAATCTCACGGTGAAAGAATATGTCAACAAATTCAATCAATTAGCAAGGTTTGGCATAGAGTTGGTGAATACACCGGAGAAGAAGGCTTTGAGGTTCGTTAGAGGCTTGAACGAACCATTGCAAGGAATAGCTATGACTCACATTCCTATGGGGGCCACTTTTGAGAAGCTTGTCTACATGGCACTTATGCATGAGGATGATAAGAATTCTAAGGCACCAGAGAAAAAGGGGGATCAGAAGAAACCGCAACAGCAACAACAAGGCAAGGGCGGAAAAGGCAATGGTGACAAAAAGAAGACGAAGAAGAAGTGCTTCAATTGTGGAACACCAGGACACCTTAGTAAGGATTGTCGCAAAAAGAAGAAAACCGGTTGCTTTCATTGTGGTGAAGCAGGGCATCTTGTGAAAAACTGCCCAAAGAAGGGGCAGAAGACGGGGTCTACCTCAGGAGGCCAGGTGCAAGCTCTTATAGCACCACCTCAGTCAGGGGGGCAAGTTCAGGTTCTCTCAGTTCCACCGATTCAGCAGAGAGGTAGAACTATTTCCGTTGAAAGTCTGGTTTTTCTGTTTGATCATCCAGTTCGTACTTTGTTTGACTCTGGCGCATCGCATTCTTTTATCTCATCATCGTTAGTTGAGTCACTGCACTTAGACACCAGTCTAGTTGATGATCCCTTGGTTGTCTCAAACCCAATTGGGGGCTCCATATATCTGTCTATGATATGTTTGGGTTTGAAGATTTCTATACTTAGCGTTGAGTTTAGATGTGATGCTTTTGTATTGGGCTTCACGGGCTATGGGTTGATCTTGGGCATGGACTGGTTATCCAGTAATGGTGCCGTTCTTGATTGCGAAAGGAGAGTTGTCAGGCTCATGACCCGCTTGGGTAACACTCTCGAGATCTCTTGCAATCCCATGGAATCTGTTTTGCTAAGTTATCTTGAATCGCTCGATGCTTCGGTCGAGAGTTTGTGTTCTGTCAGAGTAGTCCGGGAATATCCGGATGTGTTTGAAGAAGTAAAGGGTTTGCCTCCGAAGCGGGAGATAGATTTCCGAATTTATTTGGTGGATAATGCCAAACCAGTGTCTTTGCCAGTACGCCACATGGCTCCTCGTGAGAGAAGAGAACTTCATAAGCAAGTAGGGGAGTTGCTTGAGAAGGGGTTCATAAGGCGAAGTATATCGGAGTGGGGAGCTCCAGTAGTGTTTGCCACGAAGGCGGATGGGTCCCTCAGACTTTGTGTGGATTATAGAGAACTTAATAAGCTCACGAAGAAGAATAGACACCCATTACCGAGGATAGATGATCTCTTTGATCAGTTGGTTGGCGCGTCAGTATTTTCGCAGATGGACTTAGCTACAGGGTTTCATCAGTTAAGAGTGGCGGAGGACAGTATAGAGAAGACTGCTTTCCGGACTCCGGATGGTTTTTATGAGTGGCTAGTGATGCCATTTGGGTTGACAAACGCCCCCGCATACTTTGTTGATCTCATGAGTAGAGTGTTCAGAGAGTATCTGAATAAGTTTGTAGTAGTTTTTGTGGATGACATCTTGGTCTTTTCCAAGAATGAAGAAGAGCATGCCTTACATCTCAAGGAAGTGTTGGAGACTCTTCGAGCGCATAGTCTTAAAGCTAAATTCTCTAAATGCCATTTTTGGAGAAGAGAAGTGCGATTCTTAGGGCATGTGGTCTCTAAGGAAGGGATAGCTGTGGATCCCGCAAAGATAGTATCTATCCAGGATTGGAAAGTTCCTAGAAATGCTACCGAGGTAAGAAGTTTCTTGGGGTTGGCAGGATATTATAGGAAGTTCATCAAAGACTTCGCGAAGATATCAGCCCCATTAACCCGCTTGACGAAAAAGAATCTGGTTTTCTCGTGGGATGTAGATTGTGATGATGCTTTCCGACGGTTAAAGAGAGCTTTGACCACCGCTCCAGTTTTAGTGCTCCCGGATGGGAGTAAGCCGTTTGTTGTTTATACCGATGCTTGTGGAACAGGATTAGGCGCAGTCTTGATGCAGGAGGGAAGGGTAATAGCCTATGGAGGGAGACAATTGAGAGTGCATGAGAAGAATTACCCTACCCATGATCTAGAGTTGGCCGCGATTGTTTTCGCACTTAAGTCTTGGCGCCATTATCTTCTTGGTGAGAGATTCGAGTTGTTCACCGACCATAAATCATTGAAGTACTTATTCTCTCAGAAGGATTTAAACTTAAGACAGCAAAGGTGGATGGAGTTCTTAGCATCCTATGATTTCGAGATAGCGTATACCCCTGGTAAGGGTAACGTGGTGGCAGACGCCTTAAGTAGAAAAAGGCTATCTTTGAGTCCATTGTTCGTGGAACGACGAAGCTTGGAGTTTCTTTCTTTGTTTGACTTCAGACCTTCTGTTGATTTTGTACCTGGTTTGTTGGCATCCTTGGAGGTTAGACCTACTCTTTTGAGACGGATTGGCGAGGCTCAGCGAGACGACCCACAGTTGGTTGTGTTGGTAGAGAAGCTTATAAGAGGGGAGTCGTCCAGCCATTTGGGTAGATACACCATAGATGATAAGGGATGGTTGCATAGAGACGGTAGACTTTGTGTACCGCAAGATGAGGGTTTGAAGAAGGCTATTTTGGATGATGCACATCGTTCAAGAATGACTATTCATCCCGGTGGAGACAAAATGTACCAAGACATGAAGAGAGTTTTCTTCTGGGCCGGTATGAAGAAAGATGTGGCCGAGTATGTGGCTAGATGCTTAGTGTGCCAACAAGTTAAAGTGGAGCAAAGGAAACCCGGTGGGTTGCTACACCCATTGGAAGTTCCACAGTGGAAGTGGGATAGTGTCTCGATGGATTTCATCGACGGGTTACCGAGATCGAGGAAGGGCAATACGGGAATTTGGGTTGTGGTAGACAGACTTACCAAGAGTGCCCATTTTATACCCGTAAAGAGTAAGAGGACCGCTCCATGGCTTGCTTCAGTCTATGTTAGAGAGATTGTTAGATTACATGGCGTACCATCCAGCATTGTGAGTGATCGAGATCCTATTTTCACTAGTGAGTTTTGGAGAAGTTTGCAAGAGGCGGTAGGGACTCAGTTGTGTTTGAGCACCGCATATCATCCTCAGACGGACGGTCAGACTGAGAGGGTGAACCGTATCTTAGAAGATCTTTTGAGGCTTTGTATCTTGGATTTTGGAGGTACATGGGAAGAACATCTTCCTTTGGTGGAGTTCGCATATAATAACAGCTTTCAGTCCAGTATTGGTATGGCTCCTTTCGAAGCTCTTTATGGAAGGCCTTGTCGATCTCCTACATGTTGGTGGGAATCTACGGATAAGATCTTGCTTGGGCCGGATATGGTTAGAGAGACTTCAGAGAAGATTGATTTAATTCGAAAAAGGATGAAAGCAGCGCAAGATAGACAGAAATCTTATGCGGATCGGAGAAGGACGGATCTTGAGTTTGAGGTTGGGGACATGGTTTTTGTCAAAGTATCTCCATTGAGAAATGTTGTTCGCTTTGGGTCCGTAGGGAAGTTAGCACCGAGATTTGTTGGGCCGTTTCCTATTAAGGAAAGGATTGGACGGATGGCATATAGGGTGGAGTTGCCCGACAGACTTAGTGGTGTTCATGATGTATTCCATGTATCACATTTGAGGAAGTGCTTACATGAGACCGCGGAGGTGGTAGAGCCGAGCTTGCTTAGAGATGTAGAGGTAGAGCGTGATGCGACGATTCGACGAGCTCCTACTCGCATCCTTGGGTCAGAAACTAGGAAGTTGAGGAACAGAGAAGTTCAGCTAGTTAAAGTGCAATGGGGAGATGACGAAAGCAATGCTACTTGGGAGACGGAAGCAAAGATGCGTTCTTTGTATCCATTTCTTTTTGAGAGTATGTCTTTTAACTTCTCCTTTATTGCTTGTCTAGTACTTATCTTATCTTTAGTATATCCTCTCGCTAATACCTATGACCTTTAGATAGGGTAAAACCTATGGTTGAAACATGTGTTTGAAACATGTTATGGTTGATGGATGCATATGGATGCAATTGTTTGCTAGTGGTTGCTCGTGGATGCATATACACACACATTAGGCACTAGATCGGCTCAGTCACTTCATGTTGCATATTGCATAAATGGATGTGGTAGTTAGATTGATGGATGTATCATGGCTGTGTTATCATATGGATGATGCATTTTTGTGTATGGTTGTGCACGCATGTAGAAATTTGTATGTGTCAATAGGGTTTCGCATACATATTGGATGCATGGCACTATCATGGTTTGCATTAAGGAGGTTTACTGTATCAGTAACCGCCTGATTTTTGCATTAGGTAAGTACATATACACACACTTTTGCATATATCCATCCAGCATTTAGAATCTTGTAAGGACAATGATTGCTCGTGGATGATGCTTTGAGTAGATGGATGATTGGATGGTAGGATACGTTCTTCCTAACTTGAAGATTTCGGGGACGAAATCCTTTAAGGAGGGGAGAATGTAACAACCCGTATTTTCAATAACCTGTAATAACATAAATCGAGGCAGAATTTAATTCTAAAATGGGAATCAAGGGAAACGGGCTATGCCATTGCGTTCGTCTCGGAAAAATACGCGAAATAGAGTCCGAGTTTTCGAAAATCGGAGTCCGTATGACCAAGATATGGCCTCGCGAAGTTTCACGAAAATTCCCAAATTAAAGTATACTTAATTAAGTGAAATGGGTTGTGTAGATATATATATATATATATATATATTGATATATATATATATATATAATTGAAAATTTAATAAATAAATATGCAAAAATGCTCAAAACAGCGAATTGGGAGAGGGGAATAACCGAACCGGCCGATTTTTGAAGTCGACCCGAGCCCGCTGGGTCGACTAGGGGTTAATCCAGGGTGTTTGGCTGTCAACCCGTGGGCCGATTCGCTCAAGTGCAGATTTTGCATTTGAATGGTTCTCATGGTCCATCTTTAATCTAAAGGCCCTAGATGGTTCCTACACTTGACTTCTTCCCCAAGACATGCTTTGATGGCTTGGATTGAATCTAGGGTTAATCCTATGGCCTAAAACACTTGCCTAATCTATAAATAAGACCCTAACCTACCCTAATTCATTCATAATTAAACCTAGTGACTAAACTATGGCAAAATGCTAGCTCTCATGGCCTCCACTAATTTTATGAAGAGGGTTGCATACTAATCACTCTCTAATCAACTTCTAATCCCTTCTTAGCATCTTAATCTTCTTCATTTGGTGTTCAAAGTTGCTAGTTGTGAGTTTCTATCACTTTGATGATCTTTTGGTAAACTAATTAGATGAGATGTGATGAGATTTATGGTTTTGTATGTGGGTTAATGAGCTTTGAATCATATGATATGATGTTAGCATTAATCTTATGTTTATGCATGTTGAGTATGTAAGCTTATGCAAGTTTAATATGATGTATGTTATGTTTGCATGATGCTAAATATGCAAGTTGTGGGCTATGTAATCATATGCATGTTATGCAAGTTCATGGTAATATGCTATGCAAGTTACATGTATGTAAATATGCAAGTTACATGTTTGTTAATATGCAAGTTACATGTATGTAAATATGCAAGTTACATGTTTGTTAATATGCAAGTTACATGTTTGTTAATATGCAAGTTACATGTATGTAAATATGCAAGTTACATGTTTCTTTATATGCAAGTTACATGTTTGTTAATATGCGAGTTACATGTATGTAAATATGCAAGTTACATGTTTATTAATATGCAAGTTCATGATGACACATTATGCAAGTCTATAAGCTAATATGCAAGTTTGTTATGCAAAATGAATATGTAAGTTATGTGACATATTATATGCAAGTTATGTGACATGTTATGCAAGTTCATATGCAAGTTATGTGTTTGTTAATATGCAATATGGCACCTTTGAAACATGTTCATTCATATGCAAGTTGACACCTTTTATATGTGTTATATCATGAACGAAATTACGTGGGAACGATGGGGTAATTAAATGCATAAGTTAATAAGATTGTGTGAAATTAATATAATTATGCATAACACAAAATAAATAAACATAGTATGGGAATTTGCCTATTTGGTTAGGTGTACCCATACTATGTGTTGGGAATTTACCTATTGAGTTAGGTCTACCCCATGGGAATTTACCTATTAAGTTAGGTCTACCCATGTTAAGAAAACTTGATTAATTAGGGATAATTAATATAAAATTATGAGGGTGATTAATTAGGTGTAATTAATTGACTAAGACACGAGGTTGGACTCAGTTGTAGCGTAAAACTGCCCGGACCCAACCGGCTTAACCAGTTGCTACAAATGTTAGCCCAATGTGAGAGGTCTTAGGCACAAACTAAATACGTAATTAATGTAAAGACACGAGGTTAGACTCTGTTATGACATAAGGCTGCCCGGACCCAACCGGCTTAACCAGCGGTCATAAAAGACAGTCTAATGTGAGAGGTCTTTACAAAGGTTACGTTCTTAATTAATTAATTAAGAAACACTTAACCATATTAGCATGTAGAGGGACATGAGGGGTTAAGTGGGTGCCTCGGGTGGCATGAGAAAATCTAGTGGTTGCCTTGGGTGGCAATAGAAAATACGATTAGAATACTTAACCAAAATGGAACATGTAATTAAAACATGATTAAAGGGTTAAGTGGGATATACTAGAAAAAGGGACAAGCTTAGGTGGGTAGCTTGTGGAGGCCCATTTCAACCAGTAACCCATACGTATCTTTGTGGGCTCGACCCATGTCGAGGACGGGACACGCATACTGGGCTTGACTGTAAGAGGCAAACGGGTTAGCGGTGGCAACGCAAGTCCAACGGGCTTCATATGCGTGAGTGGGCCCGGGCTGGTAGGTAAGCCGTTGTTGCATCGAGTAGATATAAGCCGTGCACCTTTAGTTCCATCAGGTTGCCACATTGGGGAATGATACATCCCACGGTGGGGCCAGCACGGGTATCTACGTTAGGGAGCCGATCGAATGGGAAGTAGTGTGTACACCTAGTGGATTGTAGGGCCCCGTGGCGCCTACTTGGTCACCTAGGGGTACGCAGGTACTAATTAGTAAATTTTATAAGTCCTTGGGTGGGATCAACCTTTAAGTTAGGAACGACTGGTGTGGTGCAGTTTAGTAATTTACCTTAGGGAGGGTAGATGCGTCTTTATCCTTTATCTTCGTTTAGTTGACTGCTTAGGGTAGCCATTCATCCCTATATGTTACCGTATATCAGTTTATGTCTTCTCTGGTTACTTTAACGATTGTATTGTTAAAGTTATAGGACTCGCTCAGACTTATGTCTGACCCCGTTGTTTTTATCTTTTTCCCAACCCTCAGGTCCTACGGTGGATCCTAGCAGTAGTGGAGCTTGATCGGATTGCTGTTCCAGTCTTTAGGAGCTTGGATAGATGTAAAGCTCCAGTTATCCAGTTATCTTTTCTTTTGTTTGGCTATTGTATGAGAGTGGGATTATGTACTTCTTTATTTTGATGGATATTGTACTTGACCTTTATTGTGGTTTTATGATGTAACCAGACATGTTTTACTTCCGCTGTTATGAGATGATGTTTTAAAAATTTCAAGTACTATTTATATCTGTCTTGTTGTAATTTTTCTGTTCTATATTCACTAAAATACTCCACCGATGCTATGGCATTCCCTTAGTGAGTGATCATAGCGGGAGTGGGGTGTTACATTACTCTAGTTCTTTCATCGTTCTGATTTGCATTCGTGCACGACACCATTTTCGAAGCCTCCGCAATCTCAAGATCGATTTGGCTGGACTGTTCGCCCAGATTCAAGACTGTTCGCTCGCCTGTAGGTAAATTTCTCCTTTGATTTTATCTCGACCCATTTTTGAAGCATGAATTTTGACCATGCGGCTTTGGGGATTCTAAGTAGGGTTTCTCCTTTTTCTACAATCCCATAATTTCAGGAAGCAGTCTATGTCGGACTAGGTCGAAAGGTCTGATTGAGTAGAAAGTTCTGATTAGGTTGTGTCTACGCCCAATGTTGTCTCTTTGATAGGCGCTGCGTAAGATTTCCCATAACCTTGTGCACTTTCTAAAGTACCTAGTGAGAGGCAGCCGACGGAGCTTTCTCCTAGCTTGTTCCATCAACTTTGCAAACAATTCGGTATTTAGAAGAAAGAGGAGGCCAAGCTGCCTGTGGAAAAGAGTTCGCTGATATCCCTCCTAAAGGATATGTTGCCATTACTCGTGGCATGTTGATAAGCGGAGCGGTTCCTCCGTTTAACCCTTATATAGAAATGATTCTCCGGAGCTTGGCTATTGCCCCGTATCAGTTACATCCTAATGGTTATGCGATTTTGATAAGCCTTTATATCCTTTTTATGAGGGAAAAACATCGGGATCCTTCGTTTAAGGATATATGCTCATTATATGCTTTTAGGACAAGAAACCAACGTCCCTCATTTTTCTTTGCGGAAAGCGGGGGTTCGAAAATAATTACTGGCTTAGTGGACAGTTTGCGAGGATTTCCCAAACAGTACTTCTTTGTCCGATGTCTCAATAATTTTTACGGCTTTTAGATGGAAGGCAGTAATTATTATTATTTTTCCTTTAAATTTAATCTTTCCCCCTCTTCCTTTTTCTTAAAATATTTTGGATATACTGCAGCTCTTCCCGATCAAAACATACCCTTCGACCAAGATTTATGCAACTCATTATTAGTTGTTGATGAGGGCGAGAGAAATAGGAAATTCTTGATCACTGAAGGGTTCTTAAGGCAATATAATTTGTTTTCCTCTCTACGCACCTTCGGAGTGGATCCTTCTGATAAAAAGAAGCTACCGGCAAATCCCCTCTCAAGAAATTTTCAAAAAAGGAATGTTCTAGCACCGTGGGGAGCAACGAGGCATCTTTCAAAAGCAAAGCGACCTCTGCCAAAAAGGTAGTATCCAAGCGTCCAAAGTACCAAGGCCCTAAGACTTCAGTGGTCTTGTGCGAAAAAGATGGGCCTCCCTTAGAGGAAGCTGTCTAGGGAGATGTGAATGCGACTCCTTTGGAGATCACCTTGGATAAAGTGTGGGAAGTGGAGCAGTCTGACGGAATTGTAGCGACTTCTAAAGAAAACCCGGGAGGCATAGAGAATCCTTCTGAAGACAACCAACAAGAAGATGGTTTGGAAGATTTTAAAGGTCTTAGTCCCCTTGATTTAGCTGAAGACCTTATTCAAGGTAAGACCGTTATTTGGGCATTTTGTATTTCAAAACCTTTTAACTGTAAGAATTTCACAAAAAAAACCCTCGTTTCTGGGTCAACGTGATATCTCACAGGGTCTGGAACTGTTTTAATCTTATTGTTTTCATATATTCCGCGTATTTCTTCTCCTGGCCTTCTCTCTCGCCTTTCAATGATTAAGGTGCTTAAATCTTCTTTTTTCTCTTAGATCCAGGAATGGGATCATCTTTATTGGACAGTTTCTCCCGGTAATTTCTTTCGTTGATCCATGGAATGTCTTACAGTCTAGTCTTTCTCGCTGCGTCAAGCGTTCTCATCCATCTTTAGGTCCTCTATCTGAAGATGCTCTTGAAGCACCACTGGCAATTTTGCTAAATAAGAAGAAGCATGACCAATCTCGGGTATCTAGAGGAGAAAATCACGATGCCGTGGGGATAAATGGTAATGATAAACAAGATAAGGATAGGCTTGGTGGGTCTTCTGAACCGGCTGAACTTTCATGCCCCGGTTCTTCGGTCCCTGTGGAATCGTTGCTCAAATCCTCTATGCCCAATGCACTTGTTCTCTGTCAGATTCAAGCGATTCTTGACAGGCCTCCCTACCGAGTTGCCCCCGGTAATCCTAAGTTGAAGGACAGATTTGGAGGCTGGGACTTAAAGGGAATGGACCTTGACTTAGACTTGTCTCCACACGATGACCAAAATACCATCAGAGAGTTGAGTGCCATAAAAAATTATGTGACCTCCCAGCTTGCCTCTGTCATGAGTCAGCTTTAAGTTCAGTTAGATGAGGCCAAAAATACTTCTAGAGAGCGACTCGAGTCATGGAACAGGTTCTGCTTCGAATTTCAGAAGCTGAATACTCAACATCTTGAGCATATCAAGCTTCTGGAGAATGATAAGACTGAAATGATCCATGTGATCGAAAGTAAAGCGGCCGAAATTGCATTCTTTAAAGATGGGAACAGTAGGGTGAGCAGCTTGGAGGCCGATAATAGAAAACTTCAGGAGGAGATTGAAGCCGCGAAAAACCAACTTGATGAGGCTCAAGCTGACCGTGAGTTCGGTGAATCTCAATTCACTTCTGTACAACAGGCTGTGGTTTCTTGTTGGCGGGAGAAGGCAATGCTCGAAGGTAAACTTGTTCCCAAAATAAGGTTCTTGAAACTTTATAAGAAGATAAAGCAAGGTTAACCAACGATCTTGAGCAGGCCAGAATTAAAACTGAAGAGACCCTGTTTCAATTTTACACCCTTAGAGTTATGACCCGCGGAAGCTTGAGCTATCTGAACAAGGACTTTCCCCGTACATTAGCTCTTATCTGAGAGCAAGTACTTAGCTACTCCAAAGATAAGAATGACAATGTTCTGCAAGAGGCCCTCCTTCAGGCAAGCAATCGGGATGCTTTAAAAAAAGGAAGGAGAATGTTGGCTAATGAACGAGCTCAATCCCTTGGATAAGAAGTCCAGAATGTTGTTCCTGTTCATGCCCCCAGTCCTGCAGAAGACGGAGCTTCGGGATCCCAAGTTTTCCTAATGGAACCTTCCGTTGCTAATGAAGGTACTTCTAAGGTTCATTTGGTTGATTACCATGCTATACCTGAAAACATTGCCAAATGATGTACTGTTGTTTTGCATTTTGCAGTACCAACTTTACAACTGTGTATCTTTGTGATGGATTTGTATTTTGTTATTACGCGTTAGTGTTGATACGCTATAACTTATCGTAATTTTTATTTGTTTACATCATGTTACGCTTTTATGGGTTGTGCGATGGTTAGTTTTACGTGTTCATCGTCAATATCGTTGGTTTGCTTTGAATGTAGGACATCATATTTTCTCTTTTGCCCCTTCTTTGAGGGGTTTAGTTCTTATTATGCATATTTCGCATTCTTTAATGGTCTTGTAATTCAAACCTTTAAAGTTTGTTTTTGGGATGTGCACTTTTATAAGGCGCAGGTATCTTGTTATACATTTATTCATGTTCCTCGTAGATTTGGCATCCCAAACCCTTCGGAAACTCGATTAAATGCATTTTCGTGTGTACGATTTGTTTTTTTTTTTTTTCTGTACCCAATCCCATATCTCACTAACTCAGTGACCCGAGCCCTTTGGAGACCGGTTTTGAGTACGCGCCCATGTGGAAGGACTTGGGTAATAAGTTTTCGACCAAAATTCGATCTTGTTTGACCCGGCTATTATGATCAAATAGAGACCTAAATTGGATTCCCCCATACGAATAGGATTTCTGATACCCCCTTTCGGCTAGGATTTCTGAAACCCCTTTTCGGCTAGGATTTCTATTTTGCACTGGTCCTTCCAGCATGTTTAATCCTTCCCCATTTTTATACTTCATCCCGAGGGGCAGACACTAATTCATCTCATCGAGCTTTGACTCAGAAGAGATAAAATTCATGTCCTTCACCTAATAAGGTGCCTCTCATTTTTTTTTGGATTGGCAATTTTTCCGATTTGGGACATGTCGGTTTTTCCGAATTTGTGCCTTGCCATAGGAAACAGATACTGGTTCGCCTCATTGAGTTTTTTCTCAAGTTGGAGAACCCGTGTCCAGCACCTAAGAAGGTGTTTCTTTGGTGGGCTCAACGATTTTATCCGTGGGACTTTTAATACGGGACTTTTAACTGTGGGACTTTTTGAGTTGCTTTTGCTCTGGCATTGACTCCTAAGAGGTGGACACCAATCCTTGTTACCAAATTTAACTCCCGTTTTGAGGAATTCATGTCCTGCATCTGAGAAGGTGCCTCATCAGGATTAGCAATTTTATCCGAGGGACAGATTTGGTAGTGTTCCTGTACTTTCAATGAAGTCTGGCGCCAGTCCTTTTAATGGGTGTCTGCTTGTTTGATCTTACTTGGTTTGACCAATGCTCTCAATGCGTGATGCACGACTTTGGCCTACATTAGAGACCAATTTTTAGCATTAGTTTGCAAACAATTTTTGTTTTACATGAGATTATAACCTGTGAGTGAACATCTTTTATCATGTAGAGTTTGTACTTAACACAATAAAGGTGGATCACAGATCATTTCATGGAAATATAGCTAGAAAAGATATATTATAGAAACAGTAAAATAAAGAAAATGGAGGTCGCGCATTTCCAGTTCTGGATATTGGATTGCGCCCAGTGGTCATTAGTCAATGATTGGTTGCAAGTCTTCGGGCACTTGGGCTTGGGTTATCTCGTGCGGCCCGGCCTGACTGACAACCTTACCTTGCCTCTGACTTTCTGATGCATTTTGAGGCCTCTTAACATACTACTGCAATTGATTTTTTCGGATGAACTCCTCAATCAAATTTCTCAAGTGTCGACATTCATTCGTGTTATTCCTGGGTTGATTATGAAACCGGCAGAACTTTCCGGAATGTGCCTGCTGTTCTGTGATTCTTTGTGGTTTACCTGAGGAAAAATGCCTCAGTCCTTCGTGGTAGAGTAGATTTTGTCAGGGGTTTCATTCAAGGGAATCAATTCTGTTTGCTGAAAGAATTTTGACTTCTTATGTATTTTACTGTCTCTTCCATCAAACCCTCTCTTATGCCCAGAGTCATCCTTCTGAATTATCTGAGAATATTCGTTGCTCTTCCCTTCCTTAATAGTGCTATTCTTCATATCCTTCTGGATATCTAGGGTATCGGCTTCTACGCTCATGTATTCGTCATCTTTCTTATAGAACTTCTTTAGAGTCTTTGGTTTTTTCATCTTGAGACATTTCCCGAATTCTGATTTCTTATCGATAGCCCCTTTCAAGGCTGCCAATAAGTACCAAGGCTCTGGTTCTATAACCTCTGCTGCTGCAGCATGGAAGCGTGTAAGGAAAGCTTTGATGGTTTCCCCGAGCATTTGTTCCATCTCGCTGAGTGACATCACGTCCCTTTCCTTAGTGTTTGTAATCGAAATTGATCTTGAAATCTCCTCGTCAAATCAGCGAATTGATCAGTACATTTAGGTGGAAGTCTGGTAAACCATAGCGAGGCCACACCTTCTAGGAACACGGGAAAGTATAAGCACTTGATTTCATCAGTGGCCCTGGCTCCATTCATGTGCTAGTCGTACTTGAACAGAAAAATGGTTGGATCTCTAACTCCGCTGTAAGGTGCTATTGTTGGGGGTATGAATTTCTTTGGGAATTTCGCTTAATGGATTTCCTCTATGAATAGATTTTTGCCAGGGGAAACTCCCATTCTTTCTCCTCATCTTCTCGGGTCACCTTCTCCTTCATTATTCGCTGGATCATGACCGTGATGCGCCTCTCATCACCTATTCATTCATCGGTATTGGCACTGATGTCCTCATCAACACGACCACGGTTTGAGCTTCGGAGCCTTGCATTCTTTTTGAGGGATGTTTCGTTGGTGTGACTTGCGGCAACCTGAGCCATGCGTTCTTCTTTGCGCTGTGGAGATCTGGCCTTAGGATCCTCAACGTCGGCCTCTCCCCTGTCTCCCACTAGGTTGTGAGGTTGTCCGGGGTCTGAGGCTGATGGGTCCTCTTTTTCGCCAGGATTAACCACATTATTTGGTGGTAACAAGTTGGCTTGAACATTAATTAGTACATCGAACCTTTCCATTATCATCTTCATTGTATTATCCATTTTTTTCGTTCAGGCCGGTTACAACCACATTCAACTCATCTCGCGTTATAGGTGGCATAGGGGTGTCCCCCTGCCCCTTGATTCAAGATTTGAGGCGTAGCTTCGTTAGCGATATCTTCCTCACTGATCATAGTAACTTCAGTAGATTTGCCGCTTTTCTTCGATCCGACCATGGTTTCAAAGGAGAAAGTGTTTTTGGATATATATATATTTATTTAGATTACTGAACTACGAAAGGGAATTATGAACACGGCCCCACGGTGGGCGCCAAAATGTTTACACCAAAAATGGTCTAAACACCCAAGGTACTAAACTGTACTTCACCAATTTGGTAAGAAATAAATGCAATCATGTTTAATCAGCAATTGAAAACGAAAAAAGCGAAAAAAAAGGTAAAGTAGAGATGAGATTTATAGTGGTTCAGCCATTAATTAGGCCTATATCCACTTTGAAGGTGATTTCCAATCTTATAATGAGGATTACAAAATACATCAACTCTCTCTTTCCATACATCCCTATATTCACTCAATATCCCCTCATTTATATATTTCAATCTTCGAATTATACAAGAGAATGGTAGAGTTTGAGGAGAAGAAGGATGGATTAATGGTTGAGAAGGAGGATGCCTTTGTCTTCCTTGATCACAAGATTGTTCTTGATGCCATGGACGAATCAATAGTTGAGGGTAGAATTTAGCAGCACTTCGTGGTTTCAAAGATTGGCCCCCTTTGTGTTAGCAGCCATGCTGTATTTATAGGAGAGCTTCCCCTGGGAAATGATCTAAAATCGGTTTATGCAGGCTGCGGATCGCTCAATCTATTAATTACAATCATGCCATTGGCTAGCTGTAGCCAGCTGTCCAGAGCTGTATCTGGTTGTCGTGCGCGAGTGACTCAATGGAGCGAGCATCTTAAGTAGTTAAGCGGGTTCATAGGAGTGGGCATCCCTATGAGAATGAATGCTTTGGGAAACTTGGAAACTTTTATAAGAGCAGGACACGGAACTGGACATAAATCTCCCCTGTTCCTTGCGCGACCGATCTTCTTAGTTCAAGGGCGCTCATCGTTTTGCTGACTTTGTATGGGCACTATTTGTCCTTACGGCTATGCTATGAGTTCGCTTCTGCTTATGTTGAATGGACAGCTTGCTTTGCTTCTATGTTTGAGCGGCTTTGACCCAATATGAACGACCGATCTTTGCTTCTTCTCCTGAATCATGATTCGCGTCTAACTTTGGTTGGAGACATGGTCGCATAAGATGTTGCGAGCGCTTGTATTGCAGCTCCATCTCAGGCTTGGTCTTTTGACGGGAAATCAGTGGGCGACTTTACAGGATATACGATCTCTATCCTTTTTGCACCGCACTTCCCATTACATATCGTTCCATCATCCTCAGCCGTACTGGTTGACTTGGCTTGTCTTGGGCTTGATATCATGCATGACCAGCCCTGATGATATCCATTCCGTGTCCTTTGTTCAATTTGCGCATGGACTTTTTATGAATTAACACCTTCATTCAATCTTCATCATTCTTGTTCATTCATCATTACTTATCCATAATTTTTCTTTCAAATCACTGATTGATTCGAAGTGGTTTTCAAATAGGAATCATCCAAATCTGGTCTTGATGTTTTCGAATCAATCATCATTATTGGAAAAGATTTGCAAAAGTGTTATGTTAGCTTAACTCATTTAAAATGACATTTATGTAATTGGAAAATTCATATAATCAACTTAAATCACTTTCAAAACATTTTAAATGATTTATAAGATTTATTTCATATTTTTGAGAGATTAAATATCTCATTTTCAAACAACTGAATTATAAGAGGTTGAACAACAAAACCGCGATATTTTCCAAATCTTGTTTCGGTCATATTTCAAAATCTACTCAACTGGAATTTGATTTTTTGGAAGGATATGGTTATAAGGATTTGGAAAAAATTTATTTCAAAGAATTTGGATCTATATTTTTAGGATACAAAAGATCCACTTTCAAGGAATGAAATTGCGAGTTATTGTTTCGCAACAAACTAAAATTTCTTGAAATTTCGTATTCTTTTTAAACTTCAAATGAATACTTACAAGTGTTTAGAATTCATTTCTAAAACATTTAAAATCATTTTTTATATGTTTAACAATCCGTTTCTCACCATTTCATTATATAAATGGAATGATTTCCTTTGTGTTTATCAACTAGTATTTAACATGACTTGTTAAACTTCCAACATCCAAACTCGATAAACATTAATCGTGAAATTCATAAGCAATATTAACATACATAGCAATTACTTTACTTGTGTACAGTTAGTATCATTTTATAGGTTAGATTCTCACTTTTATTGGTTATTAGAATTCCTAAAATCGTCTGTAGCTCCGCTAAAATCGTATTGAAGCTACTCGAGCTAGTTCTTTCTTCTTCCTTAGGCTCGACCTCCCAACTTTCTATCTCTTTTGCTTACGAACAAAGCTTAGTGGGTGCTCGGATCTCCTTGTCTTTACTTGAAACTTATCATGTTGTTTCTAGTGATGGTTCAAGTTCATGAAAGGAGTATAAGAGGATTTTGAGATGATTTAATATAGTTTAACAAAGTTGATGAGATGATTAGTGTTTTCTTAGTTTTTAGAAGCCATTAATGTGTTTGAGAGGAGAAAGAAAGATAGAGTTTTGGTGTAAATAATTTGTGAAGAGAAACGAGTTATTTAAAAGAAAACTTAGGAAATAAGATATTGGTTATTTAGTCATTAAAATCATATTAAATAATATTCATCTATTATTTGTAAATGCAGGATTTTACTGATAAAGCATTGCCTATTTTTTCTATATTTTCTGACTAAGTATATTTCTTTATATAACTTGTTTTTAATTGATTTGTTACTACTATATAACATATTAAAAATGATTTCTTATCATTTAAACAATTATTTGGATAACTATAATTATTAAATTGTAAAATTCTTTATTTAAATGTATAAATCAATTATTAAATATAGATATTCTTATTGATGATGTCAATAACACATTTAATATTCAAAAATAAAATATAGCGTTTTATTTTATATTCTTCTTTAATTGTGAAAATATTACATGTATCCAGAATCATCCATGATCCTTGTGGTTAGAAATCAGTTTTAGTAATAAAACGATTTCAGTCATTTTGTAACTATTTCTCGAACAAAATATTTTTCAAACTAATTTCCCATAATGATTTCATTATCGTTGTTCTTTAACATAAACATCATTATTAGAACTAGTCCATATTTAAATATTTAAAATAATGTAAATATTCCTAATAAAGGTGATCAAGTTATGGGTTGTTTCATATAGTTAACACCCCTTTCGAAAAGCAATCACAAAGATCTTTTAACAAAGTGGTTAGTGCGTGGTGTTGCTTTATGAGAGTTCGGGGGTTTGCACTGTGCGGTTGTTACATTCTCGTCTCCTTAAAAGAAATTTTGTCTCAAATTTTACTAATAACACAGTCACGGTGCTGGCGCCTAATTATCCTCAACTATACCGCCAATTTTTCATCCAAACCCTACCATCCAACAAGCCAACGCATCATTTCCTATTAATTTCTCCTAAGTTTGAAAAAAGAGGTCAAAACAGAGAAATTCAACGTTCTTTCCCTTTATAAATGTTCCAATTCCCATCCTACAGTGGAATTCTACCTCAATAGCCCCAAAATACTCCGAACCGCCTCCAAAGATTCAAAGTAGTCTCAGCAAAAGGCTATGATCACACAACAAATAAAAGAATTCTCGAAAAGAAAACTTAGCTGGAAATCAAAAATAAAATAAAATAGATTTTCCCCTAACCTAGCTGACAAACAACACGAACGATTTACAAAATAAAATACCCCAAGTTGAATAGAAATTTCCATAGTCTCTTCCAATAGAAAATTTTGAAAACCTTTTGATATTAAATTTTATTTATAAATTGTGGGTCTCGTAATACAAATATATTTAAGAGCTCTAATATAAAATGTAACAACCTTCCCGGAATGGGCCTAAATTCCAACCCAGGAAAGGCCTATCGGAACTTCGAACCATTCTAAATTGATTGTTCGTTCCTATAAGGAAATGCTAAAACCGATATCACAGAGCAGTCTAAAAGAAAACAAATTCTTATACAAGAAAAGAGATAAAATATAATATCTCAAAATAAATGTACCATAAATAAAACCGTCATAAATGACAGATACAACGAGTCTCAAAAAATAAAAGTTACATCGACACTAACCCAATAACATAATGATAATAATACTATTACTTCCATAAAATGACTAAAGCCTTCGTCGTAGGGCTCTATCTCCAAGGAAACACTACTCATCATGATCCATGTGTCCTCACTTATTAACATGCTCATGTTATGAGGAGGGAGGTCAGGATATAAAGTTCGGGTGAATGAAAATCGTATAAGTTTAGGAGTGACTATTTCATATATTTGGTAGTGTAAATTCTTCATGTTATGTCTATGCAAACAAATATACACACAATTGAATGTTTGAGGCGGACATCCTTACAGTCACTTAATATCTATATGTTTATCCAAGGGAAGACATCCTTCTAGTCACTTAATACCCCATATGTAAGCTTAAGGGCGGACATGCTTATAGCCACTTAATACCCCCGAGGCGTGTTGTACCTATTTACTTAAAGCCATTACCTAATTTATTCAGGGTGGACATCCCTATAGTCACTTAATACCCTATGTCGAACCCCTAGCCACTTAATACCTCTTTCCCAACATCAATGTCATCAAATACATATACTCTCCTTGTACGTTGAGAAATAGTAACAGCAACTTAACACCAGGTTTAGGTAGGAACATAGCTTCATTGAAGACCCTCCCGGCAGACCTTCATGGTTCTATCTAGCCTTCCCTACGGGTAGACTCCTAGTCACTTAATACTTCCCTTTTACGGTGGTTTCTTTAAGCCATTTATACAAATCGTCCTATAGGTCATCCATCTCTAAGCCCCTAGAGAAGAAGTGGACATTACTTGGAGAACTATTCTACTCATACGCTATCATCTATTAGGACCATTTAATACCTTGTAAGAGAAAGGCGGACCCAATGACCATTTAATACCTTTGTAACAGCGTGTCCCATGACTTTAGTAGATGAGTCATTACCTAGAGTGGTCCACTAGTTGATGAGTTTTGGTATCAAAGCCAATACCCAGTCAAAATTTTGCGTAAAATGTTGCGGATGCCCGTCGATGTGGTACTGATGTGGGTTACATGCACAACTCCTAAGTGGTGAGTGATATGATCCAATGAGGACGTTGGGCTCTTTAAGGAGGGTAGTCTGTAACACCCCTCTCGAAAAGCTAACACAAAGATCTTTTAGCACAATAGTTAGTACATGGTGTTGATTTACGAGAGCTAGGGGGTTCGAGACCCGTGGTTGTCATAATATGTCTTTAAGAGGTGATAAATAGGACTTGTTTGATGGATGTTATGATTTTCATGGTTTCTCCTATCATAATTCTCTTAGTATATTATTGCCTCTAGGATTTTTGACGAGAGGATGGGCGTAAGGCCGAAGTAGGCTATTTAGATTCTTTTATCCTATTACAATTTTCAATTTTGTTATTCTAAGTAGCATTACTATCCTGATTATATATGTTGACTCTGTGTATGCAGGGACATGACATGCATGACTTTTCAAACCTATGTTCCTTGTACTATTATTACTTGTATAGTATTTTGAGAGTTGTTTATCACTCACACTAGACTATTGTCAGACCCCAAGCTATTATTTTTCCTCCTATTATCTTGGGTGCTCATCGATGATTCTGATGAATATGCAAGGTGACAGGTATCATAATTTCTTAGAGATATGAAAGTGGATTTACTGAAGGCGACACCTTTTCATATTATACCTGCATTATTGTTGTTTATTTCACTGTATTACATAGTAAAGCCTTGACAGTGTTATTTTTTTATTGTGGGACAGATTATCAGTGAGTTTATTTATCTCTTGTAATAACTTGGATTTTTTATAATGAACATTTAATTAATTTAAATATTTAAAATGATTAATTTTAATATTTAAATTCTTGAGTTATAAAATGAGAATATGGTTATAGAGTTAAATTGAAATTTAAAATATTGATTTTAAAGCCAAGTTAAGTTTATTTTGAAGTTACATGAAATTTTGTTTAAATTAGAATGATAATAAGAAATAATTATTGTTAACCCACCTTTCATCAAGGCCAAAAAGATTCACAGGCAAAGTGCACAAGATTCGGTTGGAACACATCCATGAATCACAAATTCAAAGCAAGGAACATGTATTTCAAGCAATCCCGGCTCAGACTACCTTTTAATTGGCTAAAGTAATGAAGGAATGGAGTGGATCTGACTTGGCTATAGCAACCCGGGTTATACTGACTCGGGCGTATGCTGACCCGAAGCCGTACCAACCCAAAGTATATCACCTTAAGACTCATTCTCCTGCGATGCGACTAAGCCCGCTTGCTCCTATTATCTCAAACGGCTGCTAGTGGCCCTACCGACCCGGAGCCCACTTCAGCTATAACGCAAAACCTCAACGAAAGGGAATTTTGGCATTTTCTCTTTTATATACTCTATACTACGACCTTACATTTGAGTTTTTGAGAAATAGTTCATTATTGTACTTGGTTTCTTCAATTTTAAAAAGAAAATGTAAAGTTGACGTAGATTCATTAACGTCGAACCACTATAAACTTGTGTGTGATTGCTTTTAACTCATTTTTATTTATATTTCTTCATTTTATTCTCTAAACACCTATTTAGGTACTTTTCCGCTTTTTGGTGTCAACACTTTGGTTCTTTCACTGAGAAGGAATTCTCAACGCTTAAGGATTTCTTACCTACTTCTGGGTCACCTAGTCCTGAGAAAAAAAATCGATACCTTCATCAACAATTCTGCGAAAATGGTTTCCACCAGAGCCGATGAGATCAGGGCTGCTTCCAGGCCATCAACTAGTAACAACCAGGAAGTAGCGGACAAAGCTGCGCTGCCTCCATCTTCCGGGTCGGTACCGAACCAAGCCCATGATATCGCTGCCACCTTTAATCAAGCTATCACCTCAACATTTCCACTTGAGACGAGTTCATGTCACCAATGAACCAGCTTAGGGAGACCACCATGACGTTGAATTCTTATTCGCATGAGAATGCTATGATGAGGCGAGATATGAATCAAATGTCACGACGATGGGAAGATTTTAGGAACCAGCAAGCTGCTCTCCTAACACATCACCAAATGACCAAGAGATCGTCATCATCAGGTAGAAATGGAGGAGAAACACAGCAGTCCACTAGGGCTGAGAATGTAGAAGAGCTTCAATTCAGAAGAATTCCAGCTCGTATCACCGATCCGGCTCTGCTCGGTAATACCAACCCGGATAACACCTATCCCACATGCCTAACAACCCGGAATCTCCCTAGAGCTCGCGACACTTCTAACACCTCTCATGCTCTAGTTCTTCCTTCTTTGCGCCATGTGAATGACCGGGACAATATAGACCAAGGAAGTACTGCCCGGATGGCAGCCCAAGCAACATTCCCTAAGGCTGGAGTAGATAGGGTCAGGATAGGCGAGAGCTAAAAACCCATCATCTTTAATGCTCCAGACTTAGCTTCCATGGTGAAGCGGATTATGAATGACAGAAAGGGATTTACCAATGAAAACGTAGCATGGAGCATAGTCACACCCCTTTCACTGATGAAATTTAGGAAGCTAGATTTTTGAGAAGGTTCAACCTGCATCAAATGAATCATTACTCAGGTAAAAATATTACATGCCAGCACTTGGTACGATATACATGGTTTATGAATGTAGCGGCAACCCCATACGCCATCAAGTGTGATGCATTCCTTATCTACCTTGGTGAGGTTGCACTTATGTGGTTCACTCAGTTGCCTCCAAGGTTGGTGACAAATTTTAAAGGTTTGGGAAGGAATTTTTTGAACCAGATTCGTTTGCATGCCGCTATTCAAAGAATGTAATGTCCCTCTCCCGAAAAAATCAATCTAGAGGAGAAACACTTAAAAGTTGTCTTGACTATTTCAATATGACCGTTATGGAAGTCACCAACCCCAATCCAAAGTCAGTGTTGATGGCGTTGGTGGATGAAGTAGATGTCGAAACAGAATTCGTGGAATACTTGACAGGAAAGCATCCCATAAGACTTGATGTGTTCTACGAGAAGGCGAATGTTTACTTGTGTATTGAAAATGAAAAGATTAATAGAAAGAGGAGAGTGGACGATACGATATAAGCAACTGTGTAGAGTAATGTGGCAGCTAAGAAATCCAGAGATAATTCAGGCAAAGTGGAGATGAACATTAGAAATTGCAACATGCAGAACAATAACCAGTGTAAGAACAACAACGAAGGAGTCCGTAACCAGAAGGGGGATGCTAAGAAGCGGCCCTGATTTCAAACATTCGACAGTTACACTCCATTGCGGGATAAGCTGGAAAACATCTATCTTGATATGTATAGTACAATGTAGTATAAGAAACCTCCTCCATGAGAATTCACAAAGAAAGAACGTGAGATTGGAAAGTTTTTTTTATTTCACGAGACCTATGGCCATACGATAAGTGAATGTCGTCATCTCAGAGACATCATCGAGAAGCTGATCAGAGAAAGAAAGCATGATAAGTACAACGTTCCCACGAGGGACAGGGGGCAGGGACTGCGACCCCTAAACAGGGTCTGACTTCTAGAACAACCGCCCAACAAAAGGTGAAAGGTATTATGATTAACACCATCGTCGAAGGACCACATCTGTTGGGTTTCAGTGCGAAGACTATGGAGCAGTATGTGAATGCTACCAAACATCTAGAAATTGGGGAGTTTAGTGCCCTCAGAGAGAATATGCCTGTGAAGTAGCAAAAGACAACGACTGACGACATCGCCTTCCGTGATAGAGAGTCTAAGGGGGTGGAAACCTTGAGTATTGATCCACTCGTGATAGCGACCATCATTGGCCCAACCACTGTGTGGAAGGTTCTTGTTGATTGCAGGAGTTCTGTAAACATCTTATTCATGAGAACTTATGATTAGATGAGCGAGGAAAGAAATTTGAAGCCATGCAAAGGCTGGATACATGGCTTTAATGGCTCAACTAACGAACCGGTTGGAATTATTCCAAGTGGGGTTAGGTAAGGGGGTCATAGGAGAGAATATATCCTCATATTCCTTGTGATGGACATAAAACTCGCCATATAATGCCTTTCTTAGCCGACCGGCCCTTGCAGAATTTAGAGCCTGCATTGCTCCTTGGTGCTTGCCCTTAAATTTTTCGATAGGTGGGGTCGGAGTGGTACAAGGAGACCAATTAGTAGGACGAGCGTGCTACTTAGTAGAATGGATGGAAGTCCTCCATGAAGAAAACAAAGAGTCTGGAGACAATCCTCCTCCTGCCAAGAAGGCAACAACAATGCAAATAAAGAAAAAATCCCAGCTAGGATCGTCCAGTCGCTAGCTCGAGGACATTGATCCAAGGGAGGACGAAGATCCAGGATGCAGAAGGCTGACTCCTAATGAAACAATAGTGGAAATTCTAATTGATAATGATGACTTGACTAAGTTCTTGAAGATCGGATCCCATCTAGACCCCCTTCGGATGAGAGAGTTGACTGAATTCCTCTATGCAAATCTTGATGTGTTTGCGTGGACCTCTAATGACATGTGTGGGATATCCCCATCCATCATGAGCCACTCACTGAATATTAACCCGACGTATGTCCCAGTAAAGCAGAAAAGGCGTATGCTTAGCCAGAAGAGGTCAGTGCTTTGAAAGAAGAGATCGAAAGACTAAAGAATAATGGGTTCATCCGAGACTCGACGTATCCCAGGTGGATATCAAACCCAGTTCTTGCGAAGAAGGCTAGTGGGAAGTGGCAACCATGCATCAACTTTTTGGACTTGAATAAAGAATACCCAAAAGATAGCTTCCTACTTTACAGGATCGATCAACTGGTCGAATCTACAACTGGACATGAACTCCTCCCTTTCATGGATGCTTATTCAAGATATAACTTGATCACGATGCATATTCTGGACCAGGGGCATACCCATTTTATAACGGATCTCGGGCTATATTGCTATGTGATTATGCCATTTGGATTAAAGAATGCGGGAGAAACATATCAACGGTTGGTCAACCACATGTTCCTTGATCATATCGAAAAGACGATGAAAGTATATGTAGATGACATGCTGGTGAAGTCCAAGCAATTAACCCATCATGTCCGGGACTTATCATAGATGTTCAGTGTTCTCTGCAGATATGGAATTAAGCTTAACCCTTTTAAATGCTCTTTTCATATTGCATCAGGGAAATTCATGGGTTTCATCGTCAACTCTTGAGGAATCAAAATCAACCCTAAATAGACAGCAACAATTAGAGGCCTTCAGGTACCTAGAAGGATAAAGGATGTTCAAAGTCTGAATGGAATGTTGGCAGCATTAGGTAGATTCGTATTAAGGGCTACTGAGAAGTGCATACCCTTCTTTGAATTTATTAAGCAGGGAAATCACAGTTATGCTTGGATGTCTGACCATGTTGAAGCATTCCAGAATCTTTTGGACTTGGAGAGACCCTCTATCCTATCAAAGCCCATTAATCAAGAGGACTTGTTCATGTACTTGGAAAAGTCCCTACATGCAATCAGTTCAGCCTTAGTTCACGAGGAAGACCGGATTCAGCGACCAGTTTGTTACGTAAGCAAAAAGTTGACAGGGGAAGAATGCAATTATACAAAGATCGAAAAACTTGCTTATGGTTTGTTGACAACTTCAACAAAACTTCACCATTGCTTTTAGGCCCATCCAATTAGAGTTTATACTGACCAACCGCTACGACAGGTACTTCAGTGACTGATATGTCTAGGAGGTTGCTTAAATGGAATATCGAGTTAAGCACATTCGATATCACTTACATTCCTCAGAAGGCAATTTTGGATAGGCATTGGCAGAATTCATAGCAGAAATCACTACCTAAGAAGATGATGGAGATGTGGAAATGGGACCTCCAACTGTCATGTGGAAATCGGTACACAGATCGGGCACGAAATGACCGACGTTCTAGAGTGGGAGTTGTGTTATTAACTCCTGAGGGATGATCAGTGTGTTATGCATTAAGGCTAGAATTTCCAGCCGCCAACAATGAAGGCGAGTATAAAGCCCTGATTGTCGGGCTAAGACTTGCAAAAAAGTTTGGAGCAAAAGCACTAGACATTTTCTATGACTCACAAGTTATTGTATTTCATGTCAAGAAAAAGTTCAGCACAAAAAGAGAGCAACTTGTTGGGTACCTCATTAAGGTAGAGCTACTGCTAGGATGGTTTGAGTATTACAGGATCTCTCATACTCCAAAGAAGCAGAATCAACAAGCTGACTATCTAGCCAAACTGGCCATTTCAGACGATCCAGAGCAAAGTAAGTCAATCCTGGTAGGGACATTAACAACCCCCAGCATAAATCAGATGGAAGGTGATGTGGTGATGGAAACTGAGCCTGAAAAGGAATTGTGGATGACTCTTATCAAAAACTTTCTCTTGCAAGGAACTATCCCAGAGCGAATGAACGAAAGGCGTGCTCTCGTACACAAAGCCTCGAGATACATCATCCAAGGATACATTCTATATCGTAAAGGCTTCTCAGTTCCTTTACTTTGGTGTATTGCCAACGACAATGCCAAGCGTGTGTTGCTAGAAGTCCATGAGGGTGAATATGGAGATCACACCCGGGAGAAAACTTTGGCGAAGACGACAAGATTGATGAGAAGAGAGAAGAGGCTAACTTGACATGATTGATGAGAAGAGAGAAGAGGCTAACTTGCACGCTTCGGCACATAGACACCAAGTTTCCTGATACTACAACAAGATGGTTCAACCCAGAACCTTCGAGCCTGACAACCTTATACTAAAGCGCGTCTTCCCGACTCAGTTTCACATGGGACCATGGTGGGAAGTACCTTATGTCATTGGACGAAAGCTTGATAATTGAACTTTCAGGCTAATAACTATTGATGGTGATGACCTTCAAAGAGCACGGAACGGCGAGAACTTGCGGCCTTTATTGTAATTGTTATCTCATTTTCTAGCTATGTAATGAGGAATGAGTTGCCAATTTTTTATGGATAAAATCGCCTTTCCATGCTCCATGACTATGTTTACAAATTTGGTTGTGTGTTATGATTCGATTAACCTACGCCAAGACTCAAACGAAGGGGATAACTAATTGCCTAATGATGTTCGTTGGCTCATGTTTCGACGGACTAGCCCAAATCCATGACTAGTCGAATAAGAATTGCCTAAACCCGAGCATGACTTCAACGCTCAATGTGACGATCCCCACTTTGAGAACCAAAGTGTCGGAACGATGCCAGGGCGGTTTTGATACGATTGTTCAAACAACTATTTATATTTGTCCTGACTTGAGAGAGAGTGTAAATCAATTGGGTTGGTGAAAATCGTGCACCATGACTTACGACCACTAAAACTGCAACTCTCTCCTGAACCGACCTCAAAAGAGTATAAAGGACGATTCCATGACATCCACATTAATTTTGTTGCCCTCCAACTAGGGGCATAAGTATAAATACTTAACAGCCAGACGTCCAATTAACTTAAGATGGTCCTCACTGACGTTGGGGATACGGAGGTAGACTTAAAAAGTTATTTTGAATATGACTCATACGCAACTCATGATTCAAAGTTAATTAGGGTCATATACACTATATCGTCGGGCTAAGACACTCGGTACTACAACATCTAGTACTCTGACATTTAAACACTATGTTATTTAGTGATTATAAGCGAGACAACTTATGACCTAAAGTTCCTAAGCCAGATAGCATATGACTTGTTTCTTGTTTCTTATTACTTATGACTCGGCTTAGTAATAAATTTATATCACAAGTACATTGAGTGGAAAGCGACATAAACTTGCAGACAAATAACATTGTTTTCATCAATAGAAACATTTCTTTATTTACAAATACAGGTTTTACACATATTTACAAGCAAAAGCACGAGGGCGGCACTTGCA
Source organism: Allium sativum (assembly GCA_030737875.1). NCBI lineage: Eukaryota > Viridiplantae > Streptophyta > Magnoliopsida > Asparagales > Amaryllidaceae > Allium > Allium sativum. Next base: position 219,795,412 of record CM060921.1, read on the forward strand.
ACAACACCAATGGGCCTAAGAGTGATACAAACGATAGGTCAACTAAGCCTTAACAGCTTATCATCGGTCTTAGATTTCTTCTTCTTCTCAGCTAACTTCGCCTTGGAGAGAATGTGCTTCTTTTTAGATTTATTCAAAGAATCACAAGATCCTGATGTGGGTGCATCGTGTTTCTTCTTGTGGCGCTTGCCCGTGGCAGGTGGCAAAGTTTAATTAATTCGAAAGACTAGGCTGGAAGGCGGTATCACATGAAGAGGAATCGACAAGGGGCCTAATGTAATCTCAGCTTTTTGCTCTAGAAGTTGTCCTGCTTGCTGCACTTGAATTTCTGCCATGCTAAAAGGTCCCTTCTTCCCGTACTCTTCAATGTAAATAACGCCTTCTTTGCCTTCACCTTGAGATCCCTTGCCACCCAAACTCTTCAGTGCATCAATCATGCCTTTGTCTTTGTTTGGATTATCGACAGTGGGCAGTTGGGGCTCATCAGCGTCCTTTGATTGGGCTTTAGAAGAGGTATGGACCGAACGGGTACCTATAGCATGAAGAGCAATCACGATTATTGTAACAACCCGGAATTTTGGAACCAATTTAAAATTTATTTTTAATTGATTTCATAGAAATTAAATATTTTAGATGAGTTATTTTGAGAATAAATGATTTAAAATATATTTAAATCGAAGTTAGAACGTATAAATTTAAATTTAAATTAAAATGAACTCAGTAAGGTGCGTTAGTTTGAAAATTCGATTTTAAACTTTGAATGAATGTATAGAATTCAATATTAATCGGATTTCAGTAAAACAAGAAACATTGGAATATTTTGAAATTTAGTTTTCTAACAAATGTGAGAAATTGAGATTTCACTTTATAAATTGTAAGTTATATGTAAATTAAAATTTAGAATGGTCGCTATGGAATTTTTATATATTACTATTATATATAGCCCTTTAAAATTGCCATTTTGCAAACGACTTTCGTTTACAACGAAACCAATTTCATTGGGTTCAGAATGTCGTTTGTGACTTTTAAAGCTATAAACATCATTACCTTTGGAGTTGGAGAAATTTAGTTTCTTTTATTCGATGTATGACCAAAATATCACTTTTTGTATACGGACGAATTTGGACTCGAAACCACTTCCATTGAGTTCAAAACACCATTTGCATGCTTAAAAAGTATAAGCTTCGATATATTTCAAGCTTCGGAATTTTGGCACTTGGGTTGGGTCTTGGTTGAGCCAGCCTAGCCCACGCCATATAACTACCAAATTAGTCTCCTCCTCTTCATTCATTCCTCACTTCAACAAAAATAGAAATTGGGGGGAAAAGATGGGAAATTAAAATTCTTAAGCTAGGTTTAGAAAATCCAAGCCCAAATCAAAGGGAAAATCAAAGAGACAACATGGGTAAGCTTCTCCATCTTCCTCTCCATCTTCTCCCACTCCATTCCTCTTCAATTTCTCATGATTTCCTAAACTTACCTATTGGGAAATTGGTTTGTTTTATGTATGAGTTGATGATTCGTGAGCAATAGTGGAAGAGGGGTTGTTCTAGCTTGTCACTAGATTGATTTCTTGTTTCTAGCAAGTAAAGGTGAGAGTTTTGTGGGTTCTTAGTGTTTATGCCCTAATGTATTAGCTTGTATAAGGCGATTTATTGTTCATTTAGAGTTGTGTGTATACATATGAATTGGTTAGATAAGTATTCACCTTCCAGTTCATTAGTTTTAGTTTCATTCAATTGGAATTTCTTGTTCAGTTTGTCCACACAATCAAATGCATATGCTATAAGTGGTTTTGGTGATATTGTGAAGATCTGTTGTCGCACCAGCAAGTTCTAAAACTTCACAATTTACTTGTATCGCATTTGATTGCTTTGGTTAGAGAATTTAATCATTTTGAAGTTTATAATCAAGAATCATTGCAAATCTCTTGTGTGAATGTTTGTGCATGTGAATTTGGTGTTATGAGTTGCTTCGGCGAGTTATAGAAGCCTCATTTGCATATATATATATATATATATATATATATATATATATATGTAACATCATAGACCTTCGGGTATTAGTCGATATCATTATGGAGATGAAATTGTAAAAATAATTAGAGGTTTAACATCCGTACGGCCATTAATGGCCGAGCAAATGCCTTCTGTTCGGCCATTAATGGTCGAACAGTGAAAAAAAACTTCAGTTTTAAAACGGCCATAACTTTTCAATACGAACTCGAAATTTAGCAAAATAAGGTGTGTTGGAACCGTCTCGACGAGAGATTTCCAATGAAACTAATTTGGTGTGATTTGGAATTCATGATAATTTTTGGTGGAGGAAAACATCCAATGTAAACAACCAAACAGGGAAAAAGAAAGCGTGAAATAATTAATTTACTTTAAACAATTATAGTTATTTCATACGTTATTTGAATTCAGCGAAACAAGATGCGTTAGAACCATCTTGATGAGAGCTTCCCAATGAAACTAATTTGTAGTGATTTGGATGTCGTATGCGGACTGTGGAACCAAAAAGGTTGCATACTTCCGCATAAAGACTGACGGAGTGGAAATCAAAGGTGAGAACTCTCTCACTCAATTCTTTGGTTTAGTTATTCATTTTTATAACTAAACATATGTTGAATACTTGTGATTGAAGTATTATTTGGTGATGATGGATGTTACAGTTTTGAATGTTATCATTATTAAACTGTGGAAATAATATATAAGTTGTAACAACCCGTATTTTTCGATAACACGTTAAATCAAGAATCAAGACAGAATTAAATTATAAATTCTGAATCAAGTGAAACAGTCTGTGCCATTGCGTTCATCTCGGAAAAATACGCGAAATAGAGTCCGAATTTTCGAGAATCGGAGTCCGTATGACCCGTTAAAGGCCCAAAGAAGATTTCTGGGAATTTGAATTCCGGAAAACAGTTTTGGAAATCAGATCTGGGGCTAGGCGGGAAGTTTCCCCGCCTAGGCCATGTCGACAGGGCTGTCGACAGGCCTGTCGACTTGGGCCCAGACCAAGTTGACAGCCCTGTCGACTTGCCTGTCGATAGGGGGTGGCCGGGGCAAATAGCCTGGCGCACCTGTTTGTCTCACCTGGTCTTGTTCTTGGGCTGGGTCTGGAAGCTTCCGAGATCTGATGGTCCTAATCTATCCTAGGGTTAATCTAAGGGCCTAAAACTATCCTAATCTCTATAAAAAAACCCTAAACCTAACCTAAATCCCTAAAAATCAAACCTAGCAACTAAGTGCTGCCAAAATTAATTTTGGTCATGGCCTCCATCTCCAATCCCTAGAGCCTATGCACTCAAATCAAGTTCAAATCAAAAGGTGCAAGCTTGCTACACCAAATCAAGGCCAAATCAACATTCCTATGCGAGTTCCATGACGATTCTTCTACAAAGGAGGCACCTTTCTTAGCCAAGATGATTCATGCTCCTTTCCCTAGGCCTAACTATGTAAGTTCTAGCTACTTTTGGATCAAAACGGTATTTTTAATGTTGACATGGGATAAAATGAGGCTAAACATGATTATGCGAACCTATATGAACCTTACCATGCCTCTTGTGTTCATATTTATGATCTTAGGCCATGTGAGTGACTTAATCATGCCTCTCATGCTATGCATAACCTAGTTTAACTTGCAAGTTTGGATCTTTATGCATGAAATGCTAGCATGAACCTTTAGGAACCACTTTACGTGTGAAACATTGGCTAAGACAAGATTTTGGGGCTTATGCATGTTTATGAACCCAAACCCCTTATGCTAACATGCAAGTTTGTGGCCAAATCCTTTATGAGATTATGCATGCTCGTGGCCAATCCCCCCTTTTAAGTTGTGCATGTTTATGGCCAAACCCCTTTTGATAATATGTATGTTTGTGGCCAAATTACCTTATGACACTATGCATGTTTATGGCCAATCCCTTTATGATGTTATGCATGTGGAAGCCAAGCCCTTTTTGGCATCATGCATGTTTTGAGACCAATATGTGACATAGTATCCTTACTATGTTGACTCGCTTTGCTTGCCTTGGGAAAACACGATTTTGGGTAGCTAGATAAACATGAACATGTCGCAAAATCTTAACTTGAATATGACATGTGTTTATACTTGAAAATATGACTTGAAAGATAACATGGAAGTTGACATATAAGTATGCATAAAAACATGAGCTTGGGAATTTACCTATTAAGTTAGGTCTACCCTTTGGGAATTTACCTATTAAGTTAGGTCTACCCAAATGCTTGAAAAACTTGTAACATGTTTTGGAAACATGATGAACTTAGATAATATGAGTGTGGCCAACTCGAGGTTAGGTTGAGTTTGCAACGTAAAACTACCCGGAACCGACCGGCCTAACTAGTAGTTGCAAACAATAGGACCCAATGTGAGAAGTTGGTCATGTCGCGCTTAAGACCCGAGGTTAGACTAGGTTGTGGTGTAAATCTACCCGGACCCGCCCGGCTTAACTAGTAACCACAACAAGGTCTAATGTGAGAGGTTGAGGGTGCATTAATTAAATTAATGCCACATAATAGGGTTAAGTTAATTTGATTAATGAGGCTTAACCAAATATGATATGGACAAATGGGTTAAGTAATTTAATTAGGCTAATGATACTTAACAAAACATGATAAGCTTGGGTAGGTTAAGTAACTTAATTTGCCCAATGACACTTGACCATTTTTATACGACTAGTGGACGGGATTAAGTTAACCAACACTTAATCAATCCCACACGATAACGTGATAAGGTTAAGTAAATTTTCTTAATGACGCTTAACCGTATAATACAGTTAATGGATGGGGTTAAGATTAGGCTTAACTAATCTAAACACGGTAATTCGATAGGGTTAAGTTAAACACTTAACCAATTTAAACTTGATAATTCAATGAGGTCAAGTAACCCATACTTAACCGACTTAACTTGGTAATTTAATGGGGTTAAGTTAAACACTTAACTAATTTAACACGATGATTTGATGAGGTTAAGTGACCTATACTTAACCAATCTAACTCGTTAATTTGATGAGGTTAAGTTAACCTATACTTAACCAATCTAACGTGAAAACATGATAAGGCTAAGTCACGAATCGTTTCGAATACGCTTGACCGATTTGACTCGTTAATTTGATGGGGTCAAATTAATATATACTTAACCAATCTAAAATGATAATTAGACGAGGTTAAGCCATGGATTGCTTGATATACTTAACCAACTTGACACATGGTCTGTAGGGTTAAGTCTTGGACTTGGATACTTAGCCAGTTTCGACATGTTTTGTAGACGGGTTAAGTTGTGAACTTAAGTGACACTTAACCCATTAGATAAACCCTAATTCGGAGGATTAGGTAGATAACCATAGTTAACAAGGATTATGGAAATAAGGCTAAGTGGTAAACCTTAGTTAAGGGAAACTAAGTAATAATTCTTAGTCAAGGAAATTTGGACCATTTCTTAGATAGATCAGTAACCCGATACGTTAGAGTATGCGTGTAGGAGCAGGCTATCTGATTTGGATAAAGGCTCCAACGAACTGGGTAACGAAGCAGCGGCTTTGGGGAACGTGAGGATATTCTTGGGATCCCTCTGTGAGCTGTCAGGTCATTATACTAGGCTCACGAGAGGTTGAGGTCTGCGGTAGAAGAACCAAGAATATGCCGTGGTTGCTATGCGAGCGACCTAAAGACTGGGGTGGATAGCAGTGAGTCGGCGGATACATAAGGTGCCCGAGATAGCAAGTTCGTCGATCATCTACCATCTTGAGTCAAGCGTGTACGTACGGAAAGGCAGGGAACACCCAACAGACCATAATTTCTATCTAATTATGGGTGAGGTAGGCCGTAGGATGTGGGCTGGCCGGAGTGTAGTTCTCATGCAAGATTTTCTCTTGTGTTGCCTTTCACTAGTTGAGGGAGGGGTCTCGTGGGACCATAGCCACGTGTAGAAAAGCAGACCTTAGTATCTGCATCGGCAGATAAGTCTAAAGCTCCCGACCGAGTCCTGTATTTCTTGTTTTGGCCGGTGACAGGACTCGGATGGCACGATGTGATACATGTGCATCCAGTTATAGAAAAACGATTCACGATGAATGCGTGGGAAAAAGGGCGCGGTTGAGGGTTAGCGTAATCCCTAGTGGCCTAGGTGGTTTAACCCAAACCGAAATACGAAAGCGTGCAATAGGTAAGCGTAATCCCTAGTGGTGCTAGGTGGCGTAAGTCCTAGTAGTTCAAACGATGATTCATATGGAAGAGCCTAGCTAGAACAAGGGTGACAGTCCAAACGATTTCAAGGATAGTACGACATGCGGAAGCCCGTACGAGGTACGGCAAAGGACTGAACTCATATACACATGGAAAGAAACATATGATTTGAGTAACCTATATATGCGATATATTAGGTCGACATGGACCATTACACGACTTTGAGCAAGAGACATTCATGGTTAACACATGACGCGGGTAGGGATACTAGTACGAGAGGTGCAGAGAAAATATACATGTTAGAACTAGGAAGAATATACATAATAGATACCGTGGGATGTTAGACGGGGTAGATACCTTGGGATAGTGTACTCGATAGAAATCTGACGATGTGATACCTTGACTTACCATAACACCGGAGTTTATCATGATACCTTAGTTTACCTTGCCGCAGTAGTTCAGCCGGCTACCCTGGTTTATCTATCTTGTAGTTATCCTTATGTTTACTTTCAGTTTATGCATGTCATGTTACCTTTACCTGTTTTTATACTAGAAGTAGATAGGACTTACTCAGTCTTTTTGACTGACCCGTTTTGTTTCGCCTCTTTTCTTCCGTTCCCCCCCCCCCCCAGGTTTCAGGGAGGAAACAATGCTGTTTAGTTCGGACTTCTTCGGCTTGAAGGTCATCATGGATGGCTTGGGCTTCTCTTGGCTATGGCTACTTTGCGGTTTTACTTGGGAAATAATTTATTAAAAAGTCTTTATGCTTCTTTACTATTGCAAGACAGGTTTTGATGTACTCTGATGTAAAAGGCTTTAGACCTTATGTATTCATATTTATGAAAGTTTGATTTTACTTCCGCTATTTATATATATATATATGTTCTGTCTTGTGATATTTCTGTGCATGTTTACCAATAATGCCCCTCTAAAGCTAGTGCATTCCTTTGCGAGTGACCCTAGCGGAGGCGGGGTGTTACATTTGGTATCAGAGCAGAAGGTTACCAGACTGGGCAAAAGTTTTTAAAGACCTTCTGAAAATTATTTGAAAAACCGTTTACAAAGAAGCATTTTTCAAGAAAATTTTCTTTTAAAAAGAAAAAGGCTATTCCCCAAAGGCCATTAGCATCATCCTTGTTTCCTTGATTTAATCTCTTTTCCTTTCTTTCCTCCATCTGTAGTCACAGTAGTTTTAACTGCGACTAGTCTTTTCTACCTACGAAAGTGTTTTCCTTACGATGGAGGTGGTTCTCGAGAGACCAGTGGTCGCGTTATAAGAAAGGATAGTGAGGAAGAGGATAAAGGATACGAGCTTAAGGATGAGCAACTTGTTGGTATGGCTTAGTCCTCAAAGGAGGGAGAAAGATGAACAATGAAACCCATGACGAGAGAGTACCTTTGGCATGGTGAAACGGGATGGATAGTTAAGTATCATGGAACAGGGACAAGATCATTCGGAGGGCAATAGTATGCTCTCATTTCTAGGGTACCTCGGAAGGAGGGTAACGATCTTGTTAAAGGTTTAGTTTTTCTTCTCTATCATCCCGTCGGGACTTTGTTTTGATCACCGCATCTTTTAAGTCCGCTTCGATAGTTGAGTCTCTGCACCTTAGTACTAGCGTAGTAGAGAATCCCGCTTTTGTCTCAAGTCCTATTGGAAGATCGGTCCATTTATTCATAGCTTGTTTGGATTTGAGAATGTCTATATCAAGTGTTGAGCTTGGAAATAATGCTTATGTTTATAAGTTGTGGATGGATTCTAGGGATAAAGTGGTTATCCAGTAAGGGGTGCCACTCTCGGTTTTAAAAGGAGGGTAGTTAGACTCTTGGCTTGCTTTGGTAATACCCTCGAAGTCTCGTGCAACCTTTTGGGTTCTGTCATGGCTAGTTACCTAGAATCCCAGGATGCAGTTGTTGGTAATCCGTTTGAATAGAATTCGCCGCTATGGCGGATGGTTCGTTTCAATTATGTATGAGTTATGGGAATCACCCTAGTAAGGACTCTTGGCAATTTGGATTGGCATCGGAAAACGAGATCCAGAATTCACTAGTGAATTTTGGAGAGCTGGCTTGAGTACGTAGATAGGGTTGAGCCAAGTATACTAGGGAAAGAATAAGTGCAAGTGGAACGAGAGGCGACGAGGAAATGAGTTCCAACTCATGTTATGGAAACAGGAAGTAAGAAGCTGCGAAATCGGGAAGAAAAAGGGGCGGTCAAGGCACGATGGAACTAAGCTCAAGGTAATGCGACGCAGGAGACTGAAGACTAAATACGTGCATGATATCTCTTTTGGGAATATATCCTCGACCCCTGTTTTCTGTTGAGCTTGCTTGTAGGCTATCTTTTATGGATATCCTCTCGGTCCTGTTTCTGTTACAAACCCCGTAAGGAGTTTGTTTTGTTTATCTTCTCGATCTTATTTTAGGGGATCTTAGGTAGAACCCTATGGATGTAAACATGTATTTGAAACATGTTATGGTTGATATGGTTGCAAATGATTGCAAGTGGTTGCTCGTGGATGCGCGAATACATGTTAGATATTAGATTGACGCGATCACATTTCATGTTGCATATACACGAGTATTTATATTTGTTTATGGATGAAATTGAATGGGTTACCATGTGGACGTTGCATATGGATGAATGTTTGTGCACGCATATAGTGTATATATATGACTAGGACTATTTGCATACATGTTGGATTCATGGCACTAAACATATTTTTGCATTCAAAAGATTTTTCAGGCCTGATCATTAGCATTAGCTAAGGAACATGTACACACACGTTTTGCATATATACATACAGCATTAGAAATCATCTAAGGACAATGGTTGCTTGTGGATGATGTTTTGAGTAGATGGATGATGGATGGTAGGATATGTTCTTCCTAACTTGGAGATTTCGGGGACGAAATCCTAAAAGGTGGGGAGAATGTAACAACCCGTATTTTTCGATAACACGTTAAATCAAGAATCAAGACAGAATTAAATTATAAATTCTGAATCAAGTGAAACGGTCTGTGCCATTGCGTTCGTCTCAGAAAAATACGCGAAATAGAGTCCGAATTTTCGAGAATCGGAGTCCGTATGACCCGTTAAAGGCCCAAAGAAGATTTCTGGGAATTTGAATTTCGGAAAACAGTTTTGGAAATCAGATCTGGGGCTAGGCGGGAAGTTTCCCCGCCTAGGCCATGTCGACAGGGCTGTCGACAGGCCTGTCGACTTGGGCCCAGACCAAGTCGACAGCCCTGTCGACTTGCCTGTCGACAGGGGGTGGCCGGGGCAAATAGCCCGGCGCACCTGTTTGTCTCACCTGGTCTTGTTCTTGGGCTGGGTCTGGAAGCTTCCGAGATCTGATGGTCCTAATCTATCCTAGGATTAATCTAAGGGCCTAAAACTATCATAATCTCTATAAAAAGACCCTAAACCTAACCTAAATCCCTAAAAATCAAACCTAGCAACTAAGTGCTGCCAAAATTAATTTTGGTCATGCCCTCCATCTCCAATCCCTAGAGCCTATGCACTCAAATCAAGTTCAAATCAAAAGGTGCAAGCTTGCTACACCAAATCAAGGCCAAATCAACATTCCTATGCGAGTTCCATGACGATTCTTCTACAAAGGAGGCACCTTTCTTAGCCAAGATGATTCATGCTCCTTTCCCTAGGCCTAACTATGTAAGTTCTAGCTACTTTTGGATCAAAACGGTATTTTTAATGTTGACATGGGATAAAATGAGGCTAAACATGATTATGCGAACCTATATGAACCTTACCATGCCTCTTGTGTTCATATTTATGATCTTAGGCCATGTGAGTGACTTAATCATGCCTCTCATGCTATGCATAACCTAGTTTAACTTGCAAGTTTGGATCTTTATGCATGAAATGCTAGCATGAACCTTTAGGAACCACTTTACGTGTGAAACATTGGCTAAGACAAGATTTTGGGGCTTATGCATGTTTATGAACCCAAACCCCTTATGCTAACATGCAAGTTTGTGGCCAAATCCTTTATGAGATTATGCATGCTCGTGGCCAATCCCCCCTTTTAAGTTGTGCATGTTTATGGCCAAACCCCTTTTGATAATATGTATGTTTGTGGCCAAATTACCTTATGACACTATGCATGTTTATGGCCAATCCCTTTATGATGTTATGCATGTGGAAGCCAAGCCCTTTTTGGCATCATGCATGTTTTGAGACCAATATGTGACATAGTATCCTTACTATGTTGACTCGCTTTGCTTGCGTTGGGAAAACACGATTTTGGGTAGTTAGATAAACATGAACATGTCGCAAAATCTTAACTTGAATATGACATGTGTTTATACTTGAAAATATGACTTGAAAGATAACATGGAAGTTGACTTGTAAGTATGCATAAAAACATGAGCTTGGGAATTTACCTATTAAGTTAGGTCTACACTTTGGGAATTTACCTATTAAGTTAGGTCTACCCAAATGCTTGAAAAACTTGTAACATGTTTTGGAAACATGATGAACTTAGATAATATGAGTGTGGCCAACTCGAGGTTGGGTTGAGTTTGCAACGTAAAACTACCCGGAACCGACCGGCCTAACTAGTAGTTGCAAACAATAGGACCCAATGTGAGAAGTTGGTCATGTCGCGCTTAAGACCCGAGGTTAGACTAGGTTGTGGTGTAAATCTACCCGGACCCGCCCGGCTTAACTAGTAACCACAACAAGGTCTAATGTGAGAGGTTGAGGGTGCATTAATTAAATTAATGCCACATAATAGGGTTAAGTTAATTTGATTAATGAGGCTTAACCAAATATGATATGGACAAATGGGTTAAGTAATTTGATTAGGTTAATGATACTTAACAAAACATGATAAGCTTGGGTAGGTTAAGTAACTTGATTTGCCTAATGACACTTGACCATTTTTATACGACTAGTGGACGGGATTAAGTTAACCAACACTTAATCAATCCCACACGATAACGTGATAAGGTTAAGTAAATTTTCTTAATGACACTTAACCGTATAATATAGTTAATGGATGGGGTTAAGATTAGGCTTAACTAATCTAAACACGGTAATTCGATAGGGTTAAGTTAAACACTTAACCAATTTAAACTTGATAATTCAATGAGGTCAAGTAACCCATACTTAACCGACTTAACTTGGTAATTTAATGGGGTTAAGTTAAACACTTAACTAATTTAACACGATGATTTGATGAGGTTAAGTGACCTATACTTAACCAATCTAACTCGTTAATTTGATGAGGTTAAGTTAACCTATACTTAACCAATCTAACGTGAAAACATGATAAGGCTAAGTCACGAATCGTTTCGAATACGCTTGACCGATTTGACTTGGTAATTTGATGGGGTCAAATTAATATATACTTAACCAATCTAAAATGATAATTAGACGAGGTTAAGCCATGGATTGCTTGATATACTTAACCAACTTGACACATGGTCTGTAGGGTTAAGTCTTGGACTTGGATACTTAGCCAGTTTCGACATGTTTTGTAGACGGGTTAAGTTGTGAACTTAAGTGACACTTAACCCATTAGATAAACCCTAATTCGGAGGATTAGGTAGATAACCATAGTTAACAAGGATTATGGAAATAAGGCTAAGTGGTAAACCTTAGTTAAGGGAAACTAAGTAATAATTCTTAGTCAAGGAAATTTGGACCATTTCTTAGATAGATCAGTAACCCGATACGTTAGAGTATGCGTGTAGGAGCAGGCTATCTGATTTGGATAAAGGCTCCAACGAACTGGGTAACGAAGCAGCGGCTTCGGGGAACGTGAGGATATTCTTGGGATCCCTCTGTGAGCTGTCAGGTCATTATACTAGGCTCACGAGAGGTTGAGGTCTGCAGTAGAAGAACCAAGAATATGCCTTGGTTGCTATGCGAGCGACCTAAAGACTGGGGTGGATAGCAGTGAGTCGGCGGATACATAAGGTGCCCGAGATAGCAAGTTCGTCGATCATCTACCATCTTGAGTCAAGCGTGTACGTACGGAAAGGCAGGGAACACCCAACAGACCATAATTGCTATCTAATTATGGGTGAGGTAGGCCGTAGGATGTGGGCTGGCCGGAGTGTAGTTCTCATGCAAGATTTTCTCTTGTGTTGCCTTTCACTAGTTGAGGGAGGGGTCTCGTGGGACCATAGCCACGTGTAGAAAAGCAGACCTTAGTATCTGCATCGGCAGATAAATCTAAAGCTCCCGACCGAGTCATGTATTTCTTATTTTGGCCGGTGACAGGACTCGGATGGCACGATGTGATACATGTGCATCCAGTTATAGAAAAACGATTCACGATGAATGCGTGGGAAAAAGGGCGCGGTTGAGGGTTAGCGTAATCCCTAGTGGCCTAGGTGGTTTAACCCAAACCGAAATACGAAAGCGTGCAATAGGTAAGCGTAATCCCTAGTGGTGCTAGGTGGCGTAAGTCCTAGTAGTTCAAACGATGATTCATATGGAAGAGCCTAGCTAGAACAATGGTGACAGTCCAAACGATTTCAAGGATAATGCGACATGCGGAAGCCCGTACGAGGTACGGCAAAGGACTGAACTCATATACACATGGAAAGAAACATATGATTTGAGTAACCTATATATGCGATATATTAGGTCGACATGGACCATTACACGACTTTGAGCAAGAGACATTCATGGTTAACACATGACGCGGGTAGGGATACTAGTACGAGAGGTGCAGAGCAAATATACATGTTAGAACTAGGAAGAATATACATAATAGATACCGTGGGATGTTAGACGGGGTAGATACCTTGGGATAGTGTACTCGATAGAAATCTGACGATGTGATACCTTGACTTACCATAACACCGGAGTTTATCATGATACCTTAGTTTACCTTGTCGCAGTAGTTCAGCCGGCTACCCTGGTTTATCTATCTTGTAGTTATCCTTATGTTTACTTTCAGTTTATGCATGTCATGTTACCTTTACCTGTTTTTATACTGGAAGTAGATAGGACTTACTCAGTCTTTTTGACTGACCCGTTTTGTTTCGCCTCTTTTCTTCCGTTTCCCCCCCCCCCCCCCAGGTTTCAGGGAGGAAACAATGCTGTTTAGTTCGGATTTCTTCGGCTTGAAGGTCATCATGGATGTCTTGGGCTTCTCTTGGCTATGGCTACTTTGCGATTTTACTTGGGAAATAATTTATTAAAAAGTCTTTATGCTTCTTTACTATTGCAAGACAGGTTTTGATGTACTCTGATGTAAAAGGCTTTAGACCTTATGTATTCATATTTATGAAAGTTTGATTTTACTTCCGCTATTTATATATATATATATGTTCTGTCTTGTGATATTTCTGTGCATGTTTACCAATAATGCCCCTCTAAAGCTAGTGCATTCCTTTGCGAGTGACCCTAGCGGAGGCGGGGTGTTACATAAGTTCACATGGATTGTGATGTAAACCTCACACGGGTATTGGGATGATAATTTTACACATCGCCCAAGTATGCAAATAATAATCATTGGATGTTGATTGAAAACCCAACATGGGTCCGGGGAGGATAATAACTTCACATATCTCCCTTATGTTTAGTTGTATGTCAATCGATTGATCGACAGACTTAGTAAGCGTTATTTAATTATTTAGTGCTTATACAGTTGTAGATTACACTCTGGATGTGAATTGGGTGTTTAATAGTGGCTCATCACTATTTTTGAATTTATGAGATGTATGGAATCCATATAAATAAAAAAATATGGTAATTGATTGAGCAATGTTCCGGTTCAGAATATAAATGGATATTTTGAAATTATATTCAGTAAAGAAGCAAGATTGGTTTTAATGTCCGATTTTGGATGGACACAAAAATATTAAAGATTTGTTTTTATGTCTAATTTTGGATGGACACAAAAATATTAAAGATTTCTTTTGATGTCCAATTTTGGATGGACACAAAAATATTAAAGATTTGTTATGACGTCCGCTTTTAGATGGACACAAAAAGGAACTAAAATGAATTGAGTGGTTTTGATAACCAGAATTTTTTCAATGTATAATTGGAATGGAATTGAATGAAATAATCTTTAGAATATTTTGATATTGGATGATTATACGGATATTGTTGAGGAATTTGGAAGATACAAATATCGTTATTCCCAGTATGATATTCGTTGGTCTCAGAATTTGATGTTGAAAATAAATCGATATAGTTTCTATTTAGTGACTTCTATTTAATATCAAATTGGATTTTAGGTTTTTCGTGAATGGTGTCTTTAATAACATTGTTCTTAAACCCCATTAAGAAAAGAATAAATCTTCTAACAAGATTTAAGGAAGTTTTCCAATTAATAAACAACATTGGAATTTAATGGTAGTTGATTATGGGTTCATTGTGAATGATGTTTTAAATGACATTAGTTCTTAAACCCGATTAACAGTGAAGTTAAGATTTGGAATTTATAAATCTTTATTCTAAGATTTAAAGGAAATTTTCCAAAGTAAAACTTTCCAATTTAGGAATAGTAATTGGAATTGAATGGAATTCGATTTAGTGATAATCGAGATGAGCTTCTGTAAAGGAAGGCCTTTACTATTTATGGAATTTAAAAGGCTTTGCCATTATTCCGTTTATAGTATTAGTTCGATACAGAAATCTATATTGATTATATACTGTTATGATATCCGTGAAGATTCCATTTTGATGGAAGATGATTTTGGGTTTATCGTGAATTGTGTTTTAAATGACATTGGTTCTTTAACCCAGTTAAAGACAAGATGAATTTCATGAAGTTGAGTAATCATTAAGTAATGATTTTTGAGATTAAAACAGAACTAGATTTTTAATGAATCTTTAATTAGATTGAAATGGGAATAAGGTAAGTAGATTTACCGAATTCAAGCAATGATCGAGACATGGAGTGTCACCAGTTTTACTCCATGCGATAGTTAAATCTTTAATTAGATTTGAACGTTAAAATGGTAATTTATTTTATCGATAACACAATGTATGTTAAATATGGAGTACTACTAGTTTTGCTCCATGGGATGAATAGGTTGGGACTGGGAATATTAAAACAAATGACACTTTCGATAATTAAGGCTCGATAATCCCGACTAGTTTGATAAACCTTAGTATGGTTTAAGTTGTGAAAAGATAAAATAAAATCTTTTGAAATGGATATCCAAAAGCAGAATAAAGATTATGTTTAAAAGAACTTTTCTTTGATAAAATTAATGGGAACCTTTCTCTAAAGATGTGAATATTTGAATAAAAGAATATTCTGAATTGGAATGAGGTATGATATGTTTTTATAGCACTTGATTATTGATTATAAAATATGCGAGTTATTCGAAAAGACCGGGTTTAACCCATTATGTATAATTAATACGACGATTAAAAGTCGACGATAAAGACGGTGGTTGAAGACCGGAGATCTTCACATTGTTTGGATAATTACTGATGTCTTGATTGGGTTGTACACCCAAGATAAGGTAATAAGTGGTGTTCGTCAAACATACTTGGAGATTGACTGGATATGCGAGGATCTCTCTCCCTTATGGATGGGACGAGGAATAAGGTGCCTACGGTTTCGTTCAGACCCAGAATGGACGTGTAAATGGATGTGTGTCTGACATTGGATTTCATTCTATGTTGATTGATTTTTACTAAATATATATATATATATATATATATATCTATTTGGTGGAGGAGAATTTATTCTCTTGCTTAACACCCCTCTCTAAGACATACGAGCTTAGAGATTATGTATTGATAGACATCAATTGCATGGCGTGAATTGTCAGTGTGGCATGCTGAGATGCAAATGATCATGGCTTTTGTTGAAAAGCAAATTCTTGTGGTTGATGATCAAAGAACGACTTTAATTAGCATAGCTTTGTGTTGTAGCGTTAATTCGCGAGCCTCACACCCCGGTGTGAGTCAGAAATGGGATTAGGGACAGCAGAGAGTTCATGTGTTTCTTTCTAGCTAAGAGTGGTGTCATGGTATGGAGCCCAGACATTTTTACTTATGTGGATGATGGATTGCGAGGAGCCTCTGATATAGGGCTATATGCTCATAGGGTCGACGTACTGACCTTTTTAGAGGTCCGATTGGACCAGAAAACGTATTGTTCAGGAATAATGTAACACCCCGAATTTCAGTTAATACTAATATTCACTAATTACAGAATAAATAATCTCAGAAGTGAGAATTGGGCGAAACGGGCTATGCCATTGCGTTCGTCTCGGAAAAATACGCGAAATAGAGTCCGAAATTTTGTAAATCGGAGTCCGTATGACCCAGTTAAGGCCCGAAGAAGTTTTCTGAAAATTCAAAATTCGAAACAGATTTCAAAAGAGCAGAAATGGGGCTAGGCGGGAAACTTCCCGCCCAGGCCATGTCGACAGACCTGTCGACAGGGGGGTCGACTTGTCACAGACCAAGTCGACAGCCCTGTCGACTTGCCTGTCGACTTGGGCAAAACATGGCTTGCTCGGCCAGATTAGCCTGAGTGCACCAGTTTGAGTTTTGGGCTGTGTTTTGGAGGGCTGGACGAAATCTGATGGCTCTAAATAGAATTAGGGTTAATCTAAGGGTTAGAAACACATCCTAATCCTATAAATAAGACTCTAAGCTAGCCCTAAATGATCATAATCCTATCCTCTAACTAAACTATGCCAAAATTTTCTATGATCATGGCCTCCACTCGAAACCCTAGCCTCCATCCTCTTTCTAAACTATTTCTATGAAGGCTTTCATGTTCATACAAGCATTTTTATGTTGTATGAGTGATCATTAGCTTGCATTCATCATCAAGTTGCAAGCTTTATTTTCAAGGCTAGAGTTTTTGGGTGATTTTTGGCAAGGGTTTGCTTATTGGAGTTTAGTGGTGAGTTTCTATAGCCTTAATGATCAATTGTTAAATTGATTATGATAGGATATGATAAGATATGGCTATGTTTGTGGATCAATGTGTTTATGCAAGTTTAGTATAGTGTATGTTGTGTGTTTTGCAAGTTTTATGCTATATGTTCTGCAAGTTTAATGCTATGTTTTATGATGCTCATTATGCAAAACACTATGTTGAACATTGATTCATATGTAACATGTTATGCAAGCTATATGTGAGATTATATGCAAGTTCATATGTAACATGTAATGCAAGTTATGTGCATGATTATATGCAAGTTCATATGTAACATGTTATGCAAGTTATGTGTTTGGTTATATGCAAGTTATGTGCATGATTATATGCAAGTTCATATGTAACATGTTATGCAAGTTATGTGTTTGGTTATATGCAAGTTATGTGCATGATTATATGCAAGTTCATATGTAACATGTTATGCAAGTTATGTGTTTGGTTATATGCAAGTTATGTGCATGATTATATGCAAGTTCATATGTAACATGTTATGCAAGTTATGTGTTTGGTTATATGCAAGTTATGTGCATGATTATATGCAAGTTCATATGTAACATGTTATGCAAGTTATGTGTTTGGTTATATGCAAGTTATGTGCATGATTATATGCAAGTTCATATGTAACATGTTATGCAAGTTATGTGTTTGGTTATATGCAAGTTATGTGCATGATTATATGCAAGTTCATATGTAACATGTTATGCAAGTTACGTGTTTGGTTATATGCAAGTTATATGCATGATTATATGCAAGTTCATAAGTAACATGTTATGCAAGTTATGTGTTTGGTTATATGCAAGTTAACATGTGACATGCTATGCAAGTTCACACCTTTGTATGACATAAGAATCATATGCAAGTTACCCCCTTTGTGACATATGTGCTTCATGCAAGTTTGGGTTAAATGCTAGTTGGGTTTAATGTATGCTCATATATGCAAGTTGACACCTTTTAAACCCATGATAAAGTTATATGCTATGTTGGTTAAACCCATGGCATTTGTGATGAATCTTCCCTTTATTATGTCATGTTATGAGAACGAATTATGTGGGGAACGATGGGGTTAATATGCATGTTAATAAAATGGTGTGAAATGGGTATGCTTAAGCATAACATAAAGTGAATGGACATAATTGGGAATTTACCTATTAAGTTAGGTCTACCCATATTATGGAATTGGGAATTTACCTATTAAGTTAGGTCTACCCATATTATGGAATTGGGAATTTACCTATTGAGTTAGGTCTACCCATATTCTTGAAATTGGTAATTAATTAGGGATAATTAATACAAATTATGGGGGTGATTAATTAGGTGTAATTAATCGACTAAGACACGAGGTTGGACCCTTTTGTAGCATAAGACTGCCCGGAACCGACCGGCAAATCCAGCGGCTACAAATGATTGGCCCAATGTGAGAGGTCTTAGTCATAAACTAAATACGTGACAAGTGTAAAGACACGAGGTTAGACTCTGTTATGGTGTAAGGCTGCCCGGAACCAACCGGAATATCCAGCTGCCATAAAAGACAGTCTAATGTGAGAGGTCTGTACAAAGGTTACGATCTTAATTAATTAAGAAACACTTAACCAAATTAGCATGTAGTGGGGCATGAGGGGTTAAGTGGGTGCCTTGGGTGGCATGTAGTAACTAGTAGGGGTGCCTTGGGTGGCATGAGGAAACTAGTGGGTTGCCTTGGGTGGCAATAGAAAATACGATTAGAATACTTAACCAAAGTGAAACATGTAAATAAACATGATTAAAGGGTTAAGTAAGTGCCTTGGGTGGCATGTGGGAATCAAGTAAGTGCCTTAGGTGGCATGTGGAAATCTAGTGGGTGCCTTGAGTGGCAATTAAAATATGATTAAAAGACTTAACCAAATTTTATAACATGTAAGTGGACATGGTTAAAGGGTTAAGTGGGATTCACTAGAAATGACAAGCTTAGGTGGGTAGCTTGTGGGGGCCCATTTCAACCAATATCCCAAACGTATCTTAGTGGGCTCGACTCAAGTCGAGGACGGGACACGCATATTGGGCCTGATTGTAAGAGGCCAAAACGGGTTAGCGGTGGCAACGCAAGTCCAACGGGTTTCATATGCGTGTGTGGACCCGGGCTGGTAAGTAAGACGTTGTTGCATCGTGTAGGTATAAGCCGTGCACCGTTGATATTATCAGGTTGCCACTTTGGGGAATGATACACCCCACTGTGGGGCCAGCACAGGTATCTACGTTAGGGAGCCGATCGCTTGGGGAGTAGTGGGTACACCTAGTGGAGATAGGGGCATACAGCACCTATGTAGTCAGCTAGGGGTACACGAAACTACTATTAAAAATTACTAAGTACACTTAGTGGGATCAACCTTTAAGTAGGAATTACCCTTGGGTCGGTAGAACTGGTGTGGTGCAATGTAGGAATTACCCTTGGGTGGGTAAATCTGGGGTGGTGCAGTGTAGTAATTATCCTTGGGTGGGTAAATGCGTCTTTTCGGTTATCTTAGTACATCCTGTGTTTAGTTGGCTACTTAGTGTAGTCATTATCCCCAGAGGTACCGTACCTTGTTTATATCATATCCTAAATACTTTAATGATTGTATTGTTAAGGTTATAGGACTCGCTCAGACTTATGTCTGACCCCGTTGTTTTTATCTTTTTCCCAACCCTCAGGTTCTCAGAGTGGGCCTAGTGCTAGTGGGCTTTGATCGGACTGCTTTATCTATCTTTTGGAGCTTGGACTGTTGATGTAAAGCTCGGTTTATCTTTTCTATTATGGCTATTATCTATGTAGTGGGATTATGTACTTTTATCTTATCAGGATGGATATTATGTACTTGACTCTTGTTTATGGTTTTGTGACGTAACCAAACATGTTTTACTTTCCGCTGCAATGAAATGATGTTTTAAATTTTCAAGTATTACTTATATCTATCTTGTTGTAATTTTTCTGTTCTATACTCACTTAAAATACTCCACCGAAACTAAGGCATTCCCATTAAGAGTGACCTTAGCGGGCGTGGGGTGTTACACGTGGTGTCAGAGCTTAAGGTTACCAGAACAGATAAAATTTTTAGAAAAACTATTTTCTAAGAATATTTTTGAAAGGAGTATTTTCAAAAACATGTCTTTTAAGAGAAAAGTTTTTGAAAGAAAAGCATAATCCCCAATAGCCATATCTATATCTTTCAAATTCTCCGTTTTGAATCTCTTCCTCTCTCGTTTTGAGTTTCCCCTCCGCGTATAGATGATCTTTCTAAGATAGATAAGAATGGAAAACCACTTCAAGGGACTTAGACGTTAGTCGGATTAGAAGTTGGTTCAAGAAGGAGGAGGACTGGTAGGTACCTATAGGATAGACGATGGGAGGAAGGCTCAAATAGTTGTTTGGTTAATGAAGGATGAAACCTCATTGGTGGGAGGTTACGAGTGGAGAATGGGAAGAAGAGGGCTAGTAGTTATCCTTTTGGGAGGAATAGGACACCTTATTAGGATTGTCCAAAGAGGCAAGGGCAAGGTACGGAATCTTCTGGAGGGTAGTTGAATTCCCTCACGGCTAGTGTACCAGATGGGGATAGGACCGTCTAGGTTGGAATTTGATTTCTTTATTATCCGCTTCGAACTTTATTTGATTCTGACGCATCGAGTTCGTTTATCTCATCGTTGTTAGTTGAGTCACTGCACTTAGACACCAGTTTAGTAGATGATCCCTTAGTTGTTTCAAACCCAATTGGGGGCTCCATGATGTGTTTGGGTTTGAAAGTTTTCATACTTAGCGTTGAGTTTAGATGTGATGCTTTTTGGGCTTCACGGGCTATGGGTTAGTTTTGGGCATGGACTGGTTATCCAGTAGTGGTGTCGTTCTTGATTTTGAAGGGAGAGTTGTTAGGCTTATGACCCGCTTGGGTAACACTCTCGAGATCTCTTGTAATCCCATGGAATCTGTTATGCTAAGTTATCTAGAATTGCTTGACACGTCGGTCGAGAGTTTGCGATCTGTTAGAGTGGTCCGGGAATACTCGGATGTGTTTGAGGAGGTGAAGGGCTTACCTCCAGAACAGGAGATTGACTGCCGAATATATCCGGTAGACAATGCCAAACCAGTATCTTGGCCATTGTGCCACATGGCTCCTCGTGAGAGGAGGGAACTCCATAAGCAAGTAGGCGATTTGCTAGAGAAGGGGTTCAGAAGACGTAGTGGGGTGCTCCAGTAGTTTTTGCCACGAAGGCGGATGGGTCCCTCAGACTTTGTGTAGACTATAGAGAGTTTAATGAGAAAACAAAGAAGAATGGACACCCATTGCCGAGGATTGATGATCTCTTTGATCAGTTGGTTGGCGCCTCAGTGTTTTCGCAGTTGGACTTAGCCACGGGGTTTTGTCAGTTGAGAGTGGCTGAGGATAGTATAGAGAAGACTGCCTTTAGGACTCCGGATGGTTTTTATGAGTGGCTAGTGATGCTATTTGGTTTGACGAACGCCCCTGCATACTTTGTTGATTTGATGAGAAGAGTGTTCAGGGAGTACCTAAATAAGTTCGGGATGGTCTTTGTAAATGACATCTTGGTCTTTTCTAGGAGCAAAATAAGTTTTCGTATGTGCTCAATAGGTTGAGCAAAGCCAGTTATGGGATAAACGGTGGTTTTGGAGCGAGACTGGCGAGGACATCCAGAGTTGGACAAGGGCTTAATTATTTAGCCGTTTTTACTAGTATCATCTCACGTAAGTCGTCTGAATTCGAAGGAGGTATCCCTTGGGTGTTTGTCTGATATTGGTTTAGGCCTTTGGGGCTTGCATTTGGGGGATGTCGAGTTCGACTAGGGTGGTCTGCGTGAGAGAAGGACAGTTGTGATGATTTTGGATGGGGTAATATCCTAGTTTTCTCTAAAAGTGGAGAAGAGCATGCCCTACATCTTAGGGAAGTGTTGGAGACTCTTCGAGCGCATAGTCTTAGGACAGCAAAAGTGGATGGGATTCTTAGCATCCTATGAGTTTGAGATAGCGTATACCCATGGCAAGGGTAACGTGGTAGCAGACGCCTTAAGTAGAAAAAGGTTGTCCTTGAGTTCATTGTTCGTTGAACGACGGAGCTTAGAGTTTATTTCTATGTTTGACTTTAGACCTTCCGTTGACTTTGTACCCGGTTTGCTAGCCTCCTTGGAGGTTAGGCCTACTCTTTTGGGGCAGATTGGCGGAGCACAGCGAGACGACCCACAGTTGGTTGAGTTAGTAGAGAAGCTCATGAGGAGGGGGAGTCGTCCAGCCATTTGAGTAGGCACACCCTAGATGGTAAGGGGTGGTTGCGTAGAGACGGTAGACTTTGTGTACCGCAAGACGAGGGTTTGAGGAAGGCTATACTTGATGATGCACATCGTTCGAAGATGACCATTCATCCCGGTAGGGACAAGATGTACCAAGACATGAAGCGAGTTTTCTTTTGGGCCGGTATGAAGAAAAGACGCGGCCGAGTATGTCGCTAGATGCTTGGTGTGCCAACAAGTAAAAGCGGAGCAAAAGAAACCCGGTGGGTTGCTTCACCCATTGGAGGTTCCGCTATGGAAGTGGGATAGTGTCTCGATGGATTACCGAGATCGAGGAAGGGTAATACGGGAATTTGGGGTGTGGTAGACAGACTTACTAAGAGTGCCCATTTTATACCCGTGAAGAGTAAGAGGACTGCTGCATGGCTAGCTTCAGTTTACATTCGAGAGATTGTTAGATTACATGGTGTACCTTCCAGTATAGTGAGCGATCGAGATCCTATCTTCACTAGCGAGTTTTGGAAGAGTTTGCAAGAGGCGGTAGGGACTCAGTTATGTTTGAGTACCGCATATCATCCTCAGACGAACGGCCAGACCGAGAGGGTGAATCGTATTTTAGAAGACCTTTTGAGGCTATGTATCTTGAATTTTGGAGGTACAGGGGAAGAGTATCTTCCATTGGTGGAGTTCGCGTATAATAACAGCTTTCAGTCTAGTATTGGCATGGCTCCTTTCGAAGCTCTTTATGGAAGGCCTTGTCGATCACCTACATGTTGGTGGGAATCTACGGATGAGATCTTGCTTGGGCCCGATATGGTTAGAGTGACTTCGGAAAAGATTGATTTGATTCGAAGAAGGATGAAAGCGGCACAAGACAGACAGAAATCGTATGCGGATAAGAGGAGAACGGATCTTGAGTTGATGTTGGGGACATGGTCTTTGTCAAGGTATCTCCATTACAGAATGATTGTTCGCTTTGGATCCGTTGGGAAGTTAGCACCAAGATTGGTGGGATCGTTTCCTATTAAGAAAAGGATTGGACAGATGGCATATAGAGTACAGTTGCCCGAGAGACTTAGTGGTGTACATGATGTATTCCATGTATCACATTTGAGGAAGTGCCTACATGAGACTGCGGAGGTGGCAGAGCCGAGCTTGCTTGGAGAAGTGGAGTTAGAACGTGATGCTATGATTCGACGAGCTCCTACTTACATCCTTGGGTCAGAGAGTAGGAAGTTCAGAAACAGAGACGTTCATCTAGTCAAAGTACAATGGGGAGAGGATGAGAGCAACGCTACTTGGGAGACAGAAGTGAAGATGCGTTCTTTGTACCCATTCCTTTTTGAGGGTATGTCTTTTAATTTCTCCTTTATCGTTTGACTAGTACTTATCTTATCTTTAGTATGTCCTCTTGTTAGTGCCTTTGACCTTTAGATAGGGTAAACCTATGGTTGAAACATGTGTTTGAGACATGTTATGATTGATGGATGCATGTGGATGCAAGTGTTTGCTAGTGGTTGCTCGTGGATGCATATACACACAATCTAGACACTAGATCGGCTCAGTCACTTCATATTGCATATTGCATATAATTGTGTGTAGGTAGCTAAATTGATGGATGTATAATGGTTGTGTTATCATATGGATGATGCATTTTGGTGAATGATTGTGCACTCATGTAGAAATAGTATGTGTCGATAGGGTTCTCTCGCATACATATTGGATGCATGGCACTATCACGGTTTGCATATGTTCATACATTAGATAGGGAACATATACACACACTTTTTGCATATGCTCATACATCAGTAGAAATTGTTTTAAGGACAATGGATGCCCGTGTTTGATGGATTGAGTAGATGGTTGTTTGGATGGTAGGATATGCATTCTCCTTAACTTGGAGATTTCGGGGACGAAATCCTTTAAGGAGGGGAGAATGTAACACCCCGAATTTCAGTTAATACTAATATTCACTAATTATAGAATAAATAATCTCAGAAGTGAGAATTGGGGGGAACGGGCAGTGCCATTGCGTTCGTCTCGGAAAAATACGCGAAATAGAGTCCGAAATTTTGTAAATCGGAGTCCGTATGACCCGGTTAAGGCCCAAAGAAGTTTTCTGAAAATTCAAAATTCGAAACAGATTTCAAAAGAGCAGAAATGGGGCTAGGCGGGAAACTTCCCGCCCAGGCCATGTCGACAGCCCTGTCGACAGGGGGGTCGACTTGTCACAGACCAAGTCGACAGCCCTGTCGACTTGCCTGTCGACTTGGGCAAAACCTGGCTTGCTCGGCCAGATTAGCCTGAGTGCACCAGTTTGAGTTTTGGGCTGTGTTTTGGAGGGCTGGACGAAATCTGATGGCTCTAAATAGAATTAGGGTTAATCTAAGGGTTAGAAACACATCCTAATCCTATAAATAAGACCCTAAGCTAGCCCTAAATGATCATAATCCTATCCTCTAACTAAACTATGCCAAAATTTTCTATGATCATGGCCTCCACTCGAAACCCTAGCCTCCATCCTCTTTCTAAACTATTTCTATGAAGGCTTTCATGTTCATACAAGCATTTTTAAGTTGTATGAGTGATCATTAGCTTGCATTCATCATGAAGTTGCAAGCTTTATTTTCAAGGCTAGAGTTTTTGGGTGATTTTTGGTAAGGGTTTGCTTATTGGAGTTTAGTGGTGAGTTTCTATAGCCTTAATGATCAATTGTTAAATTGATTATGATAGGATATGATAAGATATGGCTATGTTTGTGGATCAATGTGTTTATGCAAGTTTAGTATAGTGTATCTTGTGTGTTTTGCAAGTTTTACGCTATATGTTATGCAAGTTTAATGCTATGTTTTATGATGCTCATTATGCAAAACACTATGTTGAACATTGATTCATATGTAACATGTTGTGCAAGCTATATGTGAGATTATATGCAAGTTCATATGTAACATGTAATGCAAGTTATGTGCATGATTATATGCAAGTTCATATGTAACATGTTATGCAAATTATGTGTTTGGTTATATGCAAGTTATGTGCATGATTATATGCAAGTTCATATGTAACATGTTATGCAAGTTATGTGTTTGGTTATATGCAAGTTATGTGCATGATTATATGCAAGTTCATATGTAACATGTTATGCAAGTTATGTGTTTGGTTATATGCAAGTTATGTGCATGATTATATGCAAGTTCATATGTAACATGTTATGCAAGTTATGTGTTTGGTTATATGCAAGTTATGTGCATGATTATATGCAAGTTCATATGTAACATGTTATGCAAGTTATGTGTTTGGTTATATGCAAGTTATGTGCATGATTATATGCAAGTTCATATGTAACATGTTATGCAAGTTATGTGTTTGGTTATATGCAAGTTATGTGCATGATTATATGCAAGTTCATAAGTAACATGTTATGCAAGTTATGTGTTTGGTTATATGCAAGTTAACATGTGACATGCTATGCAAGTTCACACCTTTGTATGACATAAGAATCATATGCAAGTTACCCCCTTTGTGACATATGTGCTTCATGCAAGTTTGGGTTAAATGCTAGTTGGGTTTAATGTATGCTCATATATGCAAGTTGACACCTTTTAAACCCATGATAAAGTTATATGCTATGTTGGTTAAACCCATGGCATTTGTGATGAATCTTCCCTTTATTATGTCATGTTATGAGAACGAATTACGTGGGGAACGATGGGGTTAATATGCATGTTAATAAAATGGTGTGAAATGGGTATGCTTAAGCATAACATAAAGTGAATGGACATAATTGGGAATTTACCTATTAAGTTAGGTCTACCCATATTATGGAATTGGGAATTTACCTATTAAGTTAGGTCTACCCATATTATGGAATTGGGAATTTACTTATTGAGTTAGGTCTACCCATATTCTTGAAATTGGTAATTAATTAGGGATAATTAATACAAATTATGGGGGTGATTAATTAGGTGTAATTAATCGACTAAGACACGAGGTTGGACCCTTTTGTAGCATAAGACTGCCCGGAACCGACCGGCAAATCCAGCGGCTACAAATGATTGGCCCAATGTGAGAGGTCTTAGTCATAAACTAAATACGTGACAAGTGTAAAGACACGAGGTTAGACTCTGTTATGGTGTAAGGCTGCCCGGAACCAACCGACATATCCAGCTGCCATAAAAGACAGTCTAATGTGAGAGGTCTTTACAAAGGTTACGATCTTAATTAATTAAGAAACACTTAACCAAATTAGCATGTAGTGGGGCATGAGGGGTTAAGTGGGTGCCTTGGGTGGCATGTAGTAACTAGTGGGGGTGCCTTGGGTGGCATGAGGAAACTAGTGGGTTGCCTTGGGTGGCAATAGAAAATACGATTAGAATACTTAACCAAAGTGGAACATGTAAATAAACATGATTAAAGGGTTAAGTAAGTGCCTTGGGTGGCATGTGGGAATCAAGTAAGTGCCTTGGGTGGCATGTGGAAATCTAGTGGGTGCCTTGAGTGGCAATTAAAATATGATTAAAAGACTAAACCAAATTTTATAACATGTAAGTGGACATGGTTAAAGGGTTAAGTGGGATTCACTAGAAATGACAAGCTTAGGTGGGTAGCTTGTGGGGGCCCATTTCATCCAATATCCCAAACGTATCTTAGTGGGCTCGACTCAAGTCGAGGACGGGACACGCATATTGGGCCTGACTGTAAGAGGCCAAAACGGGTTAGCGGTGGCAACGCAAGTCCAACGGGTTTCATAAGCGTGTGTGGACCCGGGCTGGTAAGTAAGACGTTGTTGCATCGTGTAGGTATAAGCCGTCCACCGTTGATATTATCAGGTTGCCACTTTGGGGAATGATACACCCCACTGTGGGGCCAGCACGGGTATCTACGTTAGGGAGCCGATCGCTTGGGGAGTAGTGGGTACACCTAGTGGAGATAGGGGCAGACGGCACCTATGTAGTCAGCTAGGGGTACACGAAACTACTATTAAAAATTACTAAGTACACTTAGTGGGATCAACCTTTAAGTAGGAATTACCCTTGGGTGGGTAGAACTTGTGTGGTGCAGTGTAGGAATTACCCTTGGGTGGGTAGATCTGGGGTGGTGCAGTGTAGTAATTATCCTTGGGTGGGTAAATGCGTCTTTTCGGTTATCTTAGTACATCCTGTGTTTAGTTGGCTACTTAGTGTAGTCATTATCCCCAGAGGTACCGTACCTTGTTTATATCATATCCTAAATACTTTAATGATTGTATTGTTAAGGTTATAGGACTCGCTCAGACTTATGT
This sequence comes from Allium sativum, assembly GCA_030737875.1. NCBI lineage: Eukaryota > Viridiplantae > Streptophyta > Magnoliopsida > Asparagales > Amaryllidaceae > Allium > Allium sativum. The sequence goes on from CM060921.1 coordinate 219,823,056, forward strand.
CTGACCCCGTTGTTTTTATCTTTTTCCCAACCCTCAGGTTCTCAGAGTGGGCCTAGTGCTAGTGGGCTTTGATCGGACTGCTTTATCTATCTTTTGGAGCTTGGACTGTTGATGTAAAGCTCGGTTTATCTTTTCTATTATGGCTATTATCTATGTAGTGGGATTATGTACTTTTATCTTATCAGGATGGATATTATGTACTTGACTCTTGTTTATGGTTTTGTGACGTAACCAAACATGTTTTACTTTCCGCTGCAATGAAATGATGTTTTAAATTTTCAAGTATTACTTATATCTCTCTTGTTGTAATTTTTCTGTTCTATACTCACTTAAAATACTCCACCGAAACTAAGGCATTCCCATTATGAATGACCTTAGTGGGCGTGGGGTGTTACAAATAATTAATCCACTAAAGTAACTGTGGTCCTGCAAGACTACGGAGGATCCTGGGTCATCTTGCTAGAGGTGACCCAAATCGGTAAGGAGACCATCCCTTGCCTTGACTCATGATGGAAATCCAATTTCCAATATGACATTTTTCAGCTTTATATGTAAACCTATATTACGACATAGTGGGATAGGGCGCTCATGCCGTCTATGATTGATACATTTATATTTGAAGTAGATTTTGATACTATGCACTTATAGTAATATCAAAATGATTTATTTTAAAACGTACCAAGCATGTTCGGCTATTATAAGGTAAAACTCTATCCTCCGGCTTGCATTGCATTGTGTGATGGGTTCTGAGTCTTGTAATAGCTTCATTTTCCAAAAAATCATTGCGTTGTTTTATTTCAAACTGAGATTCATGTGGAGTAAACCCGTTCCTTGTTATATGGCGTGGTCCCATGACTTCCCAACTTTTAAATTAAAGATTTATTCACTGGTTTAGTTCTCACACCAGCCCCGTGACTGACTCGGAGTTTGTTGTTTCTACCTAAACTCTGGTAGCTAGTCGTTTTGGTTTTGCAGATTTCTTTTAACATGATCCTGGTTTACAGCTAGAGCTATATTCGGAAAGCTTTGTATCCGTGTATTTCTTTCAATTGTATTATGTATTATATTTTCCGCTGCTATGTAAATTCTTAATCTCTGATATTGTATTTCCAATGTGTAATATTTATTCATACTCCGGAATATTCTTGTACTCTGATGTAACTGTTGTAATAACAATGAAATATTCTGTTTTTTGTGTTCTGATGCGCCATGTTCTCAACTCAATCCGGGATTTCCCGTACTGGGGAAGTATGGGTCATTTCAATTAGTCCTTCAAAAACAATGGGAGATCCGACCAATGCCAGACAAGCTCTCTTGAATTCGGGCGAAGTTAGAGGATACATTCTGCGGAGCCACAGCTTGTAATCCCGGGAGTTTCAGGCATCTCAGTAATTGGTGTTAGCGGCTTTGGCACTTTAAGAGATGAAAATCAGGATTGTAACCTTCCACTTCTACGGACTGGGGAACTGCAGATCAGGATCCGTAATTTCCCTCAACTGGAGTCATTCCCTTAGCTTGATGCCTAGCGGTGTCCCTTGCTTCCTTCTATAGCCTTGTAACGGCTGGAAATTTCCGACTCCTCGAGAGTCGGAAATTCCGAGACGTTAGTGAAAGAATTTAGAAGGTGAGAAAGAAAAGATAGAACTAATAGAATAGAAGAAGAAGAACATCAGAATCATCAGAGTAACACGAATCTCACAGCGGAATGAATAACATATAATATATAACATAGCTTTGAAGTAAACAGTTATATATATACAATAGCACTTATCAGAGTACAACACTTACAACACAGCGGAAATAACTATAGCTATAGAATCTTGCAGCCTCCTGCTCCAAGCTCTCCAAGCATATCTGTAAATCCCGACTACTTGACTGCTCGTACAAATTTAGGCACCCAAGAGTTTAGGGAAAACAACAAAGTAAACTCCGGGTCAGTCATGGGACTTGTATGAGTAAAATAGTTTAAAACAGGTATAGGATATCTCATAAGACCACGCCGTGAATACGGAACGGGTTTTTCCCTTATGAGTATCTGAACAACTTTGACAAGCAATATCATTGTGATATTATAATAATGTCTAAGTACAAATAGGTATCAATCTAGCAGAAACGCTTGCATCTCACGTTCTACATACATAGTAAAAAATCATAAACCGCAGGGCGCTTATCGGAGAATGGATTCCAACAGACAAGGTATGGGAGCACCTTCTGAATAGTGTACTCTAGAGGTGATACACTCAGGGTTCAACAAGAACGTCTTGCAACCCGGCCACACATGACCGCTCACTCATTTAGCTTGAGTGTCGCGAATATATTGCCACCACGGTTATAGGCCATCAAACCGTCATCCGAAGATACAGAATCAAAAAGAAGTATAAATATGAATATTCTCTAGATCGGTGACAATACACCCTGCTTGGGGATGACCCAACTAGCCATGCTGCCTAGCCCAACTTTTGTTACTTCCCGGTGTGAGGCTAGAAGCTACGTCTATCTTCAGAACATCTGATCACCATTCACTTTGAATGCCACATCGTCATACCCGCCAAATCACAAATTGACTTATCCAAAAATAACACGGGTATATAGCTAAGAGAAACGAATTCCTCCGCCACCAAACGTGAATACGTTTGAATAGATCAACTTACGCGATCCATTGGATATACACTGTCAGACCTTCTTCTATATACGTTGTCCTGGGACTGGACAAACCGAAGGCACTATTCAGTATATCCATCTTAGTCACTGTTATCTAAGACTTATACAACAGCCCTTGCACTTTACTCCGTCTTCAATTTATCTTTGGCAGGTATTGCTCGCACGCTTATGCCAATACAGAGTGGTTCTTTGGATAATAATCCAACCGGTCTCTCCATATTAACAACGTTAAAATGGTAAAAACTTTGATAGTCTGTGATTCAACTATCAAATGAAAACATGTCGGTGTACAAACAACGATCTTATTTCCAAATGGAAATTCGATCGATCAATCATCACATGTTCATATTTCCTTATTTCATATATTTAGAAAATATATGTTATTAATCATTGGAAAACATTTCCATAGCTTACTTTCACATCACTATTATTTCGCAACTATCAGTCCCTAACTGTAACTAGTATGAGAACAATTCTCTAAGTATCAATCCGGAAGGTCGAAACCAACATCAGATCGTCACTTAGAAAACCGTTCAACTTACCCTCTCCAGTTAGTTTCTGAATTTGCTTAACTCTATTTCTTAAATTCTTATCATGAAAACATTTCATTTTCTATGTTTAGAAAACATATCTGACTATATTTGGAAAACGTTTCCAAAACTCATTTACGGATTTCCAATGAACGTTGTATAAAACATCGTTTCGCTTAATCCATTTATCGCTTATTCCTTAGCTTTATTCCTAATCAACCTTTTAGATCGAACCACAACTATTCCTTTGTCAATTCTGAAGTCAATCAAGTTGGGGTATAGTTACCTCTCAGACCTTAATTGAACAACGTCCTTTACTGTGAAATAGATGAAGTTCGTCGCTCACTTTTTCCAATCATCTGTTTACGCAAATTCTCGGATTCAGGTTACGAATCCACTTCTTATATGACAGTGTTTGATTATAACTATAACGTTATAATTCCTACTTTTGCAATATCTAACCTAAATTATAACTTTATCTCCTAACTCGAATAATTTAACAGACACCTAATTTCTAAATCAATAACTAAATCTTGATTTAAACCCTGGAAAGTAAATAGTACTTTCCCGAATTCGCTATAATCGAATTCGACGCATAACTCTCTTTCGAGTAATCTCTGTTTGATTAACTCTTCTTTGAATAACTCATATTCGAAATCTCTCTCTTTCGAATAAACAATATTCGATCTCTTTCTTTCGAATATGCTATATTCGAAAATCTCCTTTCGATTTACTAATCGATAACTCCTTTCGATCAAACTAAAATCGATAACTCCTTTAACTCTATTCGAATAACTAATATTCGACTAACTCCTTTTGATCAACTCATTTGATTAACTCCTTCGAATAACTAATTCGAATAACTTACCTTCGAATAACCAATATTCGATTTACTCTAACTCGATTAACTTAATTTTAATCGATTTACCCCATTTCGATTCAACTTAATTCAAATCGATTAACTTAACTCAAATTGATTAACTCCTTTCGAATAACTAAATTCGATTTAACTCTAATTGAATAACTAATATTCAATTAACTCTTACGTGTTTAACTCTATTTGAATAAGTAAATTCGAATCACTCTAATGTGTTTAACTCTATTCAAATATCTAATTCGAATAACTCATTTCGAAAAACTAAATTCGATTAACTCTTTTCACTTTACTCGAATAACTATATTCGATTAACACCTTCTTTCGAATAACTATATTCGATTAACTCTTCGACTAACTCCTTTGGATTAACTAACTTCGAATAACTCCTTTGGATTAACTAACTTCGAATAACTCCTTTGGATTAACTAACTTCGAATAACTCCTTTTGATTAACTAACTTCGAATAACTCCTTTGGATTAACTAACTTCGAATAACTCCTTTGGATTAACTAACTTCGAATAACTCCTTTGGATTAACTAACTTCGAATAACTCCTTTGGATTAACTAACTTCGAATAACTCCTTTGGATTAACTAACTTCGAATAACTCCTTTGGATTAACTAACTTCGAATAACCAATATTCGATAACTACTCTTCGAATAAATACTATTCGGTAACTCTTCTCAAATGAATAACATTTGATTTCTCCACTCGAATAAACTATATTCGATTACTCTTCCCTCGAATATACTATATTCGATAACTCTACTTCGAATAAGTGATATTCGGCAACTCTACTCGATTAACTCCACTTGGATAACTCTAACTGGTCAACTTTAACTGTTTATCTTTAACTGGTAAACTTTAACTGGTTAACTCAAATGGTTTAACCTAACTTGATTTACTTGTCTCGATTAACTGAACTAATCCACTTAGTTTAACTTAGTTAATTCACTTTGATTAACTCTAACCGATTTACTTAGTTTAACTCAGCTAATTCACTTTGATTAACCCAACTAATTTACTTCGATTAACCAATTAGTTTAACTTGACTAATTCACTTAGTTTGACGCAACTAATTACCTTTGATTTACAAATTAGTTTAACTTAACTAAGTCACTTAGTTTGACGCAACTAATTCACTTTGATTTACAAATTAGTTTAACTTAACTAATTCACTTCGATTAACCGCTTAGTTTATCTTAACTAATTTACTTTGGTTAACTTAACCAATTACTTTGATTAACCCGACTAACCTGCTTTGGTTAACCTAACAAATTACTTTGTTTAACTCTATTCGAATAAGTAATTCGAAACACTCTAATGTGTTTAACTCTATTCAAATATCTAATTCGAATAACTCATTTCGAAAGATTTCCTTTTTACAACGTTTATCCATTGATAAAGATTTACTTTTTACAAGTTTATCCATTTATAAAGGTTTACTTTTAGTGACGGTTCTTCACTTTATAAATGTCCTTTTAATAACGTTTCTACTTCTCTATATAAGTCCAGACTTATATATATTCCATTTATCAACGATAAATAATTTATTTAATTTATAAAACATTATTTATAAATTAATCTACTTCAATTTATCTGTTTAAAACAGATTTCCTATTTAATATCTCATTTAAATCCATATCGTGTTATACCGTGTGCGAAGCACGTGTTTAAATCTATCCTTGTATAATTCTATTTATTTTTCGAACAAGTGTTCCTTTATTTATTCCCTAAATAAATATTCCTTTATTCCGTTTATTTATAATCTAAATAAATGTTCCTTTATTTATTTCCTAAATAAATAAATGTTTTCATTTTATAAAATCCTATCGATGTTTATAAATAAGATTTATTTTCAATATAAACATTGAAAATTCCCTTTTTACATTCTAGTTCCACCTACGGTGTTTAACGTGTCGTATAACAATGATCGGTATCATTCAAACATATGAAATCAATAACAGATTTCATAACACATCATATATCACAATATATGAAAAACGGTAAAATAAATGTTGAGGAATCCAGTCGGATTCCTCCAACCTGTTTCCCTGCATCACAGATGTTAAACAATATAGATAACATCACTTTTCAGTTCTATATGATATATTCTGTTAAACAGAATCAATATAGAAAATTTAACTAACTGACTAACAGTTCAATCAAACAATCAACACACAGTCAATCATCCAATATTTAACAGTTCTAAAAATACAACATGAAATTATAAACTGTTTAGAGTTAGTGAGATTTACTCACATAGGACGATCATCGTTAATAACGATAACCATCGCTTGATTCAGACGGACAATTTATTTTGCAATAAATTGTAACGAGCTTTGATTTGCTCCCCGTCAGTTCCATGGAGTAGTGTCTGTCCCTACGATCCCAACGTGACCAACCGTCCATAAAACTGACAACGTACGGACGAGATATTAGCATTAAAAGTTAGTACACTTATTTGAATTTAATTAAACACAAGATTATTATTACTCGGGCCTTACCCCTTATCAAACCGGCCCAACAAATCCTCACCCCCACACGCTAAACCGCACGTGACCTGCACCTTATCTTCCCCACGGCAAATCCCAAAACGCTGCTCCAAACATTTGCCAAGAATTACTCCATTGTTTTCAAAATCCAAACCACCATAATTCCCACTATTATATTTGAACCAACTTATTTCCGCAACTTCCCCATACTCAAACATCACGTTTCAGCTTCCCTTCACAATCCATTTACACGCACTCCAACTCCGTTTTGAAATTGATCACACATCCGTCCACATTAACCAGTTATGGATTCTAAAACTACATCACTGTTGCACCACTTTCACACATGTATACGCCGCCTCCCCCATCTATTCTTTGAACCCTGTCAAAACGCCATTACCTGCTCCAAAATGAGTCCATGCTGATCCTTGTCATCATCACTACTCTATAGTAGCGAACCACTTTACCTCCTCTCTGCGAACTACATCCCATGGCCATTAAATCCGCCCAGACCGTCGTCCTCGTCCATCAGCACAGACGTGCGACTTTCCACCATACTCACGCACCCCTCCTTCACGGTCCTCCATCAAAACACCACCCCTTCTGAAGTTATTCCAATCATCAAGACGTTGGTGGCCACCTTTCCTATCATCATTGAGAGATGAGGTCCAAGTCTGAAATGAAGAAAAGAAAAAGGAACGAGAGAGAGAGAGGACGGTGAGGTTTCTGATTTTTGAAGGGGATCGAAGGGACGGTAGCAGTAGTGTTTGGGTGTATATATATCCTATACTTTCATGGCTAAGGAATACACAACACGTCCGCAGTGTGGTGCTTTGCATGAAATACGTCCCCCACCTGATGTATTGTCTCGGATTGAACACGTCCCCCCTGATGTATTGTCTCGGATTGAACACGTCCCCCCCTGATGTATTGCCTTTGATTTGTATATTTTGACTTAGTTTTTTTAAAAACACTTATGTGTTCCAATACCCAAAATTTCGTTCATATATAAACTGCTATGGACAGAAATAAGAGTACGGTCATATCTAGTAGTGTGTCACGATCACAAAAATATAATAATACTGGTAGGTGGACTCATATTTTGAAACATCAAAATGTTGATTACAGGGTGCGAAATACTCCAAATAAAAAGTCGCTTATTAAATTAATTAAAAATTTCCATAAAATTCTAAAAATTAAATTATCACTACTTCCCAAAAGAACCTTGTCTGAATTCACACCCGATATCTAGTTATTTTGAAATAACCGTTATGGCCGATAAACGATTTTATAGCGACTATTCTGAATTTTGATTTGGACATATCTCAAAATCTACTCGACGAAATCCCGATTTCTCTCTTCCACTAGAAAGATATACTCCACCAGCTCCACACGTTTCTTGTTTCACAAAAATCCGGCTTAAAATGAATCATGTATATTCAGTTGAAGTTCAACTCGCCAAATTGCGAACTGCCGCGACGTTTCAGGTTCGTTTTAATTATAATTATAAATTATAAGTTCGAGCGTTGTACTTTAAGTTATCGATATCGCCAAATCGATATATAAATCATTAAATAAATAAATTATTCGACAGCTAACAAAACGCGCCATTACAGACTTCCCCCCTTAAAATAATTTCGTCCTCGAAATTGCTAAGTTAGAAAAATGCTACTAACTCTACTAACTAGATTTAAAAATCTTTTAGTTTACTTCTCAACTCCAGTTTCAACTGAACCATTAAATTTTCAATTAAATTATTAATTCATTCTGGCTAACTGAATTTCCATAAATCATGAGAATGTTCTAATGCCTGGAATTTTCGAAAAATTTCGCTATAACCTCCTTTGTACGGCTCAATACGTCAAACCACAACTCGCCTCTCTGGGCCTCCTCCAATCCAAAAGAAAATCAAACAGCCAAGCGGCTTGCCAATTCGGCTTATAAATCTCATATCCATATATAATATAAACTGGTACCTTTTTGTCAGGCATATCAACTCTATCCCTTGCATCTGCTACCACTTCAACATATACCAATGTTATCCATTCCAATTGATCTCCAATCAGTTCATATCCTCAAATCCAAATCGAATTCCATTCGAACGCTAATATCAAATTCCAAATTATTGACTTATCAATTTGGTTCCATTCTAGATTATCTCTAATCCCATTTCAATTTTATTTAACTCGGTTCAAGTTAAATTTCAATTTATTTTTACCATCTCATTTTATTTAACTTCATTAGTTAAATTTTAATTCCAGAACTTAAGTTCCTGGGTTTCTTTCAAATCAGTTTGAAATCATAATGCCAATTCAAAACCTTTGAATTTCTAAACAACTTGTTTTCTCAAAACAATTCAAAAACAAAACCTTTGGTAGTAATCCGTCACTTAGAACTCGAAAATGAACACTGATGATGTCTAGATTCATCATCAGAATCTATTTTCCAGCTATCGAAGTGAGTTCAATACTATATCATTTTCAAATTTGAAAAACATTTTCAAAATCTCCCAGGAACTTAAAATTTCCTTATTTTAAATTCCAAATTCTGATTTACATTCATATTTAATTCAAACTATTTCATATATTACATTCATATGAATTCTGATTGGTCATTTATGACAATTTCACCCTTTTATAATCTTATTCGATTATAATAACTACCAACACAATCAATATACTATAATAATTTCAAGATATATATTTCTTCTATAAACAAATATATTTGGGAAAAATTATTTCATTTACCCTCTTTTCAAAACATACCATGACGGTTCATCGTATTCGAGTGTTTAGTAACCCTTATCGATACAGTGGATCAAAACTGATCGACCAGAATTCATAAGCCTCTCAACCAATGAGTCTCCACAATATAAAACCATTTTATATTGAATAACAATTATGCGCTCATATATATACACTCAAACTCAATCTAGGATATTACTAATCCCATCTCTATCGAGTTATGCCACAGAGCCAAGTAATTCTTAACTTAAGCTCTGATACCAACTGTAACGGCTGGAAATTTCCGACTCCTCGAGAGTCGGAAATTCCGAGACGTTAGTGAAAGAATTTAGTAGGTGAGAAAGAAAAGATAGAACTAATAGAATAGAAGAAGAAGAAGAACATCAGAATCATCAGAGTAACACGAATCTCACAGCGGAACGAATAACATATAATATATAACATAGCTTTGAAGTAAACAGTTATATATATACAATAGCACTTATCAGAGTACAGCACTTACAACACAGCGGAAATAACTATAGCTATAGAATCTTGCAGCCTCCTGCTCCAAGCTCTCCAAGCATATCTGTAAATCCCGACTACTTGACTACCCATAAAAATTTAGGCACCCAAGAGTTTAGGGAAAACAACAAAGTAAACTCCGGGTCAGTCATGGGACTGGTATGAGTAAAATAGTTTAAAACAGGTATAGGATATCTCATAAGACCACGCCGTGAATACGGAACGGGTTTTTCCCTTATGAGTATCTGAACAACTTTGACAAGCAATATCATTGTGATATTATAATAATGTCTAAGTACAAATAGGTATCAATCTAGCAGAAACGCTTGCATCTCACGTTCTACATACATAGTAAAAAATCATAAACCGCAGGGCGCTTATCGGAGAATGGATTCCAACAGACAAGGTATGGGAGCACCTTCTGAATAGGGTACTCTAGAGGTGATACACTCAGGGTTCAACAAGAACGTCTTGCAACCCGGCCACACATGACCTCTCACTCATTTAGCTTGAGTGTCGCGAATATATTGCCACCACGGTTATAGGCCATCAAACCGTCATCCGAAGATACAGAATCAAAAAGAAGTATAAATATGAATATTCTCTAGATCGGTGACAATACACCCTGCTTGGGGATGACCCAACTAGCCATGCTGCCTAGCCCAACTTTTGTTACTTCCCGGTGTGAGGCTAGAAGCTACGTCTATCTTCAGAACATCTGATCACCATTCACTTTGAATGCCACATCGTCATACCCGCCAAATCACAAATTGACTTATCCAAAAATAACACGGGTATATAGCTAAGAGAAACGAATTCCTCCGCCACCAAACGTGAATACGTTTGAACAGATCAACTTACGCGATCCATTGGATATACTCTGTCAGACCTTCTTCCATATACGTTGTCCTGGGACTGGACAAACCGAAGGCACTATTCAGTATATCCATCTTAGTCACTGTTATCTAAGACTTATACAACAGCCCTTGCACTTTACTCCGTCTTCAATTTATCTTTGGCAGGTATTGCTCGCACGCTTATGCCAATACAGAGTGGTTCTTTGGATAATAATCCAACCGATCTCTCCATATTAACAACGTTAAAATGGTAAAAACTTTGATAGTCTGTGATTCAACTATCAAATGAAAACATGTCGGTGTACAAACAACGATCTTATTTCCAAATGGAAATTCGATCGATCAATCATCACATGTTCATATTTCCTTATTTCATATATTTAGAAAATATATGTTATTAATCATTGGAAAACATTTCCATAGCTTATTTTCACATCACTATTATTTCGCAACTATCAGTCCCTAACTGTAACTAGTATGAGAACAATTCTCTAAGTATCAATCCGGAAGGTCGAAACCAACATCAGATCGTCACTTAGAAAACCGTTCAACTTACCCTCTCCAGTTAGTTTCTGAATTTGCTTAACTCTATTTCTTAAATTCTTATCATGAAAACATTTCATTTTCTATGTTTAGAAAACATATCTGACTATATTTGGAAAACGTTTCCAAAACTCATTTACGGATTTCCAATGAACGTTGTATAAAACATCGTTTCGCTTAATCCATTTATCGCTTATTCCTTAGCTTTATTCCTAATCAACCTTTTAGATCGAACCACAACTATTCCTTTGTCAATTCTGAAGTCAATCAAGTTGGGGTATAGTTACCTCTCAGACCTTAATTGAACAACGTCCTTTACTGTGAAATAGATGAAGTTCGTCACTCACTTTTTCCAATCATCTGTTTACGCAAATTCTCGGATTCAGGTTACGAATCCACTTCTTATATGACAGTGTTTGATTATAACTATAACGTTATAATTCCTACTTTTGCAATATCTAACCTAAATTATAACTTTATCTCCTAACTCGAATAATTTAACAGACACCTAATTTCTAAATCAATAACTAAATCTTGATTTAAACCCTGGAAAGTAAATAGTACTTTCCCGAATTCGCTATAATCGAATTCGACGTATAACTCTCTTTCGAGTAATCTCTATTTGATTAACTCTTCTTTGAATAACTCATATTCGAAATCTCTCTCTTTCGAATAAACAATATTCGATCTCTTTCTTTCGAATATGCTATATTCGAAAATCTCCTTTCGATTTACTAATCGATAACTTCTTTCGATCAAACTAAAATCGATAACTCCTTTAACTCTATTCGAATAACTAATATTCGACTAACTCCTTTGGATCAACTCATTTGATTAACTCCTTCGAATAACTAATTCGAATAACTTACCTTCGAATAACCAATATTCGATTTACTCTAACTCGATTAACTTAATTCTAATCGATTTACCCCATTTCGATTCTACTTAATTCAAATCGATTAACTTAACTCAAATTGATTAACTCCTTTCGAATAACTAAATTCGATTTAACTCTAATTGAATAACTAATATTCAATTAACTCTTACGTGTTTAACTCTATTTGAATAAGTAAATTCGAATCACCCTAATGTGTTTAACTCTATTCAAATATCTAATTCGAATAACTAATTTCGAATAACTAAATTCAATTAACTCTTTTCACTTTACTCGAATAACTATATTCGATTAACACCTTCTTTCGAATAACTATATTCGATTAACTCTTCGACTAACTCCTTTGGATTAACTAACTTCGAATAACTCCTTTGGATTAACTAACTTCGAATAACTCCTTTGGATTAACTAACTTCGAATAACTCCTTTTGATTAACTAACTTCGAAAAACTCCTTTGGATTAACTAACTTCGAATAACTCCTTTGGATTAACTAACTTCGAATAACTCCTTTGGATTAACTAACTTCGAATAACTCCTTTGGATTAACTAACTTCGAATAACTCCTTTGGATTAACTAACTTCGAATAACTCCTTTGGATTAACTAACTTCGAATAACCAATATTCGATAACTACTCTTCGAATAAATACTATTCGGTAACTCTTCTCAAATGAATAACATTTGATTTCTCTAATCGAATAAACTATATTCGATTACTCTTCCCTCGAATATACTATATTCGATAACTCTACTTCGAATAATTGATATTCGGCAACTCTACTCGATTAACTCCACTTGTATAACTCTAACTGATCAACTTTAACTGTTTATCTTTAACTGGTAAACTTTAACTGGTTAACTCAAATGGTTTAACCTAACTTGATTTACTTGTCTCGATTTACTGAACTAATCCACTTAGTTTAACTTAGTTAATTCACTTTGATTAACTCTAACCGATTTACTTAGTTTAACTCAGCTAATTCACTTTGATTAACCCAACTAATTTACTTCGATTAACCAATTAGTTTAACTTGATTAATTCACTTATTTTGACGCAACTAATTACCTTTGATTTACAAATTAGTTTAACTTAACTAAGTCACTTAGTTTGACGCAACTAATTCACTTTGATTTACAAATTAGTTTAACTTAACTAATTCACTTCGATTAACCGCTTAGTTTATCTTAACTAATTTACTTTGGTTAACTTAACCAATTACTTTGATTAACCCGACTAACCTGCTTTGGTTAACCTAACAAATTACTTTGTTTAACTCTATTCGAATAAGTAATTCGAAACACTCTAATGTGTTTAACTCTATTCAAATATCTAATTCGAATAACTCATTTCGAAAGATTTCCTTTTTACAACGTTTATCCATTGATAAAGATTTACTTTTTACAAGTTTATCCATTTATAAAGGTTTACTTTTAGTGACGGTTCTTCACTTTATAAATGTCCTTTTAATAACGTTTCTACTTCTCTATATAAGTCCAGACTTATATATATATTCCATTTATCAATGATAAATAATTTATTTAATTTATAAAACATTATTTATAAATTAATCTACTTCAATTTATCTGTTTAAAACAGATTTCCTATTTAATATCTCATTTAAATCCATGTCGTGTTATACCGTGTGCGAAGCACGTGTTTAAATCTATCCTTGTATAATTCTATTTATTTTCCGAACAAGTGTTCCTTTATTTATTCCCTAAATAAATATTCCTTTATTCCATTTATTTATAATCTAAATAAATGTTCCTTTATTTATTTCCTAAATAAATAAATGTTTTCATTTTATAAAATCCTATCGATGTTTATAAATAAGATTTATTTTCAATACAAACATTGAAAATTCCCTTTTTACATTCTAGTTCCACCTACGGTGTTTAACGTGTCGTATAACAATGATCGGTATCATTCAAACATATGGAATCAATAACAGATTTCATAACACATCATATATCACAATATATGAAAAACGGTAAAATAAATGTTGAGGAATCCAGTCGGATTCCTCCAACCTGTTTCCCTGCATCACAGATGTTAAACAATATAGATAACATCACTTTTCAGTTCTATATGATATATTCTGTTAAACAGAATCAATATAGAAAATTTAACTAACTGACTAACAGTTCAATCAAACAATCAACACACAGTCAATCATCCAATATTTAACAGTTCTAAAAATACAACATGAAATTATAAACTGTTTAGAGTTAGTGAGATTTACTCACATTGGACGATCATCGTTAATAACGATAACCATCGCTTGATTCAGACGGACAATTTATTTTGCAATAAATTGTAACGAGCTTTGATTTGCTCCCCGTCAGTTCCATGGAGTAGTGTCTGTCCCTACGATCCCAACGTGACCAACCGTCCATAAAACTGACAACGTATGGACGAGATATTAGCATTAAAAGTTAGTACACTTATTTGAATTTAATTAAACACAAGATTATTATTACTCGGGCCTTACCCCTTATCAAACCGGCCCAACAAATCCTCACCCCCACACGCTAAACCGCACGTGACCTGCACCTTATCTTCCCCACGGCAAATCCCAAAACGCTGCTCCAAACATTTGCCAAGAATTACTCCATTGTTTTTAAAATCCAAACCACCATAATTCCCACTATTATATTTGAACCAACTTATTTCCGCAACTTCCCCATACTCAAACATCACGTTTCAGCTTCCCTTCACAATCCATTTACACGCACTCCAACTCCGTTTTGAAATTGATCACACATCCGTCCACATTAACCAGTTATGTATTCTAAAACCACATCACTGTTGCACCACTTTCACACATGTATACGCCGCCTCCCCCATCTATTCTTTGAACCCTGTCAAAACGCCATTACCTGCTCCAAAATGAGTCCATGCTGATCCTTGTCATCATCACTACTCTATAGTAGCGAACCACTTTACCTCCTCTCTGCGAACTACATCCCATGGCCATTAAATCCGCCCAGACCTTCGTCCTCGTCCATCAGCACAGACGTGCGACTTTCCACCATACACACGCACCCCTCCTTCACGGTCCTCCATCAAAACACCACCCCTTCTGAAGTTATTCCAATCATCAAGACATTGGTGGCCACCTTTCCTATCATCATTGTGAGATGAGGTCCAAGTCTGAAATGAAGAAAAGAAAAAGGAACGAGAGAGAGAGAGGACGGTGAGGTTTCTGATTTTTGAAGGGGATCGAAGGGACGGTAGCAGTAGCGTTTGGGTGTATATATATCCTATACTTTCATGGCTAAGGAATACACAACACGTCCGTAGTGTGGTGCTTTGCATGAAATACGTCCCCCACCTGATGTATTGTCTCGGATTGAACACGTCCCCCCTGATGTATTGTCTCGGATTGAACACGTCCCCCCCTGATGTATTACCTTGGATTTGTATATTTTGACTTAGTTTTTTTAAAAACACTTATGTGTTCCAATACCCAAAATTTCGTTCATATATAAACTGCTATGGACAGAAATAAGAGTACGGTCATATCTAGTAGTGTGTCACGATCACAAAAATATAATAATACCGGTAGGTGGACTCATATTTTGAAACATCAAAATGTTGATTACAGGGTGCGAAATACTTAAATAAAAAGTCGCTTATTAAATTAATTAAAAATTTCCATAAAATTCTAAAAATTAAATTATCACTACTTCCCAAAAGAACCTTGTCTGAATTCACACCCGATATCTAGTTATTTTGAAATAACCGTTATGGCCGATAAACGATTTTATAGCGACTATTCTGAATTTTGATTTGGACATATCTCAAAATCTACTCGACGAAATCCCGATTTCTCTCTTCCACTAGAAAGATATACTCCACCAGCTCCACACGTTTCTTGTTTCACAAAAATCCGGCTTAAAATGAATCATGTATATTCAGTTGAAGTTCAACTCGCCAAATTGCGAACTGCCGCGACGTTTCAGGTTCGTTTTAATTATAATTATAAATTATAAGTTCGAACGTTGCATTTTAAGTTATCGATATCGCCAAATCGATATATAAATCATTAAATAAATAAATTATTCGACAGCTAACAAAACGCGCCATTACAAGCCTTATCCCTTTAGCCAGGCGTTCAGGCTTCTCATTCCTTAAAAATTTCTTCATCAGCTACTCTTCGTCCACAACTCCACTCTCTGAATTACGCCTCTCTTCCTTAACTATTTCACTCCAGGCATCGGTTAGAGTGGTGGGGCTAGTCGTCTACCGGAGAAATATAACGATGTTGGAGGACTAGAGAAAAGAAAGATAAGATCAGAGGCCCAAAATCATCCATTTATTGCTTTGCTTCAGCAAGCTCTTTCTTCAGTCCAGGGACTCAATGTCATATTGTACATTGTAATTAAAAGAAAAATCTAAGGTGGTATTGGCATTTTCCATAGTTCATTTCACCCTTACCTTGGCTTCAGCTAGCATCACACTCAAGTTGGTGTTTTCTTTCTCCTAAGAGCCCTTGTCCGCCTCAAGACCGGTGCAGTTAAGTTTTAAGTCAGTATTTTCATTGGTACATTCATCTTCAGTGGATTTTGTCTTTAAGCTTAGGGAATCGAGCTCTCTATTTAAGAAGTCTTTCAGATCATTTTACATTTTCTTATACTTCTGGGCATCCGCTTTCGCATCTTTCAATTTAGCTTGAGAATTAGTAAGTCTTTATTAATAGAATCCAACGCCGACTTATCACAATCTCATATCTGCTTCTGGTTGGCCAAGTCTAGCTTGAGGTTGTGGATGATTTCAAAATCTTTCAGGCATATTTGCAGGTTTCTTTGTATTTCCCAATGATGAAGTCTACCTCTTTCTTGATCCTATCACCAACAATGTCAGGAACAGGCTGCAGGCCAGGGACGAAGTGCGTATGCTTAAAATGATATTGAGGAAACTGCTCTTACTAGACCTTCATTCGTTCCTCGGTAGAAGCATCAAGGACGATTGGCTCCGAAGAGGATATCTCAATGGATTTGTGCTTACTCGAGATAACTACTTTTGCTCCTTATCATTAGGATTAGAATGTCACTTGGAAGGCTTATCTTTTGGTAGTAGTTCTTTTGGAGGGGTCGGTCCTTGACAATCGGTCTATCACCCTTGTAGGAATCATGGTAGCTTTTTTACTTGTCGGTGTCGTGGCGGAGAATGGGAATGAGAGTGGGAATGGTACTTGTAATTCTGGCTTCTCTTCTCTCTCTCTCATTCCTCTCTATCGCGGTCGTCTCGGTACTCCTTTTCTTGATCGGAATAAGATCCGAGGGGAGTCCCCATCTTGTAAACGCTGCTGCGAAGCTTTCTTCGATCATACGACCAGGAAGACATGGCTCCTGCAAATCGGAATAAACCAGTGTTTGAACAAGGAAGCTATGTGATAGAAAAGTGTTGTGATGTGCAGTGAGGGTGCCATGTGTATCCTATTTCATCCCCCGATAGACCAGTAGTTAGTGCCTTGCTAGTAGGCATAGCTTCTTCGACCATTGTCGTAACATGTTCTTTCTCAAGCGTTGGAAAGAAGGATTATGAATCTAAATATGGGTAGAAGTATTGCTCGGACAAGAGTTCCATGTTTTCCAAGCCATTGAAAGAATTCTCTGAAGAAAGTGATCCGCATTCCTGGATAGGTTGATGTTGTGATTGATTATGTGGTGACGGAATGCGTTCTGACCCGGACTACTCCGCACCTTCTCTCTGAATGATGGGAGACTTCTCTACTGCTGATTTCTCTGGAGAGGGAGTCTTATTCTCCCCTTCAACCACCTTCCCAGGTGTCTTCTCTTTTACCTCAACTTCGGGTTCATGACTAGGCCGAAGGGAATCCCTCCTTTTGATGGCTTGCTTTTTCCAAACTTGGTGCTTGGCTGCTATTATCTTCCCCCCAACTAGAGGCACAACTTCTGCTCTTTGCTCCCCGACTTGGGGTAAGCTTACCGACTCACCGACTAGAGGCACAACTACCGGTATCACAACAGCTAGAGCCAAAGCACTGCCGACTCTCAGGGTCTGATCAGCGATGAGCAAGTGAAATTGATGAAGCAACTCGTCTATTAGCAATTTCTTATTAGTCCAAGCATTCATTGGAACATCCTTCAGAGTGCATAGGCCGGTGTGATACTCATTGTCAGTGGGTTTGGCCAAACTCTCATGTGTAAAGAAGCATTTATGTTAAAATCTCTTCAGCAAAATTCCGGTAAGTGGGTGGCTACTGAGATCTTGCGACATTCTATCCATCGTCGAGCGCAGTTTTCTTGCATGGCACATAAAACCAGTCAATCCTTATGTTGCTCTTCTTGTTGATCCATTCCATCACCACTCGTCTTCTGGCGGCAGACTTGAAGAAAAGGAAGGATGAACTATCTTTTTGGTGTTTAAAATTGAGAGGAAGACAATGTCATTGAAGGAAGTCTCACGGTTCAAATGGTCTCTGTAGATGATATACACGGAAAAGAGATATGCATAAGCTGTCGGGTGCAGTAGCGTGGGTGCGATTTCCATATGACGAAGGAAAGGACAGAACGGTGGGATGCACCCCCACCATGCATAACTGAGAACTAATGGCCATAAAGCCCACATGAGGGTTGTGCTCAGTATCAATTGAAGTTGGCATCCGGACTTGGTCAAAAGGTATCCTATGCTTCTCCACCATAACTTTGGATCATCCACGCCGGAAGAAAGAGAATCGGACAGATTGTTCAGAAAGACAACCTCTGCGAAGCTATCGGGTGCTCCTTCTTCTTCAGCTTCTCTCCCAATGATGATGCTTCCCCTAATGACGAAGAGCTGGCCTTTGGGTCTCGAAGTTGAACTCTGTAAGGAGAACCCTTATCTGTATATGTCTCTGAATTGGGTTAGATATCAGGTTTTTGTGGGAGTCTCTTCCCTCTCCTAGCTTCAGAGCCTCTTGTTTTGTATCGTCTGGACATCTTTGTCGTTCTATCTAAGAAAACTATTTACAGTTAGTGCAAGTAACCAGAATCCCCCTGGGTGTGTTCTAGTGCAGTGCATGTAGTTATTGTGTACATGCAAAAATTAAAACAATGCATTAGAAGTATGCAGGTCATTCGAAGTCATATGCAGTCAAGTTCATATGTGAGTGTGAAAGTTTTGAGGGGCTCTATCCTAACTATCCAAATGTTTGTTGAATTAAATTCATCATTATATTCACGTTCAGTTGAAGCACTAACGATCAGGAAGTTAGTTTGGGTCAGCCACATCCGGGTCGGAGTCTCTGGCTCGGCCTATCTCGGCTCGGCTGTATCGGTCGAGATCCCAGACATTTCAGCACTCCAATATCTTATATGACAATCTGGGTTGGTGCTTCTGACTCGGCCATACCAACCGGAGCTTCGATACTTAGCCGTATTTTCAACAAACTTCTAACTCGTCCTAAATCTCACTCATACGAGGTCTCTACCGGCCCGAAAGCTCTTGTATTACTTAACTCATCTACTCTTCCGCACTTCCACCGTGGGTCCCACGATACTTCCACTACGGTTCCCCTTTTTCCTCAACAGGTTGTACTGACCCGATCAGAAGGGAACTTTCAAATCTCCACCTTCCTCTTCAATCTCTTTATATGGCCGTGTCGTTGTCGCACCTTGGTTTTATAATTTTTGAGCCTACTCTGCCATCCAAGTAGAGTTACTTTTATCATATCCATATTCCAATTTCAGGTTTTTACGTTCACGGTCTTATATTCCTCTATTTATTCCACTTATATTGTCCAACCCCATAATAGTCTACCAAGAGGGAAATTTTACCTAAGCATTTTCAGCTTGCTTCAATCCATATTTAGTTGTTTTAACACCTTTAGGCCCTAAATGAGAGTTATTCTTTCATGAGAAAAGTTAGACAATCCAATAAACTTGAGGACACTAATGTAGCTGAAGACAAAAAAAAAATGGATCATGGAACATATTTAGCATCCGTGCACTAGGGCATGTTTGGCCGAATGTATGTTCACTACTTATGCACTTGGGACTGTTTGCATGAATGAATGTAAATGCATACATACATTTTGCATGTCTATTTGGATCTGAAGTGGTAGATTCGAAGATATGATCTAAACAATATTCCAAAATATTCCTAATACCGGTATTCTATGGAAAAGATTAGTTGTACAAATTTATTATCTCGATATGTATGTTTTAAACAATGTTAGAAATTACACAATTTGAATTATAGGATTGCCCGTATCCTTAGCTCAGGCCACACACTTGTTATTCATATAGTTACAAACCAATTTCCTTTCAGAAAAATGTATAGTTATTTTCATGAAATTATGAATTTCATAACAAAACAAACTGGCCTTTAAATTTTCTATTTATAGAACCATATATGTGTGAGAGAGAGAGGTCTAGACTCAAAGTGGACCTAATATTTCATTTTTCTTTAAAATACTCTTCCTCATAATTCTTTTTTTGTAACACACGTTTTCACGTGGTCATTAGTTCATTTAAAATCTTTATATCCTTTCAAATAAATATTCAATCGCTCATGTACTAGCCTAACTTATTACTTACTCAGTTTGGTGGTCGTATAAAGATTTATTCTATCAACCTGGGTATCAACTTATCCTCAAAAGATTTTTTTTCTTCAAATGGAATTTCATATCTCATTCCCAAAAAAAATAACCTTAATGAACACCAAAATCTCGATCCTTAAGCATAACTATTGATGAAATTCATCCTCGTTTCCTATCAAAAATTCAAGGTATACTTCCAAGTTTAAGGTTCTAATCTCTATGCTTAAGCTTAGTCTTGGTTCTTCGTCGTTCTTACCACAAAACACTACAAGTTATTTTGACAGAAGTTACATACTCCTAATTCTTCTATCCAAAGAATTCTAATACGAAAAGCCAATAATTTAAGATCAACTACATTCTTACTTTACACATAGCATAAGAAAAACCAAAAATCATCAAACATTCAAACTCAATTAATCTTTATTGTCTTAAGTTCCAATTTCTTGTAGGGGACAACAAATCAACAATCGATGATCATTGAGGTTTCAAACTTTTCTCATAATAGGTAACGCCTCCATGACCTAGCTGAAAACCGATGGTAGTTATTCCAAGGTAATTACTCATGTAGGTCATCTTATAATTCTACCATGCAGGACTAATACTAAAGGATCAATCATAACTCTTTAAAAATATTTTCCTAATTTGTGTCCACAAATGATAAACTCCTCTTGGTGAGTAGGTCAAGAAAAACTATATTTGGGAAAACTATAATAATCCACTAATTCAATAAAATTCCTTACCTTCCCAAAAGCGATCCTTAGAGAACTGGGTCTTGGGTACATGTGCTTATAAGGTACTGAATTCCTCAATGAAACACCAAATTTATCTTTCGTTATCCTTTGATTAAACCAACATGTCATCGACAAAGACCCCTATGAACTTACTCCAAAACCTCACCAAATACCCTACTGCACAAGTCACAAATTAGACTTAGATGCAATATATTCTAAAAGGTATGGCAACTGCTCTAAAAATCCTTCGAATGTTTTACAAACAACTTTGCCTCTAATCCTTTCCACAACCTAAAACTGGTAGAATCATATAATAAGGAAATCTTGCCATGGGAAAATCCGACTTCCTCGAAATAACCAAAAAACCATCTACACGAGGCAAAGAGTAATGGTTCATCTAAAACAATATACTTATGACCATTATAGAGTCAATGGAACTATCCATCTTTGTAGTAAAGACGAGTGATGACTCTCATCCAAGAATGCTCACAATTACCAACCTTTTCCAAAAGTTCCTTAATTTATTTTACCAAAATCTAGTTGTTGTGGTTGAATTCCAATGACTCCCTCAAAACATAAGCGGAGTGCTACTACTATAGTTATAAAGCTCAATATACGAAAAGATAGGTTTAAGGAGTAAAATAATCCATTTCAATTAATTCTTTATAGGTCAATCCAAGGGTGTGTCTACCATGCATCCTCCCAAATAACCATCATGCTCTCAATATCTAAGATGGCTCACCATATATCTAATTTTCCTAACTCCAACCAAACACACACCTCATAATGCTACAATCATCACTCTATATATAGAAAAGATTCCAGCCGTAGATATGAAACTCAACTCTCTTCTTCCCATAGAACCTGTGCTCTATACGTAATGTTACAAGTTTAGAATTGTCATAAATATAAATCTAAAAACCAATCTCTCTTCTAGAAGGTAACCATCTAGCTTCTTTATATATTCGGAAAATATAGCACAAGGGGACTGGATCGATATCTCTTGGATATCACTAAGAGAAATAGGAAAATCAACATAACTAACCCCTTGGGTTGCAAGACATATAAAGAGTTCATTCACTGCATACCCAATTCTCCTCTTGTAGACAAAATGGCATCATAAGTGGCTAATTAATCTACCCTCCAAAATTTTCTATCTCAAAAATCTCAAAACATAAGCATACTAGTCAAACTTTACTGCCATTGTCAAAGTCTAAGTAATTAATTATATGGCTAAACTGTCTAGATCCAAAACCAACCCATGTACGGAAATGCCCCAAGCATCCCCCATATAGGGAATTTCTAGTTTCAAACCCCAACTCATCACAAAATAACCGTCTCGATCCTCTTACGAGGTTTAAGAAACTAATGTTGGGTCTAGATATGTGTATAAGTGCAAACAATCAACTAGGGCTGCTAATCACACACGGGGATTTACTATATCTACAAAGGATGGTTTCATTAGGCTTACAATGCAAATGCCCTACGTGGCCTGTTCTTATCAGTGTGGCTGTGTCTCCACACAGCACCCCCACCAACTAGTGAATCAAAGATAAAGGAACATATTACTCCTAAATCAAAATAATAATAATAATAAGAGAACTAAAAAGAGCAGAGATAGATAGCGCCTTTTCCAACCCTTACTCATTTCGAATACTCGACCTTTTGATCAACACCTACTCTATAACACTCTTGGCATAGTGCCCACATCAACTATTTCCTTTTTAAAATTGATAATATCTTCCTAAATCCTTACAGTAATCCTTCGTAAGTCATTTCGCAATATTTGACCTCTAAGGTTGCCTTATCCATAATAAGTGTGACAACCCGCCCGGAATGGGCCTAAATCCCAACTCAAAAAAAGCCAATCGAAACTTAGAGCCCTTCTAAGTAAGTCATTGGTTTCTATAATAAATAAATAATAGAGCCAAAGTAAAAACGAAATCAGAATCTCACATCGAATCGGACAAAATATAATAACCAAAATAAATGTAACCTTTAATAAAAACCATAATAATGTTGGTTACATCAAAATTTATGAATGTTATAACAAGGTACATTAATAATATCATATAAATACATATAACTACTAGACATAATAATAAACATAGATAAAGTCTCCAACGCCAAGCTCCAGTCTTCATCACGTCATCAGTCATGCATTCCCACATACAAAACTGTGTTATTAAGAGAATGTGGATCAGAACAACAATGTTCTAGTGAATGAAAATCACATAAGTTTAAAGGAAATCTATTTCTTGTACTTGGAAGTAAAAAATTCATCAAATTATGTATAAGCGAATTTAATCACACAATCAATTATAACATAAACATAAATTAATTAGGCGGACTATCAAATGGTTACCTAAGGCCAACATGTATTTGTAAGGGCGGATTTCTATGAGCGAGGTGGACTACCATTCGATCACTAAAGAAATTATGTATACATACATACATACACACATATATATGGGTAGATTCCTACAATCACTTATTACCTTAATCCCAATCACTTAAGACCCTATGTCGGACCCTAGTCATTTAATACCTCATTTAACGTTATCATATATTCTATCAATTGTAATGCGAGATATAGTAATCTACCACTTTATAGTGGGTTAGGGTAGATATTCATCGCCATATAAGACCCCTTCGGCGGACCCTTGCGTTACTATTTAACTGACACTATGGGTGAACTCCTAGTGACTTTAAATTTCACTTAGATAGGCAGTCCCTTCACTTTCTCTTTAGAACTCTTGTTAGCATAATCCTAGGTATGCCCTCGCATAGCCCTTATATAAGAAGCAGAAAACTTCCGGAGTGCAACCCCAATCATGCGTCTATCTTTTTATTAACAACTATTTAATGCCTCATAAGCTTATAAGAGAAAGACAGACTAAATGACCGCTTAGGAGCTAATAAAAGCAGGGCTCATGACTTGGTCCAGAACCAAGGAGAAAACCTTAGGAACATACCTAGTCCCAACATCTTAATACTCAAACAAGTTAGGCCGGCAACTTAATACCTTCTCGAGGTAGTGTAACGGCGCGATTTTCGATGCCTCGAAAGCGGTGTCATTATTGAAAGAATTTAGAAGGTGATATAGAAAAGATAGAACTAATAGAATAGAAGAATAAGAAGACATCAGAATCTCATAGTGGAATTTCAAAATACATTATATATTACAATACAGGGTCTGATACATTATAGTACATCATAATACAATACCATAGTACAACAACATAATTATACATCATGACTACAGACAATACAGATACTTAAACTAGATACATAGGTGATATACTACTGGCCTTGACTTGAACTTCATAGGTTCCACTTGCCCACCTGGACTACTTGCCTACTCATAATAAATATTGTGAGTACCTAAGAGTTTAGGAAACACAGAAAATAAACTCTGGATCAGTTAGGGGACTGGTGTGAGTAAACACAGTTAAAAGACGTAAACAGGGAAGTAAGAAATATGGTTTTCCAAATTCATTTACTTTAGAAATCTTTTAGACCAATCCATAACTAATATATGGATAATGAACCAAGTATTTTATATCAAAACGTTTGATATTACGATAGTTTTTTATCAAATAAATAATCATCTAGTGAAACTCTTGCATCTCACGTTCACGTATATAGTATAAAATCAAAAGTCGCAGAGCGCTTATTGGAGATTGGATTCCAACAGACAAGGTATGGGAGCACCTGCCGATTCAGTGTACTCTATAGAGGATACACTGGGGTTCAACAAGAACGTCTTGCAATCCGGCCACACATGACCGTCCACTCATTTAGCTTGAATGTAACGAATATGTTACCACCTCTACCGTTGGTACCAACATAACCATTCCCAGGAGATACGGAATTGAAAAGAAGTAACAAATATGAATATTCTCTAGATGGTGATAATATACCCTGCTTAGGTATGACCCAACTAGCCATGCTGCCTAGCCCAACTTTTGTTACTTACTGGTTGTGAGGTTTTGAGGTCATGTTTATTCTTCTGACACATTCATTTCTTCAATTGCTTTGAATGCCACATTGTCATATCCGTCAGAAACACTCATTCGATTACCCAAATATATTGTGGGCAATAAAGCTAAGAGAAACGAATTTCTCTGCCACCAACGTAATATACTTACGTAAATTCGATGTGTAGAAACTAACTGATATACGTTGTCAGACACTCGTCCATTCTGGTTTCCTAGGACTGAACAGACCGAATATACTATTTAAAATAGTCCTTGCATATCTCCGTCTTCAATATTTCTAACACGCGTCGTATACTTCGAGTCGAAGTGGAATATTTATTCCGGACTCTTCAAAATGATGTACGAAATGTCTTTTATAGTCGTTAAATAATTATCAGCTTAATCATGATTATTATTCAGTTTACACACAGTATATGTTTATCTTGTTCATATTTGGATATTAGTATTGTCCTTTAAAAATAAACAGTTAAAGTGTGTGCGTTTCACACGGTACTCCATTCAGTTTTGCTCATTATTTAGAAATGGATAAATGAAGCACGTGCTTCGCACACAGTATTTTGCTTTGTTCATCGTCGATGTTTAGACGATGTTCAATACTCCATTTCTTCTGGTAAGTTATTTTAATTCTTCTAATTTATCATAAATAAATTAATTTAATAATTTGTTTAAATTATTTCCTTTATATTTTAAAGTTTCAAACTCGTTGAACTTCTTCGATCGACTTCTGTACTTGATCTTCTTGCCATTTTCCTCTTTTCACTTGCCTATGCCAACTTTATTGCTACAGGGTTTTTACTGCTCCACTTCATTTCTCTTAAAAAGCTCGATTGAAGAAACTACTTACGGCCACCACCTCAACCTACCAGAACACGACCAACTTCGGTCATGACAAGGTGACAACCCATGCTTCATTTCCCCCCAGGTGCGCAACCACCATTCGCCTCGACGTCGGAGCAGTTCCACCTTAACCCATGGTTATGAAAAACAACCCATAAAACCTAATTTGATCTCATTCTCTAAATTTATACAATGGAAAAATCATTTTGTATTTTACTTAGGATCACCAATCACCCATACTCCTCCTGACTAAACCGCATCATCTCCGACCAACTAGATCACCAGAAAATTACCAAAACCTGACTTCTGATGAACACGGTAATTCTCGATATCCACTAAACAAAAAACCTTGAAACCAAGCCTAGAAATCATCATTTTACACCACGATTTGATTTATATAAGTAGAACATGTTTTTGGGTAATTTGAAAATCTCATGTGATTTTAAGATTCCAGAGAGTAAATGTAGTTTCTGTTTCTTGTATGTACATCTTCATTTCAGTGTTTCTCTTTTGTTTACATTCACTACCGTATGGAGCGTATACCTTACACTCTTGTGTTCACTTAAAACCAGTGTATGGATTTGGTAATATTCTTTTCTGTGTAAATGAGATCTGTGTTTATAGGCTGGAGTAACAAGGTTGTTAACTAAGGGTTTAAACTAACACAGTCATCATAGAAATCCTACTTATAACTTTAACGTATGAAGTATCAATCTAAATCAGATGTTTAAACAAAGGTTTCTAGCAGTAACTATTTGTTGATAGTAATTCATGTTTACAGCAGAAACTTGCAACTTCATCACAGAGTATTCAAACTGATGTGTTTAATCTTAGAAAATCAAAGAAATAGTAGATGTTCACTCACATTAATGCTTTCCAAAATCCTGGTAGAATGAATCTTTAGAATTTAGTTTAACTTAGTGTTTTGCTATGAAGAAAATGTATGTTCTTATGGGGTATTTATAGCCAAGCTCCATATTTAAAAAATCCATTTTCTCACATGTCTTCTACAGTAAAATACACTTAGCCTTACCCCTTCTTATTTAGCTTCCTACAGCTGATTTAAGAAAACATGTATGGAAAGAATTGTTTTACTTTAGATACTAATCAAATAGCCTTGTCCTAGGTTTGTGCTTCTAGAAGCATATCCATACTTTCATTAAATGCTAGGTATCTTCTCAGATTTGAATGCAATATAATATGGTTCTCCTTTTGTTTCTTTCTTGCTTGATATTTTTGTTCTTATGAGATGTGTACACGCAAACCAGAAATGAGAAGTTTTAGGTGTTATTAGGTGATGATTTCCTATATTTAGATTTACTATTTATAGTAACATCAAGTTAATAATTTTGTCTTGCTTTATTTTGTCTTATGTACATGGATATTTTCTCTTGGTCAATGAGTCAAATACTTTGTGTGCAATCCTATTTTATGTTTATAAGTGTGTATGGCCGGAATGTTCCTACCTGTCATGTATGCTTGTTGTTGTCCTTTGTTTCAAACCCTTTTATTTTATTTTTTTAAATGACACATACCCCCTCCTTCCATATGTATACTTTGCTCCTTATTTGTGTGAAAGTTTAAGGCCTTTTATTTGTTATATTCTTGTTAATTTTTGTGTTATGTTTCAACTATATACATGTTTTAAAGTATACATATACATCTACATATTGTTATATTCCAATATATTTCAAGTCTTAAATATGTGCATTATACAATATATAATTGTTTTGTTTTTGTTAAACAATTATCGTTTAATTTAATTTCTTTATTAAAATTAAATATCAAAGGCTAGAAAAAGTCGAGACATTATTGTCCACCCCCCTTAAAAGAATTTCGTCCCCAAAATCAAAGTAAGAAAGATAGAAAGATTTTCCCAAAAGATGATACTTCATATCATAACTACTTAGTACATTACAATTATACATTAGTTCCATACTTGTACTAGGCATACATAACATACTGCCGTACATAGGGTTATACTTGACTGATTCAAGTCATATGCTACCATATAATATACATACATATATATATATATATAGTTCGACACATCTTTCCATCCTACTCCTCTGACACTGTGTAGGTACCTTTCATGATTCCTTTTCCTTTCATGTCCGCAGTAGTTGACGGCTCATTCATGATAGCATAAACATTAGGCTGTGGTGCCTTCTTCATTAGTGGGCAATCCTTAATCATGTGTCCAGGCTGGTGATAGTTGAAACAGAGATTCTTTACCACTATCTCATTTCTCTGATTCTGTCGTTGCTGAGGTTTCTTTTGCTGCTGTTGGGTTTGTTCTAGCTTCTTATCCTTTGATTCCTTACAAAATCTAGATATATGAACCTTCTGTTTGCAATTGTGACACAAAACATTCTTGAAACGATTTTCATACTTCTCTTCCCATGTATCTCCTTTTTCCTTGTTCTCCCAATTTGGATTGAATTTCCTCTTCCGGGGATTCTCTCCACTAATTTCTGTAGTCTGTGCCTTTTCTGCTGTTGGTTTCTTAGCATCAAGGCTTCATATCTGAGTGCTAAGTCAACTAATTCAACAAATGGGTCTTTCAGATGTCCCATCATACGGCCTTACAGACTATCCTTCAGTCCAGCTACAAACATTTCGTTTTTCTTCAGTGCAATATTGAACAACTCTGGTCCAAAGCTTGACATTGCATTGAACTTGTTTTCGTATTCAGTGACAGTCATGTTTTCTTGCTTCAAGTCAATGAAATATCGGTACATCCTCGTTTTCCCAGTTGCTGGCAGATATTGAGCTTCAAAGGCTTCTTTTGACATGGCCCAAGTAAAATTTCCCTTAGGAGTGTTTTTAGTCTGAGCTTCCCACCAGACTGTCGCAGCTCCTTCCAAATTCCATGAAGCTAAGAGACATTTATATTCATCATCCAACTTCAGTCCCTTGAAAATCTTCTCACGTGATCTTATCCATGCTTGGACTTCAACTAATGATTTAGTACCCTTAAAAGTCTTTCCTCCCAGAGTAGTGTAATTCATTCAAATCATAGCAATGTTTGGTTGCGTTGGAGCTGGGGCCACTTCAGTTGTATCCATTTGGGTCTGAGTAACAGTGTGCCAATTAGTTATGGTTATCCTGCTTGCTCCTCAGACTCGTCTTCCTTGAGAACTCATTTTCAACTTTCTGAGTATATGGCTTGATGGTTAATACTCAATCGGAAGGTAGTCTTAGGGATAATCCTAAGTAAATAACTAAGGTTGTCCTATACTAAAATACTTTTTAGTAAAAATACACTCTCTCAACACTAATCCAAAGCCTATGTTTTCGAAAAATCTAAGCTCTGATACCAACTGTAACGACGCTATTTTCGATGCCTCAAAAGTCATGTCATTATTGAAAGAATTTAGAAGGTGAGATAGAAAAGATAGAACTAATAGAATAGAAGAATAAGAAGACATCAGAATCTCACAGAGGAATTTCAAAATACATAATACATTACAATACAGGGTCTAATACATCATAGTACATCATAACACAGTACCATAGTAGTACAACATAATTATACATCATGACTACAGACAATACAGATACTTAAACTGGATACATAGGTATAGTTATACTACTGGTCATGACTTGAACTTCATAGGTTCCACTTGCCTACCTGGACTACTTGCCTACTCATAATAAATATTATGAGTAACCAAGAGTTTAGGAAACACAAAAAATAAACTCTGGGTCAGTCAGGGGACTAGTGTGAGTAAACACAGTTAAAAAAAGTAAACAGGGAAGTAAGAAATATGGTTTTCCAAATTCATTTACTTAAGAAATCTTTTAGACCAATCCATAACTAATATATGGATAATGACCCAAGTATTTTATATCAAAACGTTTGATATTACGATAGTTTTTTATCAAATAAATAATCATCTAGTGAAACTCTTGCATCTCACGTTCACGTATATAGTATAAAATCAAAAGTCGCAGAGCGCTTATTGGAGTTTGGATTCCAATAGACAAGGTATGGGAGCACCTGCCGATTCAGTGTACTCTAGAGAGGATACACTGGGGTTCAACAAGAACGTCTTGCAACCCGGCCACACATGACCGTCCATTCATTTAGCTTGAATGTAACGAATATGTTACCACCTCTACGGTTGGTACCAATATAACAATTCCCAGGAGATACGCAATTGAAAATAAGTAACAAATATGAATATTCTCTAGATGGTGATAATATACCATGCTTAGGTATAACCCAACTAGCCATGTTGCCTTACCCAACTTTTGTTACTTACTGGTTGTGAGGTTTTGAGGTCATGTTTATTCTTCTGACACATTCATTTCTTCAATTACTTTGAATGCCACATCGTCATATCCGTCAGAAACCATTATTCGATTACCCAAATATATTGTGGGCAATAAAGCTAAGAGAAACGAATTTCTTTGCCACCAACGTAATATACTTACGTAAATTCTATGTGTACAATCTAACTGATATACGTTGTCAGACACTCATCCATTCGGGTTTGTCCTAGGACTGAACAGACCGAATATACTATTTAAAATAGTCCTTGCATATCTCCGTCTTCAATATTTCTAACACGCGTCGTATACTTCGAGTCGAAGTGGAATATTTATTCCGGACTCTTCAAAATCATGTATGAAATGTCTTTTATAGTCGTTAAATAATTATCAGCTTAATCATGATTATTATTCAGTTTACACACAGTATATGTTTATCTTGTTCATATTTGGATATTACTATTGTCCTTTAAAAATAAGCAGTTAAAGTGTGTGCGTTTCACACGGTACTCCATTCAGTTTTGCTCATTATTTAGAAATGGATAAATGAAGCACATGCTTCGCACACGGTATTTTGCTTCGTTCATCGTCGATGTTTAGACAATGTTCAATACTCCATTTCTTCTGGTAAGTTATTTTATTTCTTCTAATTTATCATAAATAAATAAATTTAATAATTTATTTAAATTATTTCCTTTATATTTTAAAGTTTCAAACTTTTTGAACTTATTCGATCGACTTCTGTACTTGATTTTCTTGCCATTTTCCTCTTTTCACTTGCCTATGCCAACTTTATTGCTACAGGGTTTTTACTGCTCAACTTCATTTCTCTTCAAAAGCTCGATCGAAGAAAGTACTTACGGCCACCACCTCGGCCTACCAGAACACGACCAACTTCGGTCATAACAAGGTGACACCCCATGCTTCTGCTTCCCCCAGGTGCGCAACCACCATTCGCCTCGACGTCGGAGCAGTTCCCACCTGAACCAACGGTTATGAAAAACAACCCATAAAACCTAATTTGATCTCGTTCTCTAAATTTATACAATGGAAAAATCATTTTGTATTTTTCTTAGGATCACCAATCACCTATACTCCTCCTGACTAAACCGCATCATCTCCGACCAACTAGATCACCAGAAAATGACCAAAACCTGACTTCTGATGAACACAGTAATTCTCGATATCCACTAAGCAAAAAACCTTGAAACCAAGCCTAAAAATCATCATTTTACACCACGATTTGATTTATATAAGTAGAACATGTTTTTGGGTAATTTGAAAATCTCATGTGATTTTAAGATTCCAGAGAGTAAATGTAGTTTCTGTTTCTTGTATGTACATCTTCATTTCAGTGTTTCTCTTTTGTTTACATTCACTACCGTATGGAGCGTATACCTTACACTCTTGTGTTCACTTAAAACCAGTGTATGGATTTGGTAATATTCTTTTCTGTGTAAATGAGATCTGTGTTTATAGGCTGGAGTAACAAGGTTGTTAACTAAGGGTTTAAACTAACACAGTCATCATAGAAATCCTACTTATAACTTTAACGTATGAAGTATCAATCTAAATCAGATGTTTAAACAAAGGTTTCTAGCAGTAACTATTTGTTGATAGTAATTCATGTTTACAGCAGAAACTTGCAACTTCATCACAGAGTATTCAAACTGATGTGTTTAATCTTAGAAAATCAATGAAATAGTAGATGTTCACTCACATTAATGCTTTCCAAAATCCTGGTAGAATGAATCTTTAGAATTTAGTTTAACTTAGTGTTTTGCTATGAAGAAAATATATGTTCTTATGGGGTATTTATAGCCAAGCTCCATATTTAAAAAATCCATTTTCTCACATGTCTTCTACAGTAAAATACACTTAGCCTTACCCCTTCTTATTTAGCTTCCTACAGCTGATTTAAGAAAACATGTATGGAAAGAATTGTTTTACTAAGCCAATAGCCTTGTCCTAGGTTTGTTCTTCTAGAAGCATATCCATACTTTCATTAAATGCTAGGTATCTTCTCAGATTTAAATGCCGTATAATATGGTTCTCTTTTTGTTTCTTTCTTGCTTGATATTTTTGTTCTTATGAGATGTGTACACGCAAACCAGAAATGAGAAGTTTTAGGTGTTATTAGGTGATGATTTCCTATAGGTAAATTCTATTCAAACACCGCAAATTGCTTTACCTACACCATGGGATTTTAAATAAAATTTCAGACCAAAATGACCTTATTAAAAAAGAATCAATATTATAGAATTAAAATATATACAATTCTCCCTTGTTTGCATTATGTATACTCAGTATAATTTTTCTTGTAAATTTAGTATATTATAAATTAATTTATATCACTGGTTAAATTAATTTTATATTTCTTTTGAAGATTAAAATATATTCATTTCGTTACAAGCAAAATTTATATACAGTCAATTTAACATATATATATATATATACACACGCACAGAGAGAGAGAGAGAGAGACTCAATTTTAACAGTTTTCACTTTAATTAAAAATTAAAATTTAAAACTAACTACTAAAATTAGTGTTATACAGAGTACTAAATTCTTCAACCTTTCATTCAAATCTAATCATGTTTAAATTTAACACCAAAATTTAACTAGTTTAACTTTCTAATATTTAAAAAATAAGTTCAAATTTCCATTATCTAAAATTGAAAGTGATTTAAAAATAAAACAATCAAATAATTTACGATAATAGTGTTAAAATAAAAGTTTTTTTAGTTTTAGGTGAATATATTGCAATGAATTTCCAGTTTTATGTAATTTAGTTTAAGGTTAAAAAGAGGAAAGGCGATGAAAATGTAAAAGGGTAATTTTGTGAAAGACATGGTGTATGAAAAAAATAATTTGGTGTATGCTATTTTATTTCATTTTACGGTGTATGTTAAGGAATTAAAGGTGTATGAATAGAATTAACCTTTCCTATATTTAGATTTACTATTTATAGTAAAATCAAGTTAATAATTTTGTCTTGCTTTGTTTTGTCTTATGTACATGGATATTTTCACTTGGTCAATGAGTCAAATACTTTGTGTGCAATCCTATTTTATGTTTATAAGTGTGTATGGCCGAAATGTTGCTACCTGCCATGTATATTTGTTGTTGTCCTTTGTTTCAAACCCTTTTATATTTTTTTAAAGTGACACATACCCCCATCCTTCCATATGTATACTTTGCTCCTTATTTGTGTGAAAGTATAAGGCCTTTTGTTTGTTATATTCTTGCTAATTTCTGTGTTATGTTTCAACTATATACATGTTTTTAAGTATACATATACATCTACATATTGTTATATTCCAATATATTTCAAGTCTTAAATATGTGCATTATACAATATATAATTGTTTTATTTTTGTTAAACAATTATCATTTAATTTAATTTCTTTATTAAAATTAAATATCAAAGGCTAGAAAAAGTCGGGACATTATAGGTAAGCCCTCTTCACAGAAGTATTTGTTGCACTAGAATTCCCATATTAAACTGACTGTTTGTAGATGTTGGACTTACTGGACGGTTTCAGGCAGACTTATAATATAAGTGGGCTTAACCACGGATCTTCGGGTATTTATTGTAATGGCCCATGGCACTAGACATCTCACATTAACCCAACTTTTAATAGATGATGGATAATTCCCATCAGTTTCGAGTAGGCTTCTGCTATAAGATGGGCTTAAACTCATGTCTATGTGTCACTTATATTAATAAAAGCCATTAATACTCATATACATATACAAATTCCTATAGGGACATTTTAAATTCAAATTCCTGATTGAACACGTTTAATATGCATTTATAGCACGTTAATTACGTTGTTAACAGTAATAAATAAGACATGGTTAAACCGTGCATAAGAAAACGTCCTAAAACATAGAAATGTCAATCCCAAAAAAAATAAAGGTTTACAAGTTTATTTTCTTTTATTTGCATAACATATGATGTTTATTCACATTCAAGGAAAAAGAGGGAAATGACAAAATATAAACAAAATAACTTGCAACCAAAGTTCAAAGGATAACTTCAATAATAAAAGAAAGGACAAGCTGTAATATGCCAATATAATATGTAATTTCCTTCTAGTACTACTTTATTTTCATATAGCATTTTTACATAAAAACTAAGATTTTGGTAATTTATGTCTTATCACATTTTGTAATAACTCGGAAAATACGATCCAATTTAAAAATTTTAAATTGGTGATTTCAAAGGAATTTGAACAATTGAAATAGAATATTTCAATAAAATAGTGAATTAGAAATAGTGAGTCAGTTTGAAAATTTGAATTCAAAATTTGACTGACTGTGCAGGGTGGAGAATATAACGGATTTTAGCGAAACTAAAAATATTTAAATTTGTTAGTCAATACCCCTCTAATGAATCTGAAAAATCGAAGTTTCATAACGGGAATCAAAAGTTATGGCCGAATGAATTTTCAGAAAGGTCGCTATATAGAATATATAGCCCTGGAAAATTGTCATTTTGCATACGATCTCGGAATTCGACGAAACCACTTTTGTTGGGTCCGGGATGTCAAACTATTGCTAGGTTTCAAATTTCATAATTTTTGAAGCTAGTATGTGAGCGTGGTAAAAGAAAATGTGTTTGGTCAATTTCTGTTAAATTGGATCGACCAGAAAATGGTTGTTTTTCAAACAATCTCAGAATTCGACGAAACTAGTTTTGTTGGGACCGTAGCGTCAAAACATAGCTAGATTTATTTTTCTAGAATTTTTCGAATCAGTTTGTGGCCCTGGCAAATTGAAATGTATGTTCAAAGTTAAAATTAAACGTTTTATACTTTAATTTGAAAAATAACTGACTGTAACAGTCGAATTGGCCAACGAAACATATCCCATTGTGTCCGGGATGGAGTTATTTAGCTAGGGGCGACAGTCGTTGGGCTTGAAAAGGAGTTTGTTGGTGAAAACCCTAATTTTCTGAAATATATATATTCCGACGAATCAGAAAATTCCATTCATTATTTAAAAAAATATAAAAACCCCCGTAACCCTCGATTTCAATGGCGAAACCCGTTCGCCGCTTCCCTCCCCTTTTCCGACCGCCTCAGCCTTCTATCGCCGCCGCCACCACCTGTCATCGCCGCGCCTCCCTCCCCTCGTCAGATCCGACCCACCCACGACCGCCATCGACGCCTCCTCCGCCTGAATCGAGCGCCCAAAGTCCACCGCTTCCCATCGCCGCCACCGCTCCGATCTGCCACCGAGCGCCGCCAAACCACCACCGACAGGACCGCCACTCGAAGCTCTTCCACGTCCAACTCCCTGATCGTCGTCTAGGCCAACGGATTTCGCGAAAACCTCAAACCTAGTTTCGAACCAAATAGAAAGGTGAGTCCTTTTTTATGTCTGCACTTTGAAAAATCATATCTTTTTGGTGTGTTGACGAAATTCGATGAAACAGGAAACATCGGGACCGCAAGGAAGCTCTCTACCACATAGAAGAAGCCGCGGATTTTTCTGAGTCATCTACGATTTTTAGCACTCCGCAAACCAATGTGAGAAATCTAAATTAAAAGAATTTGAATGGAAAATGTCATGTATAAATTATATTAGCGAAATATAAATTACCCACGTGTTGTATACCTCATGTGCATGCGTAGTGTAAGCTATATAATCGAAGTATGAATTATACATGCATAGAATAATAGATATATGTGTTGAAATGCAAGTGAAATATAGCAATAATATATATATATATACACTCCCCTCGTCCACAAACCATGGACGATATTTATTGTTGTGAATTGGTGTGAAATATTGGATGAAAAATGCGAATGGTTGAATAATTGTTTGTGGTGGATATTGATTGTTTGTGGTTGAAAAATACCCATTGGTGATTGAAATGAATTGGAAATATTTGTGGAAATAAAAATAAAACATGCCGCCTGCGTGCGAATTAGATGCATGAATCCCCATTGTCAAAAACCGCGAGGTTTTAAGGTAGAGCGAGGAGCCGTACTAGGGACGGTGCCGGTTTTAACTACCCTGTCGTTATGCTGCCGAAATTTTGAATAATCTTTATGTGTTAGAATTATTTGCATATGTTGAAATCATTTTCATGCGTTGAAATTAAAGTCATGTGTTGAAACTATATCCATGTGTGGAAAGGTTCATGTGTTGAAAAGTGATGTATGAAAATTAAATTCATTTGTGAATGAATGAAGTGTCTAAACAATAAAAATCACCTTTTTATAATATATATATGAAGTATGAAAAATATTCACCTTATATAAATAGTTTCAACAATAAAAATTCTATCTTTCTTATATGAACAACATAAGTAAAATATCCATGTGTGGAAATGCTCATGTGTTGAGAAGTGTGTGTAGTGGAAAAGTTCATGTGTTGAATAAAAAGATCGAACAATAAAAATTACATTTTTATTGAAACTATGTAGTGTTGAAAACATCCATTTGTCGAATGAATATTTTAAATGATAAAAATATCATTTTTATCATTTATGTGATATGCTAGAGATATGCGGACGTTGAAATAAATATTTGTGAAGAAATATTATTTTTAACATCCATAGGAACTAAATAAAATAGTCATGTGTTGAAATCTATTTTAGTTCGCCAAAATTATCATCTTTGAAATGTGAAGTGTTAAAAATAGCCACTTGTTCAAATAAATATGCATGAGTTGAAATATACATTAATTAGCTAATGATATGATTTTAGCCCATGCGTGCAACATTAGAATGAATGGTGTTTTTAAACCAAAGTAAATCGAATATGAAGTTGAATGGAAAATGATAAGTGATAAATATTGTATATATGTACATGCATATCTATTGAACAGGTTATAGCAAAGGGGCTAGAGAAGAGGAATAAAATTTTGTGCCCGACAAATAGGTACACATTTACTGTTTTGTTTGGGTGATGATTTTATGAGCCTGTTGGCTAGCCGCTTGGCTTTTTCTTTTTCTTTTTGACATGAGACGCCCGTGTGGCTATTTGGGAATTTTCCCAGCCCCTCCCATACAAAAGAGGTTATGGCGAAATTTTCCAAAATTTAAAGGCGTTAGTGAAATAATTGAAGTGAAAACGATATAGGAATTTTTGAATAAACTATATTTATATAAATATATAAATATAAATAAAATTAAAATGAAACGTGGCCGTGCAGTTCGTGTTTTGAAATCGTGATTTCAAACGACTAGTGCGGGAAATCCGACCATTGGATTTTTCCGAAACCGCAACCGTTTGGTTCGCCTCGGAAATATCTTTCCAACGGCACCACCTTTGTGAAGATCCGACGGTTGGATTATCTGGAATGTTTAATTTAAATCTGAGGAAAAACAGCGCCAAAAATGATTATATTTATATATATATATAATTAAATAAAATCGAATAACGACGCTGCAGTTCGTAAATTGAAATCGTAACTTCAAATGGCTAGTGTGGAAGATCCGACCGTCAGATTTTCCCAAAACTGAAACCGTTGGATTCGTTTTGAAATGACCTTCATAATGATATAAAATTTAGGAAGATCCAACGGTTAGATTTTCAGATATGTGTAAAACAAAATTAGTGCAAAACAGCGCCAGTGCATCGGGATGACCTGAAACGTCATTTAATTAAATATGGCCGTTTTAAATTAATTAAAAATGGTGATATATCGTTATAAGATACTATAGACGATATAGAGTGGAAATAAACCAATTTCATTGTGTTTGCTTGATATGTGATGGTTGAATGTATTTAACATGAGAATTATAACTAAAGAAC
Source organism: Allium sativum (assembly GCA_030737875.1). NCBI lineage: Eukaryota > Viridiplantae > Streptophyta > Magnoliopsida > Asparagales > Amaryllidaceae > Allium > Allium sativum. The sequence goes on from CM060921.1 coordinate 219,861,329, forward strand.
TGAAATGTGAATGTTGAATAGTCCAACCATGTGATAAATTGATTTGAAAAACTAAATATACGTGGGTTATTTGAAAAGGCCGAGTTTATCTCATTTCAAATAATCGATCGACGTTGAGAAGTCGAAGAGTGGAAGACGATTGAAGACCGACGATCTTCACATTGGATGGATGGGCGCTACTGATGCTTGTGATTGGAGTAGCTACCATGAAGGAGCTGAAGTAGTAGCCGTCCAAACATACTGTTGATTGTACGGATATGTGAGGAATTGATGCCTCCGGTTTCGTTCAGACCCAGAATGGACTTGTAAATGGACTGTGTGTCTGACATTGGATTTTGTTCTGTGCTGATTGATCTATGTTAAATATATATCTGTTTGGCGGCGGAGAATTTATTCTCTTGCTTAACGTCCTTCTCTGAGACGTACGAGCTCAGAGGTTATGTATTGATAGAAATTAGTCACACGGAGTGGATTGCCTGTGTGGCACGCCTAAGTGGCATATGATCAAGGATTCTGTTACAAAGCAAAGTCTTGTGGTTGATGATCAAAGCATGGTCTGTGTGACGTAGATTTGTGTATGACGTGAATTCACGAGCCTCACACCTCGGTATGAGTCAAAAACGGGAGAGTGACTGCAGGGAGAGCACGACGTTTCTTTCTAGCTAAGGTGGTGTCAGTGACCTACCAGCCCTGACATTATATATACTTTTCACCTGTGTGGTTGTTGGAATTCGAGGCGCCTCGATATAGGTCTGTAAGGACCGGGAAACGTGTGTTCAGGAATAATTAATCCTCAAAAGTAAGGGAGGACCGGCCCTGAAGATCCAAGGATCATAGTGGGGTCCTGGGACATTTGGTAGATATTCTCGAATCGGAGAGGAGCTTGCCCCTTGCCTCGACTCATTAAGGAATCCAATTCCCAATATGAAATGTGCGAATGTGATTGTATTATTAGTATGGCGACATGATATATGGTACCCATGTCGTCTAGGATTGATATTTATTATTGAATTCTCTTTTGAAACATATGTACACTAGTAATAATATCAAACACTTTTGTTTTACTCGTATGAAGCATTTTTGGCCATTATAAGGTAAAACTCTATCCTCCGGCTTGCGTTGCATTGTGTGATGGAACCTGAGTCTTATAATGGCTTCATTTTATAAAAAAGCATTGCGATGATTTAATCATTTACTTTATTTCATGCACTAGCACTCATTGGAGTAAACCCGTTCTGCGAAAGTGGCGTGGTCCTTTGATTTTCCTTACTATTGTTGTTAATAAGTTAAGTTGATTTCTCATACCAGTCCCATGACTGACTCGTAGTTTGTTTCACCTTGCAAACTCGGGTTCCCTCATTTTCACACGGGAAGCCTAGTTACAGGTTTCTGACGCACTTTTGGCTCATGGCGAGGCTTGACTACACCGTGCTGACTTGGATTTTCTCCGCCATTATTGTATCTATATTATGATTCCGCCATTGGCGATGTAGACTGATAATTATTTTGTGTACTCTTTATGTATGATTCCGCCTCAAGCGATGGTGACTGATTATGTATCATTATGCACTAAGTTGTATCCTGTACTGTGCTTCTCTAATGTGATGATATCTATATGATTCCGCTGTCATATGTGTGTAAATTATTCTATTTTCTGTTTATGCTATAATCTGTGATCTGCTAATGATGATTAATGTGTTATATTCCAATGATTATCCTTAACACCGTGTTACGGGGTTTGGGATCGTCACAGCTGGTATCAGAGCTTTGGTTAACCTTAGTTCTGGAGTCTAACACATTAAACACTTCGTCAAAATAGAATCAGTAGTATTCTAAGGCGAGTTGCTCATTAGAGATAGGACTAGTAAAGTCCTAGAATGAGCCGAGCAGAATAGCAAAAACAATTGATCAGTCCATCGTTATCTTTCCATAATTTTCTACTTAACTATGCAATAAACTATCATCTCTGTTAGCTGACTCTTTTCTTGCTTATACAGAATTTGTCAAATGGCTGCCAGAGCAGCTGCCGCTAGAGGAGGCCGTGCCGGCCGAGGCCGAGGACGGGGAGAAGCCCCAGTTGAAGAAGGACCTTTGATACAACCCCCGGCCGCTCAATACTTCGAGCTAGACCGCGTAGCCAAGAGATATAAAAACGTAGGAGGCTAGACCTTCTCGAGAACTGGCACAGTAATAGAGGCCCTTGCATGGCTCAAAACATGCGAGAAAATTCTTGAAGGCCTAAGGCTTGGAGACCAAGATAAAGCAATTATGGGTACCTGGCTTATGTAGGAACAAGCTGAACTATGGTGGGAATCTCTCACCGCCGGGAATAGAGAGGCTGGAAGAACATGGGATGGATTTAAAGAACTCTTCAAGGAGAAATATGTCCCAGAATAAGCTCTAGAGAGAATGCACGATGACTTCGCCAACCTCCAGCAGGGGGATCTTTCCGTGCAGGATTATCTGAATAAATTTACATTGTTGTCGCCCTATGCTCCGGAGCTCGTCGCCACTGCAAAGTCCAAAAATAAGAGGTTTATCCTTGGGCTAAGGCGACAGTATCATGATAGAGCCATGGCCCATGTCAAGCTGGAATTTAACGAACTGGTGGAAATGACATGCAACTACGAAGACCTTGACCATAGGCATCTGGAGCAGGATCGCGCTAGAAGCCAAGCCGGGAACAAACGCAAGCCTGTTGTGAATCAAGCTGAGTCAAGCCAAGCAACATCTTCCAAACCTCAGACTGGCAAGCCACCGAGAGGAAGTTGCTTTAACTGTGGCAAAGTGAGGCACTACTCTAATGTGTGCACAGCCCCGAAGAGGCAGAAGACAAATTCACAAGGTTCAAGCCAGGGTTCTCAAAACGCTCGCTCCTGCTTTAATTGCCGCAAGACCGATCATCTAGTCAAAGACTGTCCTCTACTGAAGAAAGCTACAGTAGCTCACGTCTATGACGGGTCGAGCCCACCAACTACTTCCGACGGAGCAGGTAAACCTGATGTGTTGGGAGGTACCCTTACAATTAAAAATATTCCTGTTTCTGTATTGTTTGACACAGGTGCATCACGTAGTTTTATTGCTAGTAACACAATGCACAAATTAAAGTTAAAACAGAGGAAGCTTAAAAAATTGGTAGAGGTACATAACCCGATAGGAGGATCTCTAATTCTCAGTTCATGTTGTAGAGTGCCAATCTCTTATTCTTCCTACAAATTTCCCATTAATTTAATCGTTATGGATTTTCCCGAATTCGACGTTATCCTTAGGTTAGAATGGTTAACGAAATATGAAGCCGAAGTGAATTGTGCAGAAAGAATCGTTAAAATTCGAATGAAGCTTGGATATATTACGGTACCCTATCATGGTTCGAATCCGAATAGAGAAGAATTTTGGTCGGCATTAGAACTTATCCCCACTTCCATAGAAAAGATTCCTATTGTTAGAAACTATGCGGATGTGTTTGAAGAAGTTGAAAACTTACCTCCGTAGAGAGAAATAGAATTCAGAATCGATCTAATTCCCAATGCCAGACCAGTGGTACATCCAGTTCGCAGAATGACTCCGAAGGAAAAAGAAGAATTAGGCGATCAAACTCGTCAACTGTTGTGGAAGGGTCTAATCAGACCTAGTTTTCTAATTGGGGTGCAGCTGTTGTTTTTGTCCCAAAGTAAGACGGTACTCTTCGATGTGTGTTGATTACCGAGACCTCAACAAACAGACGCTCAAAAACAAGTATCCATTACCCCGCATCGATGATTTGCTAGACCAATTGAATGGGGCGAAAGTATTTTCCCGAATGGACCTAGCTACAGGATTTCATCAATTGAGAATAGCAGAAGAGTGTGTTCCTTTGACAGCTTTCAGAGGTCCAGACATATTTTATGAATGGTTAGTAATGCCGTTTGGCCTGTGCAACGCTCCAGCATACTTTGTCGATCTAATGAATAGAGTGTTCAGGGGAGTTCTGAATAAATTTGTCCTCGTATTCATCGATGATATTTTAATCTACTCTAAATCAAAACCCGAGCATGAAAAACACTTAGAACAAGTATTGGAGATTCTAAGGAAGAACGTCTTCAAAGCCAAATTCTCTAAATGTGTCTTCTGGCAAGAAGAAGTGAAATTTCTTGGCCATGTCATGTCAGAGAAAGGGATTTCTGTTGACCCCAAGCAAAATAACAGCGATTCAAGACTGGAAACAACCTACTACTCCCACAGAAGTTAGAAGTTTTATGGGGTTGGCTAGTTATTATCGAAAGTTCGTTAAGGATTTTTCGAAGATATCCGGTCCGTTAACAAAGCTCACGAAGAAGCATGAGAAGTTTAAGTGGACTTCTGACTGTGAAGAAGCTTTCTAGGAATTGAAATCGAAACTGACCACAGCTCCAGTGTTAACCATTATTGATGGCAATCAGGATTTAACGGTTTGGACAGATGCTTCTATTAGAGGTCTTGGTGCAGTGTTAATGCAAAGAGGCCAAGTAGTCGCTTATGCAAGCCGCCAACTGAAACCGCATGAGAAGAATTATGTGACTCATGATCTTGAGTTGCTAGCCATCGTTTTTGACTTGAAAATCTGGAGGCATTATTTATTGGGCGAGAAATTTATACTGTATACAGATCATCAATCATTGAAGTATTTATACACCCAAAAAGATCTGAATTTGAGACAGCAGCGTTGGCTAGAATTTCTTGCAGCGTATGATCTAGATATCCTGTATACGCCGGGGAAGGCTAACGTTGTAGCGGATGCGCTTAGTAGAAAAATCGTAATCATTGCCAATCTTATAACTACCCCTAGCTTGATCGATAAGATATGTGCTCTCCAGAGGAATGATTATTTCATTCAAAGGATCAAAGGAAGAATCCAGAAGGGAGAGCCCTCAAGTTTTCAGGTAGATAAAGAAGAAGTTCTGAGACTGAATGGGAGAATATGTGTTCCCAACCTTCCTGAGCTCAAAAGGGAAGTGCTGGATGAATGCCATAAATCCAAATTTTGCATCCATCCTGAGGTGAGTAAAATGTACAACGATATCAAACGCGCTTTCTGGTGGAGGGCAATGAAAAGGGATATTTCTTTGTATGTTAGCAGATGCCCTACTTGTCAATTGGTCAAGAGTGACCAACAGAAGCTAGCTGGATTGTTGCAACCGTTGGAAGTCCCAAGTTGGAAATGGGAATAGATTTCCATGGATTTCATAGATAGCTTGCCGCGAACCAGGAAAGGTAATGACAGCATTTGGGTAATCGTAGATCGCTTCACGAAGACTGCCCATTTTATACCTGTCAGATCCAATTGAACTGCTCAAAGTCTAGCACAGATATATTTCAAAGAAATCGTTAAGCTGCATGGAATTCCCATCAGCATAGTCAGTGATAGAGACCCGATATTTGCTAGAAAATTCTGGGAGGCTTTCCAGACAGAATTGGGAACGAAACTGAATATGAGCACCGCTTATCACCCTCAAACAGATGGCCAAACTGAGCGGGTGAATAGAATTCTAGAAGATTTATTGCGGGATTGTATAATTGATTTTGGTGGGTCATGGGAAGATCACTTACATTTGGCAGAATTCTCATATAACAATAGCTATCAAGCAAGTTTGGGAATGTCGCCATTTGAAGCATTATATGGCAGACCGTGCAGATCTCCAGCATGTTGGGTAGAACCTGGCAACAGACTTATGTTAGGACCCGATATGATTAGAGAAGCATCTGATAAAGTCGACTTCATCAAAAAGCGATTGAGAACCGCCCAAAGCCGACAGAAAAGTTATGCATATTCTAGAAGGAGAGATTTGACATTTGCTGTTGGTGATCATGTTTATTTGAAAGTTTCTCCGATGAGAGGAGTAATCAGATTTGGAAAAACTGGGAAGTTGGCACCGAGATTTATTGGTCCCTTTACTATACTCGAACGAATTGGAACTCTTGCTTATAGGGTTCAATTAACAGATTGGTTGCCTGGAGTGCATGATGTATTTCACATATCTCAACTTAGAAGACATGTGCATGATCTGGATCTTGTTGTAGAAGAAGCAGCGCAACAGGATATAGACATAACTCCAGAACTAGCACTCAGAAGAGAGCCATTAAAGATTGTTGGCAAAGAAACTAGAGAACAAAGAAGCAAAAAGGTTCATTTAGTTAAAGTGCAGTGGAGCAGTGATCCTAGAGACTGTACTTGGGAGACTGAGGAAAGCATTAAGCAAGCTTACCCCAAATGCAGAGTGGATATATCTGACTAACTCCAGTGCAAGGTACCTTTACAATACTTTGCATTTACATTTTGTTTCCTACTTTACTGTTGTTTCCTTTTCGAGGACGAAAAGTTTTAAGTGGGGGAGATTGTAATAACCCGGAAAATACGAGCCAATTTAAAAAATTTAAATTGGTGATTTCAAAGGAATTTGAACAATTGAAATAGAATATTTCAATAAAATAGTGAATTAGAAATAGTGAGTCAGTTTGAAAATTTGAATTCAAACTTTGACTGACTGTGCAGGGTGGAGAATATAACGGATTTTAGCGAAACTAAAAATATTTAAATCTGTTAGTCAATACCTTTCTAACGAATCTGAAAAATCGAAGTTTCATAACGGGAATCAAAAGATATGGCCGAATGAATTTTCAGAAAGGTCGCTATATAAATATATAGCCCTGGAAAATTGACATTTTGCATATGACCTCGGAATTCGACGAAACCACTTTTGTTGGGTCCGGGATGTCAAACTATTGCTATGTTTCAAATTTCATAATTTTTGAAGCTAGTATGTGAGCGTGGCAAAAGAAATTGTGTTTGGTCAATTTCTGTTAAATTGGATCGACCGGATAATGGCCGTTTTTCAAACGATCTCATAATTCGATGAAACTAGTTTTGTTGGGACTGTAGCGTCAAAACATAGCTAGATTTATTTTTCTGGAATTTTTCTATTCAGTTTGTGTCCCTGGCAAATTGAAATGTACGTTCAAAGTTAAAATTAAATGCTTTACACTTTAATTTGAAAAATAACTGACTGTAACAGTCGAATTGGCCAACGAAACATATCCCATTGTGTCCGGGATGGGGGTATTTAGCTGGAGGCGACAGTCATTGGGCTTGAAAAGGAGTTCGTTGGTGAAAACCCTAATTTTCTGAAATATATATATTCCGGCGAATCAGAAAATTCCATTCATTATTTTAAAAAAAATAAAAACCCCCGTAACCCTCGATTTCAACGGCGAAACCCATTCGCCGCTTCCCTCCCCTTTTCCGACCGCCTCAGCCTTCTATCGCCGCCGCAACCACCTGTCGTCGACGCGCCACCCTCCCCTCGTCAGATCCGACCCACCCACGACCGCCATCGACGCCTCCTCCGCCTGAATCGAGCGCCCAAAGTCCACCGCTTCCCATCGCCGCCGCCGCTCCGATCTGCCACCGAGCGCCGCCAAACCACCACCGATAGGACCGCCACTCGAAGCTCTTCCACGTCCAACTCCCTGATCGTCGTCTAGGCCAACGGATTTCGCGAAAACCTCAAACCTAGTTTCAAACCAAATAGAAAGGTGAGTCCTTTTTTATGTCTGCACTTTGAAAAATCATATCTTTTTGGTGTGTTGACGAAATTCGATGAAACAGGAAACATCGGGACCGCAAGGAAGCTCTCTACCACATAGAAGAAGCCGCGGATTTTTCTGAGTCATCTACGATTTTTAGCACTCCGCAAACCAATGTGAGAAATCTAAATTAAAAGAATTTGAATGGAAAATGTCGTGTATAAATTATATTAGCGAAATATAAATTACCCACATGTTGTATACCTCATGTACATGCGTAGTGTAAGCTATATAAGCGAAGTATGAATTATACATGCATAGAATAATTGATAAATGTGTTGAAATGCAAGTGAAATATAGCAATAATATATATATATATATATATACACTCCCCTCGTCCACAAACCATGGACGATATTTATTGTTGTGAATTGGTGTGAAATATTGGATGAAAAATGCGAATGTTTGAATAATTGTTTGTGGTGGATATTGATTGTTTGTGGTTGAAAAATACCCATTGGTGATTGAAATGAATTAGAAATATTTGTGGAAATAAAAATAAAACATGCCGCCTGCGTGCGAATTAGATGCATGAATCCCCATTGTCAAAAACCGCGAGGTTTTAAGGTAAAGCGAGGAGCCGTACTAGGGACGGTGCTGGTTTTAACTACCCTGCCTTTATGCTGCCGAAATTTTGAATAATCTTTATGTGTTAGAATTATTTGCATATGTTGAAATCATTTTCATGCGTTGAAATTAAAGTCATGTGTTGAAACTATATCCATGTGTGGAAAGGTTCATGTGTTGAAAAGTGATGTGTGAAAATTAAATTCATTTGTGAATGAATGAAGTGTCTAAACAATAAAAATCACCTTTTTATAATATATATGAAGTATGAAAAATATTCGCCTTATATAAATAGTTTCAACAATAAAAATTCTATCTTTCTTATATGAACAACATAAGTAAAATATCCATGTGTGGAAATGCTCATGTGTTGAGAAGTGTGTGTAGTGGAAAAGTTCATGTGTTGAATAAAAAGATCGAACAATAAAAATTACATTTTTATTGAAACTATGAAGTGTTGAAAACATCCATTTGTCGAATGAATATTTTAAATGATAAAAATATCATTGTTATCATATATGTGATATGCTAGAGATATGCAGACGTTGAAATAAATATTTGTGAAGAAATATTATTTTTAACATCCATAGGAACTAAATAAAATAGTCATGTGTTGAAATCTATTTTAGTTCGCCAAAATTATCATCTTTGAAATGTGAAGTGTTAAAAATAGCCACTTGTTCAAATAAATATGCATGAGTTGAAATATACATTAATTAGCTAATGATATGATTTTAGCCCATGCATGCAACATTAGAATGAATGGTGTTTTTAAACCCAAGTAAATCGAATATGAAGTTGAATGGAAAATGATAAGTGATAAAAATTGTATATATATACATGCATATCTATTGAACAGGTTATAGCAAAGGGGCTAGAGAAGAGGAATAAAATTTTGTGCCCGACAAATAGGTACACATTTACTGTTTTGTTTGGGTGATGATTTTATGAGCCTGTTGGCTAGCCGCTTGGCTTTTTCTTTTTCTTTTTGACATGAGACGCCCGTGTGGCTATTTGGGATTTTCCCAGCCCCTCCCGTACAAAGGAGGTTATGGCGAAATTTTCCAAAATTTAAAGGCGTTAGTGAAATAATTGAAGTGAAAACGATATAGGAATTTTTGAATGAACTATATTTATATAAATATATAAATATAAATAAAATTAAAACGAAACGTGGCCGTGCAGTTTGTGTTTTGAAACCGTGATTTCAAACGACTAGTGCGGGAAATCCGACCATTGGATTTTCCCAAAACCGCAACCGTTGGGTTCGCCTTGGAAATATCTTTCCAACGACACCAACTTTGTGAAGATCCGCCGTTGGATTGTCTGGAATGTTTAATTAAAATCTGAGGAAAAACAGCGCCAAAAACAATTATATTTATATATATATATATATAATTAAATAAAATCGAATAACGACGCTGCAGTTCGTAAATTGAAATAGTAACTTCAAATGGCTAGTGTGGAAGATCCGACCGTCAGATTTTCCCAAAACTGAAACCGTTGGATTCATTTTGAAATGACCTTCCTAATGATATAAAATTTAGGAAGATCCAACGGTTAGATTTTCAGATATGTGTAAAACAAAATTAGTGCAAAACAGCGCCAGTGCATCGGCATGACCTGAAACGTCGTTTAATTAAATAAGGTCGTTTTAAATTAATTAAAAATGGCGATATATCGTTATAAGATACTATAGACGATATAGAGTGGAAATAAACCAATTTCGTTGTGTTTGCTTGATATGTGATGGTTGAATGTATTTAACATGAGAATTATAACTAAAGAACTGAAATGTGAATGTTGAATAGTCCAACCATGTGATAAATTGATTTGAAAATCTAAATATACGTGGGTTATTTGAAAAGGCCGAGTTTATCTCATTTCAAATAATCGATCGACGTTGAGAAGTCGAAGAGTGGAAGACGGTTGAAGACCGACGATCTTCACATTGGATGGATGGGCGCTACTGATGCTCGTGATTGGAGTAGCTACCATGAAGGAGCTGAAGTAGTAGCCGTCCAAACATACTGTTGATTGTACGGATATGCGAGGAATTGGTGCCTCCGGTTTCGTTCAGACCCAGAATGGACTTGTAAATGGACTGTGTGTCTGACATTGGATTTTGTTCTGTGCTGATTGATCTATGTTAAATATATATCTGTTTGGCGGCGGAGAATTTATTCTCTTGCTTAACGCCCTTCTCTGAGACGTACGAGCTCAGAGGTTATGTATTGATAGAAATCAGTCGCACGGAGTGGATTGCCTGTGTGGCACGCCTGAGTGGCATATGATCAAGGCTTCTGTTGCAAAGCAAAGTCTTGTGGTTGATGATCAAAGCATGGTCTGTGTGACGTAGCTTTGTGTATGACGTGAATTCGCGAGCCTCACACCTCGGTATGAGTCAAAAACGGGAGAGTGACTGCAGGGAGAGCACGACGTTTCTTTCTAGCTAAGGTGGTGTCAATGACCTACCAGCCCTGACATTATATATACTTTTCACCTGTGTGGTTGTTGGAATACGAGGCGCCTCGATATAGGTCTGTAAGGACCGGGAAACGTGTGTTCAGGAATAATTAATCCTCAAAAGTAAGGGAGGACCGGCCCTGAAGATCCAAGGATCATAGTGGGGTCCTGGGACATTTGCTAGAGTGTCTCGAATCGGAGAGGAGCTTGCCCCTTGCCTCGACTCATGAAGGAATTCAATTCCCAATACGAAATGTGTGAATGTGATTGTATTACTATTATGGCGACATGATATATGGTACCCATGCCGTCTAGGATTGATATTTATGATTGAATTCGCTTTTGAAACATATGTACACTAGTAATAATATCAAACACTTTTATTTTACTCGTATGAAGCATTTTTGGCCATTATAAGGTAAAACTCTATCCTCCGGCTTGCGTTGCATTGTGTGATGGGACCTGAGTCTTATAATGGCTTCATTTTATAAAAAAGCATTGCGATGATTTAATCATTTACTTTATTTCATGCACTAGCGCTCATTGGAGTAAACCCGTTCCGCGAAAGTGGCGTGGTCCTTTGATTTGCCTTATTATTGTTGTTAATAAATTAAGTAGATTTCTCATACCAGTCCCATGATTGACTCGTAGTTTGTTTCACCTTGCAAACTCGGGTGCCCTCATTTTCACACGGGCAGCCTAGTTACAGGTTTCTGACGCACTTTTGGCTCATGGCGAGGCTTGACTACACCGTGCTGACTTGGATTTTCTCCTCCATTATTGTATCTATATTATGATTCCGCCATTGGCGATGTAGACTGATAATTATTTTGTGTACTCTTTATGTATGATTCCGCCTCAGGCGATGGTGACTGATTATGTATCATTATGCACTAAGTTGTATCATGTACAGTGCTTCTCTGATGTGATGATATCTATATGATTCCGCTGTCATATGTGTGTAAATTATTCTATTTTTTGTTCATGCTATAATCTGTGATCTGCTAATGATGATTAATGTGTTATATTCCAATGATTATCCTTAACACCGTGTTACGGGGTTTTGGGATCGTCACACATTTAAATCGTTTGTTTTATCAAAACAGAGATTTAAACATAAATAAATTACAATACCTAAATCTGTGTTTTTGTGTAAACTAGATTTACAATAAATCAAAAAGAAAGTAAATTGGATTAAATGATGAAATCGCACAATACCAAAACATCCAATCTTTCTTATATTCATAACCTAAAACCCAATATTATCGCAATGATTGACCATTTTCAAAGTTGTTAAGAGAATTGGGAGTTTTATATGTGTTTTGTTTTCTTAAGAATCACAATCTCTTTTAGGCATAACAATCCAAACTCTACATCAACAATTACAAAAAGAAAAAAGAAACTTAATATAATTCCCACTCACAACATTACTAGTAGAAGAATAAGAAAGTTGCGTAGAACCAAAATCTGGATTGAATCCTCGAAATAGCATACTAAAAATATTCCTCATATATATATATATATATATATATATATATATATATAAAAGAATCATGTTAGAATCTTATATACATAAAATTCAAATTCTAGATTATAATAAGAAATTAGATGAGAGAAGATAGAAAATATGTTAGAGAAGAAGAGGAGATGACCAGAATTTTGAAATACAGAAAAATGGAGGACAAGCAGAATGGAGGTGGAGTTAAGAAGACAATATAGGGTTTGAAGGAGAGGCCACAGAGGTTTTTTATACTTACTAAGTGTGTGTATGTCCATCAAATTAGTCTTATAAAAATCTGGGCAGTCCATTCCAAGAAAAAAAATGTAAAAAACCCTTTACTAAAAAAAAGCTTCTTCCCACCCCCGGACCATAAGGGCTATTGCCACCCTATTACGAGGGCGATCAACCCCCACGTTGACCCCTCAAGGGGAGCAGTCAACCCTCTTAAGGGTCGAACATAGAGTGGTTTATTCTCAAGATCGTTTCCTTTCCCTTTACTACTTAATTAATTAGATCGATTGTTTCTGTTTCTTTTTATTCTTGTCCCCTTCTTATATATATATATATATATATATATATATATATATACACTCACACACTTTTGAAATCCAAAAGGAATATTCCACTATGTAATAGGTATTTATTTTTATTCCATATTTATATTTATAGTTTGGATTTGAAATGCTGTGTGTATATTATTTTTGTACAAGTTATTTTATTAGTAACATTTTCATACAAACTCCGTTTTCGGTAAATAAAATATGAAAACGGGCTAGAATCTAGCCATGAATACAATGGTAATACTTTCATGGACTAATTCTGAACTATTAAACATTTGTGTTTTCAACCCATCGATATTTTATTAATTATTAATATTTATTCTTTATTTAATTAACTATGCCTATTTAGGGAATATTTTTACAAGATGTTACATTATTTTCCCCTTAAAAGAGATTTCGTCCCAAAATCGTCGAAGGGGAAAAAACATAACTCGTTCTAACAAACATGTTATACAACCAAATCATCCACTATACAACCATAAAACTGCTATACTCAATGTGATTATCTACTGCAGATTTGCTAAAGTGAGCTCAATCCTAGCATGAAAGTGTAATCGTATGTATGGAAAACACCGTAATATGCATAAAAATTCTATATGAGTGTTTATGCATTTGTATTGCAAACAATTCCTACTATCCAATCTAACAATCGCAATGCAATAATAGATCCTAAAATTTTCAAGAAAGGCTACAAAGTTTAAAATTTTCATGACTTCCATCGAATTTTCTCCCTAACATACTTGAACCAATCTAACTATATGTTGCAGAGCCTTAAAATTTTGTGCTCCACAATATATGTGGTAACACAACACGCCGAGGGTTCCATTTTGCCCCAATTTTCTAGTAAGGCCCTATCAAAATTTGCTGTAGTGTGAAGGTATCTTTTCAAAAATAAAAGCATAAAAACGCAATAGGTTCCTATCATCAACAACCTCTTTTGTTTTCCTGATATTGGGAAAGCCCAAAATATCATGTTGACTCTCTAGTCTTCACAAGTTGCCTGATCAAATTAGACTTTTTCCAAAGTCTAACCACAAAATATGGTTCGAGTAGAAATTTATCAATGGTTATCCAATAACACTATGGTAACTCGAATGGCCTCTTTGAAATACTTCAAGACCGCCCAACCAGTACCAACAGATAATTGTGTTAATCCTATAAAGATAAAGGGTGCTACTACTCACACCCCAGTTTACACTACCGGCCACCGAAACTAAAAACACCCCAAATATTTTCATTTACTTCTATTGGCCACCATCTACATTAATAACATAAAAATAAAGAGGCCACCGTCTCCCTCATCTAAACGAACGCTTACTTCCTCGCTTACTTTCCATTTATCTTCTTCTACATACACGCCCTTCAATCTGAAAGGGCAGTTGCATTTTCTGCTTGGCGCTAATCTGTTTTTTTACATTGTTTTCCGTCTGTTTTGATTTTGGTTGATGACTACGATAAAATCGATTCTTTTCACACCCCAATTGCAACCTTGTTTTTCTTCCAAATCCTAATTTATCCAACTTTATAATTACAAAAACGTTATTCAACTGTTTTTTAGTTGTTTTACACCATTGAATCACTGTACTCTTTGAGTCAAATACCTAAAGTCCAATAGTTTAAGAAAAAATTAACATAATCCATTTTCATAATAATATTAGCATTTATTTTTTAAAATGAGTACTTACTTGATCGATTATGAAATGATTCATCAAATCAACATTTATGTCTTTTGAATCATTTGATCGAACATCTTGCATCATATTATTGCAAGCATCATGTTTATCATCCGAAAAAATAAGGGCATTGTCTAATTTATCATCATTCAAATACTTCATCTATCAAACGACAAAAAGAATTAATGCATAAATTTATAAAACAAGATACGTAAGTTATACAGATAAAAACCCTAGAAGTCAAAACTCACATTGTCATTCTCTATTACAACATCTTCAAAATTAACGTCTTCTAAGCTTGAAATTCCCAACGGGGTGGAAAAAATATCCTAAAACGTAATGAAAAACCCTAAACATAAAAAACTAACAACATGTTCTATAAAATAATAGAAAACAATAAAAATCAAGCAAATCTGACATCTTTTTTATCTTCATCTTCCATTTCTATTAAGCACAAAAGAACAACTGCTTTTGTTAGAGTTTAAGATTTGAAATTGTAGAGAAGTACGTGTTTTATTATGAGAAGTACAGTGGTGAATAACTGAATGAAGGAATAACATATGGTGGCCAAAAAAACATAAAAAATAATCATTTGAATTAAATTTAGAAAGGTAGCCAGAAGTGTAAATCAAGGTGTAAATAGTAGCATCCAAGATAAATAATATTCTTACCATCCACAATTATTGAGAAGTCCTAAGATTCAATAAATTTCCAAAATCTAATTTTATAAATTAAACCAATTTACGTTCTAGTTAATACGAATAACTAGAACAATCTTTCTATGTTTTGATCTGTAAAAATTTAAGTCTTATCAAAATTCCTTTGCTATAATTTACATAAATTTGCCTAACCAATAATAAAGAAAGAATATCAACATATTAAAATTGAAAGGAATAAGTATTCTTTTATTTGGAATAGACAGTATAAACTACGTGCAAATAAATAATTTTGCACATCTCTTCCTTTATATTTTGTACATACTCGTTATAATTACAAATAGTCTTTTTGTGAAAAATGACAAAAATGCTAATTTATAAAAATTAAATAAATTACTAAAACAAACCAAAACACAGACAAATTCAAACAAAAACGGGTCTTTTACACAAATCCATCAATAATGTCTATTCTAAAACCCATGTATGAAAATTCTGGTTCCAGAGGATGAAATTCTCGAATCTAAATTTCTTCTTTACTCAATATTTTGAAACCTTGAGTTTAAGATATTTCTTCATCGTGGGCTGCAAATTTGATTCCCATATTAACTTCCAAATTCCAAATGTAGTTAACTGCTAGTTAGTTGTCCCTAATAAATTTTCTTACTCAGTAATAAATTTGCTAAATGGTTTTAAATCCCATATAAGTAGAAGTGAAGCGACCCGAACTTCCCCGGTCTCCGAAGAGAAGAGAAAGAACGAATTACTGTGAGGACAAGACAAATCAGAACGCAGACGGGAGAACATTTCATTGTATATTACAACAATTCCATCAGAATACAAGAATATACAGAGTATAAATGAATATTACACAGAAAATATCAGAGATTACAATACATTACATAGTAGCGGAAAATAATACAATACACAACTAGAAGAGATATACGGATACAAAGCTTTCCGGATATCGTTCCAGCTGTAAACCAGGATCCTATGAATAAAAATCAGCAAAACCAAAACTACTAGCTGCCCGTGTCGAAGATTGTAACGACCCAGAAAATCTGAACCAATTTAAAATTTTTAAATTGGCTAAAATAATGGATTTTAAATATTTAAAATAAATATTTTAAATAATGGCAATGAAAACTGAGTTTGAATCGACATTTGAAAACGAATATAATTAATTATAATTATATATAGAATTGAAAAAGGCGCGGTAGTTCGATAATTCGATTTCAAACTTCGATTGAATATACCGGGTGCAAAACAATCCGGATTTTAGTGAAACCAAAAACATTAGGATCTAATTGGTATTATCTTTCTAACGAATCCGACCAATCGAAATTTGATAGCGGGAATCAAAAGGTATGTCCAGTTGAAAATTCTGAATAGTCGCTATGGAATTCAGGCCCTCGAAAATGGACATTTTGCAAATGACCTCGGATTTCGACGACACCACTTTTGTTAGATCCGCAGTGTCAGGTAATTGCTAGGTTTCAAATTTCATAATTTTTCGAATCAATATGTGAGCGTGGCAAAAGAAAACGCGTTTGACCAGTTTCCGTTGATTTTAATCGACTGGAAATTGGCCATTTTTCAAAAGGCCTCAGAATTCGACGAAACTAGTTTTGTTAGGACCGTATCGTAAATACGAAGCTAGAAAATATTTTTCGGGAATTTTTCTAGTCAGTATGTGACCCCGGTAATTTGAAATGTGCGTTTAAAATTCAATATAATGATTTAAATGTAAATTCAACAGAAACTGATTGTAACAATTGAATCAGCTTGCGATACATATCCCATTGTGTTCGGAATGGGGGTTAAACGCTATGGACGACAGGCGGTGGGCCTCGTTTCGAGGTCGTATGTAAAAGTCAACTTTTTGAATAATTAAATAATAAATAATAATAAAAAAAATATAATATTTTAATTCCCTTCCCTCCTTTATCTCCTTTCTGCCCCCCTCCCCCCCTTTTCGTAAATTAAATCGGCAGAAGAAGGAAAAGAAAAAAAAAACAACCCTAAAATCTAAATCGATCGAGCGCCGTAGCCGTCGCCCCCCTCGAGACATCACCGACCAAGAACTCCGAGCCGCCGCCTCGAAGCAGAAGCCGCCATCCCGTTCGAACCCCTCGCAACGCCCCCCCCCCCCCCCCCCGTCGAATCCCATCGCGACGCCACCAAACCCCGAGCGCCACCCTCGAGAAGACCACCGCCGACCCTGACATCGACCCCCCCCCCCCCCCCGCTCCTCTGTAAGTTTTTAATTTTATTTTATATATAAACTGATTTGTTTAAATTATAAAAACTGATTTTATTTCGAAAAGGAAACTGATTTTGTTTAAAGATTGAAACTGTTTTTGTAAAAAGATTAAAATGTTTTTTTATGAGGATTAAAACTGATTTTTTTTAAGAGGTGAAAACTGATTTGTTTATAAAGATTAAAACTGTTTATTTTAAAAAAAAGAATTTTAAACTGATTTTGTAAAAGAATAAAACTGATTTTTTTTTATAAGTATTAAAAACTGATTTATAAAAATATAAAAACTGATTTTTCTGAGATTTTAAAAACTGAATTATAAAGGAATATAAAAACTAATTTTAAAATGATTTATAAACTAGAAGAAGATTAGAAATTTAAAAGTAAAAATCAGATTTTTATATATGGAAAGCCGAAGTAAAAATCAGATTTTTATATATGGAAAGCCGAAGTAAAAATCATATTTTTATATATCGAAAGTCGAAAGTAAAAATCATATTTTTAAATATTGAAAGTCGAAAGTAAAAATCATATTTTTAAATATTGAAAGTCAAAGTAAAAATCATATTTTTATATATTGAGTAGCATAGTAAAAATTCGATTTTTACATGTGTAGAGAATACGGGCGAAAGCGACAAAAGGCGAAGATTTTATACAAGGAAGTGTCGTGAAATTGGATAGCTATTGGTGAGATTTCTGATTTAAAATTTATATATATATGTGTTGAAAATGAAAGTGAATAGCTATATATAAATATCTATATATATATATATATATATATATATATATATATATACGCCCCTCGTCCACAAACCATGGACGATATTTATTGGTTGAAATTGTTGTGAAATTTGATTGATAACGAATGATTGTTTGGGATTGTTTGTGATTGATATTGGTTGATTGTGGTTGAAAAATACCCATTGGTGGTTGTGAAATATTTGGTTGAAACCACATAGGATTAGTTTGTGGAAATGAAATAAATATATACATGCCGCCTGCGTGCGAACTAGATGCATGATCCCCATTGTCAAAAACCGCGAGGTTTTAAGGTAGAGCGAGGAGCCGTACTAGGGACGGTGCCGGTGTAACTACCCTGCCGTTATGCTGCCGAAATTTTGAATAATATTTGTGTGTTTGAATTATTTTCATATGCTTAAACTATATTTATTCATTGTATAGAAAACATTCATGTGTTGAATTGATATTCATTCGTTGTTTAGAAATTCATGTGTTGAATGGTATTCATATTTTGAAATAAATTGTTCGATAATAAAAATCACATTTTTATCTATATATAAAAACTATTGAAAACATTCATGTGTTGAATTGATATTCATTCGTTGTTTAGAAATTCATGTGTTGAATGGTATTCATATTTTGAAATAAATTGTTCGATAATAAAAATCACATTTTTATCTATATATAAAAACTATTGAAAACATTCATGTGTTGAATTGATATTCATTCGTTGTTTAGAAATTCATGTGTTGAATGGTATTCATATTTTGAAATAAATTGTTCGATAACAAAAATCACATTTTTATCTATATATAAAAACTATTGAAAACATTCATGTGTTGAATTGATATTCATTCGTTGTTTAGAAATTCATGTGTTGAATGGTATTCATATTTTGAAATAAATTGTTCGATAACAAAAATCACATTTTTATCTATATATAGAAACTATAGAAAACATTCATGTGTTGAATTGATATTCATTCGTTGTTTAGAAATTCATGTGTTGAATGGTATTCATATTTTGAAATAAATTGTTTGATAATAAAAATCACCTTTTATCGACTATATGAACTATATAGAAAAATAGTGTTTTGAAATGAATTGTTTTACAATAAAAATCACATTTTTATTGTATGCATAAATCGTTGAAATGTGAAGTGTTAAAAATAGCCACTTGTTCAAAATAAACATATATGAGTTGAAATATTCATTAATTAGCTAATGAAATGATTTGCACCTATTTATGTAACATTAGAATGAATGGTGTTTTTAAACCAAATAGAAATCAAATATGAAGTTGAATAGAAAATGAAAAATGATATGGACTGTATATATATGTACATGCATATTCATTGAACAGGTTATAGCAAAGGGGCTAGAGAAGAGGAATAAAATTTGTGCCCGACAAATAGGTACACATTTACTGATTTGTTTGGGTGATGATTTTGAGCCTGTTGGCTAGCCGCTTGGCTTTTTCTTTTTCTTTTTGAGATTAGAAGGACCGGGACGCTATTTGCGATTTCCCGACGCTCCCGGTGCAGGGGAGGTTATGGCGAAATTTTTCCAAAATTTAAGGTGTTAGAAAATTTTTTGAAGTGAAAACGATATTGAAATTGTTGAATGAACTATATTTATATAAATATATAAATATAAATAAAATTAAAACGAAACGAAGCCGTGCAGTTCGTATTTGAAACCGTGATTTCAAACGACTAGTACGGGAAATCCGACCATTGGATTTTCCCGAAATCTCAACCGTCGGGTTCGCCTTGGAATAATCTTTCCAACGGCACCAACCTTGTAAAAATCCAACGGTTGGATTGTCTGGAATGTTTAATTCAAATCTGAAGAAAAACAGCGCCAGAAGCGATTATATTTATATATATATATATATATATATATATATATATAATTATATATATTTAATCGAATAACGACGCTGTAGTTCGTATTTTGAAATCGAAACCTCAAACGATTGTACCGGGAGATCCGACCGTCGGATTTTCCCGAAACTGGAACCGTTGGATTCGTTTTGAAAAGACCTTTCTAATGATGTAAATTTTGTGAAGATCCAACGGTTAGATTTTCAGATATGTGTAAATCAAATCTGAAGAAAAACAGCGCCACGGCCGCCTTATGGCCCGAAGCGTCGTTTTGAATAAAATGGCTATTTTAAAATAAATAAAAATAGCGATAAATAGTTATAAAATATCGTAAGCAATATGGAATGGAAATAAACTGAATTTGCTTGATTTATGTGATGTTTGATGGTTGAATGTGTTTGGTGTGAAAACTATATAAAGAACACAATTGGTGTTGTCGAATAATTTAACCATTGAAATAAATCGATTTGAAATTCTAAATATACGTGAATTATTTGAAAAGGCCGAGTTAATTCTCATTTCGAATAATCGACCGACGATTGAAATTCGAAGATGAAGACGATGGTCGAAGACCGGAGATCTTCACCTCGTTTGGATGGTAACCGAGGTCCTAATTGGGAGGCATCCCGAAATATGGATAATGAGTGGTGATCGTTCAGACGTACGTGTTGATCGAAGGGTTTGCGAGGTATTTAGTGCCTCCGGTTTCGTTCAGACCCAGAATGGACTTGTAAATGGACTGTGTGTCTGACATTGGATTTTATTCTATGTTGATTGATCTCTGTTAAATATACATCTGTTTGGCGGCGAAGAATTTATTCTTTTGCTTAACGCCCTTCTTTGAGACGCACGAGCTCAGAGGTTGTATATCGATGGACATCAGTCACATGGCATGAATTGCCTGTGTGGCATGCTAAGATGCAGTGATCAGGGCTTCTGTTGAAAAGCAAAGTCTTGTGGTGATGATCAAAGCACCGCCTGTGTGGCGTAGCTTTGTGTATAACGTGAATTCGCGAGCCTCACACCCCGGTATGAACCTAAAATGGGAGAGGACATCAGGGAGGGCCTGCGTTTCTTTCTAGCTAGGGTGGTGTCAGTGACCTACCAGCCCTGACATTTATATACTTTTCACCTATGTGGTTGTTGCTGTTGCGAGGCGCCTCGGTTTGATCGGACGATCCGGGTCCGGTGGAGTCATTCGTTGGCTCGTTTACGCCCCAAAGGGCGGGGAGACGTAGTGTTCAGGCATAATAATCCACATCGGTGGACCGGCCCTGACGATCTAAAGGGTTGATGCGTTCTGATCCTGTGGCTCGGGCTAGAGAGTCACGAATTCGATTGTATATATACATTTGGCGACATAGTGGCATGGGACGCTCATGTCGTCTATGATTGATAGTTATGATTTGAAATTGTTTTCGAAACATATAAACACTAGCAATAATATCAAATGCCTTTTTTTTATTCGTATCAAGCATATTTTGGCCGTTATAAGGTAAAAACTCTATCCTCCGGTTTGCGTTGCATTGTGTGATGGGAACTGAGTCTTATAACGGCTTCATTTTTATAAAAAGCATATCGATGTTTAAAAGAAAGATTTGTTTTAAAGCACTGGCAATCCAATGGAATAAACCCGTTCCACAAAAGTGGCGTGGTCCTGTGATTAGCCAATTATATATGTGTTGAGTGGATTTCTCATACCAGTCCCATGACTGACTCGTAGTTTGTTCACTTTCAAACTCGGGTGCCCCTTTTTCTACACGGGCAGCCTTGTATTCAGGTTTAGCTGGTTCTCTTCTGGATAGCTGGAGCTGAAGATGGATTCTATCATTTATTTCTTTTTATGCTGTTCAGCTCCTATTGTACATATTTTGTTTATTTCCGCTGTAGACATTTATGTATAGCTGAACTGTATTTGTACTAAGTAAGATCCTGTATACTGTGTAACTCTGATGATTACTTTTATCCAGTATATTTTGTTGTTCATTCTGGTGTATTTATTTAATTCTGTTCTGCTATTATCTGTTTCTGTGTTATATTCCAAAAGATAACCTTTTTTCCGTGAGAACGGGAAATCGGGTCGTCTCAAAAATAAGGGCACCCAGAGTTTAGGTTAAAACAATAAACTCCAGGTCAGTCATGTGACTGGTGTGAGAACTAAAACAGTTAATAATCTTTATTTTAAAGTTAGGTGAATCAAGGGACCACGCCGTATAACACGGAACGGGTTTCCTCCCAAGAATATCAGTGCATAAAACAAACAACGCAATGCTAAATAAAGAAAAATGAAGCTGTTATAAGACCCAAGTCCCATCACACAATGCAACGCAAGCCGGAGGATAGGGTTTTTACCTTATAATATCCAAGAATGCTTGATACGTTTAAAACAAATCATTTGATACTATTATAAGTGCATAGTGTATAAAACAACTTCAAATCATAAGTATCAATCATAGACGGCATAAGCGCCCCATCCCACTATGTCGCCATACTAGGCTCTACAAATAAAACCGCAAATGTCACGTATTTGGAAATTGGATTTCCATCTATGAACCGAGACAAAAGATAGTCCTCAACCGATTCGAGACTCTCTAGCCCGAGCCTTAGGATCAGAACGCATCAACCCTTTGGATCGTCAGGGCCGGTCCACCGATGTCGATTATTATGCCTGAACACTACGTTTCCCCTCCCTTTGGGGCGTAAATGAGCCAACGAATGACTCCATCGGACATGGATCGTCCGATCAAACCGAGGCGCCTCGCAACAGCAACAACCACACAGGTGAAAATTATATAAATGTCAGGGCTGGTAGGTCACTGACACCACCCTAGCTAGAAAGAAACGCATGCCCTCCCTGAGGTCCTCTCCCGTTTCTGGTTCACAACCGGGGTGTGAGGCTCGCGAATCAACGTTACACAAAGCTACGCCACACAGCCCGTGCTTTGATCATCAACCACAAGAATTTTCTTTTCAACAGAAGCCTTGATTATTTGCCACTTAGGCATGCCACACAGGCAATTTACTCTATGCGTTTGATATCCATCAGTATATAACCCCTGAGCTCGTACGTCTCAGAGAAGGGCGTTAAGCAAGAAAATAAATTCTCCGCCGCCAAACAGATATATATTTAATAGAAATCAATCACACAGACTAAAATCCAATGTCAGACACACAGTCCATTTACAAGTCCGTTCTGGGTCTGAACGAAACCGGAGGCACTTTCCTCGCATATCCATCGATCTCCAAGAACATCTGGACGACCACCGACTGATTCCCTCATCTTGGGTGTACAGCCCAATCAAGATCATCAGTAATCACCCAAACGATGTGAAGACTTCCGGTCTTCAACCACCGTCTTCATCTTCGACACCATGTCGAAACAGTTATTCAGAATGGGATAAACCTGGTCTTTCTGAATAACTCGCGTACACAAACACAACATATGCCACATTCCAATTTAGAATATTCTTTGGGAAAGGTTCTCATTAATTTTATCAAAGATAAACTCATTTAAATTTATTCTTTAATCTTCTTTTGAATATCAATTCAAACTAGTCGGAATTAGTGAACCACACCGAAGTAATCATTTATTTTAATTTCCAATCCCCACATATTCATCCCATGAAGTAAAACTGGTAATACTTCATACCTAACACCACGGTGTTATCAGTAAATTCAATTACCATTTCACGTTCAAATCTAATTAAAGATTTAACTATCGCCTGGAGCAAAACTGGTGATACTCCATTCTCGATCTTTTCAATCTAATTAAAGATTCATTAAAACTCCACTTAGTTTTAATCTTTAACTGGGTTAAAGAATCAGTGTCATTTAAAACACGGTTCACGACAAACCCAAATCACATTTGATATTAAATACAAGGCTCTGAATAGAAAATATATCGGCTTATATTCAATATCAAATTCTACGACCAACAGATATCGTATTGGAAATAACGATATATATATATATATCTATATCTTTCAAATTTCCATAACAACATCTGTATAATCACGAAATCCAACATCGAAATATTCCGAAGACAATTTCGATTCAAATCCATTCCAATGCAATCATTGGAAATTCTGGTTATTTTAAAAACCATTTCAAATTCAATTTATTTATTTAAAAATAAATAGAATTATAATTCAAGTTCAAAACTAGTTCATTTCGATAAAAATCTATTTTTATCTTTTCAAATATGGAGTTTTTCATCCCAATTCTTTCTAAATCATTTCTTATGATTTTACACAAATTATTACTATTTTTAATAATTTTATCAAGGCCCGTACAGTCGATTTCCATCAACGGCCATTGAACTGCACTTACAGCGACCTTTTTCAAATTTGATTTGGACATAATTCCAAATCCAACCGTTAGATTTCTAATTTCTCACATTCGTTAGAAAGCTCTTTTCGATAGGAACCCAACGATTCTGGTTTTAGGAGAATCCGATGGTCGGATCTCCCGCAATATCCATTCGAAGTCAATGGTCGAAATTTGCAAACTGCCGCGGCGCGGCGCATTCTATTCAGGCCATTATATTATATATATATAATATATATAATATATACTTCATCGATTTCAATTCAAAACTTCTTATATAAATCGTTTTTAAATTCGTTTTCAAAATGATTTTAACTTCATTCCAAATTCAAATCAAAATTGAATTTTTCCTTATAAATTCGTTTTAAATTCATTTCAAATTGATTTCAATTCAAATTGATTTCTAATTCAATTTCAGTTCGTTTTCAATTCAATACGAATTCATTTCTATTCGATTTCAATTCGAATTCATTTCTATTCGATTTCAATTCGAATTCATTTCTATACAGTTTCAGTTCGAATTCATTTCTATTCAATTTCAATTCGAATTCGTTTCTATTCAATTTCAATTCGAATTCGTTTCTATTCAATTTCAATTCGAATTCGTTTCTATTCAATTTCAATTCGAATTCGTTTCTATTCAATTTCAATTCGAATTCATTTCTATTCAATTTCAATTCGAATTCGTGTCTATTCAATTTAATTCGAATTTCAATTCTTTTCAAAATATCAGATTTTGAAATCACTTTCGATATTCATTATAAAATGAATAAAATCGATATAAATATCGTTCACGTCAAAATGGCGTCAATCTAATCAACACGACTTCATATATTTTTATTTTCAAATATTCTATTTCAAATATTTCTATTTCAAATATTTCTATTCAAATATTTTCTTTTCCAAAACTGGAATGAGGCCCAATCAATTACCATATAATGTTAATTATATGGATTTTCTACAACACATGTATACAATAACAACGATGAATAATCAACCATCATCCAAAGTGCGTTCTATGCTGTATAAGAATCAAATATAAATATTCAACGCTTATAACAGTCTGTCAATCAATCGATCGACATACAACTAAATAATCGGGATTAGTGTACGTCACATATCATCCCAATACCCGTGTGGGGTTTCAAACAATCAAACACAGATTTTATTTGTGCAGTTGGGCGATGTGTAAAATTTATCGTCCCAATCAATATCGGTCAAATGTGTGTATATAAACAAATCGTCCGATTTGTTTATTATTATTTTTTTATTTCATTTCATATACACGTTAAAATTCTATTTTCAACTATAAAATATTTTTAACTATATAAATATTTTATTTCGTTTCACATCACATCACATAATCAACTACACATCAAAATCAAACAAACAAGCATACAAGCCGTCCATGGTCTGTGGACGACGGGTGTCAGGTGCTACTAAACACCGTCTGCATCCTAGTATATATTTATATAACTAGAAAAATAAAATTGAAGGTGAGAAGTTCTCACCGAGGGTTCCACTCCGCCGTGCTTTGCTGTTGAACTGCTGAACATCTGGATTTGTTTGCAATTCCAATGCAGTTCTTTTCACACTGTTTATAATAAAAAAAATTATCACTTCATTTCTAATAGATAAAAATCCTATTTTTATTTCTACTTCATATGTATTTTTATAACGCTCTTTTCTATATGTAAATTATATTTTATATATCTACTTCTAATATAAAGATCAAATCTTTACTATCTATATAATATAAAAATCATATTTTTATTCTTTTTATATTATAAAAATTACCTTTCACTGTTAAAAATATAATATTTTCCTTTAAGAAAAACCCGATCTTTTACCTTATAAAATTCGATCTTTCACTATATAAAAATTCGATCTTTCACTATATAAAAATTCGATCTTTGCATTTCTAACAAATCTCGCCTTTCTATTAATAAACATCTCTTCCTCTTATAAAAATTTCACCTTTCTTCTTATAAAAATTCAAACTTCTTCTATCTAAAAATTCAGACTTCTTTAATATAAACATTCAGACTTCTTTAATATAAAAATCAAACTTCTTTATCTACTAAAATTTATACTTTCTCTTAACCCAAAATCATATTTTTATATAAATAAAGATTATATTTTTACTAGTCTAAAAATAAAATAAAATGAATCAGAGGACTTACAGGAAATTCAGGGTCTCCGGTGGTCGAAGGAAGTGATGCAGGTCATCGCTGATCGGCGCAGGCTGTGGTGCGACTTCCGTAGTGGGTGAGGGCTTTTCAGAAGAAGAGAGAGAAGGGAGCGAGAGGGGCGAGGTCGGGGGTTGCTGTCAGTAGCGGCGGAGGGGTTACTCGGCGTCCATGGAGGAGGGTGGAGGGGGTGGAGGTCTACGGCGCCTGGTCAGGGGGATATCGATTTGGGGGTTTTCGGTTCCAGCGAGGAGGAGAGAGAAGGAGGGGCAACAGGGGGTCGCGTCGGCGTCGGGGAGGGCGGATCGAGGCGGCGCGGCGGCGCGGCGGTGATGGCCTGGGCGGCGGTGTGTTTTGTCTCGACGGGTTCTTTTTTTTCTTTGAAAACTGACGGAGAAGAGATGGGGGGAAGTAAAGGGAAAGAGGGGTTTATTTATATATTAATTTATTTATTCTCTCTCTCCTAAGTTGACTTTTCATATGAACTCGAAATCAAACCCGCCGACTGTCGTCCCTAGGGTTTACCCCCGTTCCGAACATAATGGGATATGTATCGTACGCTAATTCGACTGTTTGAATCAGTTTCCATTGAATTTAAAGTATAATTCTTTATATATTCAATTTAACCGCGCATTTCAAATTACCGGGCCACACACTAACTCGAAAAATTCTAGAAAAAATATTTCTAGCTTCGTATTGACAATACGGTCCTAACAAAACTAATTTAATCGAATTCTGAGACCGTTTGAAAAATGGCCATTTTCCAGTCGATTAAAATCGACTAAAACTGGTCAAACGCGTTTTCCTTTGCCACGCTCACATATTGATTCGAAAAATTATGAAATTTGAAACCTAGAAATAACTTGACATCACGGATCCAACAAAAGTGGTTTCGTCGAAATCCGAGGTCGTTTGCAAAATTTCCATATTTAAGGTCCTGAATTCCATAGCGGCTATTCAGAATTTTCAACTGGGCATATCTTTTGATTCCCGCTATGAAATTTTGATTTTTCGGATTCGTTGGAAAGATATTCCCAATTAGATTCTATTATTTTTGGTTTCGCTAAATTCCGGTTTATTTTGCACCTGATGCATTCAATTGAAGTTTGAAATCGAATTATCGAACTACCGCGCCATTTTCAATTCCTTTTATAAATATAAATAAATATTTATATTCTATCGACGATCTATATAAATATATACGTTCGAATTATATCTAAAATAAATTTCTCGTCGATATTATTTAAAATAATTCATTTTAAATAATCAAAATTCGCTAAAATTGCCAAAATAAAAATTTTAAACTGGCCTAGATTTCCGGATTATTACAATCTCCCCCACTTAAAACTTTTCGTCCCCGAAAAGGAACAAAGCCGAAAGTTGTTTCACAAATCAACTCAACTTTCATTGTTTTGATTACAGCTTAAGTTCTTCAACTTTTCAGTTTCTAAGAACTTTTCAAATTTATCAAAAATTTGGCTAACACCCTAAATTTTCGAAAAATTTCGCCATAACCTCCCCTGCACCGGGAGCACGGGAAAATCCCGAAATTGCCATACAGGCCTTCTGATCTCAAAAAGAAAAAGAAAAAGCCAAGCGGCTAGCCAATCGGCTCATAAAATAATCATCACCCAAACAAAACAGTAAATTATGGTAAACATGTACCTATTTGTCGGGAAAACAATTTTTATTCTTCTGCTCTACCCTCTTTGCTATGACCTGTTCAATGTAAGTACATGTATATGCAAGCAAATGCGACTAATTTTCAATATAATTCACTATTTGGTTCAATTAGGCGTAATGGTTCAAAATTATCAAACAAATAAACAAACAACACAAACATCAATCAATTAGTGGATTATCATTTCAAATTCATAATTTTGATATGTAGTCAAAAAATTAGATTTTTGATGCCAAATCACAACAATAGGCCCTATCTAATTTTGGTTCTCACACCAGTCAAGAGGAAATATATAGAAAGCCCACTTTCGTCACTCGAACATAAATTCTAATGATGGAGCTCCATCATCAAAATCATCTCCGGGCGATTAGAGTGTAATTCTATATCTATCCAGTATATTAAAACTTCAAATACACGTTTGCAAGGCGTATATGCAAAATCTTTATATACTGGACTGTCCAAATCAATACAAATAAATAATCAAATTGGAATAATTGATTTAAATTTTCAAAACAAATTTGTTTTCACTTTAAAATCATACTCTTCACACTCGTTCTAGGATACTACTGATCCCATCTCTAACGAGTCATTCCCGTTGGATATTACTAATCCAGTTTCTGATGAATTCTTTCGTATGGTTCTAATGTGTCTTGTTCTCTGAGCTTTGTAAACCAATGCTCTGATACCAAATTGAAGCGACCCGAACTTCCCCGGTCTCCGAAGAGAAGAGAAAGAACGAATTACTGTGAGGACAAGACAAATCAGAACGCAGACGGGAGAACATTTCATTGTATATTACAACAATTCCATCAGAATACAAGAATATACAGAGTATAAATGAATATTACACAGAAAATATCAGAGATTACAATACATTACATAGCAGCGGAAAATAATACAATACACAACTAGAAGAGATATACGGATACAAAGCTTTCCGGATATCGTTCCAGCTGTAAACCAGGATCCTGTGAATAAAAATCTGCAAAACCAAAACTACTAGCTGCCCGTGTCGAAAATAAGGGCACCCAGAGTTTAGGTTAAAACAATAAACTCCAGGTCAGTCATGTGACTGGTGTGAGAACTAAAACAGTTAATAATCTTTATTTTAAAGTTAGGTGAATCAAGGGACCACGCCGTATAACACGGAATGGGTTTCCTCCCAAGGATATCAGTGCATAAAACAAACAGCGCAATGCTAAATAGAGAAAAATGAAGCTGTTATAAGACCCAGGTCCCATCACACAATGCAACGCAAGCCGGAGGATAGTGTTTTTACCTTATAATAGTCAAGAATGCTTGATACGTTTAAAACAAATCATTTGATATTATTATAAGTGCATAGTTTATAAAACAACTTCAAATCATAAGTATCAATCATAGACGGCATAAGCGCCCCATCCCACTATGTCGCCATACTAGGCTCTACAAATAAAACCGCAAATGTCACGTATTTGGAAATTGGATTTCCATCTATGAACCGAGGCAAAAGATAGTGCTCAACCGATTCGAGACTCTTTAGCCCGAGCCTCAGGATCAGAACGCATCAACCCTTTGGATCGTCAGGGCCGGTCCACCGATGTGGATTATTATGCCTGAACACTACGTTTCCCCGCCCTTTGGGGCGTAAATGAGCCAACGAATGACTCCATCGGACCCGAATCATCCGATCAAATCGAGGCGCCTCGCAACAGCAACAACCACACAGGTGAAAAGTATATAAATGTCAGGGCTGGTAGGTCACTGACACCACCCTAGCTAGAAATAAACACATGCCCTCCCTGAGGTCCTCTCCCGTTTCTGGTTCACAACCGGTGTGTGAGGCTCGCGAATCAACGTTACACAAAGCTACGCCACACAGGCCATGCTTTGATCATCAACCACAAGACTTTGCTTTTCAATAGAAGCCTTGATTATTTGCCACTTAGGCTTGCCACACAAGTAATTCACTCTATGCGTTTGATATCCATCAGTATACAACCCATGAGCTCGTACGTCTCAGAGAAGGGCGTTAAGCAAGAGAATAAATTCTCCGCCGCCAAACAGATATATATTTAATAGAAATCAATCACACAGACTAAAATCCAATGTCAAACACACCGTCCATTTACAAGTCCGTTCTGGGTCTGAACGAAACCGGAGGCACTTTCCTCGCATATCCATCGATCTCCAAGCACATCTGGACGACCACCGACTGATTCCCTCATCTTGGGTGTACAGCCCAATCAAGATCATCAGTAACCACCCAAATGATGTGAAGACTTCCGGTCTTCAACCACCGTCTTCATCTTCGACACCACGTCGAAACAGTTATTCAGAATGGGATAAACCCGGTCTTTCTGAATAACTCGCGTATATATTAACCAAGTGTTACACAAACACAACATACACCTCATTCCAATTTAGAATATTCTTTGGGAAAGGTTCTCATTAAATTTATCAAAGATAAACTATTTTAAATTTATTCTTTAATCTTCTTTTGAATATCAATTCAAACTAGTCGGAATTAGCGAACCACACCGAAGTAATCGTTTATTTTAATTTCCAATCCCCACCTATTCATCCCATGAAGTAAAACTGGTAATACTTCATACCTAACACCACGGTGTTATCGGTAAATTCAATTACCATTTCACGTTCAAATCTAATTAAAGATTTAACTATCGCCTGGAGCAAAACTGGTGATACTCCATTCTCGATCTTTTCAATCTAATTAAAGATTCATTAAAACTCCACTTAGTTTTAATCTTTAACTGGGTTAAAGAATCAGTGTCATTTAAAACACGGTTCACGACAAACCCAAATCACATTCGATATTAAATACACGGCTCTAAATAGAAAATATATCGGCTTATATTCAATATCAAATTCTACGACCAACAGATATCGTATTGGAAATAACGATATATATATCTATATCTTTCAAATTTCCATAACAACATCTGTATAATCACGAAATCCAACATCGAAATATTCCGAAGACAATTTCGATCCAAATCCATTCCAATGCAATCATTGGAAATTCTGGTTATTTTCAAAACCATTTCAAATTCAATTTATTTATTTAAAAATAAATAGAATTATAATTCTAGTTCAAAACTAGTTCATTTCGATAAAAATCTATTTTTATCTTTTCAAATATGGAGTTTTTCATCCTAATTTTTTCTAAATCATTTCTTATGATTTTACACAAATCATTACTATTTTTAATAATTTTATCAAGGCACGTACAGTCGATTTCCATCAACGGCCATTGAACTGCACTTACAGCGACCTTTTTCAAATTTGAGTTGGACATAATTCCAAATCCAACCGTTAGATTTCTAATTTCTCACATTCGTTAGAAAGCTCTTTTCGATAGGAACCCAACGATACCGGTTTTAGGAGAATCCGACGGTCGGATCTCCCGCAATATCCATTCGAAGTCAATGGTCGAAATTCGCAAACTGCCGCGGCGCGACGCGTTCTATTCAGGCCATTATATTATATATATATAATATATACTTCGTCGATTTCAATTCAAAACGTCTTATATAAATCGTTTTTAAATTCGTTTTCAAAATGATTTTAACTTCATTCCAAATTCAAATCAAAATTGAATTTTTCCTTATAAATTCGTTTTAAATTCATTTCAAATTGATTTCAATTCAAATTGATTTCTAATTCAATTTCAGTTCGTTTTCAATTCAATACGAATTCATTTCTATTCGATTTCAATTCGAATTCATTTCTATTCGATTTCAATTCGAATTCATTTCTATACAGTTTCAGTTCGAATTCATTTCTATTCAATTTCAATTCGAATTCGTTTCTATTCAATTTCAATTCGAATTCGTTTCTATTCAATTTCAATTCGAATTCGTTTCTATTCAATTTCAATTCGAATTCGTTTCTATTCAATTTCAATTCGAATTCATTTCTATTCAATTTCAATTCGAATTCGTTTCTATTCAATTTAATTCGAATTTCAATTCTTTTCAAAATATCAGATTTTGAAATCACTTTCGATATTCATTATAAAATGAATAAAATCGATATAAATATCATTCACGTCAAAATGGCGTCAATCTAATCAACACGGCTTCATATATTTTTATTTTCAAATATTCTATTTCAAATATTTCTATTTCAAATATTTCTATTCAAATATTTCTTTTCCAAAACTGGAATGAGGCCCAATCAATTACCATATAATGTTAATTATATGGATTTTCTACAACACATGTATACAATAACAACGATGAATAATCAACCATCATCCAAAGTGCGTTCTATGCTGTATAAGAATCAAATATAAATATTCAACGCTTATAACAGTCTGTCAATCAATCGATCGACATACAACTAAACAATCGGGATTAGTGTAAGTCACATACCATCCCAATACCCGTGTGGGGTTTCAAACAATCAAACACAGATTTTATTTGTGCAGTTTGGCGATGTGTAAAATTTATCGTCCCAATCAATATCGGTCAAATGTGTGTATATAAACAAATCGTCCGATTTGTTTATTATTATTTTTTTATTTCATTTCATATACACGTTAAAATTATATTTTCAACTATAAAATATTTTTAACTATATAAATATTTTATTTCGTTTCACATCACATCACATAATCAACTACACATCAAAATCAAACAAACAAGCATACAAGCCGTCCATGGTCTGTGGACGACGGGTGTCAGGTGCTACTAAACACCGTCTGCATCCTAGTATATATTTAAATAAATAGAAAAATAAAATTGAAGGTGAGAAGTTCTCACCGAGGGTTCCACTCCGCCGTGCTTTGCTGTTGAACTGCTGAACATCTGGATTTGTTTGCAATTCCAATGCAGTTCTTTTCACACTGTTTATAATAAAAAAAATTATCACTTCATTTCTAATAGATAAAAATCCTATTTTTATTTCTACTTCATATGTATTTTTATAACGCTCTTTTCTATTTGTAAATTATATTTTATATATCTACTTCTAATATAAAGATCAAATCTTTACTATCTATATAATATAAAAATCGTATTTTTTTTCTTTTTATATTATAAAAATTACCTTTCACCGTTAAAAATATAATATTTTCCTTTAAGAAAAACCCGATCTTTTACCTTATAAAATTCGATCTTTCACTATATAAAAATTCGATCTTTCACTATATAAAAATTCGATCTTTGCATTTCTAAAAAATCTCGCCTTTCTATTAATAAACATCTCTTCCTCTTATAAAAATTTCACCTTTCTTCTTATAAAAATTCAAACTTCTTCTATCTAAAAATTCAAACTTCTTTAATATAAACATTCATACTTCATTAATATAAAAATTCAAACTTCTTTATCTACTAAAATTTATACTTTCTCTTAACCCAAAATCATATTTTTATATAAATAAATATTATATTTTTACTAGTCTAAAAATAAAATAAAATGAATCAGTGGACTTACAGGAAATTCAGGGTCTCGGGTGGTCGAAGGAAGTGCTGCGGGTCATCGCTGATCGGCGCAGGCTGTGGTGCGACTTCCGTTGTGGGTGAGGGCTTTTCAGAAGAAGAGAGAGAAGGGAGCGAGAGGGGCGAGGTCGGGGGTTGCTGTCAGTAGCGGCGGAGGGGTTGCTCGGCGTCCATGGAGGAGGGTGGAGGGGGTGGAGGTCGACGGCGCCTGGTCAGGGGGATATCGATTTGGGGATTGGGCGTTGGGGGTTTTCGGTTCCAGCGAGGAGGAGAGAGAAGGAGGGGCAGTAGGGGGTCGCGTCGGCGTGGGGGAGGGCGGATCGAGGCGGCGCGGCGGTGATGGCCTGGGCGGCAGTGGGTTTTGTCTCGACGGGTTTTTTTTCTTTGAAAACTGATGGAGAAGAGTTGGGGGGAAGTAAAGGGAAAGAGGGGTTTATTTACATATTAATTTATTTATTCTCTCTCTCCTAAGTTGACTTTTCATATGAACTCGAAATCAAACCCGCCGACTGTCGTCCCTAGCGTTTTACCCCCGTTCCGAACACAATGGGATATGTATCGTACGCCAATTCGACTGTTTGAATCAGTTTCCGTTGAATTTAAAGTATAATTCTTTATATATTCAATTTAACCGCGCATTTCAAATTACCGGGGCCACACACTAACTCGAAAAATTCTAGAAAAAATATTTCTAGCTTCGTATTGACAATACGGTCCTAACAAAACTAATTTCATCAAATTCTGAGACCGTTTGAAAAATGGTCATTTTCCAGTCGATTAAAATCGACTAAAACTGGTCAAACGCGTTTTCCTTTGCCACGCTCACATATTGATTCAAAAAATTATGAAATTTGAAACCTAGAAATAACTTGACATCACGGATCCAACAAAAGTGGTTTCGTCGAAATCCGAGGTCGTTTGCAAAATTTCTATTTTTAAGGGCATGAATTCCATAGTGACTATTCAGAATTTTCAACTGGGCATATCTTTTGATTCCCGCTATGAAATTTTGATTTTTCGGATTCGTTGGAAAGATATTCCCAATTAGATTCTATTATTTTTGGTTTCGCTAAATTGCGGTTTATTTTGCACCCGGTACATTCAATTGAAGTTTGAAATCGAATTATCGAACTACCGTGCCATTTTCAATTCCTTTTATAAATATAAATAAATATTTATATTCTAACGACGATCTATATAAATATATACATTCGAATTATATCTAAAATAAATTTCTCATCGATATTATTTAAAATAATTCATTTTAAATAATCAAAATTCGCTAAAATTGCTAAAATAAAATTTTTAAACTGGCCCAGATTTCCGGGTTATTACAAGAAGTAGGGTTATATTACTTTCACCACTTTATATCATCTTCCAATCATCACAGGAGACCACTGGTGATTAAAATCTAAGAATTAAAATAAGAAAATAGCTTTGGAAGTTATCCCTTACAATCAGTGATATAAATGGTATTGATGTCTTAATCTTTATTCCATTCATACCATTCCAATACTTTTTCAATTTTCCATCTTTTCTCTTTTCAAAGATGTTGTCCATCCACAATCTCAATTACTATATCCATAATAGTCGGATTTTAGGCCATTTAACAAATCCTTACTTCATTTCTTTAACCTTCTTGAGAATAAATCAGTTTCTCAAAATTATATTCTTTTTCAAGCTCTTTCAAGTTTGGAAATCCATTCAATTTCCCAAATAAAATTTCTCTTTAAATCAGTCCCTATAAATTCCCTTTTTTGTTAATTACAAATTTATTGCCCACTAAATTTGCAATTAATATCCATGAATTTTAAATTCAAAAATCATAAATTACGTAAGTTACGCTATACTTATATATTACTAGTTTCTACATACGATTATAAACGTACTAATTTCTAAACTAAACTAGCTAGAACAACCTAGTTTACAACCAACGCTTAACTTTGGAAATCTTTATTTTATGTCAACTTTTAAATATAGATCCTTGGGATTGATACAAAAATTTCCAGATTAGGTTGTACAACTTATTCTTATCTCATCTTAGAATCTAACTCTAACTTACCTAATTGGCTATCCTTATTTACTCCAAGTTTAATTATTTTATAAAAGTATAATCTTAGTAGCGACTAACGACACAAAATAAATACATTTATATGTTATTTTCATTATTCTATACATATTTCATTATTATATACATATTTCATTATTATATGTACATATATCCAAAACTCACTAAAATTTACTAAATTCAAAAATTCTTATCTTATTTAAACCTGAAGCATTAAATTTCCATTTTCTTTTGATTTGTAACTTGTTGTCAAAGGGTGTAATGTTTCTTATTTTGTTAATGTGTTTACACTCATCTTTTAATTAAACATTCTTTAATAAGAACTCATTTATTTCTTACAGAACGTTTCATTCATGAACAATTAATATCTCCTTTCAAATTTATAGCATTTTGAAAACATTAATTAAATGCTCATAATATTTAAATTAAGTATGAAATAAATTCTTTTATTCTAACGCTAATTTCATTAAGACTTTGAAGAATAGCTCTAATAATTTTTCCAAAAACGACAAATGTTTTAAGATTAAACCAAATAAGTGCTCATTTATTTTGAAAACAAAACCTTAATAATTAAGTGTCCAAAATTCAGTGAGGTGATAGCTAATCCCTTTGATGCACTCATTGCTATATTCTTAAATGATGCTATAACGTTTAAAAATCCAATTTAAAACATTATATAAAGTATGTATTCTTTATAGCAATGAAGTTTAGTAATTTCTTTCCACAATTATATTTTAAAACTTTATTGCCATGGACACATACTCATATCAAATTTCCCATTAATCTATGTTTTAATTTTGAAAAACTTGAATTATCCATGAATGCTTCTAACCAAAACATAACTATTCATTATACTTTATTTGTACAATAAGGGTGCTGCACAAAATTCATTTAGTTGTCATAAATTAGTCCAAAATTACTTAATTAACTCATTAAAGTAGTCAATTTTATTTGCGCTACTCTTATTATTACATTCTCAAATATTCTCCCTATATTTCTAAGCCAGAAATTTATTTAGAATACAATTAATACTTTATTCCAAGTCACAAGTGACAGTTAATGCTTAGAAATTGAATATTAAGATTTAAGCGTTAGATTTGGGGTGGTTAGTTCCAGTAATAAATTTTCTATCCTTTCTCTTTTAAATAAGTGTATCTTTTCCATCTATCCTACCAGATGCTTAAACAAATTTACTTTTCTATGTTTCCACATCTAGTGAAAAATCTTAAAGAAAAGAATTTTTTAATTTCATTTATTTCATGTGAACCTAACAAAGAAAATATCGGTAAAGCAAGAAAAAGTTGAAAATTTCAATTCATTAAAAAAATTAAAAGTTGTTGCATTAAGGTTGTGACAATTATAAATTTACCCTTATAATTGTTTATTGTTTGCCACGGGTTTTTTAGGCACAAGGACAAACTTAACAAAAAAAATTATCCATAAGGATAAGAGGCTAAAATTTTACAGGAAACTAATGACAAGGACAATCGGCCTTAACAATTTATCCACAAGGACATGCGCTTAAAAATAAATCCAAAAGGACATAACCCTATAAAAAATCATCGCTCAATCCTCTCTTTCGATTTAGTACAATGAAATCAGCAAATCAAAATTAACGAAATCATCTCAACTGGAAATTGAATGAAAACAAATCTTCGGCGTCTCCTATGGTCGAACGTCGAAAATCAATCGAAACAGCAAAATTCGACACGAAATCGAGCTCAAAAATCAACCTCGACTGAATTTTTTTTCTATAATCACTATAATTTAATGTTCATTTCTGCAGATTAGGTTTTTTTATTTCACAAGGTGATTCATGGTTTTTTTATGTTCTCCAATTTTAATGATCAGCTATTCAGCAGTTGGGTATCAATTTTATATTTTTTTTAGGTATCATTTTTGTTTATTTAACACTGTTTTATATTTGTTTGTTGGGTTTTTATTGTTGTATTTATTTTGTAGTTGTATTGTTGCTTTATCTATGTATTACAGTCGAACTTATTTCATTATAATCAACCAAACTGTGATGTAACATTTTTTGCATTAGTTTTAGATTTAAAATAGTTCAGCAGTTTTTAGGTATTAATTTGCTATTTTTTTAGGTATCAGTTTTCTTATTTAAATAGTGTTATGCTGTTTTGTTTATAGTTTTGGTGCTATTTTACTTTTATTCTTGTATCGCTGCATCAGTTTTGCTACTCAAACGAATTTATTTCATTTTAAACAATCAAATTATGATTCAAACATTTTCTGTATTACTTTTGTTATTAAAATTATCGCAGTTTTTAGGTATCAGTTTTATATTTTTTTTAAGGTATTAGTTTTATAGCTTAGTGTATGAGAACATTAAAATTAATATTTTTTTTAAGGTATCAGTTTTTAGGTATTAGTTTTAAGGTATTAGTTTTATAGCTTTGTTATTAAAATTATAATTCATTTTTGTTTATAGTTTTGTTGGGTTTTTAATGTGGCAAGTAAGTAGATTTGTGTTGTTTGCTTTGGTAATTTACTTTTTTTGATACACAACATTAATTCTAACTGACACTCACTGATAAAAAAAAAACACCCACTTACTCAATTCAAATCTCATAAAAATAATATTTATTCTCAATAATACCTGTTGATTAAAAAAATAATAGCAATCAATTCAATTCAATTATCACAAAAACGAGATTATTCTCAGTAATACACAATAATACCCACTTGTATCATATGATACCTACAATGATACATAACTGATTTAATAGGATACATTGTTTTCCCTCACAATCTAAGTACATAGAACACTGTTCCCCATTCCAAGCATACATTCATGCATTTACTTTTACTTGTACTCAGTCCAGTTTTGAATTCAAGTAAATTCCAGCAGCATGCAGTATCTGCAAGTATTTCGTACACAATCAAAACTTATACCAACATAATACTGTAAATTCAACTAGAAAATATAAAACTGATAAATAAATAAAAAACTGATACCTAAAAACTCCTATGTTGTAAATTCAATTAGAAAATATAAAATTGATACCTAAAAAAAAAAAAACTGGTACCTAAAAAATATAAAACTGATACCTAGAAACTGCTATAATGTAAATTCAACTAGAAAATATAAAACTGATACCCAAAAAATATAAAACTGATACCTAAAAACTGCTATGATGTAAATTCAACTAGAAAATATAAAATTGATACCTAAAAACTTTTATGATTTAAATTCAACTAGAAAATATAAAATTGATACCTAAACAAATATAAAACTGATACCTAAAAACTGCAATGATATTTTAAAGAAAAAATAATACAAAAAGTGTTTACATCCCACTTCGATTGACTAAAACGACATAATTTCGATTGAGTTGCAAATCTAATGCAACAGTACAAGTACAAAACTGATATAGCACCAAAATTATAAAGACAAAAGCATAACAATGTTAATTCAGGAAAACTGGTACTTTAACAAATAGTAAACTGATACCTAAAAACTATTGCTAAATTCAAAATCACAAAAAGTATTTTTTGTCGCTCAACTCTGTCGTTCATCTCTCTCATTCGATTTTCTACGACAAATTCACGAAATCGAAAATCATGAAATCAACTTTACTGCCTACCAAATCAAAATCCATGACACCTTCATGAATCGACGAAGCCGATTAAAACGATAAAATTAGGCAAATCAAATAAATTGAGGAGCTCGAACGATTCTGAAGATGACTGAACGAGAGAGATGTTTAAAGATCAAATCATGGAGGAAAAAACCACGCTGGAGAAAAATTGAACGAGAAAAAATCACGTGAGATAGGAGCGACAAAGAAGAAATAGGGCACGTGATTTAGGGACTTAAAATATAATAGTGTATTGTCCTTTTGGTTAATTTTTAATGGGCTGTCCTTATGAATAAAAAAGCCCTTAATTTTGTCCTTGTCATAAATTGTCCCAAAATTTTAACCACAA
Organism: Allium sativum; assembly: GCA_030737875.1. Taxonomy (NCBI): domain Eukaryota; kingdom Viridiplantae; phylum Streptophyta; class Magnoliopsida; order Asparagales; family Amaryllidaceae; genus Allium; species Allium sativum. Next base: position 219,900,890 of record CM060921.1, read on the forward strand.
GGACACTTTTTAGTGTATAGAGAGGAATTCAGGGGCCCACTATCATTTCATACTTTATATTAAATTTTGACCTTGTGGTTAAATTTTTTACCCTTTGTCCTTATGGATAATTTTATTTTTTAATTTTGTCCTTCACACTATTTTCCTATTTTAACTACTTGTTATTTTAAAAGAATTCATCTTATGATTTCTCAAAGATTTACATTTTTAATTTGTCTGTTATAAGAAATGGAAAAATTACAAAAGCATTCTAGAAATATTTCTATTTCTAAGAATTTTATTATTCAAACTTCTTCCTAATTAGGAAAAGTTTCATAACTTAAGCTTATCTACAAAAATATTTCACAGTTTCTACAAAATTTATTATTTTTACCAATAATATTGAGGTATTATCAAGAATCCGTTTGTATGTATTTTTAGCAAATCCTTTTTCAAAATTACATATCTATTTTCTTCGTCTAAACTTTCTTATTTCACCAATTATCTTTCTAACATGCTATTCTACGAAAGTCTGTCCATTTTCTTAAACCATTTCTTCCATTCTATCATTTTTTCATTGCTTAACATTCCTAATTATTGCCTTTATAAATTTCATTTGTGTCCACTTTATTCATTTAAGTAACGCTCGTTCTTATGGACATTTAATTTCTTATTCAAAGTCGAATACTCATATCTTTAAATAAATAATCTTAATTATCTCATTAATTCCATCTAATTTTTTATATCCTTTCACTTATTGACTATTTATTGCCCTTCTAATTTTCAAATTTTCAAATTTTTTATTATGGAAGTTTATACTTTTAACAAAAGATGTACTTCTGTTTCTCCTTAACGTACTTATTTGCAAAAGGTGCCAATTTGTCTGCATTAATGGTTAGCTTAACAGACGTCTATTACGGAATCCTTTCTATTTATTTTTCCTTATCTCTCCCCATGAATGATAATTAATCCACTAAATTAATTTTCATTTACTTCCTATTTAATAGGAAGTTTCAGTACTTTCCATTTCCAATTTTGTGGTTCTTACAGCCATTATGTGATTATAGATTTCTAATTCAATAAAGAAGTTGCTAAATCACTATTTAGTTTAAAGATATTACTAGAAATTAAGGTCAATCTTTTACCAGAAGGACCGATAGATGTTACTCTATAGAGATACTTGTACTTCAAATATATATATGTATGTGTGTGTACTTTTATAAAGTAAAACCTTTGAAAACTTGTTTTCAAAATAATAAGTATGCCTTTTATACGTATAGCCTTCCCGTAATTGGAATCTCATAGCGGATGAGATAAAATATAATAACTAAACTAACTGTACCTTTTCATAAAACCAGTAATAATGTTGGCTACATCAAAATTTCCAAATGTCATAACAAGGTACACTAATAATATCCCATAAATATGGTAACTTCTCGACATAAATTAAACTAAGATAAAATCTCCAATGCCATGCTCCAATCTTTATCGCGTCATCAATCAAGTATTCCCACCTTTTAACCTGTGTTGTTAAAAGGAGATGGGTCAGAACAATAATGTTCTAGTGAATGAAAATCACATAAATTTAAAGAAAATCTATTTCTTATAATTAACTGTATAAATTCATCAAATTATGTCTAATAGAATTTAATCGCATAATCAATTACAACATACACATGTATTAATAAGGCGGACTATCGTACGGTACTCAAAGGCCAATATGTATATGTAAGGGAGGGGTTTTACAATCACGTAATACCCTATGTGGTGGACTATCATTCAGTTACTTAAGTCTATTATATATATATATATATAGGCATATTCCTGTGATCACTTAACCTACGGAAGGATTCTCCCGATTACTTAAGACCCTATGGTGGACCCTAGTCAAATAATATCTTGTTTAACGTTATCAAATATTCTCTCAATTGTAATGCAAGAAAAAGTAATCTGCCACTCAACAATGGGTGAGGGTAGACGCTCATCGCCATTTAAGACCACTTTGGCGGACGTATGCATTTCTATATAACTGGCATTACGGGTGAACTCCTAGTCACTTGATACTTTCCTTAGACAGGCGGTCCCTTCACATGCTCTTTAGAACTCTTATTTGCCCTTCCCTAGGTAACTCCTCGCATAACCCCTATATAAGAAGCAGACAACTTCCGGGGAACTACCCCACTCATACGTCTATCTTTTTATTAAGGACCATTTAATACATCATAAACATATAAGAGAAAGGAAAACTCAATGACCACTTAAGACCTAATAAAGGTGGGTCCCATGTCTTTGATCCATAATTAATAAGTGAATCTTAGGAATGGACCTAGTCCTAACCACTTAATATCTAAACAAGATAGGTTAGCCACTTAATACCTTCTCGAGGCATACCTTCTTCACACAAGTATTTATTACACTAGACATCCCACGTTAAACCGATTACTTGCAGATGCATGACTTACCAGGAGGTTTGGGAAGACTTTGACTACAAGTGTGCTTACCTCACGTCTTCGTGTATTTATTGTAATGGCCCATGACACTAGATATATCACATAACCATACTTCTTGTAGATGATGGATATGATGGCTGGTTCCAGGCAGACTTCTACTATAAGTAGGGTTAAATTCGTGTCATATGTTATTTACATAAATAAAATCCATTAATAGTCACATGCATACAAATTTTCTTATTGGGCCATTTTAATTTTGGGTTCTTAATTAAATGGATTTAATATGGACTAATGGTATATTAATTACACTTTTAATAGTAATGAATAAAACATAGCTAAAGCATGCATAAAAAAATCCTAAAACGTATAAATGTCAATCCTAACTAAAATTCACGGTTTACAAGCTTATTTCCCTAACTTTCTTAACATAACATATGAAGTTTATTCGCACTCAAATTAATAATAGGAAAATAACATAATATAAACAAAATAACTTGCAACCTAAGTTCTAAGGATTACTTTAACAATAAAAGAAAGGACAAGGTGTAATTGTAACAACCCAAAATTTTAGAGATAATTAATTTAGTTATCTAGTTAGATTCGAAAAATGGAAGTTTTGCAAATAATGGAATTTGATAATGAAATTTGCACCGTTGCGTTCGTGTGAATTCTGGTGAAATTTCATGTTTGAAACTTCGCAAACGGAGTTCGTATGAAAAAGTTACGGAGGAAATATGAAAATGGTGGAAAATAAATCAAATAGAATTATATATATAGTAATTAATATTCCCCTACCACCTCACTATCAGTTCGACTGGGCGGTCGACCGCTTGGTCGATACAGGTAGTGGAAGATAGGGTTATATATATTATAAAAAAAAATTAACATACAGATTTTTCTATAATTTAATATGATGGCTCAAGTTCATTTCTACGTCTATAAATAAAGGGCTAGACCTCTACTCGTTTGTTCATATTTCTAAGGCAGCAATGAAGCTCTTCCATTTCCAATTCTCCAATTTCCTCTAAAACCTAAAATATAAACATATAGAAATCAAATCAATAAGAATTGAAGAGATTGAACTCAAATTTATGCAAAAGGATTGGTCCTTCGATTAGGTAATTTTTTATTGAAATTTTCTTCTTCTTTTCCTATTTTTCTTTCAGATCTATAAATCTAAGTCGGTGTCTGTAAATCCACTTTGTAAATAAATTGCAGATCTATAAGATTTGGGAATTGTAAGCCTAAAGTTGTGTTCAGATTCAGATTTAGATAGCATTCAGGTGAGTGAGAAATATATTCATTGTTTATAATAACTATACAATTCGTTCATGTTGAATCTTAATTATTTGCCTAAAAGTTATCAAATTTGTCTGTTTTTGTCAAATTTGAAATATTATGAACCTAAATTAGGTATGGATTTGTAGACCTTTCTATTTAATATTATTGTATTTCCTACAATCATTCTTAGATTGTTTGTGGTTATTATAAATACCCTGGACCTGGAAATCAGTCCCATAAATATTATTAGATGAGTAGTATTTTATTCCAGATTCATAGGATTTGGATGTTGATTTGTGGTTTGTGCTGTTTTGGACAGGCTGTTTGTGTTTGATATTGTTTAGGGTTTTTTTTTGTTATTCCGAAAATGTCCTTTTGTTCTTTTTAAATATAAAGGCGTTATTTGAAATTAGTAAGAATTATATTCCTGTTTCTTATGATTTGAAATATCTTGATATTCCTCTTTAAATTTGGGAAATATTTACAATAATTACATTTATTAAACTTTTATTAATTTTGAATCTTAAACAATATAAAATACAAAAAGGTTTGTTCTGGTTGTAACTTCAGACCAGAACATAAAAGGTTAATGTTATTAAAATAAAAATTAGTAATTAAGTCAATTCCACACATAAACATATATATATATATATATATGCTATAATTTTATCCATCCTAATCTTCATAGAAAAAATTATTATGTTACATTAACAAATGTTTGATGTTATGTTTTTGAATTTGAATAGTTTCCGGTGTATGGGGATGTATATGGAAACATAACCCATCTTAAATGGAAATATATATCATGATCGTTATAGCAATAAATGTGGAATTGATTTGCTATAAATAAAAAGGTCATGAATAAGGTAATAAATATTGCAACCACGGGTGTTTCGGGAAAATGAATTGAATAGGAAATAAATGCCTAAATTACTACGATTTAAATTGTGATTAGGAATAGGGATTGTAACTCCAACTAGAGAACAAAATAAGTAATAAAATTATACATACACATACATATATATTTGTACCAATTTTCAAATATATATATATATACTCAAATAAGAATTAAATAGAATTAAGTTAATATAGTAATGTTTGGGAGTTACAAATATTAGATTAGAAATTTAAATGGCACTAATATAAATGGAAATAAATAGGATAATTAAAGCCTTAGGAAATATGTTTGTTAGGGTCATAAACGGTAGACAATCTTAATAGAAATAATGAATGGAATAAAAAGGGGATTAATGGGTATTGGTTTTCATAGTAAATGCAAAGTCCGATAAGGAAGTAGATAACTAAGCATACTAAGATCTAAAATTTTAGATTTTCTTTATTCTATTCTTGTTAATCTAGAAATAATAAAGTTAGAAATAAGGATTGGACTTAATAGATTAATGATGCAAGGTTAGTTACCTTTTACGATTGAAGTCTGCACTTTTCAATAGTCAGATATATGTACAACTGATGTGAGATATCATTAACCATAGGAACCCATGACGATAGATTATTGCGTAACGAGAATTATTACCTAAAATAAGGTTTACTTCAAGTGTTGAGGTATTAAGTGGTTGCAGGGCCTGTAACGACCCAGAAAATCTGAACCAATTTAAAAATTTTAAATTGGCTAAAATAATGGATTTTAAATATTTAAAATAAATATTTTAAATAATGGCGATGAAAACTGAGTTTGAATCGACAATTGAAAACGAATATAATTAATTATAATTATAAACAAGGCCTGAAATGGCGCTGTAGTTTCAAAAATTGAATTCAAACTTTGTCTGACTGTACCGGGTGCAAAACAATCCGGATTTTAGTGAAACCAAAAATATTTAAATCTGTTAGTGAATACCTTTCCAACGAATCTGAAAAATCGAAATTTGATAGCGGAAATCAAAAGATATGTCCAGTTGAAAATTCTGAATAGTTGCTATGGAATTCAGGCCCTTAAAAATGGACATTTTGCAAACGACCTCGGATTTCGACGAAACCACTTTTGTTGGGTCCGGGATGTGAAGTTATTGCTAGGTTTCAAATTTCATAATTTTTCGGATCAATATGTGAGCGTGGCAAAGGAAAACGCGTTTGACCAGTTTCAGTTGATTTTAATCGACTGGAAATTGGCCATTTTTCAAACGGTCTCAGATTTCGACGAAACTAGTTTTGTTAGGACCGTATCGTCAATACGAAGCTAGAAAATATTTTTCTGGAATTTTTCTAGTTAGTATGTGACCCCGGTAATTTGAAATGCGCGTTCAAATTCAATATATAGAGTTAAATGTATATTTGAAGAAAACTGATTGTAACGATCGAATCAGCTTGCGATACATATCCCATTGTGTTTGGAACAGGGGTAAATAGCTAGGGACGACAGTCGGTGGGCTTGATTTCGAGTTCGAATGGAATGTCAACTTTTCAAGGATTAAATAAATTAATTAATTATATATTATAACCTTATACCCCCCCCCCCTTTTTTTCTTTCCCATTTCAGAAGTCAACCCCTACCCCTTATCGTATAAACCCAAATTCAAAATCGCTGTAGCCCTAAACCCTCGTCGACCTCACCCGCATCGCGCCCTCCGCCTCTTCTCCTTCCTCCTTCATCGTCTCCGTCCACCACCCGCTGCCACTCCACCATCTCCATCGATCGGTCCTCCGCCTTCCTCAACCCCATCGTGCGATTGACCACCCAACGCCATCGAATCCCGCCGCAGTCCACCCCTCGCCATCGTCGAACCCTCCATCGCCATCAGCACCACCGCGAGCTCCGCCTGAAGTCCATCACCGTACCTCGCAATCCACCTCCACGGCAGTCCGCTCCTCTTTCCGTTGTTGAACCACCCGCACCCCCTCTAGAAAAATACAGTAAGTTTTCTTATTTAATTAAATAATTTATTTTCTAGACTGATTTTATTTTATATAAGAAAAACTGATTTTTGTTTTGCATTAAAAACTGATTTTTTTTATATGGTAAAAACTGAATTTTTATAGTGTTAAAAACTGAATTTATATAGGTGAAAGACGTGATTTTTAAATGATGAAAGATGTAATTTTTATGATGTGAAGATAATAAAAATGTAAATATATGATTTTTATATATTGAACATCGAAGTAAAAATCAGATTTTTCTATATTGAAAGTCGAAGTAAAAATCAGATTTTTCTATATTGAAAGTCGAAGTAAAAATTAGATTTTTCTATATTGAAAGTCGAAGTCAAAATTCAATTATATATATTGAATAGCGAAGTAAAAATTCGATTTTTTTATATATGTAGTGGCTACGGGCGAAAGCGACAAAAAGGCGTAAAGGCGAAGATTTCTATAAAGGAAGAGTCGTGGTATTGGATAGCTATTGGTGAGAATTTCTCACTCTTCAGTTTCTTTTTCTAGCTATTATATATGTGTTGAAATAAAAGTGAATTGCTATATATAAATATATATATATATATATACGCCCCTCGTCCACAAACCATGGACGATATTTATTGATTGAAATTGGTGTGAAAATTGATTGATAGCGAATGATTGTTTGGGATTGTTTGTGGTTGATATTGATTGATTGTGGTTGAAAAATACCCGTTTGTGATTGAGAAATATTTGGTTGAAACCACATAGGATTAGTTTGTGGAAATGAAATAAATATATACATGCCGCCTGCGTGTGAACTAGATGCATGATCCCCATTGTCAAAAACAACGAGGTTTTAAGGTAGAGCGAGGAGCCGTACTAGGGACGGTCCCGGTTTTAACTACCCTGCCGTTATGCTGCCGAAATTTTGAATAATATTCGTGTGTTTGAATTATTTTCATTTGCTTAAACTATATTTATTCATTGAATAGAAAACCTTCATGTGTTGAATTGATATTCATTCGTTGATTAGAAATTCATGTGTTGAATGGTATTCGCGTTTTAAATATAAAAATCACATTTCTATCTATATATAGAAACCATAGAAAACCTTCATGTGTTGAATTGATATTCATTCGTTGATTAGAAATTCATGTGTTGAATGGTATTCGCGTTTTAAATATAAAAATCACATTTCTATCTATATATAGAAACAATAGAAAACCTTCATGTGTTGAATTGATATTCATTCGTTGATTAGAAATTCATGTGTTGAATGGTGTTCATATTTTGAAATAAATTGTTTGATAATAAAAAAATCACCTTTTATCGACTATATGAATTGTGTAAAATAATCTCGTTTTAAAAGAAATTGTTTTATGATAAAAATCCTATTTTTGTCACCTATATGAACTATATAGAAAAATAGTGTTTTGAAATGAATTGTTTTACAATAAAAATCACATTTTTATTGTATGCATGAATCGTTGAAATGTGAAGTGTTAAGAATAGCCACTTGTTCAAAATAAGCATATATGAGTTGAAATATTCATTAATTAGCAAATGAAATGATTTGCACCTATGTATGTAACATTAGAATGAATGGTGTTTTTAAACCAAATAGAAATCAAATATGAAGTTGAATAGAAAATGATAAATGATAAGAACTGTATATATATGTACATGCATATTCATTGAACAGGTTATAGCAAAGGGGCTAGAGAAGAGGAATAAAATTTTGTGCCCGACAAATAGGTACACATTTACTGTTTTGTTTGGGTGATGATTTTATGAGCCTGTTGGCTAGCCGCTTGGCTTTTTCTTTTTCTTTTTGAGATTAGATGGACCGGGAAAGCTATTTGCGATTTCCCGATGCTCCCGGTGCAGGGGAGGTTATGGCGAAATTTTCCAAAATTTTAAGGCGTTAGTGAAATATTTGAAGTGAAAACGATATTGAAATCATTGAATGAATTATATTTATATAAATATATAAATATAAATAAAATTAAAACGAAACGAGGCCGTGCAGTTCGTATTTTGAAACTGTGATTTCAAACAACTAGTGCGGGAAATCCGACCATTGGATTTTCCCGAAACCTCAACCGTCGGGTTCGCCTTGGAAATATCTTCCCAACGGCACCAACCTTGTAAAAATCCAACGGTTGGATTGTCTGGAATGTTTAATTCAAATCTGATGAAAAACAGCGCCAGAAGCGATTATAATTATATATATATATATATATATATATATATATAATTATATATTTAATCGAATAACGACGCTGCAGTTCGTATTTTGAAATCGAAATTTCAAACGATTGTACTGGGAGATCCGACCGTCGGATTTTCCCGCAACTGGAACCGTTGGATTCGTTTTGAAAAGACCTTTCTAATGATGTAAATTTTGTGAAGATCCAACGTTAGATTTTCAGATATGTGTAAATCAAATCTGAAGAAAAACAGCACCACGGCCGCTTTATGGCCCGAAGCGTCGTTTTGAATAAATTAGCTATTTTAAAATAAATAAAAATAGCGATAAATAGTTATAAAATATCATAAGCAATATGGAATGGAAATAAACTGAATTTGCTCGATTTATGTGGCTTTTGATGGTTGAATGTGCTTGGTGTGAAAATTACATTAAAGAACAAGATTGGCGTTGTCAAATAATTTAACCATTGAAGTAAATTGATTTGAAATTCTAAATATACGTGAATTATTTGAGAAGGCCGAGTTAATTCTCATTTCAAATAATTGACCGACGATTGAAAGTCGAAGATGAAGACGATGGTCGAAGACCGGAGATCTTCACCTCGTTTGGATGGTAACCGAGGTCCTGATTGGGAGGCATCCCGAAATATGGATAATGAGCGGTGATCGTCCAGACGTACGTGGTGATCGAAGGGTTTGCGAGGTATTTAGTGCCTCCGATTTCGTTCAGACCCAGAACGGACTTGTAAATGGACTGTGTGTCTGACATTGGATTTTATTCTATGTTGATTGATCTCTATTAAATATACATCTGTTTGGCGGCGGAGAACTTATTCTTTTGCTTAACGCCCTTCTCTGAGACGCACGAGCTCAGAGGTTGTATATCGATGGACATCAGTCGCATGGCTTGAATTGCCTGTGTGGCATGCTAAGATGCAGTGATCAGGGCTTCTGTTGAAAAGCAAAGTCTTGTGGTGATGATCAAAGCACCGTCTGTGTGGCGTAGCTTTGTGTATAACGTAAATTCGCGAGCCTCACACCCCGGTATGAACCAGAAACGGGAGAAGGACCTCAGGGAGGGCAAGCGTTTCTTCCTAGCTAGGGTGGTGTCAGTGACCTACCAGCCCTGACATTTATATACTTTTCACCTATGTGGTCGTTGCTGTTGCGAGGCGCCTCGGTTTGATCGGACGATCCGGGTCCGATGGAGTCATTCGTTGGCTCGTTTACGCCCCAAAGGGCGGGGAAACGTATTGTTCAGGTATAATAATCCACATCGGTGGACCGGCCCTGTCGCTCCAAGGGGCAGTTGCGGCTATTCCTGAGGCTCGGGCTAGGCAGTCTCGAATTCGGTAAGGACTATCTTTTGCCTTGGTTCATGACGGAAATCCAATTTCCAAATACGACATCGTGCGGTTTTGATTGTATATATATACGGCGACATGATATATGGTACCCATGCCGTCTATGATTGATAGTTATGATTGAAATTGTTTTTGAAACATATAAACACTAGTCATAATATCAAATGCTTTTGTTTTATTCGTATCAATCATATTTTGGCCATTATAAGGTAAAACTCTATCCTCCGGTTTGCGTTGCATTGTGTGATGGGAACTGAGTCTTATAACGGCTTCACTTTTATGAAAAGCATAGCGATGTTTAAAAGAAAGATTTGTTTTAAAGCACTGGCAATCCAATGGAGTAAACCCGTTCCACGAAAGTGGCGTGGTCCTGTGATTAGCCATATTATATATGTGTTGAATAGATTTCTCATACCAGTCCCATGACTGACTCGTAGTTTGTTGCACTTTCAAACTCGGGTGCCCCTTTTTCTACACGGGCAGCCTTGTATTCAGGTTTAGCTGGTTCTTTCTCTGGATAGCTGGAGCTGAAGATGGATTCTATCATTTATCTCTTTTTATGCTGTTCAGCTCCTATTGTACATATTTTGTTTATTTCCGCTGTAGACATTTATGTATAGCTGAACTGTATTTGTACTAAGCAAGATCCTGTATACTGTGTAACTCTGATGATTACTCTTATCCAGTATATTTTATTGTTCATTATCTGGTGTATTTATTTAATTCTGTTTTGCTATTAACTGTTTCTGTGTTATATTCCAAAGATAACCCTTGTCTCCGTGAGAACGGGATTTCGGGTCGTCTCAACGTGGTATCAGAGCTTTGGTTAAGCTTAGTTCTGGAATATAACATTTGAACGAACTCGTCAGAAATAGAACCAGTAGTGTTCTAGGACGGGCAACTCAATACAGATAGGATCAGTAATATCCTAGTATGAGTAAAGCAGAATGAAATTACACCTTGATAGACACATTTACATTTGAAGTATTTGTCTCTATATTTTGAAATATCTTTCCTGTTGACCTGACACTTGATCTTCTATTTGCAGAGGAACTAGAAAATGAGTGCCAGAAACAGAAGAAGTAATACTGACCCGGATATAGAAGCTCTATTCATGAAGTATAGAAATCTGGGTGGAAAACCCTTTACGGGTGAAGAAGCAATTATGAAAACACAAGCTTGGATTCGTTCGGCTGAGAAAATCTTTGAAGCATTAAAGCTGAGGGATAACCAGAAAAGATTACTGGCCTCCTGGGCGCTCAAAGAAGAAGCTTTGTTCTGGTGGGATTCAGTTATTAAGGATAATCCATAAGGTGATATCACCTAGGATAGATTCAAAGTGATTTTCTTGGAAAGATTTACTCCTCCCGAAGCAACTGAGCGATTATGCGATGAATTTTCTTATCTGATGCAAGGAGACATGACCATTCCCGAATATCATAAGAAATTCAATGAACTTTCTCACTTTGCCCCTCATCTAATTCAAAATCCAAAGAGGAAAAATATGAGATTTATTCACGGACTTCAAAGGAAATGACAGTATTTGGGTGATCGTAGATCGCTTCACGAAGACCGCCCATTTCATACCTGTCAGATCAAACAGAACTGCTCAGAGTCTGGCGCAGATTTACTTCAGGGAAATAGTTAGACTACATGGAGTGCCGCTCAGTATAGTCAGTGATAGAGATACAATATTCACTAGCAAATTCTGGGAAGCATTTCAAGTCGAGCTGGGAACGAAGTTAAACTTGAGCACCGCTTATCATCCTCAGACAGACGGTCAGACTGAGAGGGTGAATCGCATTTTAGAAGATCTATTGCGGGCTTGTGTTCTAGATTTTGGTGGATCATGGGAGGACCATCTACATTTAGCTGAATTCTCTTATAACAACAGCTACCAGGCGAGTCTTACAATGTCGCCATTCGAAGCATTGTATGGTAGACCGTGCCGATCTCCTGCTTGTTGGGTCGAGCCTGGAAATAGACTTGTGTTAGGGCTGGATATGATTCGCGAAACTGCCGACAAAGTCGATTTTATTAAGAAGCGATTACTCGCCGCTCAAAGCCGACAAAAGAGCTATGCCGATAGAAGAAGAAGAGATATATCCTTTGAAGTTGGCGACTATGTATATTTGAAAGTATCGCCAATGAGAGGAGTTATCCGGTTCGGTAAAACTGGAAAGTCAGCGCCCAAATTCATTGGTCCGTTTCCTATTCTGGAACGGATCGGAACTCTCGCTTATAGGGTCAAACTGCCTAATTGGTTGCCTGAAATTCATGATGTATTTCACATATCTCAACTTCGAAAGAACGTTCATGATCCAGACTTGATCGTGGAAGAAGCAGCTCAGCATGACATTGAAATAACCCCAGAATTAGCTGTGAGAAGAGAGCCGCTAAAGATTATAGGCAAAGAAACCAAAGAGCTGAGGAACAAGAAGGTTCGCTTGGTCAAAGTGCAATGGAGTGGAGATCCGCGAGATTGTACTTGGGAAACTGAGGAGAGCATTCAGAAAGCTTATCCTAGATGCCGAGTAGATATCTCTGATTGACTCTGGTGCAAGGTACATTTACCCTACTTTGCACTACCATTCAATTCTCTACTCTATTGTTATTTTCTTTTCATAGATGTGCACTTTTAATTATATAGTCTGAATGATTTCTAAAGGGTATAGGATTTGATTAGTATATTTTTTAAGGTTAAAAACAATTGGAGTGGTTGTTGTATTGTGGGATTGTAGATTTATCAAACCACTTTCGACTTTGTTCCTTTTCGGGGACGAAAAGTTTTAAGTGGGGGAGATTGTAACGACGCAGAAAATCTGAACCAATTTAAAATTTTTAAATTGGCTAAAATAATGGATTTTAAATATTTAAAATAAATATTTTAAATAATGGCGATGAAAACTGAGTTTGAATCGACAATTGAAAACGAATATAATTAATTATAATTATAAACAAGGCCTGAAATGACGCTGTAGTTTCAAAAATTGAATTCAAACTTTGTCTGACTGTACCGGGTGCAAAACAATCCGGATTTTAGTGAAACCAAAAATATTTAAATCTGTTAGTGAATACCTTTCCAACGAATCTAAAAAATCGAAATTTGATAGCGGAAATCAAAAGATATGTCCAGTTGAAAATTCTGAATAGTCGCTATGGAATTCAGGCCCTTAAAAATGGACATTTTGCAAACGACCTCGGATTTCGACGAAACCACTTTTGTTGGGTCCGGGATGTGAAGTTATTGCTAGGTTTCAAATTTCATAATTTTATGGATCAATATGTGAGCGTGGCAAAGGAAAACGCGTTTGACCAGTTTCAGTTGATTTTAATCGACTGGAAATTGGCCATTTTTCAAACGGTCTCAGATTTCGACGAAACTAGTTTTTTTAGGACCGTATCGTCAATACGAAGCTAGAAAATATTTTTCTGGAATTTTTCTAGTTAGTATGTGACCCCGGTAATTTGAAATGCGCGTTCAAATTCAATATATAGAGTTAAATGTATATTTGAAGAAAACTGATTGTAACGATCGAATCAGCTTGCGATACATATCCCATTGTGTTCGGAACAGGGGTAATGCGCTAGGGACGACAGTCGGTGGGCATGATTTCGAGTTCGAATGGAATGTCAACTTTTCAAGGATTAAATAAATAAATTAATTATATATTATAACCTTATACCCCCCCCCTTTTTTTTTCTTTCCCATTTCAGAAGTCAACCCCTACCCCTTATCGTATAAACCCAAATTCAAAATCGCTGTAGCCCTAAACCCTCGTCGACCTCACCCGCATCGCGCCCTCCGCCTCTTCTCCTTCCTCCTTCATCGTCTTCGTCCACCACCCGCTGCCACTCCACCCTCTCCATCGATCGGTCCTCCGCCTTCCTCAACCCCATCGCGCGATTGACCACCCAACGCCATCGAATCCCGCCGCAGTCCACCCCTCGCCATCGTCGAACCGTCCATCGCCATCAGCACCACCGCGAGCTCCGCCTGAAGTCCATCACCGCACCTCGCAATCCACCTCCACGGTAGTCCGCTCCTCTTTCCGCTGTTGAACCACCCGCACCCCCTCTAGAAAAATACAGTAAATTTTCTTATTTAATTAAATAATTTATTTTCTAGACTGATTTTATTTTATATAAGAAAAACTGAATTTTGTTTTGCATTAAAAACTGATTTTTTTTATATGGTAAAAACTGAATTTTTATAGTGTTAAAAACTGAATTTATATAGGTGAAAGACGTGATTTTTAAATGATGAAAGATGTAATTTTTATGATATGAAGATAATAAAAATGTAAATATTTGATTTTTATATATTGAACATCGAAGTAAAAATTAGATTTTTCTATATTGAAAGTCGAAGTAAAAATCAGATTTTTCTATATTGAAAGTCGAAGTAAAAATTAGATTTTTCTATATTGAAAGTCGAAGTCAAAATTCGATTTTTATATATTGAATAGCGAAGTAAAAATTCGATTTTTTTTATATATGTAGTGGCTACGGGCGAAAGCGACAGAAAGGCGTAAAGGCGAAGATTTCTATAAAGGAAGAGTCGTGGTATTGGATAGCTATTGGCAAGAATTTCTCACTCTTCAGTTTCTTTTTCTAGCTATTATATATGTGTTGAAATAAAAGTGAATTGCTATATATAAATATATATATATATACACCCCTCGTCCACAAACCATGGACGATATTTATTAATTGAAATTGGTGTGAAAATTGATTGATAGCGAATGATTGTTTGGGATTGTTTGTGGTTGATATTGATTGATTGTGGTTGAAAAATACCCGTTTGTGATTGAGAAATATTTGGTTGAAACCACATAGGATTAGTTTGTGGAAATGAAATAAATATATACATGCCGCCTGCATGCGAACTAGATGCATGATCCCCATTGTCAAAAACAGCGAGGTTTTAAGGTAGAGCGAGGAGCCGTACTAGGGACGGTCCCGGTTTTAACTACCCTGCCGTTATGCTGCCGAAATTTTGAATAATATTCGTGTGTTTGAATTATTTTCATTTGCTTAAACTATATTTATTCATTGAATAGAAAACCTTCATGTGTTGAATTGATATTCATTCGTTGATTAGAAATTCATGTGTTGAATGGTATTCGCGTTTTAAATATAAAAATCACATTTCTATCTATATATAGAAACCATAGAAAACCTTCATGTGTTGAATTGATATTCATTCGTTGATTAGAAATTCATGTGTTGAATGGTATTCGCGTTTTAAATATAAAAATCACATTTCTATCTATATATAGAAACTATAGAAAACCTTCATGTGTTGAATTGATATTCATTCGTTGATTAGAAATTCATGTGTTGAATGGTGTTCATATTTTGAAATAAATTGTTTGATAATAAAAAAAATCACCTTTTATCGACTATATGAACTGTGTAAAATAATCTCGTTTTAAAAGAAATTGTTTTATGATAAAAATCCTATTTTTGTCACCTATATGAACTATATAGAAAAATAGTGTTTTGAAATGAATTGTTTTACAATAAAAATCACATTTTTATTGTATGCATGAATCGTTGAAATGTGAAGTGTTAAGAATAGCCACTTGTTCAAAATAAACATATATGAGTTGAAATATTCATTAATTAGCTAATGAAATGATTTGCACCTATGTATGTAACATTAGAATGAATGGTGTTTTTAAACCAAATAGAAATCAAATATGAAGTCGAATAGAAAATGATAAATGATAAGAACTGTATATATATGTACATGCATATTCATTGAACAGGTTATAGCAAAGGAGCTAGAGAAGAGGAATAAAATTTTGTGCCCAACAAATAGGTACACATTTACTGTTTTGTTTGGGTGATGACTTTATGAGCCTATTGGCTAGCCGCTTGGCTTTTTCTTTTTCTTTTTGAGATTAGAAGGACTGGGAAAGCTATTTGCGATTTCCCGATGCTCCCGGTGCAGGGGAGGTTATGGCGAAATTTTCCAAAATTTTAAGGCGTTAGTGAAATATTTGAAGTGAAAACGATATTGAAATCATTGAATGAACTATATTTATATAAATATATAAATATAAATAAAATTAAAACGAAACGAGGCCGTGCAGTTCGTATTTTGAAACTATGATTTCAAACAACTAGTGCGGGAAATCCGACCATTGGATTTTCCCGAAACCTCAACCGTCGGGTTCGCCTTGGAAATATCTTCCCAACGGCACCAACCTTGTAAAAATCCAACGGTTGGATTGTCTGGAATGTTTAATTCAAATCTGATGAAAAACAGCGCCAGAAGCGATTATAATTATATATATATATATATAAATATAATTATATATTTAATCGAATAACGACGCTGCAGTTCGTATTTTAAAATCGAAATTTCAAACGATTGTACCGGGAGATCCGACCGTCGGATTTTCCCGAAACTGGAACCGTTGGATTCGTTTTGAAAAGACCTTTCTAATGATGTAAATTTTGTGAAGATCCAACGGTTAGATTTTCAGATATGTGTAAATCAAATCTGAAGAAAAACAGCGCCACGGCCGCTTTATGGCCCGAAGCGTCGTTTTGAATAAATTAGCTATTTTAAAATAAATAAAAATAGCGATAAATAGTTATAAAATATCATAAGCGATATGGAATGGAAATAAACTGAATTTGCTCGATTTATGTGGCTTTTGATGGTTGAATGTGTTTGGTGTGAAAATTACATTAAAGAACAAGATTGGCGTTGTCAAATAATTTAACCATTGAAGTAAATTGATTTGAAATTCTAAATATACGTGAATTATTTGAGAAGGCCGAGTTAATTCTCATTTCAAATAATTGACCGACGATTGAAAGTCGAAGATGAAGACGATGGTCGAAGACCGGAGATCTTCACCTCGTTTGGATGGTAACCGAGGTCCTGATTGGGAGGCATCCCGAAATATGGATAATGAGCGGTGATCGTCCAGACGTACGTGGTGATCGAAGGGTTTGCGAGGTATTTAGTGCCTCCGGTTTCGTTCAAACCCAGAACGGACTTGTAAATGGACTGTGTGTCTGACATTGGATTTTATTCTATGTTGATTGATCTCTATTAAATATACATCTGTTTGGCGGCGGAGAACTTATTCTTTTGCTTAACGCCCTTCTCTGAGACGCACGATCTCAGAGGTTGTATATCGATGGACATCAGTCGCATGGCATGAATTGCCTGTGTGGCATGCTAAGATGTAGTGATCAGGGCTTCTGTTGAAAAGCAAAGTCTTGTGGTGATGATCAAAGCACCGTCTGTGTGGCGTAGCTTTGTGTATAACGTAAATTCGCGAGCCTCACACCCCGGTATGAACCAGAAACGGGAGAAGGACCTCAGGGAGGGCATGCGTTTCTTCCTAGCTAGGGTGGTGTCAGTGACCTACCAGCCCTGACATTTATATACTTTTCACCTATGTGGTTGTTGCTGTTGCGAGGCGCCTCGCTTTGATCGGACAATCCGGGTCCGATGGAGTCATTCGTTGGCTCGTTTACGCCCCAAAGGGCGGGGAAACGTATTGTTCAGGTATAATAATCCACATCGGTGGACCGACCCTGTCGCTCCAAGGGGCAGTTGCGGCTGTTCCTGAGGCTCGGGCTAGGCAGTCTCGAATTCGGTAAGGACTATCTTTTGCCTTGGTTCATGACAGAAATCCAATTTCCAAATACGACATCGTGCGGTTTTGATTGTATATATATACGGCGACATGATATATGGTACCCATGCCGTCTATGATTGATAGTTATGATTGAAATTGTTTTTGAAACATATAAACACTAGTCATAATATCAAATGCTTTTGTTTTATTCGTATCAATCATATTTTGGCCATTATAAGGTAAAACTCTATCCTCCGGTTTGCGTTGCATTGTGTGATGGGAACTGAGTCTTATAACGGCTTCATTTTTATAAAAAGCATAGCGATGTTTAAAAGAAAGATTTGTTTTAAAGCACTGGCAATCCAATGGAGTAAACCCGTTCCACGAAAGTGGCGTGGTCCTGTGATTAGCCATATTATATATGTGTTGAATAGATTTCTCATACCAGTCCCATGACTGACTCGTAGTTTGTTGCACTTTCAAACTCGGGTGCCCCTTTTTCTGCACGGGCAGCCTTGTATTCAGGTTTAGCTGGTTCTTTCTCTGGATAGCTGGAGCTGAAGATGGATTCTATCATTTATCTCTTTTTATGCTGTTCAGCTCCTATTGTACATATTTTGTTTATTTCCGCTGTAGACATTTATGTATAGCTGAACTGTATTTGTACTAAGTAAGATCCTGTATACTGTGTAACTCTGATGATTACTCTTATCCAGTACATTTTATTGTTCATTATCTGGTGTATTTATTTAATTCTGTTCTGCTATTAACTGTTTCTGTACCAAAGATAACCCTTGTCTCCGTGAGAACGGGATTTCGGGTCGTCTCAGGGCCCGTCTCCAGTCCAAAAGATGAAACAAAAAGGAAATACTTTTTAAGTGTAGCCTACTTCTGACTTGAGGTATTAAGTAGTGGGATCCACCTAATGGGTATTAAGTGTTTCAGTTTACCCTTTCCCATAAGGGTAGAGTCATTGGGTCCGCCCTTAAAAAGGTATTATTTGATCAAATAGCTCGCCTCTCCATAAATAAGAAGTATTAGAGGCGATTGAGTATGAAATTGGTAACCTCCATGATAGTCCGCTTCCTCTGGGTATTAAGGTAATAAATGACCACCACAGAGGTACCATAGGTCTACCAATCCTACTGTAAGTATTAAGTGACTAGGAGATTTGTAACAACCCATATTTTTCTGAATATTTAAAACTTGAGTTTAAGATAAATAAATTGAATAATATTGGTTAAATTTAAGTTTGGTTGATTATAATAAGGATGATGGCTTGGATTATGTATAAACAAAGGTTAAATTGAGTTATGTTTAGAAATATTATAATGTGAAATTCAATATCTTAATAGCTAATTTAATTTAAGTTGTTTAATTTATAAATGGGAATCTCAAATTTAAATTTAATGGTGGAATACTAGACATAATATTAGAATAACTAAAGAAAAAAATTTGAGTTCATTTATTAGAAATTGTAGTTCAAATTTAATTTGATAAATAATCAAATTTGGGAATTTAAAATTCATGAAATCGATTTATAGAATTTATTTAAGTTATAATTGGTTTAAAATGAAATTTAATAAATATTTGAATTGAATTAAAATAGTTAATCGAATAATTGGATATCTTATTAATTAATTAACTGTGAAATTTAACTGTTTTGGCGACCGTCTCAGAATCTGACGAAACCAATTTCATCGGATCCAGAAAAGTAAATTATTATAAAATTTCAAATTGCATTACAATCAGACTTATCGTTTGATCGAACGGGATAAAAGGTGAAAGAAATCAATGTAATTGGATAATTGGTTATTTCTACTATTAGGCCTTCTATATATAGATATAAATATAATTCTTCACACCTCATCAGCCATTTTCATTATACGTTTACTTTCCACCTCCAAATTTTTCTCTGATGGCTGAAACCAATTTAAAACCCTAGCTCAAAATAAAAACACAACTTCAAAAATCAAATCTTTCCAAACTATAGCAAATTACATATCAAACCGAAGGCCTCGACGATACGAAGCTATGGGTACTCTCTGTTTCGACATGCAGTAAGTGGATTGGATAGGAATCGATGGTCAATGTTCGGATTAGCGAAACCCTAGAATTCGATTTGGGGGTTTTCGATTCTGGAGTTAATCGGAGAAATTAAGATATGGGTTTTGAAGAGGACATCCACACGAGCGTATTGGTGGCGGTCGGAGGTTTTATTGTTTGATAAATCGCTGGAAATTCACATTTTAGTGTTCATAAGCCCTTCCGTTCTCTGACCCGGCGGCGGCAAAAGGGGTGACCGGAGGTGGTCTCGTGGGTGTAGGCTGGTGCGATTCTCAAGGAGATTTTGTTTGGTGGTGGTCTCAATACCTAAAACGGCCGGAGATGGGAGAATTTGATGGTCAAAATCGCGGCTAGGATGGGCTTTTCCATTCATAGTACTGTTCACACACGAGAAAGAAGATGGAGCGGGAAACGAGCTGATGTGTCAAATTCTGATTGGGTGAGGAATTTATTTTATTAATTTTTATATATATTTAAAATTCAAATGATAAAACACTAATAACTTTTACCTATGAACTCGGATTTGGACGCGATTGAGTGCGTTGGAATCGTGGCGAATTGCGGACGATTTGGAACTGGTTTGACTGCGTTTGAAGACTGGGAAATTTTGGGTTTGGTTGGACGTCCGATCAACTAAAGACCCAAAGGTGAGTGATTTTCTCACTCACGATCAACTGAATTATTCCCATGTTTATTAAATTAAATTATGAAATAAGTTTGGTTGCATGGTTGTGTTGGTTATTGATCTGTTGCTTAAAATTGACATGCAAGTGTGTTAACATGCAAATGGAAATCGATAATTAATTATTTAAATTTGTTCTAATTTCTAGTTGAAAATCTTACCCTTGTAATCAGTGAAATAGTTTAATACTTATCAATTGGATGGAATGGTTGTGAAGGATGTTTTGGTTGAAATTGATTGTTGAATTGATATTGACACTACTAATGCTTAATATTCAGTATATTATATTATGTGTTTATTGTGATGATTAATCCCATTTACCCTTGATGTTACGGGAATTTAATAAACCCGGGATTTATCAAGTTAAAATAAATTAAGAACACAGGTTGAAATGATAAATATTTGTGACCCTGAATTGGATTGAAATGATATATATCCATCCCTGGAATATTGAAAAATTAAATTTAATATCACTTGGCCAAAGGATAGAAAATTATACACAGACATCGATTGGATAAGTGATTTTAAATATTCGAAATTCTATTCGATGGAATTTTTAATTAAAGGAAGTGTGTTGATTTCGGTGAATTTTATTTTCGTTTAAAACATGAACCGTGAATGATTATGAAGTTGTCAAGGAAATTATCCGAAACAAATCGAGAATTTTAAAATGGGATGTTAAGTATGTCTTGGGGTTACAAATTTATGGTAAAATGTGAAATTGATAAAATCTCCATGAATTAAGTTTTGGAAATAAAAGTATTTGAATATATTCAGAATTACTTCGAATTTGATATGAATTTGGGTCGAATCATATAAATCGAATGGTTGGTTTGAATGTTGTTTAAAACAAGATATTGAAACTATGTAAACTCCATTGAGACTGGAGTATAGATTCAAGTATTTGAAATTCGGAAGATAGGAACAATTACGGTTCAAAGAATTTTATTTTATAAAGATTATATATATATACACATACTATTTGATTTCAAATAAACTATTCCTTTTATTAAAATTTATTTATTAAAACTTTTAACCTATAAACTATTTTGTTATAAATAAATTTCTCTTATATTTTGTTACTCAAAATTTTAAGAAACTTTTTATTTTAAGTACATACATAGCGATTTAAATTATCTTATTTTATTCTAACTACTATGTTCTATATATATTTTTTATATAAAGATTTTTCTTTTTTAGCATCTATTTTCATAATTATATTTTATGAATTGTAAATTTCTTCCGAATGGAAAGTGTTTGGATTTAAACCATTGGTTCAAATGGAGTTGATATAAAGTTACATTTTATTGAATATGAATCGATTGTAAAGTGATTGTAATATGGAATTGTAAATTTTATTCTACTTGAATATAAATGGATCTCCTAAACGATTGAAAGGAGTTGTTATGAACATATATTCTATTTGAATATGAATGGATTTCGAAGATAAATCGATTTGAAATAATTATAATCTTTGATATGAAGTATATTCTATTCGTATATTAATCGATTTTTGAAATATTATTTGATTATAATATAATGAAATATATTCTAGTTTAGAATATAATCGATTTTGGAATGATTATGATATTTTGACATAGAATTATATTCCATTTGAATATAAATTGGGTTCGAAACAAACATTATATTTTGATATGAAAGCGAACCTTTGTGAAAAGTAAAAGAACCGACTAATGTGGAAAAAATGTAAACGTTCGGTTGTTGAAGAGACCGGAGTCGGTAAGTGGCATGCTCTCTGCCAGTGTCGATACCACCTTAACAATTGTGTATGTTATGACGTATCCAGAATGAAATATGATGACTTTGAGGCGATTATTGGATTTGAAGAAAGAGAATGATGATGGAATAGCCTTGACCTTCGGGTCATAATTAAAATGACTAAAACAGGAGTTATACCGTGACTAGTTGAGGTAGCACCTCTTATCAGACACACTTCTTCGATACTATTTCTATGATTATGATGATGATTAGGGCCCTTTTCTTTTTGATTTGGGAGTATGTTTCGAGGTAGGAGGTAGTGGCTATTACGCGTTACCACCGGTCCGGGAGTGCAAATGGTAGAATCCTACCCAGGGTATTGCCTCGAGTGCCTTGTCATATTTATCCTTATCGAGCCCCATATGATTTTGATTTAGTGTTGCTTTCTATGGAGTGCCCTCTGATAACACCGGTACGGTGAATTTATAGTACTGTATAGACTGTGATGCCTATAACCGGCGTAAGGGTAACATGGTAATCCCGCTTACGCTATTTTTATTATATTTACTTTACTGGATAAACACTATCATAAGAGCATATTATACTGTGTATGTATTAGTTTAACGGATCCTTGAGAGATGGAAAAATCTCGTAACATCTCTTGAGTTACTGCACCCATGACACTTAGGTTATTTCGTATTTTAATTTGACTAATATGAGAATGATTTAGTGATGATCCGAGTGTTTTTGTGTTTTCTTTTTGTGCAATACGCTCGAGTCAGCAGAAGTTTGTAGTTAGCGAAGATTTTGATGACTTGAAGAACGAAGACGAAGATTGTGTATATATCTATTATATATAAGTAATTTCCGCTGCACTTTGTTTTTGTTGTTGTTATGTAGATATGTAAATGTGTAACTCCGATAATCGTTGTATGTTATAGACAAATGTATGTATTTCAACTGGTTTAACTGTTAGTTAATTATTATATGTTATCCTTCCGCTGTGAGAAATCTATTATTTTTTTTTCTCTTCTTTCTTCTTTTTCCCAATAACTACCTGTGTTGGTGATTTGTTTGGGTCGATATGTGTGGTTTATTGTCGATTTGAATGGTCAAAAATCCAAGTTGTTACAAGTTGGTATCGGAGCTTTGGTTAGCGATAACCTTGGCTTTGTTTGGTAATTAACTCATTAGAGATAAGTAAGTAATGCCCTAGAATGAGTTGAATGAATATACGAGAGAGCGTACTTGTAATTTTGGTGTAAGTGGTTTTATATTTTGTTGATTTGTTCTATTGAATATTTATAAATTCTGGTAGATACATGGGACGCCATGGTATCGATAGGAATTTCTAAATAATCGAGTAGAATGGATCGACATAATATGTTTTTGATTATATTTTAAATATATCAAGTATATTATTGGTTTTAGGTGTATATGCATTCGTTACGAGTAGATAATAATATTATGTTATTGTTTATTTTGGTTGATTAAATAATAAATCTAATGGGAAAATTTTAAATGGTATAAAGAAATTTGAAAGTGAAATCTATTAAGTACAATTAGGTGTAAATATATCTTGCAAATAAAATAGAAGTGAACTTGAGAGCTAGATTCTAGGGCTTCTGAAAATAGTGTTACCAAAGTTTTGAAATAATAACGTATTATAAGAAATAGTTCTGGAAATAGTTTTCAAAAGATTTTAAATGAAATAAGTGTAATCCCTTCTTGGACCTTAGAAATAGCTTCGGTAATGAGTGCACGCATTATCGACGTTTATTTTGAAGAGCCTGAGTGGAGGAGACCACTCAATGATTATTATAACTTGTTTGACAAAGGATTTTGGATTTAATCCCATATGGTATAAATTTTATATATAGTATTAGTATATGTTATTTAAAGTTGAATTTAAATTAAACCAGAATCAAAATTCCTAGGTTCTTTGTTAATTATAGATTTGGAGTTAAAATTTTATATGGTATGGTTTTCTATAAATAGTATATGTACATATATTATTTTAAACTTAGTTTAAACCCAGAACCAAAGCATTTAAGTTCATCTTAACTAATGATATTGATTTATGTACTAAAGTAACTCGATTCATTAGATATTTTTTTTTTAGCATAACGGTTGTGTAGAGCGGCTCTACACATCCGATTAGATCTATTAATAATAATAGCATATTCGGCCAACAAGCCTGACCGATAGCATTAGTACTAATATTGCATGCAAAATGCATGCAGGGAGTTTTAGCGCCTAGCGCGATTAATTACATATTATGCTAATTAACGAACAAGCCAACCTAACTTCTAAACACCACAAACTTACTCCACTAACACAACTCCTCGCATGATCAAGTAAGTCATCAACAACACAAGCCAGAAAACACAAAAAAGCTTGCCAGTAGCGAGAGAGTGTGCGGCACATGATGTACTTACCATGGGCGAGGGTAGTGGCGGCACAGCTGAGCGCCTTCAGCGTCGGTGCTTTCAAAATTTTCATTTAAATGCTTAAGCGTGAGTATTAATAAAGTTAAACAAATTCCAAAATTGGTCGATAAGAGTGCGGGAGAAATAAAAATTTAGTGTGAAACTACATTCACTTGAAGTCGACTAAAATAAATTGGAAAGTTTTGTTGTGTAAATAAAATGACAATAGCTTATGGCTTAGAATAATTTAATAAGAATATTAAGTTAGTCGATAAGGGGTTGAAAGGAATTTATGTTAGTTGATAGAAATGAATGGTCGATAAATTAAAAATAAGAAATTAGATGGTGAATTAGTGCACATGTGAAATAAAGCCATAAAAATCTAAATAGGGTAAACCTCATTAGGACAATATATCGAATGTAAATCTGGGTATGAATAATGAAATGCGAATCATTTCATCGAATGGATAATTTGAGTAAAGGAATTGCGTTAAATAAAGTTTAACCTAAGAAATCGAATAATAATGGTTGAGAACTAAGTGTAAATTTGAGTATGAATTTTCCTTAACTCAATTCATGGTTTGAGAGTCGAATAAATAAATTGAGTTAATGGAATAAGATTTAGTTTAAAGTGAAATGGGAATAAGTGAACAGAAGTGCCAAAACAAGAGAAATGAGATGCAAATATAAAATTTGGCTTATTCGGAATAAGATAGTAGTTAAACGAATTCTAAGTTGGGAATTGAAGATATTGAAATGAGATATGAAAATAAACTTAACCTAAGTTGGATGGATTTAATAAAATGAAATCAACTTAGGAAAATTCAAAAAGTCGATTTAGAATTTGTATAGATGGTTGGGTTGAGTAAGTAAAAATTTGAACCATACCAACGATCAATGGAAAATTAAGTAAATGAAATTTTTGTACACAAGATAAAATGTGATGGTTTATATAAAAACCATAACTGACCTTAACCCATGGTAATAGATTTGAAGTTAACTTAGTATAACGAGGAAATGAAATAAAATGGGAATTGGAAATATGAAACAAGGTATAGGAAATATTAAACCGAAGTCTAATTTATTAAATTTGAATATAAAAAAAATATGGAACTATGTGGATTCAATTAAGTCAGATGAATTAGTATTAATGGAGCTAAACTTGAGAAAATTTAAACTGGTCGATTTAGAACCAAATATAAATGAATGAAAAATAAAGTGAGGATGAACTTGAATAACTAGAATAAATAAAACCGGAATTAATTCAAGTGAATGGCTAATTGAATATGGATAAATGGAACGACATTCAGTGTAATATGGATGAAATAAATGGGAATAAGTAATGAAATTTGGTGAGTTTATCCATGTTGATGAATTTAAGAATTTAATATAATCGAGTTCGTTGGAAAAATAAAATGAATTCAAGTTTTAATTGGAATTTAACGCTTGGAACGAAACGGGAAGACGAATAGGAAGTATATGGAATGGAGTAAACAACTGAATGCAAACACAATTCTTGGATAATGAAGTGAATATAAATGATTGAATGAATGAACGAGAACAAAAGAAAGGGTGAGTTGCAAACGGACTTAATATCAGATGGACGATAATGGAATATAAATGAAACTAAAGTTATTATAAAGGAGACGAACATGAATACATTTAAGCAATAGAAGTGTGAATCATATTATGTGCATAATGGAGCGATAACCCATTTTAGATGGTCAAGCTTTGCTAAAGTTTTTGGAATCCTAAAGTTTGAAACTCTAAATAAAGTAAATTGATGTTTATGTGAAACTCTAGGATGTTCAGTAAGCCGAAGCAAATTAGCCATAACTTTTGAATGGATGATTGGAATTCGACAATTCTGGACTTTTCGGAAACCTTAGAAACTGAACTAAAACTTTCATATAGAGCCATGTCGAAATTTTCAAGTTTACTAGGCTGTATTCAAGTTTTAGTCGTAATACTATGTGCAGAAAATCAAAAACTGAAGTGTATATCAATATTGTTTTGACCATAACTTTCTTACGGAGCGTCGGATTTTGATGTGCTTGTACATTTCGGAAAGCCCAAGATGTATTCCTTGATTTGTTGGGTAAAATTTTGCTATTTAAAGGGTTAAAAACTGGGTTGAACAACTTAGGCCTGCATTTTTTATTGTGTGGCTGAAGCGTTCACTTTTGCTAGAACAGTCATAACTTTTGAATGAGTTATCTGAATTCGACAAGTCCGGACAATTCGGAAATTCTGAAACGAATGTAATAACTTTTTCCTAGTGTGCTTTAGTCAAATTCCAACATTTAAAGGGTGATAAACCTCATTTTGTTCGCTGGCCTGTAGTTAACATTTTGGTTTTATAGTTGAAATGTTCGATATATGTTGTGTAAGTTATATGCCTTTGCTATGTATTATATATATGTTCAATTCTTATGCGTATGTGAGTATTTAGAAGGTGTAAGGAAATCGCACTACGCTTTGGAGCTCGCTTGCACTAAATACTAAGGTGCTAAGATAAATAAAATTGCAATTAACGCTAAAAGAGGTACGTATTTGTGTTATATGGTTATGTGGTCGTATACAGATATTGTTTTCCCCATTATTTGGATGCCTCATCATGTGATGAGATGTATAATTGGATTTATGCATATCATGATTTTTCTGACCTCTCCGTACAAAGGAGATGCTGCCGAAATTTCTATGATTTTGGAAGTTAGAAAATTTATAAGATTTTATGACTCGATAACTTGATTTATTAATGCTATCTTAAAAATTATAGATTTGAATATATATATATATATATATATATATATATATATATATATATACACATATATATGTGTGTGTGTGTGTGTGTGTGCACGCTCAATACCTTATTTCGTTCCCTTTTTGAGGACGAAAAGATTTGAGTGGGGGAGAATGTAACAACCCATATTTTTCTGAATATTTTAAACTTGAGTTTAAGATAAATAAATTGAATAATATTGGTTAAATTTAAGTTTGGTTGATTATAATAAGGATAATGCCTGGACTGTGTATAAACAAAGGTTAAATTGAGTTATGTTTAGAAATGTTATAATGTGAAATTCAATATCTTAATAGCAAATTTAATTTAAGTTGTTTAATTTATAAATAGGAATCTCAAATTTAAATTTAATGGTGGAATTCTAGATTTAATATTAGAATAACTGAAGAAAAAAATTTGAGTTCATTTATTTGAAATTGTAGTTAAAATTTAATTTGATAAATAATCAAATTTGGGAATTTAAAATTCATGAAATCGATTTATAAAATTTATTTAAGTTATAATTGGTTTAAAATGGAATTTAATAAATATTTGAATTGAATTAAAACAGTTAATCGAATAATTGGATATTTTATTAATTAATTAACTGCGAAATTTAACTATTTTGGCGACCGTCTCAGAATCTGACGAAACCATTTTCATCGGATTCGGAACAGTAAATTATTATAGAGTTTCAAATTGCGTTATAATCAGACTTATCGTTTGATCGTACGGGATAAAAGGTGAAAAGAATCAATGTAATTGGATAATTGGTTATTTCTACTATTGGGCCTTCTATATATAGATATAAATATAATTATTCACACCTCATTAGCCATTTTCATTATACGTTAACTTTCCTCCTCCAAATTTTTCTCTAATGGCTGTTAGACCAAAAAATGGTTCTAAAACCCAAATCATTGTGTTTAGAGTGTTGGATATGAGGAAATAACTGAAAAATAAGAGAAAAAGCAAGACAACAAGATTTTTATAGTGGTTCGGCGTTAATGAGCCTACGTCCACTTCATATATTCTCATTTCAATCAGAGATTACAATAAATATTGTCTCTCAATCACTTGAATCTAATGAATAATTCTCTCTGAATTCATTAATTTCATTGAGGAAGATGGTGGTTATTCATGGAGAAGTGTTGGCCACGGTAGCCATGGACAAGGACGTGCCAAAAGTCCCCTGAAAATGCCTTCTGGAGGTGTATTTATAGTTGTAGGAGAGCTCATATGGTGATGGGGTCGTGGTAGGACACGTGGTACCTGATCCGGGAAAGTAGGAGCGATCATAACCTTGAGAATAGGTAAAAATATACATGTGTAGTAGCGGGTCCTGGTCGCGGTTTGAGGTCACGGTTCATGAACCGGGGTGGTGAGCTGGTGATGGTGATGGTCAGGCTGGGTCATGGTCACGATCCGACCCCAGGGGGTGGTCACGATTCGACTCCAGTGGGTGGTCATGATCTGACCCTAAGGGGTGGTCACGATCCGATCTTTAAAAAAGCCAAAATGCAGGTTTTTCCATATTTTTGTATGCGTTCACGGAAACAGACGTAACTTTCAAACCGTAAGGCCGATTGGACCAAACGAAAGCTCTGCTTGAAGCTAATTCATAAGGCTACAAGTATTTGATGTGATTAGATCCAAACGAGGTCGTTTGATAGGGGTCTCGAGCTAGTTTATACTGATGTTGTGATTTTGACCAAACTGCCCTGTGTCTTCTGACGATGCTTCCAATGCCGGAGAGTGATGTCATCCAGAGAATCCATATGCGACAACATTTGCCAAAAGGTGTGTTAACATGATCTTTGCTTTGGGTAGCCTGGTCACAAAGCAAGCTAACATTTTTCCCCCCAAAGTACATCTTATTGCATATGAGATGTGCTTTGAGTGTGTTGAGCTAAATCTCCTTGGAACTTCATTTATCCTTGAGAAAGCTTTATCCATCTGTTGCATTGCTTCCATTGGAGCTAGTCAGCCCAAGTTTTATGGAAGAAGTATTCGAGATGATCAAGTAATGGTTTAAGCCTTGTCGAATCAAGAGGTCTGATTCATTCATCAAAAATCACATTAGATCGTTGGCTCTCGAGTATGATTCTACACGCATAGGTCGTTATCGAACACCGTCGTCATTCTACTTAGGCCAAGCATGTTGTCGAGTTGTACTTTCTCTTATGTACGAGTTGATGTATGAAGTAGCCATCTAAGTCATAGGGCGATACAAGAATCTTTAGGTTCTGAGCTAACATCTGGACTGTTGTGATGGAGCACACCAGAATCATCATATGAATTTGTCATTTGTGCTCAAGTTTGGACTATCTTAATATCTTGATAATGATCCAGGGTCTTAAAATCGCATTGAATCGCAACAGTAAGGAACCCAAAAGCCATGATCACTTCGGATCAAGCCAATGAAAAATCAAAGATCCGTTGTCGCATTGGGCCATATTTTAAGGAATCCACAATCGTCCTGGATTGTCTTCAAAGTTAGTCTACGAATCGAAACTTGTGCTCTCAGTGCCATCGGAGGACAAGTAAAGTCAGTACTCATGCCCCCAGCACCGGTGGAGTTGAGCTAAGTTAATGGGGGCATACAGTCTTTAAGCTTTTATACTCTCTCCAGTTGATTCAGGCCGTAGTTGAGTTGCAAGTTTAGCAATTCCAGTTGACCCAAAGTTGTCATGTGTTCTCTTGAGTCAACAAGAGTTTGACTTGTATACGCGAATGGTCGAATCACATTCGCTTTGATGTCATTGCTTATCTTTAGTCAGTTAGTGAAGATTGCCACCAGTGAACTTATTTGCTTTCATCGGATTAATCACGAAGTTGAGTAGGTTTGTCAAAATGCAAGAAAATGAATGTCATTATGAAGTAAGTCGAGCCCTTCCGTTCATGCTTCGGCATAATTCGAAATGGTTGTTACAGTCTTGTTGAGTCTCTTTCTCATGCTTGGTTTCGTTAAGCTTGGCAAACAAGATCATGGCCTCGATTAGTGAAATAGACTTTCTCCGGAATAGCACATTTTTATCATTCTTATCCAGGGGTTTTCCTTTGTCCTTATCGTTTCAGGAATTGGAAGGTGCTCCATTCTTTGCCACAAAAGCATCAAGATCATCCAACTCGACATTAACACCTTCTTGTTATAGAAGTATGTCCACCTCAGGGTTGAATTCATCAAAGCTTCTGAGAAAATCTCGTTATAGAGAAAATTTAAAGTCTGGGGGAATAACAGGGGATCCTGATGTTCCACGTGTAAGGGATGTGATTGTCGTTATCCATATCATCTTGAGAAGTGGCACCTCTCGAGAGGTGCCGAATCAAACTGGCGAGCAGGTTGCCATCAAAGAATTGCTGCACATTGTCAATATCATGGTTGGTGCCCTTAGCATTGATCTTAGATTACAAAGGGGTCTTTGCTGATTTCTTGATTCCTCTTCGATATAGCCCCCAGGGTAGTGGTTCTAGTCATTCGACCTGACCGGGTTCCTATTCTTCGAATTATTGGGTTCTTGCTTGGAGCCGAGTATGGAATGTCACTGTTCTGAGTTTGTTACAATTCTTGCATTATCATATAGGATGTTGCAGGTAGTTGTTCCATTGTCCATGTTTCCATCCACGATGTTCTGAATCGAAGCTGCATGCTACACGCCTGCTGATTGGTTTATGTTCAATTCGAACTGATGGTTGATATCTGGCCGAGCCAAGTTCATCATTGCTTGAACTTCGATTTTATCATTTCCAGCGAATTGATGATTGTTGCTTGGCCTTTCAATTGTCGTTGATCCCCCTGGCATAAAGTCTTGAAATAAGTGAAGATCGGCCTCGGGCTTCTTAGATCCACATGTGCAGTAGCCGTCAATCAGGCTTCTGTCACTCAATTGGGAACGGAGGCATCGAGTAGTTGAACTATGCTGCTTGAGGCTCGTATTTCGTGCCCCATCCTTGGGGGTTTGTTCTGAGTAGCAGGGTTCGAACCCATATCTTCTCTGGATTTATATTCACTCTTTGCCCCCAAGAGTCAGAGTTGAGTGCAAACCGATTTATTGGTACTCATCCCATGCTAATCTCTAGCCTCCCATCCAAGCTCCAAGGATTGAAATCAAGCGATGAATATTTGGATCGTAGTCACCTTTATTGCTCCTGTTTGCTCTATGCATCAAGGGCAAGGTCGGGGACGAAATGATTGCATCACATTCAATTATTACATGGGATATATCCATCCTTGTCCGATCTTCGCATTCTGGAAGTAAGTTGGGATCAGCAGATAGATGTTCTCTTTGCATCTGGTTTCTGGTCTTCAAGGGGCCTGGGTCATCCTTCTGGACGCAGCCCTTTGTTCGTTTTCCATTGGCATGCTGTTATTGTTGCGAGTGAGGCCCTCGCGTTCTTGACTAGATATCTTTTGTAAACCTGCATTTAGTAATTAAAATTTTGTTTCTTCTGCATTGTCTTGTACCTGCGAACATTCCATAATTAGTTATGCATTTAAACATTTGAAACGCAAATGGTCAAATAAGTCATGAAGCATTATAAGTTTTCAATGCAATTATAAATGAAAATGCACTAAAGTAGTATGTGTGCACAAGTATGCCACCAATCAATCATTAACTTAGTGCCTGGCCAGGACTTTGTTGAGGATTGATTAGGACCTTAACTGTTTTGTCCCCATGTCCGGACATGGAGGATCCAGGCTCAGCTTTCAGTCTGGCCCCCGACACTCTGGCGGGGTAGGAGCCCTTAGGGCACCAATCCATGGTGCCTTTATACTCTCCCGATCCTTCAGTGGGTTAGAGTTCGAGCTCGGTTCTTAGTCTGCTCACCGATCCTTCAACGGGGCAGAAATTTTGGGGGCGCAAAATCTCTAGCGCCTTTATACTCTCCCGATCCTTCAGCGGGGTGGAGTGTATTTCGAGGCGGTTTTAGTCAAGGTGCACCTTTACACCTCATGGACATTCTCTCTGGTCCTTTATACTCTCTCTCGAATCATGAGAGTTAGAGTGGTTCAGGCGAATGGTCATATCATTCGCCTCGGCGTTCTTTCTACACTCTAGTTCAAAGAGTGGGATTCTACCGCTTCGGGTGTCGTTCTCGAGATCGGTTCTGGTCCATGCTTCATGCTTCACTCTGGCGAATGGAGTTGTTCGGACAAGTGGTCGGGTCACACTCATCCTAGGTTTATATTTCTATCCAAACTATGTGGATAACGTCGGTCAGTCATACAGTTGGGAAACGTTTGCCAAGGCTTCGTGTTCCTCCGAAAAATCTATGGGAGGAGTAGTTGGCACTAAACTTCGGGTACCTGCATCATTCATATCGCACGAATTAGTCATGTCAATAACTCAAGAGGCATGTAGAAGCAGATTTCATGATTGAAAGGTAAGAATATCAATGGGCACTGCTGCCCCCCTATCGGGATTCATGTAATCTGGTGGCATGGAGGATAGGATCGTGCCATATAGACGGTCACACAGCGTTCATCAGGAGTCGGACTGCGAATTTGCAATTCAGCGATTGATGCACAATTGTCTTGTGGTCTGCCACATGTGAGTCAAGGGTTGGATGGTCATCTCGGATCCACTTTAAGTTGTACAACTTTCTTTAGATGGAGGGCGTGGCTTTGTAGACGAGCAGTTCAGTCGGGCTTGTTATGGAAATGATCTATAACTCTGCATGAGGGTGTTAGAAGCCTAATTGGCACTAGATCCTAGGTACCTACACCATCCACAGATTAATTCATCTGAGTTAATTACATCAATTACTCATAAAGCATGCAAATACAAGAGTCATGGTTAAAGAATAATCATGTTAAAGGAGTGAGCATCATTCTGAGCGAGAATGGCGTTGTGGGTTCTATTGTAACGACCCGGAAAATCTGAACCAATTTAAAAAAATTAAATTAGCTAAAATAGTGAATTTAAAATATTTAAAATGAATATTTTAAAGAATAACGATGGAAAGTAGGTTAGAATTGACATTGAAAATGAATATAATTATTTATATATATAAACAAGACCTGAAATGGCGCGGTAGTTTCAAAATTTGAATTCAAACTTTGACTGACTGTACCGAGTGCAAAACAAAAAGGATTTGAGTGAAACCTAAAATATTTAAATCTGTTAGTGAATATCTTTCTAACGAATCTGAAAAATCGAATTTTCGTAGCGGGAAGCAAAAGTTATGGCCAAATGAATTTTCAGAAAGGTCGCTATAGAAATTATATAGCCCGTGAAAATGACCATTTTGCAAACGACCTCAGAATTCGACGAAACCACTTTTATTGGATCCGGGATGTCAAATTATTGCTAGGTTCCAAATTTCAAGATTTTTGACGCTACTATGTAAGCGTGGCAAAGGAAAATGTGTTTGGTCAATTTCTATTAAATTGGATCGACCAGAAAAAGGGCTATTTTTCAAACGGTCTCAGAATTCGACGAAACTAGTTTTGTTGGGACCGTATCGTCAAAACATAGCTAGATTTATTTTTCTGGAATTTTTCGAATCAGTATGTGGCCCTGGCAAATTGAAATGTACGTTCAAATCAAATATTGAATGTTTTATATTTTAATTTGAATGAAAACTGACTGAAACGGTCGAATGGGCCTACGAAACATATCCCATTGTGTTCGGAATGGGGGTAAAACGCTAGGGATGACAGTCGTTGGGTTTGGATTGGAGTTCGTGTGTGAAAGGGGTGTATTTTCGAAATTTAAAAATATATAAATTAAAGAAAAAACGTGATTGGCCATTCACTTTTATCTCTCCCCGTAACTCCCCCAATCGACGACGGCTATCTTCCATTCCTTCTCTCCTCTTTTTATCTGAATCCACGCATCAGAATCGCCAGCTCCAGTTGAGGTTTTTGTGGAGAATCCTCCAAGCTTCAAATCAGTACCAGCCTCGGCCCCTATCATCGAGTATTCACCGAGATCTGGCCCTCCAAAGTTCGAGTCTTTAAAGCGCCGCCGCGCCTCTGATCGTCGATCGATCTGGGTGAAACTACTAGCACCGAGGGCGCCTCTCCTAGCTCTACGTTGTGGCGCTGGCCGATCGTTCTGAAGTGGCACGGATTTCGAGGAAAGTGAAAACCTAGTTTTGAATCAAAATAGAAAGGTACGGCAGTTTATTTTATTTTATATTCTATAGCACTTCTAAGCGCTACGGTTTTTGAT
Organism: Allium sativum; assembly: GCA_030737875.1. Lineage (NCBI taxonomy): Eukaryota > Viridiplantae > Streptophyta > Magnoliopsida > Asparagales > Amaryllidaceae > Allium > Allium sativum. Next base: position 219,935,498 of record CM060921.1, read on the forward strand.
TTCACTGTAAAAATCATATCTTTTTCGTTTGTTGATGAAATTCAGTGAAATAAGAGACAATGGACTCGTGTGGACACCTTCTACATTCTAGAAGAGACCGCATATTTTTCTGAGCCTTCTGCTATTTTTGGTGGAGTGGAACCCAATGTGATATTTCTAATTTATAAACGATATGGAAAACGACGATGTATAAATTATAAAGTCGATGTATGAGTTATATAAGCGTTCTACACCTTTTGCATAAGCGTTGGATAAGTTGTACGTTCGATATATAAGTTATATATGTGTTGCATAAATTATATATGTGTTGAAATAGAAGTGAAATGATTATATATATATATATATGTATGTATGTTTATACGCCCCTCGTCCACAAACCATGGACGATATTTATTGGTTGTGATTGGTGTGAAAATTGGTTGATAGCGAATGGTTGATTAGAATTGTTTGTGGTTGAAATTGATTGATTGTGATTGAGAAATACCCGTTTGTGGTTGAGAATTATTTGGTTGAAACCACATAGGATTAGTTTGTGGAAATGAAAAAAAATATACATGCCGCCTGCATGCGAACTAGATGCATGAAATCCCCATTGTCAAAAGCTGTGAGACTTTAAGGTAGAGCGAGGAGCCGTACTAGGGACGGCCCCGGTTTTAACTACCCTGCCGTTATGCTGCCAAAATTTTGGATAATATTCATGTGTTAGAATTATTTTCATGTGTTGAAACTATATTTGTGTGTTGAATAGAAATTCATCTATTGAATGACATTCATGTTTTGAAATAAATTGTTCTGCAATAAAAATCACTTTTTTTCTATATATATATATATATATATATATATATATATATATATATACAAACTATAGAAAACCATTCATGTGTTGAATGGTATTTGTGTTTTAGAATAAATTGTTTTATAATAAAAATCCTATTTTTATCATCTATATGAACTATATAAAATAGTCGTGTTTTGAAATAAATTGTTTTACATTAAAAATCACATTTTTATTATATACATTAATTGTTAAAAATAGTGAAGTGTTGAAATAGAAGTCAGTTAGATAAAAATATCATTTTTATCATAAATATGAAAAGAATATGGTTTTGAAATCGAAGAATCGATTATATTTATAAATATATATATATATAATTAAAATATATTGAATAACGAAGCTGCAGTTTGTGTTTTGAAACCGTGATTTCAAACGAGTAGTGCGCGAGATCCGACCATCGGATTTTCCCAAAACCGAAACCGTCGGGTTCGCTTTGGAAATATCTTTCCAACGACACCAACTTTGTAAAGATCCAACGGTTAGATTGTCTGGAATGTTTAATTCAAATCTGAAGAAAAATAGCGCTAGAATCGATTATATATATATATATATATATATATATATATATAATTAAATCGAATAACGACGCTGCAGTTCGTATTTTGAAATCGAAACTTCAAACGATTGTACCGGAAGATCCGACCGTCGGATTTTCCCGAAACTGGAACCGTTGGATTCGTTTTGAAAAGATCTTTCTAATGATATAAATTTTGTGAAGATCCAACGGCTAGATTTTCAGACATGTGTAAATCAAATCTGAAGAAAAACAGCGCCACGGCCGCGTTATGGCCTGAAGCGTCGTTTGAATAAATTGGCCATTTTAATTAAATAAAATAGCGATAAATCATTATAAAATATTATAAACGATATGGATGTGAAATTTAGAAACTAACTGAAGGTTGGATAAGTCGAATGGTTTCCTGGGTTTTGATTTGATGTTGGTTTCGGCCTTCGGGGTTAATATTTGGGAAATCGTTCTCTTACTGATTTCGGTTAGTGACTGATGAATTGAAATGAAGCGTATATCGTGTTTGTGTAGCATTTTTTTATTATATACGCGAGTTGCTCAGAAAGACCGGGTTTATCCCATTCTGAATAACTGAATCAACGATAAGAAGTCGAAGATGAAGACGGTGGTTGAAGACCGATCTTCACCTTGTTTGGATGGTAACTGATGTCCTGATTGGGAGGCATCCCGAAATATGGATAATGAGTGGTGATCATACAGACGTACGTGGAGATCGATGGATATGCGAGGTATAATAGTGCCTCCGGTTTCGTTCAGACCCAGAACGGACTTGCAAATGGATTGTGTGTCTGACATTGGAATTCATTCTGTGTGATTGAAAGCCATCAGTTGCATGGTGTGAATTGCCTGTGTGGCATGCTAAGATGCAGTGATTGAGGCTTCTGTTGAAAAGCAAAGTCTTGTGGTTGATGATCAAAGCACCGCCTATGTGGCGTAGCTTTGTGTATAACGTGAACTCACGAGCCTCACACCCCGGTATGAACCAGAAACGGGAGAGGACCTCAGGGAGGACGTGCGTTTCTTCCTAGCTAGAGGTGGTGTCAGTGCTTAAACTGGCTGACATTTATATCATTTTCACCTATGTGGTTGTTGCTGTTGCGAGGCGCCTCGGTTATATCGGTCGATCTGGGACCGATGGAGTCATTCGTTGGCTCGTTTACGCCCCAAAGGGCAGGGAAATGCAGTGTTTAGGAATTTTTAATCCACATCGGTGGACCGGCCCTGTCGCTCCAAGGGTCAGTTGCGGCTGTTCCTGAGGCTCGGGCTAGGCAGTCTCGAAGTGGGTAAGGACTATCATTTGCCTTGGTTCATGATGGAAATCCAATTTCCAAACACGACACCGTGCGGTTTTGATTGTATACCTATATATGGCGACATAGTGATATGGGGCATTAATGTCGTCTATGATTGATACTTTTGATTCGAAATTGTTTTTGAAACATATAAACACTAGTAATAATATCAAGTGCTTTTGTTTTATTCTTATCAAGCATATTTTGGCCGTTATAAGGTAAAAACTCTATCCTCCGGTTTGCGTTGCATTGTGTGATGGGAACTGAGTCTTATAATGGCTTCATTTTATAAAAAGCATTGCGATGTTTAAAAGAATTATTTGTTTTAAAGCACTGGCAATCCAATGGAGTAAACCCGTTAAAGTGGCGTGGTCCTGTGATTAGCCATATTGTAAATGTGTTAAGTAGATTTCTCATACTAGCCCCATGACTGACTCGTAGTTTGTTTCACTTGCAAACTCAGGTGCCCCTTTTTCTACACGGGCGGCCTTGTATTCAGGTTTTAGCAGGCTCTTTTTGGATAGCTGGAGCTGAAGATGGATTCTACCATTTATCTCTTTTTATGATGTTCAGCTCCTATTGTGCATTATGTTTTGTTTCCGCTATGGACATTCATGTATAGCTGAACTGTATTTGTACTAAGTATGATCCTGTATACTGTGTAACTCTGATGATTACGTTTATCCAGTATATTCTATAGTTCATTATCTGGTGTATTTATTTATTTCTGTTCTGCTAGTATTTGTTTATGTGTTATATTCCAAAGATTACCCTTAACACCGCAGTACAGGATTTGGGGTCGTCACAACGTGGTATCAGAGCATTGGTTAAGCTTAGTGCTGGAATATAACATATGAACGAACTCGTCAGAAATAGAACCAGTAGTGTTCTAGGATGCGTAACTCGTTACAGATAGGATCAGTAATATCCTAGTATGAGTAAAGCAGAATGAAATACACCCCAGTAGGCACATTTACATTCAAGTATTTGTCTCTATATTTTGAAATATCTTTTCTGTTAACCTGACCCTTTGTCTGCTAATTGCAGATGCTCTAGAAAATGAGTGGCAGGAACAGAAGAAATAATCGTATGGCTCGACAAGCTAATGAGCCAGTTGTGCTCCCGCAGCCAGAATCAGATATAGAAGTTCTATACAAGAGATTTCGAAATCTGGGTGGATCACCACTCTTAGGCAAAGAGTCCATTATGGAAACACAAGCTTGGATTCGTTCTGCTGAGAAAATCTTTGACGGTTTAAAGCTGAGGGATGACCAGAAAAGATTACTGGCCTCCTGGGCACTCAAAGAAGAAGCTTTGTTTTGGTGGGATTCGATTATTAAAGAAAATCCAGAAGGTGATATCATCTGGGATAGGTTCAAAGTGATTTTCCTAGAAAGATTTACTCCTCCCGAAGCAACTGAGCGGTTATGTGATGAATTCTCTTATCTGATACAAGGTGATATGACCATCCCAGAATATCATAAGAAATTCAATGAACTTTCTCACTTTGCTCCTCATATGATTCAAGATCCAAAGAGGAAGAATCTGAGATTTATTCATGGCCTGCAAAGGAAATATCAGAATAGTGTAATGAGGAATGTGAAACTTCCTTTTTCTGAAATTATATACATGGCTTACCAGTATGAGGATCTCGACAAGAAAGGCATGTTACGCTATGAAGAGGAGGTCAGTCCTAGTAATAAAGGAGAGTCTGAAACTAATAGTCCGAAGGCCAGTACGATGTCTGAGGTCGGTAAGAAGCCTAAAGTAAATCAAAAAAGGGCCAGATCTGAGAAAGAATCAGTAATGACCGCCATATGCCTTAACTGCAATCAAAAGGGTCATCTGTCCAGGAAATGCAAGTCCTTGAAAATGCAGAAGGAGTAATCTAAATCAAAAAACAAGGTTAAAGAAAATAGAAAATGCAATCTTTGCCATCAGGTGGGTCACGTAAAGCAAGATTGCCAACTATCAAAGGAATCTGAAATAGTACATATAAATGAAGTAGTAGAAACTTCTGAGCCCTCAGCTAGTCAGGGAAGGCCTGATGTTTTAGAAGGCACACTCAATGTCAAAAACATTCCAGTTAAAGTACTGTTTGATACAGGTGCATCGCGAAGCTTTATTGTAAAGAATGCGGTTAAGAAACTGGATTTGAATTTGAAAAAGCTCAAAGAACCAATGACTGTACATAATCCAGTTGGGGGTTCCCTCGATCTCAGTTGGGTTTGTGCGGTACCTGTCTCTTTTTCCTGTTATAAGTTCCCTACCATCTCTATCGTCATGAATTTTACTGAATTCGATCTTATTTTGGGATTAGATTGGTTAACCAAATATGAAGCTGAGGTTAAGTGTGCCGAGAGAGTTGTTAAGGCAAAGGCCCAATTAGGGAATTATATAACCATACCCTGCGATGGCCGGAATTCAAATAGAAAAGACTTCTGGGCCGCTTTGGATGTTTTTCCTGCTCAAATAGAAAATATCCCTATGGTCATAGAGAATATTCCCGACCTCATCAAAGATATTCCTATCATACAGAATTACGCAGATGTGTTCGAAGAAGTCGTTAGTCTACCTCCACAGAGAGAAATTGATTTCAAGATCGCTTTAATTCCGAATGCAAGGCCAGTAGTGCACGCCATTCGGAGGATGAACCTAAAGGAGAAAGAAGAACTAGGCAATCAAACACGACAGCTCGTATGGAAGGGTCTGATCAGGCCTAGTTTCTCTGATTGGGGAGCAGCAGTGGTGTTTGTCCCAAAATCTGACGGTACTCTGCGACTATGTGTGGATTATCGTGATTTGAACAAGCAGAAAATAAAGAATAAATATCCATTGCCGCGAATCGATGATCTATTATATCATCTGAATGAAGCACAGGTATTTTCAAGGATGGACCTAGCTACAGGCTTCCATCAGCTTCGTATTGCCGAAGAGTGTGTTCCTATGACAGCATTCAGTGGTCCAGACTTATTCTACGAGTGGTTAGTAATGTCGTTCGGCTTATGTAATGCTCCAGCATACTTCGTCGATCTGATGAATCGAGTGTTCAGAGGAGTTTTGAATAATTTTGTTCTGGTTTTCATTGACGATATTCTAATCTTCTCTAAATCAAAGGCCGAATATGAAAAACATTTGGAGCAAGTTCTAGAAATTCTCTGAAGGAATGTATTGAAAGCCAAACTGTCCAAATGTATATTCTGGCAAGATGAAGTAAAGTTTCTTGGCCACGTCGTATCGAAAGAAGAAATTGTTGTGGATCCAAGTAAAATCACAGCTATTCAAAATTGGAAACAGCCTAGTACTCCTACAGAAGTCCGCAGTTTTCTCGGATTGGCTAGTTATTACCGGAAGTTCGTTAAAGATTTTTCGAAGATATCTAGTTACTTAACGAAGCTTACAAATAAGCACTCAAAATTCAAGTGGAATCCAGAATGTGAGGAGGCTTTTGAAGAGTTGAAGTTAAGATTAACAACTGCTCCAGTGTTAACGATTATCGATGGCAATCAGGATTTAAAAGTCTGGACGGATGCCTCTAGATAAGGCCTTGGCACAGTATTAATGCAAAGAGGTCAAGTTGTTGCTTATGCTAGCCGTCAGCTGAAGCCACATGAAAAGAACAACGTCACTCAAGATCTTGAGTTGTTGGCTATCGTATTCGCTTTGAAAATCTGGAGACACTATCTGTTGGGTGAGAAATTCGAACTGTTTACATATCATCAGTCGTTAAAGTATCTGTTCACCTAGAAAGACCTGAATCTGAGGCAGCAACATTGGCTAGAGTTCCTTGCAGCATACGATTTTGAGATTCTATACACTTCAGGGAAAGCCAATGTCGTGGCCGATGCGTTAAGCCGAAAGAATGTAATGATCGCCAGCTTTATTATTACGACTTCCTTGATTGACAAAATATCTATTCTTCAGAAGGATGATAATTTTATTAAGGATATGATCAAAAGGATTCAGAAAGGAGAACCCTCGTGTTTTCAAATAGATAACGATGGGACCCTGAAATTGAGAGGAAGGATTTGTGTTCCTGACATCCCCGAGCTCAAAAGGGAAGTGTTAGACGAGTGTCACAAGTCTAAGCTGAGTATCCATCCTGGTGTGGCCAAAATGTATAACGATCTCAAGCGAACATTCTGTTGGAAGGCTATGAAAAGAGACGTTTCAATATATGTTAGCCGATGCCCTACTTGCCAACTAGTCAAAAGCGACCAACAGAAACTGGTCGAATTGTTGCAACCGCGGGACGTTCCAGGTTGGAAGTAGGAACATATTTCTGTGGACTTCATAGATGGTTTGCCCAGAACCAAAAAAGGAAATGAAAGTATTTGGGTGATCGTAGATCGCTTCACGAAGACCGCCCATTTCATACCTGTCTGATCAAACAGAACTGCTCAGAGTCTGGCGCAGATTTACTTCAAGGAAATTGTTAGACTACACGGAGTGCCGATCAGTATAGTTAGTGATAGAGATCCAATATTCACTAGAAAATTCTGGGAGGCATTTCAAGTAGAGCTGGGAACGAAGCTGAACTTGAGCACCGCTCATCATCCTTAGACAGATGGTCAGATTGAGAGGGTGAATCGTATACTAGAAGATCTATTGCGTGCTTGTGTTCTAGATTTCGGTGGATCATGGGAAGACCATTTACATTTGGCTGAATTCTCATATAACAACAGCTTCCAGGCGAGCCTGACAATGTCACCATTCGAAGCATTGTATGGTAGACCGTGTCGATCTCCTGCTTGTTGGGTCGAACCTGGTAATAGACTTGTATCGGGACCAGATATGATCCGTGATGCTGCAGACAAAGTCGATTTCGTTAAGAAACGATTACTCGCCGCTCAAAGCCGACAGAAGAGCTATGCCGATAAGAGAAGAAGAGATATATCATTTGCGGTAGGCGACTATGTATATTTGAAAGTATCGCTGATGAGAGCAGTTATCCGGTTCGGCAAAACTGGGAAGTTGGCGCCCAAATTCATTGGTCTGTTTCCTATTTGTAACACCCCACACCCGTTATGGTCACTCGCTAAGGGAATGCCATAACATCGGTGGAGTATTTTAAGTGAATATAGAACAGAAAAATTACAACAAGACAAATATAAGTAATACTTGAAAATTTTAAAACATCATTTCATTTCATTGCAGCGGAAAGTAAAACATGTTTGGTTACATCACAAAACCATAATAAGAGTCAAGTACAAAATATCCATCCTGATAAATAAAAGTACATAATCCCATTTCATGAACTGATAGCCATAAAAGAAAGGGTAAGCTGAGCTCTACACCTATGGTCCAAGCTCCAAAAGAGAATAAAGCAGCCTGATCAAAGCCCACTCGTACTGGGCCCACTCTGATAACCTGAGGGTTGGGAAAAAGATAAAAACAATGGGGTCAGACATAAGTCTGAGCGAGTCCTATAACTTTAACAATACAATCATTAAAGTAACCAGAGAAGACATAAGCTTGATATACGGTAACGTCTGGGGATGAATGGCTACACTAAGCAGCTTGGTAGACTTAGGATAAACTAAGATAACCGTAAAGACGCATCTACCCACCCAAGGATAATTACTACACTGCACCACACCAGTCATTCCTACTTAAAGGTTGATCCCCCTAAGTGTACTTAGTAATTTAGTAGTTTCGTGTACCCCTATCTGACTACATAGGTGTACCCACTACTCCCCAAGCGATCGGCTCCCTTACGTAGATACTCGTGCTGGTCCCACGATGGGGTGAATCATTACCCAAAGTGGCAACCTGATAATATCAACGGTGCACGGCTTTATATCTACACGATGCAACAACGACTTACCAACCAGCCCGGGTCCACACACGCATATGAAACCCGTTGGTCCTGCGTTGCCACCACTAACCCGGTTTGGCCTCTTATAGTCAAGCCCAATATGCGTGTCCCGTCACTCGACTAGAGTCGAGCCTACAAAGATACGTTTGGGATATTGGTTGAAATGGGCCCCCACAAGCTACCACCTAAGCTTGTTATTTCTAGTGAATCCCACTTAACCCTTTAACCATGTCCACTTACATGTTATACATTTTGGCTAAGTCATTAATCATATTTTAATTGCCATTCAAGGCACCCACTAGATTTCCACATGCCACCCAAAAGCACTTACTTAACCCTTTAACCATGTTTTAATTACATGTTCCACTTTGGTTAAGTATTCTAATCGTATTTTCTATTGCCACCTAAGGCAACCCACTAGTTTCCTCATGCCACCCAAGGCACCCACTTAACCCCTCATGTCCCACTACATGTTAATATGGTTAAGTGTTTCTTAATTAATTAAGACCGTGATCTCCCATAAAGACCTCCCACATTAGACTTGCTTTTATGACAACTGGTTAAGCCGGTAGGGTCCGGGCAGTTTTACGTCATAACAGAGTCTAACCTCGTGTCTTTACTTTAATCACGTATTTAATTTGTGCCTAAGACCTCCCACATTGGGCTAACATTTGTAGCAACTGGTTAAGCCGGTAGGGTCCGGGCAGTTTTACACTACAAATGAGTCCAACCTCGTGTCTTAGTCGATTAATTACACCTAAGTGATCACCCCCATATTTATTAATTATCCCTAATTAATATTCACATTTACAAGAATATGGGTAGACCTAACTCAATAGGTAAATTCCCATTTCCATAACATGGGTAGACCTAACTCAATAGGTAAATTCCCATGGGGTAGACCTAACTCAATAGGTAAATTCCCACTTATGCTTATTCATTTTATGGTATGCTTAATCATAACCATTTCACACCATTTCATTAACATGTTTATTAACCCCATCGTTTCCCACGTACTTATGCTAACACGACATATTTTCAAGAGAAGATTCTCTCACAATTAACATGGGTTTCACTTAGCATACATTAGCATTAACATGGGTTAAAAGGTGTCCACTTACATCATGATATTAACCCAACTAGCATTACTAAATAACCCAACTTGCATGAACATACATATGTCATGTATAAAGGCAACTTGCATAAGTGTTCATAGGTTATACAAAGGTGAACTTGCATGTGTCTTAAAGGTGTGAACTTGCACAACATGTTACATGTTAACTTGCATAACATCATACACATAACTTTGCATAATATCATAAACATAACTTGCATATCAACATACACATAACTTGCATAACATCATGCACATAACTTGCATAACATCATACACATAACTTGCATATGAACTTGCATAACAACATGCACATAACTTACATAACATCATACACATAACTTGCATAACATGTTGAACTTGCATATAAGCATACGCATAACTTGCATAACATGTTGAACTTGCATATAAGCATACGCATAACTTGCATAACATGTTGAACTTGCATATAAGCATACACATAACTTGCTTAACATGTTGAACTTGCATATAAGCATACACATAACTTGCTTAACATGTTGGACTTGCATATATGACTTGCATCTTAAAGGAGGGTGAACATGCATATATATATATATATATATATATATATATATATATATATACACACACATAGCATATAAAGGTGTCATCTTGCATATGTATGCATCACATTTAAAAGGGTAAACTTGCATGTCATGATTTATGCATAATACCAAACACTTAGCATGCATAAAACCACATACTTAGCATGCATAGAATCAATTACTTATTATGCATAAACCCACCACCTAACTTGCATAAACCCACATACTTAACTTGCATAAACTCACATATTCAACATGCATAAACATAGGATTAATATTAAACATAGATTAGCATATTCACATCATATCATATGACTTGAAAACCCATTAATCCTCATGCAAAACCATAGATCTCATCATATCTCATCTACTTAATTTAGCAATTGATCATCAAAGTGATAGAAACTCACAACTAGCAAATTTGCACTCCAAATGAAGAAGATTAAGATGCTTAGAATGGATTAGAGGTTGATTAGAGAGTGATTAGCTTGCAACCCTCTTCATAAATTAGTGGAGGCTCCTTCTAAGATTTAATTTGGCGGCATGTAGCCCTCAATTCTATTTTTAGTATGGATTAGGGTAGGTTTAGGGTGTATTTATAGATTAGGTGAGTGTTTTAGGCCCTTAGATTAACCCTAGATTAGATTAGGACCCTTAGATTTCGGAAATCTCTAGAACCCAGCCCAAGACTCAACCAAAAACCAGATCTGGTGCACCCAGATCAACAGGGCCGACACCCTGTGTCGACACCCCTGTCGACAGGGCTGTCGACACCCCTGTCAACATGCCTGTCGACACCCTTGTCGACATGCCTGTCGACACGGGGCTAGGCGGGAACTTTCCCGCCCTTTCCGCTTTTGGCTCCAAACTTGTTTTAGAACTGAATTTTAAATCTGTTTTTAACTTTGAATTTTCTGAAAACTTCTTTGGGCCTTAACTGGGCCATACGGACTCCGATTTACAAAATTTCAGACTCTATTCTGCGTATTTTTCCGAGATGAACGCAATGACGCATCCCGTTTCCCCTGATTCAAATTATTAAATTTAATTCTGACCTGATTTCTATTATAACAAGGTATTCAACATACGGGGTGTTACATTCTCCCCTCCTTAAAGGATTTCGTCCCCGAAATCCCTAAGTTAAGGAGAATGCATATCCTACCATCCAAACAACCATCTACTCAATCCATCAACCACGGGCATCCATTGTCCTTAAAACAATAATTCTAATGAAGTATGAACATATGCAAAAAGTGTGTGTATATGTTCCCTATCTAATGTAAAATTAGGCGGTCCACCAATTCAGTTGACCTCCCTAATGCAAACCATGATAGTGCCATGCATCCAATATGTATGCGAAAGAACCCTATTGACACATACTATTTCTACATGTGTGCACAACCATACACCAAAATGCATCATCCATATGATAACGCAACCATTATACATCCATTAATATAGCTACCTACACACATAAATATGCAATATGCAATATGAAGTGACTGAGCCGATCTAGTGCCTAAAGTGTGTGTATATGCATCCACGAGCAACCACTAGCAAACACTTGCATCCACTTGCATCCATCATACATAACATGTCTCAAACACATGTTTCAACCATAGGACTATCCTATCTGAAGGTCAAAGGTACTAACGAGAGGACATACTAAGGATAAGATAAGCACAAGATATGCGATGAAGGAGAAGCAAAAGGACATACCCTCCGAAAGAAAAGGGTACCTCGAACGCATCTTCGCTTCCGTCTTCCAGGTAGCGTCGCTCTCTTCATCTCCCCATTGTACTTTGACTAGTTAAACCTCTCTGTTTCTCAACTTCCAAATCTCTGACCCAAGGATGCAAGTAGGAGCTCGTCGAATCGTCGCATCACGCTCTACTTCCACTTCTCTAAGCAAGCTCGGCTCTACCACCTCTGCGGTCTCATGTAGGCACTTCCTCCCATGGAATACATCATGTACACCACTAAGTCTGTCGGGCAACTCCACCAATGGAAGATGCTCCTCCCATGTACCTCCAAAATCCAAGATACATAGCCTCAAAAGGTCTTCTAGGACACGATTCACCCTCTCAGTTTGGCCGTCCGTCTGAGGATGATATGCGGTGCTCAGACACAACTGAGTCCCTACCGCCTCTTGCAAACTTCTCCAAAACTCATTAGTGAAGATAGGATCTCGATCACTCACAATACTGGAAGGTACACCATGCAATCTAATAATCTCTCGAATGTAAACTGAAGCTAGACATGAAATAGTCCTCTTGCTCTTCATGGGTATGAAATGGGCACAATTAGTAAGTCTATCCACCACAACCCAAATCCCCGTATTACCCTTCCTTGATTTCGGTAATCCTTCGAGACACTATCCCACTTCCTTAGCGGAACTTCCAATGGGTGAAGCAACCCACTTGGTTTCTTTTGCTCCGCTTTCACCAAGCATCTAGCGACATACTCGGCCATGCCTTTCTTCATACCGGCCAAAAAGAAAACTCGCTTCATGTCTTGGTACATCTCGTCCCTACCGGGATGAATGGTCATCTTCGACCGATGTGCATCATCAAATATAACCTTCCTCAAACCCCTGTCTTGCGGTACGCAAAGTCTACCGTCTCTACACAACCACCCCTTACCATCTAGGGTGTACCTACTCAAATGGCTGGACGACTCACCCTCCTCATGAACTTCTCTACAAACTCAACCAACTGTGGGTCGTCCCGTTGTGCCTCACAATTCCGTCCCGAAAGAGTAGGTCTAACCTCTAAGGATGCTATCAAACCGGGTACAAAATCAACAGAAGGTCTGAAGTCAAACATCGAGATAAACTCCAAGCTTCGTCGTTCAACGAACAACGAACTCAAGGACAACCTTTTTCTACTTAAGGCGTCCGCTACCCCGTTACCCTTGCCAGGAGTATACGCTATCTTAAAAACATAGGATGCTGAGAATTCCATCCACCTTTGCTGTCTTAAGACTATGCGCTCCAAGAGTCTTCAACACTTCCCTAAGATGTAGGGCATGCTTCACTCCTCTTCCAGAGAAAACCAAGATATTATCCCATACACAATTGTCACAACTATCCTCCTCTCACGTAGACCATTCTAATCGAACTCGACATCCCCCAAATGCAAGCCCTAAAGGCCTAAACCAATATCAGACCAACACCCAAGGGATACCCCCTTCGAATTCAAACGACCTACGTGAGATGATACTAGTAAAAACGGCTAACAATTAAGCCCTTGACCAACTCTGGATGTCTTTGCCAGTCTCACTTCCAAAACCATCGTTGATCATATAACTGGCTTCGCTTAACCTATTAAGCACATACGAAAACTTGTTTCGCTCTTAGAAAAGACCAAGATGTCATCCACAAAGACCATCATGCACCTACTTAGGTACTCCCAAAACACCCTACTCATCTAATCAACAAAGTATGTGGGGCGTTCGTCCAACCAAATGGCATCACCAGCCACTTATAAAAACCATCCGGAGCCCTAAAGGTAGTCTTCTCTATACTATCCTCAGCCACTCTCAACTGATGAAACTCCGTGGCTGAGTCCACTGCGAAAACACTGAGGCGCCAACCAACTGATCATAGGGATCATCAATCCTCGGCAATGGGTGTCTATTCTTCTTTGTGTGTTTTTTTAGTTCTCTTTAGCCTACACAAAGTCTGAGGGACCCATCCGCCTTCATAGCAAAAACTACCGGAGCACCCCACTCCGATATACTTCGTCTTCTAAACCCCTTCTCAAGCAAATTGCCTACTTGCTTATGGAGTTCCCTCCTCTCACGAGGAGCCACGTGGCACACTGGCCAAGACACTGGTTTGGTATTGTCTACCAGATATATTCGGAAGTCAACCTCCCGCTCCGGAGGTAAGCCCTTCACCTCCTCAAACACATCCGAGTATTCCCGGACCACTTAACAGATCGCAAACTCTTGACCGACGTGTCAAGCGATTCTAGATAACTTAGCATAACAGATTCCATGGGATTACAAGAGATCTCGAGAGTGTTACCCTAGCGGGTCATAAGCCTAACAACTCTCCTTCCACAATAAGAACGGCACCATTACCGGATAACCAGTCCATGCCCAAAACTAACCCATAGCCCGTGAAGCCCAAAAAGCATCACATCTAAACTCAACGCTAAGTATAGCAACTTTCAAACCCAAACACATCATGGAGCCCCAATTGGGTTTGAAACAACTAAGGGATCATCTACTAACTGGTGTCTTAGTGCAGTGACTCAACTAACAATAATGAAATAAACGAACTCGATACGTCAAAATCAAGTAAAGTTTGACCCGGATAATCAAACAGAAAAAAAACTAGACTTTCAATGGAAATAGTTCTACCTCTTTCCTGAATCGGTGGAACCGCAAGAGCCTGAGCTTGCCCCCTTGCCTGAGTTGGTGCCAAAAGAACTTGCACCTGTCCTCCTGAGGTAGATCCCGTCCTTTGCCCTTTCTTAGGGCAGTCTTTCACTAGATGTCCTGCTTCGTCACAGTGGAAGCAGCCAGCCTTCCTCTTCTTGCGACAATCCTTGCTTAGGTGGCCTAGTGTCCCACAACTGAAGCACTTCTTCTTTCCCTTGCCACCGTTGCCTTTCCCACCCTTGTTTTGCTGTTGCTGTTGAGGTCTCTTCTGATCTCCTTTCTTCTCAGGTGCTTTATTAGCATTGGGACCCTTCTCTTCCTCATGCATAAGTGCCATGTCCACTAGCTTCTCGAAAGTGGCCCCCATAGGGATGTGAGACATAGCCAATCCGTGCATCGGTTCGTTCAAGCCTTTAATGAACCTCAAAGCTTTCTCTTCCGGTGTGTTTACCAAGTCCATGTTGAATCTCTCTAACTGATTAAACTTGTTAACATATTCTTTCACCGACAAGTTCCCTTGCTTTAAGTTCAAGAACCTTTCCACGTGCATATTTTCTTCCGCTTTTGAGAGAAACTTTGCCTCAAACCTTTGCCTGAAATCCATCCAAGAGTCAACAGGGCGTTTTCCATTAGTGACCTCCCACCAGAACGAGGCCTCTCCTTCCATTAACCAAGCGGCTAACCTGACTTTCTTTCCCTCTTCCACTTCCAAGATTTCCATCAATTCTTCCGTCTCATTAAGCCAATCCCTAGCTCCCACAAAAGGTTTTCCTCCCATAGCCTTAAACTTCCTACAAGTCATAGCAAAAGTATCTGTGCGAGGAGGAACGGGTGCAACGGGTGAAGGAGGAACATTTGCGGGACCTGCAGCGGCGGCCCTAGCCTCTAACAACCTCCTATACCATACTGGTACCGCTACACCGTCCGGAAGATAAAGATCTTCAGCCATGCTGAGACGAAAAAGGAAAGATTCAAACGGAGAATTCAAAAGATAAAGATATGGCTATCGGGGATTATGCTTTTCTTTCAAAAACTTTTCTCTTAAAAGACATGTTTTTGAAAATACTCCTTTCAAAATATCCTTAGAAAATAGTTTTTCTTGAAATTTTATCTGTTCCGGTAACCTTAAGCTCTGATACCACGTGTAACACCCCACACCCGCTATGGTCACTCGCTAAGGGAATGTCATAACATCGGTGGAGTATTTTAAGTGAATATAGAACAGAAAAATTACAACAAGACAGATATAAGTAATACTTGAAAAATTTAAAACATCATTTCATTTCATTGCAGCGGAAAGTAAAACATGTTTGGTTACATCACAAAACCATAATAAGAGTCAAGTACAAAATATCCATCCTGATAAATAAAAGTACATAATCCCATTTCATGAACTGATAGCCATAAAAGAAAGGGTAAGCTGAGCTCTACACCTATGGTCCAAGCTCCAAAAGAGAATAAAGCAGCCTGATCAAAGCCCACTCGTACTGGGCCCACTCTGATAACCTGAGGGTTGGGAAAAAGATAAAAACAACGGGGTCAGACATAAGTCTGAGCGAGTCCTATAACTTTAACAATACAATCATTAAAGTAACCAGAGAAGACATAAGCTTGATATACGGTAACGTATGGGGATGAATGGCTACACTAAGCAGCTTGGTAGACTTAGGATAAACTAAGATAACCGTAAAGACGCATCTACCCACCCAAGGATAATTACTACACTGCACCACACCAGTCATTCCTACTTAAAGGTTGATCCCCCTAAGTGTACTTAGTAATTTAGTAGTTTCGTGTACCCCTATCTTACTACATAGGTGTACCCACTACTCCCCAAGCGATCGGCTCCCTTACGTAGATACTCGTGCTGGTCCCACGATGGGGTGTATCATTACCCAATGTGGCAACCTGATAATATCAACGGTGCATGGCTTTATATCTACACGATGCAACAACGAATTACCAACTAGCCCGGGTCCACACACGCATATGAAACCCGTTGGTCCTGCGTTGCCACCGCTAACCCGGTTTGGCCTCTTATAGTCAAGCCCAATATGCGTGTCCCGTCACTCGACTAGAGTCGAGCCTACTAAGATACGTTTGGGATATTGGTTGAAATGGGCCCCCCCACAAGCTACCACCTAAGCTTGTTATTTCTAGTGAATCCCACTTAACCCTTTAACCATGTCCACTTACATGTTATACATTTTGGCTAAGTCATTAATCATATTTTAATTGCCATTCAAGGCACCCACTAGATTTCCACATGCCACCCAAAAGCACTTACTTAACCCTTTAACCATGTTTTAATTACATGTTCCACTTTGGTTAAGTATTCTAATCGTATTTTCTATTGCCACCTAAGGCAACCCACTAGTTTCCTCATGCCACCCAAGGCACCCACTTAACCCCTCATGTCCCACTACATGTTAATATGGTTAAGTATTTCTTAATTAATTAAGACCGTGATCTCCCATAAAGACCTCCCACATTAGACTGGCTTTTATGACAACTGGTTAAGCCGGTAGGGTCCGGGCAGTTTTACGTCATAACAGAGTCTAACCTCGTGTCTTTACTTTAATCACGTATTTAATTTGTGCCTAAGACCTCCCACATTGGGCTAACATTTGTAGCAACTGGTTAAGCCGGTAGGGTCCGGGCAGTTTTACACTACAAATGAGTCCAACCTCGTGTCTTAGTCGATTAATTACACCTAAGTGATCACCCCCATATTTATTAATTATCCCTAATTAATATTCACATTTACAAGAATATGGGTAGACCTAACTCAATAGGTAAATTCCCAATTCCATAACATGGGTGGACCTAACTCAATAGGTAAATTCCCATGGGGTAGACCTAACTCAATAGGTAAATTCCCACTTATGCTTATTCATTTTATGGTATGCTTAATCATAACCATTTCACACCATTTCATTAACATGTTTATTAACCCCATCGTTTCCCACGTACTTATGCTAACACGACATATTTTCAAGAGAAGATTCTCTCACAATTAACATGGGTTTCACTTAGCATACATTAGCATTAACATGGGTTAAAAGGTGTCCACTTACATCATGATATTAACCCAACTAGCATTACTAAATAACCCAACTTGCATGAACATACATATGTCATGTATAAAGGCAACTTGCATAAGTGTTCATAGGTTATACAAAGGTGAACTTGCATGTGTCTTAAAGGTGTGAACTTGCACAACATGTTACATGTTAACTTGCATAACATCATACACATAACTTTGCATAATATCATAAACATAACTTGCATATCAACATACACATAACTTGCATAACATCATGCACATAACTTGCATAACATCATACACATAACTTGCATATGAACTTGCATAACAACATGCACATAACTTACATAACATCATACACATAACTTGCATAACATGTTGAACTTGCATATAAGCATACGCATAACTTGCATAACATGTTAAACTTGCATATAAGCATACACATAACTTGCATAACATGTTGAACTTGAATATAAGCATACACATAACTTGCTTAACATGTTGAACTTGCATATAAGCATACACATAACTTGCTTAACATGTTGGACTTGCATATATGACTTGCATCTTAAAGGAGGGTAAACATGCATATATATATATATATATATATATATATATATATATATATATATATATATATATATATATACATAGCATATAAAGGTGTCATCTTGCATATGTATGCATCACATTTAAAAGGGTAAACTTGCATGTCATGATTTATGCATAATACCAAACACTTAGCATGCATAAAACCACATACTTAGCATGCATAGAATCAATTACTTATTATGCATAAACCCACCACCTAACTTGCATAAACCCACATACTTAACTTGCATAAACTCACATATTCAACATGCATAAACATAGGATTAATATTAAACATAGATTAACATATTCACATCATATCATATGACTTGAAAACCCATTAATCCTGATGCAAAACCATAGATCTCATCATATCTCATCTACTTAATTTAGCAATTGATCATCAAAGTGATAGAAACTCACAACTAGCAAATTTGCACTCCAAATGAAGAAGATTAAGATGCTTAGAATGGATTAGAGGTTGATTAGAGAGTGATTAGCTTGCAACCCTCTTCATAAATTAGTGGAGGCTCCTTCTAAGATTTAATTTGGCGGCATGTAGCCCTCAATTCTATTTTTGGTATGGATTAGGGTAGGTTTAGGGTGTATTTATAGATTAGGTGAGTGTTTTAGGCCCTTAGATTAACCCTAGATTAGATTAGGACCCTTAGATTTCGGAAATCTCTAGAACCCAGCCCAAGACTCAACCAAAAACCAGATCTGGTGCACCCAGATCAACAGGGCCGACACCCTGTGTCGACACCCCTGTCGACAGGGCTGTCGACACCCCTGTCAACATGCCTGTCGACACCCCTGTCGACAGGGCTGTCGACACGGGGCTAGGCGGGAACTTTCCCGCCCTTTCCGCTTTTGGCTCCAAACTTGTTTTAGAACTGAATTTTAAATCTGTTTTTAACTTTGAATTTTCTGAAAACTTCTTTGGGCCTTAATTGGGCCATACGGACTCCGATTTACAAAATTTCAGACTCTATTCTGCGTATTTTTCCGAGACGAACGCAATGACGCAGCCCGTTTCCCCTGATTCAAATTATTAAATTTAATTCTGCCCTGATTTCTATTATAACAAGGTATTCAACATACGGGGTGTTACACTATTCTTGAACGGATTGGAACTCTCGCTTATAGGGTTCAATTGCCTGATTGGTTGCCTGGAGTGCATGATGTATTTCACATATCTCAACTTCGAAAGCATGTTCATGACCCAGACTTGGTTGTGGAAGAGGCCGCACAGCAAGATATTGAAATTACTCCAGAACTAGCTGTGAGAAGAGAGCCGCTCAAGATTATTGGCAAAGAAACCAAAGAGTTGAGGAACAAGAAGGTTCACTTAGTCAAAGTGCAATGGAGTGGGGATCCGCGAGATTGTACTTGGGAAACTGAGGAGAGCATTCGGAAAGCCTATCCTAAGTGTCGGGTAGATATCTCTAATTGACTCTGGTGCAAGGTACATTTACCATATTTTGAAATTTCCATTTTGTTCTCTACTTTGTTGCTATTTTCTTTTCATGGATGTGAACTTTTAATTCTATAGTCTGATTAATTTAAAAAGAGTATAGGAATTGATTAGTATATTTTGGAAAAGTTAAAAACAAATGGGTTGTTATTTGTGTTTTGTGATAGTAGATTTGATTAATTAAATTATTAAAATGATAGTTAATTTAATCAATAAGAGAATGAATGGTAAATATTTATTCGATTAAATCACACATTGAACTGATATAAAAATAGATAGAAATATATACATGTGCATATATATGTTCGAACAGGTAAATGGATAGCTATTGAGTAAAGAAATTATTTGCGTGCTCGACAAATAGGTAAACCTTAATGAGTTGGATGCGAAATATTATTATATCAACTCCTGTGAATGCCATTGGATGCGGAGTGCTGGTTGTTCTGTGTGTAATAATAAACGTCGCCATAGGATAGTAACAATTAATTTTGAACTACACTGCATGGCATACTTCTTGAAGATAGGCATACTTCATCATATACCACATAAGCATTTGGAGCTTATGTGACGAGGTGGAAGATTTACCATACAAGCGAGAGGCTTGTATGGCGATGACTATATTTTACAGGTTGAACTGATGACTGATATGGACCATATAAAATTGTAATGATAAATTGCTAGATTAATAAAAAAACCACACGGGTCTGGGGTTGACAATAATCACGTCTCTCTAGTTATTAGGTACGGCACATGGATTATTTATTTCCCACACGGGCGAGGTGCCGAGAATTCATTCTCTGGAGCAATTAAAAATACACACTCCCTCAAGCTTTGACAGGGTGACGAGAATTTATTCTCTGGAGTTATTATCTATACACGCTCCCTTGTAAACACCAGAATATATCACTATAAATATGTGTATGCTTTATAGGATTTATTGGGTACCTAATACGGCCCAATAAATTTCCAACTGCCTCCCCGTACAAAGGAGGTTATGGCGAAATTTTTCGAAAATTTCGGGTGTTATCCAAATTTTTGAAGAATTGGAAAATTCTCAGAAACTGAAAATTTGGAAAATGAAAGCCAGATTGGAAGTAGAGTTGATTAATCAAACCACTTTCGACTTTGTTCCTTTTCGGGTACGAAAAGTTTTAAGTGGGGGAGATTGTAACGACCCGGAAAATCTGAACCAATTTAAAAATTTTAAATTGGCTAAAATAGTGAATTTAAAATATTTAAAATGAATATTTTAAATAACAACGATGGAAAGTAGGTTTGAATCGACATTGAAAATGAATATAATTATTTCTATATATAAACAAGGCCTGAAATGGCGCGGTAGTTTCAAAATTTGAATTCAAACTTTGACTGACTGTACCGGGTGCAAAACAAAAAGGATTTGAGTGAAACTAAAAATATTTAAATCTGTTAGTGAATATCTTTCTAACGAATCTGAAAAATCGAAGTTTCGCAGCGGGAAGCAAAAGTTATGGCCAAATGAATTTTCAGAAAGGTCGCTATAGAAATTATATAGCCCGTGAAAATGACCATTTTGCAAACGACCTCAGAATTCGACGAAACCACTTTTGTTGGATCCGGGATGTCAAGTTATTGATAGGTTTCAAATTTCATAATTTTGGAAGCTAGTATGTAAGCGTGGCAAAGGAAAATGTGTTTGGTCGATTTCTATTAAATTGGATCGACCAGAAAAAGGGCCATTTTTCATACGGTCTCAGAATTCGACGAATCTAGTTTTGTTTGGACCGTATCGTCAAAACATAGCTAGATTTATTTTTCTGGAATTTTTCGAATCAATATGTGGCCCCGGCAAATTGAAATTTACGTTCAAATCAAATATTGAATGTTTTATATTTTAATTTGAATGAAAACTGACTGAAACGGTCGAATGGGCCTACGAAACATATCCCATTATGTTCGGAATGAGGGTAAAACGCTAGGGACGACAGTCGTTGGGTTTGGATTGGAGTTCGTGTGTGAAAGGGGGGTATTTTCGAAATTTAAAAATATATAAATTAAAGAAAAAACATGATTGGCCATTCACTTTTATCTCTCCCCGTAACCCCACCGATCGACGACGGCTATCTTCCATTCCTTCTCTCCTCTTTTTATCCGAATCCACACATCAGAATCGCCAGCTCCAGTTGGGGATTTTGTGGAGAATCCTCCAAGCTTCAAATCAGTACCAGCCTCGGCCCCTATCATCGAGTATTCACCGAGATCTGGCCCTCCAAAGTTCGAGTCTTTAAAGCGCCGCCGTGCCTCTGATCGGCGATCGATCTGGGTGAAACTACTAGCGACGAGGGCATCTCTCCTAGCTCTACGTTGTGGCGCTGGCCGATCGTTCTGAAGTGGCACGAATTTCGAGGAAAGTGAAAACCTAGTTTTGAATCAAAACAGAAAGGTACGGCAGTTTATTTTATTTTATATTCTATAGCACTTCTAAGCGCTACGGTTTTTGATTTCATTGTAAAAATCATATCTTTTTCGTTTGTTGACGAAATTCAGTGAAACAAGAGACAGTGGACTCGTGTGGACGCCTTCTACATTCTAGAAGAGACCACATATTTTTCTGAGCCTTCTGCTATTTTTGGTGGAGTGGAACCCAGTGTGAGATTTCTAATTTATAAACGATATGGAAAACGACGATGTATAAATTATATAGTCGATGTATGAGTTATATAAGTGTTGTACACCTCTTGTATAAGCGTTGTATAAGTTGTACGTTCGATATATAAGTTATATATGCGTTGCATAAATTATATATGTGTTGAAATAGAAGTGAAATGCTTATTTAAATATATATATATACGCCCCTCGTCCACAAACCATGGACGATATTTATTGGTTGTGATTGGTGTGAAAAATGGTTGATTAGAATTGTTTATGGTTGAAATTGATTGATTTTGGTTGAGAAATACCCGTTTGTGGTTGAGAATAATTTGGTTGGAACCACATAGGATTAGTTTGTGGAAATGAAAAAAAATATACATGCCGCCTGCGTGCGAACTAGATGCATGAAATCCCCGTTGTCAAAAGCTGCGAGGCTTTAAGGTAGAGCGAGGAGCCGTACTAGGGATGACCCCGGTTTTAACTACTCTGCCGTTATGCTACCGAAATTTTGAATAATATTCATGTGTTAGAATTATTTTCATGTGTTGAAACTATATTCGTGTGTTGAATAGAAATTCATCTATTGAACGACATTCATGTTCTAAAATAAATTGTTCTGCAATAAAAATCACTTTTTCTATATATATATATATATACAAACTATAGAAAACCGTTCATGTGTTGAATAGAAATTCATTCGTTGAATAGAAATTCATGTGTTGAATGGTATTCGTATTTTAAAAAAAATTGTTTAATAATAAAAATCCTATTTTTATCATCTATATGAACGATATAAAATAGTCATGTTTTGAAATAAATTGTTTTACATTAAAAATCACATTTTTATTATATACATGAATTGTTAAAAATAGTGAAGTGTTGAAATAAAAGTCAATTAGATAAAAATATCATTTTTATCATAGATATGAAAAGAATATGGTTTTGAAATCGAAGAATCAATTATATTTATATATATATAATTAAAATATATCGAATAACGAAGCGGCAGTTCGTGTTTTGAAACCGTGATTTCAAACGAGTAGTGCGGGAGATCCGACCATCAGATTTTCCCGAAACCGAAACCGTCGGGTTCGCTTTGAAAATATCTTTCCAACGACACCAACTTTGTAAAGATCCAATGGTTAGATTGTCTGGAATGTTTAATTCAAATCTGAAGAAAAACAGCGCCAGAATCGATTATATTTATATATATATATATATATATATATATATAATTAAATTAAATCAAATAACGACGCTGCAGTTCGTATTTTGAAATCGAAACTTCAAACGATTGTACCGGGAGATCCGACCGTTGGATTTTCCCTAAACAGGAACCGTTGGATTCGTTTTGAAAAGATCTTTCTAATGATATAAATTTTCTTAAGATCCAACGGTTAGATTTTCAGATATGTGTAAATCAAATCTGAAGAAAAACAGCGCCACGGCCGCGTTATGGCCTGAAGCGTCGTTTGAATAAATTGGCTATTTTAATTAAATAAAAATAGCGATAAATCGTTATAAAATATTATAAACGATATGGATGTGAAATTTAGAAACTAACTGAAGGTTGGCTAAGTCGAATGGTTTCCTGGGTTTTGATTTGATGTTGGTTTCGGCCTTCGGGGTTAATATTTGGGAAATCGTTCTCTTACTGATTTATGGTTAGTAACTGATGAATTGAAATGAA
Organism: Allium sativum; assembly: GCA_030737875.1. Taxonomy (NCBI): domain Eukaryota; kingdom Viridiplantae; phylum Streptophyta; class Magnoliopsida; order Asparagales; family Amaryllidaceae; genus Allium; species Allium sativum. Next base: position 219,959,473 of record CM060921.1, read on the forward strand.
ATGTATATCGTGTTTGTGTAGCATTTGTTAATTATATACGCGAGTTGCTCAGAAAGACTGGGTTTATCCCATTCTGAATTACTGAATCGACGATAAGAAGTCGAAGATGAAGACGGTAGTTGAAGACCGATCTTCACCTCGTTTGGATGGTAACTGATGTCCTGATTGGGAGGCATCCCGAAATATGGATAATGAGTGGTGATCGTCCAGACGTACGTGGAGATCGATGGATATGCAAGGTATATAGTGCCTCCGGTTTCGTTCAGACCCAGAACGGACTTGCAAATGGATTGTGTGTCTGACATTGGAATTCATTATGTGTGATTGATAGCCATCAGTTGCATGGTGTGAATTGCATGTGTGGCATGCTAAGATGTAGTGATCGAGGCTTCTGTTGAAAAGCAAAGTCTTGTGGTTGATGATCAAAGCACCGCCTGTGTGGCATAGCTTTGTGTATAACGTGAATTCGCGAGCCTCACACCCCGGTATGAACCAGAAACGGGAGAGGACCTCAGGGAGGACATGCGTTTCTTCCTAGCTAAAGGTGGTGTCAGTGCTTAAACTGGCTGACATTTATATCATTTTCACCTATGTGGTTGTTGCTGTTGCGAGGCACCTCGGTTATATCGGTCGATCCGGGACCGATGGAGTCATTCGTTGGCTCGTTTACGCCCCAAAGGGCGGGGAAACGCAGTGTTCAGGAATTTTTAATCCACATCAGTGGACCAGCCCTGTCGCTCCAAGGGGTAGTTGCGGCTGTTCCTGAGGCTCCGGCTAGGCAGTCTCGAAGTCGGTAAGGACTATCTTTTGCCTTGGTTCATGATGGAAACCCAATTTCCAAATACGACACCGTGCGGTTTTGATTGTATACCTATATATGGCGACATAGTGGTATGGGGCATTAATGACGTCTATGATTGATACTTATGATTCGAAATTGTTTTTGAAACATATAAACACTAGTAATAATATCAAGTGCTTTTGTTTTATTTGTATCAAGCATATTTTGGCCGTTATAAGGTAAAAACTCTATCCTCCGGTTTGCGTTGCATTGTGTGATGGGAACTGAGTCTTATAATGGCTTCATTTTTATAAAAAGCATTGCGATGTTTAAAAGAATTATTTGTTTAAAGCACTGGCAATCCAATGGAGTAAACCCATTCCACGAAAGTGGCGTGGTCCTGTGATTAGCCATATTGTAAATGTGTTAAGTAGATTTCTCATACCAGTCCCATGACTGACTCGTAGTTTGTTTCGTTTACAAACTCGGGTGCCCCTTTTTCTATACGGGCAGCCTTGTATTCAGGTTTTAGCAGGCTCTTTCTGGATAGCTAGAGCTGAAGATGGATTCTACCATTTATCTCTTTTTATGCTGTTCAGTTCCTATTGTGCATTATGTTTTGTTTCCGCTATGGACATTCATATATAGCTGAACTGTATTTGTACTAAGTATGATCCTATATACTGTGTAACTCTGATGATTACGTTTATCCAGTATATTCTATAGTTCATTATCTGGTGTATTTATTTATTTCTGTTCTGCTAGTATCTGTTTATGTGTTATATTCCGAAGATTACCCTTAACACCGCAGTACGGGATTTGGGGTCGTCACAGGTCCATTTTGCCTCGTCATGTCTCTACCGGAGGTTGGCTTGATCGGGGTCTTAGAGTGACAAAGTCGCATCTCATTTGGGTCGCCTTCTTGTCCCCATGCTGAGGGTAAGGATAGAGTGCCAGGAAGTCATGACTGTATCGATAATGGTAATATATTATCGCATTGGTGTTAGGATGGCAATCGGCATGAGAATAATGGACTCATGCTTATAGAAACTTTTTGACTTTCTATGTTAGGAAATAGGATATTGTTGCTAGTGGGATAGCCTTATTCCATAAACTTGCTGATATGCCTTCAATCCCATATCGGGGACAAGGGTTGGTGCACAGACAATCAATCAGCATTCAGGCATAAGCGTTCTAAAATTTCAATTCGCTAACCTTCAGGCAAAACTAAGGCAATCGGCCATGCAAATTTTTGATGTATCAGCCTTGAATTGGGTGATGTGATCTGGAGCGATTCATGCTGAACCTCCAATTGCCCCCAGCGCTTGGGGCATGAGTTACTTGGCAGATAATTGATAAAGAGAGTGAAAGCGAGAATCTTTACTTTCTAACTGCAAAATGTCACTCATCAGATGTTTCATTCGCATACATTTCTCGTCAAGAGGAAAATTGATTAGTGATTTTGTCGAATTGTTCAGGGCGGTGAATTCAGCAATGGGATTCGTTGATTTCTATCTCAAGACAACCTTCCAAGGGAAATAAGCCATGTCGCCGTGCATGTCACATCTTCATGTATAACGTACGATGGCACGCCATTTATTTTCCTTGTTGGATGCATTCCGTGCTGCAGGAAATTCATCATGGGGTTGTCCATGACTCTCTTTTGGTTTCTGTCTCCAACGCTGGGTCAGCTTCCATTTATCAATAGTTGTATTTTGTAGTGTCTTAATGGGAATCATCTTTCATTTAGAGGGGTCGTCTTCTTCATCTAACACATCCTCTTCGAGAACGGTACATTCAACGATGAAGTTACTAATGCTTGTCCTCGTATGGACTTCTTTAGGAGGGAATTGAGATCAAACTGGTTCAGCTCTATGTTCCGTTCGAGCAATCTTCCAGATGCCTCAGGTCACTGCAAGTCCTGTCGTAGCGGCTAATCAATGTGTATCACAATCATATGAACCTGGAAATAGTAGGGGAGCTTCCTTGAAGCAATCAACAAGCTTTAAGCGAGCTTTTCCATTTGTGGGCAGTTGCTTTGTTAGAGTCTCCCTCCCGTATCCCGAATCTTCGTTCTCTCTGGGATCCAAATCTTCGGGTAGATCATCGGGCAACTCTTTCTGCGATCTCTTCCTTGTTTGCTAAGCCCATGCCTCCTTCACACTCCATCTCATCAAGAGGGGAGGCGTTGTTCGAGACCTTTCCCACTCCAACTTCAGTTAGGATATTTAGCAGTAGACACCAAGGTGTTATGTAAACTCTGAATTCCGCTAGAGCTAGTTGGTCGAGACCTTGATCAGATAATCTTAAATGCAATAACGTGGCTGGCAAGTCTTCAAGAAATGTTCATGTATCCTGTCACAGTTGTTGTATGAAGTGGAGAGTTAATGGTTAATTCATATTTGCATTAATCTCAAGCTCTCATCTCTTGACCAAGGTCGTAGGGTGATTGATGAGCAATCAAGTTATCATCACTTGTGCAAAGATCCATATGTCTAATCATGGCTTGCGGCGGTTCAACTGGTACCTAACTCTGGGCACCAAAGTGTGTTGATATGACCCTTTTAAAATGGAAATCAATCTTCATTAATGTTGTGGATAGCAGTTATGCATTGGAAAGGTCAGCTAAGCCCTCCCAGGTGTAGACCGTAGGATATATGTCTTTCATTACACCATACAAGTGAATTGTAGATTTGTAATAATCGTTAGTCACATTCTAGTATCTTGTCATTGCGAGTCATCACTGCTATGATCATCTGAGTCTCCGAATAGTGCCTGGACGGTTCCATGTTAATGCCATCTGGGAACCCACCCGTCGGATAGGTTTAAGTCGTGTAAACCAGGTGATTACTACTCGTTCATGGAAAACATCAGTTGCATTGGTGAAATCAATACACCATCAGAACTCTGAAAGAAGAGGCTGCTATGAGACAATCATTATCTCATATACTGTTGTAACACCCCGGATTTTTGAATAATCGAATTAACTAAAATAAAGAATAATTAATCTCAGACGTGAGAATTAAGGGAATGGGGTTGTGCCATTGTGTTCGTCTCGGAATTCTGGTTGAAATAGAGTCCGAGTTTGCGGGAAACGGGTACCGGATGAAGGAGTTATGGACGAACGAAGTGTGGTGGCAAAAGAAGAAGAAAAAAAAGGGGGATTGCACTGGCGCACTTGGGAAGTGCGCCAGTACAAATTTGCACTAGCGCACCTGCTAATTGCGCCCAGGCCGAGGCAGTAAACCTACACAGCTTTCTGGTTCAGGCTGACCCATGTTGATGAGTCCTTTCTGACTCCTTCCTGAGTCATTAGGGCTGACTCATCACCCTATCATGACTGAATGGTTTTGATTAACCCTAAGATCAACCGACGGCTTAAATTAATTCAAAACTCTATAAAAGACCCATAGACTTAAACCCTAAATCAGGATTAAAACTGAAACTATGGCCGTCATGCTGTTGTCTTGAACCCTAGAGCAGCCGCCACCAAATTAAAGAGGAAGAACAGCAATCAAATCAGAACTACTCAACCCTAACAGTGAATCTTCTTCAAAGGAGAGCTAATTCAACTCCAGAAATCAGAATTCAGAACTCAAGACTGCTTTTGAGTTGTGAGTTCGATAGTTTTAACAAAATAATTAGTAAATGAATTGGATTGAGTTATAATGCGGATAATTTGGATATGATATGAATTGTTGATTGCATGTTGTAATTATGTTGTAGAATTGTGTTGTAATTTCTATGATATTATGTTATGATGCTATCATTTGTGATGTAAAGTTATGATGCTATCACCCATGTTATAATCCTATGATTGGCTTATGTCTAGTTGAATCATCATGTTTCTTATGCTAGTTTGTTATATTAATTCACATGGTAAATCATATGTATGCAAGTTTGGATTTTGATTTAAACGTGAATCATATACAAGTTGGGTGGAATTATATGTGACCTTGCATAGTTATGACACATAGTTTATGTGAAAATTTAATTGAAAGTTAGGTTATGACATGTGTGAATTTATGCTAAATTTTACATGACACTTAACATGTTAGATGCAAGTTTACACCCTTGCTATGATGTATAAATCACATATGTAAGTTGTATGAATATATGAGTTTAGAATATGAATCATGTTATGCAAGTTTAGGGGTTTTTCCTATGCAAATTAACACCTTTAGATATAGACCTATGACATACATGATTTATGAGAATTTGTGGTTATTACATATGCAAGTCTACACCTTTAGATTTGGATCCACGACATATGTTGTTTATGCAAGTTGTAATTTTGGCCTATGCAAGTTTTAGATGTAGAACATCATTCACACATGCAAGTTTATCCCTATGTTTAGATTTATGTTTTAATTATGTGTATATTGTGATGTTTTCTCTTTATTCCATGAGTTAGACTATTCGAGTCTAACGTATATTTTTTACGTTAAACGAACAAACGTACTACGTGGGGTAAAGGGGATAATATTAAAAAGATTTAATTAGCATAAATGCCTTAAAAGGCATAAAATAAAATTGTGGTGAAAATTGGTATGATTTTACATACCATAAATGGATGGACATAATTGAGTCAATTATGGACATTGTTAAATTTGGAATTGATTGATAATTTGAATAGGGAAAGTAATTCAAACTGGGGGATGATTGATTAGGAGTAATTAATCGTCTAAGACACGAGGTTAGGCTCTTTTGTGGTGTAAGACTACCCGGACCCGCCTGGCAAATCCAGCTGCCACAAATGTCAGTCTAATGTGAGAGGTCTTAGACATAAATTAAATACGTAACAATTGTAAAGACACGAGGTTAGGCTCTTTTGTGGTGTAAGACTGCCCGGACCCGCCCGGCAAATCCAGCTGCCACAAATGCCAGTCTAATGTGAGAGGTCTTTATGAGGTTACGGTCTTAATGAATTAAGAAACACTTAACCAGATAAGCATGTAGTGGGGCATGAGGGCATTAAGTGGGTGCCTTGGGTGGCATGTGGAATCTAGTGGGTGCCTTGGGTGGCATTTGGAAATACGATTAGAAACACTTAACCAAAAATTGAAACATGTAATTGGAACATGAATAAGAAGTGGGTTAAGTGGGATGTACTAGAGGGGACCAAGCTTAGGTAGATAGCTTGTGTCAAGTAATGGGGCCCGTTTCAACCAGTAACCCATGAGTATCTCTGTGGGCTCGACCCAAGTCGAGGACGGGACACACGTACTGGGCTTGACTGTAAGAGGCCAAAACGGGTGAGCGGTGGCAACACAAGTCCAACGGGTTCATGTGCATGTGTGGGCCCGGGCTGGTAGGTAAGACGTTGTTGCATCGTGTAGGTATAAACCGTGCATCTCTGGTAGTATCGGGTTGCCACTTTGGGGAGTGATACACCCCACTGTGGGGCCAGTACGGGTATCTACGAGTTAGGGAGCCGATCGCTTGGGGTAGGACTTAGGGTACACTTAGTTCTATCTGTTTCTGTTGGTACCGTCTATTTCTATTGGGTGGTAACACGTGTCTGTTTCTGTGTGGTACCGTCCGTTGGTGTGGTAAAGGCCCATTACTAGTGTACACCTAATTCTACATTCTGTTTCCGTAGGGATTATTCTGTTTCTGTCTCTGTTCGGGTGGTAAAGGCCCATTACTAGCATTCTGTTTCTGTATAGATTATTCTGTTTCGATTCTATTTCAGTTTAAACATTAGGGTAACACCTAATCCTGTTATACTAGTGGTGGTGCAGTATAGTAATTATCTTGTAGTGGTTTAGGTGTGCCTTTAACGATATCGTTGTTCATCTTGTTTCCTTGTTTACTCTGTCATCTCAATGGTTCATGGTCATTTCCTTATTTTCCAACTTATGCCTTAGCCTAGTTACTTTGTTAATTATATTGTTAAAGTTATCGCACTCGCCAGACTTTATGTCTGACCCCCCTTTGTTTCCTCCTCTTTTCTCCCTTCCCCCCCCCCCCCCCCCCAGGTGCTCAAGTTGGAACTAGCACCAGTGGAGCTTGATTTTGGACTGTTTTTAGAAGATTTCTTAGACCGCTGAAGTAAAGTTCAGCTTCTCTTTATTTATGGCTATTTTGATGTTGGGGACTATGTCTTTCAGTTTATGTACTTTGTTTTATCAAGATGGATATGATGTACTTGACTTTCGTTTATGGTTTTGATGATGTAACCAAACTTATGTATTTTCCGCCGCAATAAAATAAAGTTTTTAATTCTTCAAGTACTGTTTATATCTGTCTTGTTGTTAATTTATGTTCTATACTCACTTAAAACGCTCTATGGAAGTTAATGCATTCCCTTTGTGAGTGACATTAATGGACGTGGGGTGTTACAACTGTCGTATCCAGCATGTCAAATCTTTTCAATAGCTCCTCATATTGAATAACATCAATAAATTGGTGTTATGGCTCTGGGAAGAATCTCAGTCGTTGTCAATTAGCTTCGATATCATCAGACTATCTACCGAATCTCGATTGGTAAGTATTGACTATAGGACAAAACATACTCTGAGCCGAAGGTGAGGCCGTCAGCGGGTCCGAGCGTAGCGCCGGTGGGGGTCCGTGGCCCCACAGTCCCGGCGACGATTGAGCTAGCGGGTTAGGTCGAAAATGTGGGCACCGCACGATTTTTTCGATTTTGGAAGATGGAGCTTTATCTAAAATGATCTGAAAACTATATTTTTTTCCAAAAACTGTCATTTTTCGGGTTGGGTCGTGATCTATGTTCACCACATTTTTTCCGGATCACAGATCATGTACATCTCTTCGGCTCGTGATTGCTATGCGGATCGCGGTTCGCACATCCCTTCCTGGGCGTGGTTCATGATCTATCCATGCGGTTCATGTATGAATGGTAAGACCCGCATGTTTCTCGCTGGAAATTCATTCATGCAAGGCAAACCATTTTCTTGGAGATTCACGTTCCATTTCTCTACGAGGACTACCGCATATCCACTCGTATATGTATTATGCGGGTGATCCAAGAATACAAACGACCCGTCAATTCTCTACATGCAGTCCACGTGTCCTTCATGACATAACACGGATAACCCATTACATGTTTGCCTCATATTCTCTGTGACATTCAAATGTACACGTTTCAAACTAATGCTGATGTGCCCCCTTTTTTTATACAACTTCTATGCATTAAATACGTAGGATATATAAATATATATATATATATATATATATTGTGAACTGGCACAATTCTTGCTCGTTTTCATATAAAAGTTTATTTCTTTAAGCCCAGGATCCATGTTTTAATATGGAATGACCCATGGTTGCTGAAGGCTTTTCTACGTGTCCACATATTATACCATACATTGTAGTTATCACAATATGTTTGCACGTGTCTTCAAATTCTTCAGGACGTCACCGACCAAATTATGTGTGGGCACAATCGACCCTGCAATTTCTCGGGGTCATGATTCAGCAAGTCACTAAGGTCAGAGCACTCGCTCTAGGTTGGTTCGTGATGGCCCCCTTGGCCAGGTCGTGATACTCCCTCACGAGTCAATCGAATATGTCTTCACGAACGGGTCGGATTCCCATGAGCAAGTCGTGAGTCGGATAAGTGACACGGGTCGGGTATGTCTTCACAAACTGAGCTGGATGGATTATGCTGTGTTGCAAAAATGAAGGGGTTGGAATGCCTTGCGCTCTTAATTAATTGGACAAACGTTTTACGTACACAAGCTATTAACTCATTAGCTTACTGTTTCTTACAATCTCCGCAATCTTCAACCTTTCATCATCCCATGATCTCCCAACCAAAAACTGGAACATGAATAATTCACTACAAGGAAGATCAGTAGGTGGCCTAAAATATAGAGGAGGTCTTGCAAAATTCTGGAACGCAGTGATCCGGCTAAGCTCCAGCACCAGCGAGATTGTAATCTTTCTCATGAATGGCGAACAACATCTTGGACTCGGCTTCTGTCATGTTATTAGAACTGTTACTCACTAATGCTGGCCTTCAATGCTTTTATTATATATGGTGCCAACGTGGACTGGAGACTGTGCATGGGTTGAACATTGCTTCAAGAGATGAGCGGGTACGTCTTTGTGTTTGCACTTCGGTGCATTGAAAGGGTGCGAAGACTACTGAACAAACACCTGATGTATCAATGTCCTAACATCAACCTAGATTGAATTATATACGGTCTTGACAACACGGCGCATTCATGGTTTTAATAGTACTTTGTAACAAAAATGAACTTCTGTTATCTTTATGCTTGCGGTCCCACTCGTGATCAGCACCTCTTTTAATCCCACTCGTGAGCATGCCACTCACATTTTGGTTTGTGCTAGCTATTATCAGCTGTGGGTGGTGATCCCACGAAGCATGCTACTCACAGCCTCATTCGTGAATTTTTGACAAGTATAATCGGATTGGATAGCTATCCCATGATCCGCTTCCTCTATTCCTTCGGCAAATCATCATCACGGGCTCCACACAGGGGTACTTATTCGATTGGATTTTCAGATGTATGGGAGCATTCCGGAACAGATAACGAAGCTGCAGCTGCTTTCTACTTGGGATGTGAGCAACAACGAACTTTTTAAGCCGATACCAATGTTTGTTCTTCTCTGTTATATTATGTTGCCTCAATCCTTCTTCAAAACAGTACATACGTCCAAGCGGATCGTGGGATAGGGGGCCCGTGTCTTACCGGTTCGTGAATAGGGGGTGATCCCTATTGAACTGCAGACCTGCTTCTTTGAGATATTCACTTTCGTGAATTAATTGTCTTTTATATAAAACCTGAACCAGTTCCATATAACATTAAGTGCACATGTGAAGCAGTTGGGTATCTATGTTTCATATTATAATATCTGACATGTCAACTTCACGTGTCTAATATGTACAACTCGTACTTGTGTTAATATACAAATACCGATCCATGCCAAAGGAAAATGAAGCGTGCTTCCTTGTATAATGTCAGACAGCAATTATTCAGCTCTGTGGTCCACACAACAGCGAACCAGCTCCCCAACTTTAGAAAAGGTGAAGTACATACTTGCTGATCGATTCGTGGACTATGTTAGTTAATGCTGAATGGCGCGGAGGTTCCATCAAATCACGATTTCCATGATTGTTAAAATCAACATAGAATTCATATAATTTCCTCATTGGACTAGGCGATCCAATAGTAGATTGGAGAATCTTTGTATGCTGAGAATTTTCATTTCTCAGTGAAAGCACCAAAATGTTAGACCAAAAAATGGTTCTAACACCCAAATCATTGTGTTTAGAGTGTTGGATATGAAGAAATAACTGAAAAATAAGAGAAAAAGCAAGACAACAAGATTTTTATAGTGGTTCGGCGTTAATGAGCCTACGTCTACTTCATATTTTCTTATTTCAATCAGAGATTACAATTACAGTAAATATTGTCTCTCAATCACTTGAATCTAATGAATAATTCTCTCTGAATTCATTGATTTTATTCATTAAGATGGTGGTTATTCATGGAGAAGTGTTGGCCACGGTAGCCACGGACAAGGAGGTGCCAAAAGTCCCCTGAAAATGCCCTTTGGAGGTGTATTTATAGTTATAGGAGAGCTCATAAGGTGATGGGGTCGTGGTAGGACACGTGGCGCCTGATCCGGGAAAGTAAGAGCGATCATAGCCTTGAGAATAGGTAAAAATCTACATGTGTAGTAGCGGGTCCTGGTCGCGGTTTGTGGTCACGGTTCATGAAGTGGGGTGGTGAGCTGGTGATGGTCGTGATGGTGATGGTTAGGCCGGGTCATGGTCACGATCCGACCCCGGGGGTGGTCACGATCCGACCCCAGGGAGTGGTCACGATCAGATCTTCAAAAAAGCCAAAATGCAGGTTATTCCATATTTCTGTATGCGCTCACGGAAACGGACGTAACTTTCAAACCGTAAGGCAGATTGGACCAAACGAAAGCTCTGCTTGAAGCTAATTCAGAAGGCTACAAGTATTTGATGTGTTTAAATCCAAATGAGGTCATTTGATAGGGTTTCAGGCTAGTTTATACTGATGTTGTGATTTTGACCAAACTGCCCTGTGTCTTCTGACGATGCTTCCAATGCCGGAGAGTGATGTTATCCAGAGAATCCATATGTGACAGCATTTGCCAAAAAGTGTGTTAACATGATCTTTGCTTTGGATAGCCTGGTCACAAAGCAGGCTAACAATGGCTGAAACCAATTCAAAACCCTAGCTCAAAATAAAAATACAACTTCAAAAATCAAATCTCTCCAAACTATAGCAAATTACATATCAAATCGAAGGCCTCGACGATACAAAGCCGTGAGTACCCTCTATTTCGACATGTAGTAAACGGATTGGACAGGAATCGATGGTCAAAGTTCGGATTCGCGGAACCCTATAATTCGATTTGGGGGTTTTCGATTCTGGAGTTAATCGGAGAAATTAAGATATGGGTTTTGAAGAGGAGATCCACACGAGCGTATTGGTGGCGGTCGGAGGTTGTATTGGGTGATAGATCGCTGGAAATTCACGTTTTAAGGTTCATAAGCCCTTCCGTTCTCTGACCCGGTGGAGGCAACAAGGGTGACCGGAGGTGGTCTCGTGGTGTAGGCTGGTGCAGTTTTCAGGGAGCTTTCGTTTGTTGGTGGTCTCAGTACCTAAAACGACCAGAGGTAGGAGAATTTGATGGTCAAAGTCGCGGCCATGATGGGTTTTTCCGTTCATGGTACTATTCCCACACGAGAAAGAAGATGGAACGGGAAACAAGCTGATGTGCCAAATTCTGATTGGGTGAGGAATTTATTTTATTAATTTTTATATATATTTAAAATTCAAATGATAAAACGCTAATAACTTTTACCTATGAACTCGGATTTGGACGCAGTAGGGTGCGTTGGAATCATGGCGAAATTGCGGACGATCTGGAACTGGTTTGGCTGCGTTTGAAGACTATGAAATTTTGGGTTTGGTTGGACGTTCGATCAAGTAAAGACCCAAAGGTGAGTGATTTTCTCACTCACAATCAACTGAGTTATTCCCATGTTTATTAAATTAAATTATGAAATAAGTTTGGTTGCATGGTTGTGTTGATTGTTGATCTGTTGCTTAAAATTGACATGCAAGTGTGTTAACATGCAAATGGAAGTCCAAATTTAATTTAATTTCTAGTTGAAAACCTGACCCTTGTAATCAATGAAATAGTTTAATACTTATCAATTGGATGGAATGGTTGTGAAGGAGGTTTTGGTTGAAATTAATTACTGAATTGATATTGACATTGCTAATGCTTCATATTTAGTATATTGTATTGTATGTTTATTGTGACGATTAATCCCATTTACCCTTGATGTTACCTGCATCTAATAAACTCAGGATTTATCGAGTTAAAATAAATTAAGAACACAAGTTGAAATGATAAATATCTGTGACCCTGATTTGGATTGAAATGATGTATATCCATAACTAGAATATTGAAAAATTAAATTTGATATCACTTGGCCACAGGATAGAAAAATATATACAGACATCGGTTGGTTAAGTGATTTTAAAAATTTGAAATTCTATTCGATGGAATTTTTAATTGAAGGAAGTGTGTTTATTTCGATGAATTTTAATTTCCTTTAAAACATGAACTTTGAATGATTATGAAGTTGTCAAGGGAATTATCCGAAACAAATCGAGAATTTTAAAAGGGGATGTTAAGTATGCCTTGGGGTTACAAATTTATGGTAAAATGTGAAATTGATTAGCTCTATGTGAATTAAGTTTTGGAAATAAAAGTATTTGAATATATTCGGAATTACTTCGAATTTGATATGAATTTGGGTTGAATCCTATAAATCGAATGGTTGGTTTGAATGGTGAACAAGATATTGAAACTATGTAAACTCCATTGAGACTGGAGTATAGATTCAAGTATTTGAAATTCTGAAGAAAGGAACAATTACGGTTTAAAAAAAATTATTTTATAAAAAATATATACATACATATATATATATATACATACACTGCTTGATTTCAAATAAACTATTCCATTTCTTAAAACTTTTAACCTATAAACTATTTTGTTATAAATAAATTTCTCTTATATTTTATTACTTAAAATTTTAGTGAACTTTTAATTTATGTATATATATAGCGATTTAAATTATCTTATTATATTCTAACTACTATATTATATATATATTATATAAAGATTTTTCTTTATAAGCATCTATTTTTCATAATTATATTTTATGTATTGTAAATTTCTTCCGAATGGAAAGTGTTTGGATTTAAACCATTGGTTCAAATGGAGTTGAGATAAAGTTACATTTTATTGAATATGAATCTATTGTAAAGTGATTATAAGATGGAATTGTAAATTTTATTCTACTTGAATATAAATGGATCTCCTAAACGGTTGAAATGGGTTGTTATGAACTTATATTCTATTTGAATATGAATGGATTTCGAACATAAATCGATTTGAAATAATTATAATCTTTGATATGAAGTATAATCTATTCGAATATTAATCGAGTTTTGAAATCTATAATATAATGAAATATATTCTATTTAGAATATAATCAATTTTGGAATGATTATGATATTTTGATATAGAATTATATTGTATTTGAATATAAACTGGGTTCGAAACAAACATGATATTTTGATATGAAAGCGAACCTTCGTGAAAAGTAAAAGAACCGACCGATGTGGAAAAATGTAGACGTTCGGTTGTTGAAGAGACCAGAGTTGGTAAGTGGAATACTCTCTGCCAGTGCCGATTTCACTTTAACAATTGTGTAGGTTATGACATATCCAGGATGAAATATGATGCTGGATTTGAAGAAAGAGAACGATGATGGAATAGACTTGACCTTCAGGTCATAATTAAAATGACTAAAACAGGAGCTATACCATGACTAGTTGAGGTAGCACCTCTTATCGGACGCACTTCTTCAACACTATTTCTATGATTATGATGATGATTTGGGCCCTTTTTTTGATTTGGGAGTTTGTTCCGAGGTGGGCGGTAGTGGCTGCTATGCGTTACCACCGGTCCGAGAGTGCAAATGGTAGAATCCTACCCAGGGTATTGCCTCGAGTGCTTTGTTACATTTATCCTTATCGAGCCCCATACGATTTTGATTGCTTTCTATGGAGTGCCCTTTGGTAACATCAGTACGGTGAAATTACTGTACTGTATAGTATGTGATGCCTATAAATGGCATAAAGGTAATATGGTAATCCCGCTTACGCTATTTTATTATATTTACTTTACTGGATAAACACTATCATAATAGCGTATTATACTATGTATGTATTAGTTTAACGGATCCTTGAGTGATGGAAAAATCTGGTAACATATCTTGAGTTACTGCGCCCATGACACTTAGGTTATTCTGTATTTTAATTTGACTAATATGAGAATGATTTAGTGCTGATCCGAGTGTTTGTTGTGTTTTCTTTTTATGCAATACGCTAGGGTCAGCAGAAGTTTGTAGTTAGTAAAGATTTTGATGACTTGAAGAATGAAGATGAAGATTGGGTATATATCTATTATATATAAGTAGTTTTCGCTGCACCTCCGCTGTTGTTATGTAGATATGTATATGTGTAACTCTGATAACCGTTGTATGGTATAGACAAATGTATGTATTTCAACTGGTTTAACTGTTAGTTAATTATTATATGTTGTCCTTCCGCTATAAGAAATCTGTTATTGTTTTCTCTTCTTTCTTCTTTTTCCCAATACTACTTGTGTTGGTGATTTGTTTGGGTCGACATGTGCAGTTTATTGTCGATTTGAATGGTCAAAAATCCAGGTTGTTACAAGATTATCCAATAAGAATTCTTGGGTAGTAACACTGGATCTGTCGGGGGAAGGTCATAAATGACGGTTAGTCGTCTACGTATCCTATAGATAATAAGTGACTACTCACTATCTCTTGCCTTATGCGGGGATTGGGCATGTGCGTAAATGACGAAAGCCTTAAATTAAATTAGTATGACTTATTAACTAATGTCCTCTAATTTATGTTAGTGTAGGGTAAACAACTGAGTAAGGCGTTACACTATTAGAAAAATAGGCTGCAACATCGGTTTTTGGCCGATGCCTAATCGTTTTTTGACCGATGTCTTTGCGAGTGTAGAGAAAGGTCAGGGTCTTTCACATCGTTTTTTGGAAAATATCTATGATGGCTTTAGACAACATTTTTATTAGGATATCTGATGTTTAAGATGATCTATTACATCACTTTTTTTGGATATCTGATGTGATAGGCTCCTTATTACATCAGTTTGTTTAAACATATCTATTGAGTATACATTATATATATTCCAAATAAATATTTAAACAGGAATATGAATAACAAATAAATATCTTATTCAAACAAATATCTATAACATGAATAATATAAATTTCAATTTCAACTATTTGTACATGCACATTCAATTCATATACACATACATTTCATATTTACATTTTACATCTCATTCATTATAAACACTCTCTAACGTCACCTAATCTACACCTGAACCTATTCATCACAACTGCATATACACAAACCACTCCTTTCCTCATCACCTTCTAACTTTTAAACGCCATCACTAAACATCAACCCCTACTGCATTACAGGCTGCAACAATCCCCTCATCAATCCAACGTCACATAAACTGACCAGACTTGCTTACCACCGATCCCTATTCCATTATCAGTAAAGAAACCAACCTACACTAGTCTCTATTTTCATCTTCGATCCGCAAATACATTAACATCAAAACTGTAAATTTGCATTCTCTCTCCCTAGCACCATAGTTCAACATTCACCCTTCCGACATCACAAATCTGCACAAATCATCCATAAGAAGACATAAATTCCACCCTAAACTCCTCATCATAGCACCTATCTGCATTAGTTTCATGAATCACAAGCAAAGCTTTCACCTTTATGCATTACTAATACATCAAATAGCTAGCTCACCTGAATATGTGGTCTGTACAACCTTGTATGCCACAAGAAACTCCAATATTGCAGCCTGTCGCAACCGTCCAAATTGAAATAGAGCACATCCCTCAAACACTACCACCATGTTGTTTGAATGCTTTTGATTTAGACCAACTCATTCCCCTACAAATCGAAAAACCATTAATGATAGGTAATTTAAATCGTAAACCTAAACAAGAAATTTAAAAAAGCATAAAGTGTTTCAGGAATCGAAGCCTTTGATTCTTCAAATCTGATCAGTGGTGCTTCAAAGAAATTAACATTCCATCTTAATACTTGAACATCGATCTACCTCTGTCTGTCCACTTCTATTGCTTTATGCATTAATAATAATCTTTGATATGCCACTGTCAATTTATCTCAACTAAAATTCGAATAAAAATAGATCACACTTAACAAACAAAACTAAGAGTAGCAGGTTAATATATAATATATATACACATCCACTTAACAAAAGAAACTGCAATAAACATACATATGTAATAACAAAGTTACGGAGAAAGGTGTAGCACATACCCAAATCCAAAATCCACTAGAGAAGCAAGTATCAGCTACTAACACATATACCTTAACTCTTGAGATACATGTCTACCATATACAATTCAATCGATCCAACAAATGTGGATGTGAGATAGTTGTAGAAGGCAACAAAGACAACAACTAGTTTATTACTAGTAGGGCTGCAACTCCTCCTGACTGAGAAGCTTGCATTTCAATATTTGCATTTTAATGTAGGTATATTTCAGGTGAGAAGCTTGCATTTCAAAGCAGGATGAGTACATGAACCAATGTATGTGTCTAAGGAAAAACAAAAGTGCCAAGACTGAGTTATTTCTAGTAGGGCTGCTGCTCCTCCTGGCTGAGAAGCTTTAGCTTTATCGCTGTATGAACAATCTCCACATATGTCTATTGCTATAGAACTGGTGTACTGGAAACAAAAGCAACATCATTAACATAAACATCAAAGTAAAAAATTAAAATAAAGCATTTTGATCAAGGGGAAAGTTCCAACTAAATTGAAAGAAAACTAAAACAATGTTATTTACAAAGGAACTCTTTTGTTGTTCTAACCTTGGAAGGAGAAGTGTTAGCACAACCGTTTTATGGATTTGCAAGTGCATCATTCCTTTTAATGGTTTCAAATTTCTCTTTCGGTGAATGGGATCCGAATTCCCCCTCAAATCCAATTACCTTTTGATTTTCTTCCCCATTTACCCAATATTTTAAGAAAACCTGTACAGATTAAATACTAAAATTATTTGTTTAGAGTAAGCACCATGAATTATGAAAATGTCTCTTCTCTATAGAAATTCGAGTGACTAAGATCCAATAACATGTTGATGCAATCACAACAATAATATGATATGAATTATCTACATTTTATGTTATATCAACCTTAAGTCATAAACCTTTCTCTGACTTGCAAGTTTATGCATTACAACAAGCTTCCATCCTGGAACTACCTGGGCAACATATGTCGAGTTAAAGGTGTATAGAGGCTGAAATTAGACAAAGGGTGATAGAATATGAAATTAGACAAACATGAAAGCAAAAGGAGCATTTAGTAGTGAAGCATAAGCACTCAAACAACCTATCTAAAAAAGGAAATTAATACAAACCAGAAAATGAGCATATTACTATAAAAAATAGGAACATAACATCCAAGCAAAATTCTGGCAAGAGAAGCCTAATTACTACGGGGATAACCATGGATTCAGACCTATCAGATTATGGTTGATAATGGTAGTGGACAATAAGTGAACCAAAGACAAAAGGAGCAAGGATATCAATGAACAAACTACATTTATGCAAGACCACACCATCACAAGACCTCTTATACATCTAACATGAAAACTGCAATACACCAATTGGCCTACACCCTCCGACAAAACGATACACAAACCAAGAAGACTTAGATTGTATTCATCGGAACACACCACTAAAAAAATACCAAACCAAGCTCACTTAACCACCAAACAACATAACTAACACCAATATAGATAAACACATAAAACCCACTAAGTAGCAATGAGCAAAATCCCATACCGGGGCAAAGACCTACCTCAAGATAGAATATAACTATGCAGAGATGGGAAAGCAGGGGAAAGTGGAGGAAAAGCCTGAGCCTAAGAAGCGATTTTTTATGGAGGGGACTAAGAGATAAAACGACGGAGGAACCAAAGGAAACGAAAATAAGAGCAAAAAATAAAAAGCGTGAGAGGGTTAGGTATTGAACTGGAGAAAGAAAATGAGCGATTAGAAATAGATTGTAGATGAGAAAAGAAGACTGCGGTGGCGATTTAACTGAAGGGATGAGAACATTGATTCGATTTAGGGAAAAAGGGAAAGTGAATTTACATGGAAATAAAGTGGGGAAAGAGTACGAAAAGAAAAGGGGAAATAAAGTGGAGGGAAAGAGTACGGGTTTTTTTAGGTTTTCCAAATAGAGTAATAGACAATGACTATTTTAATAAGCGATGTTGGTGAAAACTTTTAACATCTGTATAAAATTTTCGATGTTAAAAATTCCTTTTACATCGGTGGTTTTATAAACCGATGTTAAAGCACTGATGTTGCAGCCACCATTTTTCTAGTAGTGTTAAGTGATAAATAAATCCGCCTTAGGTCTTAAGCGATCGAAAGGATCCACTCTTACGTTATATTGATAGTGAGGCTTTAAGTGGCTATATAGAGATAACATACCTCCTTATGGCATATTGAGAAGTTGGAAAGTCTATCTCTTAATTTTTTGGTATTTTGTTGAATGGTGGTTTAAAGGCTTCATACTTATGCGTAAAAATTCTATCTCAGTATTGCGATATCGTTATCGTTAGGAAGTGCTATTTGGGTGTGGTAGAAAATCGTCATGTTCAATTCTTTACAAGGTTAGGTTAGAATTACCAGCCATGTTAGACATACGGTTTGGTTGAAACCAAACGAGATACATCTGTGTATTGTAGACAATATTATACGTTTTCTACTCACCAGGACTTGTAGTTCAACCCCCTCCTCATAACAACTCTCAGGTTTATTCCAGGGAAGGCAGGTCTTGGCAAGTGTTCAAATATGGTTCTCAGTTCTTGTTATCTCATGCTCAACAATTGATGTGGCGATTTGATTAGGGTAGTGGCCTAAGTCAATACTTGTTATCCTATCTTGTTTCCGCTGTGAGTTAGTTTTATTGTATTCTAATTATGCTCATGCTCATTATTTGCAGGTGCCATATTTACACTCTCTAAGCTTGGATGAGTTTGAGTTTTGATTTTTGTGGAAATTTGGGCTTAGAAGAGTATGTGGTGTTACATTTGGTAATAGAGCTTAGGTTTAGACGATCACAGGGATTAATAAATTAGGATAAGTGAGAGAATGTATTCAATCTTCTTTTCTATCTTAATTGGTCTTTCCTACTTAATTATATACTCCCTTCATTTCAAAATATAAGATGTTTTAAGAAGTTTTCTTTGTTTTAAAATATAAGATGTTTATGGTTTTAATGCCCTCTTTATCCCTAATTTATAATAAATGATGTGACTTTTTATGCATTTATTCATGTTTCAACCAATAGATGCACATGAAAAAAGCTAATTTAAGAGAGAGACTTATTTTGAGTATGAATTCAAGCACCATTAATTGATTCCTTAATTCTTGTGCAAACAAGTCAAAAATATTATATTTAGAATCGGAGGTAGTATTATTTTGATGATAAAATAGTCGTAATCATATTTATTTAAGATAGATTTAAAACGACTAAGATTAGAAGTATTTTGAGTTCGAGTTTCTAGCCAACCCCGATTTACCCTATGGTGCATTTGGTGATTTTGTTTTGTAAAACATGAGGACGACATATAGTGAATACCATTGATTTGAACGTGGTGAATAGATGAAAAACTAGCTATAACTGAATTAGTCGTGATTTCTTATTTTGGAGTACTAGTCAATGACCTTTTCCTAGTCTTGAAGCTATAAATTCACGTTAATGTGTCGTTATAGTCTAGAAATATAATTACAAAGTACATCCATGTGATATTTCATTTTGTGAATTTGGATAATCCTTTGATAGAACTATTCATTTGAGTCCTTGGTCTTATATTCAGAGATAACCCAAATTTTTAAAATTGTTTTTGAAATTAAAAGGAGTTTCGAAAGTTTTAACTTATAGTTTGCAAGAAATTGTTTAATAAATAAAGATTCTTGAAAATAAATAAATTTCAGAAATTTAAATCTAATTATATTTAGGATTGTTAGGTCTTGTGTAATTTTAATAAATAATTTACTTTCTTAAAGAGAAGGAAATTGAAAATGACAAGGAATAGGCCTCAAAATTTAGAAATTATAATTACCCATTCTTTGTGATTTTTAATATTCCTTTTTTTAGATATTTTATATGGCACATAGAAACGATCACAAATAACATTTTTGAGATTTAAGAATCTCAACAATTAAAAACAAGGAATATAATGACCCGAACTTCCCCGTTAATGAAAGCCTGGATTGTACTGAGAACAAGCCACATCGGGACGCAAACAAAAGAACATTTCATTGCTTATTACAACAATTCGTCAGAATACAAGATTATATAGAGTATGAATAAATATTACACATTCGATAAATATCAGAGATTTACAAATTACAATGAGCGGAAAAATAATACAAAACACAACTGAAAGAAATATACAGATACAGAGCTTTCCGAATATCACCCCAGCTGTAAATCAGGATCCTGTGAATATAAATCTGCAAAACCAAAACTACTAGTTGCCCGTGTCAAAATAAGGGCACCCAGAGTTTAGGTTAAAACAATAAACTCCAGGTTAGTCATGTGTCTGGTGCGAGAAATAAAACAGTTATTAATCTTTATTTCAAAGTTAGGTAAATCAAGGGACCACGCCGCATAACACGGAACAGGTTTCCTCCCAAGAATACCAGTGCATAAAACAACAACGCAATGCTAAATAAAGAACAATGAAGCTATTATAAGACCCAGGTCCCATCACACAATGCAACGCAAGCCGAAGGATAGGGTTTTTACCTTATAATAGCCAAGAACGCTTGGTACGTGAAATTTCATGTTTTATTATTACTATAAGTGTATAGTGTCAAAACAATTTCAATCATAAGTATCAATCATAGATGGCATAAGTGCCCCATACCACTATGTCGCCATGTATAGGTTTACAATCAAAACCGCAAATGTCACGTATCGGAAGTTGGATTTCCATCTGCGAACCAAGGAAAAAGATAGTCCTTACCGAATTCGAGACTGTCTAGCCCAAGTCTCAGGAAAGTACTCAGTCAAGCCTTTGGATCGTTAAGGTCGGTTCACCGATGTGGATTAAAATGCCTGAACACTGCGTTTCCCCGCCCTTTGGGGTGTAAATGAGTCCTATGACTCCATCGGCTCCACATAGTCACCGATATATCAGTGGCGTCTCGCAATCCAATAACCACATAAGTCAAACTCGTCAGGCATTTAAAACCACTGACGCCACTTCTAGCTAG
Source organism: Allium sativum (assembly GCA_030737875.1). NCBI lineage: Eukaryota > Viridiplantae > Streptophyta > Magnoliopsida > Asparagales > Amaryllidaceae > Allium > Allium sativum. Next base: position 219,980,721 of record CM060921.1, read on the forward strand.
AAGGAAATGCATGCCCTCCCTGATGTCCTCTCCCGTTTCTGGTTCACAACCGGGGTGTGAGGCTCACGAATTAACGCTACACAAAGCTGTGCCACATAGGCGGTGCTTTGATCATCAACCACAAGACTCTACTTTTCAACAAAAGCCTTGATCATTTGCCACTTAGGCATGCCACACAGGCAATTCACTCCATGCGATTGATATCCATCAATATATAACCCCTGAGCTCGTACGTCTCAGAGAAGGGCGTTAAGAAAGAGAATATATTCTCCGCCGCCAAACAGATATATATTTAATAAAAATCAATCACACAGAATAAAATCTAATGTCAGACACACAGTCCATTTGCAAGTTTGTTCTGGGTCTGAACGAAACCGGAGGCACCTTGTACCTCGCATATCCATCGATCTCCAAGTACGTCTGGACGATCACCAACTGATTCCCTCCTCTTGGGTGTACAACCCAATCAAGATCATCATTAATCACCCAAACGATGTGAAGACCTCCGATCTTAAACAACCGTCTTCATCTTCGACTAATCATCGTATCAGTTATTCAGAATGGGATAAACCCGGTCTTTTCGAATAACTCGCGTATTTTATAAACAAGTGTTACACAAACACAACATAAGCCTCATTCCAATTCAGAATATTATTTTATTCAAATATTCACATTATTAGGGAAAGGTTCCCATTAATTTTATCAAAGATAAATTCTTTAAAATTTATTCTTTAACCTTCTTTTGAATATCAATTCAAACCAAATTATGGTTTATCCAAACTAATCGGGATTAACGAACCTTACCGAAGTAATCAATTGTTAAATTTCCTAACCCCAACCTATTCATCCCATGACGTAAAACTGGTAATACTTCATATGTAACACCATGGTGTTATCGGTAAATTCAATTACCATTTCACGTTCAAATCTAATTAAAGATTTGACTATCGCCTGGAGTAAAACTGGTGATACTCCATTCTCGATCATTTCAATCTAATTAAAGATACATTAAAACTCCACTTGGTTTTAATCTTCCCAAAAATGATATTAATGATTGTTTAACTTGGGAAACCACATCCTGTCTTTAACTGGGTTAAAGAGCCAATGTCATTTAAAACACGGTTCACTATAAACCCAAAATCACATTCCATTAATCGTCGGGTTAAAGAACATGTGTTATTTAAAACACCGTTTACGATAAACTCAAAAATCAATTCAAATTCAATTCCAATTAAATACCATTTAATTGGTATACTTCATTAAATCTAAATAAAAAGATTTAATCTTTTTTCTCAACTGGGTTTAAGAAAAGTGTTACTGAAGACACCATTCACGACAAACCCAAATCCCATTTGATATTAAATACAAGGCTCTGAATAGAAAATATATCGGCTTATATTCAATATCAAATTCTACGACCAACAAATATCGTATTGGAAATAACGATATAAATATCTTTCAAATTTCCATAACAATATCTGTATAATCACGAAATCCAACATCAAAATATTCCAAAGACCATTTCGATTCAAATCCATTCCAATTCAATTATTGGAAATTCTGGTTATTTTCAAAACCATTTCAAATCCACTTTATTTATTTTAAAAATAAATGGGATTATAATTCTAGTTCATAACTAGTTCATTCCGATAAAAAATCTATTTTTACCTTTTCAAATATGGAATTTTTCATCCCAATTCTTCACAAATCATTTCTTATGATTTTACACAAATTATTACTATTTTTAATAATTTTATCAAGGCCCGTACAGTCGATTTCCATCAATGGCCATCGAACTGCACTTACAGCGACCTTTTCCAAATTTGATTTGGACATAATTCCAAATCCAACCGTTAGATTTCAAATCTATAATATTCATTAGAAAGCTCTTTTCGATATGAACCCAACGGTTCTGGTTTTAGGAGAATCGACGGTCGGATCTCCCGTGATATCCATTCGAAGTCAATGGTCGAATTCGCGAACTGCCGCGGCGCGTTCTATTCAGGCCATTACATATATATAATATATATATTATATATATTTCGTTGATTTCCTTTTAAAACGTATTTTATAAATCGTTTTAAATTCGTTTTCAAAACGATTTCAACTTCATATTCAATTTCAAATCAAAATTGAATATTCCACATCATCGATATACAAATGATAATATTTTCAAAACTTTATATTTTGAAATCACTTCCTTTCATATATTCATTATAAAAATGGATAAAATCGATATAAATATCGTTCGCGTCAAAATGGCGCATATCTAATCAACACGGCTTTATATATTTCAATAACTTCGTTATTCTATTCAACAAATGAATATTTTCTTCAACACATGAATATATATTTTTATTCAACACATGAATATTTGTTATATTCAACACATGAATTTTTATTCTACTCAACACATGAATTTTTCTTTCTATTCAACACATGAATATATATTTTTATTCAACACATGAATATTTATTCTATTCAACACATGAATTTTCTTTCTATTATATTCCTTATTTTCCAAATTGGAATGAGGCCCAATCAATTACCATATAATGTTAATTATATGGATTCCCTACAACACATGTATATAATAGCAACGATAAATCATCAACCATCATCCAGAGTGCACCACGCAACTGCATAAGCATTAAATATAAATATTTAACGCTTATAACAGCCTGTCAATTAATCGATCGACATACAGCTAATTATTGGGACTAGTGTATGGCCAATTTCACCCCAACACCCGTGTGGGGTTTTCAAACAATCAAACACAAGTTTTATTTGTGCAGTTGGGCGATGTGTAAAATTTATCGTCCCAATCAATATCAGTCAAATGGGTGTACATAAACAAATCGTCCGATTTGTTTATAAATATTTATTTTATATACACGTTAAAAATTATATTTTTAACTATAAAATATTTATAACGATAAAATATTTTATTTCATTCCACATCACACAATCAAATTTCACAACACAGCAATCAAACAAACAAGTCATCCATGGTCTGTGGACGATGGGTGTCGGGTGCTGCTAAGCACCGTCTGCATCCTATTATATATTTCAACCAGAAAATAAAATAAAAGTGAGAGTTCTCACCGAGAAGCTAAACCAAATGCCGCGACTCTTCATATGTAGAAAATCTTTGCCGTGCTCGCCTTTTGTCACTCTCGTCGTTCGTATTCGCTACATATATAAAAATCACATTTTTGTATCAATGCTATTAGAATCACATTTTGGTTTCAACGCTAGATATATAATAAAAGTCAGATTTTTATTTCGCTACATATATAAAAATTATATTTTTATATTCTCTATTATATAAAAATTCTATTTTCAATCCGCTACTCGTATAAAAATCGAATTTTTATTTCGCTACAACATATATAAAAATTTAATTTTTACCTTGCTAAAAATTATATTTTTACTCCGCTATGATATTGTAAAAAAACATATTTTTAACATGCCATTCGTATAATAAAAATCGTGTTTTTATATTGATCTATTCATTGTAAAAATCATATCTTATTTTCCCTCTAGATGATAAAGATTATATTTTTAATACGCTACTTCATATACAAAAATATGACCTTTTCTAAATTAAAGATCTAATCTTTTCCCATACAAAAATCTAATCTTTATATAAATAAAAATCTAATCTTTATATAAATAAAAATCATGTCTTCATCATATTAAAAATCCAAACTTTAATCACATTAAAACTATAAACTTTAAGCATTTAAAAATCTAAGCATTTTATAGTTAAAATCGGACTTACAATGTTGCCTTAACATGCGAGATAAAAATAAAAATCAAAAAATAAAGAAAATAAAGATGCTCACAGGGTTTGGCATTCAACTGAGAGGGGCGGTTTTCCTGCTCGCGCGAGGCTGGAGGAAGAGGGCGGCGTTCGGTGGGAGGAGGGGCTGAGGGATGAGGTGGTGGTGCGGCATCGATTTGGGGGCTTAGGGGGGTGTGATTTATGTTTTCTAATCGAAGGAGGAAGAGGAGAGGGAAGTCGGGGAAGAAGGGGGATCACTGGAGGGGAGGCAGAGCGCCGTCGGCAAGCGGTGGAAGCGACAGGGGTGGCTGCGACGTGGAGGTTTCATTTTTTTTTCTTCGTTTTTTTTTAATTTCCTGAGCGACTTTCATTTGAGGAAGAGAGAGTTGACTAAAGGGGGGTTATATAATATTTTATTTAATTTATTTTATTAATCCTATAAAGTAACATTTTATTTCGAACTCGAAATCGAACCTACCGACTGTCATCACAAACTAATTACCCCCATTCCGAACACAATGGGATATGTATCGTAAGCCAATTCGGTTGTTACGACCAGTTTCAGTCAAAATCAAAATACAAATATATATATATTGATTTTGAATGCACAGTTAAATTTACCGGGGTCACATACGGACTCTGAAAATTCCCGAAAAATATTTTCTAGCTTCGTATTGATGATACGGTTCAAACAAAACTAATTTCGTTCAAATTCTGAGACCGTTTGAAAAATGGCCATTTTCCAGTCGATTAAAATCAACTAAAACTTATCAAACGTGTTTTCCTTTGTCACGCTCGCATATTGATTCAGAAAATTATGAATTTTGAAACCAAGCAATAATTTGACATCCCAGATCCAACAAAAGTGGTTTCATCGAAAACCAAGGTCGTTTGCAAAATTTCCATTTTTAAGGGCCAGAATTCCATAACGACTATTTTGAATTTTCAACTGGACATAACTTTTTATTCCCGCTATGAAATTTCAATTTTTCGGATTCGTTGGAAAGATATTCTCAAATAGATTCTAATATTTTTGGTTTCGCCAAAATCCGGTTTATTTTGAATCTTGTGCATTCATTTGAACTTTGAAATCGAATTTTCGAACTATCGCGCCATTTTCAATTCCTTTTATAATTTAAAATAAATACTTATATTCTAACGTCGATTTAAATAAATATATACGTTCTATTTCTATTCAAAATAAATTTCTCGTCGTCATTATTTAAAATAAATCATTTTAAATATTCAAAATTCACTAAAATTGCCAAAATAAAATTTTTAAATTGGCTCAGATTTCCGGGTTGTTACATACATAGCAATGGAAAAATAATACAAAACACAACTGAAGGCGATATACGGATACAGAGCTTTCCGGATATCATTCCAGCTGTAAACCAGGATCCTGTGAATATAAATCTGCAAAAACCAAAACTACTAGCTGCCTGCTGACCTGGTGTTTATTGTTTTAACCTAAACTCTGGGTGCCCATATTTTCTACACGGGCAGCTAGTAGTTGGGTTTTGTAGATTTATATTCACAGGATCTTGGTTTACAGCTGGATTGATACTCGGAAAGCTCTGTATCCGTGTATTTCTTTCAGTTGTGTGTTGTATTATTTTTCCGCTGCTATGTATTTAAATGTAATTTAAATCTCTGATGTTTGTCGAATGTATATTTATTTATACTCTGATGGAATTGTTGTAATAAATAATGAAATGCTCTTCTGTTTGTGTTCCGATGTGTGTTGTCCTCAAAGTAATCCGTGCTTTCCTTACCGGGGAAGTTCGGGGCACTATATCCAGTCTATAATATAAACTCGAACGAATATATAATATGAGAACCCTTAGTTTATAAAATTAGTTTCGAAAAGTTTTTTAAATTTTCTCTTGGATAAGACTAAGAAAAATTTCCATTTAGCATGAGATATTTGACTTCGTAAATCATTCGAGTTGTTTGTCATCTAGGTAAGGGGAAATTTCATTATAATTTATTATGGATTTCTAGGTAAATTTTTATTTGTTTTAGAAATTCTTTTGTTTGTTGCGTGTTCGCACCCTTTTGTTGAGACTACTTCAAATCTTTGGAGATGGTTCATAGTTTGATTGTGGTCTATGATACGACCATGACGAGGACAAGTTTTTTTTGGATTCACGTCAAATTTTAAGAGATGACGCAGGACAATTAATATTTTAATTCGACCCTAATAGGGTGAAGGTTCAACCTTTGTCCTAAGCCATCTTAACAGTTGATCGTTTAGAGTTATACCAAGATTGGTCAATTAGTTGATGATTTTTTGGTACAACTTGAACCTAGGACTCAACAGTGAAAGTTCTGTCCAAATTTCCCTCCTTAAACTTCTTTCTTTCATCCTTCCTTCTTCATCTAACTGAACAATACCTTTGTTCTTCTTCTCTTTCTTTGTTGTCGCCTTGTCTCCTCCTTTTTGGTGCTTGTTTGCTTGCTAGATCTCGCTCCACTATGACTCCAAGATCTAACCACAATTTCTTCTCTCCGATCATTTCTTAACTCATAATAACCACTTGCACTATCTGATTTTTCTCGTGCCATTTAAATCTCATTATTAGGGGGAGAGACCATTTGATTTGATCATACTGAGCATAAAGTTTATCGCTTTATGGCTAAGAGAATTCATCGTAGCAGTCAGACTTGCACCAGTCCTTTGCTTTGAAGTTTCTGAGTAGGGTCGTTGTTTGTGCTACATCCACCTTTGCCATATCTAATTGGAATAGATTTTGATGAAGGCAATCGTCATTTCAAAAGTGAAGATTGAGGTGTCTTTAGATGGTATTTATGAAGAAAATCTCGATGAGATTTTTAGAGGCATCCATGTTTTACACGGACTTGAATGATCTTTGGTTTGGTCGTCAAATTCATAGATTTTGCATTAGATTTCACTTTCCTAAAGGTCAGTTTTTGAGTTCTGAAATCTATGTTTGAACTGCCAATGTAGATGTGTAACTCATTTATCACATTATTCTGAAGATGAGAAGTTACGACTAGATTTGCCTTATAATTCAGAAATCAATCTTTTCTTGGATCGATGGTGTAACCATCATTTAGTATGCAACATCATTGATTCAACTTGTAGCTCTTATGTGTTGTTTCGCGGAGTTACTTTCTGTATTTTCATCTATCCACTTTTGTCTTTAGGCAATGTTAGGTGAATCTCTGAGAAAACCAGTTTTGGTGGTAGGTTACTTTTGCTGTCGCAAATTCTCTCTTGGAAGAGATGATGATGTGAGAACCTCCAACAACACCAGAAAAGTCTGCACTATGAAATTAAACATTTTTCTATCATGATATGACTAGTCAAAAGTCATGAAAACGGTTCGAACTTAGCCAAGAAGCAAGACGTCTCGTGTTTATAGGCGATGTTTTGGATTTGTGGTGTTATTGTTTGTTGTTATCTTTGTTCTTTTTCTCTTTCTAGCAATTTTCTCTTAGCTTAGTGGTGTTCATGCTTGTAACTATTAGTGTGTTGTCTTTGTAAATTCACACGATGATTTGTGAGGTTTCTATGTTTGGAAATATTTGATATCATTCATGCTTAGTTAAAAGAAATAAAATCTCGTTTTTCTTAACTAACTAACAATTGTTTTAGAACTGGAAAGAACCTTACTATATACTAAAGCAGAAACCACTGAGCCTACGTGGCAGCACCACAACCACTCATTTCCTCCATTTTCACGCCAAAACCTGTCAACATTTTTTTTTTTTACTACACAACATCTTATTGTATACTTATATACTTTTTTTAATTGGCTTCTACGCACTTCTTCGCATTTTTTTATTTCCAGTTTGGCTTCTCTCTCACGATTCTTCTTCTGCTCACTCCACTTCTCTCCCGATTCTTCTTTAATAATTATTACTGAGTTCCCTTTCCAAAACTCATAATTACTGCATAGTTTTTTTCCTTATTCCATTCTCTCTCGCTTCTTCTTCCTCCAAGCTCTACAATCTACACACCTAGGTCTTTTTCTGTTTTCTGCTCATGTTAATAGAATTCTATGGTGGATAAATTTTAGCAAAGAACATGTTTTTGTGTTTTTTCGTCATGGGTATATTTATTATTTGCCGCATGTTCCTTTTTGAGCTAAAATTAATTTTTGATTTTTGTTTGTGATTTCTGTTTTCATATTATTCAGCGTAATCGACATCCTTCTATGCCAACATCTGACTTGAGTCATTTATGTTTCCGCAAAATATACATAAAAAGTTTTTGCAAATGTTGTTTGAAATAAAATGTATCCTATTTAAATTTTATATTTAGTCTAAATTGCTTTTTTAATTTGATTTACGTAAAAACATGGATTTGGGTACAATAGTTTACGTATGTTTAAACATCTGTTTTGTATAAAAATAGATAGTTTAAATGCAGTAAAGTGCACATTACCAAAATTTTGTTTTTGTGCAAATCTAATATGGAAAGTAAAGTAGTGCCAGAAATGAATTTCAAAGTTTACATAAGAATTTTTTAAGTGGAGATTTATTTTTATGGAAAATTTCGATTTTATAGTCACATGTAGAAGATTTTGGATGATTTGTTTCTGCGTTTTAGCGGTGCAATAGGAACGACAGTGCGTTAAAAACGTTAATAATAACAAGGGAAAGACTATTTTAGCCATTGAAACATTATTTTCATACCTCGTCGACGATGTGCGCGAGTTGTAAATTAACTCGTTTTACATTTTAGAACTTGTTTCCAACAGCTTCCGACTGATACATATGACCACATGTCCATTATTTCTAGTCAAAGGGACGTTGGAAAATGATGAAAACTATTGAAAATTAGCCGTTTGACGCCGTTGAAATGGCAGGACCAATAAGTCGTTGGAAGCCGTTTACCACCATTGGAAATCTGGGTGTTTTTTTTTTAGATTTCAGAATTGCCACTTCAAGCCACACACCACATATATAATATTCTACACGGCTCCATTTCGAGCATATAACTCACAATCTTAACCATATATACACCCAAACACAGTATAAAATAAAAATCAAACACAAAACACATATACATAACATAACATAACAACCAAACATCTTCAAAACAACATAACCATGTCCAAACACCATAACCAACACCATGTCCAAACCGTACCATCACCAAACCATCATAACATCATGTCCAAACCATCATAACAATATATACAGCTATCATGTAGCAAGTCTCACCAACTCTCAAAACACAGATCAAAACAAGCTAACCTGATCAACTCTCTCCACCAGAAGATGAAGGTGGCGTACCGTGCTGGGCAATGTACTCCGCCAGCCACTGATTAAGCAGCGTCACCTGCTCTTCACGGCGACGATCATGCTCATGAAGCTCTGCAATCTATGCTTTCAGCTGTGTTATTTCTTCCTTGTCCTGAGACATCTGATACGTCTGCTTAGATGTTGAAATCTGTATATAATTTCAGATTTTCAGTATTTCATAATAGCATTTCAAATACATTTGAGTATTTATTATAAATTTTAGTATTACCTCTAGATTTCTATAACCATATCGTCTGTTCTGGGTAGGTGGATCCATGACAGCATCAAATATCCTATCCTCATCGTCCTTGGTCGAATTAGTCCTCCCAGTAGATTCAAGTAACTGCGTCCTTTATGCCTGAAAATTTTCCTATTAAACAAAAAACAAATAAATTTAGATAACACTATTTTAATTAAATTATAAGTCTAAATTAACTATTTTATACTTACATATCTCTCACGTGCATTATCATCATGCTCCCAACTGTACGAGACTGAGCATGTGTCGTCAGTCTGACTCAATGCATGTGTATCCTCAAAAACATCCCAGTACGACACGAGAGCCATACGCGCTCTCTCCTGAAATAAGCATATATGTGTGTGTGTATATATATATATCTGTGTGTGTGTGTGTAAATTAAAAACTAAAGTTAAATCAACTACTAATTTTAACAAGTTATAAATTAAAAATTTAAACTGTGCAATTACAAAATATACCAGATCCTCACGATGATGCTGAAATGACATGGACCCACCTCGATGCATAATCGGATTCTCGCTCCTGTTAGCCGCATTTCTCTCAGACGAGGCCTATATATTTAAATTTAGAAAAATTGTATTATTCTAAATCACATATTAATTGAATAGAATAATTTAAATTAAATATGCAGTAAATTTACCAGAAACTACTCATTGCTATTCCAATAAGTAAGTAGATCATTCCACACCGTTTTGCTCATCCAAGACTGTCTTTTCCCACCTGATTTTAGGGTGTTCATTGTATACCTGTAATTTGTTGCCATTTTGCTATTCTAGTGACGTCTGACGAGATCCAAATCCGTCTCCTGGAGAGCCACCGAACCCTGCATTTTTTTTAAATAGCATACATATGAACTTATCAAATAGGAGTATGACAACTTAACGTAATAAATGTTATATCATACATACGTACCAAAAAATCATGCCATATGGTCTCCTTAACAATGTCAGGTATCGATCTCTATGTGGGCCAACATGCAGTCATGCGGGCCTGATAAGCACGTTTTGATATCCTCAAAACTGGATTGGATGGCTCCAACTCAAAATCCCTGTTTTAAACCGAAAAAAAACATGGCTACTAGAACAACAATTTAACTAATTTATTGTACTTAAATTAAATTTATACTAAAAACTTAGTTTTTTACCCTTTGGATGTTTTTGGCTTAAGCCAGACCACAGGACGGGTTAACTCCGACGATGGACCACCCTTATCGCCACCTGACGCCATACCTATTATAGGCAATAACATAACATAACATGAAAGTGCTATGTAAAAGCATGGTATTAGATAACATGGGTACTTGATAATAGAAATATTATAACATATGTCTAGTTAATATTACAAGTTTGATTCATAGAAGTGTTAAATATAAGTTTGATTCATAGATATGTCTAGTTAACATTTGAGTTTGATTCATCGAAATGTCATAAAAATAAATATAAGTTTATTGTACTTAAATAATTTATTGTACTTAAATTAAATTTATACTAAAAACTTAGTTTTGTACTAAATATAAGTTTGGTAGAAAACATATTTTTTATTTATGATATGTTACTTATTAATAGATAAAATAAGAAATATCTATTAAAATGTGTTAACATAAGAAATATCTATTAAATATGAATTTGAGTCTTACTATGTAAAAATAAACATAAAATTACCTTTTGAAAATGTGGAGTATTAGTTAGTCGTCCTCGTCACTTTCAGATTCTGACTCTATTTCCTCCTCCATATATGGTTCATCTGTAGCCTCAAATACATCAATTAATGCATTCGATTCATCGTTTAGAGGTTCAAAATCTGTTTGATCATTGGTTATTACTATTTCTGCATTTTCCGCGACATCTGTTTGATAAGCTTGGTCGTCTAGAATATTACATCCATCAAATGTAAACCTTGCCTTTGTTTTGAAAACAGCCCACCAATCTATTTTGTCTCTTTTCATAGAGGGATAAGGAGCATATTATATTTGAAGAGCTTGTTTGGCAAGTACAAAGGGATCATACTTATAATAATGGGAAGTATATCTTACTTCTATAAGATTATATTTTGGGTGCACGTTGATTCTAGAACCTGGAACGTTGCTGAACCAGTTGCATTTAAACAAAAATACTTCTTCCACGGGTCGTGTGAAATATGTCAATTGCAGAATCTGGCTTAGCACGCCATAAAAATCATGTATATGGTCATTTGGATCATCGCTACCTTTAACAAATACACCGCTATTATCAGTTAATTTTTCAGCACTATATTCTTTAGTGCTAAATTTATATCCATTGACAAAGAGTATTGGATATGTCTTGATATTTCTTTTTGGTCCCAATGCCAAATGTTTCAATCCTTCATCCATAATACAATTTGTTGGATTAAAAACATAATTAGTAAACCAACTAGTGAATTCTTTGCTGATATCACCGTTTGGATATTGTGATTCATAAATGCTGCAATTATAGGACAAACGTTACATATGTGATTAAAGATACCATACATGTATACATAGAAGCATAAGTTCATTACCTAACGAACGGTGCAACTTCGGTGCAATGGAGAAGAATATATGTGTGTGCTGCATTATAATCTTTATCATCCAGCCATTCTTCCACACATCTACCAGAAGGCCGACCATGCTTTTTAAAAATAGATAAAGTCGCTTGATAGTCATCTTGATCAATGCCTTCATCATTACGTGCAGTACTTGCAAATGATATGCTCACATGATCACTAAAATAATAAGAGAAAAAAAATAAAGCTTCTTCTTCGATGTATGATTTGCAAATAGAACCTTCAACTCGAGCTTTCTGCCTCACTTTTTTCTTTAGATAATTTAAATACCTATTTAGAATTATTGTAAATTATTTTTTCATACATTTCATTAACCAAAATTTAATTAACTGAATATTAATATACCTTTCAAATGGATACATCCATCCGTATTGCACAGGCCCTCGAAGACATGCTTCTGATAGAAGATGAATAGGTAAATGCTCTATAACATTGAAAAACCCTAGAGGAAATATTTTTTCCAATTTGCAGAGTAATATGGGGATTTCTTCCTCTAGTTTACGTAGACAGTCAATTATTAATGGAGATGAACAAAGCTCTTTATAGAACAAACTAAGCTCTGTTACAACAGTCCAAACTTGTATGGGCAATAGTTCTTTGAAAGTGACGGGCAATAAATTTTCCATCATAACATGACAGTCGTGGGCTTTTCAACCCGCTAAGTTTACTGTTTTTGTAGTCAACACATCTACGAAGATTGGAAGATATACCATCCGGGAATCTTAATCCTTCCATCCACTTTAAAAATATTTTAATTTAATTACTGTCCAGTTCATAGCACGCTTTCGGTTTTCTGGCGTCATTTGACTTTATATGAAGCTCCGAACGATTACATATTACTTTAATATCACGTCTTGATTTCAAATCATCTTTTGTCTTCCCTTTGACATTCAAAATTGTATTGATTACATTATCAAACATGTTTTTCTCATTATGCATCACGTCAATCGGAAGATCTTTCCAATAAGGCAACTCCCAAAATATGCTTTGTTTCCACCAATTATGAATCGTTGATTTACCTTGAATTTCTGTCTGTACTCCGGTTTCATGAATCTTGAGAAAATCTTGTACAAGTTCATAAATTTCCTCACTTGTCCATACTTTAGGTGGTCGTAAAGTTTCATGTCTATTAGCTGTAAAAAATTTCTTATCTCTTCTGAAAAGATGATTAATATTAAGAAAACATCTATGGCAGTCAAATCATGAAATTTTCTTTCCAATAGGAAAAAGAAAATGCTCTTGTTTCCTCCATACAGTACGGACAAGCTAGACGACTAGCCATACTCCAACCTAAAAGCATTGCAAAAGCAGGAAATCGCTAATTGTCCACAACAGAGAAGCATGCATACGAAAGTTTTTCTTTTGGGAAATATCATACGTTTCTACCCCTTTATACCACAATTTTTTAAATTCTTCAATCAACGGTTGTAAATAAACATCGATTCCTTATGTCGGATCATCAGGACCAGGGAAGACAATTGTGAGAAACGTATAAGGAGTTTTCATACACATCCATGGAGGTAAATTATAAGGTGTTACAATTACTGGCCAGGATGAATATTTAGAACCAAATTGAGAAAGTGGAGAAAACTCATCTGTACATAAACCAAGTCTAATATTCTGACTCTTAGATGCAAAATTGGGATACTTTTGATCGAAATGCTTCCATTCTTCTCCATCGGATGGGTGTGTTAATGTACCTTCTTCCTGTGTTCTCACACTGTGCTATCTCATATGTTGCACGGTTATAGAGGATGCATATAACCTTTGAAGTCTAGGAATAATAGGTAATAATGCATACGTTTATACAGGACTTCCTTTCCCTTTTTCTTTCTTGGTTTGTATCTTTCTTGATTACATATTCTATAATTCTTAAGGTTGATATCTTCCTTGCAAAATAGCATGCAACCCTTTAGACATGTATCTATTTTTTGATACGGTAAAACAAAGGCCGACATCATTTTTTTAACTTCATAATGGTTTTTGCACATTAAATTATTGAGAGGCATATGCCGCTTCACAGCTTGTACAATAGCTGTAAATCCAGCTTCTGTGAGGTTGTATTTAGATTTCATCGCAATGTATTCAGCAGTTACTGATAATCGAGTTCCGCTTTCATAGCCTTCCCAAAGGGGTTTTTTCGCGGCATCTAATAAATCATATAATTTTTTGGCTTCAATATTTGGTTCTTCTTCATCATTACCATCATCATCATTCCCATCGTTAACATTAAATTGTTGAATCGGGAACATAGAACGTGCAACATCTTCAACCATTTGTTCTACGAGATTCGTCGTAGCAAATTCATTACTCACTACCTCCTCAACTTGTATAGAAGTAGATGCTAACGGTTCTCCATGACGATCCCAAATTAAATAGTTTGACACAAAACCGTACTGATGCAAACGAACTCTAACCATTTGCGGTATCAAATGCTTCAATAAATTGCATCTACTACATGGACAACGAATTTCGACGTTGTTTCTGTTGTTACTTAAAGTGAAATCAATAAACACGCCGACACCATTAATAAATTGTTTGTTTATTGTGCCATCAGTTTCTCTTCGTTTGTACATCCAGCTTTGATCATTAAATTAATCATCCATTTTTCCTAAGTACATATAAAATTATAAAGTATGATATAAAATTAGATTCACAATTTTTGTGTCCAATCGCTCAAACGCTAAGATTGTATTTTAATGAAAACATTTCTTTTACATATTAATTACGATGATAAAATTTGCATTGACATTTTGTTTAAACAATTTTAGTGTTGAATGCATGTTATGTTAATTGATCATTTACTGGTGGGTCATCCTACCTCCCATTACAAATACAATAACGTAATTAAATCGCGTAAGTCTTTTCAATTTAAACGATTCAACAAAATTTCGGTAGCGCTTCCCTTTAGTTCCTTGAATAGTACACAATTGCATGTACATAGGGAACATAAAGGAAGTGCTTTCGAAATTTTGAGAACCGTTTAAACTAAAATATTTTACGAGAATTAATTTCGTTATTGTGTTCGTAACTTGACCAATACAAAGGACAAATCCAATAAATAATGTATACGATAATATAAATGTCCATTTCGTTAATAAAACGAACATTTACATAACGATTATATACAATACTTATCAGATGGGGCGATTTTTTTTTTAAGGCTTTATGAATATAACATATTATGATTTGTTTTTTTTGTGATTGAAGTGTTTTTTGTGCACCTTAGCCCAAAACATAAACTTAAATATTTCCATTTCAATGACACGTTTTCGACAAATTAAATATTTTTTTCAGTGAATTGGGGCTCAACCAAATAAACAAATACATAGATTAATAATCAACTATATATATATATATACACACACATACAACACTATATATATATATATATATATGCAAATATACATATTCAACTTTAACTAATTAAACCTTAGATTAGCAACATATTCAAATAAATCTATAAATACAAACTCACTAACAACAACTACTTAAACTAATTAAAACCCTAGATCATAACAACTAAGTAATTTATAAATAAAAACCCTAGATTAGCAACTTAAATGATTAAACCCTACATTAGCAACTAATTAACAGCACTAGACACACAAACATACTCTAATTATGCTTAAATTACTAAACTAGGGTGTTAAACAAAATTAGGGTTAACACATACCTTGAAATCAGAGAGAATCGGAGATTAGAGAGGATGAGAGAGTGCTTTGATTGAGTTTGAGAGATCCTAGGCGAATGATGGAGTGGGATTGGTGATTTCAGAATTGAAGGAGGGAAAGTTTGGGGATTTGGGGGAAAAAAATCATGGGTTTAGTGAATGAGGAAGATGGTAGCAGCTTCGGCTGATTTGTGCTCAATCCGTGTAACGGGTGCCAATGGCTACCAACAGGTTTACAACTAACGACCGCATATGGTTTCCAACAGCGTACTTTTGTATCCGTAAGAAAAATCCATATTTTGGCTTTCGTTGGAAGCCGTTGGTCAACAACTGTTGGAGGCCATTGGAAGTGTCTGATGCTATACTGTTCATTTCTAGTAGTGTCTACAGATGGAAATTTTTGGGGAAATTGAGGTAAAGTTCCATTATAGACGAGAATTACAACATTTATAAGCGAAAAGAACGTTGACGTGCTGGATGGTAGGGTTTAGATGCAAAACTGGTTGTTTCACACTTCTATTCGTAGTCGTGTGGGGGTTATGGATGAAAAATATTTTCAAAAATAATCATTCGTGTAGAACTGCCAGTATATTTTAAAATGTTTGCATCATGTTTTCAAAAGTATTTTCAAAATAAAATGCATATATATAGGAGGATCCGACTTAGAATCATCATGCATGCATATTTTATGGTTGCAGTTCATTATGTACACTGTGTACATACGCACATTGGTTGCAAAATTGTATGTACACTAATTGATTGTGTAGTTTAATATAATTAGGTGCCGGTATCATGATTTGCCATTAGTAAAATTTCGGAACGAAATTTCTTTTAAGGAGAAGAGAATGTAACAACACGAAATTACGTCGATAATTAATTTAGTTTTTTAATTAGATTCCAAAAATATAACTTTTGCAAATGATGGAATTTGACAATGAAACTTACACCATTGTGTTCATGACAGAATTATGGTCACCATTTATGTTCGGAACTTCGCGAGAACGAAGTCCATATAAAAAGTTACGAACGAAATACGAAAATGAACATAAAATAAATCAAACAGAATAATATATATGTAGTAATTAATATTCCCCCGCCAACTCACTGCCAGGTCGACCGCTGTATCGACTAGTTGACCAATACAGACAGTGAGGGCTAGGGTTATATGTATTATAAAAAATTATATTAATGGACGGATTTTTCTAGAATCCAATTTGACGGTTCAATGCCAATTCTACGCCTATAAATAAAGGGTCAAACCCCCACTCTTGTTCATATTTTCTAAAGGCAGCAGCAAAGCTCTTTCATTCCCAATCCTCCAATTTCTTCTAAAACCTAAAATATAAACATATACAAATCAAATCAACAAGAATTTGAGAAATTAATTTCAGATTTATGCAAAAGGGTTGGTTCTTTGATTAGGTAATTCTATTATTTAATTTTCCTTCTTCTTTTCCTATTCTTCTTTCAGATCTACAAATCTAAATTAGTGTTTGTAAATCCCCATTGTAAATAAATTGTAGATCTGTAAGGTTTGGGAATTCTAAGCCTAAAATCTGTGTTAAGATTTAGATTTGGATAGCTTTTAGGTGAATGAGAAATATATCCATCGTTTATAATAAGTTATATAATTCATTTGTGTTGAATCTAAATTATATGCCTAAAAGTTATCAGATTTGTTTGTTTTTGTCAAATTTGAAATATTATGAATGTAAATTAGGTATGGATTTGTAGGCCTTTCAGTTTAATATTACCGTATTTCCTACAATCGTTCTTAGATTGTTTGTGGTTATTGTAAACACCTCGAATTTGGAAATCAGTCCCAAATTTACTATTAGGTGTACAATATTTTATTCTAGATTCATAGGATTTGAGTGTTGATTTGCGGTTTGTGCAGCTTTGTTTAGAATAAAAATCCTATTTTTTTTATATTATTAGGGGTTTTTCTTGGTTATTGTAAATATTCCCGTTTCCTCTATTTAAATTAAAGGCGTTACTTGAAATCAGTAAGAAATATAATTCAATTTCTTGTGATTGAAATATATCGATATTCCTCTTTCAAATATTTTGGTCAAGATTTACAATAATTACAGTTATTAAGCTTTTATGAGATTTTGAATCTTAAACAAGATTGAACACAAAAAGAGTTGTTTTAGTCATCATTTTAGACCTAAACATTAATGGTTAATATTAATGAAAAAAAATTAGTAACTATAATAATTCTGTGCTTATATATATATATATATATATATATATATATATATATACACAAACTATAATCTTATCCATCCAAATCAACGTAAACAACGCTATTATAATATTAATAAATGTTTGGTGTTATGTGTTTGAATTTGAATAGTTTTCGTTTTATGGGGATGCGTATGGGAATAAACCCATCTTAAATGGAAATAAATACCATGATCGTTATAGCAATAAATGTGGAATTAATTTGCTATAAATAAACAAGTCATGAATAAGATAATAAATATTGTAACCACGTGTGTTTTAGAAAAATGAATTGAATAGGAAATAAATGCCTTAATGGTTACAATTTAAATTGCGATTAGGAATAAGGATTGTAACTCCAACTAGAGAAATCAATAAGTAACGAGCACATATATATATACACATATATATAAGAATTGAATGGAATTAAAATAATATAGTAATGTTTGGGAGTTACAAATGTTATATTAGAACTTTAAATGGGACTGATATAAATGGCAATAAATAAGATAATTAAAGCCTTAGGAAATATAATCATTAGGGTCACAAATGAAAAACAATCTTAATAGAAATAATGAATGGAATAAAGAGGGGATTAATGGGTATTGGTTTTAGTAGTAAATTCTAAGTCCAATAAGGAAATAAATAATTAAACATTTTAGGATAGGAAATTATAGATTTTTCTTATTCTGTTCTAATTAATCTAGAATTAGTAAAATTATAAATAAGGATTGGACTTAGTAGGTTAATGATGCGAGGTCAGTTGCCTTATTCGATATAAGTTTGCACTTTTTAGCAGGCGGATATATGTACAACTGATGTGAGATATCATTAACCATAGTAACCCATTACGATAGTTAACTGCATAGTGAGAATTATTTCATAAAATAAGGTTTACTTCAAGCGATGAGGTATTAAGTGGTTATAGGGCCCTCCTCCCATCCAAAATAAGAAACAAAAAGAAGAAGAAAAATTATAAGCGTAGCCTACTTTTTGACTTGAGGTATTATGTAGTAGGATCCGCCAATTGGGTATTAAGTGATTCGACTCACCCTTCCCCATAAGGGTAGAATCATTTTCTCCTCCCTTAAAAAGGTTTTATATGATCGAATAGCTCGCCTCTCCATAAATAAGAAGTATTAAAGGCCAATTGGATACAAGACTGACAATCTCCACGATAGTCCGCTTCCTCTGAGTATTAAGTGACTGGGGTTAGAGTCCACCCTGAGAAAAGGTATTAAATGACTACCACGGAGGTCCCATAGGTCTTCCTATTCTGCGGGAAGTATTAAGTTAGTAGGAGATCATCCAATAAGGTTCATTGGATAGTAACACGGGAGTCCGCCCGGGGGAAGTCATAAATAACAGTTAGTTGTCTACCTATCTTGTAGGTAATAAGCAATTGCTCACTATCTCTTGCCTTATGCGGGGATTAGGCATATGTGTGAATAACAGAAGCCTTTAATTTTTAGGACTTAGTAGCCAGTGTCCTCCAATTTATATTAGTGTAGGGTAAACCACTGAGTAAGGCATTAAGTGATCAATAGATCCGCCTTAGGTATTAAGTGATCGAAAGGATCCACCCTTATGTTATATTGACAGTAATGCTTTAAGTGGCTATATAGAGATAACATACCTCCTTATGGCATATTGAAAAGCCCGCCTCTTTGTTTTTGGTAGTTGGTTGAATGGTGGTTTAAAGGGTTCATACTTATGCGTAAAATTTCTATCTCAGTATCGAGATATCATAATCGTTGGGAAGTGCTACTTTGGGTATGGTAGTAAATCGTCATGCACAATTCTTTACAAGGTTATGTTAGAATTACTAGCCTTGTTAGACATACAGTTTTGGTTGAAACCAAATGGGATACATCTGTGTATTGTAGACAATTTTATACATTTTCTACTCATGAGGACATGTTGTTTTGACCCCCCCTCCTCATAACAACTCTCAGGTTTATCCCGGGGAAGGCAGATCTTTGCAAGTGTTCAAATTTGATTTTCGGTTCTTGTTATCTCATGCTCAGCATTTGATGCGTCGATTTGATTTTAAGGTAGTTTCCTAAGTCGATACTTGTTATCGTATCTTGTTTCCTCTGTGAGTTAATTTTATTGTACTTTGATAATGCTCATGCTCATTATTTGTAGGTACCAAATTTAAACTCTCTAAGCTTGGATGGGTTTGAGTTTCTATTTTTGTCGAAATTTGGGTTTAGAAGAGTGTGGGATGTTACAGTAATATGCCAATATAATATATAATTTCCTTCTAGTACTGCTTTACTTTCATATAACATATTTACTTTAAAACTAACATTTTCGTAATATGCATCTTATTACATTTAAACCATCTATTTATAAAAACAGAGACTTAAACATAAATAAATCACAATATCCAAATCTTTGTTTCTATAGATTTACAATAAATCAAAAGGACAGTAAATCAGACTAAATAATGAAATCTCGCAACAGTCTAAAATCCAATCTTTCTAATATTCATAACCCAATATTATCACAATGATTGACCAATTTCCAAAGTTATTAAAAGATTTGGTGATCCATATGTGTTTTTCCGTAAGAATCTCAATTCTCTTTTAGTCATAACAATCCAAATTCTACACCAATAATTATAGAAAATAATAAATTTAATATAATTCCCACTCATAGAATTACTTGAGGAAGAATAAGAAAGTTGTGTAAACCCAAAATCTGGATTGAATCTTAAAATAGCATATTTCGAATATTTCTCCTATATATATAAGAATCATGTTAGAATATTATATATATATATATATATACACATATAATTCTAATTGTAGATTCTAATAAGAACCTAGACAAAAGAAGATAGAAAATAGATTAAAGAAGAAGAAGAAATCTGACCTGATCTAAATTATGGAATATAGAAAAATGGAGGAGAAGCAGAATGGAGGCGGAGTTCAGAAGACAATGTAGGGTTAGGAGGAGAGGCTAGGGATTTATTTATTCTTGTTGAAGTGTGTGTGGTCCGTCATTAGTTTTATAAAAAAAACGGATAGTTCGTTTCAACAAAAAATATAATAAACCCTTACTAAAACAAGCTTCTTCCTACCCTCACCTTAAGGGGAGTCGACAACCCCTAGGATGGAGGTCAACCTCTAGGTTGACCCCCTTAAGGGTAGCAGTCGACCCCCCCTTAAGGGTCGAGCGTGAAGCCATGTCATTTCCTCTATATTTAATATGTAATTTATTTAATTGATTGTTTCCGTTTTTTATTCTTGTCTCCTTTTTTTTGGTGTGTGTGTGTATATATACATGCATATAATTTTGAAATTCAAAAGGAATATTCCATTATGCATATGTATTTATTTTTATTTCAGATTTATATTTATAGTTTGAATTTCAATTGTTGTGTGTATATAATACAACTTGTTTTATTCGTAACTTTTTCGTATGGACTCCGTTTTTGACAAATAAAATATGAAAACGGGCTAGAATCTTGCCACGAATACTATGATAATATTTTCTTGGCTCAATTCTCGATTATTAAATATTCATATTTCTAACCCATCAATATTTTTTTAATTATTAATATTTATTTTTCAGTTAAATATCTATGTCTATTTAAGGTATATTTTTATGGGGTGTTACAATAGGTCCTACATAATATATGTCAAGTAGATGGTTTATCTCCTAACTCTGGTTTCACAAAGAATTTACAAATAATTAACTAAACAGGCTTATCTATAGTCAAAACTTAAACCTACAATGATATAAGATCTCAATATTCATAGGTAAGCTTAGATAGGTCGTCCTATAGATAACTCAACGAAGAAAGGAGAGACTAGGACAAGGAAAGAAGATGGACTTAAGGAGATTTTCGTAAAACTTTTATTTTCAAAAATATTTTTTGTTTTCGAAAATCAATTTTTCTTTGGAAAAATACTTTACTTGAAAACAAATTTTTTGAAATCATGCAACCTTAGGCTCTAATACCAAATGATACACCACGCACCTCTTAATATTCTCAATTAAGGTCATACTACAAAATGTAGCGCGTTGTAGATACAAAGAAACTAACCATAGAGACCAAGATTCACAAGACATAAAACAAAAACAACTGAAAAAATTATTTCTTAATAACTTATTAGTATAAAATAAGTTTAATACAAAACATATATCTTACATAATCTCAACTCAAATAAGAGTATGTAATAAAACATTTTCCTCTCTCAAGTACAAATCCGGACCATAACAAATAAATTGTCATAAAGTTAAGTTCACCATACAGAAAGAAAATAGGAATTTTGACATTAATCTTCCAAAGCTGCTGTATCAATCAATCTATGCCCCGTGAGCTTAATGAGAGAAAGGAAAAGGAAGAAAGAGAAGTGGATTAGACATAAAGCCTGGTAAGTAACATAATTATTAACATGATTGGGTAGTAAAGGAAGACAAACTCAGTAATAGTTCTCATGCCAAATAGGGTAAGTTTCCATGTGCAACTGCAAAAGATATACATACTGGAATGAAATATAAGGAATATACTTGAACTATACAAGCATATATATGTTCGACTGATTATCTAGTTTAGTTGCTCTTAATTGTTTGCACTTTCTTATCTATTGAACATAATATACAGGATTAAGATAATTTCCTAATACAGCCCATCGACTGACATCCCTGTTACCATCAAACTAAAATGGTAGTTGATTCCCCTTACATCGCATCAATCCTGCCCGGATGTGACTTGGATCATGTCCTTTACACCACTCGTCCACGAATTCGCCCTTCAGTTGGACATCTATCTAGCGCAAGAATCCACAATATCTTCTCTACCAGAATTCTATGCAACCACACGCTCGACCATCGCCGGTACACATTGCCTCGAGATCCTTCTTCTAGTTGGCCATTTATCTACCATAATTCGATAAGCGTGTCTCCTTTTGAGCGTCGCTGGTACATGCCCTGAGTGATTTATCTATCAAGATTTGACATGCGCATCAAATTTACCATTGGTACGAAATGCTTCAATCAATATCCTAATTGCGTTCCCATCCCAGTCCCCATGATTGGGGTTTGTCTATAGGTTTGTTATCTATCACAATCGATTGGTGCTGACTTCCACTATTTATCTATTGGCCAGTTGTCTACCAAAATTCGGCATCTATCTTTTGTACGACATATCACTATTTATTTATTACTCGGTTATCTACCATAATTCTGTCTTTGAATTGGTATGGACTATCACTATCTATTTATTAAACTTTATTGGTCACTTATTTTCCCCAACCAGCCCCATGCTATCGGAATGGACCATAACTAGTATATGATTATTAATTTATGTCGCTTATTTTCCCAAATCAGTCCCGTGGTATTGGAAGGACCATAAGTAGTACCTATTTATTAAACTCAACCTCAATTTCAAGTTTATGATTTCCATCATCTCATTCAACTATAACTTTCGTGTTATAATTACATTTACAAATACTCCCGAACTGTTTATTATGATTTCCATGTATGTGTATATAATTTATCATAATATTTTTTTTGTAAATATGTTCAGTCTTTTCCAATTACAGCCCATGTAATAATTTAATGGCCAATCCACATTAATTTTCCTATTTTAGTCCAATCACTTTTTAATTATAGATCTATATCTCATGCACATTTTCCTATAAGTTTAGTCTCATGTGTAATCTATATATGCATAATTGTTTTTTAATTCTATTATTTCTGCGTGCAAACTAAAAAGGATTACATTGGTCATCAAAATACTAACATTTGTCAAAATACTAATATTTATATATTTGGGCATGTTTTAATCATAAATCAAAAATAGGTATAGAAATTGCAAAATATCTGATAAACATAGAAAAAGGGAAGAAGACCGAGAGAATATCTTACAATACTTAAATAAAATAAAACTGTAAGATAATACTGAAAATCTATAGAAAATAACTTATCGAAAAAGACTTATAGAAAATACTAACTTATAGAAAACTAATTAAACCGTAAGAAAAACTGTAAAAAAAAAAAAAAAACTATAGAAAACTCCACAACTATTAAAAACCTTATTTTACTAAATTACCAAAAGTTTGATTAATTACACACTTAGCTGTGGTCCAAAGCGTTCCTCCATGGCTCTTGTAAATCCCATCTCCAAAAGATACATGTATGTGTGTGTGTGTATTATAAATCCTTTCCCCTAAAACAAATTTAGGTCAGGTCCATCTCAAGAGAGAACCCAATGGGGAAGATATTGTGTTGTGAAGAATGAGTTAGGTCCAAGAGTGTATTTATAGGTTAAGCTAGAGATCTTAGGTCATTGGATTTTTAGTTTAAACCTTAGTCAGCCACATCAAGCTTCCAATAGGAACTTGCCGCTTCAGCACAAGTTTGAATTTAAACTAATAAAATTAAGGCACATCAGCTTAGTAATAAGAAAAAACGTCTCTGCCAATTTTGCACTCACTTGGGCGCAAGTTGCGCCCAAATGTTCGGGTGGTTTGACCCATCCCTGCCTAGGTCAACCCCTTGTATAATTAATATATATATATATATATATATATATACATATATACATATATATCCTTCCTTATTTCTCTGATTTTCTTTTTCGTCATAACTTTTTCGTTTTAACTTCGTTTCTCGCGAACCAAATATGTAAATTAACCACAAAATTGCCATAAACCCAAATGGTGTAAGTCCTGTAGTCAAATTATGACAATTTTACAACTTATTATTTTACTAATTAATTATTGTGTCTCGGGTCGTTACACCAGTGAGTGTGAGAAGCGAGTCGGATCTCCAATTGCAACAACATCAGATTGGTACCGATCCGGTTCTAAGGCGGTGAGACCGACTCAACAACTTCATAGAGCTTTCACATCCACTTTTGTCAAATTGTGGTGCACCGACCCAGTGCATCCCTTTGAGTTGATCCAAGTTAGATGTAGTTAAGATGACTCGGTGATAAGGAGCTAGGTCTATCTGAGTTATGTGACATGACCAATCCGGGTCAGCGTCCTTGGTTGATTTAAACTTCGCCAATTTCATACCTCAAAGTTACTATATTTCCAATGCTTCGTCCAAGTGATTTCTAGTTTTCGTAACATTATATATCCATCCGTACTCGAGTCTCGAGCAATCCAATCATTTTTGCGGCCATCTGCTTGGATGATTGAGTAATTCTTGCATTCAAATCCAAAGTGCAACGGTCTTGTAAAAAGACGGGTAACAATGCATAATAATTTAAAAAATGAAATGGTGTTAGGAATGAAGTAGTTTGAATTTTTGAAGGTAACCAGAAAAGATAGCAAGACTGCCATTGCATCACAACAAGATTTGGACGAGGTAAAACAATATTTTTATGATCTGTTTCTGCCTATTCATCTTTGAAATTATTTTAGGGAAGTTCTATTTAATCTCATACTTCTGGTGAAAAGTTTTACAATAAAATCAAACACCAATCACCTCTTAATCATTTTTGCTTAAATTCATGTTTTATTTTATGTTTTCGGATATTTTTTTTTACACATTTCGCTATAGCTTTGCATGGCATCCTTAGAGTATCTCACAGTGACATAGACCGCGTGGAGGACATTAACCAAAAAAAAAAAAACTGTGGGAAAGTTCATCAAAACGGTAGTTTAAATTTTTTTTTTTTAATTAATATATCTACGGAACATTTCAACGCGTTGCCTTCTTTTACCTTGGAACGTTATCCAATTTTGAACTCATTTCAGGAGAAATGTGTCAAATTTTCAGCCCTGTTTGAAATGCCAAGATTGGCAACAATTACGAAGCGCCAAATATCTTCTGTTATCCGCTTGTTTTCGGCCACAAGAGAGATTTCAGTAAAAAGAGTTTTCTTCTTCATCGTTCAGACACCAGTATCTTGCAATGCTAATCTCATTCCCAAATCATCCTTTCAATTCATTAATCTCGAAAAACGTTAATTTTCACACAGAGCCATTTCCGTTCTTCCGATCCCAAACTAAAAGAATAAAATCCGAATATCATTTCTTAAAAATTAAAGCAGCTTTGATCACAGATCCTAATGATTTTGAGGTTGGAAGATCAGTTGGAAGTTATGGATTTATGAATGTTACTAGGTAATTCCCACCTTTTCTATATAGTATGATTTTCTTTAAATCTTGATTAGTTTGCAAGGAATTTATTTACTACAAAGTTATTGGTTTGATAATTTGTCAATTAGTACATTCAATGCATCCCACGTCTATTTCCACGCCACTTTTTCCCACCCCGTTATTTACACGCAATGAATCACACCAATGTTTTTTTTCTCACCGCTGTATATACCAAAATTGCCCTTTATTTTAATGATCGCAACTTAACATTAATAATAAAATGAAATAATGAAATTAAAAGTCATTGAAGTAGTGATTCATAATTATTATTTTCATCAATCGTACAAAATTAAAAAGTTACATTTCAGTTTAATTCAAAAAAACTGAACTATATATATTTTTTAAAAGGGAAAATTTAAAATAAAACATTATCATTTTCAAGAAAAAGAATATTGTCTTCTTCAAATCAATTGTCGTTTCGTTCTCATTGTATTTTACAATGTATATAATGCATAATAGAATGAAAAAATGAATATTTTAAATACAATAATATATAAGGGTAAATTTGTCATTTTATTTTTTTTATTTTTAATGGGGTGTGTAAGACAAAAGCATGCATGCTAATAGAATTGGCCATGGCATACTTAGTTGTGCAATATGCTTTATGTTTGGATAGTTGTATAGTTAAGATCAGATACACCTGATACATGCAACACAAGCATATGACATGTTATTGTTGTTGTGATTAAGACTCCGAGATAAGGAGCTATTAATGAGTAGTTCTGATTGGTGAATTATTGATGTTCGTGTGTCGATTGAGGTGCCAAACCAGCATTACATCTTTGGCCTTTTTGTTGCTGCTTTAAACTCTCTAGCTTGTATTGTATGCTTATGAACATTCAGTTGTTTTTATGAGGTATTTATTTCACCACCTAGGTAGTTACTGTTATCGATAACATATGAGTCCTTGATGAATATGCAGTATTCCAAAACATAGGGATTTTATCGCATAATTTTGAAGCAACGACAGCTTGAGCTAGTTACAAAAATATGGTAATAAAAAGGACTAGAAAGTCTATTTTAGCAAACAATTGTTACATACATCTAATCGCATATCCAATAAACATTTTTTTGAAGTGCCATTGATATATTTGATAATACAATATGAAGAGCTTGTGTATATACCGCAAAGTTATGTCAGAAACATAAGATTTTCACTTACTTTTTTTTTCCATGGAATGATGTTTTCGACCATTTGTATCCATAGTTTCATTAAATATTGGTGTGCAAAAGTATCGATGATCTACATTTAAATCCTTTTTTTAAAGAAAAAAAAAATCATTTGGAATGTGATATGTGATACATGTATCACCAATGTTATCCGATAGTAACTTCACAATTCATGAGTAATCGACTTATTTTCGATATATTTGCTGTCCCAAATGTCCCATTGTAGTGAAAGTTGAGTATGTGTGAGCTTTGAGCTTGTATCTACGGATTTGAATACGAGGTATTAAAATGTTTAGTGTTTTATAGTTGGTGGAGGTGAATAGCGACATAGCCAGGATTTTTATTTGGTGAGGTCACGGTTACAAACATTTATAGAATCGTGGGTAGCAGCTCTGTGTTTTTTCTTTCTAATTACTCAACTAATGTTAAAAGTAATCCCAGTAAATCATATACAACAATCATAACTAAATACTTGATATGATAATAAGAAACAGTCAATGGATTGAATCATTGTTTCAAATCTCGCAAATATCGCCCGAGATCTCCTCCGAGATCTCATTTTGGGCTCCTTTCGAAACGAAACAGCAAATATCACTCTAAATCTCCTTTCGAATATATCGTCCGAGATATTGCAATATCGAACGATATATCGAGCGAGACGAAATACTGAAATATTGTCCGAAATCCTAGTTTTTTTGGTTAAAATTTAAATTTGTGCCTGATTTTGAACAATAATTAAGAAACTCAAATCTACTCATGATAATCTTTTGTTATTTTACATTTTGCATGTTGAATGACCATATTGTATGTTCATATATGTTCTACAATGCTTATGATTTTCATATTCGTCATTTTATATATATGTTACTTATGAAATTATGTATTTTATGGTCTATTTATGCTGATTTTTTAAATGTTTTTGATCCTTTTAATGTTTTATGTCTTACAATATTTCTGTTTTAAGCATATTACGATTTAGAATATGAATGATTTTCACAAAATAAAGAATAATAAAGTTATTTTGTAATTCAAGTTTAAGTTACTATGTTTTTAATAACATTCATAAAAATCATTTTGTAAAAATATCATTTTTTAACATATCATGTACCCCGAGATTGTTCCGATATGAACTTTCAGACTCAAGATGGAAATCCGAGACGAACTCCCGAGATAGACTCATCTTGTCCGAGATCTTCTCCGACACGAGATCAAGTATATAAAATCTCCGAGACGAAACACGACCGATATCCGAGATTTAAAACCTTGGATTGAATTCTTCTTAAATAATTTCACTCGTGGAATGAACTCAATGAAGAGCACTAATTATATGCAGCAATTCCTAAAAGCAAACCATGTTAAAATCAATTTCATATCAAAATTTACGAAATAATTCAATTTCGAAATTAAAACCATGTTAACGTGAAAGAGAATCCACTTTATTGTCCAGATTTGTTCAAGTATTTTCGGTTTAAATTAGAATAAAGGTTAAAACTAGTTTCAACTATATTTTAAATCATGTCAAAAGCTTTTTAACATTGTTGGAGTCTAAAAGTAAAGTGCATTTTTTTTTTTTTTAAATAAGAAGTGCAGTTTTTTTTTTCATTTTAAATTGCAGTTTATAAATTCCAGTTTTTTCTAAATTGCAATTTTTTTAACATGTGCAGTTTCTTTTTTTGTTTTAAGAAGTGCAGTTTTTTTTTTTTTTAATTTATGTTTTAAAAAGTGCATTTTTTGTTTTGTTTTTAGAAATGCTGTTTTTTACAGCCAAAATTTGAGCTTTAGGATATTTTGTAGGTGCAGCTATTTTGACTGTACAACAAAATCGATATTAAGGCATCCAAAAAAGCCCTAGGCGGGGACCTGAGGCTTTTTGCCTTGACTACTTTGTTGTAGATAGTTTGAGTTGATTTAGCTATAGATCCAATATTGACAACAAATAAACTAATAAAATAAATTAAAAAAAAAATACAGAAGGAAAGACAAGATTTTAGAATGGCTCGGCTGCTAAGTTTACATATATTATGAAGGTTTTTTATTTACTGACTCCCCTATTACAAATGATTCGAGTACAGTTGATTCAATTGGGAAAAGTCTAAAGTTCACAAGGCTACTGGAGAATCACAGTAACATCCTCAATTACCGTTAGCTTCAGATTTAGTCACTAACACCCTGTTCAATTCCAATAACAAATAGTACAATCAAGCACAAATTTCATAGATTACGAAATGCAAAAAATAAATAAATCACACAAGATATTTGTAGTGGTTCGACAATCGGATCTACGTTCAATTGATATAGTCTGTTGTTTATGCTGTTAGATTGTAGATACAAATACTATTATGTTTTTGTATAAAAATTTGAAGAGAAAGCGTTGAATCTCAAAATCAGCAGTGTCTCCGCGTGAAAGAGCCGCAAAGATCCTCTAATGTGGAGTCCCGAGTAGTATAGATGAAGATTTAATTCGAGTCGGCCTAGAGTTGAGCAGGAAAAGTGGAGTAGTGGAGAAGGTGGAAAAGTGGGAGTCGTGGAGCGCCATGTCATCAGAAGACCCGTACCCAAATCGGCTTGATCATGCCGATCCGGATATGATGCTTCATGGAGTTGAGCACTCCGATCCCAAAAGTCCATGATCTGATCCATGATTTTGAACGTGATCCGAAGCCAAACGTGGGCATGCCAAATCCAAGTTGCCAAATGTGCTAGATTCGATCTGATCATTTGATTGGAAGCCGAAACCTTGGACCAATCCGAAGTTCCTTGAGAAAGTCTGATCTGATCCCTGATGCTTTGCCTGATCCGATATGAAGAGAGGACCGATTTGATCTCCGAGTTAAGTGATTGATCCAATAATGCCTTACAGTGTTGATCTGGTGAAATCCATGTGATCTAATGAGGACAAGAGGTTATCCGACTTGAAGAGACTGATGCCGATCTGATTCTAGTAATCGCCAGATTTACCAAATCGCCAGACTTTGGACGCAAGGCCAATCCAAAGGAAGTACGTGATTAGCTCGACCTGATCTCATGAAATGACTAGGTCGATCTAAATGCTAGATTGCTAGATCCAAAAACCGGCTTAAGGTTGATAAAAGGTTTTGGCGTGATCGAGTCGGTTTGATCTGATGCTGGGATACACAACCAATCCGAGTCGTATAAATCCAAATTCAGAATATTTGCTGGATTCGGCACTTAGTCTAAGCGCTCCCGAGTTCGCGCAAGTCCGTGTTCGAGCTCTGAACGATCCAATGATTCGTAATCCAAAACGTAACGGTCTTATAAAAAGGCAGGTCAACGCTTCGCCTTCAAAACATATCTTGTTGTGTAAGATGTGTTTTGAATTTCCGTTAACTCGACGTTTCAAGTCCACGATCGTTAGGTCAGTAATGATTTCTAGGTCCGTAGCATTTTTGTGTTGATAGTTAAATTTGTAGTCTCACCGAACTCTAGCCGAGTATCAGCCGTATCTGATGATCCATTTTTATACCAGGTTCGCGTTAGGTATCGACCATATTTGACTATCTGCAACCTTACTGGGCTTTTGCTAATAATAATTAACCGTACTTGACGATCCATAGTCTCATCCGGTCTTGCCAAGCATAAATCGTACTGGATCCTGTTAAATGATCCCGCATCAAGGGTCGCTTAACCCTTGCCAAGCATCAACTGTGCTTGAACGATTCTGACCTCACCAGGTTCTTGCCGATCAACCATGCTCGATGATCCTGATTGAACAGGCCCGTGTTCGAGGCTGCTCGACCTTTTGCCAAGCACCAGCCGTATTCGACAATCCGGAGTAGGCAAACCTACCAAGTTCTTGACGAAGTTGCGTATCTCTTGTCGTGCGTCAACTACACATACGTTACAGAGAGTTGTTAAAGTCTAAAAATATAACAGCTGATTTTGTGTTCGACGACCATTAGCCATACTCGTCACACATTTTATTAAAGTGTAGAAAACATTAGTACTTTTATATTGAAAGAAACTGATGGTTCATCGTTGTCTCAGAGCTTGCCTGGAAATCTCGGTGGATTACATACAAGAGTGGAAGGCTTAGCCGTTTGTTACAACTTCATTGAAAGTAAAAAATAAAGGCAACGGTTCGTCGTCGGGTACAAGGCATGTCTAGGAATTAAATCTTAGTCTCGTACGTGGATGAATCGATTTAGGCATTGTTTATTGTTCGATTTCCAAGTAGAACCATCAATTTATAACGATTCCTCTTCGCGAGCTAGGCTTGCTTCCATGTTGTGCAGCTGACGGTTGTTCAATTTCCGTGTGGCCATGGCTCTGTTCAGGACATACTGTTGGAGTTGCCCCTTCCTCACCTGCTCCCCGATGACATCGCAGCGATGTTTTCATTCATCCATGTCATGGCTAGCCATTTTATGAAATGAACAAAATTTCCCAGAAGTCCGCTCTCGCTTCGTGGGCTCCCTTTCAGTCGGCTTCCTCGTCGGAAGGCGATTTCTAATGTCCTCAACAATCTGTTTCAGATTCATATTCATCCTTGTATACGAGTCATATTAAGGCCCTCTCCCGAACTTGCTTTCTCGATCTTGATCATTCTCATTTTTGCACTTTCCTTTATTGGATGGTCCTCCATCCTTTACAACATTGACTTCGAGGGCCTCACGATCCACCTTCGCATCCTCCTGTCTTGGAAACATGTTGGCTTCGCAATATAACTCCTTGAAGTCACACATGGGGTCTCGTTCAAGTAACACCTTGAATTCTGTGTTGTCCGAAACCCCAGATGTAGCCGTCATCAAGACCATCGATGAGTTTGGCATGTCGATTGCAACAACCGCATCATTAAGTCTATCGAAAAAGCATGCATAGTTTCTCCAGTCCTTTGCCTCATTATTATCAATGTCATCACATTTTTGGTCACATAATATAAACCAGGAATTTTCACACATATCTTTCAAGTAGTCCAGTCCAGCTGTTGATTGAACCATTTTCCAACTGCATAACGGCTAAACCATAGAGCAGTTATGTCAGATAGTAAAAAGGAAGCGCTTGATCGTCACTTCCGCTAATGCCCCATCACTTCCATGTGCCTCCTACAACGCATTAGGTGAACGATCAGTTCTTTCCTCCCGTCGTAAGCTTCCAACACTAGGAGTTTGAAGTCCCTTGGATTTCTTGAGTTTCTGATATTCGAAGTATGCAGACTTCGATCTATATTATCCATATCATTATTTGACAAGCAGCCATGGGTGGCTTGACGGATGATTTCAGTAATCATATTGCCAGTGCCTTGGAACACTCTTCAATCGTCAACGTCTACAGCCATAACTAGGGCTTTCCGTTTTCCACCCGACCCGAAATCCGCACGGAAAATTAGCAGGTCAACCCGACCTGTTTAGTTGGTAGGTCATTTTTAGATTAACCTGATTTTGACCCGCTCATGACCCATTTATAATTCGTGAACTTGAATTTGACCCGTTTATACCTTATACGGGTTGACCCAACCCGTTTATGATCCATTTATGACCATACCCACCATGACTCGCTTAGGACCCAACCCGACCAAATTAAATGGGTTAAACGAGTTTGGTCGGGTCAGCTCGTTTATAAACGGATGAGTTCGGGTTGAGTTATTTGTGATTCGTTTAATAAACGGGTTGACCCAGCCCATTTAAAATCAACCCGAACCCGACTTGGTCCGACCCAAACCTGACCCGACCCATTGACACCCATAGCCGTAAGTTGGCATTTTCCAAGCCAAAGTTTCCATTTCTGCCGTCAAGTTCGGGTTGGCGCCAAATTGATTTTAGGAGGTGGCATTGCTCGATGTTCATTTGGATCCACATCATGGGCGCAAGTCCTGTCAACACGAGTCTCGTTCTTCGCTTCGAAGTCTTAAGCAACATCACCAAAAAAAACCGCAACAGGAGGTATGCAGGGTCACTCGAAAGTGTACCATCCTATACTATCCGGATCGACGCCGACCCAGATTTCCAGATCGGTGCTTACACGAGACCATTGATAGGGGTCTGCCCTTCGTCCCATGGTTTTAAATCTTGGATATCGGTTGCATTTTGTTTCAGCGATTTTAGGAGGTTGATCTAGTATCGGGGGAAGTCTTAGATGAGATGAGTCTAACTCGGGGTCTGTCTCGGATTTCCATCTCGGCTCTGAAAGCTCATTTTAGAACAATCTCAGGATATATAATATGTTAAAAACTGATATTCTTGCACTATAATTTTCATGGATGCTATTATAAAAATATCAACTTAGACTTCAATTACAAAATCACTTCATTGTTATTAATTTATGAAAGAACATTCATATTCTTAAATCACAACATGCTTAAAATAAAATAAAATAACACAATTTAAATCGATTAGTGCTTATAACTTATAATCCATGTATATGAATTATTGTTAAACAAAAAACATAAAAAAAGATCCGAAACATTAAACAATGTAGCATAAGTAGAACATAAAACACATAATTTTATATGTAATATACTAGTTAAAAAAATGATGAATATGAAAATTATAAGTAATGTAAAACATATATGAATATACGATATGATCGTTTAACAAGCAAAATATAAAATAGCAGGAGATTATCGTGGTTAGATTTGAGTTTTTTATTATTATTTTGGTTTAGGCACGGGTTTAAATTTTAACTAAAAAAACCAAGATCTCGGTCGGTATTTTAGTATCTCCTCGATCGATATATCATTCGATATTGCAATATCTCGGATGATATATCCGAAATGAGATTTACAACGAAATTTGTTATTTCATTTCGGGAGAAGCCCAAAATGAGGTTTCGAGCGATATTTTCAAGATTTGAAACAATGCCTAGTCCAGATTTGATGCTGCTCCTCCGCCGGGTTCGATCCCGACATTCCAGTCCGGTTTTCTGTCCTTTTGAGTTGTGATGGAATCTCTTGAATCAAAACCTCCTTAGTGCATCATAGCCTCCTATTGTTTGATGCAAGTTTGCAATCCATGTGTAGCCTCGTCCATTTCCTCCCTCATCGGGTAGACATACGGATTTCCATTTGAAGAGGCCTCCTGGCCCTCTTTTCTCCTTCCAGTCTGAGAGGTATCCGTCTTCTTCATAGCCATTGTCAAATTGTTTCCTGAGTTTTCCAAATCTCAAGTAAGTCCCGTTGGCACGCCGAAGTGTTGGCTTCAAATTTGGTTGCTAACACTCAAATCAATTTCAATCATAGATAACACAATCAAACACATATTTCACAGATTACAGAATGCAAAATAAATAAATCACACATGATAATAGTGGTTCGTCAATCCGGTCTACGTCCACTTGATATAATATGTTGTTTATACTGTTAAATTACATATACAGTTGTGTTTTTATGAGAAATTTGAGGAAAAAGAGCTGAATCCCAAAATCATCATAGTCTCGGTGTTAAAGAGCCCTAAAAATCCCATGGAATAGAGTCCTTGAGTGGTATTTATAGTTAAAGGTTGATTCTGGGTCGGTCTGGAGCTAAGCAGGAAAAGTGGAGTAGTGGAGGTGGAAAAAGTGGGCGTCGTGGAGCGCTACATCACTAAAAGACACAGATTCGGATCGGCCTGATCATGCCGATCCAGATGTGATGCTTGGTGGAGTTGAGCATTCCAATCCCAAAAGTTCATGCTTTGATCCATGATTTTAATCATGATCCAAAGCCAAACGTTGGCATGTTAAATCTAAGTTCACCAAGTTGCCAAATGTGTTGGAGCTGATCTGATCGTTTGATCTGAAGCGGAATCCCTTGGCCGATCCGAAAATCAATCCGATCCACAGTTCCTTCAGGAAATCCGTTCTAATCCCTGATGCTTTGCCTAATCCGATCTGAAGAGAGGATCGATCTGATCTCTAAGTTGAGTGATTGACTCAATGATGCCGCACATGGCTGATCCAATGAAATCTATGTGATTTGATGAGGATAGGACGTGATTCGACCTGAAGAGACCAATGTCGGTCCAATTCTGGTAAATGCCACATTTATCAAATTGCCAGACTTCGGGCGCTAGGTCGATCCAAGGGAAATAAGTGATCAACTCGACTTGATCTTATGAAATGACTAGGTCGATCTAAATGCCAAATAGCTAGATCCAAATGCAGGCCTAATGCTGATCAAAGGTTTTCAGGTGAGCGGGTCGGTCTGGCCCGATGCCAGGATATACAAGACCGATCCGAGTCGTGTAAATTCAAATTTCAAATATTTGCCGAATCTAACGCTTACTCCAAGCGTTTCTGAGTTTGCGCAAGTCCGCACTCGAGTCCCAAGCGATCCAATGGTTCGAAATCCAAAGCGTGGCGGTCTTATAAGAAGACGGATCAACAATGACTATTGTGTGGAGAAAGAAGATGAAGAAAGATTTCAGCAGCGTGTAGATAGACAGAGTTCAAATCTAGTTTATGTTGCAGAGGATCTGGTATTTATATGAGTTTGAAGATGTATCGGACTAGAACACGATATCATAAAGTTTACATTGAAGGCTCGAAGTCACACCTAAAATATGGGAGTTATACAACTCATGCCGGTACCGAGTCATAGGGTATGACTTGGTACCGAGTCTAATCTATAAGGGAGTTGCATCTTTTGTGTTGGGCTCTATACTTTGTTGTGATGCTTCAGTTAGCTTTTGATTTGGTTTGATAGTATTTCATATCTGAATTGGTTTGAACTTGGTTTGTACTGTAACTTGAATTAGACGAGTCATGTGCAACTTGAGCTAAACACATCGGATTGCTACCAAGCTTGATGAGTATGCTAATGAAATCAAATGAAGAATGGTGGTGGGGACTAGGATGACTCACATATTGTAGATATGGATCGGTACCGAGCCATATCTTCATAAGGTATGACGCGGTGCCAATCCAATTACTTAGCATATTTTTGAGTCATTTATTTTTGTATGTTTTGGCTAAGTTTCAAGTCATTCTGACTTGGCTCAATACTTTAAGTCCTTTAGACTTAATAATATTAAAATGAGACAAAAACAATTCTATCAGGCTTTAACCAAACGAAACAAATAATCTAAATTCATGAAATTTATAGCCCAAACTACCCAAGCTGACCAAAAATATTGGATCATCCATTGCCTTGCTTGAAGAAATGGAGGCATTCAAAGAGATTCAGGCTTATTTTTTTCTTGTTTTTGAAAAAGGTACTTTTATTAAATAAAAAAAGTGCATATACGTTCATAAAATGCCCTATCAAAATCTTATATCCTCCTAACTTAAATGAATGTCATGCAAGGAAAAAAAGGTACCTATTATACCCGTTGAGACGACCAACTATGTAATAGCTTTGAGATGATTGGATGCAGCAATGGAGTTGGAGATTGAAAGTTGGAAGTACGTCTTTATTTACGAATTCCTGGCGGGGTCTCCCAGCTTGTCCACCACTGCAGGTGACAGTGACTTCAGAATATAACACCGTGTAGTGTAATTTTCTACCATACACAGATGTGTAAAATAATTTATCTGTTCCTCGGACAAGTTATACAAAAGTTCTAAAATGTGGGAATTAGCAGGTGATGAATTTCAATAATGTAAACAACTGATAGTACTGGAAGCAATTATACTTTATACTCATAATTTATACAATCAAAGCGCTTGACTGTTCCATAACGACAACTGTTCAAAAAAGTGCAGTGAGGATACAGAGGATATAGCGAAAAATAATGAAGGTACAGAAAACCATGTTTGAGAGAAAATCCATATGTGAATATTAATTTATAATTAGCTCCAAATCATTGTTCTTTTATAATAAACCTAGGAATGACTTGTTTTATACAATGATTTATCTTATTTGAGTGTGTGATCTTTGAACCTGATCATATACCCTAGCTTAGTTAGTTGAGTTTAAAAGATAAATGGAGTTCTGGAAAAACCTTTTATATATGTTAAAGCTGCTAAACATATGCTTAATACCGGGATTTACTGGTCAGAGCAGTAAATAACCAGGCTAAAGAATATACGATATTCTAGAGCGCTTTGTTGTAAAATTGTCGCAGCTAAATATCGTTAAGCACTTTACCGGGTTTTTATCGAGGCTTTACCTGCATTGCTCATAAGCCTCTTGACCTTTTGATCTGGCTAGGGTTGACTGAATGCTTTTATAAACGTGTAGACACCCATTTAGCACCCCATTTTAAGTTTAAAAGTCTATGAGCATGCAAATTTGAAGTCGAAGAGTATGTTGTATGGCATTGCATTAGACTGTCCATTTTAATATCCAGGCTTCATGTTTCTTACACAAAATTATTTCTCTAAATAATTTGACATAGGCATTATAATTTACAGCTATTCATCACTTCAAGCAGGAGGTTTTTCTAGTTCATCTACGACTGAAAAATCTCTAGGATATTCATCTGAAGATATTGAACGTTTAAGAATTCAAGAAATTGGAGAAGGGCAAGTGAAAATCAGGTACCTTTAATGCCAACATATTTACTGGCCATTTACATAATTTTGTTTACTGATTTAGTAAGTTATACGTTAGTCTCATTGCAGGCTCTATGAGGGAAGAATAGTCAAAGGTCCTCTCAGGGGTACTCAGATTATTTTCAAGGTGGCTATCATATTATATTGTATTTTTCTCATCATCCTTATATTAATGGACAAATTTTTGAAATAGGTCACTCAAAAGCTTATTTGACAAATATGTTTGATTATAAACTTATTATGAAAACAAGCTTATTTCTGGTTTAGGGACGTTATACTTGCGCATTTGGTAAATGCGCATGTACGCATTTGTACATGCGCATTTGCAGAATGTGCAAGTACATTATATATATATATATATATATATATATATATATATACAATTTTGACCCTGAACCAGAAACTAACATATTTTCATAATAAGTTTCCAATGAAGCCTATATTTGTTTTTTTTAGAAACCTCTTTTAAAAATTTGTCCTCTATTAATATCATCGACACTGACAACTAGATTGTAAACGTACTTGCATCCTAATTTCTGTGTGAAGTTCATGCTGTTAGAAGAAATGTGATTACCTATCTGCTTTAGGGTTTGTATACATGGGAGGCATGATTTTTTTTTCTTTTCTTTCTGATTGTAACTGTATGGATGGTTCATACACCCGTACCTATACATATCCTCAATGGAAATCATGCAGAAATAAATTATAGTTGTTCGTTCCAATTTAACGAGACACTCATATATATTTTCAATATTTGCTTGTTTTTGGATACCATACTTATTTGTTGTTAATTGACACATTATTTTTTTTATCAAGGTGTACCCTGGGCAACGTGCTGGTGGAATTGAGGCAGATATGATGGCTGCCAATGAACTGGCTGCCCATGCAACTCTCCAAGTAAAAGAAGCATCTTTGCTATTAGTTTTCAAGATTTAGGATAACTAATCTCAGTTCATGATTCTTGAACAGAGCGATCCAAAAGGCATTTGCCAACATCTGCTGATTATATTAGGGGGCTTTGAGACAAATACAGGAGAACAGGTTTTTTTTTTTTTTTTTCCACTTACCACACCAATCAGGAGTCGCTTTGCTTCAGTTTTGATCATATCAGCACTGAACTCTCATATTTCAATTATGCGATAACTTTGACCTAGACATAACTCTCATCTTCAGTCATTATTGAAATATTCACACTCGTTGTATGTAGTTCTCCTTTCCTGAAATATACGTGTGAATTTAAATAAGTTGTCATATACACAAGAATTTTCTTAATACATGCGGCAAATTGATGAGATATCCTACTGCTTAAATCGATTGAAATACATGGGTACTGTTAGGGAATGTCAACTGAATATCGAAGATAATTCATATACAGTGGCTTGCTTTCCGTAATGATGGGATATATAATGCAGCAGACTATGCTAAAATTACAAGTGAGTCAATGACAAATTACCTTAAAGGGGCTTGGAATCCATTTGACAAGGAGCTAAGGATAAAGCGTAAAAGATTTTTTGTAACCAAATTGCTGAATGGTGCTATAAGAGGTTTAGCTTATATGCACAATCATGATAGATTGCACCAAAGCCTCGGTCCTGCTTCCGTCATTCTCAAGTATGTTTTTCTGATTTTGTTTCAGCTTATGAGAAAATCAATATTGACTGAATTGTACGATTTCCTTTTAATTGTGTGGATTTACGTAGAAGTATACAGATTTGTGTGTGCATCAATAATTGTACTTTACTCCCTCTTTAGTCCTTCAAACATCCCCAATGGCAAGTCTACCTATAAGCGAAGGGGATCAGCTGACCCTCCTTGAGTCTTTAATATTGGCAACAAGGGTTCAGTCTAAAAACTCCTCGGCATTTTCCACAAATCTACAGTCACCTTTTATCCTTAACTTGTTATCTTTCCTGATCTTTTATCTTGTGCTTTTGCAGCCAACGTTGATAAAACGATAAGCTGAAAATATATTCAATAATTGTGGTAATTAATACATTTGAACCATTTCATTTACTGAGAGAATCTGAATGTTTATCACTCTATATCTACGCTACTATTTTCTTCATTGATGAAACATGAGATTTAGTGCCTGCTTTGTTTCCTTTGTATTTTAGTTTTATGAATCTTCGTTTCCATTTTCAATTTTATGCATGGAGATGCTAGATTGTCGTGTCCTCACCATTGTGAATTTGTAGAGAATTTCAGAAACTCTATTTTTTCTTCCCTTGCAGTTGTGTACTGATTCATGATCGATACAAACTATTTTTAAAATGTTAAGAGTTTGCAGTAGGTATAGGCATGTTTAATTGGTTGAGTTTGGAATTTGAAATCAATATATGGATATTACTGTCTCTAGAGGATAGTGTTGTCAACTGATAATTTCAGATTCAAACAGTATCATATTCGTATCTGTATCCGAAATCACTTTCGAATATCAAATATCAACATCTGTGAATACGGATATCCATGATTGAATATAGGAAATTACTCAATCCGCTAAAGATTGAAAAAAATAAGAAACATAAATGAAATTTTTTTAGTTCAATTTGGATGTTTTTCAATCCTATTGATTATCAAAGTTTAAAAATTAGGTTAATTAACCAAATATAATGGTAATAAATAATTTTCGGTGGTTAAAATGCATTATGCGTGTAATATAAACTTCTGACTTAATAAAACAATAAATAAATATTATTTATCATGCTAGGATATACATAATTTAAACCATACAACAACAACTAAGCCGTTATTCCCAAACAAGTTGAGGTGTGCTAAATATAGAACCAAAAACCGGATGATAAAGTCAATTTAAAAGTGGTAACATTAATAATGGATTTAAAGATAGAAATAGAAATAAAGTGTTAGCCTACTTTGTGAACTAGGCAACACAAAGTCAAGAAACCAACTGTTGAAGAATATTTCAAGTTATGTGACTTCGGTTCGGATCGGAAGGAAGCTCCACAATTCAGATTGATAGCAGCGTATCGGTTCGGATCGGATATCTCTTATTGGATAAATTGGTAAAGCATACCTGATCGGATCGGAAGGCCAATGAATCTCAGGTGGATCGGAAAGCTGTCTGCTTGCCACGACTTCGGAGCGGAGCGGAGTATGATTAGAGAAGAAGAGACGTTCAAGCTACTCCGGTTCGGGTCGGGTATTCCGATCCGAACCCCCAACCTGCATGTCTCCGACCCGCACCCATGATCCAGGAAAATCTCCTATAAAGTCGCCTGGAGAACCGGACCGGATGTGACCAATTCCTACCCCTAACGTCCATCTCATTGATGCGTTGTCTGCTTGATGGCCCATCCGAACCCGAAGAGAGGGCGATGGATGACACGTGTTCCGACCCGGATTGCATTTCAGGCAAATTCACACCTATAAATACCCCAACTAGAGACAAAGAGGAGGATCTTTTTTTTCAGCACTTTTGAGAATCCGAGTACTTCCACCATTCGAATTCCTTCACTCCCGGAAAATCCAAACCATCTTTCATTTCTTGTTTTTATCTTTCTGAGTGAACAAAAGTGAGTTGTGAGCGAATCTTACATTGTATTTGTAATTGAATTACTGAATATAGTGAAAACTAAGTGGACGTAGGCATCTCTTCGCCGAACCACTATAAACCTTGTGTGTTCTTTTTTTTATTTCTGCTTTACTTTATCTTGTTTCTAATCAATTTGGGTGTCAGAACCACATTTGGGTCTAACATTTTGGTGCTTTCACTGAGAAACCTCATCTAAATTCTTTATTTTCCGGGATCTCTTTCTACTTTTTGGACCGTTGAGTTCAAAGAAGTGAATCCTTAATCTTCTCCACTTTCTTACATTCGTTGAAGTAATTGTCAAAGACTCATGGCCAGAGGAAAAGGCAAAGAAGTCCAGTCAGTTCAAGGAAATGGAGCTGGTGAAGATCAGCAACATGCTGTTGTAACAAGGTCTAGGGGGCAGAGTTCAGCAGCAGGGAGAATCAACGCAGGAAATCCGAACCGACAGCAAGGGGAAAGTTCCGATCCGATCCGGGTTGGAGACTCTGAAGCAGTGCACTCCCCCAGTCTGAACCGACCCGACTTGCTCGCCGCACACCGATCCGAACAGACACCCCAGCTCCGATCCGACCCGACTTCCTACCTCCGATCCGACCCGATGCTTGGTGCAGCTGGAACATCTACTCGAGTCCCCGCGAATGCTCCAATTCCAGCTACCAGGGTTGGAGACCAGGCCAATTCATCTGCTCCCATCACTCAAGGAGATTTCTCGCGCTTGCTTGATATGCTTGAGAGCACGAGGGAAGCTATGAGAGTTCATGAGCGCACCAATCTCATGATGCAGGAAAATATGAGGCTCATGAGTCAGGAAATCAGCGAGCTCCGCCGGCAAAGAACTCCGTCGCCAGTTCGTCATACACCAGTAGATCAATCTTCATCTTCTGAGGAAGAGAGGCCCCGTGAGCGAAGGCCACTCGAACGACCTCAGAACGTGGAGCAGCTAACGTTTGGATCTTTGGGATCTCGCGAGGATATCGCACGAGCATTAGGAAACGATAGCCCATCTCGGGGGCAAAGACTCCGGTCCCCTCTTCCCGAGATCGACCGGGAACGCAGGGAAAGGAATCGAGCAGAGGCAGCTCGAAGAAGAAGGGCGTCTCCTGAGCAAGAGCCCCGGAGGAACTCGGACACTAGGGCCAGGGAACCTGAGCAGCCCCTAACTAGTGCCGAAGTGCAGGCGATGGTTCGTCGAATTATGTCCGAAAGCCGGAATTATACAAATGAAGACTACGGTATAGAGCGAAGCCATACCCCGTTCACTGACGACATCCTAGAC
Organism: Allium sativum; assembly: GCA_030737875.1. Lineage (NCBI taxonomy): Eukaryota > Viridiplantae > Streptophyta > Magnoliopsida > Asparagales > Amaryllidaceae > Allium > Allium sativum. The sequence goes on from CM060921.1 coordinate 220,023,058, forward strand.
TTCCAGTTCCCCCGACGCTTTAATTTGCCACAGATGGATAAATATAATGGAAGGACTGATCCAGGACAGCACTTGATGCGGTATTCGTGGCTTATGAATGCAGCTGCTGCCCCCGATGAAGTAAAATGCAAAGCGTTCCCAATCTACCTAGAAGATGTGGCTTTATTTTGGTTTACCCGACTTCCTCCTCGTTCAATTTCTAATTACAAAGAACTAAGCGAGCGTTTCATGAACCAGTTCCGATTACATGCTCGAAAGTCCAAGAGCGTTATTGAATTGTCAAGGATCAAACAGGCACCAGGAGAATCTTTGAGGGCATATTTAGATCGATTTAACCAAGCTGTAACTGAGGTCAGTGACCCGCATGAGCCCACTATTCTGATGGCATTGAAGGAAGGAGTCGATCCCGAGTCTGAGTTTGGAGACTACCTTTCTGGGAAGACACCCCCCACAAGGGCGATATTCTACGAAAAAGCCGATATTTATCTGAGACGAGAGGAGGCCCGGGCAAACCAGAAGAGAAAGTCTGAGACAACTTCAAAGGAGAATGTGCAGAGTAATATTGCAGTGAAGCAGTCCGGGGAAAGTTCTGGCAAGGTTGAAGTAAATGTAGGAAACAAGGGTGGAAACAGCAATACTGGAAGCGGGGGAAACAACAACAACCGTAATTCGAACGGTAACAGGAGAAACAGAAATAGGGGAAGCGACCCAAACAAAAGGCCCCGATTCCAGAACTATGAGAACTACACACCATTGAATGACACGTTGGAAAATATTTACCTGGATACGTATAATGTGTTGCAATACAAAAGACCGCCACCTCGTGATTCAACCGAGAAAGAAATGGCGACAGGGAAATTTTGCTTGTTTCACGGAACGCATGGACATTCGACCAATGAGTGTCGACATTTGAGGGATGTAATTGAAAAGCTGCTGCGAGAAGGAAAGTTGGATGAGTACAAGGTTGCCCCGAGGGACAGGGGGCAAGGAGAGCAGGCTCCAAGGCAAATCCTACCTGCTCCTAAGCCTACCGCGCAGCAGAAAGGTAAAGGGATCGTCATCAACTCCATAGTAGGCGGACCTCACCCGGCAATCCGAAGCTTTAGGTCAATGGACCAATATGTGAATGCGGCCAAGCATCTAGATGTGAATGAAGGTGACGATTTGGAGGATGTTACTCCCATCAAACAACAAAAAACCATGTTCGATGACGTGGTGTTTCGCAGCCGAGACAACACGGGAATACAATCTCCCACCAATGATCCGTTGGTTATTACTACCGCTATTGGGCCAGCGTTGGTCCATAAGGTATTAGTAGACAACGGAAGTTCCGTTAATATTTTGTTCAAGAAGTCATTTGATCAGATGAAGCTTGAGCCTGAAGATCTGAAACCTTGTGAAGGATGGATTAGAGGTTTCAACGGAGCGACGACAGCTCCTCTGGGATATATAGAGTTGCCTGTGACCCTAGGGCAAGGAGAACGTAGAAGAGTGCGAATGCTTCAGTTTGTAGTACTGGACGTAGATTCGCCATATAACGCATTTTTAGGGAGGCCTGCCCTCGCTGAGTTTAGAATTTGTATCGCCCCTTGGTGCTTGTTACTAAAGTTCCCAACCGAAGCCGGGACTGGAGTAATAAGAGGGGATCAGGTTTCTGGACGGGCCTGCTATGTGGCCGAACTGAAGATGTTGATGAAAGGAGTTAATGCTGAGAATAAGGATGCCTCATCTCCCTCAAAGGGGGACTCGGCATAGCAATTAGAGAGGTTGAACCCAATGGAGTTGCGCAAAGGAACGCCTGAAGACCTGGATCCTAGAAAAGACGAGGAACCGGAGGCTAGGAATGCGACTCCTAATGAAGCAACAGTGGAAATTCCTGTTGATAAAGCTGATCCGACGAAAGTTTTGAAGATTGGTTCCCAATTGGACCCACGTCGTGCTGAAGAGCTGACGAACTTCTTAAAGGCGAACTTAGATGTATTCGCCTGGACCCATGCTGACATGTGTGGGATATCGCCTTCCGTTATCAGTCACAAATTGAATGTAAATCCGAAGCATCCACCTGTAAAGCAAAAGAGACGCATGCTGGGCCCAGAGAGGTCGGCTGCCCTCAAAGAGGAAGTAGAGAAATTGAAGCAAAATGGATTTATTCGAGATTCGACCTATCCCGACTGGATATCGAATCCCGTTCTGGTAAAGAAGCCAAACGGAAAGTGGCGAACTTGTATTGACTTTTCAGATTTAAATAAGGCTTGCCCAAAAGATAGTTTCCCACTTCCCAGGATTGACCAGCTTGTAGACTCGACAGCAGGTCATGAGCTTCTCTCTTTCATGGATGCATATTCTGGATACAATCAAATTCCTATGCATGTACCAGACCAAGAGCATACAAGTTTCATTACGAATCTGGGATTATATTGTTATGTTGTAATGCCATTCGGATTAAAAAACGCTGGAGCTACTTATCAGCGGTTGGTAAATAGAATGTTTTACGATCAGATAGGAAAAACCATGGAAGTTTATGTGGATGATATGCTGGTTAAATCAAAGCAGTCCTCCAGTCATACGCAAGACTTAGCAGAAATGTTTGGTATCTTGCGAAAATACCGTATGAAACTGAATCCTTTAAAATGTTCATTTGGAGTGGCGTCGGGAAAGTTCCTTGGCTTCATTGTGAGTTCCCGAGGAATTGAGATCAACCCTAGCCAGATAGCGGCAATTAGAAATATCAAAGAACCAAGGAGAATTAAAGACGTCCAAAGTCTGGCAGGGAAGGTAGCGGCGCTAAGTAGATTCATCTCCAAAGCCACCGATAAATGTGTTCCATTTTTTGATTTAATAAAAAGGGGAAAGAAGAACTTCCAGTGGACTCCCGATTGTGTCGAGGCTTTTCAAAATCTGTTAGAACTGTTAGAAAAACCGCCAATCTTATCAAAGCCCGTAGACCATGAAGAACTATTTGTTTATCTAGCAGTCTCGGCTCACGCTGTCAGCACAGTTCTGGTTCGAGAGGAAGATAAAGTACAAAGGCCAGTATACTATGTGAGTAAGAAATTAGCAGCGGCAGAGCGCAACTACCCAAAGATCGAGAAGCTTGCTTACAGCCTCCTGATTGCATCCCGAAAGCTTCGTCACTACTTCCAAGCCCATCCAATAATCATATACACCGATCAGCCGTTAAGACAAGTGTTGCAGAGGCCCGAAGCGTCGGGAAGGTTGATTAAATGGAACATAGAACTAAGCCAGTTTGATTTGAATTTTCAACCACGAAAGTCAATCAGGGGGCAAGCTCTAGCAGACTTTATTGCGGAATTCACCATTCCAGAGGAAGAAATAATCAATGACCGAGTGGTTAAATCCGAGGATGAGCTAAAGATGAATCCGTGGGAATTATATACAGATGGAGCTAAAAATGACCGAAGATCCGGAGCTGGAATTGTCTTAGTTACTCCGGAGGGACGGTCGTTATATTACGCTCTGCGATTAGAATTTGCGGCAACAAACAACGACTCTGAGTATGAAGCCCTGATTGCCGGGCTGAAACTCGCTAAAGACCTCGGAGTAAAAGTGATGGATATATTTTGTGACTCTAAGATTGTTGTTTGTCAAGTGCGAGAGGAATTCGCGGCTCGAGGACCTCGACTTGTCGCTTACCTCAAGAAAGTGAAAGAGCTATTAAATGGTTTAGAGCGGTACAACATAACACATATTCCCAGAGAAGAAAACCAGAAAGCGGATAGACTAGCAAAATTAGCTAGTTCTGACAATCCAGAAGGGACTGAGGTAATTCCAATTGAAACGTTGGAGTCGCCAAGCTTTGAGTCAATGGAAGTTGAATTCGTTCTTGAAGCGGAACCGGAGAAGGAGTCATGGATGACTCCAATCAAGAGTTTTCTTAAGAATGGGACTCTCCCATCGAAGAAGAGTGAGAAGAGAGCTGTAGTTCGCAAAGCTGCCAGATATATTATGCAAGACGATATTCTCTATAGACAAGGATTTTCTATGCCCCTGTTACGATGTATCGCACACGACGACATCAAGCGTGTACTGAGAGAAGTGCACGAAGGTGAGTGTGGAGATCATACAGGAGGTCAAACTTTAGCGAAGAAAATATTGCGATACGGATACTTCTGGCCTACGATCAACAAGGATGCAGCTGATTATTCACGACGCTGCGATAAGTGCCAGAGATTCGCCAAAATCCCCAGGGCACCATCAACCCAGCTTAAATCGATGGTGAGTCCTTGGCCATTTGCCACATGGGGAATCGATATCATTGGAGTTTTACCAATTGCTAAAGGGGGAGCTAAGTATGCCATAGTAGCCGTGGATTATTTCACAAAGTGGGTGGAGGCTGAACCCTTGACTAAGATCACCACAAGAAAGGTGATAAGTTTTGTGGTCCGAAATATTATATGCCGATTCGGAATCCCAAGGACAATTATTACCGACAACGGGACCCAATTCGATAGCACTGAATTCAGAAACTTTTGCCAGAAATATAAGATAGATAAACGATATACTGCAGTTGCCTATCCACAATCTAATGGACAAGTAGAGGCAATAAACAAGGTAATAAAATCCATCCTCAAAAAGCGATTAGAGCGTGCAAAGGCAAAATGGGTTGATGAATTGCCCTTAGCTTTGTGGGCATATCGAACAACGTTTAAAACGGCTACTGGTCATACCCCTTTCTCCCTCTCCTTTGGTTCAGAAGCAGTAATTCCAGTTGAACTGGAAGTTCCTTCCCACAGGGTAACATATTATGACCCGATGACGAATCGGGCACTTTTACTTGAGTCTCTTGATGAAGTCGAAGAGAAAAGAGACGAAGCAGACTTGCGTGCAGCAAGACATCGGCATCAGATGGCACACTATTATGACAAAAAAGTTCGCCTCAGAACTTTTGAACCAGGAGATTTGGTGCTAAAGAGAGTTTTTCCATCTCTTCCTCACCTCGGCCCAAAATGGGAAGGACCCTTTGTCATCCAACGGAAACTTGATAAGGGAACATTCAAGTTAACGACCGTAGATGGCGAAGAAGTCCCTCGAGCATGGAATGCCCAACACTTAATGCGATATTTGAATTAGAAATGCTATACTTTTTGCTGTTCTTCCTGTAAACTCTGTAATAAGGCACGACTTGCCTTGAGAAAATCCGGTGATATGAATAAAGAACTATAAAGTGGATGTAGGCTATGACTTAGCCGAACCACTATAAAAATATTGTGTGTTATTTACTTTTATGTATTTACATTCATTAGTTGTTCTGTTGTGATTATAAAATACAGGACAACTGAGAGCCTAAAGAAGGTGGAAAACAGTCTGGACATAAAAAGAAGCACAATGATTATTTGTGCGATAGGACGTGAAAGAATGAGAAGACGACATTCTAACTCTAACTCTCCAGAGAAAGAGAGAGAGTATAAAAGCGTCTCCGACTGAGCGCTGAAAAAGAAATTCTATTTCGAACTCTAACTCTCCAGAGAAAGAGAGAGAGTATAAAAGCGTCTCCGACTGAGCGCTGAGAAAGAGGTTCAACTCCGAACTCTAACTTTCCAGAGAGAAAGAGAGTATAAAGGCGTCCCTGACCGAGCGCCGAAAAAGAAATCTTTTCTCGTTGAACGACCGGGGAATAAACAAATAGCTGAACTCGAACTCTAACTCTCGAGAGAATGAGAGAGAGTATAAAAGGAATGCCAGGAAAAACAACAGGAGTTGGTGACACAGGAAATGCTATCCCGTTAAAGAATCGGGAATATTCAGATTGCATGGTTAAGCACTGAATAACTTATGGAGATTGACTGGGGACACACATATATACACATATCTCCCCTCTCCACAACTTTGTTTCATAACTATATATATGCATTTTTACATAAGTGCAGAACTGCTAACAAATAAACATTGCAGAAAGTGAATTATTTTTATTTATGAATGAATGAATTTGTACAGGGAAATAACTGAAAAAGAAAGTGCGAAAGCTGCTGGTGTAGCAGCACTTATTGATTTACAAAGATGCTAAAAGGACACAGAAGAACCCACTATTTGGGCTTGGAATGAGCCTTTGATTTCTTGACAGCTTTTTCTGCATCCTTTGCCTCCTTCTCGGCTTCAGTCAAGATCCGCTTTGGTTTCTTTTTCCCTGAAGATGTAGTACTGGGACCAGCAGACTTTTTCCCGGAGGGCGGGGCACTGGAATCGAGAGAAGATTTTTTAGCAAGTTCTTCGGTAATAGATCTAGTGGAAAGCTTAACAACTAACCTTGAACCTGCATCCACAACAGCGAGGGGCTTGAGGACCTCAGGGTCTAATTCTTCAGCCTTTAATTGCAAGCGCTTGTCTTGATCAGCCTTCATGGCAGCCAAGGTAATGTCCTCAGCGCTTTTCGACTCCCCGGTTATGATAACTTCTGGTTCCTCATCATGCCCCTCGTCTCCTCCGTCGTCTTTTAACGCTGCAATCATTTCTTCGTCATGGGGAGTAGTCACCTTAGTTGATTCACTCCTTTCCCCCAAGTCTGTGGGAGCAGCCTTGTCTTCTCCTTCTTTGACCCTATCGGCGGGCTTTGTCCCAGTGGTAGCTCCTTGAACTACATCTGTCTTCGCGGAGGATTCAACGCCTACAAAATGAGAAACATCGGTTATCAACTCAGGCGAGAGCAAAGGATTTCTCATTGAACGTTCAATCATGTAGCCAAAGGTAGTAGTAGCCTTGACAAGTTGAGGAGAAAAGACAGGGATACCTTCTGAAGACTTCTCAGCAGGGGTAACTACTACCTCTGGAGTTATTTCAGGAATGGGAGATAGTAAAGTTGATCGGGGAATTCCCGGGTTTTCGGGATCATACCCTTCCACTTCAGGAGTTACAGGAACAGAAGAAGAGGAGCCAGCTTCAGGAATGGTTTTCTGTTTAGACTTCCGCCTCTCTTCTTCCATGGCCTCAGCAATTAGACGGCGACCTTCAGCTAGGCGCTCTGGTTCATCGTCTCTCAAGTACTTCTCCATCAACTTATCCTCATCGAGGGAATCGACCTTAAGCTCTTCTTTTTCCCACTCAACGATTTGATTCCACACATGAACCAAGGTGGATGGATAGTCCTCGATCCAGGAAATGTTTCGACGACGAATAATGTGCGCAAAGAATTCGATCATTAGCTCCCCGAAGCCCTGAATATCGGCCTCCGCCTCTGATAGCTGTTTGCGGGTTTCCTCCGCAGATTTAATAGCACATTCAACGTTGCCCTCAGCCAGAGCAGCCCTGTTTTCCGCCTCTAACAATTTTGAAGCCAAATCAGCGTTTTTCTTTTCTAACTCGGCACTCCTTTTCGCTAACTCGGCATTCTTTTGCTCAAGCTCAACATAAGCGAGACGTGTCTTAGCAGCCTCTGACTTGGCTTCGTCAGCTTGCTTCTTCAACTCGGAGCGTTCCTGAGTGTGGGTTTCTAGCAAATCATGATAGCGCTTTTGCATGTCCTCAAACTGTTGTTTGAAGTTAGAAGCGTTCTTCTGAGCGATAGCTAGTTGAGCTTGAGTATCTTCTAAATTTTTTCCTAAGGTTTTCAGGGCCTTAGCATCTTCCTCTGCAGTTTTGTGCATGGAGTCAGCATTTGTCAGTAGCGTGCGAATGATTCTAGAAAGAGTGCGGGAATACTTGAACATTTCGGTATATTGTTTTTCCACCAAGTCAATCTTTGCTCTGGCCTCCTCTGCCCAATTAGAAGAAATAGGTTCAAGGGAAGGTAGAAAGGTCAGAGTCTCGAAGTAGTGCTCGGGAAATTGCTCCTTTAAGTATGCCAGCCTTACGGCGGTTCCCGCATCTGGTGGAGGAGGGGCTAGGATTGTTAGTTCAGCGTCCCTTCTCGAAGAAGATTCTGTAGAACCCTTGTCTGTCCGAGGTCGCTTAGTAGCAGGGACTTTTTGCTTGCTTCTAGCCCCAGTTTCCTTTGGAGGTGTTTTCTCTCTGCTTCGCTTTTCATGGGAGGAAGTGGAATCCCTAGATTGTGGTCTATCCTCCTCCCTACGACCTTGATAGCTTTTGTATTTTTCCTGTTCTGGTCGAACTGGTGAGCGGGAGCGTGAGGATCGAGATCGATAAGGATTATAGGGTCTCCTTTCCTCCCTGCCGCGGTCATCCCGGCGGTTATATTCGGCATCCTGGGGAGGATTAGACATGCTGCGGCGAAGCTTCCTTATGTCATAAGAGGATCGAGACATTGTACCTGCACGATATGTTAAACGAAGTTTAGAATCAGCGGATCCATGGAAAGAGAAGTGCAATGAATGCTGGTGCTACGGTGCAAAGTGCATCCTATGTAGTGTATGTGTCCCCCCAACCAACCCGAGTCTGAAGCTAAAGTGGTGCGGGCAGGCTCTTTGGCCTTAGCAGGAGTAGTCTCTTCAGAAGAAGTGAAGACTAGAGGGTCCTTTCTGAAATCTTCCGAAGTGTATATAGCCTCGGGTAAAGGGAGATCCCCCAAACCCTGAAATATGTGCTCGTCGGCGCTAGGAACATCCCCTTCGGAAGCGTGAAGTGGCGACCCTTGGGGAGATTTTGATTTGTCTACCGAGGTAGTTTCCTCGGGGGCAACGTACCCTTCACGATGTTTTTTGGCCAGATTAGCCAGCTCATCGTCTTGAGTGGAAGAGGGAGAGGGTGAAGTTTGAAGAGAAGCTGCAGGAATCCCCGAGCCTTCTCCTATTTCTGGAACCGTTTCCACTGGAGGGATATATGCATAAGGGACTGTCCCATGACCGATGCTACGGTGGACGGATAGCAGCCCGTGAAAATGAAGGTACTCATCTTTAAGAACCTCGTCAATAGTAAGGAATTTTTGGTCGCCATTGAGGAGACGGTGCATTCGATCAAAGAACACTTGGTCTGATACCTGTTTGGGATTATCGACTGCAAATAAAAAGGAAAAACCGGTCAGGGTGATGATTCAAGTGTCTAGAATCCAGGGTCAGGAAATCAGTGCTTTACTTGATTTTATCCATCTTCTGGCGCATCCAGGCTGTTGCTTTATATAGAACCACTCCAATCTGGAATCTCCAGCCTTGCTGCTAAACGGTGTAGAGATTATCTTCCTCTTTGGGACCGACTCAAAGTAACAGAAAGAAGGGGTTTCCCTAGTCCGATGTTTGAAATTATAGAAGAAATGAACATCGTCAAACGTAAGCTCCACGCCCAGAATTTCACGATATGCTATGAATAAGGTATGCAGATAGGCGTATGAATTGGGGTGTAGCTGCATGGGGGCAATCCGCATTTGTCTTAAGAAGTCGACGATGAAAGGCGAGAAAGGAGGAATGGCGCCAACCATGCACATCAAACGAGTGACCGTCATATATCCTTCTGGAGGGTTATGTGGACGGTCAGAGCGTGAGGGCACTAGAGTGTCTCTCTTCATTATTCCATACTTCAAGCAAATTCTCACGAGTCGGTCATTGTCAATTGTTGACTCTACGGAATCTGGAGGTGATTCCAATATAGTGGCTGAGTCGAATTCATCGGGTGCTCGGGTGTCACCAATCCCTCCTTCCTCCTCAAAGCCTAGGGAAACTTCATTTCCTGAAGACACTTCACCGCTTTCCCGATGACCAGCTCCGTAATCCGGACCCTCGCTGTCCCATTCTGGATCAGATGAAGAAGATATATCCTCGAGAGTGGTTTTGTGGGAAGTTTCTGGAGCTTCTTTCCTCTCAGCTAGACGAGAAGAGCGTCTGGGCCTCATTGTCATGGAACTATTGAAGAAGCAATAGCACGAATTAGAGTGAATTATCCCGTGTCCCCTTTTTGTGTATGTGTGTGAACTAAAGTGTGTGCAACAAATGCGGGAAGTACAAAATAAGAGTACAGCAGTGTAAGACGAAGCTTTAAAGAGAAAGTAATAGTCCGAGTTGTCCTTGATTCTCATTTATGTTCACAAGGCACTATCCTAACTGTCCGCGAGGCATATTCGTCTAGAATAAGTGTTAGTTGAGTTAGTTGGGTGGTCTTTATGTGTCAAGTTCAATATGTTCGGTTCGGTTCGGATATGCATGTGATGATTGGTTCAATACAGAAGACATTCGGTTCGGGTGCTTCGGTAAGGCAAGGTTAGTTCAAGACAATAGGAACGGTGGGTTCGGAAGCAAAACTGATCTGATCGGATCGGGTGACCCGATCCGATCCGAATCAGCACCACCTGACCGATCCGTTTACTTCAGCCTCTTATCCCTTTCACTTTTCCGACCCGAACCGCCTTTTCCTTTCCTTTCCATCTTTCCAAAGAACGGAACCCGAGCCGATCCCCTTTCCCTCCTTTTTCCTTCTGCTCCTTCGTCTTCCACCCGAACCGACTCCAGCTTGTCATCCCACTCTTCATCTCTTTCCTCTTTTCCCATTTATTCACAGACAAGTCCACTTTATCACCAAAGCCATCGTTAAGAGTAAATATTCGCCCTCTTCAACTTCGCAACGTCTCGAAGCAAAGGCGCATCCACCGGCAGCGGCGGAGGGTTCGAGTGATACTTATGGCCAAAACATCCTAACCCAACGCTAATCGAAATTGAGATCGGTTACAACAAGATTATTTGAGATTAGAAAAGCTACCTATATGTTTGATTCGGGAAATCTACAGGAAATAGTTTGAGAATTTTTGAGTTTCTGATGTTTTCAATGTTAAGGTTGGGAGCGGCGATGGAAACGAAGAAGGAAGGAATGAAGGCGGCGATGGGTTTATATAGAGAATAGTGTTGACTCCTCGTCTCCCTGTTTTATCTCATCCGCTCGGACCGGAGTGGAAGCCCAGTAGCACGACTCTCTCCGAAGGCCCAACGTCCAAGAACCTAGCTCACGAAAACGCTTCGGGTCGGAATCCGAACCGAGCGGAAATCTCACGCGATTGACTTAGCGTCCGACTCGAATTGAAGAGAAGGGAAGTGAAAGGAGCATACCTACAAGAAGCATTACACGGCTAGTAGAGTTCCCAAATTTGCTCAGAAATGAAGAAAAGCCACTCGGATCGGACGCCGAACCGAATGGAAATCAATGCATTACTCTTGACAATTCTGGTTGAACGACATCAAAGGACGCTTTGTACAACGAAAGCATCCTTTGAGGGGGCAAAATGTTAGCCTACTTTGTGAACTAGGCAACACAAAGTCAAGAAACCAACTGTTGAAGAATATTTCAAGTTATGTGACTTCGGTTCGGATCGGAAGGAAGCTCCACAATTCAGATTGATAGCAGCGTATCGGTTCGGATCGGATATCTCTTATTGGATAAATTGGTAAAGCATACCTGATCGGATCGGAAGGCCAATGAATCTCAGGTGGATCGGAAAGCTGTCTGCTTGCCACGACTTCGGAGCGGAGCGGAGTATGATTAGAGAAGAAGAGACGTTCAAGCTACTCCGGTTCGGGTCGGGTATTCCGATCCGAACCCCCAACCTGCATGTCTCCGACCCGCACCCATGATCCAGGAAAATCTCCTATAAAGTCGCCTGGAGAACCGGACCGGATGTGACCAATTCCTACCCCTAACGTCCATCTCATTGATGCGTTGTCTGCTTGATGGCCCATCCGAACCCGAAGAGAGGGCGATGGATGACACGTGTTCCGACCCGGATTGCATTTCAGGCAAATTCACACCTATAAATACCCCAACTAGAGACAAAGAGGAGGATCTTTTTTTTCAGCACTTTTGAGAATCCGAGTACTTCCACCATTCGAATTCCTTCACTCCCGGAAAATCCAAACCATCTTTCATTTCTTGTTTTTATCTTTCTGAGTGAACAAAAGTGAGTTGTGAGCGAATCTTACATTGTATTTGTAATTGAATTACTGAATATAGTGAAAACTAAGTGGACGTAGGCATCTCTTCGCCGAACCACTATAAACCTTGTGTGTTCTTTTTTTTATTTCTGCTTTACTTTATCTTGTTTCTAATCAATTTGGGTGTCAGAACCACATTTGGGTCTAACATAAAGTAAATTTAGTAAACAAATAATAATGAAAAATTAAAATAGATAAATAAATAAAAACCATGAAAATAGTAATGATAATACTAATAGTAATAATAATATTAATGATAATAGGGACCGAAGACCAAACGCTACAACTTAGACTCCTATATACTAGTACTAAAATCTAAAACTTATAACATTACTCCATAATGAATCCTAAGCTCATGGTTCAGGTATGTGGATTGCTAACTTTCACGCGTTCATGTCCAACACCGGCTCTTTGGATATATTCAAATCCCTCAAGTCTTTTTGAACTACTTTCTCTCATGTCATCTCTAGTGAAAAATCAGTGATTTGGGCAATGGAAGCAGAACACCTAATAATCTTGTCTATTGACAGTCTCATTAATGCTAATTCAACAAAGATGATAAAGAAAAACAAATGACTCAAATTATAGAGAAAAACGGAAATAGAAAAGGGAAAGAACACACCAATATAATGAGATTCGGCTATGCCTACGTCCTCGGATCCAACAACCTTTTATTTCTTCACTTCAAGATGAGGTATAATATGAGAATAAATACACAACTCAATACAACTTTCTCACTCTATAATAGATACAAAAATAAGTATCTTATTGAAGATAATGCATAGAGAGAGCTTTTGTTTTTGTGTATGTTGAAAATATGAGTAAATGCCTGCGTATATATAGGAGGAAGGATAAGAATGCTTTGTGGATAAGGATGAAATATTTCTTGATTGATAAATTTGGCACATTTTTAAATTGTTTTCACCTATACCAATATTTGATTGATTCCTTAACTCAAATATATATCTTCTTCATATTAATATATTATCTTCCCGTTTTGACTTGATTACGAGAATCAATTAATATCTCCTCATTAATATATTTAAAACGTCCAAATTTAAATATATTATTCCAACGTGATCAACCTTTACCTCTCATTAATATATACCTTTATCCGTGATTGACTTTTACTCTCATTGAGCATTCAATGTCGTATATAATTCCAACATGCAGTACTGGTGCCTCGAGAGGCCTTCTTTGGAGATGTCCAGACCATTTTAAGCAGTGTTGGATTAGCTATTTAATTGTTGTTGTTCCAAGTTTGTCACGTATATCATCATTTCTAATTCGATCTAGTCTTGTATGACATGAGCTTCATCGTAACATGCACATCTATGCTACACTTATCTTTTGTACATGTCTTTTAGTAGATCAACATTTTGCATCATACAACATCGGTTGTCCTGTAGAACTTTCGGCTGTGGATAATTTTCGGATGTCTTTCTGCACCATATAACATAATTTAAACCATAATCTTTAAAAAAATACGGATGGATAATTTTCAGATGCGGATATAATCTCATCCGCATCTGCATCCGTTTGATAGCGAATATTTATCTGCTTTTTGGATACAAATACATATTTCAAAATTTTCGAGTATTCATTGACCGTCCTATTGGAGGATTGTTTTACAAAATGTAAGCCAAATGAATTATGAGGGAAATTGATTTATCAGTAGAACAAATTTTTATTTTTTGATGTAAGTATTTGTTCATTTCAATTTTTTCCTTTTTAGCTATTCCTACAATTCCTGTACACTACATGAATTATTAGAAACTAACTCACCTAGGTCCTTTCATATCCCAGTTAATCGGGTCATTTAAGATTATAAATATTTTGGGCTAAACACCATGATACGAAGTTCTGTTTGGTATAGCATGCAGAATAAAAAGTGATGTGGGTTTTATGCAATTTGCGCTTCATGGAATATAAAATGCATTCGCTTTTAACCTTTGTTTTCCTTACATGTATTATCAGCACTGTTGCAGAGAGAGAGTCTGCTTATCTTGTTCCAAAGCTCAGGGACTTGGCCTTTTCCGTTGATATTAGGTATGCACAGTGTTGCTTTCTTAACATGACCCTTCCTCATATTCAAACAGTCAACGTTAAACCAATTCTTAAAAATATTCTGTTTTGAATTTTTATATAAAAATGCCAGGCGGTATAGTGTAAAGAAATCTTTTAAATTTACACACTGCATCAAAGCTGAATTGGAATTTAGGTAATACAGGATATTATATTGGCCAATCTATTAGCACCCCGTTATTTTTCTTTCCCCTTTAAATAGAATTGAAAATTAAGACAAAATTATCTTTGCTGAATTTTGCAAACAAACTCAGTTGCTAAATACAGGGAAGAAGATATACTTCTCCTTCTTCTTTTTAAAATACTAAAAAATTACACTATACAAGCTCAGATTCATGCATCATGCTGCAAAAACCTTGCCAATTCCAAAAGCGAACTTAATTCATTGTAGATGACTGAGAAATTTGAAGTTAAATTACTGAAATCTTTCTTCCCCTTGTATGTAAAATTAATTTGAAGTGAGTTCTCACTGCAAAAATTGTGTGAAATGAAGTTAGATAATTAGGTTAAATTAATGAAGAAGGGTATAAATGGAACTTGCAGGATGGGAAGGGAAAAAAAGTGGGACAATGGATTTCTATGAAAAAACGAGGTGTATAAGGCAATTTCTAGGGTGGAAATAAAGCAAGCCTATTGTATTTTTGCATTTATTTGGATTTTGACAATGATTTAGGTTCCGCTATCGATGAATGGTAACAGAGCATTTGAGGAAGAGTATTTGAACGGCGAAGTTGGTTGAAGGGGGAATGCATCCGAGTGGAATATTTGAAATATACATTTTAAAACAAAATTGATTTGTGATTAATTAATTAATTTTAAATAAATAAATTGTAAATGATAAATTTCTCGGATTCAGTTCAAACCAGCTCCATAATGTAGCACGCTTTAATACGATTGTAACACAAAAAAACACATTTTAAACGAACCTAACTTGCATAAGTTATTAATTTTAGAAATTTATTAGAATTTAAATTCACTAAGTAATGGTAATCAAAATCTCAAACTTAGCAAAATGAAGCTTTCATCAAAGCAGGGGGGTTGTAGACCGTTTACAATTCCCACCACATTAGATGCATCAGAAACATGGAGAATGGCAACAGGGAGAAATAAGTTGGCTAATGGACCCTTAACATAGAAACATAGAACTGAACTATATTACCCATACAAAAAGCACTCTCAGAATATTTCAATGTCTTTGTATATGTTAACAAAAAGGGTATTACTTTGGTTTTCCTTTCAATTTGCTATGTTTTCGTGAATCTATTTTTTTAAATGAAAAAGAGAAGAATTGTGAATGTGAATACCAAGCAGAAGTATTTTTAAATGGCTTCCAGCTCAAACACCTACAGAATAGATACTACATATTTATGGATTAAATTTGGACATTTGCTTAGCTATATCTTCAATAAAACCGATAACCCCCCCCCCCCCCCCCCCCCCCAAACAAGTGGGATCCACGTCCTGATTTTTAATATCCCAATTTGTGTCCAACTCCTTTTCCATTATCTATACGGTTCAACAATTTTTTGCAGACGTGATCTACTTGTCGTCAGTATATCTTTGCAAAAAATTATCATATTTCAACGTCATTAGACCACTAGAAACTAATAGTTTAGAATCAATAGCTGATGAATATTTATGATATGTGATATATCACATAATTGATCTTGATTGAATAAATATATTGGATTAAGATGATATGTTGCATAGTAATGACGATAAATAGGTCACATCCGGAGAAATAAAATAGAGAATAAAAATGGCAATCTTAGATATCAAAATTTGAGTTGGGCACTAAATCGGTGTTACAAAAAGTCGGATGCAGATCTGTCATCTCTCTGTGTACAATGTACATATACATGTAAACAACGATTTTATGATTAGTCATTATTGAGTTCTATAAAAATTGATGTTTGATGTCAACTTGGGATGACTAGTACATATAATTAATATATAAATCATTAATTTGCAAATATATGACTATGAATTACATATGGTATAAATGCAAACCACTAATTTGTAAATATACGAACTACAGGTACTCGTCTATAGGAACAAGTCCTACCCCCCTCTCGGAGGGATTGTGGCGTAGAGCTTTATCAGCTGGTGCATTTTCTCCTTTGCAGAAGCGAGCTTATGGGATAGCTGATGACATGTGTGATATGTGAATATATTTGAAATCTTTAGAGTTCATTTCCATAATCATTTTTCAACCAATTTATTGACCAAAATAAATATTCAGATATGAAGCTGGACTGCTTTTTGCATTCTTGGCATTCATTCCATTTTGTGAAGCAGGAGCCATTGACGCCCTCTCGTTGCAAGTAAGAATCTGAATTTAATTTTC